>OV839567.1:30932605-33332605 GCA_929447395.1 Epistrophe grossulariae | reverse complement strand
GCATCTGTTGAATCATCGAAAGTCCATGTTAACAAACATTTTTTTCAACGAATCCATAATTTGAGTTTGTAATCATGGAAATCTCTAATTAGCATCGAGCTGAAGAAAGAAAAGTCTCTTAAAATGTAACTGCTTAGGTCCATTTATTGTAGATGTAATGCAATATGTTATAAATAAAATTTGCGTAGGTATTCTTTTAATTTATTTTTTCAAAAATAAATAATTACCTGGAGCACGGGAATCCAAAATAAAATACTTCAAAACTCATCTCATTTTGGCAGTTCATTTGTAACCTCAACTTGTCTCAAAAAGATAACAGAATTCAGGTTTTTCAAAAAAAAGCTTTGAGGTGACTTCAGTACTCAATGAACACACTACACAGTATATAAACACATGCCAAGAATGTGAGAAAATATCATATTCATACATACATAATATAATAGTGTGGAAACAAAAATATAAATTTCATCTCAATCAACTTGATAGTCCATATCTCACACAATTTGAAATGTGTTAATACATACAAATTTGTATTATAGGTTCTAGAACCATCACACATTCTATCCCATTTGAGTATTTTACATTATGGTGAAAATTTTTAGATGCAATATAAATGTGGAAGTAAAATGTGATAGTCATTTTCAAAACACAAATGTGGCAATCGAATTTAATTCTTCCCACTTTTTTTTTGTATGAAATACATACAGTAAGATATTGTGGACACAATTTTTTTAAATAAAAAAAAAACTATTTAAATATAATTTCGCAAATTCTTTATTTTTTTTTATATTTAAATCTTAGCGGTGATACAAATTTCTCTTTTAAACACTCTCTAAATAAAATGAGAATGTGTTGTGAATTGTGATGCAATCTATATAGGTAAAAAGGACTTAGGACGTACTATAAATGAGACATTCTTTTCCAATGCAAACAAAAAATAATACATTTTGATAAAACTGGTCGGCACAGTGGTGGTCCCTGGAACCAGCCTACACTCTCCCTAATATTTCGTATGCCCTGAATTCGAATTCAACATCCATCACGTCGTGTTTTCGAAACACCCCTTTGAATGTGATGGCTATCCGAAAAATGTTTTTATTCTTCAAAAATTGGGAACGTTAATAATGCTTGAATGGCACCGGGTAGTAATTTTCCAGAGGATTTTGGGTTTAATTACGTTGGATTTTTGTTCGATAGAAATGTATTCCGATAGCAGAAAACCATATGTATTATTTTTCTTCTCCGAGAAGTTATTGAAATTTAAGCTTGGATTAAATATTACCATATAAGCGTTTTTTTAATCACATACATATGTAGGATTAACAGATTTATTTTGCTACTTGTTGGCGTGAAAGTTTGTATTCTGCTAAACGCTTGTTTTAAATCAAAAACCAATAATAAAGCGTTCCCGTGAATAGAAATATCTGATCGAATCGAAAAATAAATAGGATAAGAGATATTGAAAAAAAATTGTAGAAACAAACACGGTTTTCAGAAATTACAAAAAACTTGCCAAATTTTGTATGGGGATCTATAGTAATAGGTTTTGAGATCTGCCTTCTCTGTAAAATGTTTAGAACAATATTGTTGCGCTGAAATTTCCAGAAGTTGGTTCTGATTCAGCAGATTTGTTTGCAATAATATTTTTTTGAGGATTTTTCGACTTACGACTTTAACCTTAAGAATATCGAAAAAAAAACATTCTTTTTTTCATTTTCAAACGGAATAATGTCTCGAGTACCTGGGTTCCCAGCATGTAATTTGATACAATCGAGTTTAGTCGATACAATCGAGCGTAGGCAGTTCCTAATTTTGTTTAATCGAATCGAAAACAGTCGATAGAGTTAAATTAGGAACTGCCTATGCTCGATTACACCAATGAACTCGATTGTATCAAAGTTACTACTCGATTGTATCAGTTACTACTAGCTAGACCCCCTGTATATGAGTAATTCTATAGATTAATTCAAATTAAAAGTATCAAAAACCATCGGAAAAGTATAGGCTTCTTCCAAGTGCAGAAAAAAAGTTCCCTTTTTGCAGACCAGTTTATTTAGAAATCTTAAAATGCAAAAGCATTCTTGGTTATAAATTTCTTGAGATGTCATCAAAAAATATATTTTATTTTGTATGCTTTCTAATAGAAAATTTAAAACAAAAAAAATACAAAATGCCGAAGCCAACAGAATTAATGGTATATGTACTCAGAATTTGTTTATACACATACACATACACATACATATACGTATGGATGTGATGCCTCAAATATAAATACGAAAGCGTTTATTCAAACAAATTTAAGGCTTAGTGATACAAATTAAAATACATTACAAATAAATAATTTCAAACAAAAATAATTTGTTCTTAATTTTATATAAAATAAAATATTTATAAAGCTTGACATGCAATAGCATAAAACAAAAAATACAGTTTATAACTGTTAAATAAAATCATACAAATATAAAACAAAAATAAATGTATATATGTTAAAAACATAGATAAAACAATAACAATCTTTGTGGGGTATAATACTCGATGTTTTTTGTTTCTATTCCGATTAAAAAATGTAAAATTAAATACAAATTGGTGATTGGTGAAAAAATATAAAGCGTTATTAAAAAATAAAAAAGTGCTAAAAGCACCTTATTCGTTTAGTACAAATAAAAATACAACACGAAAATAAATAGACACAAAAACACTTGAATATGTAGCAATAAATTCCGGGATGTGAACTTTGAATAATAACTCTTACTAACTAACTAAAAAGTATAATTGTTTTAGAGCTGAAAAAAAAAATATCTGTAAAAGGCTTAAATGCAAAAGTTGTTTTTCTTTGTTGTATTAATTTTAGTTCCTTTCACGATGGAAATGATTCTATTGTTAAGTTCTCATTATCAGATGCGGCTCTGAACGTAAAGAGTCAGTAAGATATTGAGTTTTCATGGTTTTTTGGAAGTAGCGTTTTTCGTTCGGTGAGTTTACATTGTAGACGATCGGTCGTACACCGACATTTCGCCACAGTTCGGCAATGTGTCTGAAAAAAATAAAATTAGTTTATGAATATTTCCTGTTACATAAATTCTGTTTTAATAAAAGGTCTACTCCGTGCATCAGTTAAAAGGAAAGACGGCAGTGCAAAATAATAAAAATTACAAAACTTCAAAAGTTGTTTTAGATGCTAATTTTAAATGACATGAATTATTGTACAAGATATCGCCGACTAGCTTTCTTTTATGTACATATATGGAATAATTTGCTAATTACACTATTTTGCGAATTCGAACTTTTTATTAGACACCACCTGACATGGATGATAAAAGATAAATAAAGCTTAATGTTATGGTTCCTTTCATCGCGTTCCGTTATTGCACAATGCTAACGTCATTTCCTTTCTTTCTGCTATTAATTTTTGCAGTAATTTTATTTAGTGATACCAAGGGAAGTGCGCTTCGTCAAAAATGTTTGTTTTTTTTAGCCACGACATAAAAGATTTTATTTTATTTTTTATTTTATCTTGTATAGATATGTTTTTTTTTTAAACAACAACACAAACATATATATGCCAGTAAGACCTAGGGTCTTATAAATTAATTTTAATTTAAATTTTTAGATTTAATATTGAAAAAACACAAGCCAGATTAAAAAAAATAAAGAAGATATTGGAAAATGGCAAGGTGGACCCAATATAAATCAGAAAAAAACCTTTCTCAGAACTGAGTGTTACAAAATTGAAATATCTTAAGTGATGTTAATTTTTATTAATAAAAATTTAGTATGAAGTTAAAAAAAAAAGTTTTTCAATATCTTTCCTTTAAACGGACAGTTCTCATAACCGGACAAAAATTGGGGGACCTTGAGTGTCCGCTTATTAGAGCTTTCACTGTACCTGCATATATACAGAACGGAGGCGATTTATGATACGAAACTGACAATCAGGCCTATTCTGCTAAACGATTCGATCGAAACCATTCAATTCTTAAAGTATAAGTAATTGTTTATATTTTATTTATTTTTTTTACGAAATTTGGAACAATCATTTCTCCCGACCGACGGATAGCAGAATACAAACTTTCACGCGAACGATTAGCAGAATAGGGCTGAATTTAACGTTTCTAAATATACTTACAAGTTAAATTCGTCTTTGCTGATAAAAACCAAGCTTATACCAATAACTGGAGCAATGATATTTCGGAAAATGGCTCCGTATATCGATGTAATAAGAGTCGATGCTTTTAAAACAGCCAATGAGAGCGTTTTTTCAGTCCAGAGTCCACAGATCAATTCCGGGTGCAATTTTCGTAGCTTAAAAATAAAAGAAAAATTGTTAAGATTCAAAAATCAAATTGTAATTTGTATTGATTTGATTGTGTTGACTCAAGCTTTGATTAAATTGATTCGATGAACAATCGAAAACACCGTTATGTAAATAAAACCAAAACAACTTTGTATGAATATTCTATGAGTTTTTTTTCTCAATGTTACAAAAAAAATATATAGAGTTCGTCCTATTTATTGTACATACTATGCAACATAATCACTAGAGAGGATATCTTCCACTTCGTCGCAATCTATCCCATTTTGAAAGATATAAAGAGGTGCCTTGGAAAATGAGTTAGATTGGCTAGAAACAAGGGATATTTTGAACGGAAAAACTTGATAGAGAGATCTTTTCTATTTTATCACAACTGCAGCAGCCTACAGACAGAGGATAGTTTTAAAGTTTTTAGTCTTCTTATGAATTTGTATACAACAAAAACCAAATTTTTATTTTTTTTTCTAAATCAATATAACACAAAAAAATATTTAATATTAAAGTAAAGGTTATCTTTGAAAACAACACGTTGTTATTATTGTATTCGTCGTCGCCGCGACAGATTCGCGTTTTTGTGGGGGATCCTTAATTCTTTTCTTTTAACAATCATTACTAAAGTTTTATTTGTCAATCAAGCAGACGGCTTCAAGCCATGTCTTTATATGTAAAAACTTTTAATTGAAATAATAATTTTTTTTTTTTTAATTATAGACCAATCTTGTTTAACGAGATATTCTGGCTACTCAGGGCTCCAAATTTTGATCTCATATAATTGTTAAAATTTTTTCAAAGCGTGAACTTAACTGTAAACATGACAATGCTGATATCTTTAGTTGTCACCGTCTTTGCGGTTCATCTCTTATGGTCGTCTGATTGAATTTTTGCTATATTTTTTAAGTTTAAAATTTGTTTGCAAAGGTTTTCAATTTTGGAAAAATAATTATTAAATGCACATCTTCATTTTGATTTAAATAAAGGTGAAGTTCTTGAAAAATATGTTAGGCATAATAACAAAGGTCGAAACGTTGCTTAACATGTTGGGGCAGTTTTGAACAAAGCGGTTGGGGACCTTTGAACAGGTTTAAAACAAATTATTGACTGGTACATTTAAAACTCCCCCAGAAGTGGGTACCTTGGTATTTTAATATAAATAAAATATCACTCTTTATTAAAAATAATAAAAAATGGGTTTAAGTTAAACTTAAAATACATTTCCCAAAGTGCCTTGCTGCACCAAAATGTGTTCAAAGGTGTTCCCCTCTCCCCGAAATTTTAACATCTCTATTTGATACAAATTTGGAACCATTACCTTATTTTTCTTCTCACGAAGCATCAATTTACTTGTAGTAGACATTGACGTAAAAATAAGTGCGGTGGGCTTTCTTGCCGAAAGCCTGGAATCTAATTCAAGGTACTAAGTGGCAAATCATCCAAGAGTATCTTTTGTCAAAAGAAAATTGTTTTCAAAAGAAAATTGTTCTTTAAGTGGCCCTTACACACCACATAAGTAAATGCAATGGTGGAATATCACAAAAATTCAAATCCGCCACACAAGCAACAAATTAAGCGTCGCCGGCAACGTTAGAAATCAGTTCAGACACTTATCTGCACACACCCACATTTGCATATACGGACACAATTATGGTGTGTATGGGCCGTTTTAGCTTTGGTGTGCCGCTAGCTGCCGCACAACCAATTTATTTTACTAAGCATTAATTTACTTGGGTACATTGAGAGGTAAAGTTAAAACAAAACATAATTTGATAATACCTAAGGGAATTATGGATTTTCACTTTGATTTGACGATTGGCTTAGCTTACCTGGTAGATAGCGATTGGTGATCGACTTATAAGTATTGTGCGCCTTGTAAATTGTTCATTTGTTTTTATCACACTCTTAAGCTTCTCCAGCATTTTAGCACTTGTGTCTGATACGAAGAGAAATATTGTTAAATTGCTCTTTTCCAACATTTCCATCAAACTTGTCAACGTTACAACAGTTTCAGGTTCAAATTGGGGGCTGTAAGTTTAGAAAATATTATCAATCTCTAGGTTTCTTTGTGTTTGGCTCACCCCAAGGGATGTAGCTCCGAAAAATTGATTTCCTGCAACGCATCCAAAGTATGTTTGTGTACACACCCACTCAGCCCAGCTTTTTCCAATGTCGTCTTGTGCAGCAATACAACTTCACCACAAGACGTAAGACTTGCATCGAGTAGGACGTTCCTAAAGCCCTTCGACGAACACTTCAGTGCGAAAAATCAATAAAAGAAACACTTAATGCAATAATTATCAACCATTTTACCTTTTTAAGCGCTGCCATTGAATTCTCAGGCGCATCATATGCACCCCCACGATTAGCAATAGGCCAATATGACAAGTCATCCACTGAATCACCGCCCAGCAAACTGATGAGCATCTTCTCGTTGGGACTCTTTAATTTGATAAATTTTGAAGCAATACATACTGTGACCAGAATCAATGTGAACCATGGTATTCCAGCTGAAGCTAATGTGCAGATGAGCCAAAATAGATTAAACAGAAATGTGACCAAGTTGGCCGAATACCAAAGAAGATTGTAAAGCATTTTCATGAGTTCTATGAATGCTCTGAACACATTCATTCAGTAGGTGGACGGTGTGTATTTATTTCTTAGTTCACAACTTTTTACAAGAATTTCTTTTAAAAATAGAAACAAATACTGTAGGTTTTCTTCCTGTTAGCAATGCATATTTGCATCTAAGCAAAAAATTATAATACGAATATGAATTTTTCTTAAGGATGAAATGAAGATTGCCGGCTCGTCGCTTCGTCGTGAAGGGATAAATTGAACTGGGTGTGTGGATTTGGGCTCAAGGTGGGAGTTTTTTTCTACAATAAAATTTAATTTTATTGCTTTGCCTTAGAAATGGCCAAAATGTTTGCCCTGAGCCCTGCTAAACGAGAAATTAGGGATGAAAACTTAAGTTAAAAAGGAACGTCAGAATATTATGAGTTTTCATTTCGTACTTTTCCTTCTTCCGATTCCTCTAACACAACGGACGCGTTAAGCTACCCGCAAACCGACGCAATGGGCAATGGCGTTGGTGAACACGATAAAAATGTGGATGCCGCCCATAGTGATTGATTAATCGCACCGCAGCCTAAGTAGAACCGCACTAGGCGGAACTGCACTTCAGCGACACCATGCGCACTCTCGCACGAAACTGAACGAAACTTCATGTCGCGATACAGTTGATCAGATTATCAACTTTGTCGCATAAAGTCGTGCCGTGAAGTGTAGTTGTCGCTAAGTGCGATATAGCTCATACAATTTCCTACAAATAAAGGTACACGTGGTTGTCAATGAAAACAACACGTTGTTATTATTGTTTTCGTCGTCGCCGTTAACGCGAAATATTCGGAACGACGATGAAACTTTTCCCTGTCAAAATATGTTTACAGGGTGATAAATAAAAGTACCCACACCAACGCGACGATAGAATAATGGCCAATTGTGCAATAGTGGTTCAGCCTCGGTTCAAGATTTTAACTCACCGATTTCGGTGGGTTAACTAACGTTCAACGCTGGTTCAATTATGTAATTGGTTATTATCACAAACTTGAACAGTAAACCACTGTTGAAACTCAATTATCCGTCGAAATCGGTGGATACAAATTGCTGAGCCACGGTTTAAATATTTGTACAACTGGCCCTAACTCACCGATTTCATTTTGAGCACAATGGGCTTACATGCGCGCACATGTATGTGATGGACTCTCATAGTCCTATAGTCCCCTTTCACACGAGGAAACTGAGTTTCCAGCAACTTTCAGTTTATGGGTGAGAAGGGCAAGAAGTAAGAGGGGAAAATAAAAACACCCCCGGTCAACGATTTGAGGAGATTTTTTTGACATTCCTCTTCACATACACAGTAGTGTGTGTTCAGCCAAGCTACTTTATAAACAACAGAAAGTTTCCACGATTTTGTTTCTTCGTGTGAAAGGTACAAGAGATTTTTAAGGAACCCTTCAAGCAAATTCACTGACCCAACTTTGTCGGTCTTTCTTGGATCATTTCAAAACGGAGTGTCATACCCACATAAGCACATTTTTTGTATATGCATGCAAAAAAAAGAACGAAAATCGAGAGTACTTTTTTTTTATTGAGAAAGAGAGAATATATGCAATACCCTAATGGTGAGTTTTTTTATGGACTGAAAACAAAGGAGAAGACAACAAAAACAATTAACTTTTTTTAATGTGTTCACGTTCGTGCCCAGCGCAACAGTTTAATAAAAATTCCCTACTGAAAGAAAATCAATTTAAAATCAAAAGTTGATTTTTTAACTATTAAATACAAAATAAATCGTGATGTTTCATTTATATACAAACGATAGAAGAAAATAAATTGCATAATATTCTTCAACCACAAAACGCCTGTATCGTTCGTTCATTTTTTTGAGTCCGTGGTTATTCTAATTTCCATACTAATTTGAGCCGACAAACGCAGTTTTGCGGATCCATGTTTGGATCCGTATACGGAGTCATCCATACGTTGTTTACTACGTGCGCGGATCCAAAGCGGACTCGTTTGCTTGAAGGGAAATTAAAAGAAAACGTCAAAAAAATCTCCAGCAACTTGTTTCCTCTGGAGATTTTTTGACGTTTTCTTTTAATTTTCAATTACCACCAATCGTAGACCGTTCAATCCTCTTACCTGGTGCCCTTCTCACCCAAAAACTGAAAGTTGCTGGAAACTCAGTTTCCTCGTGTGAAAGGACACAAACTGTTTAGTTGTATTTGCGCGCCTGGCCTATCCTGTCAAAAAAATAAATTTTTGCAAGGAAGTAATTGTGTCTGTTTCCGTACTGTTCAAATCTATGAATTTCTACGAATTTTAATCAAAAGTCTGTCAAAGTTCATATATAAAAAAATAAAATGTATAGAAATTCACACCTATAATTTTACTGAACAAAATGATAGAATATACCTATTTTTGCTATATATTTAAGTAAACTACCTTATTTGGTCAAAGCAATGAATACCCTGTTTGAAAATATCGTTGGATGTGAATTCCGCTATTCACCGCTGGGCGTAATACTCCAGTTGTCAAAATGACATAAGAACCATTTTTTTTTCTTTTCATCAAATTCATGATTTTTTCTCTAGTAGAAAAATAGGGAATGAATTTTTTGAAATAAAAATATAAATGTTCCATGTGTTGTAAAAAAGAACATTGAAATGTCTTTCAAAAATATCTTAAACTACATCACAATCCTATTCGGATTACTTTTCATTCAACAAGCCAATGGTCTTTATGAAGATCAGATAAAAAAATTTGATTGGTAAGTTTCCCGGTCAACCTCAATCATCCCTTGTTAATTTATCAATTAAGATAAAAATTAAATCAATCGTATATCTTATTCCAATAAAAAATTACGTATTGAAATTTAAGGAGAAATCAGCATATTGGCAGCCTAATCTCAGCTTATCTTGATTTGGGCGCTCCTAATAGTCGTTTGCTTGTGACTACAACGGAAAATGTTTTCGCATCGCTATGCCCCAAGTCTGGCAATATTCAGTGGCGACAAATTCTCGAAAAAAGTCCACGTGGTGATATTAAATTCAGTTATAATTATAATGAACAATTAATTGGCACAGCTGCAGCTAGACGTAACTCTAACCATGGTTTTGATTTGCTAACTGTTCAGGGGGTAGCTCCCTCAATTGTCCGCGGGTGGAATGCAGCGAGTGGCAATATCGAATGGGAATGGTCATTGATGCCCGTCAATCCAGATAAAGCCGATGGAGCCTTTTGGTTTTATTCCAATACAATGCTGTATCATGTGATTCCGGTATGGGGTTCGCACTTAGAAATAACCAGATACTTTGCCACTTCTGGTCAGTTGGCTGATGCTTCTACAACAAAATTCATATCGCCGTGGATAAATCAAGAGAATTGTAAGTTAACCGGTGTCTACTACTTCTGCCTCGAGGGAAGTCAGTTGATAAGTTTGAACTTGGTGTCAGCTGATGCAAACATTATAAAAAAACAACTTCCAAGTGTTCCAAAATCAACACCACATGCTTTAAAGGTAAAATTTTTCGATATTTTTAGGTAAAAGTTAGAAACCCATAATTTTTGTAGGGAGAAGACGGTATTGTAGTTATCGAAGGACAACTGGTCAGTGTTGATGATTCTGTCAAAGTTTGTGCACTTACCAAAGGAGGAAGTTACCTTAAAGCTGCTTACAACCAAATAGGAGTGCTGTTGCAAGCTTCTCTTGAAAATCATGTAAACATCATGACTCAGAGGGAATTGGTCTTATTTATGAATTCTTTTTCTAGGTCCTCACCATCAATGCGTTCAATTCAAAGACCTGTGAAAATATCAAGGAACTACAGAACGTTGTTGCTTATCCTAGTTATTACGGACAGCCAATACTACAGTCATTCGACTGCGTTCCTGGTCGTAATGATGGCAAAGGGTGTGCTTTCATTCTATCCACAAGTGATGAGGCTATTCTGTCTGTCCAGCAAAGTATAAGAAATAAGGAGTTTTTTTTTTGCTCATTTTTATAATTTTTTTATTTCGCCTATCTTAAGATAAAATTCGTTGGGCTCGTGAAGAATCCTTAGCCAATGTAGTAGCAGTTGAATTTATCGATTTACCTTTGGCCGATGAAGAAGGAACCATTGAGAGTGAGATGAAAAATAAACCCGGTAAGTTAATTTTAATTTTGAATTCCATTTGAAAACGAACAAAGGTCATGCAATTTATTTTGCTAATATATCAAACGCAAAGTCTTTTAGAAAATAAAATTCGTATACTTGCTTTGGTGAAGTTTGTAACTTCAAAGAAATTAAATAAGAGTGCAAGTAAATAAAGTATATATTTTCTTTCATAGCAACTCAGAACTAGATTGACATGTGCGCTTTTAAAGAAGTATTCCCACGTAGGCTACTTCTACGTTTTACCAGACAGCCCGGCATTGAAGCGATAATGGCATAATGATAATAATAATATTTTCTATTTTTATATTCACGACCAGGGGGCCGATTCTGGTTCTGTGGTTCATCCTTTCACACTAAATCGGATTCTCGTTCTGTGAAACCAAACTTAAAACTCATTCATATGAATAATTTGCTTTCACGTCGATATTTGGAAGTGAATCTGTGAAAAGAAAAGCTGCAATACGAATAAACAAAGCCTCAAAAGCTCATATCAACCACATGTCCCTCTCTGTCATATTCATGAAGAAAAAAATATATTTCTATCATGCGTTTCTCTTGGCTCTTCAAAAAATGAGAGAATTGCGAATAAGGAGGTTCGGGATTGGTAGTATAGTTCGTCGGAGAATTTTATTCACTGAATTGCGCTTTTTGCGTTTGCGCTTTAGAGGAAATGATAAGGAGGTTCGGGATCGGTAGTATAGTTCGTCGGAGAATTTTATTCACTGAACCAGAATCGCTTATTTGCACAGAGTGAATCGAAAAAGTGAAAGGAATGCATGAGAGCGAATGTGAAAACAATTTATTCGATTCATTTTTTCACAGAACCAGAATCGTCCCCCAGAACACAATTATATTTTTAGTTAATGTAAATTACGTAGCCAGTTGCCAGAACAACAATGATTTCTACTAGTCTCCAATGAAGATTATACTATACGCCATATTGTTTCTTACGCAAAAATCTTGAAATACTAAACATCAAAATTAGATCTCAGATATGTTTTTTACACAAAAAAAGTAAGCAACTGAATCAACTGAATTTCGACAGCAAAACTAACAAATTTAGGTGAGGAATCCTGTTCATGCAACTGAGGTTGCTGAAATCTCCGAGATCTCATTTTCCTGAACATGGCTATTATGTAATTAAAAAGCTGCCTTCGTTTTTTTTTTCATTTTTATCCGTAGCTATATGAACTTAGATTCTTCTTATTCTTGCCGTCATTAAGTGTAGAACCTTGATTCTATGGGAGTGTTATGTTACGTAGCTTAACGCAGTTTTTAAAACTGAACCTACTGTATTAAACTAATAAGTTCGTATTTTAATTGCGGTAAATCCAATAGTTTAGTGGAAAACAACGATATTTAAACACATCTTCAGCACTAAAAAGAAAAAATTGATCGTTTTAATAAAAAAAATGATAATAATAAAAAAATTCTTACTTCCAACATAATTCTTCAATATTCCAGAATGGTTTGTCAAAAAAAACCTCATTGAAACAAATAATTTTTTTTAAGAGAACAAAAAGAATAACTTTTACAAAGGTGGTTATATCGTCTTGCTTTTATTTTAGTTGGATCTATCATCAGAAAATGTTCATTGACTATGTAAATTTTATTCAGATTTTTAGTTAGCTAATTTTTATTTTATTTATATTTAACATTCTGTTGGGGGGCGACAACAATAATTTTAAATTAACAATAAATTTAATTAAATATTAAAGTACTTTTTATATAACTACAACAACAATTACTAATAAAATCCAAATTTTAAAAATTCGCTCCCTATGCTTACCCATTGTTTGAAGAGGAAATCGGAATTGAGAGTAAGTAAAATAAAGTCTTAAAATGATTTTTGTTCTTTTTATTGTTGTATTTACATATTTTACGCTATTTTTTTTATTTGTTTATTTTTTTTTTTTGAATCGCAGAATTATGTTTTGGGTAATTTTTGTTATAGCAAAGAGTGTTGGCTTTATTATAAAAAAAAAGTGGTAATCCTTTCACTAATGAGATGGTCTGTTTTCAGGCGACATTGCTGGGGCCTTCATTCGTCGTATAACTGGTCAAAGTGCTCTAGCCAAGAGCCTTTTCCTTCATGTTATGGGTTTTGGTGCGTCACAAACTGATACTCAAAAAGCTGGACTTGTCCGTGATTCCTTTGGATTGCACAAAATGCTTGTCGTACTTACCAAAGCTGGGAAACTTTTTGGAATTGATAACATAAGCAGCAAAAAACACTGGATGCAATATCTACCCACATTAGGAAATTTCGAAAATGAACAAAATATGCGATTAATTGTACAGCGGACATCAAAGCATTTTCCATTGCAACCACTGTGTGCTGTTGTGGCCAAAAATTTGGTAAACAATTTTTTTTGGGATATTTTTCAAGTTCAAATTTAATTTGTATTCTGTTTGTTTAGAAAACTGGGAACGGTGTTGTTTTTAGCTTTAATCCCATTACTGGTAAGCCCACTAAAGACGGGTTGACTTCATTAAATTACCAAATCAAACAAATGAGCATGCTCAGAGAGAACGAAAACGATTTTATCAAAGGAATATTGCTCATGGATAAGCATAATGGTGTTCATGTAGTTCCTTCTAACGCAAGGGTTATGGTATGTAAAAGATTTTTCTATATCACCCCAGAATTTTGTAAGACTAAGATTTTTTTTTATTTCATTTTAAGGCTGATGGAATGTACATTTTCACAGCAGAAAAAGCTTCAGCTGAACTAAATGGATTCCTTGTTAAACTAGTCGGAGATGTAAGTTTTAAATTAAAGCAATTGCAAGAGTTTTATTTAAACAAATAAATAACATAATCCAACAGCAACTTAAAACACAACCAATTTGGAATGCGAGATTAGGTGGCCACAGTGCTGAACATCAAATTATTGCTGTCGCCTCGAAGAATCCAATCGAACGTGTCCACTCACAGGGCAGAGTGTTAAATGATCGATCGGTTATGTACAAATATATGAATCCAAATTTGGTTGCTGTTGTTACACAGGCACTAGATAATATTCATAAATGTAAGGTCTTTGTGAATATTTCCAGGAGATTAGTAAGTGATTTATGTTTGTTTTGCTTATTTTTTTAAAGATATTATGAATGTGCATTTAATTGATGTTGTCTCCGGACAAGTTGTATTCTCAATGACGCACCGCAAAGTACGTGGTCCGTTCAATATTGTTCATTCAGAAAACTGGTTGGCCTACAGCTATTACAATGACAAGGTTCGACGAACTGAAATAAGTGAGTATATATTCAGATAAGCATATAGAATATTTAAAAAATACACTAACATAAAATTAAACATTAAAACATTTTACGTTAGTACATATGTACACACTTATCATAAAAGAAAAATTATACCTCTAACTACTGACTTTTACAAAAATTATTTAAGCAAAATTAAATCTGCTACTACTATCTTCAACTCACTCTAATTTATATTAAATTGGCTGCAAATTTATAAGACTTAAACATAACTCATATTTTGACTACCAACAATGTTACAACGTGCGTGTGTATCCTATACGCTTAATTCGATTAAATAATCTTTCTTCGTCTAAAATTTTAGCTACCGTTGAACTATACGAAAGTAAAAGTCAAACCAACAGTACCGTTTGGAGTTCCTTGAATGCGCCAACATTGCCATTGGTCGAAAGACAATCCTACATCATTCCAACTTCTGTTGAAACACTCAAAGAAACCATCACCGAACGTGGAATCACAAATAAGCATGTTCTAAGTAAGCATTCTTTTTAACATTTAAATTTACAGTCTTATTTATCTTGTATATTCTTAATTTTAAGTTGGAACATCAAGTGGTGCCATTGTAGAGATGCCATGGGTGCTTCTAGATCCTCGCAGACCGGTAACAATGCCTAATCAGGCACGGGAAGAAGGTTCCATCCCTTATATTCCCGAACTTCCACTTCCCACAGAAAATATAGTCAACTACAATCAGACTATAGCAAGAATAAGAAACATATTTACAGCTCCAAGTGGTTTGGAAAGTACGTGTCTCGTTGTTGCAACG
Organism: Epistrophe grossulariae; assembly: GCA_929447395.1. NCBI lineage: Eukaryota > Metazoa > Arthropoda > Insecta > Diptera > Syrphidae > Epistrophe > Epistrophe grossulariae. The sequence goes on along the minus strand of OV839567.1, from coordinate 33,317,533 downwards.
GGATTAGGTATGTGTCCAAATTAAGAAAATGTTTCCGATATAAACTTTATTCAATTATTTTTCTTAAAGATTTGTTTGTCACAAGAGTTTCACCGTCAAAAACTTTTGATTTACTAAAAGAAGATTTTGATTACTTCTTAATCACAATTGTACTTATTGTCCTGACGACTGGATCCCTAGTGGTGAAGCATCTATCAGCGCGAAAAATCCTAAAGCAAGCATGGAAATAGGCAATATGAAGTTTTTGACTAGGTTAGTTTAAAAACAAAAATATAGTAATTTTCATATTGGTATTTAAACAAAAAAATTTACTTATAAATAGATAAATTATAATTTTTGCAGTGCAGAAATTTTATTTGAATAAAAGAGGTTGCACATTTACTTTAAACTGTGTTTTTTGTGGAAATACAGCCAAAAATAAAATTGATATAAGATAAAGTATTTTTTGGACGACTTTCCATTTGCGAAGCATTTTTTACAGTTACAGATTTAAAATATTAAGGCGAGGAAACACCGTTAAATCATAAAAAAAAATGTTTTCTTTTTCGGTTTTCACTCTATTTTTTTTTGTAAAAATTTCTTTTTACACACTGTACATGCCTACGTCAATTTTTTTTCAGGATTTTAACTCCCTTTTTCGTAGTCACATAAGTACATTACGCGTATAAACAGTTAAATATGTATGTATGCAACCCCCTGCTTGGGCTCACTATAGGATCTGGGGTAGGTGCGAGGTTGAGTGTAAGTTTCTTTTGTATTTAAAGTTTTCTTTGCATCTTTTGCCTGGGGCCAGATTCTGTAATAAACGGAAAGCGATCTTTCGTTTTCATAAACGAATAGACGATATTGTAAATTTTATTATTTTTAAATATTAAAATGTGAAAATAGGAAATTTCCCAAAATTTCCCTTTTATTTATGTATAATTTTCTTTAAAAAATGAAAAAAAATATTCAATTTTCAATAAAATTTTCATCTGGCATCACTGAAACGAATGCAAAACAAAGAAAGGCTGTCAAATATAAGCCGAATGAAGTGGAACAGAGCCATTATTGTGTGTGTTTTAATGTGAAAAAGTGAAACTTTAAAAATCAATTAAAAATAGAAATACATTTTTTATCGCCCTAAAATTGCGATAAATATTATTTATTTACGTATATCTATCGAATAAAAAAAACCGCGTGTAGAAATTCGTGCTTCGCTAAAGGAAAGTTGAGCCTTTTATCTTATTTTTAAAACAACTTGTTTGTATGAGCTTCTGATTGGTCAGCTGTCATAATTTGAATTGAACTGAATTTTTATTGAGACTTTTAAGAAAATTTTACAAAGAGTACTTAGCAAAGCTATATGTTTACTGCGGCTATAATGTATTGCCAGCTCTATCTAGTTACATTTTAACATTGAAAATGTTTATAGGGTCGTTTTGAGAAAAATATGGTGTTACCAAAATGATTAAATGAACAAATGAATATATAACAAATGAACGAAATGAACTCTAGCGTATAGGGGGCTCAGGATCGAATTTTTGGTTGGTGTTACCAAAGAAAATGCCAAAATGAACCTAAAGACACAATCGATGAATCGTACCTACATGTTGATCGTCGCCAACCGACGAGCTTCAGTGGAGGATAGTTGAATTTGTATGAAATCTTAAAATCACTGGATTTGAGCGCACTTAGAAGCCTTTTACTCAGGTTATAATATAATTATCGGATGCTTAATATTAAGATAGATAATTAAAGATAAAATTACAGGCTACAAATCTGCATCAAAATGTTTGCAAAAGCTTACAAAATTTCATACTAAAAACGTGAAAGATTGGCTTTTGAGAACTAATTTCATCACGGCAAATGACGTGAGAAACAAGAAAACAAAAAGAAAAAGAAAAAAGTGTGAGTGCTGGGACTCACGGTTAAGATGTGTAAACATCAACATTCGTCCGAATGCCTCATAGACCGAGAGCCTACATCAAATTTAGGGTGTAGATGATAGCAAAAATTTAGTTGTATTTTTATATAGATCTTAACTTTTCATAAGTAAATTTGAAAATCGGTAATGACCTTATTTCGTCTAATTTGCCAAAAAAGGCGGCCTTCTATGTTGAAACCCTGCAGCCATGATGAAAGCGCAGTCCATGTACTTTATGGTCTAAGCAACCAACCACATTTCAACCCAAACTGAACTCGACTTTTTGATTTCGTATATAAACACTCAGCGTTTTGTTACTGAGCGTACATAGCGTTGAACGCACTCAATTTTCGTGAAGCTCAGAACAGAGATTATGGATAATTCATAAGTCTGCTATTACACGATGAATCTAGTTGCATGCGCCTTCTTCAAATTCTTCTTTATTTCGTCCGCTGTTTCAAGCGCTATTACACGTTGAAACCAAAGTCATGAATCTAATTTGACAGTTCTCTTTATTTTTCATTTTCGTGTTGGGCTGTGCTCAAGCGATAAAAAAACTTTTTCTGTTTTTATTTTTGTTTTCATTATTTGATATATTGAAGAAAGAAAGGTTTGTGTGCCTTTAAATGAATATCAGCCAAGAAAAGCAATAATTTATTTTCTTATGTTGTTTTTAAAGATGAATTTCTCATTTCTGGAAAGCCTATAAGGCTATCAATAACAGTGCGTTGCATCGAAATTTACTCTTTGAACAACAAAACCATATGAAGCAAAATAGTAAAAAACGGACAAGAGAAAAGAGAAACGTCAAATAGTTGCACCGAAAATTTTACCCATGTGACACCGGTCACTTTTTTTCCGTCTCATCTTTTCGATTTTTTTTGTCTCTTTTGCACTTACGTAGTTCGAAAAGTCGCATGCGTCTAGATGCATCGTGTAATAGCAGACTAATCTCTGGCTCAGAATCAAAATCACGACCACGGCTACAAGATAAGAATCAAGACTACAAGATACGTAACGTTTTTTTCACCCTACTGCCAGTATAGATGTTTACACATCAAAAATCTCTGGAACTGAAAGGAAAACAAAATAGAAAAACCGCTCTGGTCTCAAAGCAGTCATGTAGTTGAAAAAAAGTACTGCAAAGAATACAAAATACGGATAATGCTAAAGAAGCGTCAAAAAGAGTCTCGTAAAACTTGGCCCAAGACTCACAGGGCAAATGGTCTTCCATCTTATCTTTTTTCTCTTTCGCACTCAATATGTTCGAATAGAGTCAGACGCAAAGAATCATCGTGTAATAGGGGCTTAATATATCCTCTAAGCAGCCAACCAAATTTCAACCCGAACTGAATTCGACCTTTCGATTTCGTATGTAAATACTCAACGTTTAGTTACTGAACGTACATATTGTTGAACGCACTCAATTTTCGTAAAGCTCAGAATCACGACCACGATCACGATTACAACGTTACGTTACGTTTTCTTTTCAAACTACCGCCAGTATAGATGTTTACACATCAAAAAACCTACCCACAAAGAATATACAAACATTGCTGTAAGGGTGTGTGCAAGACGTTGGTTGGAGTGGAATGCGTGCAATAAAAAACCACCACTGCACTGTGGCTGGTGGCAAACACAATTTGGCTTCGCATCGGGAACAAAAATGATATACATACATAGCTACATTAGCTGCGTTTTATTTTCCCCCAGATCCAATCCAGATCAGATCATGAAAATAAAACAACCCAGGATCTCAGTTACAACTTGTTATATACCCAACTCTTTTTTCCTTTTGTTATTTTTATTTGTATACACCCGTTGTCTATTTTCTTTACACTACTGACGACATTTACAAATTAAGGGTGTGTGTTCAAAACGGATTTGGAAATCCAAATCCAAAACAAAGTTGGATCTTGTGTTGTTTTTGTAATACATGTATTTTCGTAAGCAAATCCAATCTGTGCCTACGTTCTGTAACTCTCGCATCGATAAAATTGGTCAAGAAACGTTGGAAAATGGAACAAAAGCCATATGATTTGTTTCAATTTTCATCGTTTCTCGACTGATTTTATCGACGCGAGAGTTACAGAACGTAGGCACTGGTTCGGATCTCGGGGAAAATAAAACACAGCTATTATTAAGTAGGTTAGGTATGTCTGTAAAATGTTATGTTGATTAAATTTTTGTAGGTATTTTGCAAATATTATTCGAAATGGTACGATTAGGTAGGTTTGGTTAGCTTATAACTTCTGTTCTAACAATCGGATATTTAAAATAAAGGTCTTAAAATGAAGGTAAAATATCAAACTAATTTATTCAGTAAAAAAATAATTGAAATAACATAAAAGTGTAGGTGAAAAACGTTTAGGTTTAATTCATCAAAATAAATAATTGCAAAAATTGAATAACAAAATTGGCTTCGCCAACAAAATTCATATACCTACGTATCTATATAGGTACATGCATTATGTATGTAGGTAGGTAGGAAGGTAGAAATGGCGATCACGAGCAACCTAGCTCGTTGACCCAATTAGCGCTAGAGTGCGCCGTTTTGTTACGATAACTCGTTGGACCTGTGGATGTAAATGGTTTGGAATGTCTCAGAATGGCTCAGAGACGTAAGAGGTTTGACCCCTTAGGGCCAGTTTCACAGTGAAGTAAGTGTCACTTAAGTGCCGAATATGGAAAACTAATTCCCAATTGCACAGTGTAAACTTATCGGAATAAGTGACACTTAAGTCTCCCATGTTGGCCACTTAAGTTCCACTTACTCAGGTGGTAAAACTGCGGCTTAAGTGCCAAAATGGGAAAATTAAGTGCCACTTATTTTGTTAAGTGTGCACTGTGAAACTGGCCCTTAGTATAACATTATGTATGTACATTTATATAAAAGGATTGATTTAGTTTTTCTGCGGTTGCCTTTTTACTTCTGTACTAATAATCTTAAAGATTAAGGTTTTGAAATAAGTTAAATAATAGGCTTCAAAATTTTGTGTGACAAATCTTGACTTCATTCTTAATCAATTCGATTGTTGAACCTAGAATATGCACAGAGACCTATACTTGAACCTCTATGATTATAACTTATAACTTTAGTTCTATAAGGGCCAGACGTTGAAGGTTAAGGTATTTAAATTAAGGTTAACTAGGCTAGAGGTAGGATTAACCTAGCGAAGCAACTTAAATAAAAAATTTTAAAATCGAAAAGGGTTGATTTGGTATCTTCTGTTCTAATTTTCGGATCTTTGAGGTTAATGTCTTAGAATTAAGGTAAAATCTCAGGCTACAAATTTATGTGACAAAACAACATCTAAACCAATGCGTTTTTTGAACTTGACCAACTTCTAAACCAATGCGACTTTTGAACTTGACCTACGTCTAAGCCAATGTGATTTTTTAACTTGAACTATACGTCTAAACCAATTCGATTTTTGAGCTTGACCAACGTCTTAGCCAATGCAATTATTGAACTTGACTTACGTCTAAGCCAATGCGACTTTTGAACCTGAAATATGCAAAGATACCTACATACTTGTGAATCTCTTTAATAAACTTACAATATTAGTTCTAAGGGCCAGTTGTTGAAGGTTAAGGTATTTAAATTAACATTAATCAGCCTAGATGTACTCAGTATGTACGTGCACCTGATGATGGGAGAATTTCCCGAAACGCGTCGCGCATTATAAATTCAAAAAAGTTGTGAAATTTATTGTTTAAAATTAATAAAATAATTCAATAATTAAAATTTAAAAAGTTTAGATTTTATTTTATTTTATTTAACAAATCTTTTATTTAATCACAAACTGGAGACACCACCTCAAACATGTAACATTTATATTGTCTTAAGAAATTACACGACTCGAGTTTATTAAATTTATTAAAAGATGAGTTCAAAATGCAAAATATTATAGAATACCTAAAAACAATTAGGTAAATCAGGTTTGCATTGAGTTTGAACTATCACATCAAATTATTTATAAATTTAGTCTCGCGTTCACTTTGATAATAAATCAAATAACTTGCCTATATATAAATAGTTCCATAAGTTGAGAGACTTGTAAATCAATTTGAGCAAAATTGAGCAAATATTTGAATTTCTTCAACATCAACGCCGTGATTAAATAAACTGAACTGAACACCATGGCGCATATTCATAGTCGTTTTTAGACCCCAGTTTATCTTAGCCTGGAGTTTATCCAATGTAAATAAGATAGGATAAACCCAGTATTTTTTTAGAAACAACTTAAACAGTGACTATGAATATGCCTCCATTAATTTAACCGCCCACTGGGATTCGACATTAAAAATATCTACATATTGGGGCATATTCATAGTCGCTGTTTAAGTTGTTTCTAAGAAAATACTGGGTTTATCCTATCTAATTTACATTGGATAAACTCCAGGCTAAGATAAACTTGGGTCTAAAAACGACTATGAATATGCGCCATTGTAATTTCAGACTGAAGAATGGTTTCTTAGACATCTTCAGAAGTTTTGGTGCAACGATACAAATTAGAAATCACCAAGATTATTCATGTTTTTATTTTATCGAGCTAACACAAGTCATTTTCAATGTCCCCATAGTTACTCTTTGAGTGAAATCTGTAAATTTTTGAGCTTTTATATACATAATATTTCGTGTTATAGAGCGAGAGCGCTCTATATGTAGAATTTTCAGATTTAATGAAATCATTTTGCATGATATTAATACTGAATTATTTAAAGACAGTTTCGATTTTTACATAATTTCACTTCTTAAGGCTTAACTACATAAGCCAAAAAGTACTGAAGTACAAAAGTAAAAATATTTTTTTTACCGCTAGCGCCGTTGTTTTGTGAAAAAGAATACACAAATTTGTTTTTAAACCAAAATTTAAGCTTTCTGCATCATTTTTATAAGTTTTCCAGTCAGAAACACTATCACAAAATCAATTTAAAAATTTTCACTTTTGCACTTTTTCACTTTTTTGGCTTATGTAGTTGAGGCTTTACGATTTATTTTAGTTGATTTTAGATCAAATGTTAGTGGCAAAAGAAAATGAATAATATAGAATATGTATGAGGATATAACTTAGTAGAAACACTAAAAACAATAATAATTGAACATAAAAGATAATTCACTAACTTTTAACACATTATGAGCAGTTATAAAGAGATTCACTTTAGCGTTTATTTTGTTGATTTGGTATGATGCAGGGCGATCATCCTTTGTCCATTGTTGTGATGAGGGTTAGTCGTCTGTTTTAAGCACAAGGTTATGTGGTGCTGGTAGCCAGGGGGCTAGGTTGGCAGTTGCTGGAGTGTATGATCATCTCCGGATTTGATCCACTTGGAATCCTTCCCCCAGAGGAGTTCCATGCTAGGTTTTCATGTGGGCAACACGTCGGTCACGGTCACATGATACAGTTGCTAGCTGGTAATGTGATACCACGCCAGAGTCCCGTAATTAACGGGATAGGCTTTAAGTCTAGTTCAAGCGGCACAGCTTGGAAACTAGCTTATCAGTTGCTGGAGTGTGTGAACAGCTCCTGTTACCATCCAGATGGACACCTTCCCCACGGAGTACCAACTTTCGATGAAAAGAAAAAAAAATTATTTTAAAATAATTTACTTCACTGTTTTAATAATAAAACTGGATTTGCTGGTTGTGCCACTAGACACAACCTGCCTCGTTGCCTCCCAGACTCGCTCTCCTCCAGCTGTCATAAAAAGTTAGATGACTTTTAGTTACGTTTCATCTGAATTTTCAGACAAGAAATTCTCATCTGAAAATTCAGATGAAAGTTGTTTGTGGTGGGGGAAGTGCCAAATCAGCTGAAGCACTGCACATACAAGCTGAACGTTATAATTTTCATTTAGTTTATAGTTGATATTTTTAGTTATCGTCCTGAAAATTCAATACTTATTTAAATGAACGAACTTTTTGTTTATTGTTTAGTGAATTTTTAAATCAACAACTTTTTATTTTAATGGTTGGAAAGTTTTTCTATAATTTTCTAGGCCATACATATCAATAAATGACTTTTGATTAAAATAATAAAATCTGTTGCTGATTTACAGCCCTATTCTGGCAAACCTCACTGATACCTCACAAGTCACAACAACCTCACAAGGAAAGGTAAAATAGATTTTGTGAGGTTTTCGTACCCTCACAACTGTGAGCCTCACAAAAACTATCGAAATTGTGATCTCCTTTTGAGAACCTCACAACAACCTCACAAGAAATCAACCTCACAAAGGCTTGTGACTTGTGAGTTGTGAGCCCTCACAACGGCAGAATAGCCCTGTTAGTTACATATAATTTCATCCTCACAACTATTCACGCTCAATGTTTAATATACGAATGTAATTAAAGTTCTATTTTATTTCGCTTAAATGTAAATCCTACAGGTAAATGCAGGAATTTCATACATGACTTTCGGCTGAAATTTCAGATTTTTTTGCGTTCAACGACATAAATTCAGATGTTAAGCGATTTTTATTGAACCTGCCCAATGTCTCGGATTTTCTATGTTACTAGCTTTTTATTGAGTTTAGTGAAATGATAAGCCTGGTAAAAATTTCAGCCCTTTAGATTAAAATTTTGAGATCACTCATCGCAATTTTCTCTTTTCCATACAAATCGTGGGGTGGGGCATTTTTTTGCTTCATTGTTTTATAACTTTAGAATCAGTACTGTTAAGGAAATGATCGAGACGTAAGGAAATTGATAGCAAGTTTCATTCAAATTTTAAAGAATTGCTCTCAAAATCAATGAATTGAACTTTGTTCAGTAGTTTGACATGCCTGTCATTTGCTTTTTGAAAAAAACCAACAAATTTATGAAATCCAAATTGTGAACTTCCTCCATAATTATTTTTTTTCATTTAGCACTAGTCGACACAAGTTAACAACAAACCACAAAATATTTTTCATTTGACGGAAAGAGCTGTGTATTCAGATCGAATCTCTCACCCCATGAGAGCTCTTCTTTCGTGTTGATAATTGACCTAGAATTGGTCTTTTTTTGCAATGAAACTCTTAAAATAAGAAAAGGGCACATCTTTTGACAAAAAGTTAAAATCTTATCGTGAATGAAACCTTTGTATATAAAAACTATAGTACTATCATGGAGCAAATTTTTTAGGGTTGCGTGTAGCCATACGGTGGCGCTAGAGTCACTTCAAATTTTTTTGCAGACTCAAATATATTATTTGGACAAGAAATGAAGAGCACGTATTAAGAGCGAGAGAGAATAATTGTATTATTTCAATTCTGATGAGTGATGACTGTAAGGAGAGTGGATATAACTTTGCAGCTGTTTGCGTTGATGCCAGAGAAAACGAACAAAAAATTTTTATCTTTGTGTATGTAGTATTGTGAATTTGCTTTGGTTAATAAAAAAAAAAAGAAAAAAACTTAATGTGGGGGTAGTTTTTGGCTTTTAGCAAAACCTTTGTAGGTATAGGTATAAAAGGCAAATCAGATACATACTAAATGTTTCTGAGTATGGCATTTTTTCACGGTGCAATTTTTTATGTTTCTTCCTACCCACAGCACCTAAAATCTTCGCGCCAAAATATAGGCCAAGCAAGAAATTCCATAACAACAAAAAAAAAGGTCAATTCGTGAAAATGACTTTGAATATTTTTTTTATCTCAAAGTTTTTTTCTGTTAGTGCCTTGGTAATTCGATCAACATAGGTATATATTTATAAAAAAAACAATATAGGAGTTGTTTTAAGACAGGTAGGTAGGTACATACATACATATGTACATATGTAGGTAGGTGGTAACCTTAGTAACCTAGGTATACCTACCTACCTAGATAAATATTTTAAGCTTTTCTCGATAAATCATTTTTTTGTTTTTTACTAGTTTATTTAAGGTAGGTAGGTACCTACCTATCCTTTTTTTTTAAACTAGGTAGGTATAGGTTTCAGGTTTCAATTAACCTAATTTAACAATTCAGAAGGTTACTTATGTAAACAAAAATTCTATAAAATCTACAAAGCGAGAGCTACCTAGGTAGGTACCTACCTACTTACCTAATTTTTTTTTAAATTCAAAATTAAAGAATTAGAAAATTCCTATAAATCAGGGCGAAGTCCGATCAAAATAAATTGCATAGGTACCTACCATTGGAAAGTTATACCTACCTACATGTTTCTGGAAATTTTTTACTTATTTTTTTTACATCATTTTTTGTTTTTTCAATATTTTTTAGGCCAATTAAATTATTTATACCTACCTACCTAGGTATATGTACCTATCTTTTTAAGGCTGCTTTTAAAAAAATCCCAAAATTATGTAGGTGATCGATATTATTGTAGGTAGTAATCTCAGAAGAATTAAAAAAAATGGGATTGTTATTTACTGACGGGTTTCAGCAAAGAATTTTCCAATTTTTGCGAAATCCGAAAAACAGCAGTTCAGGTAAATGCTTATATCTTTGGATCCAATTGTCGGACGAACAAGTTGATGTCTATGTGATAGAAAAAGACCCAGATGACGAAGAACAAATGGAGGTTTATGTTTTGGAAGAACACCTGGATGAAGGTGAACAAAAGGACTTCAAGACTAAAACCGATGATATTTTTTCAAAAAAACTGCAGAAAGCAGCTGCAGCATATTACGCCGGGTTCGCAGCAGGTAAACTCAAAAAGAAGCTGAATTGCGAATCATGCTCTAGGTTTATGATCGACGAGGATACCGATAGCAAAATAAGGCAACAAACTTTGTTGATTAAACTTAGGGCATACGATTCAATCAGCACAACTTCGGAGTTTGGCAAACTAACAGTTCCTTCGATTCCTTTCGAAAGGACTGTTAGGATGCTCCAAACTATTTTCGAAGCGGAATTCACAGAGAGACAACACAAAAAGAAGCTAGTGAACACATGGTGTGCTGAAATAATGAACGACAACATTTTTACCATAGACTGCACAACAGAACATGAGGAAATTATCAAGAAATTTTTGCTTAGAGGACTCATCATTTTAACGATCAAGAAAAGCAACAAGGAAATGAAGTTGGCGAAATGAAGTCTTTTATAATCTTTATTATGTATTTTTATTATATTATGTAAATGTATTTTGTATTATATTACTTATAGGTATTATGTAGTATGTATTTTTATTATATTATATAAATAGGTATATTTTATATACTAATAATATCTACTTATAGACATTTATAAACAAAAAAAAAAAAAAAAAAAAAAAAAAAACAACAAAAAACTAAAATATTTATAGGTATATTTTTATAGTGCATGTTTAATAATTATCCTACATGTTAAATAATAAAAGTGCATGTTTAATAATTATAATGCATGATTAATAATTATACTGCATGTTTAATAATTCAGTAGTTTGATGTAGTAACAGAAAGAGGACTAGGCCTACAGGGAAACCTCAAACAAAAAACGCAACTAGTATTCTACCCCACTGGGTGATGTGGAAAAGAATATACCCATGAAATATTTTTCCGATAATTCAATAAATAATAAAAGTAATCAAATTTTTCGCATAAACTTGTATGTGATATCAATGACTATCTTACTCAAAAAATTAACCTGACATAATTCCTTCATTTTAAGTCCTCAATCTCAAAGATCCGACTATTAGAACAGAAATTATAGTCAATTAAACTAACCAAATCGAACCTTTTGCTTGGTAAAGTCTGTTGATTTTTAAACAAAGTTTTATATTAAACTTATGAAATATAAGTCCTTGTTTAAATATAATTATTTTGGGATTCCTATTGAGAGACACCTTTGACATCTTTTTTTAATATACCGCCCGAACTCGATCAAACAAAAAAAATTGAGCCACCCTAATATACACACAAACAAACCTACATATTATTATGTAGATAGGTAAGTACTTATTTAGGATCAATTTTGTTGCCGATGTCAACAAAGCCAACTTTTGTTCATTATTTTTCATAATGACGAACAACGAAGTAATTCACTTTTTGCACTCACATTTTTTTGAGCCCGACATATTACCTTTATTTTAAGACTTTAATCTTACAGATACGCTTAATAGAACAGAATTTATAAGCTATTTAAAATTAGTAACGTGTTTCATTTAAAGGTGTTTTGTGCCTCCGTAATGAATTTGTAAAAAAAATTAAGCCTCACATTTTACCTAAATTTAAAGACCTTAAACTTATTCAAACCAACCAACAGTGAAGTGACCTTCACAATTCTTAGTTGAAGAAAAATACCTGCTACATTTGTGTATACCTACATACACCTACGTTCCCGATGCGAATCCAATGTGCCAAGGTTATGGTCCATCTCACTCACACCAGTATATTCTTAGTAGCAAACTTTTTTTAAATTATTTTAGTGTATTTCTCTTTCTCGTTACGTTTGCCTCGAAAAAATTTGTTCTCAAATTTTTTTTTCAACGTTTTTAGTATGAAATTTTGAACGGTTTTTAGCTTGTACTCGACTGTGATTCTGGCTTTAATTTGAACTTTGAATTTTGAAAATCGGACAATTGGATCTAAAGATATAAGCATTTGACTGAGCGAAAATCGGGTGTTTTTCAATTTTAACAAAAATTGGACAGTTCTCCACTGAACCACGTCGATTGGCAATGAACAACAACCCCAATTTTTTCAATTTTCCGATATTTTTTTTAATTTCTTATTAAACTATTGTGAAAGTCGTGTGGGTTGTACAGTTATGTATGATATATTAAATTAATTGTCTATTTTCCTAGATGCAAATTAAAGAAAAACGAATCCTATAAATGAAATAACTACAGAGTTACGAGGTGGTAAATAAAACAACAGAAATATGTCAATATTTCGGTTGAAAAAAATTAGAAAAATCTAAAATTTTTACAACACATGTAGACCAATAATATCTATCACCTACATTTGAGATTTTTTAAAGCACCCGTTAAAAAGATAAAAATCAAAAAGTGGTAAAAATTCAATTCAATTTTTGAAACATAAAATATGGTTTCAAAAAAAATTTTAATCAAAATTTCCTGAAACACGGATAATTTTTTTTTCAAATACCTTTCCAATGGTGAAAAATTTATTTCAATCGGACCTAACCCTGATTTATTGGAATTTTCTAATTAATTCAGTTTTGAACTTTCAGAATTTTATATAGGTATCTCGCTTTCTAGATTTTATAGATTTTTTTTTCAAGTTAGCGATATTCTGGAATTTTAAATTCTAGTTTGATCAATTTTACATCATTTTGTCCTAGGTACTTTAAATTGGAATTTCAAAAAATCCCGTCTTAAATAAATCTAAAAATGTACCATACATATACATAAATCTACCTACATTTTATAATGCATGAAAAAGTGAGCGATTCGATATAACTATACATATATATACATTTTATATTCATTTTCTTCACCATGAAAAAAATGTAAACAAAACAAAATTGTGTCAGTGAGAAATTCACTTATAATGCCTAATCTATATCGATATAACTATACCTATATATACATTTTACATTCATTTTCGTCACCATGGCAGAATGAAAAAAAATGTAAGCAAAACAAAATTGTGTTTTTTCTTCATTTTATCTTTGTATAGGTAAAAAAGATTTTGTATTATATTCTGAATAAAAATTAATTTTTTTCGCTTCCTCGCACTCTCTTTAATTTAATATACAGCCGCCAGCGTTCACATTCTTCTCTTATTACGTTCCTCATTTTACGAATATCTGCAACCTGCAAAGCTGCAAGTCACCAAACTCTTGATGAGAAACTGTTGCGTGTATAATATAGGTGCCGCTACTGTCGCACCTCACCATGATAGTACTATAGTTTTTATATACAAAGGTTCTATGATATTTGTAGTTTAGTGGAGATACGGAAGCAGAAATACTTTGTGAACACAACCAAAAGTGGCTAAAGCGTTTTTGAACACAGCCGAAGCGTTTTATTGGTACCTGATTGCTGCACTACCCTTCGAGCAAACGAGTCCGCTTTGGATCCGCGCACGTAGTAAACACCGTATAGAAGACTCCGTATACGGATCCAATCATGGATCCGCAAAACTGCGTTTGTCGGCTCAAATTAGTATGGAAATTAGAATCACCACCGACTCATTTTGTGCATGTATTGTGAGAGAGATAGCTTCCCATTTCACCATATTCAGCGAGAACCGAAACCAAATGGAATCCAGAACGGATCCAACAAAATGAACGAACGATACAGGCGTTTTGTAGTTGAAGAATATTATGCAATTTATTTTCCTCTATCGTTTGTATATAAATGAAATACCACGATTTATTTTGTATTTAAGCTACGCGCAAACCAACCCGATTGCGGTGGCGATCGCGATAACAATGTGGATGCCGCACACGTAAATCAATGAAGGGGCACACATCCACGCGATATGTGGATTCCGTTCACATTCCACTGCTGCGTTCAGTTACGCGACTTTTCTTGAACGCAGCAAGCACCATTTGATCGCTATATCGCCTGAAGAAAAATTACAGTCTAAAAAAGAAAATTTGAAAAACTGAAAAATTAATAGAAAAAATTAGGGGAAATTCCATTTTATATGTTTTTTTTTATTAAACTTCAAAAATTAAACGTTTGTATTGTCACTGACAACTTAGCCCGCTACACAATAGCTGCGTTTTATTTTCCCCCAGATCCAATCCAGATCAGATCATGAAAATAAAACAATCCAGGATCTCAGTGACAACTTGTTATATACCCAACTCTTTTTTTCCTTTGTTTTTTTTTATTCGTATACACCCTTTGTCCTTTTTCTTTACACTACTGACGACATTTACAAATTAAGGGTGTGTGTTCAAAATGGATTTGGAAATCCAAATTCAAAACAAAGTTGGATCTTGTGTTGTTTTTGTAATACATGTATTTTTGTAAGCAAATCCAATCTGGTTCGGATCTTGGGGAAAATAAAACACAGCTAATATATCGCGTTGATGTGAGCAGATTTTTGAACGCATCTTTATCGCGCGATAAAAGTTATCGCAATCGCCACCGCCATCGTGTCGGTTTGCGCATAGCTTTAAGCCTAGTACGCAGATCGCGCTAAATTTTAGCTGCCACTTTTCTGTCCAAACATCAGCTAAAACCCTAGCTAAATTTTGACATAGGAGAGTTGTAGAGAATATGTGATTGAAATAAGTGGTCTGTTTGGTAACGTAAAATTTCTTGCGAATTCGCACAAATTTTCACAAAATTTCAGAATTTGCTGTCAAAACCAATTGAAAAAAAAAAATCAGTTTTGGGATATCTGTTGAAACAAAAAATTATCAAACAGGCATAAGGGCATTGTTTCTTACTGTACATCACTAATCTGTCAAAATTTAGAGCACGAAATAATTGTCTGGGACATTATTCTCGAGCTAAATTTTGACTGGTTCTGGTATTTTTTAATTTTGTGTGAACTTTGCTTTGTTTTTACAGCTAGATTGTTGCTGCCTTCATGTAAAATGGATTCCGATTTGGAAGAATTTTTACAAGATAATTCTTGTAAAAATTCTTCCTGATTTTTTTTTTCTATTGGTTTTGACAGCAAATTCTGAAAATTTGTGCGAATTCGCAAGAAATTTCACGTTACCAAACGACCACTTATTTCAATCACATATTCTCCACAACTCTCCTATGTCAAAATTTAGCTAGGGTTTTAGCTGATGTTTGGAGAGAAAAGTGGCAGCTAAAATTTAGCGCGATCTGCGTACTAGGCTTTAAGCTATGCGCAAACCGACACGATGGCGGTGGCGATTGCGATAACTTTTATCGCGCGATAAAGATGCGTTCAAAAACTTGCTCACATCAACGCGATATATTGCGTAGCGGGCTAAGTTTTCAGCAACAATACAAACGTTTAATTTTTGAAGTTTAATAAAAAAAAAACATAAAATGGAATTTCGCTTAATTTTTTCTATTAATTTTTCAGTTTTTCAAATTTTCTTTATTAAGCTACGCAATCCACATATCGCGTCGATGTGTACCCCTCCATTGATTTACGTGTACGGCATCCACATTGTTATAGCCATCGCCACCGCCAGCGCGTCGGTTTGCGCGTAGCTTTAATAATTAAATAATCAACTTTTGATTTTAAATTGATTTTCTTTCAGTAGGGAATTTTTATTAAACTGTTGCGCTGGGCACGAACGTGAACATGTTAGGGGTATTCCCGATCCGATGCAAACTGGTCTTGCATCATTGCAAAAGTGCAAAGTTTTTTTTACAATGGGGTTAGGGTACAGCAATTTTATACTTTTGCATTTTTGCAATGATACAAGACCAGTTGCATCGGATCGGGAATACCCCTATTGAAAAAAGTTAATTGTTTTTGTTGTCTTTTCCTTCGTTTTCAGTTTATAAAAAAACTCACCATAGGGTATTGCATACATTCTCTCTTTCTCAATAAAAAAAGTACTCTCGATTTTCGTTCTTTTTTTGCATGCATATAAAAAAATGTGCTTATGTGGGTATGGCACTCCGTTTTGAAATGATCCAAGAAAGACCGACAAAGTTGGGTCAGTGAATTTGCTTGAAGGGTAGCTATAAATTACCAATAAAACGATCTGGAAAGATTTGTGTTGTTGTAATCCCTTGTAAAATTACAGCTGATGACAAAGCAGCTGTTGGCGAAAAATAAATCTCAAACTATCCTAAAAATTCTGGGATACTCATCTATCCTATGGGAAATGTCAACAACAGCTGATTTGCGTTCAGAAACATATTGGATACTCGAGTTATCTTAGGCCCAATTCACATAGAACTGGCTTAAGATTTTGGTGTGGTTCTGGCGTGGTTGCAACATATGTCACTTTGTGCAATTTGCAGGTTCTCTTATGGGACAATACACACACATATGAAGAGGCGAGGGTATGGTGTGCCCTGTCATTGCCACGCCATATTGAAAACATGCTGACAATTTCTTCATTGTTCGAAATGTAATGAGTTGGTTAAAGAGAGATACAAATAGCTGACAATCAAATTGGGAAGAAAACTACCAACCGTGTGAACGGACAATTTTTCATTGTAAAGCCTCAACTACATAAGCCAAAAAAGTGAAAAAGTGCAAAAGTGAACATTTTTAAATTGATTTTGTGATAGTTTTTCTGACTAGAAAACTTATAAAAATGATGCAGAAAGCTTAAATTTTGGTTTAAAAACAAATTTGTGTATTCTTTTTTACAAAACAACGGCGCTAGCGGTAAAAAAATATTTTTACTTTTGTACTTCAGTACTTTTTGGCTTATGTAGTTAAGCCTTAAGAAATATGTCAGTTGTCAGCTAAGTAAGCTATTGTCAGACCTTTGACTTGATTGATTCTTCTGTTGTTTTTGTAATACATGTATTTTCGAAAGCAAATCTAGGACCCATGTTCTGTAACTCGGCGATAACTTTTCGAGGCGATAAACGGTGAAAAATGGAGCAAAACCCATAGGATTCCTATAAGTTTTGTTCCATTTTTGTTCCATTTTTCGCCGTTTCTCGCTGCGAAAAGTTATCGCCGAGTTAGGTTAGGTTAGGTTAGGAGGGGCGTGCCCAGCCCTGAGGCTGTGCGTACACGGGGGCCTGTTGGTCCATTGTGATCCCCTATAACAGAGATAACAACTAAACTAATGGTTCACATAGACTGGGTCATTTACGAACCAGCCCGTACTATCAATATATTTCCTCATGTTTGCCATTGAGACCTGCGCTAGATCGTCCAGTTCTCCAACAAATCTGTTCCCAAGGTAACGGAGGCGATTTGTTTGGAGGTTGGGGCAGTCACAGAGCAGGTGCTTAATGGTTTCTATTTCCTCAACATCCTGACAGCTCCTACAGAAATCGGGTGCGTATACACCAAATCTAGTGGCCATTGTGCCAATGGCACAGTGTCCCGTTAGTACACCTATCAGGGTTCTAATATTCTTTTTACTCAGCGATAGAATATACTGAGTTTCTTTTTCGTTGATTAGAGGCCATAAACTTCTAGAGATGTCACAATCGTTCCTGGATATCCAGGAGTTGTTGATTTTCTCTTTCGTTATTAGGTCTATCTTCCTTTTGATCACGCCAATCGGAACATCCGGTCTCGTGTCTGATTGGCTACGACTGTCTCTATTTGACATTGACCCTTCCCTTGCCAGTGCATCTGCTTTGTCGTTCCCTTCTATATTGCTATGTCCAGGGACCCAGCAGAGTTTGACTTGGTTGGAGTAACAAATATTGTTCAGTGTATTTCGACATTTTGCAACTGCCTTGGATCTTATAGTCTCACTGGCTATCGCTTTGATAGCAGCTTGGCTGTCCACGAAGAATGTGATCTCTGAAGAGCTCAGTTTCTTCCTGTGAACTATTTCGGCTGCCTTTTCAATAGCATAAATCTCAGCCTGAAAGACACTACATTCATCTGGTAGTTTATATGATTCTCTAATATTAAGAGCTTCACTAAACACTCCAGCTCCTGTTCCTTCTTCCATTTTTGACCCATCAGTGTAGAGAGGTATACCCTGTTCACCGAGTAGTGAGTTGGGTTCCCAACCATGCCTTTCGGGTATTAAAGTGGAGAAGTTTTTCCTAAAATCTATAACGGGTGGTACGTAGTCAGTAGTCACATCAAGATCGTCATATCTTTTCAAGATAGACCCATGACCATAAGTGCTGTGCTTCCAAGAGTCCATTTCTTTAAGTCGAAATGCACTTTTGGCTGCTGTCCCCTTAATGTATTCGTCCAGGACTGGAAGGTTGAGAATGATCTCCAGTCCTGCTTGTGGTGTAGACTTCCGTGCCCCTGTTATTCCTATACAGGCTAATCTCTGTACCTTGTTAAGGTTATTGAGATAGCTAATCTTTTCTACGGCCTTCCACCATACAATCGAACCATAGGTGAGGATGGGTCGAACGATCGCCGTGTACATCCAATGGATGACTTGCGGTCGCATTCCCCACCGTGTACCGAATGTTTTTTTGCATGTATAGAAAGCACAAATTGCCTTCTTCATTCTTTCCTCTGTATTCCGTTTCCAGGTTAGCTTCGAATCAAGGATTACGCCAAGATATTTAGCTTCCTTGGAAAGTTTCAGAGGAATTCCGTTAAGTTTGGGAGGAGTGAAGTCCTCTAATTTCCTTTTCTTCGTGAACAGAACTAGCTCGGTCTTTGCAGGGTTAACCCCGAGACCGTGTTGTGCTGCCCAAAAGGATAGTTCCTTAAGCGCAGATTCCATAATATCTTTGATGGTGGTAAGATATTTACCTGATATCAAGATTACTATGTCGTCTGCATAGGCCACAGTTTTAATGCCCTTATTCCTAAATTTTGTAAGAATTTTGTTAACAACGAGGACCCAGAGCAGAGGTGAGATTACTCCTCCCTGTGGTGTGCCTCTTGCAACTGTTTTCTCGACAATAGTGTTCCCAAGTTGCGAGTTTAAGATTCTACCATTGAGCATGGAATAAATCCAGTCCACGATGGCAGATTCAACTCCAACCTCTTCCAGAGCAGATTTAATGGACTCCGTTTTAACGTTATTAAACGCCCCTTCGATGTCCAAAAATGCTGCCAGGGTGTATTCTTTGTGCTCGAGACTTTTCTCAATTTGTGAAACAACCTCGTGCAACGCGGTCTCCACTGACTTACCTTTAAGGTAAGCGTGTTGGGAGTTGCACAAGTTGTTTGGATTGAGGAGGTCCCTTACATGCAGATCAATGATCCTCTCCAGTGTCTTGAGGAGGAACGAAGAGAGACTAATCGGTCTGTAGTCTTTTGCAGTCGAGTGTGTCGGTTTGCCGGCTTTCGGAATAAAGACTACTCTGACTTTTCTCCAGCTGATAGGGACGTATCTTAGTTTAATACAACTTTTGAAGATAACCCTAAGCCATGGGGTGATTATCTGTAGAGCATGTTGAAGAAATGCCGGAATAATCTCGTCTGGTCCAGCTGATTTAAAGGGTTTGAACGAGTTTATTGCCCACATAATCTTCTGATCTGTGATAACCTGTTCCAAGTCTGGTACTGGTTGATCAGCGTATAGAGAGTCTGGTTGTGTATGCCCTGAGTCATCAGGACTTATACATCCAGGGAAATGTGTTTCCATGAAGAGTTCAAGTGTTTCTTGGCTCGAGTTCGACCACGATCCATCGGGATGTTTAATGTATCCCGGAGTCGCGGGGTTGGATGCGAGGATCCTTCGAAGTCTAGCCGCTTCACTTGTGTTCTCAATGGATTCACAATGCCTAGCCCATGAATCTCTCTTGGCCTTTCTTAATTCTTTGGTATATGAATTAAGTTCGGCTCTATATAGATTCCAGTCTATTTCTAATTTGCTCAGTCTGGCTTTATTGAAGAGTTTTCTGACCCCTGTTCTTCGTTTCTTAAGCTCACTGCTCCACCATGGTGGGTTAGTGGGTTTAATATTACGAGATATAGGGCAGTGTTTTTCAAAGGCCGTTTTCATTTTACTAGTAAGGATGTGGACAGCTGTGTCAATGGTTGAAGTTGTCGAGATCGAGTCCTCCTTTGGTGGATCGATACATTCGTTCAACCATTTTGTATATTCTGTCCACTTTGTTCTAGTTGGGTTTCTAAAAATTTTCTCCTCATTTGTGTTTCTGTCTAAAGTAAAGAGTATCCTAAAGTGATCCGAAAAGGATTCCTGAGGTGAGACTCTCCAATTTCCTACAGAGATTTTATCAGTATTACTCGTAAGAGTGAGATCTAGAATTTCTTCCCTATTCTTATTGCGAAATGTTGGATGATCGCCCTCATTACGTAAAATAAGGTTAGAACAGAGAATGTATTCAAAAAGTAACTCACCCCTTTTATTGATGTCCTTACTCCCCCATTGAGTGTGATGGGCGTTGGCGTCACATCCCATCACAAAAGGTGTCCGTCGTGTCGTGGTGTAATCCACAAGGTCGCGGACTATCTTTGCTGGAGGGTTTTCTTCATCGTACGGCATGTACGTTGATGCCAAGACGAAGTTTCCTTCCTTGGATTCAACGCTGATTGCCACATTATCCTCGTTGCTGTACCTAGATAAAAAGAAAGCATTAATTGACTTTTTCACTAGAATACAACTTCTTATAATACCATCTGACGTGGAGCAGAAAAGGTTGTAGTTCTTTGACCTCAATCCCCGGACCTGACTCTTTCGGAGCCATGGTTCTTGGACTAAGGCCACATCCACGTTTTCTTGAGACATGTAGAGCATTAGGTCGTGCGTTGCTGCTTTGGCGTGATGCAAATTAATTTGCACCACCAGCAGCTTTTGACTCCCCTTTGCCCCCATGCCTCCTAACCCTTACGGTTCCAAGACCGTACCTCAACACGTCTTTTTTGCTTTTTAGAAGAAGGTCAGATTTCTTGTCAATAATGAACAAGAGGTCCTTTCCTTCCCCACTAGGACTCTTCCTAGAAGA
This sequence comes from Epistrophe grossulariae, assembly GCA_929447395.1. NCBI lineage: Eukaryota > Metazoa > Arthropoda > Insecta > Diptera > Syrphidae > Epistrophe > Epistrophe grossulariae. The sequence continues at coordinate 33,296,264 of OV839567.1, read as the reverse complement.
CTGGAGCTTCCAGTCTAGCACGGAGAGCTCTTTGTTCTGGTTAGCCAGCAGTTTAATTATGGATGTGTCCTCATGCGTAGCAGGAGGAGGAATCCATATATTAATTTGCTGGCGAAGGGGTAGTTCCGTGACGGGAAGAATCTCTAGAGAAGCTCCCTCCCACAGTTCACCAATGTTGGTGATGATGTGAGTGAGGAACTCCAGAGATTTCCGGTCCCCACAGCAAACCACTTTCACACCTTTTCGCCATCCAGCTCCATCGAAAGTATAGTCATCAAAACTATCGTTTTCAGATGTAGCCATCATGGCTTTGAGGATTTCGTTCTCAACAAGTAGCCAGTTATTTGCCGTGATTTTCCCATCCGGGTTGTCTCGACTAATGATAGCTATCTGCAGATCAATCGGGGTGGTGTCAAAACTGTTGGTCTTGCGTTTTTTAGCACCTTCAGTCTTGGCTGCCTCCTCCGATCTAGCTCTTTTAGACGTACTTGGCTTCGTCCCATAAGAGTTGCCGACTTGTGCTGCCTCGTTCCCTTTCGGGTTCGATTTAGTTTTTGTCTGCTGCCTCTTATTAGGCGTCGCCTGTGTCGTTTTCGAGCCGGGACGAGCAGCAGAGTTGATTACAGCCTGTTCTTGGTTTATCTTTTTAGGGATAGAACCAGGTGTGGATGCAATTGCTCTGTCGCTGTCCAGCTTTTTGGTGATCGATTGTTGTGAAGGGACAATGGATTCAGGGGCAGCTGCTGCCGACTGACGCTCAAAGTTCCTCACCAACTTCTTATGTTTTTTCAAGAGAGCCTTGTCTCTTGAACTGAGGGTGGTCGGGTCTTTTCCGTTCATAGCACTCACGAATCTTTTAGAGGATCTGTAGTTACTGCGTTTCCTCGAAGCTTTGAGATCTTTGAGGGGTGCAGTAGGCTTCAGCGTGGTCTCTTCGGGATTCGAGCCTTCTAGCAGCTCGTCCTCGGTTTGACTTCCTATAGAGGGAGGTCCGTCCGAGGTCTCCATACCGTCGATAGCCATGCTATCTAGAGCAGGGAGAAGAGCAGCTGTGAGGTCCAGCGCTTTTGTTTGTCTTGTTAAGTTATGTCGTTTTTGTTCGTTTGCGTTAGTGTTTGTCAGTTTTTGTTCGTCGTTTGCGTTAAAGTTTGTCACTGGCGACTTAGACTCTCGCGAGTCCAAGCCCTCGCCGACAGCCGTGACCTCTGTCGACACTTGAGCGTATATCCCCACTCTGATTTGTTCGTTCGTTTGTATATTGTCCATATTTGTCTTAGATGTACATCTCTGTTTTTTGTTGGTTTTGCTTAGTGGTGAGACCCTGCAGCTGGGTTGCTGGAGGATCGCCGAGTTACAGAACATGGTTCGTATCTGCATCTATATCTATAAATTTTAGATACCGATTTCGCACTGAAGACCTATTTAGAGGTATTTTAAAGTTAAGAAGGCTTTAAAATTTCTTTATAGATACGGCTGAGCGTTTATAAATACGTCTGAAAGAATTTTTGCATTATGCGGTACTCCGTTTTGCAAGCATCCAAGAAAGACCGACATAAATGGGTCAGTTAATTTTCATCAAGTGAAGTGACGATTTCAACAGGAAGATGAACACGTCAAAAACGAAAACGTCAAAATTTGAATGACAGTTATTGTTGACGTATGAAATTCCAAAACATAAAAAATCTCATCAAATTCGAATCGGAAGCTGAAAACTAAAACCGAATAGAGTATATTTAAGAAACAAACATTTTTACACATATCCATTGCACTTTCAAAATCATAGCTTTTCACAAAATAAGCTCCCAATACAGAAATCATAGAAATATCCCTTCAACCTGATATGGTAGAAAGACAACCACAATTACGGCGTCGAAACGCTTGTATAATTGTCCTTGGCGACATTGGCCGCAGTCCCCGCATGGAGTACCATGCCAACAGTCTCCTAGACGAAGGCTTCAACGTAGACATAATTGGCTATGTCGAAACAAAACCTATTGATGCATTACTCTTGGCAGGGCCAAAATGTAAAATCAACGAATTAACATCTGTTCCCGATACAAATCTTACACCAAAACTTAAATATATATTCAAGACTATATGGCAAACGCTGAGTCTACTAATTGCACTTGTCTCAATACGAAGACCTAATTTTCTTCTAGTCCAGAATCCACCCGCGATACCAACATTGGTTGTGTGCTACTTATACTGCACAGTTACTCGCACTAAATTAATCATCGATTGGCACAATTTTACGTACAGTATTCTAGCGCTAACCGCTGGTGAACAGAGTTTTATTGTTAAATTGGCTAAATGGGTAGAACATCGATTTGGAGCCACGGCAAATGCCCATTTTTGCGTGACAAAAGCAATGCAGGAAGATCTCAAATTGAACTGGAAAATCAGGTAAAGTATTTTAATAAACAAAAATGATATTATTTATTTATACACAAAAATAAGTAGTAATCATTTAGATGCGTGGTCTATTAACCTTGGGTTTTTGATTTTTTTTTTTTTTACTGTTAAATGTGGGGTGTCCCATGAGATCATTCACCGGGAAGATAAGTGATTCTAATTTCTAAGTGTTGAGTATTTTTTCAAAAAACTAACTGTTCTTAACTATTGAATAAGATAGTTTCCAGAGAAAACTCAATTAAATAGGTAAAAAAAATTCAAATGTGAGGGTAAAAAACATGAGGTTTTGTTCGTAGTATTTAAATACCAGCGTTTTTAGGTCAAAATTTGAATATGAAATTCCATTTTATTGCATAGAAAGACCGCAAAATCTCTAGTGACAATCAAATTTCTTCTCTCCAAATGAGTTTTAGTTAGAAGTTTTTGTGTTATATTCATTTATCTATTTTGTTTTATTAAATTATTTATTGATTCGGTTTATTAATTGATACATTTGTGGGCTTTTTTTGATGCTATGGCATTGCCGCCAGCTTTGTTATTAGAAATTTTATATCGTTCCTTTGTAAGATACATTAATATTTTCAATTCACATTCGTTATTAATACATTTCTATAGGTATACATTTATTTCAGGAAAAGGTAAAGTGTTTTCCAATCTATCTCATTCAAAAGTTTAATTTTTTCTGGAATTAGGAGGTTTTTTGTAATAGTTTTCACGTTGTGATCTCTATAATATACTGGATAGTGAATAGCCTATAGTGTATAACAGTTTTTGTCCATACAAACTAAATAAGAGATTGAAGATATTTGCGTAATTGATCATTTATTTGATGTCAACAAGCATTGCGACTGTAAATATTGAACAAAATAAAAGAAAGTCCAGATCCGGTAGCGTCCATACCGCTGGCGCCGCTGTTATACTGTTATATGAGGGTACCAGCCACGAATTTATGTTTGCCTCAAAAATTTTGTATCGATACACTATCCAGTGTATATAGAGATCAGTGTATTGGACTGTGTTGCCGCCATATTTTTTTTTTTGTTATTTGTCTTGACTTTAAAAATAAAATGAAATTAAGAGAAAAAGAAGAAAGGTTTTGCTCGTTGCTTTATTTGCCTATTTTTATTTATTTACTACCACGGAAAAATGTTGTTCGTTAAGTTTCACACCTAAAAGTGAGTTACTGGCTCTAAGACTACTAATTTGAATTGGAAATAAATATGCTAGAAAACGTTGACCGCGGAATATACAAATATACATGTACTTAAATTTTTGTCTTAAAAATTAATTTACTGACATCAAATTCTTTCTAAAGCCACGCAGTTGTCCTTTACGACCGTCCGCCATCTCAATTCCATCCAATTGAACTAAGTCAAAAACACGAATTGTTTATGAAATTGTCTAAAGATTATCCACAGTTTCTACCAAAAAACTGTTTGGACTTTAAGGAGAACGGAGTCATTGAATCTACCGCACTCACTCAGAAACTCAATAATGGCACGGTCATCTACAAAAATAACCGTACAGCAATTTTGATATCGAGTACAAGTTGGACGCCTGATGAAGATTTTGGAATACTTCTCAAGGCATTGGAAGGCAAGAGATTTATTTTAAAGGCTGAAGCCTTGTTTACAGTTCGCTTGTGAAAAAAACATTAAATCAATTTTCATAATATCTAATAATAATATAATATCTAAGGTGTTTGCCTTGGCTTAAGCAATTTAATTTACTGTGATCAAATACCTATACTCTAACTAGAAATGGAAATAATTTCTTTAACATGCACAAAATTTGTATCACCCCATTATTTTTGTCGCGTAAAAAAAATATTGTCCTAAATAATTGATAAATAGTTTTTTTGAAAACTAATTTCATTAAAATGGTGACTTCTAAGTGCTTGTGAATAAATAATAGGAGATGGTATTATTTTGGTGGATTTTCGATGAATTTGTGCATAGAATGTTATTTTTCGCAAGTGAACCGTGAACTAGGCTTTTTATAAAAATCTTTTAACTTATTTCTAAATTGATAGAATACGAAGCCACAGCCACAGAGAATCCCAGTTTTTATCCAGAGCTGTTGTGCATCATTACCGGCAAGGGTCCACAAAAACAACAGTACATAGAAAAAATAAACGAATTAAAATGGCAAAAGGTTTCCATAATAACACCGTGGCTGGAAACTGAAGACTATCCAACAGCTGTTGCATCAGCAGATTTAGGTGTTTGCTTGCATTGGAGCTCATCGGGTTTGGATTTGCCAATGAAAGTTGTTGATATGTTTGGATGTGGTTTGCCTGTTTGTGCAATAAATTTTAAATGGTAATGTTTAGAAATAATGTATATATTATACTCAAATTAGTTATTATGTGTTTAACAAATTTTATTAGTTTGAACGAATTAGTGATCCATGGCCAGAATGGATTTGTTTTTGATAATCACCGTGAACTGGCGGATCAGTTGAAATTTTGGTTTGAAAATTTCCCAAGCAACCCAAGTTTATTGGAATCAAAGGAAACTTTTAGGCGAAATTTACAAGAGTTTCAATCACTTCGATGGCGTGAGAACTGGAGGCTCAATGCTTTGCCTGTTTTCAACTCTTTTATATGAGTTGTTTTTTCATTATACACACATTACTGTTTTTAAAATATAATATTTAAAATTTTAAGAAAATAAAAACAAAAGATGATATGTACGGCTGAGAAAAAGAAGAATGCAAATAATATATTTTATACCTTAGTTATGTAAAAAACTGTTTTTTTTTCTTTATTTTTGGGACAAGATTAGAATAAATTTATTTTAAAAAATATGGATGTATTAGTTAAGTTAAGTTAACTTAAAATCAATTGGATGCTACATCGAGAATTAGGAAGCTGTTTCACTTAGTATCTAGACTAGAATAGTATTCCTCTTATACCACGTCTACCCTATCAAGTGTAGAAGACCTTTTTCAAACTTTCCAAGTAGTCTTCAAAAAAGTGTGCGAGACTCTATTAGAGACTTGTTCGATGATGTACCTATGCAGTAGAATATACCTTTAACAAAGAGTTAATGTGAACTTAATATATCCAAGAAAAAAAAAGTAAACAAAAGTGCCACGGCGAGATAGATGGACATTCTTTAATAACATAAATAAAATCGAAAAATTTAACACAAATACTCATTGAATGCGAATCGGTTTTGAGAATACGAAAATACAAATCGGCATTAAGCGATTCAATGCGCTTCCCAGAATAGGTCTTCATTTAATATTTTATAATCTATGTATTTCATAACAGTTAATTAGGTATTTACCTATCTCTTTTGCAGGTAGATTAGGCTAATTTTAGAGTTCCTGATTAATCACCTCTAAGTATGGATTGAAATTAACACTTAAGTTACTACCTATGGGAATATAAACCATCCGTAGATCAAATATAAAATAAACTTAATTTTATTTAATGTTTTTATTATCAATGTGAAAAAAATTAATTAAAATACAAAAGACCTACGTTATAATAATTATATATAAATTAAATACAAAATCTCAATCGGGAAGGCGAGCTGACTTAATTTGTTCAGTTAGTTGGTAGATATCTACCTATTTTAAATTACATATTTTAATAAAATATTTTTTTTAACACATAGGAGCTCTGCAATTTGGGCAAAGTGTAAAATTTCGCATTAATAGTTCGTCTACGCATTTGGAATGGAAAATATGTCCACACTTAAGTTTCTGACTTCCTGACTCAATTTTTTCCTGGCAAATTGAGCATTTATCCAAAACACTTTAGGAGATACATATAAATTAGATTTCACAAAGTATTTACATTATGGGTTTTGCTTACTTTCTTTCTCTTATGCATCTGCTGAAATTGTTTACTCTCGAACTGTGATTTTGATATCTTGTGTGTTCCTGTTGTAAATGCGGTTGTTTTGTCTCCATTGCTTTCATTATAAGTACAGCCACTGTAATAACACCAATTATAGGTATTGATAATCCAAGAAGATAGGCAGGTAGTCCCATTTTGTTTAAAGTTGTAATAGTAAAAATAAGACGGAAAACTTAAGCTATTTCACTGGTGCATTTGTTGCAGAATGCACTGCGCTGCGCTAGGAGTATTTGACAGTACAAAAAACAATAAAAAATTAAAAATTGCAAAAAAACAACCACACTTATTTCTTTTCGGCAAACACAAATAGTTGAGTTGACTGTTGAGTGTTGTGACTTGTGACTTCGGGACTCGGGTCTCGGGATTCGGGAACAAAACAACTGCAGTCTACAGCCAGCTTGGTCGTGGTTTTTTTTACACAAAAATGGGGATTTCCCTTCACAACGTACATTGTAGTTCATGCCATGTTGAAGCAAGCTTGAATCTCACTTCGACCTTATGTACACCTGTGTTGAGTTTAATTGAAGTCCAAGGTGCCTTTCACACGAGGAAACAAGTTGCTGAAGATTTTTTGACGTTTCTTTTAATTTCCCATTAGGGGCGTTCACATTTAACGACATGTTCATCAACACGTGTCGTGTCGTTAGATTTTTGTAATGTGAACACCAGTCGAACGACTGGATCAAGCAAGCTTTGTAGTTCAAATTTTTTGATAATTTGCCCTGTCGAACGACCGGTGTAGTAAATGTGAACTCCAGTCGGACGACCGAAAATTTAATAATTTATCTTATTTCTATTTTGTTCGTAAGATAAAAAGAGAATAGGTTGAAATGAAAGTAAAATAATAAAACAAAAGTAGAAACAAATAAAATTAATGCAGGGTTAGGGTATAGCAATTTTACACTTTTGCATTTTTGCAATGATACAAGACCAGTTGCATCGGATCGGGAATACCCCTATTGTAAAAAAAACTTTGCACTTTTGCAATGATGCAAGACCAGTTTGCATCGGATCGGGAATACCCCTTATGTATTTCAAAAAGTATACCAACATTTTCAAATTTATTTTTCGGATTATTAAAAAAAGTTTAAATTTTTTTTTGAGAACTTAATAATAGGGGTATTCCCGATCCGATGCAACTGGTCTTGTATCATTGCAAAAATGCAAAAGTGTAAAATTGCTATACCCTAACCCCATTGTAAAAAAAAACTTTGCACTTTTGCAATGATGCAATACCAGTTTGCATCGGATTGGGAATACCCCTAATATGAAAATGATACCTCCCATGCAAGTGTTTAAAAGACGTTAAAAAAAATCTCATTTTTCTCAAAAACAGCTAACATAAGTACGATCTCCCATATTATTGTTTTTCGTCTATCTCATTATCTGTTCTCTAATAAGTTTAAATAATTAGTACATATCAAAATTTTCAAAAAAACAATTTTTTATTTAAAAAAAAATTAGAATTAGGAAGCTGTTTCACTTAGTATCTAGACTAGAATAGTATTCCTCTTATACCACGTCTACCCTATCAAGTGTAGAAGACCTTTTTCAAACTTTCCAAGTAGTCTTCAAAAAAGTGTGCGAGACTCTATTAGAGACTTGTTCGATGATGTACCTATGCAGTAGAATAGACCTTTAACAAAGAGTTAATGTGAACAAGAAAAGAAAAGTAAACAAAAGTGCCACGGCGAGATAGATGGATATTCTTTAATAACATAAATAAAATCGAAAAATTTAACACAAATACTCATTGAATGCGAATCGGTTTTGAGAATACGAAAATACAAATCGGCATTAAGCGATTCAATGCGCTTTCCAAATAGGTCTTCATTTAATATTTTATAATCTATGTATTTCATAACAGTTAATTAGGTATTTACCTATCACTTTTGCAGGTAGATTAGGCTAATTTTAGAGTTTCTGATTAATCACCTCTAAGTATGTATTGAAATTAACACTCGAGTTACTACCTATGGGAATATAAAACATCCGTAGATCAAATATAAAATAAACTTAATTTTATTTAATGTTAAAATATTTTTTTTTTAAATTCTATATTTCGAAAATGGGTAGATGATTTTTTTTCAAAATTAATTTTTTAAGTTCAGCTCCACCTTTGTATATAAAAACTATAGTACTATCATTGTGACGAACGCCTGACGTATATATTATGTTATATGTATTATTTTTTTGCTTATAAATACGTTGTGGGGAAAGACAAAATTTTAATGAATACAAAATTATTTGAATAAAATAATTTTAAAATAGCTAATACAGTACCTAGTATTATTTGCAATTCAAAAAAATTTACGATATATTTTATATGGTAATTTTTTTTAATTTCAAATTTTATGAAGAAGCTCACAAAGAAGAGATTTTTTGAAATTTGAATTTTAAGTAAGCTTAAATGGTTTAAACTGTTAAATCGGGTAGAAAAAGGTAGTTTTGGGTAGTTTCTGGTGCGTATGCGAACGGACCTTCTTTCTTTCGATCTGGCATCAGGTGTGTTCCTTTGGGCCTTGCAAAGTACTTTTTAGTACTTCGCAGTCATTGACCTATTATATATGGACTGCTAGTCGAGCGTCATTTCCATACAAATTCCGAAACGAAATTGGTTCCACCTCTCCCTAGTGACATGAGCGCTAAGATAGGACACGAGGCAAAGAGAGGTAACTATTTTCAGGGCCATCTGTTGCTTTTTTGTCTGAGCAAGCTTTTTTTGCCATAGAAACTACGGACATCTATAGTAAGTCAATGTTCGCAGTAGATGATGAATGGAACGCTTTCATTTTTGCCAAAAGAAAAATCTAACCTCAATGTAGACGAAAGCTTTGTTGTTTGTATTTGTATTTTATTTTAAGGGGCCAGTTATAGCTTTCATTGAAACTCATCATTGAAAAATTTAATTTCTTATTTTGAGGTACTTTGAAAGCAAAATCAGAGAATATTTTGATGCCAATAAAAAGGTGATGACTCAATTATTAATTTTAGACAAACAAAATTTTCATTTTGGCCAAACCTTATAAATCAAATGAATTTCTTTATTTCAATGATTGAACTACCTTATCATTGATCATTGAAATCTTAGAAATCATTTTATGTAAAAGATTGGGCCAAAATGAAATATTTTTTTGACTGGAAATAATTGTGTCAAGAGCTTTTTATTGGCATCAAAAAAATTACTCATTTTGCTTTTTAAGTGTCTCAAAATAAGAAATTAAAATTTTCAATGATGAGTTTCAATGAAAGCTATAACTGGCACCTAAATTATACAAAACATCAACAACAATAATTTATGTAAAAAGTTTTTTTTAATAATACAAATTCTATATACAATCTACTGAAATACATCAGCCAAGTAGAAGACTTAGCACTATTTAGCAGTTGTTGAGTTGTTGATTCAAAATAGCTTTTAACGGCCTTTAGTCCTACAAAAATTTGGCGTTTCGTCCCGGCGATCTCACTTGGACTCATTAGTTGACTAGTGAGGGCCTTTGTCAATACGCAATTTTTTGTTAAGTTCAGTTCATCATACATAGATTTCGTGACGAATATCTAGTGTGAACTATATCCAACAAGACTAGAATTCCTAATCATTAAATTGGAAGTTTTTGTTTTTGTTTTTTTGCCCGGGTCCATGTTTATGTAATTTCTTCTACTGAAGGTGTCGCTTTCTTGCGTGGATTCATTTCGTTACTACATTATTGAAGTGCTTTGAACTACTTTGACCATAGAGTAGAAGTAGTTGAAAGCAGCCAGAAGTGCTTGGCAGTAGATGCTGCAGCCCAAAGGAACACGCCTATCGTCATATACCTGAATCGAAATTTCGATTCAGATTGAATTCGATTCGTGGATCCACTCATGTAAACGTAGTACAATATAACTTTCCAATGTCAAAGTATTGCTATCCTAGCGCCACGTAATGACCACACATGTAAATACAATTTTCTGGCTCATGATAACTACAACTGATCCAAATTTGGAAAAAGTTTTCAAAAACCTTCTTTATTAGCTGTGTTTTATTTTCCCCGAGATCCAAACCAGATTGGATTTGCTTACGAAAATACATGTATTAAAAAAACAACACAAGATCCAACTTTGTTTTGTATTTGGATTTCCAAATCTGTTTTGAACACACACAGCTACTAGCTGCGTTTTATTTTTCCCCAGATCCAATCCAGGACCCATGTTCTGTAACTCGGCGATAACTTTTCGTGGCGAGAAACGGCGAAAAATGGAACAACAATGGATTAAAACTCATAGGAATCCTATGGGTTTTGTTCCATTTTTCGCCGTTTATCGCCTCGAAAAGTTATCGCTGAGTTACAGAACATGGGTCCAGATCCAGATGTTCTGTAACTCGGCGATCCATTTTTCGCCGTTTCTCGCCACGAAAAGTTATCGCCGAGTTACAGAACATGGGTCCAGGGCTTTTTCTCTTTCACCCTACAAGCTGCACTGAGATATTTCCTCCACAAGGGTGAGCATGTGTTGGTTGCCCTAATGCATTTTAAAAGGAACGCGCCAACACAATGACACTGTTGTGGATATTGCTCAGTTTTGGTCTAATAAATTGAAAAGGTCGTTAAGTATTCAAAAAAAAAAAAGCCGTTGAATTCAAAAATTGGAAATTGAAACAAAATTTTAGTAAAATTTCTTTTTGTAAGCCTTTATCAATATAAATTATAAAGCCTCAACTACATAAGCCAAAAAAGTGAAAAAGTGAAAATTTTTAAATTGATTTTGTGATAGTTTTTCTGACTAGAAAACTTATAAAAATGATGCAGAAAGCTTACATTTTGGTTTAAAAACAAATTTGTGTTTTCTTTTTCACAAAACAACGGCGCTAGCGGTAAAAAAAATATTTTTACTTTTGTACTTCAGTACTTTTTGGCTTATGTAGTTAAGCCTTTAGAAATATCGTTTATTTTTCAAAACAGGCATTTTTTGGATGAATGTTTACCACTTTTTGATTTTTATCTTTTTCACGAATGCTTTTAAAAATCTCAAAACTATACAGATGATAGATATTGTTTATCTACTTGTTTTGTAAAATTTTAAGATTTTTCGAAATTTTTTAACCAAGATATTGACATATTTCTGTTGTTTTATTTATCACCTCATAACTCTTAAGTTATTGCATCTATAGGATTAGTTTTTTTTTTTTTTAATTCGCATCTAGGAAAATAGACAATTAATATAATTGATATATAATACATAACTGTACACTAGGGTTTCCAGAACATCTCTTTTATAGAGAACATGTTCTCTTTTTCCATACCGATCTTTTTTACACTCTCTTTTTTCATAAAATTCTTTTTTTGTTATCTTTTTTTTGCACGTCCTCTTTTTAGTCTCTTTTCGAAATACAAAATAGGTTTTCCACAAATGAACTTCAAAATTAATTGTATTTCAAATTTTATGTGATTCTCAACTTTGAAAACAATTCACCATTGGAACTTGGAAGCTTCAACAATTTTAGATTCTCTCAAAAAACATGTATTACACTCAGCCCTAAATCAATCCTTAACAATTTAAATAAAAGCGGGTTGAAAGTGAAGTACAATGCTTGAAATAAAATGCATTAATTGTTACAAAAAATATATTAAGTACATAGAAAAATGGACACTTCAATTTTCATTAGATGATCTTGATGGTGTTGCGAATATTTGAAAAATGTTAGAGAATGTGGAACTAAAAAATGAAGACTTTCGGAAAACAGTGTATGATAAAAAAGGGTTAATATTTTTTGTTCTTCAAATAATTCTGAATTTCTTTCGGAATTTATTATTATTTTTAGGTCTGTTCCATTGGGCCCTGCAAAGTTTCTTCTTGGTATTTACTAGTAGATGATGAATGGAGTAATTTAATTTTGCCAACAAATCTAACCTCAATATAAATGTAATTTTTGTTGTTTGTATTTGTATATTATTTTTGATTAGAGAAACACCAACAACAGTAATTTACTATATATGTAATTTCTTTTTACTGATAGTGCTGCTTTTTTGCGTGGATACAATTCGTATCTACATTATTGAAGTGCTTTAAACTTATTTGACTACGGAGCCAGAAGTACTTAACAGTAGATGATGCAGGCCAAAGGAACATACCTAATATAATTATGTATGAAGTTTTTAAAAAATTTTTGTTTTTTTTCTGTTTTCCTCGGAAATATTTGAACGTGGATCATACTTTTTAGAAGAAAATAACAGTTTAAAAGTGGGAACTGGGAACTGTTAAGTCAATTTTAATAGTGGCTTACAGTTTGAAGGATTAAAACTTTCAAAAGTTTTACAATATATTTTTAAATGAAAATAAATACCCATCACAAATAAGAAATTTTCAAAAATATGAAACTTCAGATTAAGAATCATAACATTCACCCTGTTCTGAATTCCCATCGGTCATAAAATCCTATCGTTTTCAAACTGTAGCAGTCGTACTTATTAGACTTGTGTCTACTTAGACACTGTCTAACTATTTTCAAATTGGTGGAAATATGCTTTATTTAATTAAAATAAATATCACATTATTCTCGGTTTGGACAATCTACTCTTGTGTCTAAGTTAGGCAGCTATACGACAACAATAAAAAAGGTTTTTGAATACATTTTCCAAAGTTAGGCAGTTGTCTAATGTTAGACAACGTTTATAAATAAGAACATAGGTGTTTTGAAATAATTCTCGCTTTCAATACTTGCGGATTGAGTGTGCTTTGATTTTCGATCGGATTGAAAATTCTTGACGTTTGGAATTTTTATATCCGATTTGGAATTGGCAAAATTTTAAAAATGTTGTTTCAGCTAAAAAGGTGCGTTCCTTTAGTTTGAAACTCTGTGCATTTGTGTGAATTTCTACACATTTTTTTTTTATATTCTGTTAACGGATTTGATTCGGAATGGAAATCAGAACAGCGTGACTATTGTTTTTGAATTAATAGACATGGTCAGGAAAATGAGATCTCGGGTATCTCAGCAATCTCAGTTACCTGAACAGGATTCCTCAGCAAAATTTCTCAGCTTTGCTGTCAAAACTCTGAGGAAAAAAAATCTTGGATTCGCTTGCTCACTTTTTGAGTGAGAAAAATCTCTGAGATCTCATTTTTCTGAACACGGCAATTGATTAATGTTTTCGAAACTGTTTTAAATTCAAACTCTTCTGTCTTCTATACCTGAAACTAATTCTCTTAATAAATTAAAAAAATATTTTGTGAACAAGTCGTTACTTTAATCGTTTTTGGTTGATGTTTTTTTTTGGTTATGTTTGCATATTGGAAATGTTCTCTTTTTTTTCATTTAAATTATGGACACCCTACTGTACACCCTACACGACCTTCACAATAGTTAAATAGGAAACCAAAAAAAATCTCGGAAAAATTGAAAAAAATGGGGTAGTTGTTCATTGCCAACCGACGCGACGTGTTTCAGTTGAGAATTGCCCAATTTTTGCTAAATTTGAAAAACAGCCGATTTGCGGTCATTTAAATGCTAATATCTTTGAATCCAATGGTCGGATTTTCAAAATTTAAAGTTCAAATTAAACCCAGAATGACAGTCGAGTACCATAGCTATAAAAAAAAATTCAAAACCGTTCAAAATTTCATACTAAAAAAATGTAATTAATTTTTGGAGAATAATTTTCATCGAGGCAAACGTAACGAAGAAGAGGAATACACAAGAAAAAAAATAAAAAAAAGTTTGCTACTAAGAATATACTGCTTGGAGGGAGATAGTAATTCTAAAGACGGTGGAGTGTGTGCAACAAAACAGCATAACCTTGGCAAATTGAGTTCGCATCGGGAAAAAATTTGCTATACATATGTAGGTATGCACGTTTGTGGTAGGTATTTTTCATTCATTATTTGTTAAGCTTCCTTCATATGGTTAGTTTGGTTGGCTGATAACTTTTGTTCTAATAGTCGGATCGTTAAGGTTGGGGTCTTAAAATTCAGGTTGAATATCAGGGTACATATTTTATACAAAATCATTTCAGAGTAACCCAAAAAATGGACTTAAGGAGTTTTCATATCGTCGCTAAAATGCAGAACTAGTCTAAAGCCTCAACTACATAAGCCAAAAAAGTGAAAAAGTGCAAAAGTGAAAATTTTTAAATTGATTTTGTGATAGTTTTTCTGACTAGAAAACTTATAAAAATGATGCAGAAAGCTTAAATTTTGGTTTAAAAACAAATTTGTGTATTCTTTTTCACAAAACAACGGCGCTAGCGGTAAAAAAATATTTTTACTTTTGTACTTCAGTACTTTTTGGCTTATGTAGTTAAGCCTTAAGTCACATTTTCGAAAATTTTCAAGAAGAACCTTAGTGCGTACAATGCTGACTTTCAACATTCAGGCCTATCACAGAATCCATCGTGGAAAATCCCCGAATGGATTATTCCACTACGAATCCCGAAAAAAAGGATTCACAAAATCCGAATGGAATCGAAAAAAGCAATGCCTCATTAAAAGAATTAATTCTGATTTTCGAAATCAGCTGTCCTGTGTCACAGCAATACTTGGAGCTTTTAAAAGAAAAATTCCCTTAAACTTTTTAAAAAGTCCCATCTTTTTTCCCTTTTTATTTTACACAAAAAAGCTGAATATTTGAGTTAAGTACGGCTAGATTCTTTGTTTTAATAAATATCGCAAAAACAAAATCCCAAAATCCCTGAGCACTATTACAGCTGTCAAATGATTGAGATCGTGAAAAAAGTTGTGTTGTTGATATTTGTTTATTTATTCAATGTTTTAGCAATTTTTTCTCAAGAAAATAGATTCAACACAAAAATAAATTGAAGTTTTAAATGATGTGGTTTCAAATGTACTGAGGAACTAATTTCAGCCCGGCTTGTTTTAAAAGTGATGTGTTCTTTTAATTCCTCGTTTTTTTTTTAAGGAACATAGTTTTGTTTTAACTTCTTTGTAAATTGTTTCGGCGTGTTATTCAATTATTTTAAGAGTTTTTAACAAAATAAAAATTGATTAATTTGCGTTTGTTCTAACCATTGCAAATTTTACAATTCGTAAAAAAAACTATTTTTTAATGAAACACAATCGTTTACCACTTGGCTACGACAAGAATCAGTTGTCGTAGAAAAGGACGTCATATTTCCGTTTCATTCGGAATTTGTGATACCAAATTTCCCGAATTTCGAAATTCTTAATAGATTTTTCACTACGAATGGATTCTGCAATACATTTTTCGTGATTCGAAGCAAATTTTCGATTACGATGGAATTCGTGATAGGGCTGATTATGATTTTATTCTATTATTTAAATTCTGAAGGAATTACCTACTGCACGTAGGAATATTCATAATATGTAGAAAATGCGCGGAACACAACAAGTTTCCTTATGATGTAAAAAAAAAACTCATTTTGAAATTTTTGGACTTAGACTAGTTCTGCATTGTAGCGACGATATAACGGCGACGATATTATTTACTATCATTAATCATTAATTTTGTCTATTAAGGTAGCCATTCTTTTTCTTTTTTTACAATCTTTAAAGCTGTTGACTATACCTACCTAGTTAATAATCTATTGTATCTTACACATATTGTATATGTATTGTAAACATACTTTTAGGGCCAGTTGTACAATAGTGGTTCAGCCTCGGTTTAAGATTTTAATTCACCGATTTCGGCGGATTAACTAACGTTCAACGCTGGTTCAAGTATGTAATTGGTTATTATAACACACTTGAACAGTAAACCACTGTTGAAACTCAATTAATCCGCCGAAATCGATGAAAAAATTGCTGAACCACGGTTTAAATATTTGTACAACTGGCCCTTAGTTACTCTGCAATGATTTTGTAAAAAACATTTAGCCTTATATTCAACCTGAATTTAAAGACTTCAACCTTAACGATCCAACTATTAGAACAAAAGTTATCAGCCAACCAAACTAAGAATATGAAGGCACATTAAATAATAATGAATGAAAAATACCTACCACAAACGTTCCCGATGCGAACTCAATTTGCCAAGGTTATGCTGTTAAGCATCACACGACGCTTGTTTTCCTGCTAGAAATGCTTGCTGGCTTTCGTGTTGGTTTTGTTGCATGGTGTGGTGCTGGATGTTTTGCTGGTTTGAATTCTTCGGCTTCACTCGATGATTGTTTTGGAGCTGGATTCTCTGATGGTTTTTTGACATTTCTTGCGAATTTGCACAAATTTTCACAATATTTTTCTGCACAAATTTTCACAAAAAATGCATACATCTAGAACTAAATATACAAATTAATGAAATCACATTTTATTTTGTTTAAAGTTGAAAAAAAAACTATTAAGGCTCTCCCAAACCAACGCGAAACATTCGCCGACGACAGATTTTTGTTGTTGTTTAGCGTTGTGTATTTGTCATATTTTGTGTTATTGTGAATGATTCGCTACGATTTCGCGTTGGTTTGGGAGAGCCTTTAGAAAATAAATAAAAACGAAATAGAAAAAATGACATTTAAATCCAGCAGCAAAACAAGCAAGAAAAATAGCACCGGTTCTAACTTTGAAATCTAGCAGCGCTTCTATCAAGAGAGCCAGCAGTGACGCCATTTTCCAGCTCAATAGCCAGCACGAAAGCCAGCAAGCATTTCTAGCAGGAAAACAAGCGTCGTGTGATGCGGGCTTTATGCTATCTCCCTCCAAGCAGTATATTCTTAGTAGCAAACTTTTTTTTATTTTTTTTCTTGTGTATTCCTCTTCTTCGTTACGTTTGCCTCGATGAAAATTATTCTCCAAAAATTAATTTATTTTTTTTAGTATGAAATTTTTAACAGTTTTGAATTTTTTATAGCTGGTACTCGACTGTCATTCTGGCTTTAATTTTGATTTTAAATTTTGAAAATCCGACCATTGGATTCAAAGATATAAGCATTTTAATGACCGCAAATCGGGTGTTTTTCAATTTTTCAACTTTTTGAGCTACTGGCACCAATTTGTTGTTGTATCAACAATTCACACTTATTCACGGACAGGGAATTTAAGAGAGTTTTCTCTCATTGAGCTAAAATAAAATTTGCGGGTGTTTTAGGCAAGGGGGGTACGAGTCGGTTCTCTAGATAATATAGGTACTCTATGATCACAGTACACAAATCAAAGGTATTATATTGCGCAGGTTGTCAAAGTTGAAAGTGTCAAAAAATCAAAAATGGCTGTCCCAGTGCTCACAGGAACTCAGCACGCATCATTAGAAACAACAACAAAATATTGAAATAAGACAAGTAAAGGGACACTGGATCCACCATTTTACCACCATAATACCTCAATTTTGACAGATGCGCAGAACTGAACAAAAATGAAAACGCTAATGATATTACCTTTAATATGTGTACTGTGCTCTATGATCTCAGTGACAACTTGTTATATACCAAACTCTTTTTCCCTTTTGTTTTTTTTTATTTGTATACACCCGTTGTCTTTTTTCTTTACACCACTGACGACATTTACAAATTAAGGGTGTGTGTTCAAAACGGATTTGGAAATCCAAATCCAAAACAAAGTTGGATCTTGTGTTGTTTTTGTAATACATGTATTTTGTAAAGCCGGAACCACACCTATCTCGTGTGATGTGTTGTGGAGTGGTGTGTCGCTATCGCTCCAATACACAATATAGAGGTTCCGCCTCTGTTCATGATTTTAACTCACTGATTTCGGCGGATTAACTAACGTTCAACGTTGGTTCAAGTATGTAATTGTCAAATTACATGAAAATTGTATGAAGTTAGCCGCGCTCAGCTTTGTGCTCGATGTGCTCGGTCATTTTTTTCCAAGCTCATCGAGCGAGCCCCGGTCGTGCTCTGAGCTAAAAAAGAAATGCAAGTTGAGACCTCGGAGCGCTCCGAGTTAAAAAACATAGTTATCTTTTTGACAGCTTTGCAGTGCCACGCTCGGGGCTAAAAAAGAAAAACGCTAATTATAAGAAAAAATAAAACAACAGTCATGTCATGACATATATATCTGTACTTTTCTTTTTCAACATCACTCAACACAAGTGTGCACATTCAACGATACACCGCTCCACACCACAACACACCACACGAGATAGGTGTGGTTCCGGCTTAACTTAGACACAAGAGTTGATGGTCTTAACCGTGAATAATGTAATATTTATTTTTATTAATAAAGGCGTATTTCCACCAATTTGAAAATAGTAAGACAGTGTCTAATGTCGAATTCCTTTCAACAAAAGAATCGATTTTTTTCTATAAAGAATCGAATTTTTTCTGTCGTTGAAGGGAATACGAAAAGACGAAAAGAATCGATTTTTTTTTTTGTGATTGTGTGTGTGGCACTAGACAGCAGCAAATTTTGAAGTAAAATGTCCAGAAAATATTCAATTTGGAAATTATTAGGGGTATTCCCGATTCGATGCAAACTCTTGTATCATTGCAAAAGTGCAAAGTTTTTTTTTACAATGGGGTTAGGGTATAGTAATTTTACACTTTTGCAATGATACAAGACCAGTTGCATCGAATCGGGAATACCCATATTATTATAATTAACTAGGGGTATTCCCGATCCGATGCAAACCGGTCGTGCATCATTGCAAAAGTGCAAAGTTTCTTTTTTTACAATGGGGTAGGGTATAGCAATTTTACACTTTTGCATTTTTGCAATGATACAAGGTACAAGATCGGATCGGGAATACCCCTATTGAAAAACAACCACAAATATTTACTATAAAATTCACCGAAAATTCGTTGCAACCAATAACACAATTTGTTTTCATAAAAAAAAAATTGTTTTCTTAAAACACTGCGGCATTGAATTTGACGTTTTTAGAAAAAAATTCGATTCTTTTATTGAAAGGAATTCGAAATAAGTAGACAAAAATCTAATATATACGACTGTATAGATTTTGTATACAAAGATCAAGCCAAATTCTCAAACACGCCTAGTTGATGTAAACGGTTTTTGGCATCACTACTGCTCTACTACATTTAAAATTGCTGAATCGCTGATAAAACACTTTCAGCAAAACTGGCGGAATTCATTTAAAAATTTAATTCCAACGCCAACAGATGCAAAGCAGAAATAGGAGCGTCGTTTTAAGAGTATTTTGTTTTGTCAATTGTTTATTAAAATTTAACGAATATGAAATTTATCAATAACAAAAACAAACATTAATCAAACCAATTAAGTTTGAACTTTGAATGCCCAGTACAACGGAATTGCATAAAAATGTCATTAGAAGGTGCAAAACTAATTTGCCTGAACGCCGATGATGATGGACAATTTGAAACGATATCGGCCAATGGAAAAACTTTTAAATTTGGTTACTATATGGACTGCGATGTTGTCCTTGAGCATCCCGACGCCATGGGACTGCAATGTGTAATTAACTGTGATGCTTTCGGAAGGGTAAAGCCATTTTTCCCTCGAGACTTGCATTTTTTATTTTGGTTTTCCATTCCTAGGTAACTATTGAAAACCGATGTAGTGATAAACCTATTACGCTAGATGGCAAAACATTGGTTAAAATGCGGCCACTACTTCATGACACCGAAATTTGTATTTTGGATAAAAAATATCTGTGGCAATTCGATGGCAACCCACAGCACAGGGGATTCCAAATGGAAGATACAAATGATTTTAAAACACCATCAAAACACATAAAAAAACCGCAACAACCTCCCCACTCAGAACCAGCTCGAAAGGTAAACTTCTGACGGTAAAAAAAGAAATCGGAACTTATTTGTTTGTTTTTTTTTCGTTTTAGTGGCGAAAACCGTTGCAGACCCGACTAACCATTCACAGGTAAGGAACATTTTAAGAATCTGTCTACTAAAGATCCGACAGCGCGTACACGAAACTAGTATTTGGGGTAGGTGCGAGGTTGGCTTTAAATCCCCTGATTCTTTAAATGCAAGAGAAACTGCATACACCCAACCACCCCATACATACCACACTGTTTATACGCCGTAATGCTGAGTGCTAGCACTGTATTTAAAAAAAACAGAAGTCAGAAGCACTTAATTTCGCGTACGCGCTGTCGGGTCTTTAGACAGACTTTTATTAATTAATTTATATAAATGTTTGATGTGGGGACGGAAACCTGAACATTAGCCCTGATCAGGTGCGCTCACATTCTAATATTGCCGATAGGATTAATAAAACAACTTCCAAATAACTTACTATGCACATAATATGAAGACAGTTTAGTAGTAGTCCAGTCAATAAAGCATTTGACTCGGAAAAAATTGTCAGAAAGCTGGATTTTGGTATATAGCCTCCTCATGGCGTTCTTAATAAACTGTCAAAAGTCCTAATAGATATGAGCGCCGCTAAGAATTTTACGGGGGGTTTGAAGGCCCCCAAAGTGTTTTTTTTTTAAGGAATACCTAACTCCAAAAGGTAAGTTGTACATAATAAATTTCAAGGACTAATTTGTAGCTGAGAAAATTTCCTACAAAAAAGATTAACATACTTTTTTTCATAAAAAATAACCGTTTTCGAAAAAAAAAAACCAATTGGGGAAGAGTTAAGGTTTTTTACTTTTCTATAAACTGGGGCGACTTAGTTAAAAAGTTGTGCATTTTGTGATAAAAGCATCAATTTTTTTTTTTGGTACATTTTAAAATGTAAAGTTAAAAACCATTTCAAAAACTAAGCAATAAAATAACTTAATCGAAAATTATAACTAATAAAGAATGGATTACTGGCTTTAAAAAAAATTTAAGATATCATATTGTAAGTGTTGCCTTTGTGTGCTTGATATTCACTTTCTATTTTCAATATTTTTGTTTTTAATTTGCCCCTCCTATCTAAAGATGTCGACAAGTGGAGAATAGATAGGCGTGTTTTTTTGCAAGCCCGGGGGAAATTGGTTGAAAAAAACGACAGCGACGCCATGACAGTAAAAAACATGGAGTTTTCATACAAACTATCGATAACATGTATGTAATTCATGCCGGAAACACAGTTTTTTCTGTGCGCTTAAGCTAAACCCCGAGAATTCTCTGGGATTAGTTGTTGTTGCATTTAACATGTTAATTGTTTAGCACCGACTTCGTTTTTTTCATCCAATTCCCCCCGGGCTTGCAAAAAAACACGGCTAATGTTGTCTTAAAATCATATTCATAAAATATACCAACAACGAAAAAAATGTATGCTTTTATCACAGAATAGAAAAGTAAAACCCTTAACTTTCCGATTGGTTTATTTCGAAAACGGCTATTTTTATGAAACAAAGTATGTTAATATTTTTTGTAGGAGAGCAAAAAAACATAAACAAATTGCATAAGGCTCGATATAGAAACTGATTTTCTCATTAGGATTCTGCAACAACTTCGATACACTGGACAAAAGTGATTAAGGTAATTTGTGCAGAATGTGTTTCTTAAGAAAGTGGGATCAAAATTTCAATTTCGGCCAAAAGTGGACTTAGTAGCTTTACGTATTTAGCCGACAATATGTATGTTAGCTATGTTTGGCGAAACTGCCAATTTATACCAATTTACGTCGAAAGTTCACATAGAAAAAAAATTATTGAACTAGTTATTAGAAAATTGAAGTTTTGGAAAACGAACAAAATCTATCTAAATCTTCAATGGCATTCAGCCGATATCCCTGATTTCCAGAGGTAGGTGGTTAAACAAATTTTTCAATAATATGTAATAGGCACGACGCGTGACTTCTTTAAAGCACCTTATCCAAAGTACACATTATTCGATTTGTACTTCGCTTCATAACGGGCTTCCACTATCTATTATATTCTTTTTTCTTTGTCTAATCCTCTTACCCAAAATCGAGAATTTAGAATACTTTCTATTGCACAATTGCAGGTCTTGATAATTAAATAGGTAATATAGTCCACTCAACAAAACACCAAGCACCAATCCGAAATAATCCGACTACGATTTTTATGCACACAGACAAACAAAACACGGAACGCGCAAGTGTAAAAGAAACTTTTCTATTTCATTTTTAATGAAATTGGACTCATTGCCAGAAAGGTGCCAGATATAGCTTTCATTGAAACTCACCATTCAAAATTTTAAGTTTTGAGGAACTTAAAAAGTAAAATGAGTCAGTATTCGAGCCAATATAAAGCTGATGATTAAGTTATTGATAAATCGAGAGCCCGCAGCAAATTTTGGGTATGAATGATAGTAAAAATTCACTAGTTTATTTTATATATATCTTAACTTTCATATGCACAAATATGAAAGTCTTGCATTTCATGGTTGGGGTCTTTGTCGTTAATGGTCCATTATTTCAGTGCATCTGGCAGACGAGCAGTCCCATGGAAAAAGTCTTGGATTTCAATATTTGTTATTAGACGGTAAGCTTTTTAAGTCTCAAAATTTAAATTTTGAATGATAGCCATAACTGGGCGATTAACATAAGGTTAAGGAAACTTCAAAATATATAATTCTATCGAAAGCTTATCAAAATCTAGTAGAAGGGGAGCATCAAATATATATAGTTGGAAAATAAAAATCGTGAGTACATTCGCACCCTTAGAATAAGAGTGACCTAACTCAAAAACTCAAAATTTCTGTAACTTCTGATTTTTCAAAAAACTGACCTTTAAAAGCGAAATGAAATCTAAAACCTGGTTGTAAAAAAGATGCCGAATTTTTTAGTTAAGTCATTTTCTTTCTAAGGGTGCGAATATATGTAGACGTCAAGGCATGTATTTTTTTCTGTATTTATCTTTTTTATGGAATGTGTTTAAATGTATGAAAATCGAGGATAATGGCTAACTTTTGTTGGAAAATTGGAACTTACATACTTATTGTCAAGTGGAAAAATTTCAGTTTAATTTATTTATTTTTTTCTTAATGTGCAAAGAAAATTATAGCTCGAGTTCATATTTATAGCTTTTGCGTTTGTTTATTCACATGTTTCGGCTAATATAGCTAAGATATCGAGACGTCAATCAAACTTAACATTACGATGATGGATAGATGAAAAATATCTGCATCCTCTTATCAGAGGTCAGTGCTCATTAACCCTCTGTTGAGTCCCCTGCGCTGCATATTTTCTTTTAAAACAATCTTTGAAAGTCATTTTCACTAATATCCGACCGTTTTACTAGTTAGGTTTAAGTTATTTTTATTCACGCAAAATCTAGCTTTTACTTACCGCCATATTATTCTCTCCACTAATCCAGTTTAAAACTTAAACCCTTATGTATATACAATGAATTTACATCCGGATTTAGGTTTTTTTTTTTTTTAACTGGTTTAATCGAGTGAATAATATGGCGGTTAAAAATATAAGTTTTATCCAGTTTTTGTTTATTCACAAGCCCCATTAAAAACAACGGCCATACCATATGTGTTCCTATACATACATATATGACAGGTTTTTTGAAATCCATTCTTTTATTTTGTTTTTAAATCAAGTTGTTTAACTGAAGTTTTTTAAAAAAATCATTTCCAAACCCAATTATAAATTAAATATATTTGTCGGTAAAGTGCATTATTTTAGTGCATCTGGTATATAAGCGGCCCCATGGAAAAAGTATTGAATTACCATATTATGTTATTAGAGGGGAAGCTTTTATAAGTGAGAACATATTTTTAAATGCTATCACATTTTATAAAGAGACCGGTTTCATACTCATCTTTGGGTTCGTCGTAGATGTAGAAAACCCCATCCAAGACTTCTTGGACCCCTTTTCCATGTCTAGGGCGCTCAGATCTTTTATAATATATAATAATTTAGTTGCTATACTTTTAACCTGGGCTTAAAAAAAAACGCATTTTTAATGCACCATTACCGACAAAGGCCCCAATCACGAAATGCAAGACTTTCACGTCTTATGTAAAGTAAAGACCTATCTAAAAATACCAATGAATTTTTGCTATCATTCACACCTAAAATTTGTTGTGGCCTCTGGTGTATTTGATCGTCAAAATGTGATGGTCCAAACGAAAGTCGTTTTCCGTGTTCGCTTTACGGAATGAGTCCCCCTGAATAACCAAATAGCACTAAAAATGTGTTCTGAGTTTAGATAAATAAAGTTGAGGAGCGATTTTTATGGAATCTCCCATTTATGTTGATGTTAATTTCCTAAATATGGAAATTCTAGAATTTTTAAAAAAACTTGTTTGTATTTGAACTCTTACCGAACTATTGCCAACAGTTTTCTTGGATAGCAGTATCTTGGGTTTCAAGGATTTGAACTCCCCTTTTCGGGTCCTCTGTCCCGATCACGCAACTCATTTGCTCCGCTTAGTCTATTTTCGGTCGCCAGAAAACGCAAGTCTCAACAGTTTTCTTGGACAAATGTAGCTTGGGTGGGCCGTTTACCAAATACATGGTGGTAAAAGTAAGAAATGAATTATGAAAACAAAACATTTCGGTCTTTTAACAATGTTTGATGAAAAAATGTAAGTTTTGCAGTAACTTAATATAAAACGTTATTGTACGTGTTATTCAAGCGCCAAGATCTTAATTTCAAATAAGAAATACAAATTCATTGTACCTTATCGTCATTATTTTAATACGTAAAGAAATTCGCCCACTTTTTTAAGTTTATAATAAACGGAGTGGCATACATTATATAAATACCTACCGTTGTTAACTGGACGACTGGATCGCACGAACTTGCTTAAAACGTAGTTATGCGAGTAGGTACATTTATTTATGAACAATATAGCACCGTGTTGCAAAATATGCATGGAACTTACGGTTTAGACTGAAAAATTGTAAGAAAAAAACTTAATTTTATTAAACAACCTCTGAAATTGTTTTGACACCAATGCGGTGTACATCATCCGATTT
This sequence comes from Epistrophe grossulariae, assembly GCA_929447395.1. Classification (NCBI taxonomy): domain Eukaryota; kingdom Metazoa; phylum Arthropoda; class Insecta; order Diptera; family Syrphidae; genus Epistrophe; species Epistrophe grossulariae. The sequence goes on along the minus strand of OV839567.1, from coordinate 33,271,240 downwards.
CTTAAGAAAATCTCAATTTATGAAAAAAAAAAAATTGAATATCGTTGGAGCGGTTTTTTTTAAATAGTTTTTTATAGGTATATAAAATAAATTATTATTGTGGAATTAAAAAAATTATAATAAAAAAATAATACCCATTTTCGAAATATGGAATTTTTTAAAAAATAATACCCATTTTCGAAATATAGAATTTTTTAAACAAAATTTTGAAAACTTTAAAAATCAATAATTTATTTTTTTGAAAATTTTAGTATGCAATATTATTAGAACTTATTTGAAGCTTTTGTGCAAAAAATTCATTAAAATCAGTTCAACTTATAATGATATAGTCGAAAATCAAAAAAATGGTTCTATGAGAGATGCCATTTAAAAAATTTTTTTTTCATTAATATGGTAGATCGTATAAATATTAGATCACACAAAAATTTTAATCAAAACGTAGGAGCCGTTTTTGAGAAATATGACATTTTCAATTTAGGTTTTTAAACTTTTGAATGGGAGGTACCGTTATTTTGGTTATAAGAATAATTTTAATTAAAAATCTGCTAGACAATGTTAAAAAACTGCTGGGTACCAAGGTTAATAAAAATTGACCGAGTCGTTTTAAAATTATTAAGTTCTCAAAAAAAAATTTGAAACTTTTTTTAAAAATCCAAAAAAATTTTTTTTTAATTTTGGTGTACAAAACTTTTAAAACTTTTTCAAACATTCTCCAAAAAAAACCGTTTTTGAGAAAATCGAAAATCAAAAAATCGTTCCATGAGAGGTACTATTTCTAACCATTTTTCGGAATTTTTTTTTTTACAAAATGGTTGCCTTTTTGTAAAAACAAATTACTGAATTTAAAAAAAAAAAGTTGTGGGAACGTTTTTGAGAAAAATAAAATTTTTATTTTTTGGTAAAAAAAATTTTTATCGCAGGTACCGTTGTTTTTGGTCTTAAAAAAAATGAAAAAAAGTGAGTGGGGATAATGCCCAAAAAACGCTAAGTACCAACTTTGAAGAAAATCGACCGGTTTAGGCTTCAGCCGAACGGACAGACAGACAGACGGACAGAATTGCGAGACCCACTTTTTTGGACTTCGCTATCATCGTAATGTCAACTTTGATCAAAATCCCGAGTTCGATTTTTTTACGAATCCATAACTTTCCATATATGCACATAGTTCCTATATATCGCAAGTAAAAATCATGCATGTAGCCGTTACAACTTTTGAAAACAAAAAAAAATAGAAAGAAACGAATGTAACCACAACTTGTGTGTGTGGCTAGTAAAAATGCTGGTTGATTCAAATGCATTTGTCAAACAATAAAACCTTAATTGGGGATGGACCGATCACGTGACCTTCGGTAGTGCAGTGGCAGTGCCTAGTGCATATGGCTGCGAAAGGAGCGAAGGCGAACCATAGCCTCTAGATAGAGACAAAGCACCACAAAAAGGAGTCTGATGATCGGCGTGGCAGTCGTGAAATAGCATAACTCCAGAATAGCTCACTCAAGTGTTGTTGTTCATTCAAACCTTCAAAAGCTCTATTAACCGCATTGATTTCATCAAAATGGCCGACGAATATGGTAACAATTCGAAAAAAGATGCAACTAAATATCAAAACGGCGCAATAAAAGCGCTAATTGGGTCACGGAGCTAAGCGCTCGTGGCCGCCATTTCTACCTAAATATCATAAACATTATTGATTTGCTAAATATTTAGAAAGAGACTAGAGAAATACTAAGTTATAAAAGTTTACGGTAGTAAATAGTAGTGCGCATTAAAGCTATTTGACAAAACAAAACTGTGCCCAAAGTATCCTCACCAGCGGAGCGCCCTGTATCTGATGGATTAACAGTTATAAATTGGCATTTCTTTAGTCACTTCCAAATATTAATATGTAGATCAACCAATAAACCAAGCAAAGTGTTAACTTTAAACTCAAATAGGTTTAAAAAATTTCAAACATCAAACATCTATCACTTGCTTTTTATGTTACTACTTACATTTATACTAGTACATTATTCTCTTATAAAACTTTAATATGACCTGATTGTTTTGTGTTCTTTTTTCAAGTTTCGCTTATTGCATCAAAGCCGGCGAGAGTCCAAAAGACGTTGAAACCACTACCGATGAGAATAAACCTTTGAACATTCACGAACAAGTAATAGATGCTGATATAATACCAAACAAAAGATTGTCATCATCACCTCCACGCCCAGAGAATATTTCAGATTTCATCGATTTAAATACACCCAAAATTGATCAAAGATCTTTTAGTCGGAGAAATCAACCATTAAGCTGTTGCAACCTGTCTGAAACTGTGATCACCTCATACTCACCTCGCGAAACTGGAATACGCCAAGAAAAATCTTTCGCAGTTGTGCAATCACCTCTAACAGCAAGTAAAGTTAAAATAGCAGAAGTAAGTCTAGGGCCGTTTCAACATATTGTTTCGCCTCAAACAATACAAAACTATCGTCCTTCTATGCATCTGATTGATCTTATAACTCCAAGAAAACCAATAGCACCGGCTTCTTCCCCAAGCCGAACTCTTCTTAAATCGACCCTTAAAAAGAACCTTCCCAAGGGAACATCACCTCAAACGCCACAGAAACTTAAAAAAATAACGGACTTATCAACCCCTGGAAGTTCAAGTACTGTGTACAGCGTTCGTTCTACTGATGATGAAAGTGTAATTTTACTTTCGGACGATTGCAGTGGCTCACCATCACCATCACCAATACCAAAAACCCCACCTCGAGCACGGACTCCTACGTCTCTTATGAAACGCGCCATACTAAGCAGTGCCAAAAAAGTGGCCGTCAATAAGAAGTTTCTCAATTTGACGGGATCTAAAGAAACATTTACGCCGATAACTTTGAAAAGTCAAACCGCAGTACGATTTCAAAGTCAAAGTACACCCCAAAGAAAATCCCTTGGGAGGGTTCCATCTTCAACAGAGAGTCTTTCTGCAGGAAAATCACGAAGAAATTTAGTAACCTCCACTCCATTCCGTCAAAGAGCTGAAATCGTTTCATCAAGTTCATCAAGACGTTCGCTCATAGTTAACTCGCAATCTAGTTCTAAAAAAGAAAGCAGAAATTCTATAATGCTTAAACAAGCTCTGTCGATGACACCCACTACGACAAACATATCTGAGAAACGTGAGTCAGTTTCATGTATGAAAAACCAAAGCAAGCCTAGAAAATCCGTTTCATTTTTACAACACGTTGACAAAGAAGAAAAAGCTAACCCCGATGAAGTTGAAAAAGCTGAAGATGAGCTTAATCACACATTTACCATTGAAGACGACAATAAGAATGAGGAGGCGAGTTCTTGTCGCAAAGATGCCACTTTTTCACCTGAAAAAGAGAAATTCCAAGAGGGACCAGAGCTTTCAAAATATCTTATGCAATCGAAAGTTTCTTTGTTACCAGAAAAATTATCCAGCCAAAAGCTATTTAAAACACCAGAATCTGTATATGGTTGTAATTCATCTTCAAAAACTGATTTACTTGAGGTTACTACTTCTGTAGAGAAGCTAACTGGATCCGTAGTCTTGCATTCAGCAGTTAAATCCAAAGATCAAGCATCACTCGAAAGAGACGCTGAACTCACGCATTCCTTGTCTATTATTTCTCCGGTAGGAATTATATCTGACAATCAGAGACAAGTAGAAACAGAGTTTTATGAGGATTTAATTGAAAATAAAACTTCAGATCAACATTCACCTCAATCTTCAAAAAATCTTTCAAAAACAAATGAAAGTATAAGTGGAAAACATTTTCGAAGCAAACGCGAAGACACAGATTATGACTTTGATGGCGCGGATGAAATCTTTAAGACTCCTAAAGCCAAAAACATAATGATTCTCAGCTCACCGAAAAGCATAAGCCTTAAAAAAACAGCCTCAGATTCGGTGGAATTAATTCACTCAACTGAATTTGATTTGAGTGCAAATCTAGATGATCTCTTCCAAACTCCTCAAAGTGAATTTATAACTAGAACTGTTGAAGCTGCTACTCCAGCTACAAGTGCGCCTATTGCAGCACTATCACCAGAGGAAGCTTTTGATATGCTTGTTGGACGACCAATTATTAAAAAAAGCTATATCCGAAAGACACCACCAAAGAGGCAAGAGCTGCTTCCATTGAAAATCCCAAATGATCCTACCGTTCCGAAAACGGACATTGAGGAATGGATAGATAGTGTCAATGATTTATTGGAAGATCATCAAGATGAAGATGAAATGTCTTACCTCACAGCTACGATGGATGATATTTCTCGTGATCCTTTAATGGCTCAGTCGGTTGCAGGAAGCTCGAATGCAAAAACAATTGCAAAAATATCAGACACACCAAGAGACGAATTGGAGATGACAATTAAAGAAGAAAACGAAAAAGAGGAGAACAAATCGAATCCCATTGTTCTGAAAGACCCACTGGAAACGACTGTTCCAAGACCATTGTCGCCTAATATAAGTGGAATAGGTCTGTTGGATCATACATCAGAATCAATTTTCTCAGAAACTCTGGCTCTTTCTGAAGATTCATCACTAAAAGAAACTGAAAAAACATTGAAACTATCTGATGACCACGATGAAACAACACTAAATAATAATCAAAAACAACTAAACTTATCACAGGAAGACAAAGCGCGCAGGGAAATAGAGGAAGCCTTTAAACATTTCGAAAAAGAGCGCAAGACCCTAGATGAGAAGAGACTTGCTTCAACTCCAGAGGCAAAAAAGCCACCGATTTCAAAGTTCGCTATGAGAAGAACAATGGGAAATCAGGTACCGTCAGATCCAACATTTGATCCTAAGGCGATTAAAGAAGTGCAAACTGAACAGAAAAGGCAATTAAATTCTGAAGAGTTTGGGCACAGCAAAGGGGTTACAGAGCTTTTAGAGAACAATATAGTTAAACATTCAAAGCCTGATAAACCTTTAAATACAAATATTTCTGCGCAACAAGATGTACCGGAAAAAGACGGGGTGTCTTTAAGTTGCGAAGTTGAACGAGAGTTGGAACTGGCTTTTGTGAATTTTGAAGAAGAACCAGATTTTTCCGAACAAGGGCTAGTTAAAACGCCAGAACGCAAGAAGGTGACCTTGAATGATCAAAGGAGGACTCTTGGTAGCGCACTGGTTCCAGAAGTGAAACTAGATATGCAAGCAGCCAAGGCCGAACAAGAGCTGGAACTGGCCCTTAAGAACTTTGAAGAACAACAAGAATTTTCGGAGCAGCGATTAGTTAAAACACCAGAACCCAAAAAGGTGGCCTTGAAAGATCATTTGAGGACTCTGGGTAGCGCGCTGGTTCCAGAAGTGGAACTAGACCTTCAAGCAGCCAAAGCCGAACAAGAGCTGGAACTAGCCTTTGAGAACTTTGAAGAACAGCCAGAATTTTCAGAGCAGCGAGTAGTTAAAACGCCAGAACCCAAAAAGGTGACCTTGAAAGATCATAAGAGGACTCTCGGTAGCGCTCTGGTTACAGAAATGCAACTCGACTTTCAAGCCGCCAAGGCCGAACGAGAACTGGAACTAGCCTTTGAGAACTTTGAAGAACAGCCAGAATTTTCGGAGCAGCGGGTAGTTAAAACGCCGGAACCCAAAAAGGTGACCTTGAAGGATCATAGGAGGACTCTCGGTAGCGCACTTGTTCCAGAAGTGAAACTAGATCTTCAAGCAGCCAAGGCCGAACGAGAGCTGGAACTAGCCTTTGAGAACTTTGAAGAACAGCCAGAATTTTCGGAGCAGCGGGAAGTTAAAACACCAGAACCCAAAAATGTGACCTTGAAGGATCATAGGAGGACTCTCGGTAGCGCACTTGTTCCAGAAGTGCAACTCGATTTTCAAGCAGCCAAGGCCGAACGAGAGCTGGAACTAGCCTTTGAGAACTTTGAAGAACAGCCAGAATTTTCGGAGCAGCGAGTAGTTAAAACGCCAGAACCCAAAAAGGTGACCTTGAAAGATCGTAGGAGGACTCTCGGTAGCGCACTTGTTCCAGAAGTGCAACTCGATTTTCAAGCAGCCAAGGCCGAACGAGAACTGGAACTAGCCTTTGAGAACTTTGAAGAACAGCCAGAATTTTCGGAGCAGCGGGTAGTTAAAACGCCAGAACCCAAAAAGGTGACCTTGAAGGATCATAGGAGGACTCTCGGTAGCGCACTTGTTCCAGAAGTGAAACTAGATCTTCAAGCAGCCAAGGCCGAACGAGAGCTGGAACTAGCCTTTGAGAACTTTGAAGAACAGCCAGAATTTTCGGAGCAGCGGGAAGTTAAAACGCCAGAACCCAAAAAGGTGACCTTGAAGGAACATAGGAGGACTCTCGGTAGCGCACTTGTTCCAGAAGTGAAACTAGATCTTCAAGCAGCAAAGGCCAAACGAGAGCTGGAACTAGCCTTTGAGAACTTTGAAGAACAGCCAGAATTTTCGGAGCAGCGGGTAGTTAAAACGCCAGAACCCAAAAAGGTGACCTTAAAAGATCATAGGAGGACTCTCGGTAACGCACTTGTCCCAGAAGTGCAACTAGATTTTCAAGCAGCCAAGGCCGAGCGAGAGCTGGAACTAGCCTTTGAGAACTTTGAAGAACAGCCAGAATTTTCGGAGCAGCGGGAAGTTAAAACGCCAGAACCCAAAAAGGTGACCTTGAAGGAACATAGGAGGACTCTCGGTAGCGCACTTTTTCCAGAAGTGAAACTAGATCTTCAAGCAGCAAAAGCCAAACGAGAGCTGGAACTAGCCTTTGAGAACTTTGAAGAACAGCCAGAATTTTCGGAGCAGCGGGTAGTTAAAACGCCAGAACCCAAAAAGGTGACCTTAAAAGATCATAGGAGGACTCTCGGTAGCGCACTTGTCCCAGAAGTGCAACTAGATTTTCAAGCAGCCAAGGCCGAGCGAGAGCTGGAACTAGCCTTTGAGAACTTTGAAGAACAGCCAGAATTTTCGGAGCAGCGGGAAGTTAAAACGCCAGAACCCAAAAAGGTGACCTTGAAGGATCATAGGAGGACTCTCGGTAGCGCACTTGTTCCAGAAGTGAAACTAGATCTTCAAGCAGCAAAGGCCGAACGAGAGCTGGAACTAGCCTTTGAGAACTTTGAAGAACAGCCAGAATTTTCGGAGCAGCGGGTAGTTAAAACGCCAGAACCCAAAAAGGTGACCTTGAAAGATCATAGAAGGACTCTCGGTAGCGCGCTGGTTCCAGAAGTGAAACTAGACCTTCAAGCAGCCAAGGCCGAACGAGAGCTGGAACTAGCCTTTGAGAACTTTGAAGAACAGCCAGAATTTTCTGAGCAGCGGGTAGTTAAAACGCCAGAACCCAAAAAGGTGACCTTGAAAGATCATAGGAGGACTCTCGGTAGCGCGCTGGTTCCAGAAGTGAAACTAGACCTTCAAGCAGCCAAGGCCGAACGAGAGCTGGAACTAGCCTTTGAGAACTTTGAAGAACAGCCAGAATTTTCGGAGCAGCGGGTAGTTAAAACGCCAGAACCCAAAAAGGTGACCTTGAAAGATCATAGAAGGACTCTCGGAAGCGCGCTGGTTCCAGAAGTGAAACTAGACCTTCAAGCAGCCAAGGCCGAACGAGAGCTGGAACTAGCCTTTGAGAACTTTGAAGAACAGCCAGAATTTTCGGAGCAGCGGGTAGTTAAAACGCCAGAACCCAAAAAGGTGACCTTGAAAGATCATAGAAGGACTCTCGGTAGCGCGCTGGTTCCAGAATTGATACTAGACCTTCAAGCAGCCAAGGCCGAACGAGAACTGGAACTAGCCTTTGAGAACTTTGAAGAACAGCCAGAATTTTCGGAGCAGCGGGTAGTTAAAACGCCGGAACCCAAAAAGGTGACCTTGAAGGATCATAGGAGGACTCTCGGTAGCGCACTTGTTCCAGAAGTGAAACTAGATCTTCAAGCAGCCAAGGACGAACGAGAGCTGGAACTAGCCTTTGAGAACTTTGAAGAACAGCCAGAATTTTCGGAGCAGCGGGTTGTTAAAACGCCAGAACTCAAAAAGGTGACCTTGAAAGATCATAGGAGGACTCTCGGTAGCGCACTTGTTCCAGAAGTGAAACTAGACCTCCAAGCAGCCAAAGCCGATCGAGAGTTGGAATTAGCTTTTGAGAACTTTCAAGAACAACCAGGTTTTTCGGAGCAGCGGGAAGTCAAAACTCCGGAACTTAAAAAGATGACCAAGAAAAACCATAGGAGGACTCTCGGTAGCGCTCTGGTTCCAGAAGTGAAACTAGATCTTCAAGCAGCCAAGGCTGAACGAGAGTTGGAACTGGCCTTTGAGAATTTTGAAGAACAACCTGGTTTTTCGGAGCAACGAATAGTCAAGACACCAGAACCCAAGAAGGTGACCATAAAAGATCATAGAAGGACTCTCGGTAGCGCGCTGGTTCCAGAGGTGAAACTAGATCTGCAAGCAGCCAAAGCTGAACGAGAGCTAGAACTGGCCTTTGATAACTTAGAAGGTGAACCAGAATTTTCGAACAAGACTGCGGAACCTACGAAAGTGAGCCTGAAGGATCATAAAAAAACTGAAGGAAGCGCTTTAGTACCGGAAGAAAAACTAGATATGCAGGCTAAACCAGATTTGGAACTAGCAAAAGCTGGTGAAACTTGCACTCCACCTATAAGTTTTTCTGTATCGCCTTCGTCAGAGATCATGAATGTGACTCTTAGTCCTGAAAGGAAACGACAAGAACAAAATAGTGAAACTGAAACTGAAAAATGTGCAGTGTTGGAATTTACCGAACTAGAAAGAAACAAAGGACATAAAGAACAATACCAGCTAATAGTCAATGAAAATAAAACAGGCACTTCTTTAGAAGATAAAATTCATGAACCGAGTTCTAATCTTTTGGACCATTTAAATGACAAACTTGTAACGGCTGCCGAAAATTCTCACGAAAATAAATCAATGCAGAAACATACTATCGTGAAAATAGACATGGGATTTAAAAATGTCAAAAGCATTTCAGCAAACAATGAAGAACAGAAAATTCAAAAAGCCGACATTAATCGCACAACAGAAGCTATTCACTCCTATGAAAACGTCGCTTCGAAAGATTCCTTAAATTCTATACCTCAAACTGAGAAATCCACATCAGCAAGGTCTTTAAGAAGACGTCAAAACACTATAGACGAAGATGACCAATCAAAAGAAAATCCGATTGACATAGGGCAAGAAGAAACCAGTAAAACCCCATCTCTCCGAAGAACCCGTAAAAAAAAATTCGAAAGCTTAGATGACTTAAAATCTTCAGCTGCAGAAGACACCAGCATCATCCCTCAAAGCGAATCACAGGAGAATTTACCGCAAAAGCGAAGGACACGTCAAAATTCAACTGATTCGGTTACAGATTATACAAAACCTACTCGTCGCCCTCGGAAAGATTTGAAGAAATCCAATAACGAAGAAGAACTAATAAAACCTACTCTACGGATAGACTCTACTGACGTTGACTCTACTGAAGACGAAGCAAATCAAACATCAACAAATCCGCGCAAGAAGAGAATAACAAAAATCGTTTGCAAAACTTCCGAAACTATTTTGATAGAAACAGAACTCCACCACATTTTAGACCCCATTGACGAAGAAGCAATTAACTCTGAGTCAAAAGTAACAAACCAAGATATCGAAGCAAAATCATTGCTTAGTCTTCCAGCTGAGGTTAATGAAGTCATAAGCTCAAGCCCCATCAATTCAAGAAGCCACATTCGTGGACGCAAAGCTCAGTTAAATGTAGTGCTCAAAGATTCCAGCGAAGAAGCGAATACTTTCGTTAATGACAAAGATTGTACCAATCAAGTAGATTCTGTAAACAACTTCATTGAAATACATAAAGACCATAACTTTAAGAAAGAGTGCAACGATAAAATCGATATAATCAGAGATGCTTGGGAATCAATTCCTTCAACTCCACAACCATTGACCTCGCGCGTACGAAGGCCATCAAATACTAAAGAAGCTTCGAATGCACTAGTTCCAGGTTTAAGAAAAACTCGCAAAGGCAGTGTTCAACAGGATATTGAAGTCCAAACTGTCGTTAAGAATGAATCAGCTCTCAAGAAGAATGTTCTGCCATCCAAAAGCAATATTCTTGAAGAGGATATAAAGCCCGGAAATCATGTCCTGGGTACGGAAGCTGATGACGAAGATATTGTTCCATCTACACCGATGGAAAAAAAAACTCGACGAAGACAACTCTCCAACAAACAGAAGACATCCCCCAAAACTTTCAGGAAAGTATCATCGACTATGGAACAACTCGATCCGGACAACATAAAAACAAAAGTTGAAGAATCAAAAGCAAAATTGGACCAAAATGAAATTAAAGACATTCTTACAATGCAGGGCAACGCAGAACCCTCCGAGAATGAAAATTCAATGCACACACAAGAAAATGTCACACATACAAAAGATGATGAAAAGAATAGTACTTCTTCCTCAGTACCCTCGAGAACAAGTGGAAGCAAAGACGTTTTAAAAAATGAAATTGCTTCAAAAAATGTAACAAGTGTTCAAGATCAAACAACTTCTAAAGAAATTGTTCTAGATAAACAAATGATTACAGTAGAAACGTCCGGTGATGAGGAAACTGTAAAGAAAATCGTCACTGAAAGTGTAATTTCCAAAGATATCCAAACAAAATCTCCAAAAGTATGTGATGAAAAAATTTCACTAAAGCAACAAGAATATCCAACCGAAGGGTCGATAAAGAATTTTGAATTTGCTCCAGTCAAAGAATCAGTATTGGTTCCAACTAGCCCAGTTCTTTCGAAGACACGCGGTCGTAGAGCTGCATCAAAAATACATATAGAACAAGACAGAGCAACACCTAAACGACGAGTTGGACGTCCTAAGGTTGCTAAGAAAACCGACCCTAGAAATGAGTGTACTGATGAAGGTGCAACCCGAGAAAATGTTACTCAGGATGGTGAAAGAATTGTAGAAGTTGTGGAAACTTCTTCCTCAGATTGTACTAAAATATCACCATCTCCAGAAATTGTAAATAGAACTCTGGCTGCGAAACAAAAAAGTACACCACAAATACCATCCAATGGACGGATTGGACGTTCTAAGGCTATTAAAAAAACCGATATCGGATCTGATTGTCCTCATGGAGACGAAACCTCCGATAATGATGAAAACATTGCAAAAGTAGTTCCATTTGCTAAAGTATTTAAACTTCAAGAAATTGAAAACCAAAATGAAGCTCCAGTTGATGTCGAAAACATTATACCATTAAAAACACGTGGACGTAGAGCGGCTGTGAAACCAGAGAATGAAGTGCCAGTCGTTAAAAGAGGTCGGAAACGAGCCGCAGAACTGATTGGTGAGACACAATCATTAGAAGAAGCCGACAATGAGGAAGAAGGAGTTAAACTGAATATGCAGGACTGTCAACTTGATTCAAAAAAACAAGACGAAAATGTTGACCATGCGGCTGATGCCGAGAAGCTAATGACTCCAGTGCCTTTAAAAAAACGTGGTCGCAAAGCAGCAGTCAAAATTGAACCAGCAGCGATAATTGAAACTCCAAATATTGTTCTTAAAGCTGAATGTACAGACGAAACTAAATCTCGAGAAGATAATTTTAATGAAGACGTTGAAAAAACTGTAAAAGTTAGCGAAGCTCCATCTCCAGGTGTTTTTAAGTCTCCAGAAATTCAAAATCGAAAGAAATCTCTAGCTGATGACGAAAGCAATATACCATCAAGAACACCTGGACGTCGGGCAGCCGCTAAACCAGAGAATACAGTATCAGTGGTCAAAAGTGGTCGGAAACGAGACAACGAACAGATATCTGAGACCCAACAGTTGCAAGGAATCGATAATAATCAAGAAGAACAAGATGCTGTTGTCGAACAAACAATGACACCAGTTGCTACAAAAAAACGCGGACGCAAAGCAGCAGTCAAAATAGAACCAGCAGTAATTGTAACTCCAATCCCAAGAGCCGGACAAAGACAACTTATAGAAATGCCTATTTTAAATGTAGAAAACCTAGGATCTGTAGCAGGCGGTGAAAACGAAGGAGATGCAACTAAAGATGTTTCAATCAATTTACTATCTTCAAAAACTCGCGGACGTAAAGACGCACTAGATTTAATACCAACTAAATCTGACATTGAAACTTCAACACCAATAAGAAGAGGTGCAAGAAGAAATATTGCTGCGAAAACTCAAAAATCACCTGAATTAGGAACAATAACGTCTGAAGTTCACGAAAAACAAGATAATTCAAAAATATTAACGAGTTCATCTAAAATTGGGGGAAGTAAGGCGCTGCTTACATCTAAATCAGAAGAACAGGTTGAGTCCTCAACCCCAATAAGAAGGGGTGGACGAACAAGAGGGGCGCGGACTAATGTTGAGAATGCTGCAACGGAATCTTACGTCGAGATTCCAAAATCCCGAGGACGTAAAGGGAATCAGAAAGTTGAAGTTGTTGATAGTTCAAAAAGTATCGAACTAGTCACAGATGAAGACAAAACAGCCCTTAAACCTGTAAAATCCGAACTTCTTCTCACTGGAAGTTCATCTTCAGTACAAAAAACAAGAAAAAAAAGATATGCTAAACAAGAAGAAATTACGGAAAAGGAAGACCAGATTAAAGAAAACACAGACAAAATAATATTTAAAAAAGAAACCGAAGCTTTAAATGATGCCGATATTTCTGCAAAAAAACGACCTCGAAGAGCCCCAGTGAAACTTACCGATTTTGTAGATAGCAATTTAGTTGAACAAGTAAAATCGGAAGTAAATGACAATAAATCCGATGGATCTGATACTAATATACAACACCCAACAGTATCAAAAAAACGTGGAAAACCGACAGCTGTGAAGTTGGAAGATGTAGAGTCTACTCAAGAAGATTCAACTCCAGCTCGAAAACGTGGTCGAAGAGCAATTGTTAAAAATGATAATAAAGGATCAGCTCCTACTCGAAGAGTTGGTCGCCCAGCTAAAGCAAAGGACGAAGCAGCACAAAATAATGAGAACAAAAATGATTCTTCATGCGAGTTACTATCAATATCAGATGAAGAGAAATCTGAGGAAAGATCAACAAGCAAACCAATTCGTAGAGTTAGAGCTTTTTCGGGAGCAACCAGCCCTTCGGTGCCAGTCGCAGAAGAGCAACAAACAAGATCACAGAACAAACCCACCCGTGGACGAGGAAAAGCTCAATTGAAAAACAATTCACTACTGGAGTATACCTCGCACACCGAGGAAGAACAAACTGCATCTACAATGAAGCCAAAGTCAAATCGCGGCCGAAAACCTGCAACAAAAGCAGAACCTGAGAAACAAATCGTTCAAGACAAAGCATCAAACCCTGAACTACATTCCAACAATACGTTAGAAATAAGCCAAAATGAAACTAAAGAGGTTGAACAAAAACCAAAACGAGGTAGAAAAGCGGCCACAGCAGAGCCTGTTAATAACTCTCCAGTAGCAACTAAAACCTCTCCGGTGGATAAAAAAACAACTCGTGGTCGTAAAGCTGCAGTGAAAAATACTGCCAGTGAATCGGACGATAAAAGTTTTCAATCAGATGTACAAACTCGATCTGGAAAAAAACAAGACAAGAATACAAAGCCAGCTTCAAAACGACGAAATTTAGAAATATTAACAAACGATGAAGAGCAAGATACACCATCGAAGAGAGTAAGACGCAAACCGAATAAACTCCTATGCGATGAGTTCATTGCATAAAACTCGTCTGGCGGTGCCAGAACTTGAATTTCTACATTTTTTTGTTTTACTGTTTTTGTAATTATTTTTTTTAAGTTTGATTTTTTTTTTCATGCATATTTTCATTTTTAAGATTTTCCTTTGTTTGTAATATTCACATATTTACATTAAGCAAGGTTGTTTTACAACTTTTTAATTAATAAATATAACTGTTTTGAACAAAAAGATATTTGTATGGAGTTGTAGTAAAATTATAAGTGTTTTACAAATCAAGAAACTGAAGTTGATGCAAAGAAGCCAGTGCGATGCGAGATTAAAGGGAATTTTCAATTTAAGCGATTTAAGGAATTGCTAGTTTATGACTGCTCATTTAACAGCTCTCAGCTTATATTTTTCCTTCGAGCGTTCCTTAATTTTCGTACACAAGAAAAAATCTATTGAAATTTTACTGTCATTTATAAGACCCTAGGTCTTACCGGCATATATATTGTTTTTGAAGTTTTTTTTTTTTTAAACCACTGGGTTTAATTATTTAAAAAAATGGAATGGGGTGTTTTGCTTTTGCTCAAGCCTAAGGTTTACCTACCTCTTTTTAGTATGGATGAAACTTTGGTCACTGAAAGATTTATGTTCTACTTTGACTCGGGTCATTTTAAAACTTAAAATAGACTATCCAGTGTTGCCGAATCTCATGATTTATCATGATTTTTTACCCTCTTCTCATCAAATCATAAATTTATTGAAAATCTCATGGTTTTTCTAATTTTCCTTAAAAAAAAAGAAATTAAATATTTTTTGCACATAAAAATTCAAAACAAACGAAGCGAATATTTTAACATGAAAATGTAATAAACGACCTAGAATTTTGGCAACATACGGAAAAGTTAAATTGGCCGACGGTATTTGGCTTGACATTTCCAGTTCTGACGAAATTCTTTTTTTAAATCTTTTCTATGCCACATTCTACAGCCAATACTAAACGATTTTTTTCAAAGGATACGCTTCTCAAAACAAAAATAAGAAATTGACTTGAGGTCGATTCAATTATAGGACCTATACGAATGACCACAAATAATTAAAACTATTTTGAATATAAAGTTACTAAGCTCTTGGTTGAAAAATACTTTAGCAAAGTTTGAAATCAACCTATTTTTATTTACATATTATATTATAATATGAATATTAAATTTATTTATTTAATTTTTGAAGCTAATAATCTAAAATGGAATGGAATTAGTTCATTTTATTTAAATAAAAATTTTCTAATTTGTGTGAATCATGTTTTTTTGTAATCTCATGATTACATTTTGTTTTTTTTTTAAATCGGAAATTCTGGTCTTATCTACATGTTGGTTTAGAATCTAGCCCTATTCGATCGATTGAATTTTTCGATTCACGTGAATTGTTAACTTAAGTTTGTCAAGTCTTCAATCTTTCGAGTTAAAAGCTCTCAATAATTATTTTTGAAGTTCTTGAGAGAAGCTAATTGTTAAATTTTATGTTTATCGCAGTTTATATGCTTTTTGAAACATTTATTTTCTTCCGACGGGTAGCAGAATACGAAAAATCACGCGAACGTTTAACAGAATATGGCTGTATAATAAAAACAGGCAGGGAGAAAGGGATGAGCTAGAAATTTCAAACTCTTAACAAACGTGTTACCAAATCAATATTTTCATCCACTTTTGGCTTATATTTAAAATTTCAAGTCTCTAGCTAGTTTAAAATCGAGTACCGAACAAGCAGACAAGACAGCGATATAAAAAAAGTTTTAGAAATGAAAAATCATTCTTAAAATGAAAAATTGTTAAATGTTACACTCGTTGATTCTAATTGCCTTACTAGGACATCATATTCACTGAAATAGTCCTTCATTAGGGTCCCTCCTGTAAAATTCAATCCAATTGTTTGGTAAGATAGTGAATTCGTTAAAATTCCGGGCAACTCACTTTGAGGAACAATAATAAAGTTCAATCTGTTAATAATTACTGATGTAGCCCTATTTTGTGTCTAAATTGAATACATATACTTAAATTACTTTTCTTATTTAACATACAAAGTCTATGTACATATGAGGAAAGGTAGTCCTCAAAGAATATCACTTCGGGTCTTATTATGTAAAACGATATCGTTTGGACGAAAGCTGAGATACATAATAATATTATATACATATGTAGGTATGTAAATCTATTTTTAAAAATTAAAACTCAAAGTATTTTCGATCATTTTAGGATTGTCACTGTGCTTGCTCGACAAGGCTTAAGTGTCTATTGTTTGTCGATTAACGACTTTTCGACATTCGATCATGGAAAGCTGTTGTTATTGCGCGACCCTAGAACAACAAGGTTCTAACTGACAATTTTGAAAAAAATGAGTTATATTATATCAAATCCGGCTAATAAGGTAGCGCTAATTCGATTTTGTCTATTTTACTCTGTCTATTTCCATTTCTAAGAAAGTCAGAGATACAAAGTTCTATCTGACAATTTTCGATTTGAGATTTAGTCAAAAGGGTTTTAACATCCACAAAATTAAAAAAATTAAAAATGCAGATAGAACTTTGTTGTATTTTAAAATGCAGATAGAACTTTGTTGCATTTTAAAATGCAGATAGAACGCTCAGAATGTATTCATTATTTTTAAATAAAACCCAGTGGGATAGATTAAATCGACTCGGAGAACTGATTATTATCTCAATCAAAATTATCAAACGTTTTTAATGAACTTTACCCTTGGATTTTAAATTTATAATTCCTTATTAAACGATTTAAACTTTTAGTATTTGTATTATTTTACCAACTACCTATTTTGTTTTTAAAAGCTGCGGCAGTAACTTTTATACAACAATCACTTAAAATTGAAGTTTCATTTTACTAAATACACCCTTATTGCATTAGGCGTTTTAGTAAAACGCCAGTAAAACGACAAGAAGCGGCAGTTTGAGTTTTAGTAAAACGACTATTGAGGGGTGAAGGAAGAAGAGAACGGTAAAGGTTTAGTGTTACTTAGGTTAGGTTAGGTTAGACGGGGTGATAAGCGGCAAGCCGCAATTATCTCACTCGGATCTCAATGGAACCATTGTGCTCCCCAAAAGGTGTGTGTCAGGTAGGAATAAGGAGAGGTAGGGAAAGGAGTAAGTGAAAACTTAGGAATGGGTTGCCTCCCTGAACCATCTGAATGAATTTCAGAATATTCTTTAGTGGCAAAAACGAGATGTCGCACAGATCTTCAAAGAAGTATTCTCCGAGGACTGTTTTCCTAGTTCTTGCTAGGCTGGGGCATTCACAAAGAAAGTGATAGTTAGTTTTACTTAAACGCCGATTAACGCTTTTGGAGCCGTGTCGTTTTACTAGCGTTTTACTAAAACGTCTAACGCAATAAGGGTGAAATTACTAAATAAAAACTTAATTAATCTAAATTTCTCCAACAAAAAATGTTATAATTTCATCGCATCTCAATCCTTAAATAGTAAAAAATATAGGTCACAAGGTTCTATGTGATGAAAAATTAAAAAACCGTAGTCATCAAGTTTCTAAGTGCAAATAGAACCTTGTTTTTCTAAATTATATTGTCGCATCGCTGAGCAACGAGGTTCCTCGCCGTTTTTTAAAGTCAAATTTTAAGGTCAAAACTTTAAATTTATAAGGTTTTTCAGTAAAAATTTTATAAATTTAAAGAAAACATCGGTTTCTCAAATAATTTTAAACTTATTCTACACATTAGTCGAATAAAAGGATTCAAATATACAGAAGCGTTTTTCTCAAAAGTCATGTTGGGTACATAGAACCATTTTATCCTAAGGTTGCGATTGTCTGTTTGGTAACTCGAAAAGTACGACGTTCACATCCCATAGAAAGAAAATGACAAGTAGTAACTTGGTGTAAATTCATAAACATCAAACATTTGCTTTGATGCGATGCTGACGAGCAACGCAGCTGATGCTGATGCAATACATCAGCAACTACGCCTCATGAATTTTCTTGATTCTGGTTTGCTTGAAGTTTGCGCATTATTTGATGCAAGTTTGCAATAGTGATCACTTTACCCTAAAACTGATGCTAATTTGATGGCTTAGTGAAAGTTTGACGCAAGTGACCCAAGTCTCTGCAACGATGCGTTTGCGAATTTACACTTGTAATAGTTTACACTTTAGCCCAATTTTAAACGTACCGTCAAGTTTGTTGTTTTTTATTATAGGTACCTTACGTCGATTTATAATAGTTTTAAAAATTTTAAATACCGACAATTTCGAAAACAAAATCCATATTTTGTTTGTTTTATTGCTTGAACAGAAAATGTTTTTTCTTAAACTTCTGCTAACATTTTTTCGCCTTTTAAAGCGCTAATGATATTGCAGGCAGTTATCCTTGACATTTCGATTCTGGTGTTTATGTCTGCACTTCCAATGTGAGGCAATATAACAACGTTGTCGAGCTTCAGGAGGGGATCGTTTAAAGGTAGTGGTTCTGGTGTAGTCACATCTAGTCCAGCAGCTAGAATCCTTTTCTCCTGCAAAGCCTCAACCAGGGCGGCTTGATCAACAACCGCACCTCGAGATGTGTTGATAAAAATCGCATTCGATTTCATCTTATAAAAAGCCTCTTTGTTGAAAATGCCTGTTGTATCAGGAGTTAATGCACAACACACGACAATAAAATCAGCTTCCTTTAGTAAAACATCAAATTCAACCTTAGTGAAGCCAAGAGTTTCAGCCTCTGCCTTTTGTGAACGGTTTGTATAGATCAAACGGTTGGGTTTGAATGGTATCAGTCGCTTGGCTATCTCATTTCCAATTCTACCAAAGCCCATCAATCCCAAAGTTTTATCTTTCAAACCTGGGCCACACATCCAGCTGGGTGCCCATGATTTCCATCCACCATTATAGACTTCCTTATTGGCCTCAAAAAGACGACGACTTGTGGCCAAAAGCAAAGCCACCGTTAGTTCAGCCGTTGCATCGGTTAAAACATCTGGTGTGTAGCCCACACGTATCCCTCGCTTTTTACATTCTTCCACATCAATATGTTCATAGCCAACGGAAATAGTTGCGATAACTTTCAGATCAGGTCCGGCAGCATCGAGAATTTCTTTGTCAATTTTATCAGTCAATGCACAGAATAGTGCACTTTTGCCAACAATGTTTTTAAGCAGTTCTTGTCTTGGCACTGGAGTTGTTTCATTCCACATTGAGATATCACAACTGTTAAAGAATTTTTTTTTATTAATATAACAACATAATCGTTTTGTTTTACTATATTTACTCCGATTTAAGAAGGTTTATTCCAACTGGAGCGTAATCGGGACGAGTAACATAAGCCTTAGGACGGGTGATGGACATTTTGGAATAACAAGACTTCAAATAAAACTGTAAGGGACGAGCAAGAAAATATTTTGATATGCTATTTGTGCTGTGTTGGACGTGGACCAAATATTTGCAGAGAGTAGTTACTGCTGCCGTCATACCTATTCTCAAGACTCAAGTTGATTTTTATCAGAAACAAAACAGGTTGTTTTTTAAAAAAGGGTTATAAGAGCAAGAGGGTTCGGTCCGAATGACAGATCGACAGAAGGTATGTTCGTGCCTTAATACCGATGACAAAACTGTAGGCGTGTTCAGTTTGAAGAGAACATCTTTGAGTTCAAAAATGGGCGTGTGGTTTTACAAGCATGAATAGGTGTAAGGTGAGGCTAAAAAAAGTGACATCGACGTTAAACAAAAACAACTAATGCTGTTTGGACTCACAGTACACATTGAAGGTAATATCATCATAGGTGACTTTTTTTGTTTGAATATTTGTTGCTTGGTTTGTGGGCTTCAGGTCAAAATAAAATAAGTGCTTTTGTTCACGACGTTTCGTCCATGTCTATTTTATATGATATTCGCTTAATCGCATCGGCGCGTTGTTGTGGGTACTCTCAGATATATCACCATGTAAATAAATTTTGACAGCCGAAAATTTCATCGTTCCGAATGTTTCGCGTTGGTTTGAGGGCGAGCCTTGTCGATAAATATATAAATTAGCATTAAGGTTCCCCCAAACTAACGCGAACTTTCGGTGGCGACAACGTATGAACTATATCGGACTTAGCGACAACTGCACATCACGGCGCGACACTTTGCGACAAAGTTGATAATCTGACCAATGTGAGACTGTTTCTTTCGCAGGATGATCCATATATGGACCATGGACGCTGTTTAGATTGGGAAGATTGAGGCCGGTATCACGGCAGTTCGTCGGCAAGAGAAGTGTGGGGTGAGGACTCTCGTCAGGCAGGAAGAAAACATAAAAACCGGACTCATGAGTCTACTTTGTTGTTGTTTCAATGTGTGAAATGTTGAAATTGTTGTTGTTTTAAATGTATTTTGAAGCGCCTGAAAGTTTCAAATGTAAACACGATGGCACTCACCAGTCCGGACTCAATCTTCCCAATCTAAACAGGGTCATGTGTCATAACATAATAAAAACGGCTAATACCTGAACGACGATTGTATAGTCTAGAGGCCCCTTTACTTTATGATACAATTGTCAAAGTATGGGAAAGGAAAAATTGTTAAAAGTAGCTATTTTCAAATTATAGAAGAACTTTTTTTTAGTTACATTTCCTTTTTTGAAAGTCGACACACGAATGAAAGTATATTTATTCGAATATTAATGCAAATGAAAAACTTATCATTATACAAATGATTGTTTCTCTGATAACAAGCACAAATTAAATCAAAGTATTTATTTACTGTTTACCACTTTTCTATAATATTTAGTATAGGGGTATTCCCGATCCGATGCAAACTGGTCTTGTATCATTGCAAAAGTGCAACGTTTTTTTTTTTACAATGGGGTTAGGGTATAGCAATTTTACACTTTTGCATTTTTGCAATGATACAAGACCAGTTGCATCGGATCGGGAATACCCCTTATGAATAATACAATAAATAATAATAGCTGCGTTTTATTTTCCCCCAGATCCAATCCAGATCAGATCATGTAAATAAAACAACCCAGGATCTCAGTGACAACTTGTTATATACCCAACTCTTTTTTCCTTTTGTTTTTTTTATTTGTATACAACCGTTGTCTTTTTTCTTTACACTACTGACGACATTTACAAATTAAGGGTGTCTGTTCAAAACGGATTTGGAAATCCAAATCCAAAACAAAGTTGGATCTTGTGTTGTTTTTGTTATACATGTATTTTCGTAGGCAAATCCAATCTGGTTCGGATCTCGGGGAAAATAAAACACAGCTAATAATAACTTAATAGTCTGGTCTGTTACCGATCTTCCAACCTCTCCCCCTTTGATACGTACTACGAATTGCAGTCTATCGAAATAAGGTATGGAGAAAAATGGAGGCGGAACAAGACAGCATACTTGAAGGCGCTTAGAAAAATGCTGATGCCCCAAATAATTAATTAAAATGAATTATAAATGCAAAAGTGTAAAATTGCTATACCTTAACCCCATTGTAAAAAAAAAACTTTGCACTTTTGCGATGATACAAGCCCAGTTTGCATCGGATCCTGAATACTCCTAATAATAAATAACTTTTCTATAAAAATATTTGTTGTGTAACGAAGCTTTTTTTATTTGTTGTCAGTTTGCAATGTATTTTTCTTTTTTCAGTGACGTATGTATTTTACACGAATGATAACCTATCATAATTTCTTTTGATTTTTTACCATTTAACGTTTAGTGGTCTAAAATCTGCCAGTAATTTTTCAATAAAAAAAAAAAACTGATAAGTCCAGCTGACGTCTGGAATCCTGTAATTACTGACACCATTTTGTAAATTATAAAACAAAAATATCAGAAAGATCTAGCTTCATCATTCTTTTCAGGCAAATAACTACTGTCCTATTTTAAATTATTTTGATCTATTTAGACACTGTCTAACAAGTAAAAAATCTAATAAATACGTCAGCTGCTAGTCTCATCAGATTTTTATTTATTAATTTTGTAAAACATTTTGCAAAGGTTTGTGATAGAAACTGAAAGTCGTATTTATAAACCCATTCCAAAGTATGTCTAATGCGAGAAACAGCAACTTTGACAACAGCTTTTAGGCTTTGAATACATTAACACAGCAACAGCGACACCGAATTTAGGACAATTTCTAACGTTGATGTCGATGTTTTGCTGTGCCAATCTGTTTCTCGCATAACTTTGGACAGCTGTCCAACTCCAAAACCTTATTTATAATCAAGTTCCATCGAGTGTCTAACTGCAATTGGTTGTCCAAGCCTATTCTATAGTGCACAAATAGTTGAAAATTAAATGAAATGTTCATTGAACGTATCCAAATGTTCACGAAATTGACAGATATTAGTGAGTATGAGAACATATTTAGACAGCTGGTGGAATGCATTTATAAATAAGGAGATGTCATAATATTTAGCCAGAGGCTAGCTGGACAACTATCCAAGAGTGTTTTTAGGAAATCTAAGGGCCAGTTGTACAATAGTGGTTCAGCCTCGGTTCAAGATTTTAATTCACTGATTTCGGCGGATTAACTAAGGTTCAACGCTGGTTCAAGTATGTAATTGGTTATTATCACACACTTGAACAGTAAACCACTGTTGAAACTTAATTAATCCGCCGAAATCGGTGATCAGTTGTATAAATATTTAAACTGTGGTTCAGCAATTTTTACCCACCGATTTCGGCGGATTAATTGAAAACTCAACAGTGGTTTACGGTTCAAGTATGATATGATATAACCAATTACATACCTGAACCAGCGTTGAACGTTAGTTATCCGCCGAAATCTTAAACCGAGGTATAACCACTATTGTACAATTGGCAATAATAAATATGACTGTGATAATTTTGTTAATCGTGTAAATCCAGCATTGCACGATGATTTAAACGTCATCGTCAGTTGCACTTGTCATTTTCTAACGACAAACCACTGGTAGGTTTTAGACTAATGATCAACATTTTTTTGAATTGTAGACAAATTAAAGAAATCAACGATTTTTTTTTCTCGCAATTTTGCATAAAGTGTCCTATGTAGAATACATTTCATGTACAAAGGTGAATGCGTTTTACCCAGTAAAATCGCAATACAAGCGAATCATTTCAAAATATCGCTAAACTGCTCAATGTAAGCCTATTCTCAAAAAAACTAAATTGCCGCCATTCCGTAGATCTACTACAATTTTTAATTCTTCCATCTTCTTTCTATTTCATATTTTTAGAACTTTAAGTCATTTTCCGACCGCCATATTGTTCGCGTCTTCGTGTCGAAATAGGAGGACATGTCCGATACATGAACTATTTTACAATTTAAAAAAAAGTTCTTACTCAAATCGATATTAATTGATCAATGGAATAGAAAAACAAATTATCAAAAACCGAAATGCATCCAATTGTGTGTGAAAAATGTACAGTATTTTAATCAAAAATTTGTTGTAATTACATGAAAGAAATGTGTTCCCAAAAAAACAAACTGGTGTGTGTACTGTGCAAAAATAAAAATAGATAATGCAATCTCGCACTCTTTTATCGCATGAGTGTAATTTATCCATCAATTAAAATTGGAGTGTAAATCATTTTTAAAAAGAAACCAACTGCATAGTAAGAAATTAATCTACCCATTGGCTGGAAAAAATTATATATAGATTATATAGAGAAAATTAAGAAGAAAAAAAAAAATTCATCCATCAGTGCCGCGAAACAAGTTTTATAATTTACTTTTTTTTAGTACACCAAGAGAAACAAATTGTACTAGAACAAACAAGCAAAACTTCAATCGTTCTCTCTCTCACACACATCTATCTATGTCATGCAAATAACCTTACATCTCGCTCACTCTCATGCTTCGCGCAAAGTCGAAGCTCTTCGTAGTCGTCGTCGTTGAAATTGAACGTCGAAGCCGAAACCAAAAAATCCGGGAACCATATTTTTCGGTTCTGTAATCTGTTTTTGGCTTATTTTTCCAAATGAAAAATCCATTCAATTACACAAGTGTTCTGTCTGAAAATTATAATAAAATATTTTCCAATTCATTTACTGTGTGAATATGTAAAAATTTGATGTAAGTGCTCAAAGAAAGTCCGAGAAAATTTCCAATAAAAAAAAACTTCAAGTGATGTGTAGTATACAAGAAAAGCGTAAAATCGCCATTGCTGCTGCTACTTTGCCTTTTGCTGCTGCCACCAAAAAATGTCTCGGGTGTTGGCGTTAATTACAAAAAAAAAATTGTTCGATTTTTTTCTGTTACTTTTGATTCCCAATTTGTTTTCTGGTTTTTGGATTTTGTGTTAAAAGTGTTTTAAAAAACAAAACGTGCAATCTTTAGGTAAGGGTTTTTAAATGTCTTGAAATTAAATTTCAAATTTCAACAAGACATAAGCTTTTTTTTTTATTTAAAAGTAACAAAAAAGAACAACAAAAACATTTTCCTTCAAAAGCAAAAAATTTATATTTATTGTAACTGTTCAGTGTGGATTGTGGAGTTAAAGCGCACAAAGTAGAAAAACTTTCTACCTACGTGGTGTGTAATCCCATCATCCACACACCAGTGCTACAATCTTAAAATATGTGCTACTTAAATGTCAAAATAGACAAAACAATATCGCAGTACATGATTAATTTTCCCAAGAATATTATTTCTTATTCTTTTTTTTTTATTATTATTTAACGTAAGTGTTCCTTCCCTTTATTGAATGTTAGTTTGTAATAAAAAAAAAGAAAAAAAAACAAAAAATTGATTTTAACGAAAAAGGAGAGAGAAAGAGATGCCAGTTCGCTTAAAGAGTCATACTAGCTGCTGGAGCAACTGAAACAAACTTATGATTCAATCAGACATTTTGTGAGGTAGAGCACAACGATATAACAACAGCAGCATTATTACTTATGAGAGAAGAAACAAACTAGCCACCCCATCGTCGGCAGAACATCGAAATTCATTTCATCTCAATCATCAACGAAACGAGAAACGACGAACGATAACGATGTTCGAACTAACGAACGGACGGTGTGTGTTTGAATGCTTATATGTATGAGTTGATTTGAATAAGAATATGAACGAAGAAAAGCAATACACTAAAACTAAACACAACAATGTACAGTGGATCATTTTTCACTTAATATAGGGTTAAATTTTTCAAAATAGAAACGACTGTGGATAAAAACCTAAACTATATTGATACCACCTACCGACTAATAGCTATCTATCGAAAACAATTAGTCATCATTTATTTTTTATTCTGCACTCAACTTCAACAAATGTTTCAATTTTAATGCAATACTAAACATTGATTAATCATTCGAAACATTAATGAATGCTCAGTACGCAACCTAAATGAAGAAACCAAAAAAAAAACATTAAATATATATAAGATTGAAGTACTGTTGTATGACACATGGTACAGTTTTAACAGTCCTATTTCTAATAAGTTTTAATAGGTTTTTACTTTTTCGAGCCGGTCAGACTTCTGAATATGTCGTAGAAGCACATATATAAGGTATATTGTTATGCCTCGAGCAAAACTTTTTAATTATTTTAAATAAAAAATAAGCACTTCCAAAAATAAAGAACACAATGGGTGGCACTGGCGCAGTGGATGCAGTGCTTGACTGCTAACTTAGAGGTGTGGTTTCGAGCCCCACTCTAGGCACCATTCTTTTATTTATTCCCTCAGTTTCAACCCGTGGGATTTAATGAGATAAATTAACACCTTATTTCTCAGTCCACTGTGCCAACAAAAATTCTTTCCTATCCCTCTATTTCTTCTTACTACTGCCGTGCAATTCAGGTTGCAACTAAAAGACCTTAGGTCTTCCAGGCAAATAGTTAAAATTATTATATTATTATAAACACGATTTGAAAATATATTTTCCTTTCATTGAAACTTTGTTGTTTATTATACCTATGAGAGTTATACAAAAACTGAATTTACTTAACAATACTTGCATCGTCGTTGTTATGTACATAGATAGAATTTGAAATTAGAATCGGAATCATGTTTCCGAAATGTTCCCACAGAACATTATACTAACGGAGTACAGCCAGATTGCTGAGTCGCAAAACGTGCATTAATTGTGTTAATTCCATTTGGGGAATTCTTTTGTGCCGCATGGATACAAAAAGAAGTGCCTTAGACAGCAGGTGCGTTGTGAAAAAAGAAAAAAAAAATAACTGGATGTCTCGGCTTGGATCCATGTGTTTGACCATCTAAGTTATACCTACCGTGGTTGATAATAAAGGACTTAAAAGTACGGAAGCAATGCGAACGTCAAATCTCAGTAGAGATCATTAGAATTCTTCTATCTAACTATCTTCTATCTAACTATCTTCTATCTAACTATCTAATAATAGGCGCTGTTCATTTAATTTTCCACCTGATAATAGTTTGAAATAGTAACTAATTCATATGTGCGAAAAGTTAAATTAATACCTAAAAAGTTAAATTAATACCTATCTGCTTATTCAGCACTGGTTGAAAGTCATATCTAAATTTCGGACTATGAAGTATGAAACATATAACCACCTATTCATAGCGAAAAGTTAAATTAATACCTATCTGCTTATTCAGCACTGGTTGAAAGTCATATCTAAATTTCGGACTATGAAGTATGAAACATATAACCACCTATTCATAGTTTTGACTCTTTACATCGAATCCAGGTTGCAAAGTAATTTTCTTTCTGGGCAACATTAGATATTACAAGCAGATCTTAACTAATGGATTATTAAATTTGTAAGTTTTTTGTACACCGTGATTATTATTACAACGTATTTTCTTTTTATGTATTAAACAAAAATATAAATAGGAAATACATATTAAGTTAAGGAAGGTAGATTTGTGCTCAATGTGACAGCATAAGTTTAGAAATATGTACCTACACCGACTTTTAAGTGAGTAGGTAATAACAAAAATTGCAAGAAATGTGCCATGTAGGGTGTTGAAATTTATGACTAAAACTTTTATTTTGAGATACAAATTTATTGAAAGAAATAACGTTTCTTGATTGCCAGCTATTTTCTATAATTTTTGTTTACACACATTTAGAATCCACTTTCAATGCAAAATTTAGTAACACGAATTATCTACTGTTTGACGTGCCGCGACATGTTGCAAATAAAATTTCATGAAATATTTCTGAAAACAATTTAGACATGCAAGTTTCTTGCGAAGACAGTAGATCTATCTTACATCTTGTTTAAAATGGTCTACTGTACGATAGTTGAATCGTCTTCTTGTGGCTCCTGTCTATTTGTAATACCTACTTTTATTCTTTGAATGTGTGAAGGATTTAATGTAGAAGGAAAACACAGGAAAGAAACGAGAGTGAAAAATAAGCACAAAAAGAGGAGAATTTGATGAATTTTCATACACAGACAACTTATAGATAGACATTAGCCAACAACAACAACACCAACAACAACAAGATATTTGTACTAAAAAATCTGAATTTTCTCTGCCTTGCTTCATTTTGACACAAACGAAACCATTTAACAGAACAGACAAACAGAGGACGAACAACCACGACCACGAAGAAGAGAAAGAGTAATGACGATGATTGCTTTTGCAGTTGTTCTGCGCCGCATCGATTGATTTTTCTTAAAAAAAAAAACGCCACAAAAAGCAAAAAAAACATACAAAAAAGAGAGGTTTATTTGTAAAGAAAAAAAAATTATTTTACTTCCTTTTCGCTCGTTCGTTTTTGGGAGGCAACACACTTGCCGTCTTTTGTCGGTTTCTACTTTTTTTTTATCGTTTCGCCCACTAACACCACTACTCTCTTATTGTACACACGTCAATTTGTTTTTGTTTTTTTTTTCATTCCTTTAATTTTTTTTGCTTCTTTTTTTCCCATCAGCACCATTTGGAAATATGAATATGAAGGATAATATAATAATATATATGTGTCAAGCATATACAAATGTGACAAAAAACGATTAAAAACTGCAAAACTAGTTTGAAAAAAAAAAATAAAATACTAAATACTTACCTAAGTTAAAAAAAAAAAAAAAAAAACAGTTTTTCAAAGCAAGAAAAAGAAAACGCGTGTTTATTGTTTTGTTTAGAATATTATGGCCCATCAGCAATCGGCGGATAACAATTTGAATGATGTGAATATTGCTTCTTCCGCTAATATAATTTGTGCCGCCGCCGGAGTCGGTGCCGCCGAAGATCATATAAAAAATCACAATTTATTACTATCGCAAGGGCAAAACTATCAAAATGGATCTGACTCAAATAGTAGCAACAGCAGTAGTAGCAGTAATAGACACTTACAACATCATTCTAGAGGAGGCATTATGTCACAGCAACACCATCAGCAGCTACAACATCAACAACAATCAGGAGGAATAATGAATGAAAAGATTAAATCACCCTCCGGTCAGGGTGGCGGTAATACAAGCGCTGCTAATAACAATCCCGTTGGAGTGCTACCAAATAATAGCGAAGGTCAACCGATACCACAACAGCAACCTCCCCACAACCATCCTCCATATGGTGGAGATAATGCAATGTCACACTATCAGCAACAGCAGCAGCAGCACCATCAACATCTTCAACATCAACAACAGCAGCATCAGCAACAACAACAACAGCAACAACAACAACAACAGCAGCAGCAACAACAACAACAACACCAACAGCAGCAACATCATTTGTCACAACAACAGCAATTGCAGCAACAACATCAGCCTGGCGGTGAAATGCCCTCCAAAGACGATGGAATAAATACTTACACAGGACCAACACCACCTCAGGTTGGTGGTGTAGGTCCACCGCCACCTCCCGGACCCCCACCGGGTCATCATCCATCTGCCTATGGAAGATACCATCATGGCGATCCGAACATGGATGCTTATCGTTATGGTCATTCGCCGATGCAGCCATTGGTAGGTTCTGGTGGGCCAAGTGCTGTGGGTGGCAGTGGTGGTAAACCTCAATCACAGCAACAGCAGCCTCAGCCACCTCCACCTTCGGGTATATCGTCACCCAATAGGCCGCCTCCTCAGCGTTATATACCGGGTCAACCATTGGGGCCTACGCCAACGTTAAATTCGTTACTTCAGTCGCATCCACCACCGCCACCGTCCCAACATCGATATTCAAACAGTTATGATCCCCAACAGCAGCAGCAACAGCAGCAGCAACAGCAACAGCAACAACAACAGCAGCAACAACAACAACAACAGCAGCAGCAACAACAGCAGCAACAACAACAGCAGCAGCAACAACAACAACAACAACAACAACAACAACAACAACAACAACAACAACAACAACAGCAGCAGCAGCAGCAGCAGCAACAACAACAACAACAACAACAACAACAACAACAACAGCAGCAGCAACAACAACAACAACAGGGGTCCCAACAGCAACAACAAGCACAACCCCAGCAACATGCTCCACCACCACCTCCGCTTCAGCCATACGGTGGCCAACAGGGATGGGCACCACCACCTAGACCTTATAGTCCTCAACTGGGTCCATCACAGGCTTATAGGACCCCGCCACCGGTGAGTAGAAAATACATTCTCAAAAACATAAAATTAATAGAATGTAAAAAAAACAACACTTGGTAGGTATATTATATCAATTCTTTTATGAAAGTATAGTTTATTTCTCACTTATACATGTGTATGTGTCGTTAACAATCAAAACGGTGCTAAAGGCCCTTTAAAAATAAAATGGAGTTTGATATGCCAAAATTTCCGTATCTTTGACAGAGCTGTCAGATGGTGAAAAATTTTGTTTCAAAACCGACTAATAAAGAAATTAGTAGGTACTATGTATTTTAATTTTGAGTTTGGGTTCAAAACATGTAAAAAAAATAAATTTAAAAATGCCCATAATATATTTAAAACATTACTCGAAAGGACGATTATTAAAGTTTAACATTTTTTAGTCAATATAATAAAAAAAACTTCCACAAATCATTTAATTATTTTGAATATTTTAGAAATTATATGTTTTCTCTTTTTACTCGATTTTCAGGTTCAATTTTTTAGCCACTGTTTGATTGTTAACGCCACATAATATATTTAACAAAACATTGTTATTTTTATACAGGGAACTGAACTATAAAAAACTATAAAACATTCAAGATTCTTAAATATTAATATTAATATTTGTGACCACCAAAGGTTAAGCTTACGAACTTAATTTCAAAATCTGCAATGGGCTCTCAGTAAATTAACGACATTACTAACCACTTTCCGCGTTCAGTTCAACAATAAGCCCGTTTTTTTAATTTTCCCTTAGCTGGGGCCCTACTATGTAACTTGCTTCTACTTTCGAATCCATTCGAAAGTTGTTTTCAATGCTTATTTTAAGTGGTAATATGTATGAAAGTGGGATCAAATTTTGCAGCTTTCGACTTTTTGCCACAGAATCTTCAACTTGTGCTGTTTAATTTCCGTTTATATGCGTTTGCTAAAGAATTAGCGAGCTGAGATTTTGCGAATTCGAACATTTTTATTGTAGAATCGAGTTACATAGTTGGGCCCCTGTGGAGTTTATAACCAGCGCTCTTATTTCTCTGCCTAAATTTTTAAAGTGTATCTTCATTTCATCGTAGGTACACAGTCCAAAAGTCCCGCAGCTTTCAATTGACAAATAGAAATCAAATTAAATTTTAAAGACGTTAAGGGAAATAACTTCTAGGTACAGAATCCGATTTTTCGTGGCAAAGTTCGATTTTTTGAAAAGACAATATGTACATAATTAAAAAAAAACGGAAAATAATAAAAAAAATAAATTGAATAAAAACAATTTTCACATTTCATTCAAAACGATTCAAAATCAAGTCCAATGTTGGACCCACATTTAACCATTTAATGGGCACTTAGAAATAAGGATTTTGGTTCAGTTACTTAACTCGCTAAGTAGTTATGAATTTATACGACTTAAAGCCATTGCTTTCTACCGATGAAGGTTTGAGATGCGCCGCCGAAATTTTGTGTTTTTATGTTTGTTTTCGTAGGAACTAAAAGGTATTTTTTTTTATAAAGGGTCGGTTTTTAAATTGCAAACACTAATTCTACTGACAAATAATTTGTCTTAAGTATATTATACATATTTTGACACTTCACTATGAAAAGCTTAACGTCAACGATTGCAATAAAGTGGTAGAAAATTTGACTTAGAGATTGCATTGCATTGGAAACGGCGGCAAGGCCTATAATGCCCAAATTCATTTTTAAATTATATTTTTTAAATAAAGCCAATACATGCCCTTCAACTTGAACAAGTTTCACTCAATACACACAACTTTTAGTCATATATTGAGCATTTTGGCTTCCAGCTAATAGTTTTTTCCTTCAAATTGACGTTATTCTTATCTCGCACCGGAGAAAAAAAAAATGTTCAACAGGAAACCGAATTTTTGCACGATAAAAATAAATAAATTACTTTGTGGTATGTCTCATAAAAAGGAATTTAATTTTCCTTGTACATAGCTATCCATTTGAGATTTGTGGTAGTTGGAAAATGCCAAAAACCTTATATCCGGTTTAACATATTTTTGGATATCTACTTTTGATTCTCATTTTTTTTTTCAATGCAAAACCATTGATCAATTGGTAAAAAAACACATTTTTTTTATTAATTTTTTAAAAAACTCTTAATTCTCTCTAACAGAAGTTTTGTCCTTGGCTGTATTTTACTCAAAAATACTATTCTTTTAAACTGTTTTTCGGTCTTTTATTTTACCACCGAAGCAAAATATGGAATTTCAGTGATTTTGGGTTAAATCTTCCCTTTTTACTATAGAGCTTGGTTATTTCGAAATGCTAGTTTTATTTTAATCTCAAAAAAAATCTTAATGTCAAGTTTCGCCGTGGTGTTGTCTTCTTTTAATTTAGGATTTAGATTTCATATTTCAACTAAAAGAGTGTTCTATTTGGTAATCTACATATTATCGTCACCTGAATGCAAAAACCAGCTAGCTCGATTTTTTTAATTTTTGAGGTATTTTGGTTTTGGATACTTTGAATCGATTCGCATTCGCAATTTTTTCCCTTTACTACAATTTATAATAGTCTGACAAAGAGGCCAGAACGTTTTTTTGCGACTTTCTCAATAAATAGAAAATTGAGTTAGCAGGTTTTTGCATTTAGCAATCTATAATGATGATATATAGTCTTACAAAAGGGTTCAATAATACAATACAACTAAATTTTAAACTGAATCCGAAATACGTAATGGCGAAAAATTTTAAACGATTTAGTACGATGTTAAAGCATTTTAGTATGATTTAGTACGATGTCAAAGCATTTTAGTATGATAAAAATGCTTTAACATCGTACTAAATCGTTAAAAATGCTTTATCATACTAAAAATGCTTTAACATCGTACAAAATCGTTTTAAATTTTGCGCCATTTTCTTTTGAAACTGAAGAAAAATAAATAAAATTAGGAAATATTTTCTTTAAAGCGATTATCTCTCAATTGTGCGGTATTGAATGGACCTTTCCCAACAATATGAATATATGTATATTGATAGTTTAATATGAATTTTTAAATAATTTATTTTAGTCGTTTGTATTTGAAAAAAAAGAGGGTTCTCAAGTTTGTAGACTGTGTAAGAATAGGGCTAAAGAAAATTTGAAAAACACCGAAGATATTCTGACTGGAAGCACTTTAGCTCTGCATATTCTCCGTGATGTGGTACTGTAACCATAAATAATTTATATATTATGAATAAGTCTTGGCATCGTTAGTTTAATACATACATGAAATATTGAATAAAAAAAGACGGCTCCAGATATTATGCCAACAATTTTTTTAAAAATTACAACGTTTTAAAGAAGAAAATTATGCAAAGCTCTGAGGAATTTACAAAACTTTTTAGCTCGTTGGTTCGTTGTACTCTTAATTTTTATATACGCATCGGCTCTATGGAATCCAATTTAAAAAAAAAACATTCAAATAAAATTGAGATAGAATGCTCTCAATTTTATTTAATTCTACGGTACGAACAGTATCAATACAACTAATAATAGCCTATTATATTTTTTTTAGTACCATACTAACTCCAAATGTCACTTTGACAATTACAAATGTGAAAATGGTATGTTTGCTAACTTTTTTGCATGAACTGTCAATGTTTAAGGCATCTTCAGCTGGATATTTGTAATAGTGACACTCCGTTGCTACGTAACTTGTATCTATCTCGTGAGCAAGAGCAGTCTATCCAATTAACCGAAAGCCATGTGGCGAATATATATTAACTGAAGAGCTGGCAATACACTATAGCAGTTTCAATCCAGACATAAAAATGTACACACAACTTTGTAAAACTCTAATAGAAGTCTCAATAAAATAAAACTATAAAAAAAAACTTCAGCTGGAATTTATTCAAAAAATACTTTAAGTATGATACTTGTTAAAAGTGTTTAAGTGTTTGGAACATTTTAGTAAAGCTAAGTATAGACGATTGTCAGATCTCACAATATTGTCAGGACTGTTAATGGTCTGACAATATTGTCAGACAAAATTGTGTGTTCAGACGATTGTAAGACATTTGGAACAGTTTTTTCACTGACAGATCTGACAATCGTGTGTACTTAGCTTAAAGAGCTTAGAGATAGAAAATATGTATACAAATAAGCGTGTTTATATTTCGAAGTTATTTATAAATGGAGAAACTCTTCCAAACCAATCTGAAATTGGAGCCGAATGTCTCAGAACCGGTAACAAAATTTAAGATACACTACAAAAGTCGCGTTTTTTTTTAAGTCCGAAGGGAATTAGATGAGAAAACGATTTCGGGGCTAAAGGTAGAACAGTAATGGTCGCAAAATCACGGCAGTAATCGAACGAAAATGAGCGAATACAAGAAAATCATATGGCGCGCCCATAATGGTGGAAATCTACTTTTCCTTCAGTTTAGTTCACTTTCGTTTTCGTTAATTGAAAGTTTGGTGAAAGAAGAATCAAAAAAAGAAATGGTTCTTTTCACTTCAATGACAATTCGGAAAGCATAACAAATACAAGTAGAATCATTTACTTTTGTTTTTTCCATATGGTCCATTATGTAGATTTGTATAAATTAACAATGCTGATGAACAATAGTCAGAAAATGTAGACGTCATAATTTTTTTTTATAAACTACGTTTTATTTCACAACTTTTATGCCAACTAATCTCAATGCGATAGTTACAGAAGACGGGCAGATTTCTTTTTTAGTCCTCTGAGATATCTAATATATCATATTTCTGAACACGTCTAATTCTAAAAGTCGTAATGACGTTTGGTTAAGTTTATCAAAAAAATTGTGTAAATAATTTCTCAACAGTTCATTAACCAAATCGTAAACTTAACCAAATGGTAAACTTATCTAGTGTTTTACAACATTGCATGAATGAATTTAAAATAGCTTTTAACGGCCTTTAGTCCTACTAAAGGCCGTTAAGAGCTATTTTGAATCAATAATTCAACAAGTCCAAATAAAATAGTGCTAAGTCTTCTACTTGGCTGATGTATTTCAGTAGATAGTATAAAGAATGTGTATTATTAAAAAAACCTTATATGAATGAATTTAGTTAGGTTTTAAATGTACGTAATTTTTTGAAAACTGCTAGCTATCAAATAAATAATTAACAAAATTAGTTTCGATTGGTTCAGTGCTGGGGACATAAATTTAAAAAAATCCGTTTGCTGCTAAATTAACCGAATAAATTAATATTACATTATTCATTTTCAAATGTTTGTAAGTATGTATTTTATAGATCTATTTCTTTTTGTCAAAAAAAAACTTCTGTAATGTAGGTACATAGGTATGTAAATAGGAAGTATGAAAAAAAACAATTGAAAAATTGAAGTGAATTATACCATGTCAAGTTTTTTAACATGAATGGTGGCGCATTACGGATTGCAAAACACAGAAAGAACTCACAAACTGAAATATGTATCCTTTATTTTTATCTGCGTTTGACATTGACATTGAAGACGATAATTTATGACCGGCCGGAGTTTTTTTTTTGTCACCGCCAGCCCCTTTTCAACTCCAACCACCACTACCACCACCATAATTGTATTCCACACATTCCCGCCCCCCTTCAATTTTATAATATCAACATCAAAATCAACCAGTGTCTTAATTTGTTGTTCGGCATTTGGTTTTATATTTTGTAAACTTGTGCTTTCAATCGTTTCCTTTTTGTTCTTCAATTTTGTTTGGTTTTATTGTAAATGCTTCCACATTCATATTAATGAAAAAAAATGAGACAAAAATACTTGTATAGTATTGTTTGCAATATAAAACAAATGACGAAGTCAACAGCAATGACCAATGTTACAAATGATGGGTTGAATGAATGAATCAGTGTTCTGGTATTTTAATTAATTAGTTCACAAGTCTTTTTCTGATGCATATAGAAACATACATTTGCATACATGTACATAATATGGTCATGTAGTGAGATTGCTGGGAGGAGAGTGAGCATAATGTTTTAAGAATATGATTGCAAAAAATTTAGCAATAAAAAAAAGAGGGTATTGAAGAAATCAAAATGTAATTTTTCTTTACTGTCTAAAAATTGTTTAAGGAGTTCCTTCTCCTTAAATTATAGCAACTTTTAAGGTAAAAAGGAATAGGTATAGCTATTCCGTTTGATGGGGTAAACGATGAATTAAATTAGACTTGTACCTACTTACGAAGCAGCAAATAAAATTACAATTACAGTTACAGTTAAGACAAACCTTTGATTGGAAAGTTCTCAAATGAGCAGTTAATGATTTTGAAAAAATATTGTTTTCAGAATCCGAAAGCTTTTCTTGAAGTTCATATGTAATAATGTTGTGCTATATTAGGTGTGTTTTATTCATTGCTGCATAGCCAGCGCAGCACAAGTCTGAATAAAACGATCACTCACTCTATACGTTCATTTCAATAATTGAAAGCTCTATCGCCAGCACAGCCATCCTTTTTTTTACTGTTTTTGTTTGCCAAGGGAAATTTTGCTGCGCTGGCTTTGCAGCAATGAATAAAACACAGCTATTGATCGGATGCTAAAGAAAATCCAACTTAACTTCTGTTTCTTAATGCATTTGAGCATTGGTAAGTTTTGTTTCCATTGATTTTCGTTGCACAAACCCGTGCTGTTTTTCACATATTATATTTTTACTATGAAATGCTAACATTACTCAAAACAACTTTTTCGAAGAGCGATAGGTTTGATCTTTATGTATAGATATGTACAATGTACAAATGCATAGGGCTATAGTTCTATATGCTGTTCAACTTTGTCGGTCGTCCTTTTAAAAATTATAGATATTTTTACTGACCAAATTGAATTATAGTTCAAAAAAGTGGATAAGATATAAAATCTTGTTATCCGTCGGCTTTATGGTCACAATGGTTATGGCAATGAAACAATTAAGTTAACATTAGCTTTTCCCAACGTTTCGGCAGGGGTTGCTGTCTTCTTCAGGGGAATTTTAAAAGACCGTAATATACTTCAAGCTTTTGGCATTATTGCTTGTTAATATTTTATTTTTTCGGTCAAACCTAGGTTTTGGAATAATTCGGTGGTTAACAGTAACAGATATGTACATGTACCTCATCATAACGTGACTGGAAGTGGATGCATCTGCAGTTCGTATTTTGTTTATAAGCGAAGTAGGTCAAGTAGAAATGGGCTTCGCTTGACAAAAAATTTCACAAAAATTTGCTGTCTTGATTTTGTATTCCAAACAGTGTGTGCATTAAATAAATTTTTGGAAGGAATTAATGCAGAGTCTTTGAAGTAATCAATGTTAATGTTGGTTGATGTGGAAAGGTGTTCGGTAACAGAAGTTTTTGTGTCATTTCTTGTCTCAAGAACTTCTGAATTTAGTTCTCACATTTTGTCTGTGCTTAATTACAAAGCATTTCTTCAATTAAGTTACTTTAATTCAACTTCTTTGTTCAAAAGCTATACATTTTTAAGATCCAAAATTTATACATAATGAAATAAAATGTTTTTAAAAGTGTTTTGTGGATTGGTTAAGCAACGTGTAGAATGGGCGCCGAGATTATAAAGGTTAAGCTATACAAACAAGCGAGCATAAATTTAATTAAGAACCCGAATTCTAATTGTAAAGCTTTTTGAAATAAAAACCGTTTATTTAAACTTGAAACCAATCTATATGAAATCGATCAACAAAAATAAAGGTGGCTATACGAACATTGTACCTGCACTATCTGTACATTACGATAATATCAGCAGTGACGTCAGAAAGCAATATCATCAGATCAGATTGTTTTTCTTTTTATGTTTTTCGTTTGCTATGTACAAGTACTGTTACATATAAATCCCATTAAAACTGGGTCAATTAAAGTGTTACGTCACGTCACATCTTATACACACACAGTATCTGCCACTTTAACTTATCTGCCTGCCTTTCTTCTACATACATACATATGTATACTATACTGTATGTATGTACATGAATATATTATAAATTAATTTATTATGAAGGTATCTCAAAAGAGAGAAAAAAATGACCTTGAACCGTGTGATCAAACAATTCGTCCTACTGTTGTTTTATTTTATCATTTTCTTGAATAAGTTTATTAACCCCTCTAAGCATACGTCACCGAAAGAAGTATCGTACCTACCTACCTACATTATTTTTTTATTTTTGGTTTCATCCCCGTTGCTCGTAAAATAGTCATCGCAATGAATCACAGTTTTATTTTTGTTATTATTGTTTACTTTTGAAATCACGGTCTTCTCTGTCTCTGTGTTCCGGCGGGTGTTCCACTTCAACGTCACCCCTCATCCCACTCTCAAAACACTGTACTGCACTCAGATACTCGTTTAAAAACAAAATTCTAAACCACTTGTATATGCGAGAGTAACTATAAATCTACATTATTCATATCTCTCTATATCTATATGTGGCCGGTTTTACACTTGATTACCTTTCTATTTCTATGATTAGAGTATCCGTCAGGAGGGAGTGTTTTCTATTACCAATTATTGTTGTTGCCATCAGTTTGATTTGATATCTTTTTTTTTTTTGTTTATATATTGATGTAAACATAAAGTTGGGACATTCTAGTATTTTACAAGCTGAAAACAATTGACTAAGCTTTTAAAAACACGTGAAATAAATTCAATTTTATATATAGCTACTATATCTATATACATACATATTGTATATTATCATCGGAACCGTTTTACGCTATGCATAGAAAGTTATGAATATTCAAGTTCAAATTCGTTTAAATGTGCGATGAAGTAGTTGTTGGTGTGTCTGCTGCCGGCTAAATTGTTGTTATTGTCTATGAATCGTCGTTTCCACAAAAACAACATCCCATCCCCCATCCTCTAACCCCTGTCCTGCTCTTCAATTCACAATGTTTGTGTTTAGATTCAAATATCATGAACACCAATTTCTAAACACACCAACCCACCACGTGGAATTACGTCTAGATATACATACATACAAACATAGCACTTGTATGCACATCATACACATAATACTGTATGTAGACCCATATGTACGTACAATCATGCAAGCCTCCTACAGCTGCAAATATAGATTACCAATCAAGTCGGCATTTATATCCGTATCCGTCGTCGCCTTAGTGGTCGTCGCCAGCTGTTTTTCAATAATACAACAACAACAAAAATAAAAGGAAAAAGAAAAGCCAATATAAACTGCGAATAAAAATAGACTGAAACTGAGCAATAAAAAAAATGAACTCTTTTTCAAAACACTTGTGAGTTTGTGACCCAGAAAAGCCATATAATTAACAACAACATTTTTCTCAAATATATTTGGTTTAAGAAATCATATGGTATTTGTTGTTTTTATTATTATTTTTGTAAATGTGTGTAGCGAATCTAATTTAGTGTTTTTATTATTATGTATTTGTACACTGCATACATATATAAAATAAATTTACGAGCAGCGTTCAATTTTTAAAAGGGTAACATGGATCTTTTGTATTGATTTATATTTTTTTTATTTCAAATAATCTTCGAATTTGGTTTTATCAGAAATAAAATCAACTTTGTCTTGGTTTTGCAACAGAACCTTTTTGTATCTACAAAGTTTTAAAAATCAACTAACTGCATGGTTCTTAAAAGAATCCGCAGATAATTTGAAAAAATTTACCTACACTTATGATCTTTTGGTTGTACGAAACTAATTAAAATATGGTTACAATGGATACCAATTCTGACGAACAATTATTTTGACACAAAGATTTCAGGGCTAAGAAAAACTCGTAAGTTAAGGGTAAGTTTCTATTGAACACCTTACAATGCACGCTTTTTGTTCTTCAGAAGCTATATGAGGTGACCACAACAAAGTCTAATCTTCAATCTATTTGATTTTGTTCATGTGTCCGTCAGAATGGATCATGGAATTTCAGGAAAATGAAAAGGGGAACAAAACTATATATTTTACCATAAAATAGCGCTATATGTAAAGATAAAATGAGGCAAGATACTATAGAAAAAGAACAAACCTAATATGAAATAACATCACCACTTGTCTGGCTACAAAACAGATCTCTAAGGGCCAGATGTATAAATATTTAAACCGTGGTTCAGCAATTTTTACCCACCGATTTCGGCGGATTTATTGAGTTTCAACAGTGGTTTACCGTTCAAGTGTGTGACAATAACCAATTACATACTTGAACCAGTGTTGAACGTTAGTTAATCCGCCGAAATCGGTGAGTTAAAATCCTGAACTGAGGCTGAACCACTATTGTACAACTGGCCATAAGTGTCTTAGGTATCTTAAAGCAAGTAGTACATACGCTCTGCAATAGTTGTCATAACGCGGCTTGACGTTGGCTCCATCTGAGAAAGTTCTACTACATATAATAATCTTAGTGATAGATTTTATTAGTCGCGCACGCTTTGCAAGAAGTTATTGAAGCTTGAACTTAATAGGGAAGATGTTCCTAGCTCTATATGGAATTACAGCGGACAACTAATAATAATCTTCTAAACTTCTTTGTTAATATCATCCACATAGTAAGGTTATGTGGATGATATTTCGGAAATCTTGATTAAAAATGGAATACGTATACGTTTCTTGTTTGTCGTTTCAATCTTTCAACTCGTTCTCTACTCTAAGCCAACTCAACCTGCATATAACCATTAATTTCAACTCAACAATTCCAATTCGACACAAGATGACTTGGCCATTGCAATTATAAGATTAAAAGTTGGTATATAGCTTGAATAAAGCGGATTTGGATTGCTGCGGTAGCTATAAGTTACAGGTTTTTCCTTTCTTTTTTTTTAATAAAAATGCATCACATATAATTGCTCCGTATACAAGAAATATTAATTAACAAAAATGGCGACATTTTCTTCGTTTTACATAATTTTAAAGTTGTATACAAAAAAAAAAAAAAACTCATGATCCTTGTACTTTGTATTGCTTCTGTGGCCATTTAAAAAATCTAGGGATGGTAATTAGATAATCGTATTATTTTTTATTCCGCTGTCGGTCACCATTACACGTCGCGTCGTCGCAATACAGTCTTCTTTTCTTAAAACATTGTTAGACATTGATCTGTCTAATGATGTTTGTTGGCCTTTTGATTATCATTGCATAGTTTGCTTCTGGACTTAGCTTATAGGTACAACTTATAATAACAACTTAGAATAGTCTAGTAACAACAACAACAAAAAACACACTTGTATAATTAGAAAACAAGTTATAGGAATATTTTGTTTTGATGGAAAAACAAATACAATGAACTCATGTAGAAAAGATTTAAATTGAGATGAAATAAGAATTAAATAGAATAAAACATGACTTTTCTTATTCACATTTTATTAATTACATTTTGTATGCCTGTGTGACTTACATTTTATTTATTTTTATTTATTTATTCTTATTTATTTATTCTTATTTATTTATTTTTATTTCTTTGTTTATTTTTATTTATTTGTTTTTATTTATTTATTTGTACTTATTTATTTTTATTTATTTATTTTTATTTATTTATTTATTTTTATTCATTTATTTTTATTTATTTATTTTTATTTATTTATTTTTATTTATTTGTTTCTATTTATTTATTTATTTATTGAATGCTTATGACATGCCAATTTATAACTGGCCTTTAGTTCATCGGGAACCCAGATTTTGTTTGCGTTTTAAAGCACACTAACATTTAGTGTCGAAAAACTGTAATATCTGCTAGTCTCGTCCATTATTTTAACTTTGAAATTTAAAATTTCATTGAGAACTTTTCAATGTCTGCAGAATAGAGTTTAAAGTTTGTAGTAAAATTAGTATGTCGCGCATGTATGATCGACTTGGATCAAATTATCATGAAAGATACTGTGAAATTAGTGATGAGGTGCGGAGAGTTCTAACACTTCAAAAATGTATTATAATTTCAAAGATGAACTAGTTTACTTCTTTATAGCACCACTCACTCTAAAGTTTAAATTTTATGGTGCGGGAAGTGTTGGTAACTTATTAAAATTCATTTTGTCGCTGTGTTATATTATTTACATACATAAAACCATGGTGGGCTGTCATCAAACACTGTCTATCACAATCACAACGTCGTATGTTTCGACTCTTACTCCCCAATAAGAAAGTATGTATATATTTTATCTATCATCTTTTATCTAACTTTAACTTCAAGTCGGATTCGAACCGATTCTGATGCCTGGAGGTATTTATACTAGAAATTTTGCTATCAAAGAATAATTGAAAAGAAGTGAAAATTCGCATCTGTGAGACAGGTTTTTCATTCAAATTTTATTACTACACAAAGTTAACCTTGGGTAACTAGGTACTACATAATATGTTGAAATGATAAAAGGAGAAGAAAATTGAGACCAAGACAGACAATCTCTTTCCTCCGTTAAAAAAAAAAAATTGAATCGCAAGCGACAACGACGAATGCTTTATGCAGAGTTTTTTTCTCATTGACCTTTTTTTCGCATATTTTTCTCTGCTTTGGCATTGTTTGTTTGGGTTTTGTTTAAATTCCAGTTATTAGGCAGCGGTTCATCCTTTTCTCC
Source organism: Epistrophe grossulariae (assembly GCA_929447395.1). NCBI lineage: Eukaryota > Metazoa > Arthropoda > Insecta > Diptera > Syrphidae > Epistrophe > Epistrophe grossulariae. Next base: position 33,229,576 of record OV839567.1, on the reverse strand, counting down.
TACGTTTTTTTTTGTTATTATTATTTTGTACTCTGCTGTTCTGTTTTGGATATTTTGAAGTGAAGTGACGTGTGCTAACAAGACCTTACTATATACGATGAAGGAGGGGTTTGAGGCGATAACGATGCCGACAACGAAAAGGACGATGTGTTTATGCCTCAAATGTTTTCATTCATTCACCCACAGGAAAGAAAATTTGTGTACATAAGTATAGACATGGTATAGACTAGGTAGATTGTAAGCAGAACTCTGCGAATGCAGCAGGGAGTAGAGTACCATCGAAACAACCAAGCAACCATCTTGCCAAGTGTTCAGGGATTCCGACCGAAATAGGGTTATATGTTTATTGGGTTCGTCGTCATCATCATCATCATCGTATCGCACTGTATCGTATCGTATCGTATCATTTTCGTCGTATAACACGAAGAGCGCGGAAACCTTTTGTATTTTTCTTATTTTTCCTTTTGGCATTCCTCCTACCATCATAATCCGTGTTCTTCCTTTTATTTTTTTTTAATGTATTTTTGGACATTCAGAGCAAAAGTCATTGCCTTTATTTTGTCCTAATTTCGAAAGTGTGGTAATATACCAACGTCAAACGAAAACCAACAAACCTACTACCTGTGGGGTTTAGCTTACTGCGCTTTGTGTGTATTTCAATTATAGGATCAAAAACAATGCTGGTTTTATAGGTTAATAACGATTGTGGTTTTTGTTTTTCTTGCTATATTTTATTATTCTGTTGGCGAAGGTTAAGAAAGAGGAATTATGCAATTGGAATTTGAACAAATAATATTGATGATATGCCTTAATGAGGATATTGAACCTGAATTTTCCTTCAATGTCGTCTTGTTTTGGTGGGACTATTTATGCAAAAACGAATAATATGTTATATATGAATATATAACTGTTAATGTAACATATTTGAATTGATCAAATTGACGTTGTTCAGTTGATATTTGTGTCCATGTTCTCTCAAGAAAATTATTTAGTGATAATATTTAAAAAGTAGATCTTGTCAAAAGTGTAGTTTTGTCATGGTCTCCGATTGCCAATTTTACGGATTCGAGAAATATGCCATAAGAAAAAAAGACCAATACAATGGTCGATTATATTAAAGAAGCAAAAATTAACGAACAGTTCTTTGGTGCTGTGAAATGATTAGAAAGAAATGATTGTATTTTGTTATGAAGAATAATCAGCCCTATTCTGCTAAACGATTCAATCAAAACTTTCGATTCACGTGAATGTTTCCTTCAATTTGCCTCAAATTATTTGTTTAAATCTTCTGTCCGAGTGGAAATGTTAACCGATATTAAATTTTGAAATTCTCAAGAAAATATAATTAGAAATTAATTTTATCAAAGTTTATACGAAATTTGGAACAATGGTTTCTCTGGCGGATAGCAGAATGAAAATGTTCACGCGAACGTTTAGCAGAATAAGGCTGAATATAATTTTATATTACGCCGAGGTTGCTGCAATTATCGACATCCTTATACCTACCTATTATGTTTGCAATATACAATCTCTATTTTTCGAACATATCGCGATAATCCTAACAACCGTTATATTTGTTGGGAAAAACTGGTAAACGGCTGTGTGCAAACAGTGAAATTATTTTTTTTTGACAGCATAGGTACAGTCAGAAATTTTGTTGACTTTTGATAGTTCAATTCTGTGTTTGTCTAGTTCAATTCTGAAATGCAACTAGGTTTTGAGAGGTTTTATAAAGAAAACTTGTGGTTTAAAAAAATATTGAGGTGTTCCAAATATTTATAGGAAAACTACATTCCGATTTTTTTAGATATCATTTCCTTCTTTTTTATACATACGCCATAACCTATGTATGCAAGTTCGATTTGTTTAGGATTTATTGTCTATAACTATTCATATATACAGATAGTTGCTTTAAAAAGATGAATGAGATGATTTTCTCATCTTTAAATGACAACAATGAATGTGCAAACCATAAATAATATCTTACGAATATTAGAGTTTGTTGTGTAATTGTGTGTTTATTAAAAATAATGAAATCCTTGCAGATATATATTATACTATCCTACTCTATATAATGTATTCATACAAAGTTTAAAACACCACATACACTTTTGCATTCTGACAGTATCCTGATTATTGATATATCAATACTTACATATATACATATATCATGGTAATTTATAGTTTTGTTGTTGCTTAAAAATGTTGAGGTCTTTGAAATTAACAACAACCTCTAAGCCCTGACAATACTATGTACAACACATAAATGTATTCTTAGGTATGTAGGTAAAATTGATATTCAAACGTCAAGTAAATGAACGTAATATCTCCCAAATATGACATTACCTTGAATAGCTCTCCTATCAGCATGCACATGAATAGTTTTACTCTTACTTTACTCTGGTTGTTTCCCTGATATTCGAAAACAACTACCTATCGATATCAATCAAGCACAAAACATATTCAGTTGACTGCATTCAGTTCAGTAGAAGTCAATGGATAGTGAACAACAGCTATTACATTGCATTTCTTACTTTTTCTCATCACAAAACCTCTACTTCGTTTTAGAGGAAACGCGGACGAAACTAAACAACACTTGGAACAGTCATTTTCATTGATGCCAAAGCAAAAATAAAATTATTGTGTGTGTGTGTTGTTTCATGCTCTTGTATATTCTAAAGAGGCCCATAGACACCACACTTGTGTGCACACCGGTGTCGGTGTGCCGAAATGTGTGGTGTGTTTGGGCTGGTGCGCACACCAATTTTCGGTGTCAGACACGGTGCGAGTAAAATCAAAAGTTTTTGATTTTTGGTGTCGGTGTCTCGATCGGTGCGATGTGTATGGGGATGCACGCGCACATTTACTATTCAGTTGCATACAAATCGTTGCTTAGTAATGAGCGTCGGCAGTTTTTAAAGTAAAATGGCAATTCATGATTGTGATTTCTAGAGATCATTTATAGATACATATTTATAAAGAGTTGCGCAAACTTCATCGTCTACATCACCCACATTCATTGTTGGATCTTTCCTCCTTGAGATCACTTGCACAACTAAAGTGCGTACGATTTGGTGTGGCGTGTGTGGCGGAAGGCCACACCGGTGTGTGCACGCAAGTGTGGTGTCTATGGGCCTCTTAAGAAACCATAAAATCGAACACATATCGCACTCACAAAATGTCAAAGTTTATGTGGGAAATCATCAATGCAGAATTTGTTAAGTTTAGGAAACTTTCGTTAAAGTCATAATGACATTAGTAAACTATTTATATTTCAGTATTTTTAAACTTTATAACCTTGCAGTGGTAGGAACATAATTTGTGAGAGAAACTCGTTTTACACAGGATTGATTTTAGAAATGTATTCATAGCTTCTGTTGTTTATTTTATTTTTGTAGCATTAAGGCAGCACCAGTTTTAAAAATTAAAGTGAGGCGATGTACGGTATGATAAATGCTATTTTTTTTGTTGTTTTTGTTTTGAAATCGATGTTTTCATATTCGATTGATATCAAAAAGGAGTAGAATAGTTTGAATATCCAACCGAAAACGATATAAGTAAACACCGAGTATTAATAAAAGCATATAACATAATTGAACTGTAATAGATCTCTTAATTATTTCACGATGTTCGTTTGTTTTTGTTTTTATTTTTAATAAGAAATTTTAACTCACGAGTTAATTCATAGTCCATGGTATAGTTCACCCGTGAATTAAGTATTTTTTATTATTAAAACGAAGTTAAGTGCTGCAGTCGAACAACCAAAGGTATACGATTTTATAAAGCTCTTAACTAAAAAGTTCTTAGTTTTAAAATTTTTTTTTAAGTAGTATCATTATTAACCTATTTTCTTAATGAACTTCATCTGAACACGTCTAAAACAGTTACAGTTAATGCAAACAAGTAAGAAAACATATCATTTTCACAAAAATCATACTAAAATTTTGCGCCAGAGATGTTAATAAAAAAAAGAAATATGGATAAAGTTTACGAAGAAGGTAAAAATCGATTGGGGATATACAACACGTGTTCGCATAGGTCAAAGCTGCCTCAGTGGGCTTGGATTCGCAAGAACCTTATTCGCCAGTGAATTTGTAAACAAACAAAAAAAATATCGAACAGAAAGAAGCAAATATGTAGATGAAATTTCTGCCCGTACCAATGATGCCAGTAAAATTGATGAGATTTATATGAGAACAGGCAATGGAGGGATAGCGTATGGAGTTCGCCAGTTAAGACAGCAAGGCAAGGCGGAATAAGCGATGTCTGTCGATAATAACGCAAATATTTTTGAAGAAGTTTGATGATGAAAATAAGATTCCCCTTTAATCATTAAAACTGTGCGCCAGTGTTTAGCCAGTCAGTCTGAGCCGATGAGTACATTTTTAACAAATTTACTTTAAACCTGGTAGAGTGTATTTTTTCTTTTTCACTCTATGAGAAATTCGTTTTAGCTCATCTAGAACCTTCCATGGGTTTATCAAATGTTTTTTACATTTTTGAAGGAACATTACATCTGTAATATTTAATGCTGGCAGGTACCCTTATTTCTGAAAAATTATGTACATTGTATGAAAATCTCTCAACAAATGTAAATAACGAAAATTATTGTCCATATTTGATACTTTCAAAGATGTAAATAGGTACCTACCCCAAAAAAGGGATTTGTTTTTTTATCAACATACCTATCAAAATTAACAATTCATAAGTCAACACTTCATCAGAAACAGCTACATTAGTATCAAATATATAAACATATGTACATACAGACATACATCCATAGATTCCAAATTAATATTCTCTGTATTTTACTGATTATTAACTAAAAATAAAATAAATTGTCAAGTGAGATTCCGAAACCCAATCACAATAAAATACCTACATACACCTTAAACCATCTTCCCTGCCAAAACCTAAATTCCTAGAAAGTCAATCCTAACATTATGAGATTGCCAAGCCTTTTGAATTATATAATATTTTAATTGTAGCTTGAAATGTACAGAAAAAAATAGAAAAATAAATATTTCTAGATAAACAGAAAAAAGAACGATAATTTTGAGCGCATCATCATCATCAGCAGCTCGTCGACTATCGATTGGATTGGATTCTCTCAAAAAAGCAAATACAAAAAAAAGAAATAAATAAAAAAGATAGAAAACAAAAAAAAAAAAGAAAGAGAACGAACGGAAAAGCCAAAAGCAAAAACTACGACATAATTTGTATTCCAGCAAACAATTAAAATAATATTACTCATGGTGAAGGGGAGACAAATAATAAAAAATCAAGTGACAGTGGCGACTGGCAAGGGAGGTTGAAGGAATGATACGGAGCGAATGAGCAACGAACGAGAACACGAATAAAAACGAAGACTGATGGGATCCCCATCAGAAAACAGTGAAAAAAAGTGGAATTTTTATGTTTTTTGTTATTCGAGTTCGGTTTGGTTCGGTTGGCTCTATCATCTGCGCCTTTAGAGATTTCATTTGATTGCCCTGACTCTGGCTTGGCTGGGTCTGCTGACTCCACTGACTCTAGCTGAATGTATGTTGGTGTGATTGTGATTGTCTCTTTTTCGTTCTTCTATCTTTCTCTTTTTTTCCTATTTTTCGAATTCTATATATATACATACACACACACAAACACACATGCAGGAGAACAAGAACCAACTCTATTCACACACACTGCTCCACGCTCCACCCCTTGGAAAATATTTTAATCGATTTTCCACATCCAGTCCTTGTTGCCTGCTATCTAACCATGAACTGAAAATGAAATAGATGTGTTCTATCTGGGAGTGTGTATCTTGTGTATTTATGTCTGTTAGAGGGGGAGTTCAGGCTTTTGAGAAGAGATTCCATTTTAGGGTGGTGTTTTTTGTTGTAGTTGTGAGTGAGGACTATTTTTCTTCATCCTTTCTTCACCGCTTCTATAAAACTCCCACAAGCAGCCCTCACCATCATCGCTTACGGATCTCCGCTCCGGTTTATTTTTTTCAACTGAATTCTCTGCTTTGTATGAGGATGGATGGCAGCAGAAGCAGAATCAGCAGCACCAGCAAAGACAGGCATTACCTTCGAAACCGGCATTCGCAGAGCTAGCTTCTTTGGGTCTTTTGACGTAACAAACGAATCGTTGAACATTCGTTTCTCTACGCTTGTTTTTCTTTTGCCATAGGTTTTTGTGTGTTAAAACTACCCCCCTCGCGAAACTTTTCTCGAGCATGTAAGTCATATATTTATATCTAAGAGAGCGGTATTAATGAAAGGATTTTCATTTTACATCCCCTTTGGGTTTCCTCCGTTTGTATACGGTCGACATCTACTTGGTCGTCGGTTGTATGTAGTGTGTCCTTTACACTTTTTGCTCGTATAATGCTAGTGGTTCAGATTCAGAACATTATAAAAGGGATCATAAAACACAAAATAACAAAAATAAAAAATAAAAATAAGAAAAATTATACAAGGAAACAACAAGACAGACTTTGGAACTTTTATATTTTGGGATGAAGGAAAAATACCACGTACAATGACAAGGGGTGCAAATATGTTTTGCGAAATGTTTATTCTTATCCATTTTTAAAATTTTTTGTTGATCGTTTCGTTATGAAGGATTTTTGTATTTCTTTCTTAAATACTTTAGTTGGTTGTATCAGCTTGTTCTACTGCTGGCTGGAAAAACTAAATGGAAATCAAGTAGAAGCCATTTGAAAGAATTAGAAATGACTTGCTCTGAAATGTGCCAACTCATAGACGTCGCCATTTAAAATCTAGTAGGCAACGCGATGGCTGAAAACATCTAGTTAACAAACCATATCAATGTGCTGTTAAGCACACTCGTGAATCAGAGTTTAACAATGAAAAAGATTTTTTAAATTGTGTAGGATGACATTGGAGAAATCTCGCTGCTCCGTTAAATTCGGCAAGAACAACACCTAGCCCATTGGTGTCGAGAAAGGTCTTAAGTCAGGCGATAAACAAAAATACTGAAACAAAAAAGGAATTTTATATTAAGAGTAATCACGCAATGAGGTAAAACACTGGATAAGTTTACCATTTGGTTAAGTTTACCATTTGGTTAATGAACCATCAAATTTTGTATGAATTTACACAATTTGGTTAAAACTCTCCAAGGATTTTGCTGGATAAAATTAACCAATTTTTTTTTTTTTGTAAACTTTTAGAATTAGGAGTGTCCAGAAATATGATAATTAGGTATCTCGGAGAACTGAAAAATACTCTGCCCGTGTTCTGTAACTATCGCATTGAGATTAGTTGGCGATAAAAGTTGTGAATAAAAACGTTGTTTAGGTATATAAAAAATAATAATTAGGACATCCACATTTTCTGACTATTATTGATCAGACATGATTAGTTTTGTTGATGTTTCTCCTTTTTTTCTTTTCTTTGTCATATAAACAATCCGAGCGCCAGTGGTTAAAATTCACAACAACCTAGCAGCTGAATGAGGCCTACTCTATTTATATGCCCGATCCAAAGATCGATTTAAATTAGAGTTGGAGTTCAAACAATGTTTTTCGGCACACGAGTTGAACGATCGAAGTTGATCGATTCGAGTTAAAAAGGAGTTTTTTTAAATTAAATGAAGAAGAAATGGCGACATTCTATTAGTTATTTCGCCCAAAATAAATAAAATGATGTAGCTTCTGCTTATAAATGCCAAAATATATCTATTTGTACACACACTTCAAAATATTTACCTGTGGCTACGTTCTGTCGATAAAAATTTAAAAACCAACAATTCATACATACCTACGATTTGTTTCATTTTTCATAATTTCTTTATTGTTTCCAGAGTTTTGGGGTTTTATGTTTCTATACATAAATATATATTTATAAATGTATACAAATTCATTGCACTGCCACCTTAAGATCTATTGTGTCCCCATTATAGAGCTAGATGAGGTGTCTCATTTACCTCCTCCAGATTTGTCTCTTTGAGAAACTTCAGTATCTGGGGTTCCATAGTTATTGGAATACGTTCTTTTTTTCCCCCAGTCAAGAGGTAGTGTTAATGGAATATTCTCTAGTTTGAAAGAAACATTTAATTTTTTTTTCATTTTTAATAACAACTGTTGCCTTGTCTGCCATGGATAAAAATGAATTTAACCAAATAGAAATGGGTGGCATGTAACTCATGCGTGCGCGAAAAATTAATTTCCAAATTGTCTAATTTGTATCATTACAACTTTGATATGAAAACAAATAGCTGATAGTTGGATATTCTTTCCAATAAGATCGGTTTCTTTATTTATTCCATTCCGGATAGATATTTTTTCTTTAAGGAAACACGACGTTTACATAAGGTGTAGAAATGAGTTTGACAATTTGTAAACCAGCATCGATCTGAAATGGGCGTGGTTCTACACGATTGCTCTAGAAAAGAGGAAACGGGTCGGAATTTGTAAAGGAAAACATGGGTCGAGGAGTTAGTTTGATAGATAATGCATCAGGGACTTATTATTTGCATGCGTGATTTTTTTTGCAACCACGAAATTAGGCAAACATAAATAACTATAATCTTTTGGGACAACATGTATGTACCTATGTTTTTAGTTAACTTTTGTTGTAAATAAGATGCACAAAAAAAAAGTGAAATTGTGAATTATCACATGAGTTCAGGTAAAAACCATTTCCTTATATTTTTAAGAAATTAATTATTATAATTAGACTTAAACTTAGATCAACCTTCTGAAGATTTCTCTACGCAGCAGCGCAATCAGCTCCATAAAATGCTGGTTTTATTTATAATATAATAACTACATTGAACCGACTACTTGATTTAAACTTGCCCACACAATTTTGTCGTTGTTCATTTGGATTATTTTGTTTGCTTTCCCACTAATTAAAAGAAAATTTCTCAAACAAAATATGTTCTATTGAATTATAAATACAAACAAATTAATAACATTTTCTCGTTTTCATAATTGTACATAATATGTACATACATACTTAAAAAAATACAGTAAACTAAATTTATATTTGTACACAATGTACAAAGTTTGCACCCTTTGTTGCATTTTGCAGTATTTCTTTGCGATTGATTGGTAACTAAGTTCGATAAAATTTTATAAGAAAGCCCAGAATCTCGTACCATTTATATTCAGCTTTATTCTGAGCTTTATCCGAAAAATATTTCACCTTAAAATTTTTTGTTCGCCCGGAAGCATGTCTTTCGTATAATTCTTATCGAGTCTTCCAACAACTCCCCTTATCACCAAAATAAGTACAGTCATCATGAGGCAAGAAACAGATTAGGATCGTACTGTTGTATAACTGAGAGTTATTCACGGATAAACTTAACCTTATTTCAGCAAAGGGAGAACTTTGGTCAAAAAAAGATTTATGCCATCAAATACAAAAACTTACTTCTTACACTCTCGTTTGGTCAGTTAGATTTATTTCTAATTTAAATTGAAAAAGGAAAATATCCAAAGAACGTTCCCCCTTTTCCCATTCAACGAGTTTTCTTTTTAGACTCGGTAGGTTTGCTATTGAAATATCTACACCTTGGTTCTCAGTTTTATTTGGCATATTTTGGTAATGTTAACCTGACCAATTGTTCCAATAAATGTGATAGACTTACTATGTCAACCATATAATATGTACATATTATGAATGTGAATGTGTTTATTTGCGAAATAAAATAATCGAGAAGGATAATTCATTTCATATTAAATGCAGTGTTTTCTTCTGATTCAATAAGGAAACACATTTATCGAATTAAGTCAACGCGAATGTCTTTTATGATTTTGTTCTGTTCTGTTGTGCTCTTAGCTATATATATGTATGTAGGTAGCATGTTTTGTAAAATAATAATTAATTAAATTGTTTTCTTTATCTTTTCCAGTCAAACACTTCCAGAGGTCAATCACCTTATCCCCCAACGCATGGGCAAAATTCAGGTTCCTATCCAAGTTCACCCCAACAACAGCCAGGTGGACCTCCTCCTCCACCACCCCAGACAACGGCGCAGGGCTCTGGTACATCTCAATATTCACCATACCCGCAGCGATATCCCACACCTCCAGGCCCAGCGACAGGACCAAATCACAGGACTGCCTATTCAACGCATCAGGTAATTAGATACATTTTAATTGTATATATGCATTTACAAGTACATACTTACTTAGTATATTATTATGTGCGCTCATTATTGTGTATATTATATAATGAATATGTATATTCGTGAAGATAATACACTCTGTATATTATGTACAGACAAAGGTATAAACGCTATGTATCCATTCAATATAATTTCAAACTCCAAACCAAAGTAGGAAGGTACATATACATAGGTACGTTCACCTAACTATGACATTCGCTGATTAATTGCGTTTTGATTTCCGGTGATATAAATAAGTTTATATGTACTAACATACATCTTAACTAATAGGTATACTTATCAGAACAAAATAATAGACATGGTGAAGAACTAGATAATAGAAATCGTTAAAAGCAAATAGATAATTTATTTGCCAATGGTACTACTCAATTTGACCGAAAATCTTCTTTGGTGATAAACTATAGCTAGCGCAGAAATACAACTCTGAATAAAACGATGCATTTACTTTTATGTACACTGTTAAAACTTTAAGTTAATATCTCTGGCAATATATTAAGTCAAAACCAGCTGTCACCGCAAAGAATAATTATATCCGTTCCTTTTCAAAACTGCCAATTTCTGTCCAATTTAAGGTTTTTAGATAAAATTTGAAACTTTGGATTTAAATTGGTAGAAATTACAGTACCGTGCATATTAATTCGAAAAAACTAAAAATTTTCTATAACTTTTTAAAATAGAAACAGTTTTTATTTATTCGATTTTAATTGTATGGTTCTGAAACTCCTTTAACAATTGAAGGGATCATACAAAAAAGAGAAGTTTATCAAAATTCGGAATATATAAATAATTCCTGATCTTAAAAGATATACCATTCTAAAGATTTCGCTTTTAAGCGTGATTTCACTTTTTGTCACATTTCTAAAAAAATTAAGCAGTTTATGAATAAGAAAAAATTAACTGTCTTGAAATGACTCTCCTGATTTAAACCACATCGAAAATTTATATGAAATTCATAAAAGCCACGGTTAAAGATCGATTGTATCACCAAAATATAGCTAAAAACTGGTGTTGTATAAGCATAGCTGCATGAGTTTTCAATTAAAAAAAGTTACCAAAATTCCATGAAATCGATTCCAAATAGAGTTCTAAAGTCAAGTCGAGTCCATGTGATTTATTAACTTCAAAATTTTAGTGCATTTTCTGTAAATGTGATATAAATGCCATAAAATGGAAATATTGAAAAAAAATTCTTGTTCCAATTAAATATGCATGGTACTGTAGCTATTTTTGAAGTAAACGAAAACAAAATAGAAATAAAAATGGCATAAAATAGCGATTTATTCGGGCTTGCATTGCTGGCTCCTATTAATTTTCTTTTGTTTATATTAAGGGTATTCATGCGTCGTCGTAAGTTTACAAATTCTGTAAAATGATATGATTACACAAAATTTTAATTCATTTGGTTTAATGCTGTGTAATTGAATCAGCTGTTCGTTAAACGTCAAATATTAAACTTCAAAATATGTATACAAATAAGCGTGTTCAGATTTCGAAGTTATTTTTAAACTCGAAATCGGAGCCGAATGTCGGTTGCGTAGTGAAAGAAGAATCAAAAAAAAGAAATGGTTCCTTTCAATTCGATGACAATTCGGAAAGTATAACATAACAAATACAAGTAGAAGTATTAACTTTTGTTTTTCTATATGGCCCATTATGTGGATATGTGTAAATTAACAATGCTGATCATTGATCAACAATAATCAGAAAATGTAGATGTCCTAATTATTTTTTTGTATAAACTACGTTTTAATTCACAACTTTTATCGCCAACTAATCTCAATGCGATAGTTGCAGAACACGGGCAGAATTTTTTTTAAGTTCTCTGAGATAACATATTTCACGTTTGGTTAAGTTTATCATATAAAATTTGACGTTCATTAACCAAATCGAAAACTTAACCAAATGGTTTAATAACATTGCATGAATACCCTTGTTATTTTGTTTACCTTCTTGCCATTTTTCATTATTTCGGGTTCTCACAACTTGATGTGTTGGAAAAGAATTTGTTTTGTTTTCTCAACCTGAATGAAATGAAACTAATGGTTATAATGAAGGTGGAGTTGGATTAGAGTTAAATACGAGTTCAAAGATTGTAATTACACAAAAAACCATCTTTGTCTTTTGATAACATTTTATTTGACTCTAGTAAGATTAACTTTTCTCAGAGATGTAAAATAATATGTATTCGTAAAAAGTTCACTTCGCTTGTGTAATGTCAAGATTTCTGTCTTTTTATGACGGTTAATAAAAGAAGAACACCATTATGACATCGTTATTTTGAAAGTAAAAACAGGATTATTTTTGAATTACTCAAAAATAATTGAATTTTTTCAAAAAACGTCAAGCCCTATTTCAGTTGTGATAATTTTTGCCAAAAACCTCAAACGCAGTTTTCTTCAGTGGCTTTTGTCATTACAGGTACGACGCTTGATCGAAATCATTAGATCCGTTTTGGAGAAAATTTGAAATCGCCTTCATTCAAAAGTGTTTCTTGTTCGCACACATCCAGCCATCCAAAAATCGCCTAGTCGCTAAAGATATTTTTTTGACGTAAAATCACGCTATGCGATGCGCAGAAAGTTACTCGAACGAAGTACTGATACACTCCATGGTGAATTGCTATACATTACTAAACATTTCACCAAGAGATTGACAGATGTTACTTAGACAAAATGACAAATTCCGAGCGTCTATAATTAAAAGTCCATTATATTGAACCGTGTTGGTGTGGGTACTCCCATCTATTGCCCTCAAAATATATTTTGATAGCCAAAAGATCCGTCGTGCGTCGTTTCGAATGTTTCGCGTTGGTTTGGTTAAACCTATAATAGGAAATATTTTCTTATTTCGTATAAATCTTGTAAATCTTATTTTGTACGTCTACTCAAGACTGAATCCACCTTATGTTCAATTGTTGGTTTGATTTTCCGGTGTAATCTTCTTCATAGAGGACAAAATTTTTGTCTGACATACTTACTTTTCTAAATAGTTCTCACAATTCATTCGTTATAATGGCACATCTGGGAATCCTAATAGATTACTTATGAGCAAAACTTAAGATGTATTCTCAAGATTCTTTTTTAGCCGTACTACACGAATGTGGAATGCTTTGCATAACTATAACTGCATACTTCCCATTGTTATTTGTTATTAATATTCTGAAATTCAAATTCAATGTGCATCAATATTGTACAATAATTAAATCCAGTTCTATTTTATTGGAAAATAAACCTTTCTTGCTATGCAGATAAAATATCTTGACTTGTTGAGAACAAGTGTTTTTTTTGTTTGTTAAATTACTTATTAAATATTTAATTTAGTCACAGTATAAGCTGCTCTGCGACTGTCCATTCGGAAAACTAAAAACCGCCTATAAAAATACAAACACAAAAAAAAAATAATAACGCTAACTCTTAGAACTAACCAAAACCAACAAAATCTTTTTTTTATTTATTTACTCTCCGGACCACCTAGAGTAGGTTTTTTTTATTTTAGGTATTTGCTATGTCCGCATTGCGTAAAAATGACCCATGTGTGTGAGATATAGTCTAGTACGTATTAAAAAAAAAATAACAAAATTGCATTCTTGCTCTCTCTGTCTCTCTCTCTGTTTTGTCTCTCTCTTTCTCTTTACTACTGTTGTCTCCATCAACGAATCGCAATTTTTAATTACACATTTATGTTCTATTTGGAGTCGAAAATAAGTAAGCAAAAAAACCTAAAAACTGCGCGCGTTTAACCAAACACCTCATCTTACCCACTCCCCTAACGATGAACCATCATCAATCAAAATTTCAAAAACATGGTTTGCAAGAAAAAGTACATATCAGCACTGGAAACTGATTTTTTGTTTTTTTATTTTTATATTTCAGTATCCAGAACCAAATCGACCTTGGCCAGGTGGATCCTCGCCTGCTGCAAGTCCCGGTCCTGGTGGTCATCCGCATCCTCCAGCATCTCCACATCAACCACAACACGGTGGGCCGCCTCCCAATAGTCCTGGTCATGCTGCTCCAAGCCCATCTCCTCAGCCATCGCAGGCATCTCCATCACCCCATCAGGTAATTAATTTTTAACGAATTTTAATTTATCGACCGTATAAAGGAACACAAAAAAAAATAATGCAACGAAAAAGCAGAACAGAGAGATAGAGTATGACTATGTACGACGAACGAATCAACCGACCCACCGAAGTTGTCGGTAATATACGATTGTCGAGTATGCAATGCATGTGTAGTGAGTGTAATGACAATAACGAAATACCAGTGCAAGGCACCTATAGTGTTGCCGAGATCAATTTTTTTTTTTGAAAAACAATGGATCAATGTGTTAGCAAATGAGAATCTAAGGAATTGAAATATTTATTTGTTTTTTCTTGACTTAAATCCTTTTGTCTATAAGTGCTTAGTGTTCGTACTTCAAATATTCAAGGGGTGTAAGCGTGGCAGTGTAGGTGCACTTTAAAAAAAAATAATACACAACTAGGTATGTATATGTTCAAAAGAGCTTCAAAAACAAAAATTCAACTTCATGCTCACAGAAACGGGCTTTTACTAGAGCGTTTTCCATAACACTTCATATTCAAATTAGGAAGAAACTTTTGATCCACCCTGTAGATAACAAGCTGTATTTTGTGGTATATCTCATAAATTTATGTTTTTTTGAGATGTTTTTTTCAATTCATCGACATCGTACCCCTCCTTCAATGAATTTGACAGTTTTTAACTTGACAGATAGTCAACAAACAAAATGTTGACTTACATAATATATTGAATATCTACAAATTTCATCCAAAAGCACTAAAAACGCCTTTTTCCGGAGCAAATTAATCTTAAAATTTCGAATTTTCAGAGGAGAATTTTCTTTAAATCATATTAACATCCAAGGCATTCTTTAACGGAATTTAACAGCTTGACTGGTTTAACATTTTAACGTAGTGTGATCGTCAACGTGAAAAATGGTTGCTCTTGCGTCATGATCTCGGCGTCAAACCTAAGTTTTCGAATGTGATAAAGTTGTATGATCGTCATAATTTAACGCGTTGAGACCAAGGATCAAAAACGCGTTTACACAAATAACATGTCAATCCATGTCCGAGTCACTTGTGCTGTTGTTTTTACACAGTCTAGGTTGACAGTATATTGATTATATTTTGTTTGATGACGTCATGGAGTAGGTATTCGTTATTTCTTTTAATTCCTAATGCTCGCATTGAATTTGAAAGTACTCCAGTCATAACGCCTCCGTTTTTTGTTTTATCATTTTTGAAATAAAATAACAGATTTATTTAAATAAATGAATTCAATTCCAAAAATTGGTAACTCTGGTCGCCCTAAACAGCAAAATCAAAAGTATGCATGTGTATGGAATTTAAAAAAAAAAAAAATGCTATCACTGTTTAAGCTGACGGCACTGCAAATATCATTTCGGAGATTATAATCTATATCAGTCAGTGCTGGGCACAGTCGAGTAGGTGGCTGGTTTATTCAGACGGAAGAAACCTTCAAACCTGAATCCTCTTCCTGGTGGCGAGGTGGCTAGGCAAAACAAAAAAAAAGAAGAATTTTTGTCATACTTAGTGTCCAGTAAAGTCGAACAATTTACTATACTCAAACACCCGTTTCCCCGACGCCACCCCACCCATAACTGGTTCTAGGCGTTTTCGTGCTCGTAGTCATCGTCATCCTCATCAGTGCTGTTGCTTCGCAGTGGTGGTGGTGGAGCTTTATGCAGATATACACACAGAGATTAATAGTGGAAGTTGTTTTTTTTTTTTTTTGTATATCCTTGCATTTTCGTCCCCGGCGTACGTAAAATTGAGCATGGCCAAAACGGTTTACAGTTCCATACTGCATCAGCTGGTCGAGCGCGGGAGGATACAAAGAAGAGTTTTATGGGTCGTCCTTTTTCTGCCGCTATTGCTGCATGCATGTTTTATTCCGGTGAATTCCCCTGATGATTTGTAGGTTCACAGAGTCAATTGCTGATTGCAGTCCTCCTGTGTCCACCTCATCGTCTCCACTGCCACTTCAACTTTTTGTCCTATGTTTGTACATATTTTTGTATTTTTTTTTTTGGTTGGTCTTTCCACTTTTTTTTAACTCTTTTTTGAGAACGAGTATTTATATGTGTACATTGAACACAACACAACTTATTGTTCAAATTAATTAATTTTTTGTTGCCCCCAACACTCGTTTGTATGTATGCTGCTGAATGTTTGGTGGCATTCAACACACACATGCTTGCCCGTTTGCTACGTACGTATAAAAGATTCGCATTAAAATAATGACTGAATTTAAATTAATCCATGGCAAATATTGTGCGTCCGTTTAGGATGACAACACACGATGCGGGAATACCCAGCAGATTGGGTGTCAGTCACAGTGTTGTTTTTGTTCATCTATGTGCGTTTTAAAATTTTCGATGAATATTTTTTTTTGCCCTCTGCATAACATTACGTAAGAGGATTTTTTTGTTATTTTTTTGTAAAATAAAATGCACACGCAATGGATAATGCGTGTCCAAGAGAAGGATGTTTACCTAGTATGTATTGTATATCTATATGTGCATTTATACATGTACATAAGGTATATAATGTGTTTCTGTACTAATTTTGATTGAGTACAAATAACATCAACTATAGTAGCATGAGGTGAAGATTCAACATTGGCTAATTAAAAATTGAAATGAATACCAATCCCGAATTATATACATATATGTATGTATAATAATCCGCTTCCTGATTTTCAACAGAGAAAATCAGGAAAATAAATAGTGAAAAAAAAAATCATTAATCGTTTTAAGCAACAAAAAATGAAATGAACAATTTCAATCGATTTTCTTTTCTTTTCTCCCCTTTTTAGAACAAGAACTGTCTCTGACAACCAATCAAAAAGGTCGGTAGTTTTTAGTTTAATTGAGGCATTTGTTTTTGAATTAAAAAATAAGTGATTTTTTGCTGAACGCGTTCCCAACTACCTAAATAAATAATCCGTGGCAATAAGACATAGTAGCTTATGTTAAAAAAACAGGTTTCGAGCAAAACGCACTTTTGTCTTCAATCTGTAATAAGATTTAATATAAATTCGTTTTAGAAATTCCAAGATAACAATCGAAAAACCGAAAAAACGCTTATGTCGACATAAGCTACTCTGTCTTATTGCCGCAGAAATATATGTACATGGTACGTATGTAAATATTTCTACAGTTTCTTTACTTTACATTTTTTTTTCAAAAATTTGACAAGTGTTCAAGTGCAGGAAAAGTTCTAATATGTATGTATGTATGATTATTGCACCCTTCAAATATTAGATTCATTTAAGGAATTTGCTTGAGAATTGTAAAAAAATGTCACAGAAATCGTTATTTATCTTCTATGAATGAAATAAACAAAATGATAGAAAAAAATAGTTTTATACCCATTTTAAAGTATGTCAGTCTTATTTATAAACCCATTCCAAAGTATTATTAACTTTGGACACCTGTCCAACTCCAAAATCTTATTTATTATCATTTTCCATCGAGTGTCTAACTAAGACACTGCAATTGGTTGTCCAAACCTATTCTAAAGTGGGTATGTTCAATGCACAAAAAGTTGAAAATTAAATGAAATGTTCATTGAAAGTATCCAAATGTTCACGAAATTGACAGATTACAGGGATGTTTGTGAGTGTTTGAGAGCATATTTAGACAGATGTTGGAATGTGTTTATAAATAAGGAGATATTCAAATATTTAGACAGTGCTAGTTAGACAACTGTCCAAGAGTGTTCTAAGGAAATCTAATAAATACGACTGATAATGTTTTCAGAGCTGACAGATGATTTGTACTCGGTTTGTTTGCCATTTAATAGCTTCTATTTTCCTTTGAAAGTAGAAGAGTACTCGTGAGTAGAAGAAAACCATAATCTATTACATACTATATATACGATCTACTACAAAATCTCTGTGTGTGATTTTACAAGGGAAATCAGTTCCATGCGTTTCATTGAAAATGGTTATGTACTCTATAAGTACTTTTCCACCTCCAAAGAAATTTAACTGTGAATATATGTAGACTAACTGCCAAAACAAAGCTTGCAAGTTGTCAAATTTAATCTCTAAAAAAAAAACTAGTGTTGTGCAAAAAATTTATCGTGGGCAACGTCAATTATTTTTGAAGTAAAACTTCTTTTGCGGCATGGGGGTAAAAAAATTTTCTATGGAGCTGTCAGTGACATGTCAAACCGACATACAAATTCCCGTCACGAATTACAAAATTCAGGGTCACGATATTATATTTTCGTTAAATGCAATGGTTCGTGCATTTAATATATTCGTTAAGATGGTTAGTGAATTCGAGTAAGGGTTTTTTGTGGGAAGAATTTTATTTCTGAGGATTTTTTTCTGTTGTGTTGGATTTTCGGCCATTGGTCGATTTAATGTGAGGAAGCATAAATTATGTAAAGTTGTAGGTTTATTGGTTTTGCATGGAAATATTCTGCAATCTATTGTGTCTCTCGCTCATTGGGTGTTGTTGAAGTAAAACTTCTTTTGCGGCATGGGGGTAAAAAATTTTTCTATGGAGCTGTCAGTGACATGTCAAACCTACATACAAATTCCCGTCACGAATTACAAAATTCAGCGTCACGATTTTGCAACGGTTCTGAGTTTCAAATCGGGTGCTCTGAGTGGTAGGACTTGAAAAATACTTGCCCTGTTGTCGTGAAAGAAGTTTTACTTCTAGCGCGTGTACATAAGTACGCACACTCTTTTTTTTTTCAGCGATAAGGTACAATTTGGGTTGAATAATAACTGCATCAATAAGAAAAAAGTAGAATTTTTTTGTGCAAAAAATAATCAATTTTTATAGTTTGTGTTATGTGCTACTCACATCGCATATTCATATTTCTTTTAAACATAACCTATATATTTTAGTCGAACTTTAAAACAGTCAATTCAACTAAATTCGAACTGAGTTTTAATTAGTTTTTTTCTTTTTAAATCATTTCATAACCTTTGATCGTTAGCTTCATTTTTCTTCCAATTAGGACTTACCTAATACTACGTTTTAAATTACCGCTAAACCGAGGTTTAAGTAGATTTACTCTAAATCCTCTTTAAATCTCAAAGATTTACCATACAAATTTAATCCTCAAATCTAGTGGACTAGAAATTAATCTTGTTAAATCTTCTAGGGCCAATAGTTTTAAAAATCTAACACTCCTATTCCCCTATTGCGCTGAGTACAATATTCGAGAACCGAGAAAACATATTGGAGAATCGATTTTTTTTCCGAACTTTTCTAATTCATTTTCACTTTAGAAGAAAAAATGAAACACTATTTGCATTTTGAAAGGTACTGTCAAGGTTAATCAACTTTTTAATCTGTTTGTGCGGTAAAAACACTTCCTACGATTTATTAAATTTTAACGGGATTAACTTTTGGTGAAAACGTGGTATAAGTTCTGTCGAAAACTAAAATTGACAGTTTTGGGAACTAATCGTACAGACCCAATGATTGTGTTCAGATTTGTATCCAAATCTTTCTGGATTGCTTTTAAACGATGCAATAAATCTTTGCGATTTTTAAGAAACTAGGCGGGGGACGTATATGGTGGCTGGGATAAACAAAATTGCTGAGGTTGAAAAAAAATTGCAGTTATTGTGCCTTTTCGTGTTTTTTGAGACATAAGAGTTTGAAGATATATTTCCTTTTCATTTAAGAAAAATTGCAGCTATTCAAATTCTCAGCGTTTAAAAGCGTTCTTGCAACCGAAAGCAAACCAAAATAAAAACGCCGCTTAAAAATCGCATTCGTCTAAAAGCAGTCTTTGTGTTGTTGCATGTAAAAAAGACTGAAGTTATTTAAAAATTTGTTAGATGCCCATAATAAAGCCTTTCATATTAAAATCTGAACGAATGAAATGCATTACTAAGGCCCAGTTTCATACTCGAATAAGTGTCACTTAAGTGCCAAATATGGAAATATAATGCCCAATTTCAAAGTGAACACTTATCGGAATAAGTGACACTTAAGTCTCCCATATTGGCCACTTAAGAGTCACTTACTCAGACAGTAAAACTGCGCATAAAGTGCCAAAATGGGAAAATTAAGTGCCACTTATTTTGAAGATTACTTCAAATTTATTTTTAACGGCCACTAACAAAAATTAGCGTTTCGTCTCGTCCGGCGATCACACGCTCATATCGCGCTGAGTGCATTCATTTGAAAATAGAATTTTTGTTGCTTGGTTTGACACAAATTAATCTTTTTGTCTCACTTCACTTCATAAGAAGAAAATAGCGGTTTTTAGGCTATATACAAAAATAAAACTGGTAAAATCTTTCAGTTTTGGGCAAATCATCGAACAGACCTTATGAAACACCATTTGCATTTTGAAAGTTAAGCCTAGTACGCAGATCGCGCTAAATTTTAGCTGCCACTTTTCTCTCCAACATCAGCTAAAACCCAAGCTAAATTTTGACACAGGAGAGTTGTGGAGAATATGTGATTGAAATAAGTGGTCTGGGGCCCTACTATGTAACTTGCTTCTACTTTCGAATCCATTCGAAAGTTGTTTTCAATGCTTATTTTTAGTGGTAATATGTATGAAAATGGGATCAAATTTTGCAGCTGTCGACTTTTTGCCACAGAATCTTCAACTTGTGCTGTTTTATTTCCGTTTACATGCGTTTGCTAAAGAATTAGCGGGCTGAGATTTTGCGAATTCGAACATTTTTATTGTAGAATCGAGTTACATAGTTGTGCCCCTGTTTGGTAACGTGAAATTTCTTGCAAATTCGCACAAAATTTCAGAATTTGCTGTCAAAACCAATAGAAAAAAAAAAATAATTTTGGGATATTTGTTGAAACAAAAAGTAATCAAACAGGCTGTAAAAACAAAGCAAAGTTCACACAAAATTAAAAAATACCAGAACCAGTCAAAATAATAACCAGTCGAGAATAATGTCCCAGACAATTATTTCGTGCGCTAAATTTTGACAGATTAGTGATGTACAGTAAGAAACAAACATTTAATTTTTTAGCTGGAGCTGCGTACCTCAGCTAAAATGCTTTGCTTAATTTTAGCTTGGCTAAATTTTGGAGAGAATTTCGTATGGAAACTAAAATTTAGCGCGATCTGCGTACTAGGCTTTACTGTCAAATTTAAACATTCAGATGGAAACATATCATAAACTATGTACGTATTGACATGAAGTCAACTTAAATCTAAATAAAGCAAGAAAAGCGCTTAAGCTTAATGCATTAATGCAACCGTCGCAGCTATAATGTCTTAACAATGTTGCCAATGACATCATCATTGTTGGTTAAAATAAACAATTGCATTGACTGCCAAGAAAATCCGTTACAAGTTCGCCATAAGGCGAATGTCACGTCATACAATATAATGGTCGCAAGCTATGTGAATGGGTAAAATTTTTAAATCCGTTTGCCATGTATTCATACGTAATACAGTTGATTTTATCATTCCAATAATGAATTTGCTTTTGGCAATTTCTTCTTTTTCTTAATTTTTTTTTTTACAAAACAGCGCAAGCCTATTTCGAATTTATCAACTACCTCTTGGTCGAATTAAAAGCCATTGTAACGTTATTTAAAAAAGTGTTATAAGTTATCAAACATTTTGTTCGATTTCTTTTTTTCCTAAATTAATATTCCTTTCAGCAAGCTCTAGTATTCTATACTTAAACGACACAAATAAATCCCAACAATGTTTTTATTTTGTTTTAAATGCTTCCATTGTTTCTTAAATTTTTCATTTAACTTGTGACCACATAAGAGGTTGTGGTTAGAATAGGTGTGTCGCCAGATGCCGATTCTAAAGAAACACTTTCTGGAATGACATAAAATATACATAATAATTCTGAAGCTGAGTTTCCACTTGACTTTGAATTGACACAGCTTGACAGTTCAAGACTTAATTGAAACTGTAGAAAGTAAATTCCGAGTTATGTCAATAATAATTAAGCCATTTCACGTTTCTGAGATCTCACTTGAGCAAACTTCTCTCAGCTTCACTGAACAGAAGGAGAAAAGAAAACTGAACAAAATTTCTCCTTTAGAAGTTCTTTTGACTCTTCATCTCTTTTTTATAAATTGATCAACTGCGACAAAAAATAATTGGGGAAGCGAATCCAAAAAATATCAATCTCAGCTTTTTGACAGCAAAAGTGAGGAATCTTAGCCAAACGTCATTGTGACTTTTAGAATTAGGCGTGTTCAGAAATATAATAATTACGTATCTCAGAGAACTAAAAAAAAACTGCCCGCGTTCTGTAACTATCGCATTGAGATTAGTTGGCGATAAAAGTTGTGAATAAAAACGGTGTTTATACAAAAAAAATAACAAGGACGTCCAAATTTCTGACTATTATTGATCAGCATTGCTTATTTACACAAATCCTTATAATAGGCCATATGGATACACAAAAGTAAATGCTTTTACTTGTATTGTATTGAAGTGAAAGGAACCATTTATTTTTGTATTCTTCTTTCATCAAATTTCGGTTGAGGTGAGCTCAGGACAACTTTTACTGCCGAAAACGAAAGTGAACTAAACTGAAGGAAAAGTAGATATCTGCCATTATGGGCGTGCCATATGATTTTTTTTGTATTCGCTCATTTTTGTTCGATTACTGCCATGAGTTTTGCGACTATTACAGTTCTACATTTAACCCCGAAATCATTTTCACATATAATTCCCGACAGGCTTAAAAAAACCTGTTTTTTTCGTGTACCTCACAGTTTTTTGCGTTCCGAGACATTCTGCTCAGATTTCAAGTTAGTTTGGGAGAGGTTATACATTTGAAAAAAACTTCGAAATCTGAACACGCTTATTTGTATACATATTTAGAATTTTCATATTTGACGTTTAACGAACAGCTGATTCAATTACACTGCATTTAACCAAATGAATTAAAAGGGCGTTCATGCAAACTTTTATGTAAACTTTTAAACAAATTTGTACACAATTTGTAAACTTACGACGTTGCGTGAATACCCTTATTATGTTTTTTCTGTTTACCATCATTAACTCTTTCCCTGTTGCGTATGTAGAAAATGACTTGTAAAGCTTCGTTTCCTACGATTACGACGCGATGCTCATATAATATACACATTATACAATGTTCTGTGTTGGTTTCTTATTAAAATTGCTGGGCATCGAAGAGTCTGCCGTATTTCACCGGTATTCGGAACAGGAAAATCCTTTTTAAATTCATTTCACAGAGAGAAGCAAAATTCGCCAAACCAAAGAAAGGAAAGTAAAACTTTAAACAATATTCATTCATTCATTTATACTGCAGCTCTGCTTTAGGTCTCTCGAAGTAGATTACATGCGTGTCGTATACGACGGACACCGACATCGGCCGGACATCATTCATTCTTGATAAAACGTGCAAAATAAAGCAGCAGCTGCAACAAAAACGAAATCCAATAGCAAAACAAACTCGAAGCTGAATAGAATCAGAAATTCGAAGTCCATGGTGCCACTGGCTGCTGTTTGTTGTTACTTGGCATTGGATGCCATCCTTTCGCAGCAGCAGCAGGAAGAACGGCCTATACAGATGTCTTGTTTGAGTCTTTGGTTTGATGCCTCTACTGCTAGTAGCCGCCGTTCAATAGATGATGTTCTCTTGTTGTTGTTGATGAGTATAGGACGACTATGATGACGACAAAGACTTTGGGCTGGTGTGGTGTGGTGAGACTGGGAGGAAATAGTAGTATTTGATTTTCCTTTCATTTGAAAATTGCATTCGAAACAGGATTCAAAAGAAGCGGGTGACGATGCGATGGTGTGATAGTGAGTGAAAATCATATCAACCTAGACAATCGAGAATCGATCCAACTAAATATACATATAGGTATACCAGCGTTGGCGGCAGGCGGTGGCGGCTATTGCGACTGCCATCCACATGATATTTGTTCCATTTACCAATTTTGCCTCATGGTTTACGCTCTTCTCTGTGCTGCCAATTGGCAACGAAACAAAACAAACAGGTTGCTATGCTATACGAATAAGTGGATGCAGCAAGAACAACGATGCCATGTCTGGCTTTGGAGAACATAATAAATGTGCTGCTAAAATTAGACCAATATTCTTGCTGCATCTCTCGGTGGCAACTTGTTATTTTTTTTTTTTTTACGTACCTATAGTTTTGTGACTCCCATCTCATAGTTATTTTACTAGTCGTCGTCGTCAGAGGAGGCTTAACTATATAGTAGTATGACATGCACCATGAGTACATTCCATCAGTTGGTTATATCAAACCGACTTGGTCGTTTCGAAAGAGGGTTTTCGCTTGCAGCTAACATCTGCTATCATATAGACGCATTTATTTGGGTAGGTAAGGTATAGTATAGAGTATTATACACAACTCACGGATATATCCATAGATACACTTTCGGATTTCGTACACAAAGAGTTGATTCATAACATCGCATTGCCTAGTTTCTTCCATACGTACATATGTATGTTCCCAATTCCCTTGCTAAAGTACTACCTACGTATATATACTCCTGTTATTGCCCCAATTGACGTTGGTTATCCAAAACAAACGATAGTGATAGTGATACAGTGACGACACGATACGAATTTTAAGCGAAATATAGAACGACAACAAAGCCAAAAAGGAAAGATTTGCCCTGATTTAGAAAGCTACATATATTGTGACGTCAAAATATTAGTATGTATGCTTTTGGTTTTTTAATTCGTTACAATTCAATAGAATTTTTTCTTTTCTAATATTGAATTTTTTTTAAGTTCCACTTTAAGCGCCTTTGTTATCTTCGATAGCAATATAAATATATCTCTTGTGTTTATTCACAAACGTGACATTCGTTACTTTGTGGACATTTGTTTAATATCTATTGACGTTGTTCATATTGGACTGCCTTCGCCGAATTTTTTTTTTTGACGTCTCTGTATACTTATCTCGCTCCCACTTCATGGCGGGAAAGAGGTGGCAAAGAAAGGCATCTCTTTCTCGCCATGAAGTGGGAGTGAGAAAAAGTACAGAGACGTCAAAAAAGTCGGCGGAGACAGTGCAATGTGAACACTGAATAGTATGTTTTACGTATAACTAACGGTAATGTGTTGACTATGTATAGATTACGAATTTTCACTGTTGAGAAGTTTTTTGCCCTGATCTTTATTTGTATTTCAGTCACAATACCTTCGTGCCTACGTTCTGTAACTCTCGCATCGATAAAATTGGTCGAGAAAAGTTGGCAAATGGAACAAAATTTTGATCATTTCTCGATAAATTGTAAATTTGCGTAACAAAAATTTTAAACAACTGGCCCATATAAACACCCTTATTTATTCGTGTACGATTTTAGTTATTATTCCAACTAAAATTAAAAAAGTTCTGCTGGAAGAATACAATAGGAATCGAAACCACGGCATGAATATTTGTGTGTGCAGCTTAATACAAATTCCTCAGATCACAAAGTTCTTGTTCTCTGAACATTTCCTTTTTGTTTCGATTCCACCCGGACCGATTGCTTTAATCGCCATTTAATTAATTTATCTTGTCTAAAAGTTTTTCATCCCAGCTCGAAGACATACCATCAGATCGAACAAGCTTGCAAAAAATAAGGAATTATGAATAATCGTTGTTAAGGAAAATAAATTAAAAGCACATACCTATGTATATCTACAGTTAAAGCAAAACAAGAAAAAATAATTGTGTTTTTATGAATCAAAGGGAAAGATATACCACAAAAAAGGTAAAAGAAAAGTACCAAAACATACAATAGTTTCTGTAATTTTTTTTTTGCATCGAATGTTTTCATTGATTGCGTCTCAAACAATTTCAGTGTGACAATTTTTTGACAGGGTTTATTGCGCAGTTGGCATTAATTTTTGTTAAGGACGAGACTAGAGACTGTGAATGAATGATGGAGATTGAAAATCAAGGCTTGGAAGCATATTGTAGTGTTCTACTGAAGCTGGTTCTAAACATTGTTAACGGTTTTTTTTTTTATTAACAAATCCAGGTATTTCCGTTGTGGTAAGCCTGATATGTCGAATGTTTTTCAAGTAACGATTGTCTAAGTATACGGGGTTAGTGTAAATCGAATATATTTCATCTGCACTATTAAAACAGAGCTACGAACAACAAAAAGAATTTTGAAAAAATCGGGATCTGGGAGGAGAAACAAAAATTAATTTTTTTGAGTTTTGCCTTAGTATCACAGATGTCTATGTGCTCTGCCGCTGTTTACGGAAAGGTAAAATGGTCTCCGATACACTTTCCCTCCTTGATTTATTCCCGCAATACCCGGCACATCTTCGGGGCATAGGTATGCCCTCTTACAGACCCGCGATAGCCGGTATATCCGTGGCGTAGGTATGCCCTCTTACAGACCATTTAAATAAATTTAGTTAATTTTTTTTTATTTGTCGAAAAGGTTATCCTGTTTTGTTTTTTACAGTTGCATTATTTCGAATTTAATTGTATCAATATGAACATGAATAGATAAACATAAACAAATCTTACAAAAATATCTGTCCTTGAATTTTTACCCGCACATCCAAAAGTTTTCCATTTCCTCTTTTACCAAAATAACAAAAAAAAAAAAAAAAAACAAACTCCAATAACAAACAACAAAATTCAAAGAAAATCGCAGCTTCTATATAGGTATGTTGAAAAATGACTAAACAGTAAACTGAAAACCGAAAACGGCCTTGACATTGACCCATTTGTGATGAATAGGGATTTTGTGTTTTAGAACGTCGTCGTATTCGTTTCGTAGCCGTAGTCGTCGTCGTCGTCGCGTCAGCCAGTGTGTATAGTTAAATGAGTCGACCGAGAACGGTGTGTGCCACACTTGAGCAAAAGTGGGAGTGAAGGGGGAGATATAGAAGGTTGAGTACCTACAAAACTACCCATATAAGCTTTCATCGGCTGGCATTTGTTTGGTACATTTACTTGGTGCATATATATACTTACATAGATACTCGACGCAGATACGTTTGTATAGCAGCAGTAACGGAATTTATACAAAGAGAAAGATGTGGGTATATTTGCAAGCGTCAAAACGGCAGAAAAGATATAAAAATACAATGGTGGCATGAAGAGAATGCAGGGGCTTTGGAGCAGACCAACCTAACCTACCCATAAAGTACATACATCCATATATACATATCGCTTATTCGTCGACGAGTCAGGCTATTTATTTATAGGTACATATACTCGACGACGACGACGACGCGACGATCTTTTTTCCCGTCCATCATCATATTGTAGGTATGTATAGTTGGTTGTTGTGGTATGGTATGGTGTGGTGTGGTGTGCTCCCAAATGTCTGCTATACCTACAACTACATATAGATGCCTCGGCTTGCTCTTCCTATATCCATAGTTGTTTCGTCGTTTTATTTGTTTCCTTAAACTCTTTATTTTTTTTTTTTTTATTATTATTTATACCGAGGGGTATGAGAAACATTTTGTTTTTAGGTCATTAACCCTCTTCCATGCGATTTTATATCTATTGATGTGTTTTTTTTTTCATGTTCTTTTATTCATGGTTTGTTTACGTTTTCTTTTTTTTATATTTTACATTTTACATTTCAATTGGTGCTACTGACCCAGATTGTTTTCTTATTATCAATTCACCTACATGTGGATTGATGATGAGGATGACGATGGTGAAGGTCGACGGCGCGGCGGCAACTATGACGATCAGTGGCGAGAAAAAGGGAAGAGGAGGAATTGTTTGAATTGAGAACGGTTTGGTTTTTCAGCCCTATTTTGTTTTACGATTGTATTAAATTATTCCATTCAGTTTTAAGATTTATTTTATCAATGAAATACAATGAAATACAATGAAATACAATGAATTATATAATATAACGTATTCTTTTATGAATTTCTTAAGAACTTATGTAGGTACAATGTACCTACCTACTTATACGTATACAGATATAGATTTGTTGTGTTTTGTGTTTTTTTGAAGGCCAAATTACCCGTTATTTATTGAAAATTGCTTTCCGCCGAAGCACACATGGTTATTCACGACTAAATGAAAGTTTTCCTGATATCAGTATTTGTTATATTTTCTCAGAAAAGCTTATTGGGTGATGTTATACAAAGCCCACTTATCATATTATTATAACTACCTATCTACACTTTTTATTGTATTAGTACAAATCCATAATCTTTTAACATTTTACCAAGAAAAAGCCATTCCTGATCTATCAAGGGTCTTTTAACTATAACTAACCTAGTAGCTAAAATTCGACAGTTTCAGATTTTGTTAAATTAAATGCGAATAAAAATAACCAAATACCTATTTGGCCAGTTTGTTCACAGCTGACCATCGATAATGAAGGATTAATGAAAATGGTACATTATCGAATGTGCATGCTAGCCATGGTACCTACATATCGAAGAATACAGTAGAATCTCGGAAAGAACAGCTTGGAAAGATGAAAGAAATATTTTCACTTTTCAGTGCTCAAAAAGATTTAAGTGTTGAAATTTTGTACTAGAAAGTGTTGAAATTTTGTACTAGAAAAAATGAACTCTTTACTCCCAACTTAATTTTTTACTTTTTCTTTGTCTTTATTTCCTCGTACTATATTTATGTAACATTATCTAGTTCTGTGAACGGTACTTTGGGGCTTATTTACACTTGTTATGTCAATAATATTTAATGTTTTTTATTTATAAATATAAAATCATCTTCCTCAAACAAATGTTGATGCTAGAAAACATGAACAATTTTGAAAAGATGGATCCTGTTTTATTTGAGCTTTTATTCATGGAAATCGCTAATCAGACGATAATGGTTGATTAGCGTCATTTAATTAGAACCTATGAAAGTCATGCTACAGACACAGTGTAAACAAACTACCCCCTTAATAACATTATTTTATGCTTTGTTTCCAGTTTCCCACAGAAGGATCATAATAGTTTCGATTAAATTAAGAAGTAGATTGAGGTAAATGGTCCCCCATTTTCTTATGAAGTTGAAGTGAGACAGCGAGTTTCATGTATGTCAAAATGTCAAAAAGTAGTTTGACTTTGACAGTAGGTAGGTACCTAACTTTAATAAGCTTAATGGTCTTTCATTTTCTTAGTTGAAGTGAGACAGTTTCATGTATGTCAAAAGAAGCACTAAAGAATCGATATTTCAATGAATGCATTCAGTGTGACATAATACATAATAGGTAAATATATTATGTAGGTTAGTTCGATTTCTAAAACTATTGACCCTATGAAGATTTTACTATAGAATGTAGATTAATCTACAAGATAATCGAAATCAATCTTAATCTTTAAGATTTGAAAAAGAATAAAATCTCTCATCAGTGGAAAATAATACTATCTTGATTGATTTTCAATTTCAATCGAATGAAATGTTTATTATATTCTACAATTCGTACGTTTTAGAAAATTTCGCAGTTGCTACTGTCAAAATTGGTGACAAACGGCCGTAGATACATACCTATACTATAATATGTAATGTATCTAGTTATTAGTTAATTATTAACATATCATGTGGAGCTTTTGGTGCTCATTTACTTTAAAAACTTGACATCGCTGAGTAATGATCATCATTTAAGCACATCTTTACTAAATTATCGATGTCTGGCAAGCGATAATTTTATTTTTAATTTTCTCTTCATTGTGTATACCTACGAACGAACTTTACCCATCAATCGGTGTAAAGCGTCATTTATAATATCAAATAATGACATGATTCAATAATTTATATGTTTAGCACAAATCGTAACTATTACTACTACTTGCATATCATTAACAATCATAGGTATATCGATAGTATTGATGTTAATAAAAGTCTTTTTTGATACAAATTTATGTAAATAAGGTATACATATGTACAAGTATCAACAATGTACATAAATAACTACGAATTGTTTGTTTAGAAAATGTATGAAATTATAATCGCGTGCCATGAAAACGCTAATGTAGTTTGTGTCACCACCCCATATTTATCCCATACTCAAAAGTGCTCTCATGAGGAAAATATCGAGAAATTCAGTTCAGTTGTATAATAAATATATACAGAAGTCGTTGCTTTTGATGCGCTTCTTTCTTTTGAATGGTTTCTGCCAATAAAATTATGTATATAATGTTAAGAGAAACGTTAAATATGCTATAGGTGTATATATACTCAAGTCGATGTCTACATGGCGGTTGACCTTCGCTATAGATCAAAATAAATAAAAAAAATAAAATAATAATCGCAATAGTCAAGAAGGTAGCGTTGCAATTAATAATGTAAATGTATGACCGTAGGTTTTTTGTAAAACTATTTTGAATTCTTTAATTTAAAATTATTAATTTAAAATAAGATTTGCTCTTATCCACTTTTTCAATTAATTTAGTTTTAGTTTAGTTTAAAATACATTTTGTGGAAGTTATAGTATTTTTTCTTCTAACAATAAATATAAACATTAGGTGTGTTCCTTTATTTTGAAACTCTATTTGTGTGAATTTTATTTTTTTTATTTGAACTTTGACAGACTTTTGTGTAGAAATTTACACAAATGCAGAGAGTTTCAAAGTAAAGGAACTAGGCCATTAACTGCTTTTCAGGTTTTTGAAGAAAAATTCGAATAGAGGAAATAGAGTTTTGACTTTTTTTTGTTGTGAATATTCACTTATATCTCTTTAATGGCTCTACCGATTTTGTTATAATTCTTCTTAATAGCACAAAAAATACTGCATTCAATATATGTATTTTTAAAATATGTAGTTTAAAAAAATCAAACAAATCCATTTTTTAGTAGTTACTAATTTTTAATTTCCTTGTTAAAGCCTAGTACATACTTGTGAATCATGTCGTGAATCCATACAAATTTCAATTTTTGGTCATCCGCGAACGTGCTCGTGAAGCAATGACAATAAGTGGAGAGTTTGCGTTCACGAGCGGTGAACCAATTCCCGCGCAAAATGCAAGGGAACTCTTTGATTTTTGGTGTAGCTTTGACAATTTGATCGTAAAAGCTGCAAAAGTCAAGCAAATTGTGTCAAAAATTCATTTTCTCCACTGATGGTTGTTCACTTCACGACGAAATATGTACTAGGCTTAATATTGAACGATTAAATTAAAACATCTATGCCGGAGGGGTAGGGTTAACTAAAAACGTGAACCTTACGTGTCCTTGTCACACATTACGTGTCGAACAGTACGTTGTAATTGATGTTTACGCTTTTCAGCCGTGACTCGAAACTCGAGACATTTTTTTTTTTAATATGTAGCTACATTATAAAATAGAGCATGTTTGTGTGAGTCAGTCGTGCATAGTTTTTATTAGAGAAATTAAGATAATTATTTTTAACAACAAATAATTTGACTGGACTGATGGTTATTGAATGATTTAAAATATCAACGTTAACTCTTGGGCTATAATGCTTGTCTGCTTGTTTTTATTTTAAAATAATGAATGAAACGTAGACTCTTACTTTCAGCATCATCCCCCTCAGTGTCGTCGAGCAATCCCTTTTGATTTGTATGTAGATACCTCATCTTCACTACATCCATCTCGCCGATTTTTCTTCTTTGTTTTTTTTTTTTTGTTGTATAGTTACTTTTTCTTTTGCTTACTTTTTTATACATATATTAATTTTGTTTGTAATGTTGAATGTCCCAGATATATTTAAAATATACATGCATAATAGTTAACGTACAAAAAAAAACACAACTTTAGCGAGTTCAAAACATTCCTAAATGGCAGCGCTAAGTAAATTGGGATAGGTATGAATATAGGTATACAGGTATGGCACAAAGTTGTGTAGAGTAGGTAAAACGAAAACTACGAACCGGTTACATGCCGTGGAGGTGTAGGTTACGTTTACGGAAACAAGTAGCTAACATTTTCCTTTTGCGCTTATACACATATATATATATGTATATATATTTTGGTTAGCCATGACATTTTTCAATGCAAGGGAAATTGGGGATTGGAGGCAAAACTTGTGGCGCTTCATCAATATTACTTGATTTTGTTTTTAAAGTATGTTGACAAACAAAGACAATGGGTGCCGGGTATGAATAAAAAATGTATCACCTGTTCAAAACTCCGCTTTTTGGTGCATGTAGATATGAATACAATTCTTAATCAATTGTATTTATTTGCTCCGTTTTATTCATACTATACTCAGTGTATACAAACATATGTACATAGTACTTTTAATTATTATTTTCACTGGCGCATAATATACCCTGCACCAAAAATTTAAAACATATTCATTTTTTTTATTTATTTTTTTTTAATGAAAAATAAATTTTTTAACTCGTTACAGAATTCAATAAATTCGAAAAATGTTGAATTTAATTCTTATCCGAATTAACCTTAGATAACATTTATTATTGTGAATATATTTGAATAAAACGTATTTTATTAAGTCATTTCCGAGAAAAAAAAGTTTGGTTATGTCAACTTAGGTGAGCGCGAAAAAGGAAGATTTTAGGAAAATTTTGCCGCCTTGTCTTAATAATTAGGAGCTCATTTTATATCACAAACAGCTTAAGAATGTTTAATATTTTGAATTTTGCAAATACAATAATTGTACAATTATTTATGATAAACAATATTTGCCAATTGGCTACACTTACCGTCGCGTCGGGCGGTCATTCTTTCAAAATCCATCAATTTTTCGCTCAGTTGTTTCTACTGTAAACAAATCTATGAAGTGCTTAAAACGCTCAATCAGATCAAGAAGAAGATTAAATTTGACAGTACCTACCTTTTTCCAAATGCAAATGATGTTTTATTCTTGTTTATAAACTGAAAGACCGAATTCGGTTTTCCAATAAATGCTTTCAGCTCGAAATGTGAATAGGTTATAGTACGAACCGAAATGAGGTAATTTCGTAAATTACTGAAAAAGTGTTTTAATTACAAATTTTATAATTATGTTTGACAGATAATTTAATTTTGTATTTGATTTGGAAGTTAATGGCTTCTTTTTGTTGTGTTCTCTTTCTATTTCTGCTTTCAATATGCATCAAATTTTGATATTTTCAATGGTTTCCAATGAGTTTCCTCTATGGATGCATTCCACTTGGATGTGTTCATATAGTTTTTAGACTCTATTAAGATTTAAAAAGATAAATTTCTATTCTAAACTTCTAGATTTAAGAAATCAATTTATATAATAAATCTTCAAGATTTTGAAGAAGGTCGGTCGAATGGTGCCACTTAAAATCACCATGTCGAGAAATCACACCCCTTAATAATTCAATAATTGTCTTTTGATTTGTGTGATAAGTACAGCGCGATCTTGTTGAAAGTAGAAGTTATCCACTTCAGGCCAAAAAAAAAAAAACAAAATCAACAACAAAGAAATAGGGTGGATAATTTAGTCAGTAGAAATAGTGAATAATATACCTATTAGTTGAAATAAAATTTTGGAATGTCGGGAATGATTTAAAAGTAGGTATATGGGTTTGCAGAAAAATATTTTTAATTGAATGTTGGCAGACTTTGAGTACTTAAGGATACGTTCGTGGGTATATATTTTGCAATATTATGCTATGTTTTTATTACAACTAAAATTTAGTGTTTTATGCTACGGTTAGACGGTCAACGTAAATAATAAATGCGTTGACTCCTTGAAGTCACGAAAAATCCTCAGTATACACAATGTTGCTCCTAGATGCTTTGACATATAATATCTGTGTCAATGTGTGAACATTTTTGGCTTCGGTTCCGAAATAATATCAAGATGCGTTTTCTATTCTTTTTAGAAGAAGCGCTGTCGAATCGAAAACGCCATATGCACTTTCCGAATGACAGGTCACATTAAATATGTACTGTATAAAAGTATTTCAGTTATGAAGTTCGTTCCCTTTCGGGTATTTATACTTTTCGTTAACAGCTGATTTTGACACGCATACCAACTTTGCGACGGTTTAAAAGTGGATATAATAGTGATTATAAGGTTTTAATCGGACTTGCATTTCTGTGCTAGTTACAGTAAAACCAGCTTAAAGAGAAAAACCCGCTTATCTGAAACGTTTTTCACCGCCTAGTACCAATTACCTATAAAACACTCCGCTTGAACTTAAATAAAACTTGCTTAAGTGAAAAACCCGGATACCCGGAACATATTTTCAGTTAAATTTTACATTTTTCATTGAAAAAAAAACTCTGAAGTGAACAAAAATTAAAATCGAATAGAAAATAAAAATTGCTGAACGCTTTCACTTCTCTTTTATTTTCTACCTCCACCAAATTTTCACCATCGAAAATGACATTTGAATTTCTGATATCCGCTTAGGTGAAATTTTTGCTTCCCTTATTCGTAATCTTTAAGTGAATTTTTTTGTTCACTTAGCGAGGTTCGTTTAAGTGAAAGAAAGACTGGCATTTTCCGGTTTACTGTTTTACTGTACCAATAAAAAACGCCTAATATTGCGACATCAATTTCCTTATATGCCCTATCTTTTGTTTGGTTTATTAAAAAAAAAAACCTGTTGATATTTTTTGTCCAACGCACAACTTGCTTTTTGGAACAATGTATCAACATAGCAACTGAAAATTAGAATTAAAAACACTCATGACATTCGTAGTGACGGATTTGTTTCCTTATATTAATCGACAAAAAAAGGAAGTGATTTGTATTTAAAATAAACTAAGTTCTTCAGAGATTTTAAAGATTAAAGAGGACTTCCGCAGGTGATGTTTGATTAATGAAACTTCCACGGTTCTCTAATACTTATTTAAACTTTTACTTAATCGTCCATAATTTCTAGGTAAATCGTAAGTATCTATACTTAATTTGTCGTCAATAATAATAAAACATTCAACCCTAATTTTCCGTCAATTTCTCCCTTGCCTCTATTTTTCTTCCTTTTTTCTTAACACAAATATACATAGATATACCTATTTAATATCTATGTATTTCTGTTTTTTGTTACTATCGGATACGTTTCTATGGTTCTTGGTTAACTGTAGTTACTCAAATCGTTGTTTGTGTTTTCCTTTTGCGGTTGCCGTTCTTCTCAGAATTGCACTTAAGGTTTTTTAAAACTTCTGAAGTAGGTAGGTAAGTTGTCTTGTACAGGGTGGGATTACAATCACTACTATGCACACATTTTATTTTGTATAAAATAATTTCTTTTAATTACGTACAAATTACCAAAGAATACAAATCTAAAATTCCTTAAAAGTTTATATGCACACAGAGTTTGACAAATTAGGGCCGATGGGGCTCGATTTTTAACTCGCCGATTTCCGCGGATTAACTAACATTTAACCGCATGGTGAGTTAAAATCTTAAAACAATTCTGAAAACCCTTTATGCAACTGATCCTTAACTCTTTCGCGACGCAGCAGGTGGTCATCCATATAAATTTCCATTGTTCTGTAGAACAGCGTAAGTCTCGTTCTAAGAAGTGCGGCTAAAAAATATTTTCTGAAGTTTTGTTGTTTTCCTGCTCACACATTAAATTTATAATTATAATTTTCCCGTTGCGTTCCTTCTGTCCCAATAATTAAAACTTTCTGTTTGAATGACAGCATATTGAATTGAAGACCACATCGCTAGCCTGTCCCGTTTGACAAAGCCTTTAAAGATGTTTGACATTTGGCTTAATTTTCTTAACATCTTTTGACATCCTTGCTGTATTAATTGACATCCAAAACATTTAATTCACACGGAATGGCTGCGAATTTCTTATCGAATAAAAGTTTATCACACTAATTAATTTGAATTCAATTTCGATTTAAGTACGATGTAAATAAATGCTCTTCCACACTATCTAACATGTCAAAAATGTGTCAAAAAACACATATAACAGTATGGAAACAAAATTTTAAAGCTTCTCAGTCCTAATACAAGATCTGACAGCTTATTTCACAAGATTTAACTTGGGTTTAAATAGGTATACATTTAAAAAGATTTTGGGATTGGTTCTGAAAATGATTTATTTCGATGCTAGTGGTGGAAGGGAAATATGATTTTATTTTTTACTTTACTACAACAGGATATATCTGTCAATATTTATGCGAAAATAAGTAAGAAGGGCTTTAATTTTCATTAATTATGCTTTACTACAACTGGATATAACTGTCAATAGTTATGCGAAAATCTGAATCAACTGTTATAGTTTTATTAATACACAAGGCAAAATTTTTAAACGTCAAATCATTTGACATAAAAAAGTGTCTGTTGCCGTACTGTCCAAAACTGTGAATTTCTTCGAATTAATCAAATCAAAAGTATGTCATAAATAAAATAAAATGTGTAGAAATTCACAGAGTTTCAAAGTAAAGGAACACACCTAATGTGTCGTCGTTGTAGTGTGCGCGATGGTGTAAACTAATGAAGCTCATTTTATTCAACGATTTTCCAGTTCCTCAGACTCTGCACTAACCTTTTCTATAGGTATCGAACGCTTATTGCAAAATGTTGTCAGATTTTTTGAACCCATTATAGAGAAACAAGAAGAACATTGCCTGTTTGGTAACTTTTTTTTCAGAAAATTTCCCAAATTTTAAAAATTTGTGCAAATTCGCAGAAATTTCACGTTACCAAACAGACCTTATGATAGATCCAAAATTCTTAAACAACGGGTTATTTAAATAAGAATTCTGTATATTTACGAGCATAAATAGTTAATGTACGTTTACTCAATGAAATTTCCCAAATTTTAAAAATTTGTGCAAATTCGCAGAAATTTCACGTTACCAAACAGACCTTATGATAGATCCAAAATTCTTAAACAACGGGTTATTTAAATAAGAATTCTGTATATTTACGAGCATAAATAGTTAATGTACGTTTACTCAATGATACATACATACATATATCTGTACAATATACCTACATACTTATGTTTAAAATATGTAGTCATTAGTTATGGTTTACCCTGTAGGTAGAGTATACTACATACAAACTTATTTGATTGATATTCACTTTGTCTTCTTGTTTTTGCCGAAAGTTTCTTCTACTTTTTTTTTATTTTTATTATACACCCCTCTGTTCGTTCACATTTTGCAGATAAATGAGAAATAGATAACATCTACTAGCACACAAAACACCATACCAAACTTTACATAGGCAAGGGATTAGAATAGAATAGAACCCTGCCCTCTGCCAACAAAACAATAACAAAAAGTATCAAGGAATCCACCGCTGTCAAACAAAAGAAGAGAATAAGATATCTGTTTTTCCACCAACATTCCTCCCCATATTCCCCCATTCTTTATCGAGGACATACGAAAGCAGATAGACAAACATAAGCAGCGAACGAAGAATGAAAATAAGGTGTGTGGGTGGATTTTTGGTAAAAACGGACAGAATTTATTTATACGTGCATATGTATTCGTAAATAGGTTGTAGGTTGCAACTTCAACTTCTAACATTTTAGGGAATGATGTGAGGGTATTTTATTTGTTTTGTTGCCTTTTTTTTGTTGTTTAATGTAGGTATGCGTATTTTAGTAAGTGTTGCTGATGTTTCTTGTTGTAATTAGAAAAAAAAATTATAATATGTGGTATTGCTGCTA
This sequence comes from Epistrophe grossulariae, assembly GCA_929447395.1. Lineage (NCBI taxonomy): Eukaryota > Metazoa > Arthropoda > Insecta > Diptera > Syrphidae > Epistrophe > Epistrophe grossulariae. Next base: position 33,191,939 of record OV839567.1, on the reverse strand, counting down.
TGTGTGTGGTGAGTGGTAGGTAACTATAGCTGAATAATTCTTGTTTTTTGAAAAGTTAAACAATCTAAAATGAACAATATGGCTAAAACTATAATTTTGTTATTTCATTTAAATTTGGGAAGTAAGACCCACGTGCATTATCTCCGCGGGACTTATTGCCTTGCACCTAATTAACTCTAAGCTTTGTGACTCATATCTTATTTAGATCCTTAACCCTAGAAAGCTAACGTTCGTCAAAATGACGAGCATTTTAAAGTGCTAAAATGATCTCAAAGAAACATGTGCCATTAAAAATGTGATTGAAGTAATTAAAAATGAAAGGAATATTTATTTTTATGATATTTATCTTTAATTTATAAACTATTTTTCTTATTAAAATTATAAATTTAAATAAAAATTAATAATTTATAAAAAAAAAGAAAAGTTTTTTAATGTTCGTCAAAAAGACGAATGATTAGCGTTTTATGGTAGTTTTGGAACGTTATCTTTTTAGGGTTAAAGCCTTTCCGTGCTGTGTTAGTCTGTGAAGTGTAAATTAATTATAGCTACGCGACTGTCAAATTTATGTGATGATGAAAATGATTATCATATTTTGCCTGCATCGAAATAATCAGTTTCACAATAACTTAAAAAAAAAAATTATGGTAGAATCATGACACTTTTGGCAAGTAAACGAACATACCTAGTATATCTTGCTCGTTATTTAATTGAGAATATTGACAAGCATATGAGTTAAGATCCAGGGCGGCAATTCTGGTTTTGTGAAAAAGTGAATCGAATAACTTTTTACCTTTTCACTCTAAAATCCGATTCTCGTCGAAAACATTCATATGAATAATTTGCTTTCACGTTGGCATTTGGAAGTGAATCTGTGAAAAGAAAGGGTGATTACGAACAAACAATGCCCAACTCAACCACATATCCTTTTCTGGCCTATTTATTAAGAAGAAAATCTTTCTATCTCATACTTTTTTCTCTACAAAAATTTAGAGAATTGCGCTGATTGCACATGCGCTTCAGGAGGAGGTTCGGGATCGGTAATATATGTAGTTCGTCGGAGAATTTTATTCAGCCAGAATCGCTTATTTGCACCAAGTGAATCGAAAAACTGAAAGCAATGCATGAAAGCGAATGTGAAAACTATTTATTCACTATTATTTCACTTTTTCACAGAACCAGAATCGGCCCACAGTTTTGACAGTGAAGGGAGGTGTCAAATATTCGATTTTAAATGTTTAATATTCTTTCATCCATTAAAACTCACGAATGAAAAATCGTGTTATGCTTTGGTTTAAATGCGAGTGTGTGAGCAAAAGTTCACATTTAGTGAGAAAGTGGTAATTAACACTCAAAGTTCTTGTTGAACGTAGTAGATTTTCGTAAAAATATGAATTGGCTATTCAGTAGGTGTCCTAGGCTTTCGTGTAATTTTGGTTGCACACTTTCGGGTTCGCTAGAAAGCAACTGACCCCAAAATTTTGGTTTTAACCTATAAAACTGTTGTTAATTCATAAAGCCGGAACCACACATATCGCGTTCAAAAATGCATAACAAAAAATTTTAAAGTGGCTTGGACTACCCTGTACAAAACTCTATTTCCCATGGCTAAGAAGTTACCATAAAATACATAATTTTGAATACAACACGTCAAAGTGCATTACATCAAAGTAAAAAAAAAAAAAAACAAAAACAACAAATTAGATATACGCTATTGGCAACACTCAAGTACGCTTGTAAAAGAACAAACACAAATTCCGCGGTTCGTTCGTCGCTACGCTTCGTTCCTAGTTTTATAATGGTACCTATAGCCGTTAACATTTTCTTCTGATTTCTGAACCGCCACCATTCTTCAATTCATTACGAAACTATCAGTAGCATTGTAGCAATGTGGTGGTGTCGGGGTGGCGATAGGGCAACGAAGCGGCGGCATCAAGCACAAAAAGATACCAAATCACCAAACAGCGCAGCCATCTAATATAATACCTACTCTACTACCTACTATATCACATTAAATGTGGTTGGCATTCGATGCTTTTTTGCTTTCGATGTGCGTTTTCCTGTTTTTTATTTGTCGTTGGTTGTTGTCGTTCCTCCATTTTTATACCACCTATCTCGTCTATCAGCAAAGTAAAAGCTATAATAGCTAGCAGCAGTAGGTATATAAGAAAAAAAAAAAAAAAAAAAAAAAAAAAAAAAGAAAAGAAAGATTTGGCACTCCATAGAACCAGCACAACCAACAACATGCACATCCACATTTCGTCATGACATTAAGATCTCGACCTGATCCGATCCGACAAAGCATGAACAGCAAATATACAGCGTTGCTTCACTCCATTCCATCCACACATATAGCAGAAAAAGAGTATGGAATATAGACGACAAGGAGGCCATGCCATGCGGCCATGCTCTGCCTGATTGCCAACCAGCCAGAGCCAGCCCTCTAGTGCACACCATCATTACAGTTTTTGTTGCTGACGTTTCCATCCACTAGAAATAGCTATAGCAAAACCCAAAATCCCCAACTAGCTCTTATTCCACATCCACACTAAAGCTATCAAACTAAACCAACCGTCCCTCTTCATTCCGCTGCTATATTTACACCCCGACGTCCGTTCTATACAATTTCCTCCTCTGTGTTAAATTCTGTATCTTTCGGAATAAGCTCTTTGTGTGCTGTGTTATGTGTGTTGTGCGCTGTGCCTGTTCCGTGCTGTGGCCTGTGGGGGCTGCCTCTACTTTAGCTTTACTGCTTAGTGCTTGCCATGCCATCGCATCGGACCATTTTTCGTTCGTTTTGTAGTCATAGTCATCGTGCTTCGTGCTATAGTGGCAGGGCAAGCCAGGCCAGGCCAGGCCGGTGGAGTCATTGAGAACAGAGAAAATTGCTTAAACTGAAATTATATTTTGCTATGTATGTCGTTGTGTGTCATTCTGAATACTTGGCTCGTCGTAGTCGTCGTCGTATATGTGGGACATCAGCTGAAACAGCATGAACAACGACGAGCCACAGAGGTGGTATAGAGAAGCATTAGTCGAAAAATGAATGGAACCAGAGGGGTTTGTTGGGTTGGGGCGGAAGTAAGTCGGTCGCTGAAATCGCTTGCCTCCCGTTGTACACCAGTGTTATTTGCGATGTTGGCGTTCTCTTGTGCTGTTGCTACTGCTTGGCTTGGCACGCCAGCCAGGCCAGTTGAGATGCTCTGCTGTGTGGGGCTGCTGCTATACTTTTATTTGTAGCTCGCATACATACAGCAAAGACTTATACCAAATTGACGATGACTACAACTTTTAACGAAAATGACTGAGTTACGGAACGTTTTTTCAAGCAAATGCCATTACAGTGTTGAGGAAATTTTTTTTTTTTTTAACACCACTTGGAACGAATTTTGTTATGATTCCAAAAGTCATAATTTTTAGTAGATTTGCGATAAAGTAGACATAGTACCTGGGTAAAGGGTATATCTACTCAATTTGAGTTACAATTGCGGTGAGCTCGTGAGTCGTGAGTGTCCAGGGTTAATCTCAAGCAAAAGAAACTAAAGCTTGAGTTTAAAAAATTTGTGATTTGTATTTTTGTTTGCAAGTTAAGAATTTTAACGTCATAACTCAATTAATAAGAAACCCAGACATTTTGGAGGTAGGTATTTTATAGACTCTGATTTTTAAGAATAGATGCAATTAAAATTGAAAATGACTGAATATAACTGAATTCCAGATACGAAATTTTAATTGGGACACACTGTTCATGAGAAATTTTATGCATAAGAATTTAGGATAAAAACGAAATATCTGCCCTCTAGTGACGAGTTTTGTAGATAGATAAATGACGGTTTGCACGAAAATACCTACATCTGAAAATTTAAATATTGTTCTATCACAAAACTGACGATTTTGAAATGTATTCGTCACGTAGTGGGAAAGTACTCATTAGTAGATGAAAATCATCATCAACCAACTACACACTGTCCCTTGTGCAAAAAGGTTATTATTAGAGCACTGATATAACACGTAGGGGTTTGAAAACTAAACCGTAAAAGGACGGGCTTTGGAAATAAAAGAATTTTCTATGAACTTCGCTTTTAGAATTTTAGTACTAAATAATTTTTATTTTTAAAATAGTACCAGACACTCTTCAAAAATGTTCTATACATATTTTTCTTTCTTAAAATCTCACCACGAACCTTTAATTCTGTAATCTGTTTCCACCTTTTGTTTCTTATGTCAGATTCGGAGTAACTACATTTTAATTTCCATACAAAATTCTCTCCAAAATTTAAGCAAAACATTTTAGCTGAGAGGCACGCAGCTACAGCTAAAGAATTAAATGTTCGTTTCTTAAGCCTAGTACGCTGCTGATGCGAAACGAAATTTTTCTGTGATCTCCAAACAGACAACGAAACGCTTACGAAAACACAACGAAAAATATCCTTGGAGAGTTTCACTAATTCCAAAAACAAAATAAAACATAAACGCTAAAAATCAGAGAAACCAATGATGTAAGAAAATGATAAACAAAAAAAAAACACAAATAAAACTGAAATGTCATTTTTCCGCACACAATAAATAGTCTGTATAATTCAGTGCGAAAAAGTAGCGGAGACTTCTCCAAATAATCTGTTACAACTATAAATTTCGCTCTTCGATCAGCGTACTGCAAAACGAAAAGCAGAACGAAATTTTCCGTTTATGATTTCGTGTCATTTTTGTATGGGATTTTTCGTTCCGCATCAGCAGCGTACTAGGCTTTACTGTATACATCACTTATCTTTCAAAATCTAGCGCACACAATAATTGTTCGGCAAATTTAAACAAATTCTGTAGTTCATGAATTTTGTGTGAAAAGGGGCGTTCACATTCAACGACATGTTCATCAACATGTGTCGTGTCGTTAGATTTTTGTAATGTGATGTCGGTACGGAAGTCGTTAAATGTGAACGCTAGCAAAACGACTCGGGTCGGACGACACGTCGTTGAATGTGAACCCCCCTAAATATGTGTTGAGAAAATTAAAATAAATATGGATAAATATTTGTGAACAAAAGGTTTATCTCAGCAAAAGAAAACAAATCATTTTATTTCATTTCATTCAATTGAAATAGTGAAAAAAGAAGAATATAATTTTTTCTTAGAAAATAGCTTTTTATGACATATTCCCCACAAGAGCTATTTTTTCAAAATTTAGGTAAGATTTTAGCTGACGTTTGGAGAGAAAAATGACAGCTACAGTTTTGCGTGATCTGTGTACTAGACTTTTATGTACATAAATAAAAACAATGATTATTTGTTTTGTCAAGGATCTGTAAGTATATACAAAAATTTTTTCACCACGGCTTAATTGAAATTAACATCTTTTTTTTAGCAATTGCAAGTAAATTATATGGAAAACCTTGTGTTTTTGATGTAGGTTTGTAGGCAACAACTTTCCGAGAACTACATTCCGAATAGACATTGAAAGGCAAAAGGAAATATAAAGGAGTTCTAGTAGTGATCAAATGAAAATGACATTTATTACAATCTTATATTGAAAATATAAGGCGCTTACCAAAGATTGCAATCTCTTTAACAACAAATCTTTTTGTGAGATGAATTTTTACTAATTAATTGTTCCCCGAATTCCATTAATCAATCAATAGCAAGACCAAAAACAAACTTGTTTGATAGTTTTTAACTGCCTTTAGCCCTACAAAAATTGGCGTTTCGTCCGGGCGATCTCACTTGGACTCATCAGTTGACTAGTAAGAGCCTTGTAAATACGCAATTTTTGTTAAGTTTAGTTTATCTTACGTGGATTTCGTGACGAATATCTAGTGTGAACTACATACATATATCCAACAAGACTAGAATTCCTAATCATTAAATTGGAAGGTTTTTGTTTTTTGTCCGTGGCCTGGCATGTAGTTTATATAAGGTTTTTTAATAATACAAACAAATTCTATATACAATATAGCCGTTGAAAGCTGTTTTGAATCAATAACCCAACAAGTCCAAATATATAGTGCTAAGTCTTCTACTTGGCTGAAGTATTTTAGTAATATATAGAATTTGTATATTATTAAAAAAAACCTTCTTATATACAAACTTATTTGATTTTATGCGATAAAACGACTTTTCGTCACTTCGTCACAGTCCTTTTACTAAAAGTCGTTTTAATTAAACCGTGTGTACACAATGGGCGTTTTTCTTCTTTTCTGAGCGTGCTCTGCTCTGAGAGTTCAGATTTATTTAAAGAAACACGCTTCACCAGCTGTCATTTTTTTTATTTGTTCAAAGTTGTCATTTTCTTTATGTTCAGCTATTCAACTCCGCCTGCTCTATCAATTTATTCTGAGCTCATAGAGCGCGCTCTGAACATGCTCAGAGCGAAAAAAGAAACATAAAATTGGAACTCTCAATGCTCTGAGCTAAAAAACAAACACGAAAAACGCCCAATGAAGAAAAAACCCTTTCAATTCAATCTAATAGGCTTTTCACACCTAATCCAAAACCGGGTTTTCGGCAAAAAGTTTTCAAAAACTCGAAAAGCGTTCACACTGAACATTTTTCAAGTTTTCTTTGACATTTCACAAACACCCATTCATCTCCTGCAAAACAATTACAACACATCTCATTTACATAACACACTCACAATTTCTTTTGTCAGCAGAATTCAGCAGTTTTGTTTTTACATTTGATTGAGAGCTGAATTTTTCGAAAGGTTTGTTTGTTTAGTTCAACTCCGAATTTCAACTAGTTTTCGATAGGTTTTATATAAAACTTGTGGTTTACGAAAACTTGTGGTTTACGAAAACTTGTGGTTAACAAAAACTTGTCTTTTACCAAAAATGTATGGTAAAACTTGAGTTTTCGATTAGGTTTTCCGCCAAAACCGATAATTTCGCGAAAACCGCTTGGTGTGAAAAGGCTGTAAACCTTTCCTATCTCACAACCTTAAAATCCATGTATATCTCACACAAAAAAAAATGTCTTTCATGTTGCACCCGAAGATATTACAATTGAATTCCACCCAAAATCCACCGGATTTAAATCTTTAACTTTAAAACTTTTAATTTTGCACTTCAAACTTCATAACAATTATATTTTGTGTAAGTTTCAGGTCAATCAAATGGTTAGTTTTTGAGTACTATCTATTTTTTTAATTTTAGTGTTCAGCGCCATTTAGTTATCAAAAAATTTTAATCATAAGGTTAGTTTTTGGATTTTAAGCTCATAAACGACCAGCTTATTTTTAAGATCACAGTTTAATAATTTGACCGTCAGATATGGCGACCATCGCTCGCAGTGACGTACGTCGTCGTTCGTTGCGTGTTAACATTCCTTATAACCGCATGATCAACGATATCGCTTCGGTTTTCCCCGAGTTTAATTATGCAATTATCATCTATACTTACACTATACCACCTTATATATATGTATAACATCACAAACTCACTTCATCAGACTGCAATATACATATTTCAGAAACGTTAATTTGTGCGTTACTTACAGTACATCATAGAAAAAATATAAATTCTATGACTCCCAACATAACTGTTTGTCCCTAATTTGATTCGCACTTATTAATTTGTATGATCATTGAATTTGCCGTTTATTGGCTGTTTTATATGCATAACTACTTGCTCTGGAAATACAGAAACGAATATACCAGTTATTCATCGAACAATAAAAAGTTAATCTTTATCCGAGTGATTTTTGAGAAAAAAATTTTGTTGAGGTTAAAATTTTTTTTATCGAACTAAAAATCAAAATTTTCAATCAAAATTGCATTATAATTTATAATATCCAAGGCAGAAAATGTTAGCCCAGTCATGTTTTAATTTATAAAATTATTACACATTATTCGTACCATATTGATAGCACATACACAATCCTTTAAACTTTGAAGTATCAGTAAGAGATTTTTTTTAACTACTTGTTGTTTTTGTAATTTCATTTGATATCCGTGAATTTTAATTTCTCAATTTCTTGAGAAAAGAACACACATACTTAACCAAAAGAATTAATTTACCGCACATACCGAGTCGCGTCTGAAATATACATACATCAACAAATATTTCGAGAAGATGATGAATATTTAGAATTGAACGCGAAATTTGGCAGAACTTAACATTTTTGAAAAAAAAACTCGGACAAAAACAAAAATGATGGCTGCGATAATTCCGGTATGGTTTCAAGGCAGGCAATTTTAAAGCAGTAGTTATAAACAAAATTTTTTTTTTTTTTTTCGAATAAATGATATTTATCTAAATATAAGCAAATTCTCTGTGTTCACTTTAATTCACATAATACTGTACGTGCGAGGCAATAGTGCATTTAATTTTTTATGTTGTTTTCGCTTGGTGGACGTTCGGAGTACTCCTTTTTCGCTCCTTCTCTAAGAGCCTTCGAATTGTTGTTCCGAGTAATGTTTTCGAAGTGTTTTTTCTGTTCCCATTTTCATAAGAAGTAGACGAAGAACACCACACATATGTATATATAAAGTTTTTCCTTAGATTACTTGTCGAAAGTGACAAATGCTTTAGGAAGGCATTTTATAAAATGGCGACATTCGGTATTGATGTCTGTATATTCTTTTGGCGAAAAATTAAACTATCGTCGGATTTTTTTACTAGGTTTGTTTGATCGCCTTGCCTTCGTATTGGATTGGTTGAAACGACATTGAATTCAGCGAATAAAACTTTTCTACTACTTATCTGATAAAAGTGAAATTAAAAAAAAAAAAACAAATTAATGATAACAGATGCCAAAAAATATATATCTAAAGTGAAATCAACTGCTTATAAATTCTTTTTAGCCGTTGTTATACATTTTATAATTACAGTTTTGCCCGGCTGTTTCATTGGCGAAATATCTTCCGGATAAAAAAAAAACAATAAAAAATCAGTAGGTATAGGTACTTAGCCTTTCACAGAACCTCAATAAAAAAAAACACAACATGTCAAATTGAAATTGTGAAAGAAGTCCATATGACTGTTAAATTGTAGTACCTATGATGGAAAATGATTTTCATATTTTGCTTCCACACTAGCATCGAAAAAATCAGATCCACCATAACTTCGAAATAATCAAATGTGATTTAGTGTTAGCGCTCCCTAACACACCTCATATAGGAATACAAAAAGCAGAAATATGATTGCTGTCACTCAAGTACGTGATTTCTGCTTTTGACAATTCGGAAAGATACTTTTTTTCGTTTATGAAATTTTCTTAAATCAGTACTTCATTTGTAATATGTATGTAGTTATAGTACATTGTAGGTGATTTCTGCTTTTGAAAATTCGGGAAGCTAATTTTTTTTTTTAATTTATAAAATTATATCAGTACTTCATTTGTTATAGTTTTAGCTAAAATATACATATTTCACATCAAAAAGTGAAGAAATCAATTAGGTCACTCGGTGGACCTGGTTAGGACAAAGCGGATCATTTTATGTGGCGACCGACATTGAGATTTTGTATAACTGCTTCCGCTTTCGTCTATTTCGTTTTATATATTCGCCCTATTTTCTAAATCGAAAGCGAATGTGGAATGTCATTTCGATTTTAATCGCCTAGAATTGTTATAGCAGATTGATATACACAACGGTTGAATGGCATTTTTTGTCCAATTTTTCATTAAAATAAAATGTTAGTTTTATTATATCTTTTTAATAAAACTGCAGAAATATAAAATAAATTCTTTAATTCAAAACATGTAGATGCCCAACAACACACATGCCTTAATAACCTTTATAAATTTGTAAAGTCGAGAATTCTTCAACTTCCTCATGTTCGGCATGTAGAAAACAACATAATAAATACCATATCGTCGGCTAAATACGTAAAGCTGCTAAGTCCCAAGTCCCATTTTGGCTGAAATTGATATTTTGATGCCATTTTCTTAAGAAACACATTCTGCACAAAATCATCACTTCTGTCCAATTTATCTTAGTTGTTGCAGAATCCTAAAGAGAAAATCAGTTTTTATATGGAGCGTTATGTAATTTTTTTTTTGTTTTATTCGCTCGTGTAAAATTTGCAAAACTGGACTTAGCAGTTTTACTTATTAGACGACGATATTACATTTAAATTATACTTTGATTTTATTTCAAAGTTAATGGCAAAAATTATTCTATCTATGTAGGTATGTATTTGCAAGATGATTTGTTTTCAATTAAATAAAAATTCACTGGAAACTAGCTGTTAATTCAATGGAAATTTAAGAAGTATAATGGTGTATATCACCGATAAATTCGGATTTCGATCTGAAATTTGATTTATTTTTTGTAGCGGATTGTTATGGTTATGATTTTTGTTTTACTGTTTAAGTGTATATTCGTGTCCAAAGAGCTGGTGTATGTCAAACTGATATCCGTCAAAATTTTACGGGTGTTAAAACTTAAAGTGGTGTAAGGCGAAAAGTCCACATCTTTAAAATTGATTTATGTTGAAAAAAAAATGGAATTTCTGGCCCATTGGAAGGTTAAAAGGCCGGTTTAGCAATTCCAAGAACTACTTTCACACTCTTAAATATTTTCTATATACTTATTGTAAATACAGAATGTATGTACAAACACTTCGGATGTACAAGCTACATGTATTTTGTATATGTATGTACGTATATATTAATTCTAAAATTAAAATTCTAAGCCACTTTGCTATAAAAGGCGCAAGTAAGTGCGAACAAGTCGTGATTTATTTATCAGTAAAATATGATATCCATGGAATTCTAACAAAAATCTCTTTATTTTTGAGATTAAAAATGTACTTAAAAAAATTACAATCAATTAAATATTTGGCAGTTGGCTAAAGCAAAGAAAAACGTAGGTAGGTACAAAGTTATTTTTTTTTCTGTTTTAAGTTTGACCTTGCCTCTCACATTGCTTTTGATTTCAACTCGCATTTTAAAATTAAATTAAATTCACAATTTTTTTCACGAGAGATTTCTAAAAATGACGAATTAAAAGGTCTCCAGAGTTTTTTTTGTTGGTAAAAATATAACCTCTTTATCAGTAGCTGATAAATTTCAAACAACATACTTTTTACTTATATATAGCTTTTTCAAATAAAACAAATTAATGAAATGAATTTTCGGATATACATATTAACTCGAACATTTTTATGCATTAACTGTTAGGCGACTACTTCTTATTGACACTTTATTTTAGGTTCATTTTTGAACCAATTTTTCCCCAGAATAGCTGGCTTTATCTTGGCAATAAATCTTTTGTCAAATGGTTTATAGCCCAGTGACCGACGAACAAAAAGTAGTCCCACGAAATCAAATAACATGCAAGTCAACTAGCTGGTCAATTTTGATGAATATCCTTATTTATTTTAATTGGTCAATACTCAATGCCCCGCTATACAAATCATATTAAAATGTACTTTTTGGAGATGAAAAGCGATATCGACTCTGCCGAATCCGAACGGCTTAGATGGATAAAATATCAAATTTCAATATTTATCAATTGACAATCTTGAAAATTTGAAAAGTAAATTCTATTTGAAAATTTAATTTAATAAAAACAAATTACTGAATTGAACCTTTCCACCTTTAGTCTGCAAAGTATCTACAATTTTTACCAGTGACAAAATATTAATAAACGCCCTCCAAAATATTTAAATATAGTAATGTTATTTTTTTTTACATGATAATGATATCTGAATTTTTATGTTTTTTAAACAGCCAAACATTTTTTCACAACACTGTTGTCGGTTTAGTATATCTCCGGAGGGCCCATAGAGCTAGAGTGTATGACTCGGCGAGAAACCAACTTGAATATAATGTAGTTAGTCAAGTAACGAAGCAAGCAAGCAAGCTGAACCAACAACTGATGGTCGTCATCGTCGCATTCGTCGTCTTTTCGTCGCTATCGGTTTTTTTTTTATACATTTTCGTTTGTCGTTGTCGTTCTCTTCATCGTCGTCGTCGACGTTTGAGTTTCTTGAAAGTTTATAGCACTGCTCCGAGGCTGGTTCAACCGTGTACGATCTGTGCCGTGTGTGTTGTTGGTTTTCTTGAGTTCCTCTGTTAATATTCACTTGAGGCAATCCATATTCCTGTCGAATATAGGTACCTACTCGTTTGCCTCTCCCACCCGACGCATTCTACAAAAGCCTTTTAGAGACGGTCTTCATCATTATCGTCGTCGTTGTAGTCGTAGTCGTAGTCGTTGCCGTCGTCGTTGTTCTTCTGTTAAGTTTTCGGTCGGTTTTGAGTTTTGTCGACAACGGACATGTAATCGAGAAACGAACGAGACGATTTAGTTGGTTCACTTCACTTAAACTCAGGGTTCAGAACAGAGATAAAGTGGATGGATAGTAGGGGATTTTAACATTAAAATCCTTCACAGTATAGAAACACAAACTTCTGGCGTCTGTGTGTGGTTTACCCTGTTTTTTTTTTTTTTTTTTATTATTTTTTTTTCTTTTATGTTTTATCTTCTGCTCCTCAATGTCGCTGTAGTTGTCTAAAATTTTATTTTATACCTACGTTATTTGTGAGTATTCATTTTTCTTTCTATTTTATTTTTGCTTTCATTATATTTTGAGCGTGTAATCATTTCAGTAGTGAAGACGTTGATGATGACGACGACGACGCGACGGGGAAGCGGTCTTTGTCATGATGATAATGACGATTTGAATATGTTATGTGTTTGCCATGAAAGATTGAACGAAGTTCTCTTTAGTCTCTAGAGGAATACCATTTTCATGATTCTTTCAACCCCCGCTTATGGTCGGTCTAACTTTGTCATCTTTTCCATTCCATCAATAATTTGACTCTGTCGTGAAACTAAGCAAATGAACAAAATTGCCAGTTCTAGCCAGCTAACTAGTCAACCCTCAAATTAGCAGTCCGGATGATTGTTAAAATTCGTTTGCTCTTCATAGGTATATTATACCTATACATATTTTTGTGGATCTTGTGTCGACCTTTTGGCTTTGTGGTTTTATTCTCGTGAGTTTTATAATAAGGACTGAATCCTATACACTTTGTGAAAACTGAAACCGTCCTATCAAGGGAATAGCACAACAAAAAACACCAATAATATATAGGTAGGTAGTAAAAGTAAAACCTCTTATTGATTCCATTTGAGTTCTCTTAAAACCTGAAACACGGGACACTATCATTTTTTTCCATTTAAAACGATAAAGAAAGAAATTTGAGAATACTTGAGTGCACAGTCAGAAGAAGCAAATTTATATTGTACCTAACTAGGTACCTAATAGAGTGCCAAAGTAGTGTAAAATAGGGTGTGGGTACCTTACCTACCTATAGAGCTTTTTCCTTTGGCCATAAAAGGTGTAACACTCACTGAAAGTTGCGGTTTGGAGTTTAGATATGTAGTAAGTGTGGTATATCCAGTCACCAACCTAAATTTAGTATTCGATGCACGTTTTCCAGTTCAAATAATCCTCGTAGAGTTAAAGAACGAGAGACGGTGGTGATGTTGGTTTAATGTCATACTGATGACGTTCGCTCAAGGGCTTTAACTTGGTGTAATAAGGTCAAATCAGGTTTTGTGTTAATTTTCATGTCTTTATTTTTTATTTCTTATCACAAAAAAAAAAACTTTGTAGGTAATTCACTTTCATCGTAACCGGTTTCATAACATTTTATTATTTTTGTTCAAATATAAAACAATGTGCTCTCAAAACCTAAATAACAAAAGACCGGCACAGGTTTATTTTGTCAATGTGTTGTTTTGATTATTTTTATATTTTGTTTGTTGAATTTGATTAGGTAGGTACTAGGTAGATATGTATACTAATTTCAGTAGGTATTTATCAGTACTTTCTTTTTTTTTTTGTTTTTGTCGATGTATTCTTCCACATGCAAAAGACGACGAAAGCAATGAAATTTACAACTACATACCTATTAGGTATATAGTTTATGAATTCAAGCTAGGTGATTTTATTTATATTTGTTTTTTAATTTTTGATATCGTTAAACATAAACAATGATTATTATAAATATAAAATAGGAATTGCATTAATCGAAAAACACTAATGTGTATTCCATTTCTTGATCAATTTCAAAAAGCTTAAAATATTCTGCATAAGTATACATATGTATGATCAATACTAATTAGTCATTGTGTAAGGGCGGAAGATTTGGCGGGAAATAGGTACTACCTGTAATCTTCTGCTATCAAAAATTCTTCCTTAGCATTGGAATATGAAAGGGAGAAATGACTACACATACAAACTGTGTTAACAAAAGTTATCCTAGTTAGTGTAGTCAAAATCAGTTCATATAAAGTAGTCGAGTCAGATATTACGTACCCCAATCAGTCTTGGACCTCTCGCAACAATATCTACGTAAGTTGCTAGCCTTCAAAATTCCAAATTTATGTAAGATTAGTACAAGTCCTCTGTTCGGACGTAAGCATTTTGGGTTTTATTGGAATAAATTGACGGAATCCCCTTAATCATCATACAAAAATAAATTAATTTTTTTTAAATTATTAAAATATTCTCTTTGAGCAGTGTAAGTTCTAAAAATAATTTTTTGATATTCAAATCTTGAAATATTTTAGTGTTTATATTGAGAAAATGATTATTAACAAGTTTTTGTTTGTTTATTTTATTTCTAGGAACTTATTGGTCAAAACAGCAACGATAGTTCAAGTGGTGGTGTAAGTGGCTTGGGTTCGGGCCCTCCTGGTACACCAACACCCCAACAAGTGATGCGACCTACCCCCTCACCAACCGGTTCATCAGGCTCAAGATCAATGTCTCCTGCTGTAGGTAAGTAAAACAAAAAACAAAAAAAAAACAGTTATCTTTCAATGAAAAATTTCCGAAATAATATACAAATTTTGAATATTAGTGCAAAATTTGCCTATATCGCGACCATCGAGTAATCAATCTCAGTCGGGACAGCAAATGCCACCAACAACCGCGAGTCATATGCCCCATGGCAGTAGTGTATCTATTGCCGGCGTTCAACAGCAATCTCAGCCACCAGGGCTGCCACCAGTGTCGTCTGGTAATTCTCAACAATCACCGGCGTCGCAACAACAAACGCCACCAAATCAATCTGTGAACAGTATGTCAGCGCAAGGTAGCTATCAAACACAACCTCCACCACTTTCTCATATGCATGGCTATAAGTTGGGACCGGGTTCAGGGCAAAGCCCCGGCTCAGTCCCACAAAATATGCCTCCATATCCACCGCCGCCACAACCGCAACAATATTCCCAAGGTAAATTTTATTTATCATTGAATGGCGTTTTTCTTTTTTAAATCCGAGCAATGACACTGCACAGATCTTAAGCTTGAGAGCAGAGCAGAGCTCATTGTCAATGGTTTTAAACTGGCCGATCCTAACTTTTTACTCCAGCTCAGCTGCTCGATAATTTTATTCTAATTCCTTAAGTGCGGTGTTCCGATGTGTCTGAGTTAAAAAAGAATCACAAGCTCTGCGTTCAAAAAAACCTATAAAAACAAAAAATTAATTATTATTAATACATTTCAAAATAATTGTTTTTGTAGGAAACTACCCGCCTCGTCCTCAATATCCAAGCAGCTATGTGCCCACACCATCCACAAATCAACCGTCATCTGCCAATACTATGCCACCTGGACCAAATCAGTATCCAGGCCGAACTTTGCCCAATCACAGTGGCACTCAGCACACGCCATTCCCGCCATATCAGCAGAATTGGGTGCCACCGTCGCCACAGAGTCATGCCGGGATGATGAGCAATCATGTGCAAGGCAAAGGAACACCACCTCCACCTCCACAAGCGAACGTCGTTGGCTCTCCACGACCACCTCTCAACTACCTGAAGCAGCACCTCCAACATAAGGGCAGCTACGTGGGAGGTTCTAGTCCAACTCCGCCACAAGGCTACGGCAATGGTCCGGCGGGTAGTATGCATTTGCCTATGGGTCCACCCCATCAAATGGGTCCGCCACACGGTCCAACGAATATGGGCCCACCAACATCGGGGATGCAACAGGGTGTTCCTCCGTCGGTACAAGTACCCACTGATGGAACCTCAACACCGGATCATGGTGTTATATCCCAGGACAATGGCATAACATCGTCGGGTTCGGCGGCGGCCAGCACGCATCCAGTGACCTCTGTTGTGACAACAGGCCCCGATGGTGCTCCGTTGGATGAAGCCAGCCAACAAAGTACACTGTCAAATGCTTCAGCAGGTACATAAATAAAAAATATTCATTTGAATCTTGATAAGAATTTTAATGTATGTTTCTTAATAAAGCATCTGGTGAAGATCCTCAATGTACAACACCGAAGTCACGGAAAAATGATCCATACAGCCAAAGTCATTTAGCGCCACCAAGCACATCGCCCGGCGGTCATCCTCACAATGAGGATTTTGAAATGAACTCGCCACCAAATTGGCCACGAACACCAGCTAGTCCGGTTAGTTTTTCATAGCATTTTGTTTTAATCTGTTCAAATTCTATTCTTAATATCATTTTTATACAGCAGGTTTTCAATAGCCATGTTCCTCAAGAAACTTACAGGACATCGACAAAGAAATCCGATAGTTTATGCAAGCTCTACGACATGGACGAAAATCCAGATCGTCGTGGCTGGCTGGACAAATTGCTTAGCTTTATGGAGGAACGACGAACACCAATAACCGCATGTCCGACCATTTCAAAGCAGCCCTTAGATTTATATAGGTTATATATTTATGTAAAAGAACGAGGAGGATTCGTCGAGGTATGCAAGGTGCCGTAGTAATTCCTTTTACTAACTTTTTTAGAATCAAACTAGCCAAATCAAACAAAATTTCAAAAAAAGCAAACACCACCAACAATAAAACAACCTTTCAAATCAGCTAAATTAATATTTTAAAAATCATTACCAAAGCATTTTTTAATCAATTTTTTTAATAGCATGCCATTTCAACTTTTTTGGCTGAATTTGTCTAATTTTGTGATGTTTTTTTTTTAATCTATTCATTTTTATACAATTTGTTCTTATTGTAATGCAAAAATATTGTTATTTAGGTGTAAACTACACTTATTACTTTTTATATGTTAGTACAAACAAATTCTCACTCAGAGAATCCAAAAATATTGCGCTCATCAGAGTTTCTGGCTGTCACAATTGTGTTATTGTTAAGTCACCCATGACGTAGACAGGATCAATGTAAAACGTCTAGCAAGAAAACTGATACAATTTTATGTGGAATTCCTTTCAACCTTTTCTAAACCGAATCGATTTGTTTTTGTCAAATGAAAGGAAAGGGAACTTATAAGAAAAAATCATAATGGGATTGAATATCATGACTTCCAAATTGATTAAAAACTGATTATTCTACTTCCACAATTGGGTCGATAAAATATGTTTGGAAAAATAACATGTAAATATTTTGTATGTAAATGATCTAAGTTTAAACACAAATCATGTAATATGAACATGCCTGTTGGACCTTTTAAATGCAACTTGAATTTGTACTGCTCTAGTTAGAAGTAAAATAAGTTAAATGCCTTAATGCATTTAATAAAGGATTAATATAAAAGTTTTAGTATTAAATTTGTTGTCTATGACTTCTATTGACAACGTCTTCTTACTATTTACTGATTGTACATCAAATAGTTTTATAGAATTATCTATCTGTCAGAGTAAAATATTTATGTTACACAGGGTGTCACATAACTAGAGATTTTTTGGTTTAATTAATGAATAACATTTTTATTAAATTTTGTTCAGCTTAATTTTTAGCTAACAGACAGAAATTTTTTAAAGGGTTACTGCTTCTTGAGAAAAAATGAAAAATTCTTAAAAAGTGGCTTTCAACTTAGCCGTTGGATTCGGCAGAATATAGTTGTTTTATGGTTCTTGGCTTATTTGCATACAACTTACCCTTTATGTAGCCCAAAAAAAAAAATTACTGTTAAAACCACACCACACACCCTCGTTTGTTCGAGGGTTTGGACAATCATACACACAAAGGTTTTTATGCATACCCATTGAAATGAAATCGACAATACATTTAGTTAAAAGTTCTCTTAAGTTTTAAAATTTCTATCTGCTCTTTCAAGAATATTTCCAAAATTCAATTAAAAGTGCAATATCATATACGAGTAATTGGTACCTATTTAACCCTAATACCCCAGAATGTTTTCCAATAAATCAAATTCTCTGTTTTTGGCATTAGGATGGATCTGTTGTCAGCAACAAATAAGTGATCGGTTTATTTTATCTTAAAAACAACTCTGTTGTTTATCTTTATTATTTGGCATTTATTTAAATTTTGTAGTTATTTTCTGAAACAAATAAAATAAAATATGTAATTTTGCATTACATTAAGGACATTCAAAATTTAAACATCATTTCGATTTATTATCACCCCGTAGTGATCCCATCCAAAAACCCTTAAGTAGTAGTTGTGTGGAACAATTATTTATATATTATACCTACATATTATGTGTCATTTATATTTGAATATATTATAAGAATATTTTTTTTAAATGTCCCATTTGTGTTGTCATTAAATTTAAAATTTGTATTTTTTTTTTTTTTTTTTTTTTAACTTTAAATTTAGTCGCAAAAAATTAGTTTGTATCGATGATTTATCAGCATTGCTTGCTTTTGTTGTCTGATACAATTCATTAAATATGTATTCGTCTAACACTGGTTCTTTCTTTTGTCATAAATAAAAAAAATACATTTAGGTTACCAAAAGTAAAACATGGAAAGATATTGCCGGGCTTCTGGGAATCGGAGCGAGTAGTAGCGCAGCATATACCCTGCGAAAACACTACACCAAAAATCTGCTGGCATTCGAATGTCATTTCGATCGCGGAGACATTGATCCATTGCCAATAATACAACAAGTCGAGGCTGGCTCCAAAAAGAAATCTGTCAAAGCTGCATCAGTTCCATCACCAGGTAAATTTGTAAACCAAAATATTAATCGAAATAAAATTAAATATAATTTAAAACTTAGCTGATTGACGATGAAACATTAAAATATATTTTCATTATTTCTCTCTTCCCCCACCTCTATCTCTCTCTATTTCTCTTTCACTTTATCAACCTTTTTCTTCTTTTCGCCATAAATCTCATTTTTCATTCATACATTTTAAATTACGAACAACTGGTTCTGCAACAGCTGGCTCATCGAATTCCCAGGACTCGTTCCCGGCACCGGTGGCGGCGAACACAACTATTGATAGCTATCCGGGTTATCCGAGCGGTTATCCTTCTGGAGCGCAACCCGATTACAATGCAGGTGCTCAAATCCAAAGGCCACCGTCACAAACTAACGCACAAACCCCTCATGCAGGTGACTAAACGCTTTTCATTCAACTCTCATTAATTTCATTAAAAAAAAAAAACAAAATATAATGATATTTATTTTTGTATTGTAACAACATTTTTTTTTTGTATATAAATATTTATTTTTAACTTGTTCTAACAATTCATATTCATTAGTTTTTTGATGAACGTGTAAAAAGTTTCAAATCCATATAAACTAATCAAAACTTCGCCTCATTTGCCTATTATTGTTTCCTCTGTTAACTTTATTCTTTATCGTTGTTTGTCCTTTTTTTTTCTTAAAAAGGAATGGGCACTTTTTGTTTTTTCAAATTCTTAAAAGTATTATTTTTGGCTTTTATGTTGATTTTTTTATTCTAATTTTACATAATACTTCCCCACTTTTAAAACAGCAACAAAACGAAATACATAATTTACTGAAACGCGAGTTAAAATAATATTAAAAAAAAATATAAACATGAAAAGAGTTACAGTTCCTGTATTAAAATTTATTTTCTTTTTTTTTAATATAAATCTGTTTTTTTTTCGAATATTAAAAATAATGTACAAATCGAATTGTTGTTAAGTTAGTAATATAAGTAGTTTTTGTTTCTTTTTGTTTTAAATAATTTGAATTGCAAATATTTTTGTTCTTTAAGTTTTCGTTTTTCCATACTTTCTATTTAAGTTAATAAACCAAAAATTCGTGTGTTTGTATGTTACAATTGTAATAAATAGGAAATACTCAAGCAACAGCTGGTGATAATATTAGTGTCAGCAATCCTTTTGATGACCCGGTAGGTGCACAGCCTCGTGCCCCTTATCAACAGGGTAGTACATATCCTCCGGTGTCTAGATCGCAAGGTATTAATTAATTCACTTTTTATTTTTTGGTTTGTTTAAAATAAAAATGAGACTCTTCTTCTCTCTCTCTCTACATACGAAAATATTTTTTTTATAATGAACAAATCTTTTTTATATACTTTTGCAACAACAAAAAATAAATCAAATATTTGTGTACCTACTTTTAAAATAATTATTTAACTTATATTTTTATTTGTTGTAATATTGGTAAATAATGTGCAAAGCTTTTTTCTATAAATTTCGATTTCGTTTATGATTTGCGAATCATTTTTCTAAAGACATCTATCTACAAAACAGTTACCTACATTATATTTCTTTGCATGTCTTATTTAATTTGATTATCTTCTTTTTTTTTAGTTTTAATTGAAAATATTATTTTCGATTCAAATTTTGATAAGAAAGGGTATTTAGTCAAAAACGAATATGTACTAACATATGTAATAATATGAAATATTAAACACGTAAGCCAATTCACATTTCCGATTGTGGAATTCTTAAATTAAAAAAAAAAAAAAACTTACAGTAAATAATGACTTTAGAACTTGTCAATAAGAAATCCAAGAAATTTGTTTGCTTTTGGAAATTGCGCTCACAATCAAATATATTCGAATTTTGTATTTATCGCTCCTAAGGAGTGAAAAATATCATAAATGTCGGTTAAGTAGCATAATAAAAAGTTTAATTGAAAAAAACATCATTGATCCTTGATTAATCCTTCAAAGTCTAAAGTTTAAATAATAATTTTGGCGTTTCCTCCTCTCAACGATTCCGACTCATTTCATCTTATTTATTTTTTAAATCAATTTATTACAAATTCCTTTTGGTCGGAGAGAAAAAGTGTGCAGGCACAAAATGTACACCTTGCAATTTTGAAAATTTGTGCTTTGCTATACCTATGTACATATCTGTAGTTAGTGCTTCAAAAAACAAAACAGGGACATATTTTCTTGACATCAGTTTATTCATGTTTCATTTTTGGAAATTCTTCATATTTTTTAGGCAATATATGTTTTAATGAAGTCGGCCCTATGATAGCAATTAATGTTAAAATTACAAGCTGAATACTAAACACTTTTTCTCTCTGTCCGATACAAATTGAAATAAATGTTTTTTTTTAAATAAATTGGATTGAAATAGAATGGAAGCTATATTTTAGTTTTGCCAAAGCCATATTTGGTAGACAAAATTTATTTTTCTTACGCGTTAAGTCTTGTCTTTGTTAATGGGCTATTTTCCAAAATTTTGCAAAAATAACTTTTTTTCGTTGAAAAACTAATTTTCCTCAGAAAACATTTTCCTTCAGAACTGTGTCATATATATGATTTACAAAAGTGAATAAAACCTTCGATTCTGAATTCATTTCTGAATCGATTTGGGTCAAAACTCCTGAATACCGATACCTTAAAATATAAATCTTTTAAATGTTTCATAAATGATGAATAAATCCTGGACATGAATAGTGAATGTAATAGGACGATCAATTGTGATCGAAAACGTATATATTTCGACCACAATTGATGAGGTTTGTTTGAATCATTTAAATGATTCATAATGATATCGTTACCGAGCAGTTTGCATTCATATCGAATTAAAAATTAATTCATAATCAAAGGTTTGGTCACTTACATTATGTCAATCATAAAAGATACTGTTTCGAAAATTTGCCTGTCTAATTTTGTTTTCAAGTTGCCTATAATAAATAAATAATTTTATAAATTTTACCAAATCTCAAGAAAAACAGAAATGAACTGACGAATTTTGTCTTTGCATAACTTTTATCTCAATTTTGGTCGCAACAAGGTTCCGTTATAGTTTTTCAAAATGAAAAAGATACACTTTCCTTCATTATTTGTTAAGAATAAAAGTGAATTCACACTATTTACTTCTTTGAAGCATTACTTGTGTACGTTCAATTGTATTCACCTGTAATAAAGGAGAATCAAATCTCAATCATTTTTATACTGAACAAAATTTCGTACAAATCCCCTTGTTAAGTGAACAATGAACATTCACCCAATTGTTTTTTAGGTTATTTTATTTATATTAAGAAATTGCATCAAGAATCGGTATTAGAAATGAAGTTCTATTAAAAGTTTGAATAATATGATCTAATTTAGCGACCAAATTCCTAAAACCTGTCATTATCGTAACGAGCCTTAAAACCGGTAACATAAAAGTTTTGTGAAACACATTTTTATATCCAAGTTATTTTAATAATAAAAAAATATCTTGGATATCTTAGAAATTGTTAGAATGTTTTTTTGCCATATTATTATTATTTATGTCATTTGCGTCACAAAATTCTGTTTAAATCATATTATTTTTGAGAATTTGATGCGCGTCATTTTAATTAAGTAAAATTCATATTTGCGTTTTTCTTAAATACAAATAAAAATAATAAATAAATTTGTTTAACATAAGTTACGAGTTACTAATAGAGAAAATATAACTTGCTTATAAGCTATGCTACCATTTTTATACCGTTTAACAGCCTGTGATATTAAGTGACGAGACTAGAGAAATGCCAATTTATAACATTTTATCGTCACTAAAACTGAGAGTGATTCTCGCGACTTCATAAAAAAACTCTGGGCCAAACCGTCGCAGGCGGAGAGTCCTGGCTCTGCAGGGCCGCGCCGCATTATGGTTATAAATTTGCATTTCTTAGTCACTTCCAATTATCCAATACAAATAAATAATAAAATAAAATAAATAAATAAATAATAATAAAACAAAATTATAAGTGCAGGAGAATTTAAAAATCTTGAACTTAGAAATAGAAATAAGTTTATTCTTCTTAAGCGATCACTGCGCCTATATTGAAATTAAACACACGTTTATTTTAAGAGATAAAAAAATAGTTTAATGTGTATATATGTATTTATAGAGCAAAACTATTTATTGGACATGGCAATCTTTTGGAAATCAACTCATATAGTATAAAATATTTACATGAATCTATAAATTTTCAGTTGTGAATTATTCACAAAATACGAACCGTTATGCACAGTCCCACGTACAAAGAAAATAAACAATATTGTAAATCATGTTGATTTCTTATAAATTTCTGAATGTTTAGCCAGCTCACACTCAATCCATTGAATTGTGATTAGTTCATTCACAACAGTTGTGAAGTTTGCATATGAGTGTTTCCCTGATGATAGTTGATGGAAAAACTAAGGTAATATCTTAAAAAACCCCGATAGCTTTTCCGATATACACTGGACGTCCAGTATAACGAATCACCATTTTAAATCCATTAAATAACGAATAATGAAAAATTGTACTACTCTATATAATGAATGCTGTGTAATTTCATGGAAAAGAAAAAAAAACGAAACAAGAATCGTTCTTTTTTTTCTAAAAGATCTCAACAGTTTTTTTTTTCTGAATTTCTGAAATACGTTTGGCTTTTTTTTGCTTATGCGCGAAACAGATTGAACCAGCACCATCAACATCGCCAGCAACAGCGGTTGTCATTATTTAAGAACCAATGTATTTCAATCGTTCAACACAGATTAGACCAGCACCAGCAACGCTAACAGCGCCGTTCAGAGGCACCACAATGCAAAAAAATTTAAACTTGTTGTTGTCATTGTTTGTATATACGGTAGACATATTTGATATCATTTTGAGTTTTATTTTGAAAGTCAAGTTAATAATGGAAGAAAAATTAATTGAAATGGTCAGGGAAAATTAATTTAAAAAGTGGAAAAAAATCGCGTACTCATTGAGTGTACCAGGTTTTATGCGAATTGTCAAAACAAATGAATGACGGTGCTGGTGTCAATGTGTTAGAAAAATATTTGTTTGCCAGCGTGATGTTGTTTGCTGTTTATGGCGTTGGTGCTGGTTTAGACGCCAGTTATAGCTTTCATTGAAAACTATCATTGAAAAATTTAATTGTTAATTTTGAAGCACTTAAAAAGCGAAATCAGGTTATTATTTTGATACCAATAAAAAGCTGATGACTCAATTATTATTTATATTTCATTTTGGCCCAGCCTTTCACATGACATGAATTTCTTTATTTCAATGATTGAACTACCTTATCATTGATCATTGAAATCTTAGAAATCGTTTTATGTGAAAGGTTGGGCCAAAATGAAATATTTGTTTTACTAGAAATAATAATTGAGTCATTAGCTTTTTATTGGCATCAAAATAATCACTTTAATCACTTATTTCGCTTTTTAAGATCGTCAAAATTAACAATTAAATTTTTTCACTGAAAGCTATAACTGGCGCCTTAATCTGTATCACGCTTTACACGTCTGTGGAATTTTTTCGCAGTTGTTGATTCTTTATTGCGTGGATGCAGTTCGAATCTACTTTTCAATAAGTTTTTTGGTTGTGATAATCAATATTTTATTAGAAAGTGATTTATTTTCTTTAAACGCCCAAATTTTAAAAAGTTGATATAATAAAAACTTTTCAAATTATCAGTTAATATTATATTTTTTTAAGATCGAAAATACTAGTTTATAACGAATTGGCTGAACATTAATCTTTCGTTATACTGGACGATCAGTGTATGTAGAATTATGCACGTAACATTTGAAGGTATAAAAGTAGTTCCAAATTAATACTTGGCTTCGCCACAAAAGAAGTGAAATAATCGCTTCCATGAAATGTCATAACTCCCATTTTAGCTACATTGTGGCAAGCATGCAAAACTAAAATTAATCAACATATTATGCCAGATTAAATTAAAAAAAAAAATCAACAAATACTATCTGCCATTTCGTAATAAACGAATATTCTGTAGGTGATGTTGTTTGATATTTTTTACCAATTTTTTCGTGTAACTTTTCCACTGTTGTTTAGTTTTAGTCTTTATGATAGAAATGCGAATAAAAACATATTTAATTTCATTATTATTCACAACGTTTCGTAAGAATTCCTTACTTCATCAGAGTAATTTTCTATTAATACAATATTATAATATTAGGTCTTTCTGGCCCATTTGCCCATTTCTACCAACTTTAGTCCTATCTTATGTTTGTACATGAATTCTGTAGAATATTGGACCTAAATAAGAATATATGTCATTGTTGGGAAATAAACGAACAGAGGTATTTCTTGCGTTCGAGAACATTGTCTCAAAAATTTCAGATATCTTGAGTTGTTGCATCAGCTGTTTTTCACATGAGATTACAACAACATTACAACAACACAAACATATCCGGATAGCTTTGAATAGGTCCTCGAAATAACCATTGTTTATTTGAAAAACATGCAAAGTAGGTATCAATAAAAAAGTGATAATTCGTTTTTCATGGGAAAAAGAGTAAAGCCTTCTACAATTTAATTTGTATGATTATATGTTGCCGCTTAGGTTGGTTTTAGACTTAGTCAGGTGAACCCTGCCCTTTCACATAACTTTAGAGCAAAGTTCGTTTATGATTTGTATTCAAAGACAGTTTTAAAGAAGTAATTACCCCCTGCGATTCTTAGGACGTAGGTGGGTGACCTGGCCACTACATAGGCCGGGGTAAACAAAGTAGCTTAGGTTGGAAAATTGCAGAGTAAAGAGTGTGGAGAGATGTTTCGTTTCATTAAAAATTGCAGTCGTCTAAAAGCAGTAAAAGCTATCTGGATAGCTTCGTATTGTTGTTATCCCTTGAAAAAACACAAGTGATGTCAAAGCATCTGTTTCCAAAAGCAAATCTTAAGCTATCCTAAAAATTATGGTATACTCGTCTATCCTATGAAAAGTTTGATAATCCGGTAGATTTTTTTTCATTCTGAAGTTTGTATTTCATTGTATTTGTGAATCATCAAATAAAATTGTTTTCATTTTTAAGTTCCCACTGGAAGTTATTGCACTTAGTCCGATTTGTTGAATCGAAAATTTTTCATCGTTTTCAGAGAGATGTCTGTGTGTGTGTGGACGTACGTTCGTACGTTCGTGATACATATAATAACATCATAAAGTGCAGAAAGGGGTTTCAAAAAAATTTAATTAGCGGTTTTCTTACTACAGGAATTTAAAAAAAAAGTTGTAAAATTTTATTCGTCTCCAACATCTCGAGAACAACAAATGCCAATGACTTCTGCTCAATTTTCTTTTCCACACATAATGACGTATGAAGAATTGGAAAGAATTAAAAAAAAAATTATCGGACAGTTTTTTTTTTTTTTAATCAAAAAACATGCAAAATTTGTGGAAAATCGTTTTCGGCTTGAATATCTTGAAAACAAATAATGATACTTCGGGCTAATTTTATTCTATACAAGATGCCTATTTGATTTCTGGTATGAAAAAAAAAATACAAACAAAAGTTGAAAAACGTTTCTTTGGCTCGAATCGAAAACTTATTTCAAAGCCGGACTAATTTTATTCTACACACAAATACTTAGCCAATAACTTGCAAAGTTAGTGGAAAAATTCAATCGACAGTTTTTTTTTAAAGCAGAACAACTAAATAGTTTTTGCAAAAAAATAGGCTTGTGCACAAAAAACACGTTGTTTGGACCCACTTCATCTTGGTGACTGAAACCACATGTTGACAAAACCTCCCACTCCCCTCTTTCGAACCACCTCACTTTCAACCCTCTTGAAAATTTTAAAAAGCAGGCAAACATTTTACTAAACGCAGTTATTAAAAGAATCTTCTTTTTTTAAATATTTTAATTTTAATCTTTTCATAGAAAAGCTCTCAAAAGATTTATGTTGTTCCTCATAGTATAAAGCATACACCTTTATACTATGAGGAACAATCAAATCAAAAGTTCGGCCTGGGTACTTTCTTCCAATTTTTGGATATATAAGCTGTACTAGTAGGTATTATTATAATAATTTATTAACTTTAACATATAGGATATTATAATGAGTTGATTAATTAAATCATCAGCTGTTTGCAGAAAGGATGTACCTTAGCCTCTCCACAGAACACAAAACATTCATCTACGAAACTAAGGATTTAGCTGAAATGAAACTTAAATATATATTATAAGTTCAACATAACTCATGTGAAAGATTACTAAAAATTAGAATATAATCATGTAAGTTGAACTTAAATACAAAAGTTTCGTATCAGCAAACGATTCTTAAACACATAGCACAATCTAAAGGTAATAAAGGGATTTTTATTTTTGGTTGTCGAATTATTTTAAATCAATTCGGGGAAAAAACAAACTTGTGCCTTAATTCATTCGCAGTACAAGGTCATTATGCAAATATCCATAACGAATGCACATACATATGTTGTGATAGCATTATCGGGAGTTTCAGCAAAATAACAAATACATACTTAATATTGGTTATGTGAATACAATTTGAGAATATTAGCTCATTAAAGAACTATGCCTTATATAATCAAAAAGTAGGATTGTCAAAATCACACATTGAAAACGATTTATTACTAAAGTTAAAGTTGCATTTTCTCATAACTGTTTTTTTAAGATATGATTTTAATAAACCATGTCCTTTGATTTCAAACGTCTAAATTTTTGTTTGCTAGTTTTTTTTTTTATTTATTTCAATGCTTCAACCTGCTTGAGTTTATTATTAATATTTTGTTGGTTTGTGTGTAGAAAATGTACATAAAAAATAAACTATCAAATTCATGTTCTAATTCTTCCATTTTCATTGACTTTGTTTTAAAGTTGTATTTATATTTTGTCTTTAAATTAAAGAAAATAATTTTTGTTCAAAGAATATTTATTTTAAATACAAATTTAATTTGTTTCTAGGTGGCCCATATCCAGGTCAACCAGGCTATAACCAATACGGGTCGAGCGAACAATATAATTCTTCAGTGCCGGCCGGACAGTTTACTCAAGGCCAAGGCCAGTTTCCACCACAAAATCGTACCATGTATCCTCCCTATGGTCCGGAGGGAGAAGCGTGAGTCTTTTATTAACGATTTTTGTTTTTGCACTATAATAGTTCTTTGTAATGTCAATAATTAATATTGTTTGTGTTTAAATTTTTTATTAAAATTAACTTTAATGCTCACAATCAAAAATTTTTCTGCTTTAAGTTCCTCACCGGCAGCAAATACGTACGCTTATGCAGGCCGGCCTTATAACCAACCACCTCCAGGAGTTACACAAACAGTACCTCCACCTGGCGGTACAACGACAACGCCGACTGGCCCGCCCACTGGAGCTGGAGCACCTCCCAGTACATATCCTCCTGCAGCTCCGCAACAGCCAGATTATTATCGACCTCCTGAGCAGGTAAACTCATTTGAAATTTTAATTATTAGAAGGGAAATTAATTGTAATTATAGAGTCCGCAGCCAAGGAGACATCCAGATTTTGTAAAAGATTCTCAGGGCTACACTGGTTACAATCAGAGACCGCAAATGTATGGTAAGTATTAAACACAAAGTTCTCAAGTAAAAAAAAAGACATGCATCTTAATACAACTTTTTATTTTATAGGTGGTTGGCAAGGTGGTGCTGGTCAGTACCGTGGCCAATACCCTCCCTCACCTACGCCACAAGCATGGTGTAACTCCCCGCGTGCTTCTGGACCACCTCCGCCACCCAACCAACAAGCAGCGGCTCAGTGGGATCAACACCGCTACCCCACACAGTCTCAACCTCCTTATCCGGCTAATCAGCAGCAGCCGTGGCCAAACATGACCTCACCACAACAGAATCCCGGTTCCCCACTTCGGCCACCGCCGCAACGATTGCCCGGCAGTGGTTCAGTTGTTGGACTTTCAAATACGGTGGCCATCAATTCAGGAGGGAAACCACCATTCAACATGCCTCCACCTCAACCCAGTGGTAGTAGTGTAGTTCCACCCCCTGGGCCACCTGGATCGGGGGGTCCACAACCAGGTATTACTGTCAGCGGCCCATCGATCCCACCTGGACCTAATGTGATGCCCGGCGGTAGTAAAGCGACGCCTCCACCACCACAACCGGGCCAATTTCCGCCCATAGCCCAAATGCAAAAGAAAGACATTGTTTTTCCACCAGATAGCGTGGAGTCGACAACCCCAGTTTTATATCGACGAAAACGTTTAGTTAAAAGCGATGTCTGCCCCATTGATCCATGGCGGATATTCATGTCCCTCCAATCGGGTCTGCTTTCGGAAAGCACCTGGGCGCTAGATATACTCAACATTCTGCTGTATGACGATTCCACGATCCAATACTTTGGCTTGACACATCTGCCTGGACTGCTTAGTCTTCTGTTGGAACATTTCCAAAAGAACCTCGCCGAAATGTTCGAAAATGAGAACAGTGCCTGCGTTACAAGTATATGTAGCCGGAGTAGGGCGCGGCACTATGAAAACAACGCTGATAAAGACTGCAATTATAATGTGGATTTAGGTCAACTAATGGCGCCCACAAACACTGACGAAAAGGTATTGCTCCTTTCGAACACCCCAAACTACACAATGGTCTCACGCAAGAACATGCCCGTCCGGATACAAAATGCCGAAGATGATATATTCGTGTCGGAGCAGCTCAAGCCTTGGGACTTTGACTCAAATAAGAAGTACCAGCTTACAGTACCAATTGGCAGCGATGCCTGGACGTACGATCACATTGAACGTGATCCACACGATAACGTTATCGACGTTTTTAAGTCTGAGATCATTGACATTCCATTTGCTCGATACATTGGTGGCAGAAGGAGTAGAAAAGACAAGTCAGTCAGGTTGTTCCATGATTATTTGGATCGCGACGAAGCCGGTATTGGAGGAGATGATGAAGAGGATAGCAACAACAAAGTACTTGCGTTCAACAAAAAACGAAGACACATTAGTATTTCGAGCAACACGAGCAGTAATAACAATAAGAATGGACTAACTACTTTAGTCGGGTCTGCTAAAAAATGTAAAATGAATTTCCTAGAAGCAAGCAGCGGAGATGGCTCAACACCTCTTGCCATTTCAATTAAGGCGGAGGTGAAAAAA
Source organism: Epistrophe grossulariae (assembly GCA_929447395.1). Classification (NCBI taxonomy): domain Eukaryota; kingdom Metazoa; phylum Arthropoda; class Insecta; order Diptera; family Syrphidae; genus Epistrophe; species Epistrophe grossulariae. The sequence goes on along the minus strand of OV839567.1, from coordinate 33,161,959 downwards.
GTTGAAACAGAAGACATTGTTGTTGGTGCCGATGGTTTGATCTGTGAACGAAGTAGTGATCCAAAGGATCTTCTTGACAGTGACTGCCGAGAAGTGGACATGGACATAGAACACCCTCGGGTGCTTCTCAATGGCGCACCTCCGCCTTCCAAACGATCCGATTTTGATCCAAAGTCAAGCCTCCGTGATCCAGCATCAGTGCTTCAACGTCGACGCATGTCTGGCTATGAGGATGAGTGCTATACCCGCGATGAAGCTAGTCTCTACTTGGTTAACGAGAGTCAGGATTCGCTGGCTCGTCGTTGCATCTGTCTTTCGAATATATTCCGAAATTTGACGTTTGTTCCTGGAAACGAGACCATTCTTGCGAAATCCTCGAAATTCCTTGCTCTCCTTGGAAAGTTGCTTTTACTAAACCATGAGCACCTTCTGAGAACACCAAAAACCCGCAACTACGACCGGGAGGAGGACACTGATTTCTCTGATTCATGCAGTTCGCTGCATGGAGAAAAAGAATGGTGGTGGGATTATTTGATCACGATCCGGGAGAATATGCTCGTGGCAGTGGCTAATATTGCTGGTCATCTGGAATTGTCGCGTTACGAAGAGATTATAACGAGGCCTGTACTCGATGGACTATTGCATTGGGCCGTCTGTCCATCAGCACATGGACAGGATCCATTCCCGTCGTGTGGATCCAACTCTGCGCTATCTCCACAGCGCCTGGCACTAGAAGCTCTGTGTAAGTTATGTGTGACTGATGCGAACGTTGATCTGGTGATTGCCACCCCACCACATTCGCGGCTCGAAAAGCTCTGTGCTGTTCTTACACGTCACCTCTGCCGCAACGAGGATCAAGTGCTAAGAGAGTTTTCCGTAAACTTATTACATTACCTCGCGGCTGCCGATAGCTCAATGGCGCGTTCTGTTGCTTTGCAATCACCGTGTATATCATACTTAGTTGCATTTATTGAGCAAGCCGAACAGACTGCCATCGGAGTTGCAAACCAGCACGGCATTAATTACCTCCGTGAAAATCCAGATTCAATGGGAACGAGTTTAGATATGCTTAGACGAGCAGCTGGAACTTTGCTCCATCTCTCTCGACATCCAGACAATCGGTCGTTGTTCATGCAGCAGGAGCCTCGTCTCTTGGGTTTAGTTATGAGTCATATACTAGATCAGCAGGTAGCTCTCATAATTTCGCGAGTGCTATTTCAGGTCTCTCGTGGTCCTGGCCCCATGCCGTCTATGGAATACAGACTGCAGCAACGTCAGCAGCTTCATCAGCAACAACAAGACAACATAAAATCTACTGAGAATAGAAAACTGATGCAGCAGCAGAATGCACAACAACAACTTCCAGCGATAGTTGTTGATGAAGTGGGTTGTCCCACTGCCGGTGGTGATTTAAGTACAAATGCAAATGTCGCTTCTGCGCCAACAGTCATAGCAGTAACAAACTTCTCATCATCTAATGTTCATAGTAGCAATAGCAACAGTAGCAGCAGCTGTTACAGCAATTCTAGCCTAACTTGTAACAAATCTGAAGAAATCCTAGTACCACCGTCGGCAACACTTAACGACATTAGTAATAGCAGCAACAGCAGTTGTGGAAGCAGCAACAGTGGCAGTAACATTACTGCTCCCATCGGTGCCACTATTGCCCCATCAATAGCTTCACCATCGTCATCATCTTCGACAGCCTCTTCATCTGCTGGAGCGACTGCATCATCAACGCCTGCCACAACAGCACCCAATAGCATTGAGAATCCAACATCGGGTAGTAGTGGAATTGTTGGGGTTGGCAATAATAATAAAAACCTGAGTACAACAACAGCAACAATAACAGGAAATAGTAGTAATAGTAGTAGTAATAACAATAATAATAGCAACAGTAGTAGCAATAGTAATAATAATAGCAACATAACGGCGACAACATCAACTACGGCCGCTGTTGCGTAGTAAACAAGAAGTCGACGTTGTCGTTTTTAATTTTACAAAACATTATTTGGGACTGGAATAATTGAGAGAAGGGCTTAAATTTTAATGCGGAAAATAGAGATTCATTGAATGAAGGAATACATTTTGATGGAATCAGATATTTAAATAATTTTTATTGAAATATTCCAGATGAGATATTAGGGTCACTGAAATAATTGAGTTAATAAAAAGAAAATTTCTTCTGCAACTACTGCAGGAAGGTTTTTTAAGAAATAGTTGTTGAAACTTGAGGGCAGCCAAAGGCATACCAATATTAGCTAGCGAGCGGGAGAAAGAGAGAGAGAAAGAGAGTGTGTGAAATTTGTATGAAAGCAAATACTTTAAAATAAAATTATTAGAAAAACAAAAAAAATCAATTCAATTAGTGCTAGTAGTCGTAGTAGAATTAACGGTAGCTTACGGTTGTTTTTATGTATGTATAGATAAACAATAGAAAGAAATTAAAAGAGAAGAAACAAAGAGAGCGCAAGATAAAACAAGTCATCAGCAGAAATAAGATTTGTTTAATTTTAAATGTTTGCTTTTAACGATGCTGTGATTGAATAAAAAAGAAGAGATAATGATGAGAAGAATTTTTTCCGGGGAAAATTGTTTTTTTTTTTTCTTTTCATACACAATAATTCTCGATGAAATAAATACAAAAAAAACTTTGAGACTGCGCCAGCGATGTATACGTGACGCAACAATAAGAAAATATACTTAAATATTGCACTCAATATTAAAAATTAAATTAATAATATTATATAAATATACATATGTATATGTATATAATAATATATGTATATATATATAAAAAAAATATATGTAAAAATGAAAAATAGGTATTTTTCTATTTGTTATTTAAAAATATAAAAAAACGATGACTAGTAATCCATGAAATCAGCCAAAACATAAAAGAACACATTGATGATGACTGATCAAAACAAAACACATACATACACACACATAACGAAACTTGTATAAAAAATAATGAACAAAATTCAATATAATAAAATTTACAAATTAAATAATAAACATTACTTGACTGCAATTTTTAGCAGAAAAGAGTAGGTATGCGATGAATGTAACTTAATTATATATTTAAGTAATTATTATGATAAAACATGTAACCCACACAGAGACAAACCACACACTTATTAAATATTTAAACAATACATAATATTTCCTTAAATTAAAAAAAAAAAAAAACAATTGAAAATATAAACTAAACTACAGATTATAAATATAAGTAACTTTAAAAGTTTATATTAACTATTAAATATATAAATAATAATGCTGATGGTGGATGCTAATAATTGATGCATGTCTGAATGTTTATATTTTTAAATCAAAGCTGTAGTCGTATTTCAATTTGTTTAATATTTCTTATTTGTTTTATTTAATAACATAAACAAAAATACATTGTTCTCTTAAAAAGATCTACATAGAAGGTTTAATCTTCAAAACACACAAAAATATAATTATGTATGTATAATGATTTTAATTATAAATAATAAAATCTAAACATTGACTTTCTCTTCAAATATATTTAGATAAAACAAGACAAAAGAATTCACAAATAAATGAAAATAAACATTACAATGACACATTAAAGAAACGTAATTATAAAAATAACAAACTGCATATTTTGTTTTACATTTTTATAAATATTAATTAAAATTATGAACTAAATTATAATAATGGATATATTAAAAAAATATATATATATATATATGTTTATCGTAATTGTATATGTAAAATAATTATAGCTACTATTGTAATTGTATATGATTTTTTTTTAATTTGCAAATTTACTATACGAAACTATTTTACATAAAATAATAAAAAAGCAAAAAAAAAAATACATAAAATGTATGTAGTTGTATTTTTTTTTTATAAATATATTACAGCCTCTCAACGGTAAATTATGAATTAATTTAAAAATAACATACAACAAATGCATGCTTATTTACTATTACAAAAGAAATATAACAGTTTTCAATTAAATGTGTATACCTAATTATTTCTGTTTTGTTTAATTAGTCTTTTTACATTTCTTATATTTTTACTTGTTTTTAATAATTATTGAATTAAATGCGTTAGTACATAAACAAAGAGTATTCATTAAAAAAAAGAGGAAATAAGCGACATACCGACGATAAAAATCTATATAAAAAACAAAACAGTAATAAAACTGTTAATTGAAAATAATAACTTAATTAACTGGCAAATATTTAAAAAAGAAAGGAAACCTATAATAAAAAAATACATGAAAACATGTTGTGTAATTTATTAAAATATTTAAGAGAATTTCTTGAGAAAAAAAGTTAAGAAAGAAAAGATTTAACTCAGAATCGAAATGAAAACAAAAAATAAAAACATGAAAAAAAAACGTAAATTAATTTAACAAAAATAAAGAACAAGACCTTCTTGAAAAAAAAATATTCTAGCAAATAAATGGTGGATACTATTAATATATATATACATATATATATATTTAAACAAACAAAAATATATATAAATAAGGAAACAATATTTAAAAGAAAATGCACTAATAATTAAAAAAGTAATACAAAAAACTTATTAAGGAAAAATGAATGATTGTAGTAATATATATTATACATATAAATAAATTATGTAAAAAAAGAATGAAAAACCATATTTAAGAATAAATATAAAAATTACAAAAAATATAACCAAACAGAGTTTTTATGCTGAAGGAAAAAGTATTAGCTTCGTTAGCTATTGGTGGTAATGTTATCCATGACCACAATACAGATATTAAAGGTAATATCATTAGCGTTTTCATTTTTGTTCAGTTCTACGCAAATGTCAAAATCCAGGTTTATGGTGGTAAAATGGTGGATCCAGTGCCCCTTTCCTTGTTTAATTTCAATATTTTGTTGTTGTTTCTAATGATGCGCGTTGAGTTCTTGTGGGCACTCGAACAGCCATTTTTAATTTTTTGACATTTTCAACTTTGACAACCTGCGCAATATATTAGGTCCGTTCGCTTACACAGTACACATATTAAAGGTAATATCATTAGCGTTTTCTTTTTTGTTCAGTTCTGCGCATCTGTCAAAATTGAGGTATTATGGTGGTAAGATGGTGGATCCAGTGCCTCTTTACTTGTCTAATCTCAATATTTTGTTGTTGTTTGCAATGATGCGTGCTGAGTTCCTGTGGGCACTGGAACAGCCATTTTTAGTTTTTTTGACACTTCCAACTACCCAAAACTACCATTTTTTACAGTCCGAAGGCGTTCGCGTACGCAAATTTTGGGTAGTTTCTGGCAGGAGAGAGCGCTCATGAGAGAGAAAATAATTTCCCCTTCTTGCCAGTTTTTGCCCGAGAAATTTCTTCGGGCAAAAACTTGTAAGTGCTTGTTGTATCAGAAGCCAGTTTGAAAGACAAAGAACAGCAAAAAATTTACAAAATGGCTGTTGTTTACTTTTTGTTTTGTCTTAGTAAAAATGTAGTTTTTAATTCGTTAACTTACAAAAATTAATTATTTTAATAAAAGAAGTGACTTTTTAATAAAAAAATTAAAAAATTAATTATTTTAATAAAAGAAGTGACTTTTTAATAAAAAAATTAAAAAATTATTTAAGAAACTTTGTTTGTGAAGTGTACTTTAATTCAGAGTTTTTTTTTTTTAATTCTGTCTTATGTAGTTCTGAATTCTTCATAGAATCCGGGATTAATAAAAAAAAATTACGTGATGTTCCTGTTTAGTGTCGTATTTTGTATTTATAAATACTTACAACGTTAATTTTAATTTGTTCATCATCAAATTTAATAAAGAATGTGAAATTATCATGAAAATTTCAATTTTGTTGCTTTGTTTACTTTTTTGCTTTTGTTTACTTTTTGTTGACGTTTAAAAACTGGCAAATATTTTGGTTTAAGGCGTTCGTGTATTCTCGGACAGTTTTGCTTCTCTTTGAGAGAATTTCACCCCCACTTCTCCAATTTTGACAGATTGCTAGATTTAGTCCGAGAAGTACACGAACAAACTTATTACCTTAGATTTTGTAACAAAATGAGTGTGTTGACAATTACAATTTCAAGTGACAGACAAAAATTGCGTTCACACGCATTCCATGTTAGACAAGTACCCTGTACCCTGTCACCCTGTAAATACGAAGACTGTTTTGGGACAAGAAGAGCTTACGTTACGCGCAGCAGGTAGCGTACATATGTATGTGTGTTTATACATTCTTATGCAAAGCTACTTGCAAGCACCTTTAAATTGGCACTTTTTGTATGGGTATCAAGATATTGAAAACTTTTAAATATTTAACGGAGCGTTTTGAAGAGGGATTTTACAGGTACTTCATCAGCCTAAATGCTGTGGCCACAACATCGAAAGCTAGATGCTATTACACCAGAAAAAAGGGTTGAGTCACTATTTTACCTACTCTTTAAAACCAGCTTGTAAATATAGAAAAGAATTCAAGTGGGAGGGGGCTAATGCAACTAATAAGTAATATAAGTGCAGTGCATTCAAACGTTCATATTCGTGCATAGCAATTTATTATAAAGATAAATAGGTACATTCATAAGTACATATACGTTTAATTTTTATGTTGATTATTTTGATTTGTCAATTGTCAGTGACACAAATGACACAATTTTAAGAATAAGTTTTATTTTGTAATTTCTATGTTATTTATTATTAAATTAATTTAACTCATTTGAATAATATAATAATAAAATTAAATTTTATAATAATAAATATGATTTAAAATCACGAAAATAATATAAACCAGCATAAAAGTGTTCATATATGCGTTTCGCCCCGATGTAATGGTTGGGCTCATCAAAAGATGACCATTACATCTTGTCTTGACGCATATATTCCCGAATAAATCGAGATTCCATATAATCCGAGCTACATAGAGCAACTGCGAATTATATAGTTGCTACAAGTCTTCAAAGAAGATAAATTGTAGCTATTTTTATTGCCTTGCTATGGGACTTTTGAAGAAGAAATATTTGACTGTTAACAGTCAAATTGTTTTTTCCTGAACACCGTTTATTTTAATAAATATGATTTAAATATCATTACATCGGGGCGAAACGCATATATGAACACTTTTATGCTGGTTTATATTATTTTCGTGATTTTAAATCATATTTATTAAAATAAACGGTGTTCAGGAAAAAACAATTCGACTGTTAACAGTCAAATATTTCTTCTTCAAAAGTCCCATAGCAAGGCAATAAAAATAGCTACAATTTATCTTCTTTGAAGACTTGTAGCAACTATATAATTCGCAGTTGCTCTATGTAGCTCGGATTATATGGAATCTCGATTTATTCGGGAAAATATGCGTCAAGACAAGATGTAATGGTCATCTTCTGATGAGCCCAACCATTACATCGGGGCGAAACGCATATATGAACACTTTTATGCTGGTTTATATTATTTTCGTGATTTTAAATCATATTTATTAAAATAAACGGTGTTCAGGAAAAAACAATTCGACTGTTAACAGTCAAATATTTCTTCTTCAAAAGTCCCATAGCAAGGCAATAAAAATAGCTACAATTTATCTTCTTTGAAGACTTGTAGCAACTCTATAATTCGCAGTTGCTCTATGTAGCTCGGATTATATGGAATCTCGATTTATTCGGGAAAATATGCGTCAAGACAAGATGTAATGGTCATCTTCTGATGAGCCCAACCATTACATCGGGGCGAAACGCATATATGAACACTTTTATGCTGGTTTATATTATTTTCGTGATTTTAAATCATATTTATTAAAATAAACGGTGTTCAGGAAAAAACAATTCGACTGTTAACAGTCAAATATTTCTAAATTTTATAATGTTTGAGTAGAGAATCACATAAAGAACATGGGGTAAGGATGGAATGAGCGAATGAGGGATGGCGAGGTAAGGGGTTGCTTAAGCGAGATAGGTAACCAAGGCAGGGTTTGTAATGATTTATTTCTCGCTGCGTCATAACACCGTGACGTAAGTCTGACATGATTTGTGTCTGCGTGGTTCTGATAGGGGTGAAGGATCAACTCCTTCCGACGAGCGTGAGGCCGTCAAGCATGCCAGTGTCGACCTGAGGGCAGCAAAAGAACCCGCAACAATTTGTGTACTGTGATCCACAACAAATTGGTTTCAAGACTTACTTGATGATATAAATATGAGTATGTTACCTATAGCCGACCCCCCTAAACGGAAAGCGATTTACAAAAAAAAAACCGAATTACCAAATCGGTCGAAATTTTTAGTGCATGATTTTATCCGAAAATTTATTAAAAACATTTTTCCGAAATTCGTCAAAGTTTTTAACTTGACGGAAAGATTTGTTTATAGTTTATTCATCACTGAAAACCGCAATCTCTTACTTGGCTCAGTTGTGGAAATATTCAAATATCACCTTTGATTAGATCGAAAATCACTTTGGATGTAAATATATATTTGAAGAACCCGGACCCGCAGAAGCTTTTGGTTTACAAGTGCAGTAAGGGTTTGAAAAGACATTTCTTTTAATAGGCATGTTTAGGAAAATGAGACCTAATAGATCTCAGTTACATGAACAGGATTCTTCGGCTCTGAGGAAACAAATCTTGGTTCGCTTGCTCACTTTTTAAGTGAGAAAAATCTCTGAGATCTCATTTTTCTGAACGCGCCAAAATGTATAACCCCAATAACAGAATCCTATGAAGTTATTCAGATTCAATTTTGACATTTCACTAATAGTAAAAATGTCATTCATCCGATTTTGTAATCGGATGATCGGATCGGAAAACCATCGGATATCTTTATGGTTTTGGGAAACATTGATGAAAAAATAATTTTTTTTCGAAAAATCTTATAAAATAATAAAAATTCTTAAAATTTGTCTAAACTTTTTACATCGATGTTAATCTTCTGAAAATCACAAGCTCAACTGAGGAAATATAAAAATTAACTTGGATTGAATTATGTAGAAGCCGACCTCGAGAAAGCTTCTGGTTTACAAGTGCAGATAGAGTTTGACGTTGTTTTTATTTCCTCGCACTTCGCGCTCCCAACCTTGCAATAGACTCTTCGGACTAGGTGTTTCTTCACTTCACTTCTCATTATCGGATCTTCGAACGATGCTCCAGATCGCTTCAAATTGCATATCGATGGTCAGAACATTTAATAAGACATTATTGCCAAATAAGACTTTAACTCTTGAGCCACAAAACTAAATAAAAACAACAAATTGTAAAAATAAAAATTTTATTTTGAAATAGCACAAGCACATTTGTAAGAACTTGATTCATTTGTTTTAATGGGTAACTTTCTTACAAATATAATAATAAATTTACTTAAATGCAAAAAATTATATATCTATTTAACATTTAACATACAAAATACAAAATACAAAATAAACGTTATCTATTTCTGCTTCGGAATCGGCATCATCTCGAAACCTAATGAAGATACAATACAGTAAAGTTAATATTGTGTTTTAATAATGGTTTTTATATAAAAAATGAAGAAATTAATAAAATATAATATTTACTTCTACAATATAACTATATAGAAAAATGAAAATTTATTAAAGTATAAAGTAAAACTAGGTTTTCATTAAACCAAATAAGTTAATTTCGTTGAAAATTTCCAAATTCGATTCAAAACAATCGCATTTTACATAAAAGTTCACATGCCTATAGTTAATTTAGTGGAAACTTTTTTATTCCCCAACAAAATTTATCAGGAAAAATTATTTCTCATCAAGTATCTCCCACGAAATAATTTTTTCCCGACAACTTACTAGCGGATTGGCATTGTAATAAGGAAAAAGTTCTCGGAACAAAATTTTATTCACGATAGCTTATTGATAGCAAATTTCCCAAAACTCCGGCAAAATTTCTTTTCAGATAGGGCTGAATCAGATAATTTGAACTAGTTTTGCAAGTTTTTAACACCCAATTGAAGTTCATTTATGAACGAATCAGTTTTTTTTTAGCAATCTTGAAGTGACGTCCCATTGAAACGGATTCACTCGCCCCAAAGGCGCAACGTGTAGTAGAGCAAATGAAATTTATATTTGACAAAACTGATGCACAGTAAAACCCGCTTAAGAGAAACTGCAAAATGTCACAGTCTTTCTTTCACTTAAGCGGGTTTTTCACTTAAACGAACCCCGCTTAAGTGAAAAAAATTTCACTTAAGCGGATTTAAAAATTCCAAAAAGGGTTCTGACATATCAGAAATTCAAATGTCATTTTCGTGATGAAAATTTGGTGGAGGTGAAAAATAAAAAGAAGTAAAAGCGTTCAGCAAATATTTTGTTCTGTTCTAATAAATTTTTTTTTCATTAATAGAGTTTTTTTCAATGAAAAATATTAAATTTAACTGAAAATATGTTTCGGGTATCCGGGTTTTTCACTTAAGCGAGTTTCGAGTGTTATAAAGGTAATTGGTCGACAAATACTCGGGGATGAAAAAAGTGTTTCGGATAAGCGGGTTTTTCTCTTAAGCGGGCTTTACTGTATGATGTATCTTATACTTTAAATATATGTAGTGTCAAGCTGCAAAGTTGTTCAGATTTTTACCAAGAGGTTCCATTTCAAACGAATTCACGCGCGTCTAAAGAAGTTTCACATCAAATCACAGAAAGTGAAGGAAAGAAAACCATAAATTCGAGATGCAAAATTTTGTATTAGGTATGCAAATAAAGCAGATGTATGCAAGTAACATATAGCAAATTTGAGGCATTTGTCTGACATTAGAACAAATATATTTTTCATTTCATTTATTCATGATTTAGTTAGTTACAATTACAACAAAAAATTTCAGTTGAAATTTCTGGTAGAGAGCGTTTTTTTTAAATGTCTAAGCTTTCAATATTTCATATTGGTGTCTCTGCTTGATGGTGGAGTGAGTGATCATATTTTCCGTAAAAAAAGATTTTCACCTTGAATGGCGAAATTGAAAAAAATGAACCTGTTCATTATGAAAAGGTCGCATCGGTATTAAGATTTTAACGAGTTTTATTACATTTTTAATGTGTATAGGAAAATGTTATGTAAACATTTGGACTGAAATACAAATTACTACAATCTGAGATTTTATGTCGGTGTAACCATAAACCGCGTTTTATTCAGCCCTATCACGAATTCCATCGTAATCGGAAACTTGTTACAAATCCCGAAAAAAATTATCACAGATTCCATCGTAGTGGAAAATCTCATACAAATAGTTATGACGAACGGATTCGGAGATAGTTTTTTTCCGGATTCGGAAAAGTTTCCGATTACGATGGAATTCATGATAGGGCTTTATCTACGAAGATCCAATGGATCGTACCATGAAAATAAAAAGATACGGATAGTAATGACAACAGTGTTGTATGCTCATCTTTTTTTCCTAATATTTGTTTGTTTTCCATGAATTTGTTGTCTTTTTTCTTAACACTACATACCATTTTCAAAACTGAAAAGCCTTATTCTTTACTTATTTTTTTTTATCATTACTTATTTTCGGATCTTTAAAATAGAGAGCAGGACCCATGTTCTGTAACTAGGCGATAACTTTTCGTGGCGAGAAACGGCGAAAAATGGAACAAAAATGGAACAAAACTCATAGGAATCCTATGGGTTTTGTTCCATTTTTCGCCGTTTATCGCCTCGAAAAGTTATCGCCGAGTTACAGAACATGGGTCCAGGATCCAAAGTTTTTATATAACATGTTAAAAATTATCCAGATTATTATATTCTGTTCAATTTATATTTTTATATTTATGGATATTTGCCTTTCAGTCTGACCATTATGGAATTCAATAAGCTATCTCATTTTAAAGTTCTTACAGGGTTGCAGTAGTGAGCATTTAAAATTGCCACAAATCTCACAAAAATATCGATAGAGTTACCAACTATTTATTAATTAATATACGCACATTTTATAATCAGAAACAATGATGACCTAAATAAATTGAATCTATCTTTTTCCACACCTCTCTGAAAGACAATAGCCAACAATTCGTATAATTGCATTTTAATTTGTAACTGTTTTTCCATACACGAAAACCTAAAACATGAAAACAGAAAAACATCAAGCGTCAACACTTTTTTCTCTAAAGTAGAAATATTTGCTATCAAAAGCTCTAAAAAAGCTTAAGTCCTGAAAGCTACATAGCAAAAACCAAAGAATATGCCATATGAATTTCCATAAACTGGGCAATGGTAAATCTGATTCAAAGTGTTTTTTTTTTAGTAAACACAATGTCAATAAGGGTTGGTTGCAAATTTGCGATCAGTCTCCTTTCCTTTCACCCTGGGAGCAGATAGGTCATGGTGGGATATACGTGAGCTCAAAGAAGATTACACAAACAATTTAAATGTAACTCAGTGATTCTGTTTCTTATTTCAGTGGCAATTTCTTAAGTTAAGGTGCCGTGCAAGCAGCAGCAGGCACCAGTGTTTCTGAAACAGCTCACCCATAAGGCCTGTACTGCAAATATAAATTGAACAGAGTATAGAGGATATAAATTTTAAGCTTAATCGAATATTAGATAGACTCCCGCAATAAGACTCTTATGGGCAGTTGTACAATAGTGGTTTAGCCTCGGTTCAAGATTTTAACTCACCGATTTCGGCGGATTAACTAACTATCAACGCTAGTTCAAGTATGCATTTGGTTATTATCACACACTTGAACAGTAATCTACTGTTGAAACTCAAAAAATCCGCCGAAATCGGTGGATAAAAATTGCTGAACCACGGTTTAAATATTTGTACAACTGGCCCTTACCGCCATATTTTTCAATCCATTAATCCAGATTAAAACTTAAATTCAGATGGAATTTAATTGATTTTAAATGCGAAAAAATACTAGAGCGTGCACGTTTGGTTGAGGCAAATCGTACAGGAAGAGCCTAGTTCCCCTGTTTAGACGGGAGGGGCAATTTTCTAAAAAAATTCTAGAAAACAAATTATTAAAAATCAAACCACAACACTTACTAATGACATGTTAAAGTTTTTTTTAAAGCTGGAAATTAATCCATCAGTTCCGATTTTTATTTAAATTTTTTTAGTGAATAGTTTTGAAACAATTAATTTTCTAACTCAAAATTTTGGGAGAAAAAAGAAAAATTCCCTAAACGATTTTTCCTGTCTCGCCCCAACCTACACGTCCTAGCTTTTTTTCGCATCTTATGCAAAACACCCTGTTTAAAGAGAGAATTCGACTTAAAACAACAAACTGACAAAATAAACAGGTTTTGTTTTTCTATTAAAGTAACGGAAGTGTGCAGTAATGAAAAAGCAGAAATATCTATAGGGGTATTCCCGATCCGAAGCAACTGGTCTTGTATCATTGCAAAAATGCAAAAGTGTAAAATTGCTATACCCTAACCCCATTGTAAAAAAAAACTTTGCACTTTTGCAATGATGCAAGACCAGTTTGTATCGGATCGGGAATACCCCTTATATAATATATCATTATAAGCACATGAATACAATATATAGGCAATGAAAATAGGTATGTAATTTACTAACCTCCGCCTGAATTATTGTTTTTCTTGCAAATCCAACCACTATTTGCAGTTTTTTTGCTTCCCGCTGCCGCACCTCCTCTTCGGCCCCCTCTCTTTTTTGGACTCCTTACTATATATGAGCTTGAAACACCTCCACTGGAGGAATTATTTGCTGCTCTTTTGTACTTCTTAGCGGCACTCCCCCGCCAGGAACCTTTTCGCTTACCACCCCGGCGGTATCCACTTGTTTTACTTGGAGCAACCGAATCCCATGAGGTAGTAAAATCATCGACATCGGGCATTACATTTTGATTTTGAGCAAATGGCGGATTTGTTCTTTTACGACTAACAGAAGCTTTTGGTGATGGAGGAACTTCAACATCACTAGGATCTTCTATCAAAGTGTTCTCTTCAAGATCCATTAAAAGACAAAGCTTTTCCGCGGCATGATTTCTGGTAATTTCTAACATTTTTTCACCATATTTATCGTAATTTGCTTTCGTGACATGGGGAATAGCACGCATATCGGCTTCAGTCTCGGGCAAGGACTCAGCCATAGCTTTGAGAGCTTGAATGTTCATTATACTTGCCATGGTGGCGTTTTTGGTTGCCGCTATAGTTCTACACAAATCCAAAAGTTCTGAATAACATCGTTCAGAAATCATTTTCAATTCTGGTGAGGATTTGCGATCACGCGATTGACCTGATGTCGTCGGTTCATCATTTTCTGTTGTTGAGTTTTTAGCTGCTTTTTCTGTTCTTATAATGGCAAATCGTATTTCAATTTTTTGAGTCATCAAACTTTGAGCTTTAGTTCCGAGATTTATGTAGGCTTGAGGAATATCATTAGAGAATATCATGTCTTCACGCAAAAATTCTTCAATTACTAATTTCCGTAAAAGGCGTTGAATGTCACTTTTATCCCAGTCTTTTAGACGACCATGGAAAGGCAGTGTATTGTGTTTGTTATCAACAATTTTTTTTATCAACGAACCCTTAAGAACATCAGCTAAAAGTAAGATTAAAACAAATATTAAAGGCTTTATAAAATTAAAAGTTTTATAAAATTATGCGCAATGTACAATTCCATACCAATGTGCAAAAGAGTGAATCTAGAACGGCCAGAACAGATATCTTTAATAGCGCGGATGGCTACTTTACAGTCTTCAGTTACATCCAATTCCTGAAAATAGTTTTAATTTTTAATGAATGAAGAAAAAAAAATTTAACCGTAATTTATTAATTGTAATAAAATAAATTTGGACTTAAAAAATCCGTCATATTGTTGTTTGTGTACATATAGATCATGGGAAGCGCGCGATCGAGGAATTTCATAGGAGGAAACAGTTTTTCAAACTGTAAAAATAACATCTCATCTCAAGGTTACAGAGCCTGAACCGAAACCTGCAAGGGCTCTTTAGGAAACAAAATAGTAGAATTGCAGACGCACTCCGAACATATGCAAAAAACACCTATGCAAACTATATAATTGGGATGACTTATCGAAAGCCGCTGTCAGGCAGATTATAGATTTTATCATTCAACATAGACGACCGCGACGTATACCAAAAACTCCATCCACCCGACCTCAACGAAGTGAAATTAGCTATAGATGGAGGATGACAATAGAGAACACACGCTGCACGCTATTCGTACGTCATCATCCATATTTTTGATGTCGTCGGAAACAACATTTTAATAACAACAATATAATAACAATAACAACAAAAATAACAATATTTGTTTCGATTTCTAAAGCTATGAACAGACGGCAGACGCAAACGTTTGCGCCACGTAAAAGACGCAAATTTGTTGCAAATTCTACCAGTGCTCGCAAACTTGCATATAGGGGTGTTGCCACGATATGCAGAAACTGTCCCAAACGTCGCAAATGCATTTGCGATCAAGATGCGATCAATGACGTCAGTGTCGCAAACGTTTGCGACTTTTATGTGCCGTCTGCTCATAGCATAAAACAGCTCTAAACATTTGCTTGTGCCATAAAAAAAAACAGTTGCATTTAAAAAACAGTTGTTTTAAATTGGTCGTAATTACATATTAATAAATAAATTAACATATAAGGTCAGCAAAGTTTTTGAATGAATCAATGCATCGTCGAGTAATTTTGGGCGAGTGGAATGATATCAGATTGATTCAAAGTTTGAGCCTGGGCACTTCTGGACGTCCAATAGAAAACGTTATGAACTCATACCCCACCTTAAAATTGCTGCATCAGCTAAGGTATTTCCAAGATGTTCCCGTTTAAAAATGAAAAAAAAACTATTTTGACTTCTAAAATTACTAATCTTCTTCTTTAAATTTGAATTTTAAACTTTCCAGTATAGTTTCTTTCTTTTTCGCTTACAATAACTATTTCCACTATTTTAAGTGTGCTTACAATAACTATTTCCATCTCCTAAGTTAACTAACTTACCATATAATCTTTCCTTTTTAAACAATTATCACATGCCGTTTGGCGATTTTCTAAACACTGTTCGCTAGTAAAGTGTTCGCCAAAATAGTCCAGTTGCTGGGCCCTGCGACAATCACTTACATTTTCACAAAACCCAACAATCCGATTTAGATTCTCAATGTGAATTTTCTTGACATTATAGTCGCATCCACCTATAATAGAAGAAAATCGAAATACAGAAAAAAAAACATGGCAAAACATCAACAGTAATTAATTTTTGTATTGCTCATTACATACCATCTCCATCAATCATCTTTTTATATCGCAGCATATCTCCATAATTATAGTATAGAATACAGTTGGCAAGTTCTCCGTCGCGTCCAGCACGGCCAGCCTCTTGATAATAACCTTCAATACTCTTTGGCATCGAGTAATGAAGTACAAACCGTACATCCGGTTTATCAATACCCATACCAAAAGCTATGGTCGCACATATAACACGAAATTTATTAGTAATCCAATCTTTTTGTCTAGATTCACGTAGGTTATCGTTTAGACCGGCATGATAACTTGCCGATTTTATACCGTACGAATTCATTTTTTCGGAAACAGTGTCACATTCCTTTCGCGAAAGACAATAAATTATGCCACTCGCCGAATTAGGCTGAGATTTTATGAATTTGTGAATTTCATCAAAAGTTTTTACGCCTTTCTTGGGTAAGACCGTGTAACGCAAATTTGGTCGATTAAAACTCGAAAGAAACCATTTACACTGAGTGAGACCCAACTGTCGTAGGATATCGATGCGTACACGAGGCGTTGCGGTAGCTGTTAGGGCCATTGTTGGGACATTGGGAAATCGTTTTCGAAGTATGCCCAATTTCTTGAAATCTGGTCGAAAATCATGACCCCACTGAGAAACGCAATGAGCTTCGTCAATTACAAATCGGCTGATGAAGTTCCGGCTGTAGAGTAAATCCAAAATATCCTGAAATTGAAATTGTATAAAATATTACGTTTTTAATTGTTTGAACTGGATAATGTAAGTCAAAGATGTGAAATGAACAACCACCACTGTAATAATATGGATAAAAACGATTTTAATTGGATAAAGTATAGCAACTATTGAATATTTATATTTTTCTAGAACTCATAATATGGAGGATTTTTTAAATAACAAATAATGGAATTTGTCTAGTATTGAAAGAAATTGTCGTCCCCTCTGTTTCAACGCCATCGAATAATTAATTCGAAGCCATCATATCTCCTTTACTGTACAAATTTGGCATTCCATTTGAAAAATGAAGATACAAAATAATAGTTACTGTCTTTTTCTTTATATTCTGAGAAATTATTAACAAAAAAAAAATGATAAAATATAAAATATAAATAAATCGAAAACCTATCTTGGTCGAAATAAAGCACCTACACCGCCTGTTGTACCCAAATTTGTGAAAAAAGTTCGTGAGACAGTGAGCGCTAATGAACATTATTTACAGAGGTGTAGTTGGCTGAAATTGAAGACATGAACTTAGATGATCTATTGTTTCAGGGGTGTCAGCACATCACTTAATACAATAGAGGATTGAAAAAACCATTTGGAACAAGGTCTTGGAAAATATGGTTAACAGGATACCTTACTTCGAGGCCAGCCGAAACAGAAGCAGACACATGAATGAAATCGTAATCCATAAATAATGGGAATGTTTGATCTTTCTAAAAAAGCCATAAATTACCGAAAATAATTTAGTTTTCTTTATTTTATTTTATTTTATTTTATTTTAAAAAGAAACTTGTATTTAGAATATTCTTTAGTAAAAAGTGAGCCACTTTATATACGTACATCCCAGTCGATGGTTTTATTTAATACGGGGTAACTTATTATTACAGTTAACGAGTGTCAGAATTTTACTTACCTGGAACTTTACTGAGCTTGATATTTTTTCAGGTGTAACGTAAAGGATTTTAATTTTTGGTGGCTGACATTCTAGGTCGCAGAAAACACCACGCACCTCACTCAAGCTCTGTTCACCGGACAAGTTCTTCGCATAGATCTATTAATTTGAAGTAATGGAAAATTTTTTTAATTTTTTTTTAATTTATTAAAAAACCTGTAAACCTACATCCAATGAATTCAATTTATTGACTTGATCCAAAATTAAAGACTTTAAAGGACTCACAACAATTGTGACACCTTCGGTCATAATTCCAGGCAGTTGATAACATAGCGATTTACCTCCTCCCGTTGGCATGAGCACGAAGCAATCGTGTTTTGTGAGTGCTGCATTAATCACCTGCAATTGATTCGGACGGAAAGTCTTAAGACCAAAACTGAATTGTAACGCTTCCATTAGAGTGTCCGAATGGGGATAGTTATGACCATCGAACTCTCCAGTAATACCATCGTTATTTATGTTCGAGTGAAATTTACCATCAACTTTTTGAGCTGATCTATTTGAAATATGAGTATTTCTTGGTTCAGTTGCAACGTGTGATGAGCTGGGACTATATAAATTTCGATTGTTGCTTATGCTTGCAGGAGGGTTTTGAAGTTCAAGGAAACTTCTCACCTGAATTAAAGGTGTACTCTTTGGCGCTGGTGCTACTTGTGATGCGCTTTCGAACTTTTCAAAATCATACACCTCCCATCCGTCGGCATCAACCTCAGGGGTTGGTTCTTTTTTTTTGTCCTTGTCCTCGAAAAGAATTCTCTGACTAGTGGTTTTTGATTCTTTGCTATTATCCACTTTCTTATCCTCGAAATCTTTGTAAATATAATCATCATACTCTGATTTTTTTCCATGCAACATGTCTTCATGGTTTTTCATTTCGTGCAGGAAATTTTCAAAATCTTCATTGTGGTCAGTTGCCGCTTTGGAACTATGAATACTACTATCGTCATCGTCTATGCAAATGATTTGAGGGCTTTCATCCATATAGCTTGGTACTTCTTCGCACAAATCATGAATAAGTTCTTCGCGTTTTCTTATATTTTCATGCTGTTTTTGCATGAATGGAAATTTCCTCTTTCGACATTCTTCTAACTGGCGTATTTCTTCTTCTTCATCTTCTTCTGGATAATTGGAATTGATTGTACTTGACTCTTTTTCCATTTGGCGTAATTCTTCTTCCTCATCATCACCTGAAAAATTGCGGGTGGCCTGTTTATTTACCAGTTGATCTATTTTAACTTTTGTGAACTTTTGACTTATGTTTTCTTCTTCATCATCTTGATCGGAAAAATTTTGCTGCTGGAACTGTTTCTCTCGTTCTTCTTTACGTTTTGAGAGTGTGTTTTTGATTAATTTTGTTTTAGCTTTAAACTTTTGCCGTAGAATCTTGAGTTTTAAAAATGTATTGGGTTGAAAACCATCTATAGTTGAGAAAAAATCAGTTGGTATTTGATCAATTATATTGCAGTACTTTTCAACGAGGTCGAGGTAAGTTGATTTGAAGAATGAAAGTCTCGATGCTAGAGCCATTTCACTGTCCTAAAATTTAACAAACAAAATAAAAGATTTACTAAATAACATTAGCAAGATTTGTCTGTAACAATATAACCTATATATAAAATACTTTGTTCAATTTTACTTTTTATTCTCTTCCTAAGGTGCTTAAGGTGTTGAGAGCCAAATTTCATGAATTGACGAAAAAGAAATCTTAATAGTCCATTCTACAGAAGATTGCCAGTGACACACATAGCGAGAATGGAAAGTTCAGTTTTTCCGATGCAAGAACGGGTAGGTTCGATAAGAGGGGTTCCGCTTTAACTGTAATTTTTAATTCTCCACTTGAATTAAGTGAACTTATGACATCCTGCCGTATTATTTGGATTTAAAATCAGCTAAGCCGTTACCGAGAAAGTCGAAAATCAAAAATTCTATGGAGGTACCGTTAATAAAGCTTTTTGTTACAAATTTGAGCTAAATAAAAAAAAAATTGCCTCTGGGGAAGCAATCTTCCAAATTTGAACAAAATTGCTTCAGTGGTTACAGCTGTAGTTCATAAAAATTGATTTGACAAGCAGTTCACTAAGGTGTTGTCTTTTCATAAGTATTTTCATTATGAAAATAAATTATAGCTTATAAATCCAATTTGACCTTTAATATTTTTAACAAAATTTAGACTAAAACAAAAGCGGTTTTTTTGTATGATTTACTTACAAGCATAATATTAGTTTTGAAGTCATCAGTTTGTAGAATACTGCATAAATACTCATCGAGCCCGCTTTCAAAAACAACAAATGGTTTTTTCTCTTTAGACAAAACCACGTTTTCGATATTTTCCTTCACATTATTAGAGGTAGTTTCTGTAGGATAAGGTTCATATGAAACTGGTGTATGTTTCTTTGGTACTTCCAGTTCTACACTTCGTTCATCTAAACGCATTGTATCAATGTGTTTAGCTGGTTTTATTAAACGCGTTGGAGATTCTTCATGTCTGTCTATCTTATTATTATTATTAATATTTCTGTGTAACAAATCGTTCATTGAAGGCTTATCCGGAGAAGTTAACTTCACTGGTGATGGTGTTGACTGTGGTGTTTTGATCTTTTCATTTCTGTTTAGTTTTTCAATATTTCTGTTGATGCTGGAAAGGGCCTTGGTGTAAACCGAATCATTTCGAATCAGTTCATCAATTGAATCTAGACTTAATTTATCGGGTGACAATATTGTCGAATTATTCTTAAGATTGCACTTATTCTCCACAGGAGATAGTGACCGATTATTAAATGAGTAGTTAAGTTTATATTTACTCTCCACAGGAGAGACGGCTGCGATTGATGTCTGCTTTGAATGTTCAAGATTGATTGCATTTTCTTTTACGAAATAATTTGAAGGAGTTTTTGGTGATGAGCAATTTCCAGAGTGACGATTGAAAATGTTTGTAGTGCTAATAGTAGACGAACTTGTGTTTTCATCGAGAAAAATTTCTTCATCTGACGATTCCAAGCACAAGGCATTAATTTTCTTTCGAACAAAATTATTGGAAACCGAAGAAACATTTTTCAAGTCGGTGGAAGCAGCTGCAAAAAAAAAAGGAGACTACATATACATTGGCCCTGAATTAAATTATAAATTTTTACTTACTTTTCTGTTCGGTTTTGGCGGACTTTTTCTTTTTTAATTCATTATAGTTCAAAAAAGAACTTAAAGAGAGTTGCTTGCCGCTTTTAGTATCTTTTTTGTTCATAATTGCATTTGTTTGTGGTATGTGGTACTTTTAAACAAAACAAATATTTTGTTTGAATATCAAGGAGAATCAAAATATTGTGCAGTTTATTTTTAATAATTACTTAATAGGTTCTTAAACTAAACTCGTTTAGGTTTATGTTTGTTTTTTTGTTTATTTTAAATATTTTTTTTCTACTATAAAACTAGAGTACTGGCATAGTGACATCTGTCAAAAAATAAAAATGGGAATTTCACTACAAAGAATACAAATAAATAGAAAGACCACTTTAAAGGGAAATTTTAGTTTTTGTAGGATAACTATTATTGGGATATTATGGTAATCTACCCCTAATACACTCCACGTCGATCGAACTCATCGATTAATTCTGAGATTATGAATTATAAAGATTTTAATCCTCGGCTGTCATTCTGGTTTGCCTACAAGCTAAAAAAAATGGCGGATGGTGGTGAACTCATATTTTTGCACTTAGTGTTCATGTTTTAACGCACACTAGTGCAGAAATATGAATTCACCACTGCATAAAATGTTGTTGCAATTCACATCTATTCATCGACACGAGATAAAATTACAAAAACAACAATAGCCGTGTTTTTTTGCAAGCCCGGGGGGAATTGGATGAAAAAACGACGTGCTAAACAACTAACATGTTAAATGCAACAACAACTAATCCCGGAGAATTCTCGGGGCTTAACTTAAGCGCACCGAAAAACTGTGTTACCGGCATGAATTGCATACATGTTATCGATAGTTTGTATGAAAACTCCATGTTTTTTACTGTCATTCCCCCCGGGCTTGCAAAAAAACACACCTAATGTAAACAAATGGGTTTTGGGGGATGGAACGTACGAAAGATTCCATTCTTTATAATTCATATTCTCTGGATTAATTACTCCGTTTCTGTACGAGCATTCACATGCCATCACGTCGACTAAGGGCCAGTTGTACGAATATTTAAACCGTGGTTCAGCAATTTTTATCCACCGATTCCGGCGGATTAATTGAGTTTCAGCAGTGGTTTACTGTTCAAGTGTGTGATAATAACCAATTACATACTTGAACCAGCGTTGAACCTTAGTTAATCCGCCGAAATCGGTGAGTTAAAATCTTGAACCGCGGCTGAACCACTATTGTACAACTGGCCCTTAGGGCCAATAGTACAATAGTGGTTCAGCCTCGGCCCTTAGGGCCAATAGTACAATAGTGGTTCAGCCTCGGTTCAAGATTTTAACTCACCGATTTCGGCGGATTAACAAAGGTTCAACGCTGGTTCAAGCATGTAATTGGTTATTATCACACACTTGAACAGTAAACCATTGTTGAAACTCAATTAATTCGACGAAATCGATGGATAAAAATTGCTGAACCACGGTTTAAATATTTGTACAACTGGCCCTAAGAATTATTTGTCAAAATTATTCGCTTTCCACTGAAAACAACATAGCTGTGTTTTATTTTCCCCCAGATCCAATCCAGGACCCATGGGTCCTGGAACATGAAAATAAAACAACCCCAGGATCTCAGTGACAACTTGTTATATACCGAACTCTTTTTTCCTTTAGTTTTTTTTATATGTATACACCCGTTGTCTTTTTTCTTTACACTACTGACAACATTTACAAATTAAGGGTGTGTGTTCAAAACGGATTTGGAAATCCAAAACAAAGTTGGATCTTGTGTTGTTTTTGTAATACATGTATTTTCGTAAGCAAATCCAATTTGGTTCGGATCTCGGAGAAAATAAAACACAGCTAATATTAAAATAAATTCTGTTGACGAAGTGACAAAGGCATTTTGTTGTGTGACACCAATGATAAATACTCTTAGCCGTATCTATAAAGAAATATTCCCGATCCGATGCAACTGGTCTTGTATCATTGCAAAAATGCAAAAGTGTAAAATTGCTATACCCTAACCCCATTGTAAAAAAAAAAACTTTGCACTTTTGCAACGATGCAAGACCTGTTTGCATCGGATCGGGAATACCCCTAATATGATGAAATGTGTGATAGAATTAGATTAGAACCATTTCTAAAAATTTTCATGTATTAACACATGTCAAATCGTGTAGGCTGGAATATAGATGGGCTCTCATATTTTATTTCCACACTATTACACATGATTTGTTTCCCACTTTTTTGGCATGGTGTTAATGCTCAGTGGGATAGTGTGGAGCCCTTCCACATATTTTAATCGACATTACATAAAATATTAGGGGTATTCCCGATCCGATGCAACTGGTCTTGTATCATTGCAGAAATGCAAGTGTAAAATTGCTATTAACCCCATTGTAAAAAAAAAACTTTGCACTTTTGCAATGATACAAGACCAGTTTGCATCGAATCGGGAATACCCCTATTATATTTTAAATTCTTTTTCTTTGATGAACAAACAAAAAATTAAGCCTTGTTTGAATTGGATTAAAATTTTAATTAAATTTTACATACCAAATGGGACAAGTGTGGCTCCAGCTTAATTTCAATCAAATTTCACTATGTCCTCTTTTCCACGATGAAACTTTTTGCATGAAACTTTTGATGATTGTTCTTAAAATTCCTTCGACCTTTTCTACGATGGAACATTAGGGGTATTCCCGATCCGATGCAAACTGGTCTTGCATCATTGCAAAAGTGCAAATTTTTTTTTTACAATGGAGTTAGGGTATAGCAATTTTACACTTTTGCATTTTTGCAATGATACAAGACCAGTTGCATCGGATCGGGAATACCCCTATTGTTTCACGTTGTTCAATAATTATTTTAGGTTTGACGAAAGAAAACTTCAAAAGTTTTTTCAAATCGTAGACCGGTTTGGCTATCCCCCTAACTTTCCTACCCTCTTGTCCACAAGTGAAAAAGTTTCATGCAAAGTTCCATCGTGGAAAAGGGGACTATTCGGCAAAATGGCACGTTTATTGCAGCGCGTCCATTGTGTTTACGTAATCAATTCATACTGGTGTAAGCATAGCTTTAATCATTAACTTCAAACGCGAAAGCCGTGTGTGGTGTTTTGAGTTTGACGCTGATCGGATGTCATTTTCACAAAGTCGCATTAATTTTCAATTAAATATCAAAAGAAACCAAGAATAAAATAGAATTAAATAAACAGTTCTAATATAATATAGTAAACATATTTGGGCGATGATTTCATACGGTTTGTAAAATAGCTCAGAGCAAAGTTTAAAAAAAGAATAAAACCAAAAAAAAATCATTTGTGTGGTATTTGGGCATCTTATGTCGACTATTTTCTACGACTTTTCTGTTCGTAGCAGTTTTTCCTTTCACAAAAATTTCTATTCAATTATCGTGTTAAAATTAATTGTTGATTTTGCTGCGTTTTTAGTTTCCTTCGAATTGTAAATAGATCTTGTTTAACACAGGACAGTTTAAATAAATAATACATTAACTACCTATATATATATATATAATATAAAAAAAAAAAACAAGTTCCCCGAGGTGCATATTTTATTTATTTAAAACTTTTGATTTATGTTTGTTTAATTATAACTGCTTGGTTTTAAATTATTAATTAAAAACAAAGACATACATTCTAAATAAAATCTTCAGTTGCATCAACTTTTTCCATTCATTATGGCAAAAATGTATGGAAAAGGTAAGAGTAAGTAAAATAAAATTAATTACTAAAATATAAATTATATATTTATAATTGTGTATATTTAAAATCTAGGAGGTTACAGCCCATGTACTTACCTACATACTTACTTTTGTTGGCTCCTACTTCAGTGAATGACCCACGTCTTTCAATAGAAGTTCCGAATTTTATAGGCATAATCTTGTAATTGAGGTAGTTACACGTGTCTGCATTAATTTTACATATCATAGTTTGGTTTTTAGCATCGTCGTCGTTCAATGATTTACATGATGATGATTTACAAAATCAGATATATTTAATCAAATAACAAAATTTAAGTTCTGACAAAGCTCTACTCAACTTTTACGTATAAAAGAATATGTATGTCTTAAAAGAAAACATGGCTTTGGGAGATTTCAGACGATGCAAAGGTAAAGGAAAAGTAACTTAATTAGAAGCATATATAGAAAAGCCTCATATCTTAAATTCGTTTCGATACATATTTTACTTGTTAGGCAACAGAGAAATCCAAACTTCTGTCTCTAGCACAGATATAAGAGAGCTCATTGTGATAAAAATGTAATGCCTTTAGCGTCGATTAGATAGGTTCATCCTTGTTTTGTTTGTTTAATTTTATTTAGCGCCACTTAAGATAAATTTTCAATAATACCTACATAAATTTTTATGTTAAGTTTTTATATTGTATATATATTATACACATACATAAAAAATTTAATTAATGAATACCAATCAAAATTTTTCGTTTAATAAAATAAAAAAACTATTTTGAATCAATAATTCAACAAAGTCCATTAAAATTGTGGTAAGTCTTCTACTTGGCTGATGTATTTCAGTAGTATAGTAGGTATATAGAATTTGTATTATTAAAAAAATCCTTCTTAAATAAAAAATGATTCTACATTTCAACATTGTCAGGAAGGCAATGATGTTTGAAATCCCATATACCTACTTTATCTTTCGGTGTCCTATTGTTGTTCTGACTCGTTGAATTCTAAATTCTTGACTGTTTTTTAAGATATGTCCAGAAAGTCCGCATATTATGTAGTCTTTATTATCTTTAAAAGTTAATTTATTGTCTAGACTTGTTTTATGACAAACGTGTAAATCTCGCATAAAGGTAGAACAACTATAAAAGTTTGAAGTGCCCCTCAGAAAACTATAGTTCTGCCTATATTGCTGATGTTGCTTTTCAAGTTCTGGTTGTCCTGATAGAAAACATAGACTTAGATTAAGTAAGTTTACAGCTAATTATCTTTAATAAATAATTATTGTAACTGGTAATTCATCGAATAAGCGTTTTAAACAGATTTTCTTATCAAAGAATCTTATTTGGGGTGGTAATCATCGTGACCAGTTGAATATTTAAAAATCAAATCTGGCTGTACTCGTGTTTATAATGTTCCCAATGGCCTGCGGTCCAGTTGAGCTTGATTTTGATTTCAGTTTTTAAATGAATGATATCTTTATTGTTTTCTTCGCAATGTAAAACTAGCCATCGCAGCTACAATACCATTTTCTTTTTTTTTAATTTTTCTGTTTAGCTTTGTTAACGGTATTTGGCAGGATGCATTGAGTAAAACTTTCATTAGTCAATGAATCTTGGTGTATTTTTCAATCTATTTTTGAGTCAACCTTTACCACTTAATAAAAGAACGAGAAAAAGATCAAAAGCATACAACTTTTAAACTAATAGCCTAGTTCCTTTAATTTGAACTTTGTGCATATGTGTGAATTTCTACACAAAAGTCTGTCAAAGTTCATATGAAAAAAAAAATATATAAAATATATAAATTTTTTCTAATTCTGTAACGTATTTTTTATAAGATAAAATAATAAATGAAATATAATTGATACTAAAAAATAAAATTGGGCCTTCTTGAAAATAAATACATAAAATTAAATTCTTTTAATTCAAAAAACAGTTTATTTATGTAAATAAAAAAACTACAAACATTATGATTTATGTATGTATTATGAGCCTAGAGAAATTCCAATTTATAAAAATATAACAGTTTAGCCATCGTGGTGTTAATAACGCACTACTGATCTTACGAAATATGCCCACCGACAGAGTCCCTGTGGGTTCGCATAAACAGTATCTTTATAGACAAAAGACAAAACTTTTGAATATTCGGATTAGCGTTATAAATATTTAATATTTAGCGAGTTAATGCATTACTCACCCCGAACGTTTCGCGTGGTCACCGGGTGAGTACTGCATTGAACTCGCTAAATATTAAAAATATATAACGCGGCTAGTCCGAATAATCAAAAAAGTCTTAGGTAAACAACCAATTTATAAAAATATAACAGTTTAGCCATCGTGGTGTTAATAACGCACTACTGATCTTACGAAATATGCCCACCGACAGAGTCCCTGTGGGTTCGCATAAAGAGTATCTTTATAGACAAAAGACAAAACTT
This sequence comes from Epistrophe grossulariae, assembly GCA_929447395.1. NCBI lineage: Eukaryota > Metazoa > Arthropoda > Insecta > Diptera > Syrphidae > Epistrophe > Epistrophe grossulariae. The sequence goes on along the minus strand of OV839567.1, from coordinate 33,134,855 downwards.
TTGATTATTCGGATTAGCGTTATAAATATTTAATATTTAGCGAGTTAATGCATTACTCACCCCGAACGTTTCGCGTGGTCACCGGGTGAGTACTGCATTGAACTCGCTAAATATTAAAAATATATAACGCGGCTAGTCCGAATAATCAAAAAAGTCTTAGGTAAACAACCGCGGAAACATTAAAAGTTATAAAAGACAAAACTTTTATATATTGGCATTTCTTTATTCGCTTCCAATAAATTAACCTTCATTCTAAATAAGTATATATTTATAACAGGGTGTCTCGCACCTTGTGTGAAGTATTTTGGGGTGTGGTTCTAGGATATATTCTAAGAAAAAAATCGTTTTACAGTAAAGGTCTATCTCCAATTTTGACATAATTTATCATGGATTTAAGAAAACGCTTACTTTGGTGTACCGTGACCCATGTTAACAAAAATTTCTCTGCTAGTTCTAGTGGTAGAAACTTCGTTTAGAATTTTATTTTTAGAAGAAATAATAGCCTACAAAACTGCGTTTAAATAAAGTTGATATGTTGTTTCAGTATTAAGATATACAGTTTCTAGCCTGTTCCATTTTTCCTTCTCATGCTAATTTTTTGACATCGATTTTCTCGAAAAAATGCGTAATAAACATAGCCTTTTCCTATTTTTTTTTCTTGTGAACGTAACAATAATAAAAATAAAAATCAATGACAAGATAGACAAGGAGATAGACCTTTACTGTAGAAAATTTTTTTCTTAGGATATATCCAAAAACCACACTCTAAAATACTTTACACCAGAACCGGGACACCCTGTATACACACATTATTATGTACCTATGTATATATATTTATACGAATAACAAATGTGTTCGTCTACAGAAAATTTTATAATTACATTTATATTTTAATTTGTTTGTTATTTCAAAAATTTGTGTTCCTTTTTGATAAAATAAAAAAGATATGTTTAGTATATAATGTATTTATAAGTTTAAAATTAAACTGTTGGTGATTTTCTTGTTTTTTTTTTTAAACAGCTTCAATTGAATCTGATGAGCATCAAAGATTAAGATGGCAAATTGAACTCGAATTTGTGCAGTGCCTAGCTAATCCAAACTACCTTAACTGTAAGTATCATACTTTTTTTGTTGCATTTTTGCTGTGGAAATACTAATTGATAGAAACCAAAAATCGACTCAAAAAATAAACTTAACAATACAAAAAAATCGAAACACTGACCTGCAATTACCGATTAGTTTAGTCTTCAACCTCTTTCTTCTTCTCGGGAGTATGGTCTTGTCTGACGTTCTTTTATTGGGCTGGATCAGTGCGATCACAAACAAGCTCAGTCGCTTAAGGTTTATCCGAATACCTAGCGACCTTTGGATTAACCAGCTTTGTCTGCATAAATGGATCTCTTTGCAGATGGATCACCCTTTGTCTTCTCTTAACATGTCCTGCTCATTTCCAAAGACGTAAGGTAATGATCCTAATTATCTGACAAACGCAGACAAAAATATACTCGTATGCTTTAAAAGGTCAGCCAAATGATGCAACGAGTAAGGGAACAGTTTCCAAGATTCGTGTGCTATCACAGCGAGAGCAGTCGCTTCTACCTAACATAACTTTACCTAGCAATTATTTTTATGAATTGAATAGGTACGTTAATTTACTTGCTATACGAGCTTCACAATCTTAATATATATATATATATTTATTAAATTAATCCAGTTAACTTAGATTCCGAGATTTCCATCCTATGAGTAGGTATAATATAGTAGGCTTAAATTTAAATTTTCGAACATCAATTTGTTGCAGAATAGCGGCAACCCGCTCTTCACTTTTCAATTGAAAAGTTCACACGTTATTTAGGGAATAACAACCGTTGTTATGATTTTTTAAATGCCTTTAATCCTTTTTAATAAATAGAAAGTAATGAAAAACTAATGCAATAAAAATAGCATGTGTTTTTAATTTTTTCAATGCATTGAATTTTAACTAAATAATTTTTTTTTAGTTTTAGCTCAACGCGGATACTTCAAAGACCAAGCTTTCATAAACTATCTCAAATATCTACAATATTGGAAAGAGCCCGAATATGCCAAATATCTAATGTATCCTATGTGCTTGTATTTCCTCGATTTATTACAATACGAACATTTTCGCCGTGAAATTGTTAATTCACAATGCTCAAAGTTTATTGACGATCAAGCAATATTACTTTGGCAACATTATACAAGAAAACGTACCAAACTCTTTGATGCTGTTAATGGAACACCACCCGACACAGGAATGAATGATAATAATTCTATGACAGGTGGGAATGTTGGAAATACACATTTTATGCAAAATGGTGTGGCAAATCAACAAAACGGAATTGGCCCTGGTGGACAAAAAATATAGTACTGAACAAAAATTATCTCATAAAATGTATATATTTTTGTATATATAATAATAATTTATATTGATTTATATTATATTTTAAGTAGAATAAACAAAACAAAAATCCAATTATTTGTTTTATAATTTATTGTATAGCTGGCCGCTGGGGCCCTACTTTGTATTTCGTTCGGAAAACGAATATTTTCGAACTTATAATTTCTTTCAAAACTGAAATTTTTCCCTTTCGGCTTTGTTTTTTTTTTGGTTTCTTGATTTTTCAACTAGTCCAAATAAAATAGTGCTAAGTCTTCTACTTGGCTGATGTATTTCAGTAGTATATAGAATTTGTATTATTAAAAAAACCTTCTATATAAACAATGCCATGGCCCCGGGTAAAAACAAAAAACAAGTATTCTAGTCTTGTTGGATAATATAGTTCACACTAGATATTCGTCACTCTTTTCGCATCAGATACGAACTAGGCGTTAAACCAAAATTAAATTCGGAGAAATAACACTGGTCCCAGAAAGAACAACCTAGTTTTGTTGCGGAAACAAGATTATACTTTTCCGAAGGTTTTTGATGCCCTTTTTTGGAATTTGATCTGAGATCAAGGGGTACAGTGGATAAGTGCTTGAATACTAAAAATAATTTTCTTTCTTTTTTTTCCGAGATAATTTTTACTTTAAATATTTGAGTTTTGATATTAGTGGGTTATTTGGGAATTAATTAAGGAAGGGGAGGCTAAAAATAAAATAAAGATTTCTCGAAGATAAACGAAGGGATTGAAAAGATTTAATATTAATTTAGCAGGGGGAAAGAGTATGACGTAACGAGTTTTTACAGAAAAATTATGTCGTAATATAAAATACTGTCGAAAACCGCGAAATACAGGTTTTTGGAAAGATTTATATTTGAATATCTGGAAAATCTGAGTCAATTGAGCAATTTCGAGGTGGAAAATTACAACGAAATCTGAAAATTCTAGAATTTACCGGTAAAACGTAGAATTTTTCAACAAAATTGGCAACAGTCCGAAATGTAATTTAATCCTTAATTTTAGCACCACTCATTTGGCAAGCGGGCAACCCAAGGCACTGTTGTCCAAGAGAACCCAAGTCCGGATTGAATTATGAAAACAAAACATTTCGGACTTTTACCAATGTGCTAAAAGTTAACATCATCATTGGCATTCTAATAAACATTTGAAATGAATCTACTGAGATATTGTTTTTATAATTCATATCAGACTTCCTTTAATGAATTATTCTTTTTCAAATCTTTGTTTTTATTTACAAACTTAAAATAGTTTTTAAATATTTTTTTTTAGTATAAACAGTTCGCAATGGAAAATAAAACTGAGGTTATTAAAGCTGAATTTTACGGAGTTTATTTACTATGCAGCGATAGTGAGGAAAAGAAATATAACGGGAAGTGTTACATTGGGTTTACCGTTAATCCAAACCGACGAATTAACCAACACAATCGTGGTCGAGATTTTGGGGGAGCAAAAAAAACATCAAATAAAGGTCCATGGAGAATGATAATGATTGTCTATGGTTTTCCAAACAATATATCTGCTTTGCAGGTAGGTTTCTTTAATTTTTTCCGTAGTATATCATTTTGTAAAGACTTTTTTTTTAAGTTCGAATGGGCTTGGCAGCAACCGACACAATCATCCCGCCTTAAGCACAATTTGGAATTGAAAAGAAGAAATAACAAAGAAACCTTTCTACAATATAATTTTCGTATTTTGTCTGTAATGCTTGGCATCGGTCCCTGGAATCGTTTGCCTTTGACTATACGTTGGCTTGAAACTGACAAGGAGATGCCGTTTAAGGTTAGATAGTTGAAATGATGTTTTATATTATTAAAAATACAAAATTATTATTTCTTACACAGTCATTACCTCCGAAACATATGAAAATTATTGGTGGAAAAATAAAAATCGGCAAACAAAACAAAAATAATATTGAAGAACTTCATACACATACACATTCGTGGCATTGGGAATGTCATCTTTGTATGAAACCAATTGATAACCCAGAAAGATCTCGAATTGGTTGTTTGAATACTAAATGCAAATTAACTTGTCACATTGTTTGTATGGCAGAGCACATGTTAACGTCAAACGAAAATCATAAAGGGCATTACATCCCGATCGAAGGAGAGTGTCCGATATGCGGAGTATCAGTGACTTGGGTGGATTTGCTTAAGAACCGAAATAATGTTGTTTCAGAAGAAATTGAATTTGATTTTGAAGATCTCATCGAACTTGACGACGATGATGTTAACTTTTAGAATTATTTAAAAATATGTAACTTCTGTAACAAAACTAAAAACTTTTGTAAAATAACAAACAATGTTTAAAAAATATATTTGTACCTACCAAAATTTTGAGAAAATGATTTCTTTAGTAATATGTCAAAGATTGAATATATCATATAATATATCGTCGCTTGTAACCCAGAAAAGTTAATTTTTCAGGAGAAACAAAAAGCTTGATATAAAAGTATTGAGGACCAATTGACCTGCTTTTTATGCGTTTAGCTTTGAAACTATAGTTCTTAGGCTAACAACGTATTTTTCATTGGATCCGGAAAGTTGTTCACAATAAAAGTTCATCATTACCTAAAAAGTGAACTTTTCTGGGTTACGAGGTATTTGATCTACAGCGACGATATGTGCATATTTTATATAATGTTTTAAAACCTTTGTGCAAGGGGTTAAAACTGTGAAGCAGAAAGCAAGTGCGTCGCTGAAATAGTCCGTAGATTAATAATTATACAGAATTTATAAAAAATACATTAGTGGAAAACCGTTCTTGTGTGCTTGTTTTTAGTCGGAGGGCATAAACACTGTATTTCATAAGAAGAAATACTCTTGGAGGATTTGTCCTTCCATGAAAATTAAATCTGAAGAAAGATTTGAATTAAAATAGAGTAAAAGGTTTTTCCTTATTTCAAGGCGAATATTTTCGTTGTGGGGGAAAAATTATTTCGTGACATTCGCGATGGGGGAAAATTTTCCCCGGTAATTTTTTTTGGGGAAAAAAATTGGCGATACGGCTGATCGTAAATCTCCTGCGGAATTGATAGGCAAAATCACCTGGACAATTATTTTCAATACAAACTTTCGAACATCATACACGTTCCGAATTTTGAGGAAGATAAACATTTCCAGAGAAATTTTGTTCGTGATAACCCTAATTATTAAAGTTGTATCGTTCGGGAACTTTTTTTTCTTAAGATCGATAAAGAGAACTATATTTTACGTTTCCTTCCAAAACCTCGTATACCTATATATACAATAAAATAAACATGTACATATTATGTACTTTTAACTTTATTTTAATTGTTGGAAATTTTGTTTATTTTAATTTCGTTAAAATTCTCAACAGTAACATATTTTGTCAGTTCCTCATCACTAAGTGGGGCATTTCCTGGTCTTTTTAGAATTATAACTTGCATTCCAGCTTCTTGGGCCGCTTTTGCCTCTGCACAAAATGACATTTTTAACGTCGGAATTTAAAAGTTCTTAGACAATTACTAACCTGCAGTTATATCAGTTAAAAACAATATGTCTTCACTTTGCACACCCAAATGTTGCACAATATTTGTGTAAGATTTCGATTCCTTCTTATTGCCAATTGCAGTGTCGAAATAATTTGTTAAATATGGCATTAAGTTCCCAAAATCTGAATTGCCAAAAAGCATTTTTTGTGCCATAACACTGCCACTCGAATAAATGCAAATATTAATTCCATCTTTGGTCCATTTTTCAAAAGCCACAGGGACATCTTCATAAATGCTGTAAGAGGTGTGACAAGTAATAATATAAAATAATTAATCGTATTTATTATTTTATTAAAAAGGAAGATTTTTTATACTTACTGTCCTGTGATTGTTTTATCAATGTAGGCAAGATTCCAGATGAGACCTTGGAGAGTTTTTAATGGGCCTAGTTTTAAATCTTTTTCCATAAGGTATTTAACAAATTCTGCTATTGTCTCGGCCGTAAAATCATCTCGATTGATTGATATTGCTTGGAAGTCCTCGTATTCTGACAAGCTTATTAGGTCAGCAACTATATTTTTCGTAACATTATCATTCCAATGTGTTTGAAGATAGTCTTTTGAGTGAAGTTTTGCATAAGGAAAGAGAACATCCTGTAGTATTAAAATGAAAATACTTAGTCTTAGTTTGAAGATCTATCTCCCTAAAACCCTAATCTACAGTCAACGTAGATATTGTTCAATTCAACTATGAAGCAACACAAAAACCATATGACAGGATCTGAAGTCGTTAAAAATGGTCAGTCACGAAAACCATAATTTAAAAAAAGTAGGGAAGCATGGAAGCGGTACCATTATATTTTGGGTTTCTAGTCGTGGATTTAAAGGTCCGACTTGAGTGAATGCGAAAATGAATAAAGAAAATGTTAGAATAAACGTTTTAAGCTGGCCAAATACGACCGGCTGGGCTATTTGGACTCGCAGGAAGGCGGAAATCCACGAGCCAAATGGTTTTCTCGTGTATGCTTCTATTTAAAGAATTCATAAAAAAAATAACAATGAGATTGACAACCCGGATCTGGCGCAGGTATTTCACACTAAAACATATTTATGTACATAAATGGAGAGCAGAGTAAAGAAACAAAGGTTACTAGAGGTTGTTAACTGCAAATTCAAATGACACCCATCATAATCATTCTCAGACATAATCTCCTGAAGTCCCTAGCGATCGCGACGCGACGATCCGTCGTATATCTTCTTATTTCTGTCTATTTTAGCTTCAATAATTTAAAACCAGCTTCGACATAATATGTACATTTATGTAGATCTACTAGGAGCTAGTACCTACTTGCATTCTGCAGTGCATGATTTTTTGTTTATTTACATACCTATATGAATATTAGCTTACTTTAATAGCGAAAATGATTTCGCGTTCGCGAAATTAAGTGCTCACTGCTATTTTTTTGCTTTTTTATATAAATACAGTGCTAGCACCCAGCATTTCGGCGTATAAGCAGTGAGGTATGTATGGGAGGCACGCTGCCCTCCTGCATGGGCACACTATATGATTTGGGGTAGGTGCGAGGGTGGGTGTATGCAGTTTCTTTTGCATTTAAAGAATCTAGATTTGAAGCCAACCTCGCACCTACCCCAAATCCTTAGTTTCGCGGACGCGATGTTCGGGTCTGACAGCTTTTTATAATGATTATTGTTAATATAATTTATTTATGTTAATAATAATAATAATAATAATAGCTTACTTTAACAAAACTAATTGAAGTAGTTGTCCCTTCAATATCACAAATTATTATTTTTGCATTGATTACAGTCATTAAAGCAAATTGAATTGTTGTCTTTATACTAATTATTTTAAAAGCAACCAGTAACCACTACTTTTGCGCACGTACGATAAAAATTAAAAAATTAAAATAAACAAAAAGTTCATAGACAAATTTAACAACATCAACAAGTTTCGTTTCGGGTTGAGATTGAATTGAATTGAACCTCTCTCTGACTGGAGTTGATTCACAATTTTGCTAGTCTGTAACAGTGATGCCAGACTTTGGGAGCAGGTTTTCCCACATTGATACTCAAGAATTCCCTTTTATCCCACGTCTTTCTGATAAATATCCCACAATTATCCCTTGTCGAAAAATTTAAAAAAATTTAAATTTCTTTGAACAACAAAAAAATCAATAAAACTTAAGTGTCATTTAATTATTCATGATCAAAAAAAGAAAACAAACTTTTCCAAATATTAGGCGTGTTTTTTTGCAAGCCCGGGGGGAATTGGTTGAAAAAAACGACAGCGGGGATTAGCGACGCCATGACAGTAAAAAACATGGAGTTTTCATACAAACTATCGATAACATGTATGCAATTCATGCCGGTAACACAGTTTTTCGGTGCGCTTAAGTTAAGCCCCGAGAATTCTCCGGGATTAGTTGTTGTTGCATTTAACATGTTAATTGTTTAGCATGCACGTCGTTTTTTTCATCCAATTCCCCCCGGGCTTGCAAAAAAACACAGCTATTGTGCTTGTATTATCAATTTCGCTCATCGAGTATAGTCGTGTTTTTTTGCAAGCCCGGGGGGAATTGGATGAAAAAAACGCGACGTGCATGCTAAACAATTAACATGTTAAATGCAACAACAGCCGTGTTTTTTTGCAAGCCTGGAGGGAATTGGATGAAAAAAACGACGTCGGTGCTAAACAATTAACATGTTGAATGCAACAACAACTAATCCCGGAGAAATCTCGGGGTTTAACTTAAGCGCACCGAAAAACTGTGTTACCGGCATGAATTGCATACATGTTATCGATAGTTTGTATGAAAACTCCATGTTTTTTACTGTCATGGCGTCGCTAATCCCCGCTGTCGTTTCTTTCAACCAATTCCCCCCGGGCTTGCAAAAAAACACGCCTAACAACTAATCCCGGAGAATTCTCGGGGCTTAACTTAAGCGCACCGAAAAACTGTGTTACCGGCATGAATTGCATACATGTTATCGATAGTTTGTATGAAAACTCCATGTTTTTTACTGTCATGGCGTCGCTAATCCCCGCTGTCGTTTTTTTCAACCAATTCCCCCCGGGCTTGCAAAAAAAACACGCCTTATGTATATGTAGTTTTGCAGAACAAAAACTAGAACGGGAGTTTTCGTTTATGGTAAAAAAAATTTCGTTTCGCATCTGTAGCGTACTAGATTTTAGTAGATCAAAATGCAAAAATCTAAATGAACAGATTCAGATATTTAGAATGAGTTCGTTATATGCTTGACATCGTTTTATTTGACCATAGCTGAATACAACTTTTGTTTCATAATAAAATGAACAATTTAAGAAAAAAAATTGAGCAAACCCTAAAATCCCTTTTTTTGTACTATGAGATTCTTAAAATCCCTTTTTCCCTTTTAGCTTATTTGTAAAATTCCCACAAAAAGGGATAGATCCCACGATCTGGCGTCGCTGATTTTCAGCTCTTTACATACTGTGGCTATGGATTAAAGAACACGCGGGATTTCTAGTTTGATTTTTTTTACATAGATTTTGATTAAATAAATAATAAAGCCTAGTACGCTGCTGATGCGAAACGAAAAATCCCTTACAAAAATGACACAACGAAATCATAAACGGAAAATTTCGTTCTGCTTTTCGTTTTGCAGTACGCTGTTCGAAGAGCGAAATTCATAATTGTAGCAGATTATTTGGAGAAGTCTCCGCTCCTTTTTCGCACTGAATTAATTATACAAACTATTTATTGTGTGCGGAAAAATGACATTTGGGTTTTTTTTTTGTTTATCATTTTTTTACATCATGGGTTTCTCTGATTTTTTGCGTTTATGTTTGATTTTGTTTTTGGAATTAGTGAAACTCTCCAAGAATATTTTCCGTTGTGTTTTCGCAAGCGTTTCGTTGTCTGTTTGGAGATCACAGGAAATTTTCGTTTCGCATCAGCAGCGTACTAGGCTTAAATATAAAGCCTAGTACGCTGCTGATGCGAAACGAAAATTTCCTGTGATCTCCAAACAGACAACGAAACGCTTACGAAAACACAACGGAAAATATCATTGGAGAGTTTCACTAATTCCAAAAACAAAATCGAACATAAACGCAAAAAATCAGAGAAACCCATGATGTAAGAAAATGATAAACAAAAAAAAACACAAATAAAACTCAAATGTCATTTTTTCGCACACAATAAATAGTCTGTATAATTATTTCAGTGCGAAAAAGGAGCGGAGACTTCTCCAAATAATCTGCTACAATTATGAATTTCGCTCTTCGAACAGCGTACTGCAAAACGAAAAGCAGAACGAAATTTTTCGTTTATGATTTCGTTGTGTCATTTTTGTATGGGATTTTTCGTTTCGCATCAGCAGGGTACTAGGCTTAAAATACAAGACAAAATAAATATAAAGGTTCCCCCACACCAACGCGAATTTTCGGTGGCGACGACGAAAACAACAATAACAACACGTGGTTGTCAATGAAAACAACACGTTGTTTTTAGGCGTGTTTTTTTGCAAGCCCGGGGGGAATTGGTTGAAAAAAACGACAGCGGGGACTAGCGATGCCATGACAGTAAAAAACATGGAGTTTTCATACAAACTATCGAAAAACATGTATGTAATTTATGCCGGTAACACATTTTTTCTGCGCGCTTAAGATAAGCCCCGAGAATTCTCTGGGATTAGTTGTTGTTGCATTTAACATGTTAATTGTTTAGCACCAACGACGTTTTTTTATCCAATTCCCCCCGGGCTTGCAAAAAAACACGGCTATTATTGTTTTCGTCGTCGCCACCGAAAATTCGCGTTGGTGTGGGAGATCCTTAATGTTTAAACCTATCCAATTGGGCTTTCCCCAAAACTATCTCTTTCTAATTTGATAGTTCTTATTGGGGGGGAAAACAAGGTAATACAAACAAATAAACTTACATATACAACGACAAATCGCAATGTTCACACTATGGCCGACCCTTTGAAAAAGCGTTTGTTATCCCCCCAATAAGGTTTTTTTTTGTTGCTTGTGTCACATTTACGTATGGGCGAACTTCAGAATCCGGTTTTGGTCGGTCAAAAACGTATCCGATGCAAAACAATCTTAAAGCCCTTCCACACTATCCCACTGAGTATTAATACATGTCAAAAAAGTGTGAAACAAATCATGTATAATAGTGTGGAAACAAAATATGATATTCCCAGCCTACACGATTTGACATGTGTTAGTACATGAGAATTTTTAGAAATGGTTCTAATTCTGTCACACATTTCATCACATTTTTATTGAGATTAAATTAAACTGTTGTGTGTGGTCAAAAAATGAAAAGAAATTTCTCTCTCACAAATTTGGCAGTAGCATGGAATATTTTTCCACTTTGTATTAATACTCAGTGGGATAGTGTGGAAGGGCTTTTAGACCCTGTTTAGATTGGGAAGATTGAGTCCGGACTGGTGAGTGTCATCGTGTTCACATTTGAAACTTTCAGACGCCTCAAAATACATTGAAACAACAACAATTTCAATATTCCAGCGGCCAATGGAAAGGAAGCACCATGGACGTATATAGGAAGCACATCTTTTGCGTACAACTTTTTGGTGTTTTAAGTCTAGTTTACAGGTCAAAACTATTTTTTTTCTTCGCACGCGAAATTTTAATTGGGTTTTATTTTTATACAACTACTTTATGGAACTTAAATCCGATTTTTTGGTATTGTGATTGCCATTTTTAGGTCAGATGAAAATCGCTTTAGAAGAGGTAAAAAAACAATTTTAAGGGCGGTATTAACCGAACGCTCATAACTTAAAAGCTTCATAAATCTGTTCACCGAGCAATAATAGTAAATATGAGGGCTCATAAAACTTATGAGTGCTCCCGACTACTCACAAGTTATGAGCGCTCTCTCCGAAAACTTGTGCGCAAAATTTTAAAATAATTTGTTATTTTTTTTTCAAATTCGTCACGTGAGTTCTTATTAATTGTCCTATACGCCAAAAACATAACTTTTCAGGAGAGCGTTTTTTAGCTTTAAAACCATATTTTACTTATTTTTTTGTGCGTAATCACTGGGATTTTTATATTTTTTGAAAGTTTGAGTACTTAGCCACCAACACATTTAGCAATTTGCAGTTTATGTTTTTGGAACATTTATTAAATTAAGTTTTTTAAAAAAGCACGTGAATTTGTATGAAAAATCTACTTCAGCCCTTTGACGTAGAACAAACAAGCACAAACTTGAAAATCTTAAAATTACCACAGATATTTTGTCCTATATTCTATACTTCATTGGATATAGGACATTCCAAATTCCAATGCCAGTATAAAATTTGTCCTACTGTATACAAAAAATGTATATAGGACAAATAAGCACAAAATTCATCGAAAGAAATTGGTCTATAGAACAAAATCACATTTTTTATCTCGAAAACTAAAAGAGATAGGCCAATTCTGATTACACCAATCGAAAGAGCGTGGTCGAAAATATAAGATGGCATTCATAACTCATTTTCGGCCAAAATGGTCTGTAGGACAAATAAGAACTCACGTGACGAAATGTCGACCTGTCACAATTTTGTATTTCGTTTTATTTTTTTTTTTGATATTCATTAAATTTATTTGCTTTTGTTGATAGAAATCAATTAAGTTGAAAAATATTGTTGTTTTTTTTGTGAGATGCATTTGGCGAAAAAAGTTTGACCTCACTTTTTGGGCATGCCTGGTTAAGAAAAAGTCGCAGTCATTTTCGTGTTTGGTGAATAGCACAAATATTATTTGAGTTATGAGCCTCATAAACTTAAGAGCCGTTAATGAGCGCTTGGTGAATACCGCCCTAAGTTTCTTTTTCGTATTGTCCTATTCATAGAAGGAATTGGTCTTTTTTGCCAATATGTATCAATTTTTTAGTATCGGTGGAAAGGTTTATCATTTTCTATTCAGCGCTGAAAAACGCAAATTCTTACGAGTCTCGAATGCAAAATGCAGAAATATCGCCATCCAACCACTTTTTTAGGGTTGCATATAGAAAAAAATAATAATACATATAATATCACTTTGGATGAAAATATTTCGAAAACCAGGTTGGTTTAAGATTATTCTGAAATTCCCCCATGGCCATACGTCAATTTGACAAGCAAAAAAAAACCTAGTTGTGGAGAAAACAAACTTTTTCAAAGGGGTTTTTTAAAGTTTGTTTACCTTTTATGCAGTTAAGACCAGCTGTTTCCTATTTTTTTTGCTTGTTTGACATGACGTCTGGTGGATATTCCAAATTGCAGAAATATCGCCAGCAAAAGTTTTTTTGGTTAGTTTTTGAAATTGGATCAAAATATAACTTTGGATGAAAATATTTTGAGAACCAAACCACGTTGAAGATTTTGGTTTACAGGTTTAAAAAAGTTAGTTAGTTAGTTTTACATTGGCGGAAAGGTTTGTGAATTTCAAATTCAATACTAAACCGAAACACAAACGAGCGTCGATTGCGGAAATATCAGCATGCAAACTTTTTTTTTAACAATTTTAATTGAATTGGGTCGAATAAGATTATCACTTTGGATGAAAATATGAACCAGATTTTGGAAACTAGCACCAAATTACAAATCTCGATTGCCGAACGCAATCACACGGTGTAATTTGGTTCGGACGAGCTAAAAAAGAATTCTATCGTGTATTGCAAGTTTTCATTTGCACCAGTGCTGTCGAAAAATATTTATAGTTTTTGGTAGTTTTTTAAAATTAAAATTTTAATCTAGATGTATAGTATACGAATTCAATGTAAATACATCCGGATTTAAGTTTCAATCTAGGGCCTATTTCACCAACTTATAAAATTTGTATTTACAAACGAATTTTGACAAAATTAGTTGAAAAATCGATTTATTCTGTTTCACAAAATGTTTGTATTACAAAAGTATATTTGTAATTTACAAAGGGAAATTTGTGGGAATATCTTTATTTTCGTTTCACCAGGACTAATATTTGTTTGTAGTTTACAAGTACAAATTTGTGAAAACTGGGGTATTTTTGTAAGTTTCTGTTTCACCAAATAAAAGAATTTTACAAAATTTGTTAAATTGTAGAAAAAAACTTACAGAGGATAAATGATGTGTAATATCTTCTACAAATTGTGTTTTCTATATTAAAATTGCTTTTTAAACTTAAAACCGTGTAAACAATGTGAGTAAAATGTTTTTGTTTATAAACATCAAGAATTTTGAAAAGCAGAATTAAGACGTATTTTTGAAAATTAATACCAATATGTATGACGTGAAAAGGAAAAATTTTTTGCTTGCCCCCGAATTAATATAGTAAATAGATTATAGAATATTTATGAACCTTTTTTTAAAGTTTTCTAACAACTTTACACTTTGTTTTGCATATTTAAATGTATTGCCTTTTTCATTTTACACATACGACTCTCACAAATTTGTGAGAATAAATGTTAGTTTACAAATCTTGCATATAATTGGTGAAACCCATTTTTTTTTACTGTAAACTACGACTTTATTTTGTACAACTTTTTTCATCTTTGTTACAAACTTGTTGTAAATATGTATGTAATTTATGAAACAGAAATTCTGTTTAAAAATTCGTAAATGTAGTTTACAAATACAATTTCTTCGTTCACTTATGCTCGCTTAATGTTCTTATCTATAAGCCTTACCTTCGTCGCAAAACCTTTTGTATTTGTAAATTGTATTTGGTGAAATAGGCCCCTGGATGTATCGAGTGAATAATATGGGCGTGAGGCCTAGTACATACTTCCTCGTGAAGTGAACAACCATCAGTGGAGAAAGTGAATGTTTGACACAATTTGGAGGTTTTATGGTCAAATTGCCAAAGCTACACCAAAAATCAAAGAGTTCCCGTACATTTTGAGCGAGAATATGGTTCACCGCTCGTGAACGCAAACTCTCCACTTTTTGTCATGGCTTCACGAGCACGCTCACGGGTGAACAAAAATGCAAATTTGTATGGATTCACGACATGATTCACAAGTATGTACTAGGCTTAAGAAGTAACTTCAAATATTTTTCGTAGGTACCTAATAGAAATGATGATGGGTGCACCTGTGAACATTTTTTTCATAAAAAACATTTTAACAAACCTTTAAGTTAAATAGAAACACAGAAAAATTCACAATGTAAAAATAACTTCTTTCTTTAGTGCTATAATAGTTTTTATAGTTGGTAAAAGCTCCTGGTTACCAACGTAAATTTTCATAAATCCATTTTACTAAGAAAAAAATAGGTTAGGATAGGACAGAGCACCATTTTCTGCAACATAAGAACAAATTTTCGTTACTAAGAAACAGTTAATATCCTAACACACTCATTGTTTACTAAGTTACCAACCCTCATTCTTTAATAACTCGCTTGCATTCCTGCTTGCAACAAAGGTGCGTAGTTATTTGTTACAAAAAAATGTCCTCGCATATGGGGACGAATTTTTTAAATTCCTGTATTAAGGTGCCAATCGATCCGTGCAACAACTGCCCAGCTCCGATTTATAATCGTCCAAAAGTTTTTCTCAGTCGAAGCTCAACACCACCCAGTAAATCAATAACACCAAATAAAATATCAGATTGTGATTTGGACTCAGATACTTTGTATGCTGCTAATGGAATGCATTCGTTAGCGACCTTCTATGATAGTATACCAGGTAAATGCTTTAATCGATATATACTTATTTATTACTATGCCTACTAAAAAGCTTTGACTTATGGATTCTCTAGATTATTGTGAGATAAATCATTTGCCAGAAAATGAGTTCTATTCGACATTAGAAAGCCTTAAAATGACTTATCGTCATTTGAAATCTAAGCCTAGATTCCCAATTTGTTTGCGGAACGAAAGCAGTATATACTTGAGTTATGAAATTCCCAAACCAAATAAAATGAAAGCAGAGTGTGCTAAAAACAACAAAAAGAAAACGGCTTCTTCAAGGAAAGGTTTCGTCAGAAAAGACGATAGAAATTTATCTGCTAGTCAGTGCAAACCTTCGTATACGGACTTATGCGAGAGGATGAAGATTTTCGAGTTGGTGAAATTATAAATGACAATTACTATAGATCAGCATACGCAGGATGAAATCTTGAAATAATGTTAATTGTTTTAGTAGGGACAAGTATACTACCTACTTTGTCTTTAGGTAACCATGAAAATACATGAAAATGGGAGGATTTAATAGAAAGGTTGATTTAGAAATAAAGGTTCTTAAAATGCAGGACCTATGTATGTATTTATGTAAAATATTTTGTACGGTCACATTTGACCGTATAGAAAACTTTAAAAAAAGCAGTTAACAGGCTTGAAGTCAAAACAATTCAATAATACTTATATACATCTTTTGACTATACTTGCATTCTTTGAAGTTTTTCAAGTGTTATTTAAATTTTTGTTATTATTAAGAATTTTAAATTGAATTGAATTGAAAGTATTTCCGTCTTTTGACTCTTTGAAAGTAATTTTACTGCCTGTCTATAGTGCCTTAATTGAGCACGTATGTACATACTTGATACTTGATCATATACAAAATATATATGATTAATTCTTGTTGTAGATAGAAAAATGTATAGATATTTTCTTCAGGAAAATTTTATAAAAACAAAATTGTTTCCTATCATCATCATTTATATTATTATTAGGTGTGTTTTATTCATTGCTTCATAGCCAGCGCAGCAAAATTTCCCTTGGCAAACAAAAACAATTTGATTGCTGACGAAAAAGAAGTCAGTAAAAAAAAAGACGGCCGTGCTGGCGATAGAGCTTTCAATTATTGAAATGAACGTATAGAGTGAGTGATCGTTTTATTCAGACTTGTGCTGAGCTGGCTATGAAGAAATGAATAAAACACAGCTATTACTATAGTCTAGACTCAGTTTCCGACTCTCATAAAACACCGATTTTGACAAATGAGGTGTGTTACGAAGCGAAATTACCTGCTGATTTGACGAATTATAATTTTATTTCAAAAATGTAAATAATTTGTTCAAAAACTGCATTTGTTTGTTAAAAATTGTAGTTAGAAAATTAATGGGTCGTTATTGTTATAGGTCGTGCATTCTATTCGTTAATTTTCTCAATGTCTCGTATATTTGATTTGTGTATTTGCGTGAGGGATTTTTCTGAGAGGATTTTTTTGTTAATTTAAAGAGCGGGGTATTTTCTTAACTTTGAATTATTTCACATTTCAATCAACGGGAAGAATTTTATGTGGGTAAAAAACAAAACTCTACAGAATTTTTATGCAATTGGGAGAATTCTCGCACAGGAAGGCTAGTTATAAAAAATTAAGTTACATGATAATATAAGATTAAAGCCTGTCAGGCTAAAGTGATTTCTTATAGATGTAAATGTAAGGTAAATTTATAATTAATCTACGTTATTTATTTAAGAGAGTTTTTGAGGTACCTACAAATAGAATTTGTGGTACCTATGTCTTGTCAGTTTAATATTTCAATAAATTAACGAAGGTTAAGTTCAACATTTCCAAAATATTTTCTTCTATATACATTTTAGACGGGGCATACTCCAACAAAGTGAAATGTATTTTCATCCAGATAGCATCAATATGTGCACATTCCTTGCTTCCTTTCTGAAAGCTCCACCGCACCACCAAATATATTTTTTTTTATATAATGGCTTTAGTAACTTGAAACTTGCTGTCAAATTACATATATGTACATTTTGTAGCAAGAAGTTGCAGTTAATTAACAGACATATTTCTGTGGCAATAAGACAGAGTAGCTTATGTCGACATAAGCGATTTTTCGGTCTTTCGATTGTTAGTAGTTCACAGTTTGAGAGCTACTCTTCTGTCTCATACCCATTTTAAATTCATTACCCGTTGAAAAGCTATCTTATATAATTCCTAAAATAAATTAGTATATTAATTACCATTACAGATTTTAGACGACAAAAATTAGAATTTTTCGAAAACTCTTTTTTTTAAGATAAGCTACTCTGTCTTACTACCACAGATTTATCACACTTACTCCATATTTCAATAAAAAAATTAATTTTTTTCTTCGCGAATTCAAATTGATTTTTGAATTGGTATTGGTACTTTCTTGTCTGTGAAACTTGTGCGGCATAGCTGTCAAATTTTCATTCAAACTTGTTGTCTTTTGAAAATTGTATGCAGTAAATTTCATATAAAACTGCTTCCATTTTTCAATAGGGTTGTATTTATTTAACCAATTTCAGCAAACTGAAAAACGAATCAAAAACCACATTCGGCAAGCTGACAGCTTAAATGTGTATTGGTGTTAGTAAAATGATCGATAAGAAAAATTTAGATTTGCAAATTTGATTTAAAATCAAAAATAAATCAATTTTTTTTGCCCAATTGAAAGTAAAAAGAGGGGAAATTTTGTTTCTGACAGATCCAAATGAAAAATAAATTGATTTATTTTACCAATGGAAAACCCCATAAAATTTTGTAAATAAAATTTCAAAAAAAATGTTTGCTTATGGCTTATTCAAAATTATAATACAGGTACAAAAAATTACAAGTGCCTACTTAATTTCAATTTAGATATACATACATATAACATACTTACATTTTCGTATCACTAATTTTTTTTTTTGTTTTATACTCCCTCAAACGCGAAAATTCGGAACTACGACGAAAATTTCGGCTGTCAATATATTTTACATGAAATTCGCTTAATCGCATCGTCGCGTTGGTGTTGCTAGGTACTCTCATTTGATGCCCTGTAAATATATTTTGACATCCGAAAGTTTCGTCGTCGTTCTGAATGTTTCGCGTTGGTTTGGGGAAGCCTTAAATATTAGCTGTGTTTTATTTTTCCCGAGATCCGGACCAGATTGAATTTGCTTACGAACAAAAAATTAAACAGACTTGGATATACAGGGTGTCCCGAAATCACCGCCTTAGAAGAAAACCATGAGCTCTTGAGGTCATTTCAAGTCGAAAAACTTAAGAGGTAATTTTCTCGTTTTCGCTTCGTTTTCGACTTATAACGGTTTTTATAATTTGTATTCTTTTTTCCTTTGACTGGCTCTAACTTTGCCAAACTACAACCGATTTTTGAAATTTTTGTTTTATTTAAACAAGAACAGTTAGAAATTTTTATCTGCCATACAATTTTTTCTGTGTGGATAACGGTTTTTCCGCAAATTATTTTCAAGCACATTTTTTGAGCATTTTTAGGTTGTTTTTTTGACTTCGATATGATTTTTTTCACAAAACACGTTATTAAGTATAATTTTTTTTGTCATTATTATGAAAGCCCAATATGTGTTCTTAAAAAAACTTAACGTTTTTGTACCTGAAAATACATTTAAAATTATTAAAAAAATAAAAAACAAAAAATAAAGGAAAATAAAAAAGTATGATATTTGATGAAAAGGAATTAAAACGAATAAAAACTACGCTGAGCGTTTAGTGTTGAAAGTTAAAAAGATTAAAGTAAGAATAAGACCGTTAAAAGTTTTTATTCGTTTTTATTCGTATATATTCATATATTCATATTTTCTTGATTTTCCTTTATTTTTTGTTTTTTATTTTTTTAATAATTTTAAATGTATTTTCAGGTAAAAAAACCATAAGTTTTTTTAAGGACACATATTGGGCTTTCATAATAATGAAAAAAAAAAATTACAATTAATAACGTGTTTTTGTGAAAAAAATCATATCGAAGTCAAAAAAATAACCTAAAAATGCTCAAAAAATGTGCTTGAAAATAATTTGCGGGAAAACCGTTATCCACACAGAAAAAAATTGTATGGCAGATAAAAATTTCTAACTGTTCTTGTTTAAATAAAACAAAAATTTCAAAAATTGGTTGTAGTTTGGCAAAGTTAGAGCCAGTCAAAGGAAAAAAGAATACAAATCATAAAAACCGTTATAAGTTGAAAACGAAGCGAAAACGAGAAAATTACCTCTTAAGTTTTTCGACTTGAAATGACCTCAGGAACTCATGGTTTTCTTCTGAGACGGTGATTTCGGGACACCCTGTATAACAAGTTGTCATTTTCTCTTCATTTCACAGAAAAAACTGTTATTTTGAAGGGTTCACTAGTTTTCAATCAAAAATGCCATTTAGTTTTTTGCAGACACTGTAATTGTCTTAATGTGCTCAATTCAAATGCAGTCATTAAACAAAACCATGATACTATGGTCAAAAAGTGAGTAAGGTGACAGTTTACTAGCTGCCATTCTAATAAAATTAGTGCTTTTTTACACAGTCGTTTTATTGAAAGGCTCATATCCAGACAGGTAGATTTTATGTGCGTAGGAACGACCAGTAGGGTAGATTGAAGATTCCACCTAAAATACACCGATGCGCCAGATTCAAGTAATATTAGGTGTGTTTTTTTCCAATCCCGGAGGGAATTGTTTAAAAAAAACGATATCGGGGATTAGCGACGCCATAACAAAATTTTGAATAGGTAGGTACTTAAATAGTTATATGTATATATGCATGTAAGTTTTCAAAAACAACAGTTTATGTAAAGAAAAATAGTTTTACAATAGTTTGTTTTTAAATTGCTACTGATCTGTAGCAAAATATGTATGTAAATAATATAAATAAATAATTGTTCTGTTCTTTCTTGTGCAGAACTAGGTTCATTTAACACATGACTAGGGACTGCAATCCCGGGATAATCCCGATATAAAACCGAAAGTTTGTAAATATAGGTATTTATTTATTTAATGAAACAACCAAAAACGTCAACAGAAATTAGAATAAAAAAAAAAAAACATAAAAACGTAAAAATTCAAATGCATAATGTACTCTTCTTAAATATTATTTTTATAAGTTAAATAAATTAATAAACTATTTGGAATTTTTGAAGTATAAATGTAGCAGCAATAGTGAATCGAAAGTTTCATCTCGTAGTTAATGTAGTTCATGAAACGCATTGTATCAAACGTAGTTTCAAATGTCAAATGATCTGTCAGCTGTCTTTTTGAAGTTTGAATTTTGAGTGGAAATGTTTTATTTTTTATTGAAATTCTATTATTTTTCTTTATTTACTATGTATATAGCAGACGTAACAAATTGTAGTAAATAAGACGTGTAGTTTATTCAATTAACTACGCGTAGTTAATGATGTAGAAAATGTAGTGTAGTTAATTCGGCTACCCCTGATTGTATCCTTCGTGTTGGCACAAATGCAAATTTCGGAGAAAAAAAGAGAAAAAATATGTTTTATTCGTCAGTATTTTTAGTTGAAAATCCCGAAAAAATCCTGCGATTTGGTGTTTTTAATCGCTGGATTTGCGTAAGCGGAAAATGATCGGGATCCCGAATGCCGGGATTGCAATCACACATGACACAACTAATGCTTCTAGACATCGAATTGTTCTTCCGGACTACCAATAAAAAAATCAAATAATGTTAAAAACATTAAATATTCTTTTTAAGCCAAACATTGCGTTTACATAAAAATATGTGTTTGAAAAGAAAAAAAATTAAAAATTTAATTTATAACTCTATAGAACACATAACTCGAGACAAATACAGTTCTACGCATTATAAAATACATTGAAGAAATAGAAACACAAACACAGCACTGATACATTCTGCAACACAACACACAAGCGAGTGCTTCCGATTTTACTGACGGTGTGGGGTGGCGTATGTGGAATATTTTGGTTTCAATTTTTCTTACTAGAGTGTAGGTGGTGGAAATGTTTTAATTTTTAATTTATAATATAACTATGCATTAATTCCAAAATAGTAGTATTTCAGTAGTATTTTCTCCCGTTACAAAGGAAAATTTGAGTATGTATTACTATTCAGGAGGCTTGGTATCCACCTACTTTCTCAGAATTGCGGTCAATTAAATGCAGCAGCTGTATAATGATGAAATTTGGTCGAGCGGTAGGGCTTGAAGTGCACACACACAAAATTTAAAAATTGAGGTTTCCCATTCAGGGGGCGTGGTATCCACCTACTTGAATTACGATCAAATAGAGCGGTGGGGCTTGAAGTGGATACAGAAGAAAAAATTTATTACTTGAGGTTTTCCATTCAAGGGACGTGGTATCCGCCTACTTTATTAGAATTGTGACCAATTAATTGCAGCACTTCCGATTGCTATAGGAAAAAATAGAAAATTTGAGTTTTCTTTATTAGGGGGCGTGGCATCTGACCACTTCTTTACAATTTTAATATTAGTATCTTTAAAGGTTTTGATCTGGCATAAAATTAATATATTTGCAAAAGTGAGTGAGATCAGACCAAACACATAAATGTTAAAAAAATTGCCAAGTCTTCTATACAAAAACCTGTATAACTAGTCTGCCGTGAAAACATTAGTGAGATCTAAAAGTTTGCCAAGTTCTAACTTTATGAAGGTTTAATATCAAATATTTAAAGAATAGTATAATATTGAAAAAAAAAACACCAAATTATGAGAGACATTTATTATTTACTGATGACTGACTGGTGGGTTTACTTGGCAAGTTTTCTTTTTATTATTTACAATTAAAATCGTTCTGAAAACTTGAACTGTAAACCCACCAAATTTTATTTAGTAATCATTAAATAATAAATGTCCTTCACAAAGTTAGAATTTGGCGCACATATAGATCTCACTACTTTTCACGGCAGACTTGTTTAATAAAATTTTTTATAGAAGAACTGTTAACATTTACGTTTTTTTTCTGATAAACTCATCACGGTCAGCTAACGCATTTTGTGAAATAAATTACAATTAGATGCATAAAATAAAAGACTCACGAAAATGCAGTTTTTGAACAAATTATTAACATTTAAAATTATAATTCGTCAAATCAACAAGTAATTTCGCATCATTTGACACCTTATTTGTCAAAATCGGAGTAGTATGAGAGTCGGGAAGTGAGTCTAGACAATATAAATAATCTATAAATACCTTTATACACCGTGTAAATACATTGTTATACATATATATGTACTTACGTAGTTTTTTACGATTCTATGTGTTGTTTTTTTTCCCCTAAATAAAATTATTCGCGTTGATAGTCCAGTCAATAAAGCATTTGACTCGGAAAAAATCGCCGAAAAGCTGGATATTGGTATATAGCTTCTTCATGGTGTTCTTAAGTCGCCCAACTACATAGAAAGTAAAACCCTTAACTTTTCTGATTGGTTTATTTCAAAAACCGTTATTTGTATGGAAAAAGTATGTTAATCTTTTTTATAGGAAATATTTCAAGCTACAAATTAGTCTTTATCACTTTTTTGTGCAACTTACCATTTGGGAGTTATTCCTGAAAAACCATTTTTGAGGGCCTTCAACCCCCCGTAGAATTGTTAGCAGCGCTCATATCGACTTTTTACAGTTTCTTAAGAACACTATGAGGAAGCTATAAACCAAAATCCAGCTTTGTGGCGATTATTTCCGAATTCGGCTGTTTTTTTGGCTTCATTGACTGGACTATAGGCGTGTTTTTTTGCAAGCCCTGGGGGAATTGGTTGAAAAAAACGACAGCGGGGATTAGCGACGCCATGACAATAAAAAACATGGAGTTTTCATACAAACTATCGACAACATGTATGCAATTCATGCCGGTAACACAGTTTTTCGGTGCGCTTAAGTTAAACCCCGAGAATTCTCCGGGATTAGTTGTTGTTGCATTTAACATGTTAATCGTTTTTAGCACCGACGTCGTTTTTTTCATCCGATTCCCCCGGGGCTTGCAAAAAAACACGGCTTATGATTGAAATGTCAAATAACCCAATTCCCAAAGTTAAGAAAATACATCACACTTTAAATTACAAAAAAATCCTCTCAGAAAGATCCCTCACGCAAATTCACAAATCAAATACGAGAACCATTAAAAAAATTAACAAATCCAATGCACAACCTTTTAATTTCCTAAATACAATATTTAACATACAATTAATGTAGTTTTTGAACAAATTATTAACGTTTTTAAAATAAAATTATAATTCCTCAGATCAGCAGGTAATTTCGCTTCGTTTGACACCTCATTTGCCAAAATCGGAGTAGTATATGAGAGTCGGAAAGTGAGTCTTGTGTCTAGATTATAGAAATAATATATATATACATATTTATACATATATATAATGATTAATCTATCTATACGATCCACAATGAGGCCCTTTAAAAATACAAAAACACTTGAAAGAAGTTTTCATCCTGTGTATACGTTGACTGGTTTATGCACTTGAAAAACTATTCACTGTATTTACTTTTTACTCCTTGTCCTTAGCTACAAACGCAGTGACATTGACGATGAAAGACTTTCCAAAGAGTCAATCAAAAGAAAGTCCATTTCATTGCAAAAATCTCTATCAATGCACCACTTGGCAAGAGAAGATGTTCAATCAGAAATACTCAATTTTGTTAAGCCAACACAAACCGATGAAGAGAAACCAATAAGACGGAGTCCCTCTTCTGCAAGAAACAGAGAATTGTTGCGGAAGTCGTTTTCATTCAATGATCTTAATACAAAATGTTGGAAAGAAGGACCAAAACCAGAAGTAGATATTTTTGTCAGACAGTAGGTTATTTCTTGATGGAAACTTTATTATGAAAATTGAAACAGGGTATTATGCGGTGCTATACAAATTTTGTAATCGACGTTAAATTATAGTAGCCTAGCAGTTCTTACTCGATAATATATTATTATGTACATATAATTAATATGTAACTCCGCGAGGAGAGAAGGCTTTGATTAAGATTGTGCTACTAAGGAAGTCATTTTCAGTATACACGAGCTTATTGTTAAGCAAAATTCTTTTCAAAAATATTGAATCTCATAAGAATAAGCCGAATATACTTCACTTTGTTGCAGTTCTCAATTCTTCCCATAAATATGCGAAAAACTAAAATGAATCTGCCTTCTTCAGTAAACTTACAAAAATCAATCAGTTATCAGCCACAGTTTTTGATCATACGATGAACAAAATGGCCGGCTTGTCATACTAACCTTGGATGTTCTTTGTACATGCATGTACGTGTGGTGTGGAGCTATCACGAACATCGTGTGGACTGTTGTGAGAAGCTAGTTTATTTCGAATCCTTACCACCATCTTATTGTGAGGGAAAAAGTATACATTTTAATTTTTTTCCTCAGCGTCAAAACCAATCTTCAATTTCCGCGTTCAGTTACATAAATGTTTGCATATAAAATTAAATTTTGATTTTCTCGCTTACGGTAAATTGATGGCCTTACTATCTTTACAACACGTTATATGTATGTATTATACGTATATTTCAAAATTTGTATAGCCTTCGCGAGAGCCACCCTGCATCAAAGCAAATATTGAATACTTTATTTCTAGATCTCCAGAAACAAATCGGGATGTTGTGCCAAATATTAATATACAGCCCCCCAGCCCTTTAAATCTAAAGAAAAATAAAGTGGAACCTTCGAAAGCGATTCATTGTCAAAGTGCGACAAGCGCGGGAAGAAAGAAATTCAAAAAATCAAAGCCAGAGTCTACAAAAATTCCGTTCTCATTTCTTGGATTAAATGAGTGTTCAATTAGTGAAAAGGTACATTCTTTTGTTTGGCAAATTTATCGTGAAATGGAGTGAACATTCCCAATAATTAGAAATATATACAAGGTGTCCCGAAATCACCGCCTCAGAAGAAAACTATGAGTACCTGAGGTCATTTCCAGTTGAAAAACTTAAGAGGTAATTTTCTCGTTTTCGCTTCGTTTTCGACTTATAACGGTTTTTATGATTTGTATTCTTTTTTTATTTGACTGGCTCTAACTTTGCCAAACTACAACCGATTTTTGAATTTTTTTTTTTATTTAAACAAAAACAGTTAGGGCCAGTTGTACAATAGTGGTTCAGCCTCGGTTCAAGATTTTAACTCACCGATTTCGGCGGATTAACTAAGGTTCAACGCTGGTTCAAGTATGTAATTGGTTATTATCACACACTTGAACAGTAAACGACTGTTGAAACTGAATTAATACGCCGGAATCGTTGGATAAAAATTGCTGAACCACGGTTTAAATATTTGTACAACTGGCCCTTAGAAATTTTTATCTGCCATGCAACTTTTTTCTGTGTGTATAACAGATTTCCCGCTATTTATTATCAAACACTTTTTTTAAGCATTTTAAGGTTTTTTTTTTGACTTTGATATGATTTTTTTCTAAAAAACACGTTAGCCTATTCAGCATTCTTTTCTATATTCCCTCAACTGAACGCCACACCTGGGATTTAATGAGATAATCAAACCTAATTTCCACTGTGCCAACAAAAAATCTATCCTATCCTTCTATTCCTTCTAACACTGCCTAATTTATAAGACACTAGGTCTTACTGGCATATATATGTTTGTGTTGTATCAAGTATAAGTAATAAGTATAATTTTTTTCTTTTTGTTATGAAAGTCCAATACGTGTTCTTAAAAATACTTAACATTTTTTACCTAAAAATACATTTAAAATTATTAAAAAAATAGAAAACAAAAAATAAAGGAAAATCAAGAAAGTATGAATATTTGATGAAAACGAATAAAAAACTAAGGTGAGCGTTAAATGTTAGAAAGGATAAAGTAAGAGTAAAGGCTCTCCCAAACCAACGCGAAGCATTCGCCGACGACAGATATTTGTTGTTGTTTAGCGTTGTGTATTTGTCATATTTTGTGTTATTGTGAATGATTCGCTACGATTTCGCGTTGGTTTGGGAGAGCCTTAAGACCGTTAAAAGTTTTTTATTCATTTTAATTCAAATATTAATATTTTCTTGATTTTCCTTTATTTTTTATTTTTTTTAATAAATTAAAATGTATTTTTAAGTAAAAAGTGTTAAGTATTTTTAAGAACACATATTGGACTTTCATAATACAAAGAAAAAAATTATACTTAATAACGTGTTTTTTAGAAAAAAATCATATCAAAGTAAAAAAACAACCTTAAAATGCTTAAAAAAGTGGTTGATAATAAATTGCGGGAAAACTGTTATCCACACAGAAAAAAGTTGTTTCGTTTAAATAAAATTTTTTTTTTTTCAAAAATCGGTCCGGCAAAGTTAGAGCCAGTCAAAGGAAAAAAGAATAAAAATCATAAAAACCGTTATAAGTCGAAAACGAAGCGAAAACGAGAAAATTACCTCTTAAGTTTTTCGACTTGAAATTACCTCAGGAACTCATGGTTTTCTTCTGAGGCGGTGATTTCGGGACACCCTGTATTTTCATACAACGTCGTAATACTATAAAGTTTAAGGTAAAGCTAAGTACACACGATTTCCAGATCTTACAATATTGTCAGAACTGTCAATGGTCTGACAATAGCTAACAATTAGCTGACAATTGAAATATATCTTACAATGAAAAATTGTCCGTTCACACCGTTGGTAGATTTCTTCCCAATTTGACTGTCAGCTATTTTTGTATATCTCTTTAACCAGCTCAATGACATTTCGAACAATGAAGAAATTGTCAGAAATTGTAAGATGTTTTCATTTAAAACATTTGACAATGACCAATGAGTCTGACAATGTCGTAATCGACTGACAATGATAAAAATTGTGTGATCAGACGATTCTAAGATACCTGACAATGTTTTGTCAGATTGTCGTCTGACAATGACGTGTCTGACAATATTGTCAGACAAAATTGTGTACTCAGACGATTGTAAGATATTTGGATTAGTTTTTTCACTGACAGATCTGACAATATAAACGTTTTATGAACTCTTCCGTTAAACGATGCTCGTGTAATACACAAGCATCGTTTAACGGAAGAGTTTGTAGCCTGTTCCTTTACCCTGGGGCGCCACTAGAAATGAACCATTCCAAAATATGTTTTATGTCTTCAAAATTTCTTGTGGAGGCCACTTATGTCAAGAAGATTTTTATTTTCAGACATAAATATCTTCATTTATATCTTGTCTTCGCAGAAGAAATAAATGTGGACATAAATAAACTTTTAGTGCGGTAATAGCACGAATAATGCGATGCTTGCTCGGCGGGGACATGATTGTAATTAAAATTTTATGAAATAATTTGCCCACTCAACGAAGAAATAAATACTTCTGAAATTATTTCTGAAATAAAATTAGAAATAAAAATTGCTTGTGGAGCCAGGGGGACTTTGAAACTCTGTGCATTTTTGTGAATTTTTACACCAAAGTCTTTCAAAGTTCATATAAAAAAAATAAAATGACATAGAAATTCACACAAATGCAGTTTTAAAGTAAAGGAACACACCTTGTGTAAATATGGGGTAAACTAATGGTTCAGCCGATGACGGCGTTCTTTTTGTATATTTTGGGTTTTGAAAAAAAAATATACTTTTAAATTTGATTAAGTTGTAGCTCATCTCATTTATTTTAATAATATTTTTATTTTCATTTTTTTTTATTTGAAATGATTTTCGTGGTTATTGACAAACTTTTACACATAAAATTATAACTGACAGTTGGACTTTAAGTATTCACTGAAGTCGTAACAGCGCCCCCTATCACGGCTTCAGGCACTAAAATGCATCAGGTATAGGAACAAGCCAAGGACGTATTATATATATGGACTGCTAGTTGCCAATCTCAGGCTGGTTCCATTTTAGCCTCGGTCATTTTTGGCGGCACTAGCCCTCCTCACTGCAACTAGCGGAAAAAAATGAAACCTCAATTTTGACATTTGTACAAATGTGTGCAAGGCCGAGAGGGTATCTAAGATCGTTTTGCATCGGATGTGTTTTCGAACGACCAAAACCGGATTGGATAGGTTTGTTCCAATATATATTTAACTGATAAGCTTTTCAATATTTGTTTCTGTAAAGAACATTTTGTTTAAATTTATTTTCATTCTGAAATTAATCTTCAAATGATTCATACGTTTTTTTTTTTAATAAATAAACTGTTAATATAAAACAATAGGTTATGGGCGACCAGCAACGTAAGGAAATTCCACATGGAATTATGCAGTTTAATGGCATAGGTTATGAAAACTGGAGTTTTCGTGTAAGAATGTTTTTGGATTCGCTGGATGTTTTGGAAGCTGTGACCAGTACAGCTCCAATTGATACAGACGTTGCTGCTAGAGCCAAATACAATGAAAAGAACAAGAAAGCTAAGTCAATTATTGTAAGTTGCATTTCAGACGACTGTTTGGACTTTGTGAAAGATAAAAACACAGCCAAAGATATGTGGAAAGCTCTGGAAGATGTTTTTGCTATGAAGTCAGCTTCTAGCCAAACAAAGCAACTAGCTCGATTAAAGCTTTCTGAAGGAACCCTGATGAAGGATCATTTCCTTGAATTTGATGGGCTGGTAAGACAACTCAAATCAGCTGGTGCTACGTTAGCTGAAAGCGATCTTGTATCGCAATTGTTCCTGACCCTTCCAGAGAGCTATGATCCACTGGTTACAGCTCTCGAGAATATGAGGGAAGAAGATCTCTCTATTTAGCTTTGAAGCAAAAATTGCTCGCAGAAGAGCGAAAAAGAATGGACAGAACAGAAATTACTGAAGACTCAAAACTACCAACTGCATTTGCTTTGAAGAGAGACAGACATTTTAGATTCAATCTGAAAGCAAATTGTAGAGTCAAGAAAGAAGCAAACTTAGCAAGAGGATCAAGAGACAAAAGTGAATGCCAAGAAATGACCTGTGAAAATAAAATCAAGAATGTGTGTTTCATGATAAATCGAAACAACCAACAACGTAATCTTTCGTTAATGTCGTTCATGCTAGATTCAGGCTCAAGCGATCATCTTGCTAATGAAAGAAACTTGTTTTCCAAAATTCAAGCACTGAAGAACCCTGTAAAAATAAACGTAGCTAAGAATGAAGAAGACAAAACTGCCAAAGAAGTTGGAGAAATTTGTGGTTATACTAAAGGAGGAACATTAGTAATCTTAAAGGACATATTGTATGTTCCAAATCTACGTGCAAATTCTGTTCGTCGACTTGCAAATGCTGGAGTAGAAGTTAACTTCAAAGATGATAAAGCTATTATAAAGACGAAAGATAAAGATATTGTTGCCCGATTAAAGGGAAACTTATTTGAGCTAAATCTTAGCAAAGTTCAAGGTCAAATTTTTGCAAATCTTTGCATAGAAGATGAAAGTAAACTGTGTTATAGACGACTTGGTCATATCAATCAACAATCATTAATATAAATGGCCCGAAGTGAAGCTGTAATTGGAATGGGTCGCGTGAAGGCTTTTGGATTTTGTGAAACCTGTGTCAAGGGAAAACACTGCCGAGAACCTTTCAATGGATTAAGAGATAGAAGCAAGAGGCCGCTTGAAAGGATTTACAGTGACGTACACGGTCCAGTTAGACCTGCAACGTATGATGGTTACAAATATTTTGTTTCTTTCATAGATGACTATACTCACTTCACCGTCATTTATCTCATTAAAAAGAAATCTGAGGCACTTGAAAAATTTCAAGAGTAGGAAGCACTTGTGACAGCAAAATTCAATATGAAAATATCAGTGCTCCGATGTGACCAAGGACGTAAATATTGTTCGTCTCTACAACAGGCATTTTACAAACAAAAGGGAATTCAACTGGAAACTACCGTTGCATACTCACCTCAGCAAAATGGTATAGCGGAAAGGTTCAACAGAAGTCTAGTTGAAAAAGTTCGCACTTTGCTCATAGAGTCGATGGTTCCGAAAAATATGTGGGGAGAGGCTGATCTAACTGCCACATATAAATAGAAGTCCAACAAGAGCACTACACGAAAACCATACCCCAGCTGAACTATGGTATGGAAGCAAGCCATCATTGGAGAAAATGCTTGGATACCAAAACAAAAGAGACACAAACTTGATGCAAAGAGTGAGGAATGTGTTATGATTGGTTACGCTCAAAATGGATATAGTCTTTGGGACCTCGACAAAAGGAAAGTTATCATTGCTCGAGATGTGAAGTTTGACGAGCAGTGTTATCCTTATGCAGCTATTCAAGAGACTAAAAAAACAGAAATAATTTCAATATGCAGTACCTGGCAAGAGGGGGGAAATTCAAATATTGCCATTCCTACAACTATTAGCGCAGAAAATATCAGCAATGAGGAAGAACCAACTGAAAAAGAGTTCCAAGAATGCATTGAAGAATCTGAAGGACCTAAAAATAACGAGATAGAACCATTAAGACGTAGTAAGCGAGGTTAAGTTCAACGAAAGTTAATGGATGGTTTCATAAGCTACAATGCAATAGCAAATGATGTTTACATTGATGACGTTCCTGAAGCTTTCAATTTAAAATTGAACCAACTACTTTCACAACAGAGTTGCCAACCAATTAAACAATTATTTAATACAACTTGGATATGAGAGATCAAGACATGACTATTGTCTACACAAAAGTAAAAAAAAAGATACTATCTACATTGTGCTATATGTAGATGATATAATTATAGCTGGAAGATTACTACCTGAAATTATTGATTTGAAGAAAAAGTTATCAAACAAGTTTAAGATGTCGGATTGCGGTGAACTAAAGCACTTTCTTGGAATAAAAATTGAATACAATAAACTTGATGGAACAATGTTTTTATCTCAAGAAGCAAACATCGATAAAATCCTTAAAAACTTCAATATGACGGACTGTAACCCTGCAAAAACACCAATGGAGAAAGGAAATCAGATTGCTGAAGACAAGCAAATTACAAATCAGCCATACCGAGAATTACTTGGGAGTCTTATGTATTTTATGTTATGTGTTAGACCAGATATTTGTTTCTATATCGGATACATGGGACGCTTTCAACAAAATCCTACTGAAAATAATTGCAAGGCGTTAAAGCGAATTTTAAGATACCTTAAAGGAACGAAACACCTTAGATTGCAATTTAAGCAAAGTACAAACACTAGAATATTCGTTGGATACTCGGATGCGGACTGGGCTTCAGATATCGTTGATCGAAAATCAGTTAGCGGTTATGCTTTTAAAATTTTTGACAACTGTGTATCATGGTTAAGTAAGAAACAAGCTACTGTAGCAACATCGTCAGGCAGAATACATTGCACTTAGCGCTGCAGCATCAGAAGCCTTATGGTTAAGAGGAATTCTTATCGATATGAAT
Source organism: Epistrophe grossulariae (assembly GCA_929447395.1). Lineage (NCBI taxonomy): Eukaryota > Metazoa > Arthropoda > Insecta > Diptera > Syrphidae > Epistrophe > Epistrophe grossulariae. The sequence continues at coordinate 33,102,984 of OV839567.1, read as the reverse complement.
ATACTTGATTCAACTGATAGTATACCAATTTATGAAGACAACCAAGGATGCATTTTTATGTCAAGAAATTCAGAATGCAAAAGATCAAAACACATTGACGTTAAGCACCATTTCATAAGAGACCACGTTTCAAGTGGACTTTTAGAAATACTTCCTATAAGTACCGAAGAACAACTTGCAGATATTTTTACTAAGTCGCTTGAAACTTTGCGATTTCAATTACTATGGAAACAACTTAAATTATTGGATTGAGAGGGGGTGTTATCAATATCTTCTGATAAAGAAAAACACTCCAATATATATTTAACTGATAAGCTTTTCAATATTTGTTTCTGTAAAGAAAATTTTGTTTAAATTTATTTTTATTCTGAAATTGATCTTCAAATGATTCATACGTTTTTTTTAATAAATATAAAACAATAATTTTATATTTTATTTTGTTCGGTAAAAATCAAAATCTATGTACAAAAAAAAACACAAACTAGAAATTCCGCGTGTTCTTTAATCGATTGCCACAGAAAGTGAGACTATACAGCTGAAAATCAGCTGACATGTATTTCAGATGTCAGCTGTTTTTTTTCCACAAAAATCCGAACAATTTTAGGTGCCTTTCTATTTTGCTGGTTTGTTTTGTTTTTTCCTATAGGATTGCAACAACACCAACTAATCCGAATTGCTTTTAAATTTTACTCGAACGCGACCAATGGCACTTATGTTTGTTCTTTTACTTGAGAAGCATAGTTGAAATTACCAAGTGAAATATTTAAAGCAAAAAAAATTAAAACATTTTAAAATCCATTATTTAATTAAAAAAAAAAAAAACAATGACGAAGTGCGTTTGCCAATTGTTGATCTATAAACCTTTTTTTCACTTGGTTTCTTTCTGAGGGTAGGCGGTCCTAGTTCTTCCGTTTTATTTTGCTTGAACTGTCTACAAACGAATATATTGTGTATGATTTAAACAAAATGCAAATACAATTTTATATTTTTTTGGGATTCCTGTTGAAATGCTTATTTCTGCAATTTCTTCATCATTAATTATATTTTTTTTGGTGAATTGTTTCACTTTGAATATCCAACCCCCAAAAAAACACTGAAAAAAAGAGGCAAAATACCATAGATGTCTATGCAGGAAATTTAAAAACGCCAGTGGTTTATCGGTGAATACGATTTTTTGAATTTTTAAAAACAGATGTCGCGAACTTCTATGTCAAAATGTTTAAATTTTAATTTTTTTCCTGAAGTGGCGTGGGAAGAGCTAGCATCGCGAAATCTTATTTTGGCGACATTTTTCTATTAAACTGACATTAGACTAGCAGTTCATATATATACGTCCATGGGAACAAGCACTCCATATAATTGGTCTGTTCGGTAACGTGAAATTTCTTGCGAATTTGCCCAAATTTTCACAATTTGCTGTTAAACCCCATAGAAAAAAAACTTAGTTTTTGGGAAATTTGTTGGAAAAAAAGTTACCAAACAGTAATATATGCTCTAAAAGAACATACGAATATAAGAAAAATTCATAATAAATAATAAATTATACTCAGGCTATATCAGGCAATTATTAGATTTTTCTTCGTCTGGTTTTTCTCAGAATTTTCGTTTCCTTTTTTCCCTTAAAAATGTTAATAATTCTGCATCCAATTTCTTCCGCAGTGTAATTTCACTTTTCAAAACAATTAAAAATAGATATACCTAACTAATATTTTGACACAAGTAACTGTGAAATTTTCGAACACGAACGAATTATGAAACAATGGAATTTCATTTAGTGCGAAATTGAAAATCGATTTCGTTCTAAATGCAGAACATGGACGTACATTTCAAATATTAGATTCGTGAAAAACCCGTTAGATTTGATCAAATATATAAAATGACACACTGTTGCAAAGTGGGTATCATAGAGTTGTTAATAGAAATAATGTTTTATAACGACATGTAGGCAATAATTTCGTATAACAGTGTGCCCGTTTTGTCAAACACACTGTAGTCTACTTAATTTAAAGTATACAAATGATAGATACATAATTATAGTGTTGTCTCAGTCATTAGTGATCGTACGATTGTCCCGAAATAAATATATCCCGTTATAGTTTGCTGTAGCCTGTAGGCACAGTACACATATTAAAGGTAATATATTGCGCAGGTTGTCAAAGTTGGAAATGTCAAAAAATTAAAAATGGCTGTTCGAGTGACCACAGGAACTCAACGCCCATCATTAGAAACAACAACAAAATATTGAAATTAGACAAGGAAAGGGGCACTGAATCCACCATTTTACCACCATAATACCTCGATTTTGACAGATGCGCAGAACTGAACAAAAATGAAAACGCTAATGATATTACCTTTAATATGTGTACTGTGGCCTGTAGGTACTATGTTATGTCGAATTCCTTTCAACAAAAGAATCGAATTTTTTTCTAAAAGAATCGATTTTTTTTCTGAACAATTCGAATTTATTCTGTCAAAACAAATCTTGCTAGTTTTGCAAGATTTAAGAAAGATTTTACACCGATTTGCACACACACTTGCAAGATTTGAAATTTCTTAAAATGTCAAATTCAATGCCGCATTGTTTTAAGAAAACAATTTTTTTTATGAAAACAAATTGTGTTTTTGGTTGCAACGAATTTTCGATGAATTTTATAGTAAATATTTGTGGTTGTCTTTCAATTAATAATAATAATAATTTCCAAATTGAATATTTTCTGGACATTTTACTTCAAAATTTGCTGCTGTCAAGTACCACACACACACAATCACAAAAAAAATCGATTCTTTTCGTCTTTTCGTAATTCGATTCTTTTTAGAAAAAAATTCGATTCTTTTGTTGAAAGGAATTCGACATTAGGTATATAGTTTTCGATTACTGTATTAACACTTAACAAGTTTAACTTCATCTCTCTAATAAAGTGTCTTTGTGAACAGACGTGCGTTGTCAATGGGTGCGTTCAATCGATTACGTTTTACATCTGAATTTTCAGATTTCTGAATTTTTGGAGCTTCTGATTGGCCAGTTGTCATAAAAAGTTAGATGACTTTTAGATGACTTTTAGTTACGTTTAGTTACGTTTCATCTGAATTTTCAGACAAGAAATTCTCATCTGAAAATTCAGGTGAAAGTTGTTTGTGGTGGGGGAAGTGCCAAAAGCACACATAAAAGCTGAACTTTATAATTTTTGTCTTGTTGGTGGTTGATTTTTTTAGTTTTTGTCATGAAAATTTAATACTTATTTAAATGAACGAACTTTTTGTTTATTGTTTAGTGAATTTTTAAATCAACAATTTTTTTAATTGATGTTTGGAAAGTTTTTCTATGTTTTTGTAAGTCATACATATCAATAAAAGGACTTTTAATGAAGGTAATGAAACCTGTTGCTGATTTAGTTACATATATTTTCATCCTCACAACTACTCACTCTCAATGTTTAATTTACAAATATAATTAAAGTTCTATTTTATTTCGCTTCAATGTAAATCCTTTAGGTAAATGCAGGAATTTGACATAATGACTTTTGACTGAAATTTCAGATTTTTTTCGCGTTCAACGACATAAATTCAGAAATCTGAAAATTCAGATGTTAAGCTATTTTTATTGAACCCGCCCAATTTTCTTTTGAGAGATTCGATTTTGGATTTTTACAAATATATAGCCCCCACAGACAAAAAGTTGTTTCAAATATTAATATTTTGAAATATTTACCTTTTATTATTCACTTTGAGGCGCCCCAATACTCATTGAAAAAATAAACAATTTCAACATTTTGAACATTTAAATAGCAACTCATGAGTCTTTTGCTTTTTATTTTCTTTGTGCATCACGAGAGTCCTTACTTCCGCACTTCTCTTATCCATAAATTTCTGTGATCTCAATCTTTCCGTGTTTTAAGAAACGCATGCATTCAATCAAAATATTTTTTTTTATGTTTTAAAGATTACATTGAATTTTAAGTATTTATTTTCAGAAAACCAACTCTCCTGCTCAAACAAAAGGATGCAAAAATTCAGCCTCCTTGTACCTTCCGGGGGAAATTGTTAAATTTTCTTGAAATTATTTATTTTATTTTTTCCAGGCATCTTTGGTTTCTCCCATCCATCCCGTAGCAAGACCTAATTTGGCAGCAACTCTAAGACTTGAAGTCTCGAAGAAAAAAGTAAAAGATCTTCAAAACAATTGTACCTTTAACGACCATAGAACTCAGATAGACTGGGAAGTAAGAAAAACTCCTGCATGGAAGTCCTTAAGCCATAAGTATAAGTATTTTAGAAAGGAAACCAAAGGCGTTTTCTTTTAATGAAATTTTGATTTTCAGTGAGTCACATAAGGAAATTTTAGCTCTTCGCTTGGCCACCCGAAAAGCAGAACAGCAGCAACAAAAACGTGAATACGATGTACATATGGAAATAATGCGTCAAAGAGTTAAATCAGCTCCACTACTTCTTGAAGGTTCAACATTTTGGGGACCACATGTTGGAAAGCTATCACACTCTTGTTATAGTTCAAAACACAACTGTCAACACGGAGCAAATGGACAAAAGAAGAAGAAGGCCAATAAGCCGAATTCCAGAAAGTGCTTTTCAAATATAATATCATACTCAAGAAATTCGAATCACAGTACAAATTTGCAGGAAAGTGATGAGCTGTCGAGTTTAGATAGAGCTTATTTGTAGTAAATGGGATTTTTTTGGATACATACATAATGTATATTATATACATAAATATAGCTGAATAAAAATGATGTAATGATTCAACTTGAAAATGCTTAATTGAACATCTGAATATGATGTAACTGGATGGCAATATTGTGGTTTTCAGTACTGAAAAGGTGATTAATAGGCCTTTCCATAAAAAACAAAAACTTTGAATAAGTCCCAAAAATCATGGGCTAACCTTTATGTTTACGAAACCCATCGAGGTATTCCTTTAAAAAAACAAAAATATGTTTGCAACCTAAAAAAAAATTAAAAAGTGTTTGTTTATGTTTCGTCATGGTGTTGGTAAAAAAAATATGCTTCGACTTATTCCTGCAGCCCAATACAATTTCAATTCATTGGAAACTTGTTGATTTGCTACCCGTTAAGTTATAGTATGTACTACTGAAATGTTGATCCTACATTCATCAGATCCAGCCGCGGTTGGCATAATATGACGAAGTTGTGTTTAAAGCCTAATTGTAGAATATTTTCTTTCGATTGAACTCAATAAATGGCTATTTTATGAAATTTCATGTGTTTCTTTCAAAACCAAAGTTAGAACTGTGACAATACATAAGAGTACACAAACACTCTGTACAATCTAATCAATAAATAGGCATGATAAGGAAAATGAGATCTCGGAGATCTCAGCAACCTCAGTTACCTGAACAGGATTCCTCAGCAAAATTTCTCAGCTTTGCTGTCAAAACTCTGACGAAAAAAAAATCTTGGATTCGCTTGCTTACCTTTTGAGTGAGAAAATTATCTGAGATCTCATTTTTCTGAAGACAACAAATACTTGATTTGACACTTTAAAAAAATAGGGAATACAAATTTACTAGTAAAAAATCTTATTTTTGTTAATTTTTATTTAATTAGCACAATATAAGGTATAGCTTATGAACATTTTAACGAGCATTTATAAATAAAATTTATACGATTTTATAAAAAAAAACTACCACTTGTGAGATGACACAAAAATTAGAAAAAAAGAGATACAAACTTATTTAAGTTACATATGTATGTATTTTAAAGAACTCAAACATAAAAATAAAAATGTTTTCGTTATTGCTATTTATATTCGCGATTACATTACGCAAGTACTGCAGATGTTGCCATTTCACCTACACCGCATGTATTATCACCTCGGTAAACACGATAGTAGCCTTGTTCGCCCCATTTTGGTCCCCAAGAATTCTTAACAATCCAGTAGGGAAGGGTTTTATTAAACGATGGATACTCGGAAACACCATAACCAACAATGAGCACACCATGGTCTAAACTTTTCTTTGAGCACAAGAATTTCCAAGGATGTGAAACACCGCCACGATAAAATTGCATAGCGTTTGCGTTGATTCCAATTGAAATTGGTCCATTGGCAATCAGCCATTTAGCCATTTCTGTTTCGTTCTTTGGTAAGTCAACAGCTCCTGAGATTTTAACGTGAGCTAAAGTCTTGTTAAAATTGCATTGATTCTTTTTGGCTTTGTATGGGTATTCAGATTCAAGTTCAAGACCTCCAATATTTTCAATAGCTCTAAAAAAAAAATCTTAATAAACTTGAATGCAAATTTAAATTGAACTTACTTATAAGCATCGTCTGGAAGGCCACCATTGCAAGCAGAATCAATTGTATCACAATCAAGTAGTTCTTGTTCAGAGTATTCTTCAAGTTTACCAGTTTTAACAGCATGTATACCTTCGATGTTACCAGTCACACTGAATGCCCAGCAGGAACCACAACTTCCTTGGTTCTTGACCTGTTGGTCAAAGAAAAAACAAATACAAATAAAAAATTTGTTTTGCTATGATAAAAAGACTGACTATGACCCTGTTTAGATTGTGACTTTTCACTACGCCATGACGATTGTTTTATGGGTGAGATCGGTGAAGGGAACAGAGCTCCCCACCGCTAGCACCCACAAAATCAAGGGTCTATGGCAATTTATGTCGAATTCCTTTCAAACAAAAATCGATTTTTGTTTGTAAAGAGAATCGAATTTTTTCTGTCCTTGAAAGGAATTTGAAAAGAATCGATTTTTGTTTCGTGATCGTGTGTGGGGTATTTGACAGCTACAATTTTGAAGCAAATCGTCAAGAAATTATTCAATTTGGGAATCATAATAGTCCAGTCAAAAATCACCGCATAGCTGGATTTTTGTATATAGCCTCCTCATGGCGTTCTTGAGAACATTTCAAAAGTTGCCATTGATATGAGCGCCGCTAACAATTTAACAGGGGGTTGAGGGCCCCCCAAAATGATTTTTCAGGAATAACTCCCAAATGGTTAGTTGTACAGAAAAAATGTTAAGGACTAATTTGTAGCTTAGAAAATTTCCAACAAGAAAGATTGACATACTTTTTTAATAAAAATTATCGTTTTCGAAATAAACCAATCGAAAGATTTAAGGGTTTTACTTTTCCATGTACTGATTTTCAAACTCTATATTTTTTCGAATTTTATTCTCAAAATCTTGAGTTTAAAAATCAGTTATTCAAAAACTAAGCAATAAAATAACTAAATTGAAAAACATAATTATACAATGAATAACTAGCTTTAAAAAAAGCTATAACATGATATTTTAAGTGTGCCGTAGTGTTTTTATGTATATTCATTTTCTATTTTCAATATTTTTTTGATGTGTAAACATCTATACTGGCGGTAGGGTGAAAAAAACGTAACGTTTCTTGTGATCGTGATTCTGTGATTGTGATTCACGTTACGTTACGTATTACACATCTTAACCGTGAGTCCCGGCACTCACACTTTTTTTAATATGTCCCACCCATCTAAAGGGTCGGAAAAATTGAGTGGACTGACATCTTAAAATCATGTTCATATAACGTATACCAGTAAAAAAAAAAATTGATGCTTTTATCACAAAATGCACAATTTTTAAACTAAGCCGCCTTAGTACATGGAAAAGTAAAACCCTTAACTCTTCCGATTGGTTTATTTCGAAAACCGTAATTTTTATGAAAAAAAGTATGATAATATTTTTTTAGGAAATTTTCTAAGCTACAAATTAGCCCTCGACATTTTTTCTGTAAAACTTACCATTTTGGGGGGCCTTCAACCGCCTGTAAAATTGTTAGCGGCGCTCATATCAATGGGGACTTTTGACAGTTTCTTAAGAACGACGTGAGGAGGCTATATACCAAAATCAAGCTTTCCGGCGATTATTTCAAATCATTTTTACTGCTGGTGTTGGAATATCATTTTCTTTAAAGCCCTTCCACACTATCGCTCTGAGTATTAATACATGTCAAATTGAAAGTGGAAAAGAATTCCATTCTACTGCCAAATTTGTGGGAGAGAAATGGCTTTTCATTTTTTGACCACACACAACAGTTTAATTTAACCTCAATAAAAATGTGGTGAAATTTGTGATAGAACCATTTCTAAAAATTCTCATGTATTAATACATGTCAAATCGTATAGGCTGGAATATCATACTGAGTAAGATGGGCCGTCATATTTTGTTTCCACACTATTATACAGGGGCCTAATTCCGTAAAACGAAAACGATCAAACGATATCGTTTTGACTATACACATCTCTATCACATCTAAAGAGAAAGATAGGGACAGCTATTGCCAAAACGATATCGTTCGATCGTTTTGGTTTTACGGAATTAGGCCCCAGGATTTGTTTCCCACTTTTTTGACATGTGTTAATACTCAGTGGGATAGTGTGGAAGGGCTTTTATCATCATTTCGCACTAACAACAATAATTCTTACCTTTGAAATAGCCCCCTTCTCCCTCCAATCGAATTCTTTTGGCAACTCTACATTGGGAATTTCAGCCAGCGAACGCACAGAACTGCTCTTTTCTCTAGATAAAAGACCAGTTCTGTCTCTGTACTCGGTTGTTGTCATATCAGCAAACTCAGTAATACCATATTTTGCACTTCCTTTTTTAGAAAAAACAACAACATATTTTTATGGAAAAAGGAAACAACAACAAATTGCATAGACTAAAAATTACCCAATTCATTCTTGTTTAAATCATGAATCAATTTCAAATTGTGATTGAAAATTCTTAATCTCATTTGTCTTTCCATGCTATTGTGATACTGTTTCTTATATTGAATTTGGAATTTTTGAAACAAAAGTTCGGCTTTGTCCTGTGAACGATGACTTTTTTTAATGCTTTTTTTTTCAGTATATTCAGTGGAACGGCTATGACGATGGGTGATCTTTTGTCTGTTTTTACAATCAATTGAAACTTCATTTTCATCGATTGAAATCCATGGTCGTGACCATAAGGATAAAGTGCAGTTTTCCTTGGCTCCTGTGCTTCCATCAATTAATTCAACATACATTTTTACTAGTTTACCAGCAACGGTTTGTGTTGTGCCATTGATAACTCTTGAAATACTATTTAATTTTTATGTTTGATTATAAAAGAAAAATTTTAATTATAGAGATAATAAAAATACCTGAAGGAAGGTCCATCGCCAGTTGCAATTTTAGCTAGTGACTGCGAAAATATACCTTCTTGTTCTTTCAATTCCAAATCGGTAAGTGGCCTTACAGATCCTGTACGAGTTTTCTAGATCCGACAGAAAAATAAATTCAAAATAGAAATAGAATTGTTAATAATTCTACTTTAGATAAAGAAACTTTTGAATTTGGGTGAAACAGAAAAATTGTAAATGAAGTAAGATGGGCTAATAAAGTTAATAATTATATTCTACCCTGTTAACATTTCCGTAACGAATCAGAATTTGATTTCCGCACGAATTCAAAAAGTGTTCTGTATTTCACAAAAAAACTTCATATTTAAATTAAAATTTTAATTTCACTTATTAGATATGTAAAATCTTGATAGTGTATGCAGTTCGTTGTGAAATATTGTTTATACAAGTTTTGTTTTGAAAGAAAAAAAAGAATCGATTCTTTGGTTGAAAGGAGCAGCTTATGTGTTTCAATAGACAACCTAACTTAAACTGTACTCAGTCGTCCCAGTACACAAGTTGAAAATCGCGCACAAGAGGATTCGTGTGCACAAGTTTTGGTTAAACGCTTCAATAAATTTCAACCAACATACTTTGTCCTTAAATAATAATACTTCTAATACTTCATTATATATATATATATATATATATTATACATATATAATTTGTTTGGTGCTGGTGGAGTCACCTACAAAATATATTTTTTAAATGATGCTATTCAGTAGTAGTAGTAGTAGTAGTAGTAGTAGTAGTAGTAGTAGTATGGTGCTACGTGCCATACAGCAAACGAAGCAATCAACTTATTGAAGAAAACATTGGATAAGCTCATAGTTTCGCGTGTTGGGCCTGAAATTAACAGATCCTCCTTGTGATTTGACGTCCTCGATTGTTGTCTTTGGTACGTAAGACTAGGAGGATAGAGCAATTGGACTTATTGCAAGCAAATAAATGGTTTTTTTAATTAAATTTAATGGGTTTCGTTCAAAAACAAAGTTAGTACCTACTTTATAAAAAAAACACCCTATATTATAACGATGAAAATTCTTACCTTATCATCGACTGAACGACTATGGCGGTGTGAGCTTTTTGAAATTTTATTACATTCAAAAGTTACTTGATAACCATCTTTCTCCAACCATGGCTGTGACCAAAGCGACATCGTACAATGATCCTCTTCTCCAGTTTCTTTGTGGGCCATGTCACATTCTAATTTAACTAGGGAACCAGAAACCACTTGTTTAGTTCCAGAGACACATTTAACAATTCTGTGTTAAAAAATAATATAATAATTAAGTTGAAATTATGTATATTTTTTGTTCTTATGAATCTTACTTATATTGCGGTGCATCACCGGAATTAAGTTTTTCGAGTGATTTGGAAAGAGTTTTCTGGTGTGCTTCAACTTCTTCATGGGAAAGTTGTTTTGCTCCACCTACAAACGCGCCTCTTTTAGATCTCTGTAATTGAAAATTAAATTTGGTTAATAACAAAACTTCTTTCAAGTTTAAAAGCTTTTAAAATATCAAGTATACAAATAAAACCTATTACTTGCGATGCTTTGCTTTAATTCCATACACAATGATTGGGGAGGATAACTTTATAAAATGCACGACTGGATCTCATGAATTTGCTCTTATAGTTCAAGCGGCTTGGAGTTTTAAGGAATGTATAACATAGTTGCCACTATTTTTCAAAATAAATCTCCCTGACTCTCCCTGACCAATTTTCAAGTTTTCCCTGACCAAATTTAAACAAAAATTAAAATAGTAACTCTTTGAGAAATATAACTTAATTTTTGTGACGTCATCATTATGCGCTTATCAAGTGCTAATTAAGTACCCAACAACAAAATTTAGTGCTCCGGTACTTTTCTTGTAAATTAATGCAGTTAGCAGAGCAATTACCGGAAAAAGTTTAAAAAGTAAGGAAAAAAGTTTTGGTCTAGTATTTTGGAGCTATTTAATAGCTCTAGGAACCCGAACAAAAATTAAAAAAAAAAATTCTTAAAAAATAGAAGACATTTATATGTGAATATATTATGCGACCAATTTTTTAACGTATATTTTATGAATAATTATGCAGGCTTTTTTGGTCGATTTGAAATTAAATGCAAATAAAACAAACTTTATTTCATCTTTTTCCCAACGTTTCGTCGTTATTCACGACTTCTTCAGGGGTATTTTATTAGATCTTTAATATAATATGAAATTATTATTTTTAAAACAATTTTTTTATTTTTTAAACCAAAAAACTTACTTTTTAGAATTTTGCCGGATTTACATTTTTTTTATAATTTTAAAATGGTGTCTTGAATTTTGTATATTTTGTATTTAAATAAATTAACACTGAAAACAATTTATAAACAAACAGAAATATAATATATGAAGACTAATAAATTAAAAGACAAACAAAAATTATCACAGTATGGTTAGGTTGGCAGGTACTTATGTAATCGCTAAAGCGTAGCTTACTATTGTATTTTCTCTGTCTTCTTTAGTGTTCATAGTTCTTGTCAAATTTTGTTGTATGCGTAAGCTTTCAAGAGTTAAGCCTCAACTACATTGGCCATTTTTTGCAAAAGTTCAAAAGTAAAAATATTTTGTTTGGTTCTAGCGCAGTTGATTCGTAAAAAAGTGTATACAAATTGTTTTTAAACCAAAATTTAAGCTTTCTGCATCATTTGTTTTTAGTTTTCTAGTCAGAAAAACTACCACAAAATCAATTTAAAAATTTTCACTTTTGCACTTTTTCACTTTTTTGGCTTATGTAGTTGAGGCTTAAATCTCGCATTGATTCTCTTTTCTTTATCCATTACTCTTCTTACTTCGTCGAAATTGGGTGTGTGTCCGCTGTCAATTATATGTTGTGCAAGGCATTTAATTTCAAATCGACCAAAAAAGCCTGCATAATTATTCATAAAATAGAAGACATTTAACCAGCTATAGTTTTTAGTGATCGAATAAAAATAGATACTAGAATTAAATACTAAAAGAAAACAGGAACTTAATAACATATGTTACATTAAAAAAAAAAAAAAAATAGTAGATACGTGTAACATTTTTTTTTTTTTTTTTTTTTTTTTTATTTCAAGTTTGAAAATGAATGTTAAAAAACTATTCATTCAAATATAGTAATTTAAATTTGAAATAAAAGAATAGATTTCAAAATAAAATAATAATAAATAAAAAGCTATAGTAATATTGTGTTACCGTTTTTTTCCGAATTTCTTTGTATTAAAAAATAGCTTGCCAGACGTATTTTGCAACGTCTGACACCTACATGACCTGTAATTCATACGGCAAATATGTAGTTTATACCACGGAATGAAAAAGAAGCCAAAACTGTTAAATGACTTTAAATATCAATTTTTTAAGGTTTCAAAAGTGACGCGTACAGAAAAACGCATCCCACCAGCCAGACTTTCTAAATTTCACTCGAGATAGTGAGGGTTACAATATATTAAAAAATCATCACTGTTAAAATGCTTTTTTCTATCGACGTTGTTAGCTCTCGTACTATAACTTAAATTCGATTCTTAAACAATTTAACTTTTTGCTTGTCTAGCTCGAGTTAAGTACCCCATTTTCAAAAACATTTCCCAAGATTTACAAAAAAAGAATTATTCAATACGAGCTAGGCGAGCTTTTAATTAATCAAAAAGATTCGCAATCTGAAAAAATAATCCATAAATGAATAAAGTATTAAATACTATTTTTTGCCTTTCGAAAGTTTTACAAAGTTCCAATTCACGTAGTTCCAATTCAAAAGCGGGACGAAAAATCACTTTCGACTTTCGGAAAAAAAAATACAGAGTAGGGTCCCTGAGTTCAACGAAATATTCAATTTTTTTCATTGTACAAAAAAATTCAGTGCTCAAAAAATTTTCCCTGACCACTTTCGAAATTCCCTGACTATCCCTGACCAAATTCACGTTCCCTGACTTTCCCTGACTTTCCATTTGGGTGGCAATTATGGTATGTATAAAAAAAATGATAAAAAGCATAGCAAAAACAACTCTGACAAAAGTTTGAGCTCAAAAAATAAAATTGATTGAAAAAAAAAAAAATTTGGATAGATACCAAATTGAAGAATTAATAAAAAAAAAATATCTTCGAAATAAAAATCATCAACAATTAAATTTTTTTTTAAATCCGAAAATATTTATTTTAAATGCTTTTATTCCCAATATTCTTTCATCTTTAATGGAACTCTCGTTAATAGTAAACGTACATACAATAGTGCACAGAGAAGTTTTATAAAAATCGGTTTTGCAAAAACGATTATTTTTTTTATTTTCTATAGAAATTTATTTACGTCTGTTTTTCTAAGAAAAAGTTTTTTTTTTAATCAAATCATTAATACAGATCAAAATTTACAGTAAGCCGTAAGCATAGAAAAAGTACTTTCCAAAAAGCCTAATAACGCAAATTCGTTTATGAAATCATACCTCCGGCTCCGGGATCTTAGCTCCTCATATGTGGGATTATTCGCAAAAAAAAGTATAGCATTTGAAAGTCCACCAAATCGTCCTAAAAGCTCAACTAGTAACAGTAATTGGTGAGTCATTTTCTTTAAGTTTCAGATATTTGTGATTCTTTTTAATTTTTGTTAAATACTGTTGAATAACTTGAAGTTTAGCTCATTTTGAATAAGCCCAAAAAAAAAAAAATCTAGTATTTGATCTGATAATCTCGGATAAACCTAGCGAATAAACGTTAACAACTATGCTACTTAATTAATTTTTTGAATTATTATCAGCAGATTACCTTTAACCTTTAATAAGGCGTACTTTTTTGTTGCGAATATCCCACATATTAGGTGCTAAGATACCTTTACTGTTCAGTGCCTTTTAATTTAAACAGAATGATCGTTAATTTTCAGACTTCTATAAAAATTTACCAACTTGACCGGAGGAGTGTTAGGACAAGAACTCTGTGGTGTGAAAATTCGAATTGGTTTTGTGTATGAATAATTTTCACCAGAGATCCAAAATAACCATTGACCTATTTTCAAACGGTTTCTCACTGAGATATATTTAATTCGCTAATTTCATTTTGGTCTTGGTCTTTGATTTATTTTTAGAAATTATTTTTTTAGGTCTTGGGTGAGATTTATCATTTAATTTCAGTAATAGCTCTTATCTGTTGACTTTTATCATAAATAATAAATAGAAATGCTAAACCTTAAACAAATAATGGTGTATATGAGTTTTTTGCATAAGATGCGAAAAAAGGTAGGGCATGTAGGTTGGGTTGAGGCAAGAAAAAAATCGTTTGAAAGGCGGGGTTTATTTCCCCCCGTTCAGGCGGAAGTGGTAATTTTCAAAAAAATCGACTTTAATTAGAAAAATAATAAATAATAATTCAAAGCGTCAAAAAACTTCATATGTAAATTAAAATTTTAATTTCACTTATTAGATATGTGAAATCTTGATAGTGTATGCAGTTCGTTGTGAAATATTGTTAAATATACAAGTTTTGTTTTGAAAGAAAAAAAGAATCGATTCTTTGGTTGAAAGGAGCAGCTTATGTGTTCAATAGACAACCTAACTTAAACTGTACTCAGTCGTCCCAGTACACAAGTTGAAAATCGCGCACAAGAGGATTCGTGTGCACAAGTTTTGGTTAAACGCTTCAATAAATTGCAACCAACATACTTTGTCCTCAAACAAATATTTCTAATACTTAATTGCCTTGGAAATGGAGGTCAATACTTAATTGCATCGGAACAAAAACAAATATAAAAATAATCTTTGATATATATTATACATATATAATTTGTTTGGTGCTGGTGGAGTCACCTACACAATATATTTTTTTAAATGATGCTATTCAGTAGTAGTAGTAGTAGTATGGTGCTACGTGCCATACAGCAAACGAAACAATCAACTTATTGAAGAAAACATTGGATAAGGTCATAGTTTCGCGTGTTGGGCCTGAAATTAACAGATCCTCCTTGTGATTTGACGTCCTCGATTGTTGTCTTTGGTACGTAAGACTAGGAGGATAGAGCAATTGGACTTATTGCAAGCAAATAAATGGTTTTTTTAATTAAATTTAATGGGTTTCGTTCAAAAACAAAGTTAGTACCTACTTTATAAAAAAAACACCCTATATTATAACGATGAAAATTCTTACCTTATCATCGACTGAACGACTATGGCGGTGTGAGCTTTTTGAAATTTTATTACATTCAAAAGTTACTTGATAACCATCTTTCTCCAACCATGGCTGTGACCAAAGCGACATCGTACAATGATCCTCTTCTCCAGTTTCTTTGTGGGCCATGTCACATTCTAATTTAACTAGGGAACCAGAAACCACTTGTTTAGTTCCAGAGACACATTTAACAATTCTGTGTTAAAAAATAATATAATAATTAAGTTGAAATTATGTATATTTTTTGTTCTTATGAATCTTACTTATATTGCGGTGCATCACCGGAATTAAGTTTTTCGAGTGATTTGGAAAGAGTTTTCTGGTGTGCTTCAACTTCTTCATGGGAAAGTTGTTTTGCTCCACCTACAAACGCGCCTCTTTTAGATCTCTGTAATTGAAAATTAAATTTGGTTAATAACAAAACTTCTTTCAAGTTTAAAAGCTTTTAAAATATCAAGTATACAAATAAAACCTATTACTTGCGATGCTTTGCTTTAATTCCATACACAATGATTGGGGAGGATAACTTTATAAAATGCACGACTGGATCTCATGAATTTGCTCTTATAGTTCAAGCGGCTTGGAGTTTTAAGGAATGTATAACATAGTTGCCACTATTTTTCAAAATAAATCTCCCTGACTCTCCCTGACCAATTTTCAAGTTTAAAATAGTAACTCTTTGAGAAACATAACTTAATTTTTGTGACGTCATCATTATGCGCTTATCAAGTGCTAATTAAGTACCCAACAACAAAATTTAGTGCTCCGGTACTTTTCTTGTAAATTAATGCAGTTAGCAGAGCAATTACCGGAAAAAGTTTAAAAAGTAAGGAAAAAAGTTTTGGTCTAGTATTTTGGAGCTATTTAATAGCTCTAGGAACCCGAACAAAAATTAAAAAAAAAAATTCTTAAAAAATAGAAGACATTTATATGTGAATATATTATGCGACCAATTTTTTAACGTATATTTTATGAATAATTATGCAGGCTTTTTTGGTCGATTTGAAATTAAATGCAAATAAAACAAACTTTATTTCATCTTTTTCCCAACGTTTCGTCGTTATTCACGACTTCTTCAGGGGTATTTTATTAGATCTTTAATATAATATGAAATTATTATTTTTAAAACAATTTTTTTATTTTTTAAACCAAAAAACTTACTTTTTAGAATTTTGCCGGATTTACATTTTTTTTATAATTTTAAAATGGTGTCTTGAATTTTGTATATTTTGTATTTAAATAAATTAACACTGAAAACAATTTATAAACAAACAGAAATATAATATATGAAGACTAATAAATTAAAAGACAAACAAAAATTATCACAGTATGGTTAGGTTGGCAGGTACTTATGTAATCGCTAAAGCGTAGCTTACTATTGTATTTTCTCTGTCTTCTTTAGTGTTCATAGTTCTTGTCAAATTTTGTTGTATGCGTAAGCTTTCAAGAGTTAAGCCTCAACTACATTGGCCATTTTTTGCAAAAGTTCAAAAGTAAAAATATTTTGTTTGGTTCTAGCGCAGTTGATTCGTAAAAAAGTGTATACAAATTGTTTTTAAACCAAAATTTAAGCTTTCTGCATCATTTGTTTTTAGTTTTCTAGTCAGAAAAACTACCACAAAATCAATTTAAAAATTTTCACTTTTGCACTTTTTCACTTTTTTTTTTTTTTTTTTTTTTTTTTTATTTCAAGTTTGAAAATGAATGTTAAAAAACTATTCATTCAAATATAGTAATTTAAATTTGAAATAAAAGAATAGATTTCAAAATAAAATAATAATAAATAAAAAGCTATAGTAATATTGTGTTACCGTTTTTTTCCGAATTTCTTTGTATTAAAAAATAGCTTGCCAGACGTATTTTGCAACGTCTGACACCTACATGACCTGTAATTCATTCGGCAAATATGTAGTTTATACCACGGAATGAAAAAGAAGCCAAAACTGTTAAATGACTTTAAATATCAATTTTTTAAGGTTTCAAAAGTGACGCGTACAGAAAAACGCATCCCACCAGCCAGACTTTCTAAATTTCACTCGAGATAGTGAGGGTTACAATATATTAAAAAATCATCACTGTTAAAATGCTTTTTTCTATCGACGTTGTTAGCTCTCGTACTATAACTTAAATTCGATTCTTAAACAATTTAACTTTTTGCTTGTCTAGCTCGAGTTAAGTACCCCATTTTCAAAAACATTTCCCAAGATTTACAAAAAAAGAATTATTCAATACGAGCTAGGCGAGCTTTTAATTAATCAAAAAGATTCGCAATCTGAAAAAATAATCCATAAATGAATAAAGTATTAAATACTATTTTTTGCCTTTCGAAAGTTTTACAAAGTTCCAATTCACGTAGTTCCAATTCAAAAGCGGGACGAAAAATCACTTTCGACTTTCGGAAAAAAAAATACAGAGTAGGGTCCCTGAGTTCAACGAAATATTCAATTTTTTTCATTGTACAAAAAAATTCAGTGCTCAAAAAATTTTCCCTGACCACTTTCGAAATTCCCTGACTATCCCTGACCAAATTCACGTTCCCTGACTTTCCCTGACTTTCCATTTGGGTGGCAATTATGGTATGTATAAAAAAAATGATAAAAAGCATAGCAAAAACAACTCTGACAAAAGTTTGAGCTCAAAAAATAAAATTGATTGAAAAAAAAAAAAAATTTGGATAGATACCAAATTGAAGAATTAATAAAAAAAAAATATCTTCGAAATAAAAATCATCAACAATTAAATTTTTTTTTAAATCCGAAAATATTTATTTTAAATGCTTTTATTCCCAATATTCTTTCATCTTTAATGGAACTCTCGTTAATAGTAAACGTACATACAATAGTGCACAGAGAAGTTTTATAAAAATCGGTTTTGCAAAAACGATTATTTTTTTTATTTTCTATAGAAATTTATTTACGTCTGTTTTTCTAAGAAAAAGTTTTTTTTTTAATCAAATCATTAATACAGATCAAAATTTACAGTAAGCCGTAAGCATAGAAAAAGTACTTTCCAAAAAGCCTAATAACGCAAATTCGTTTATGAAATCATACCTCCGGCTCCGGGATCTTAGCTCCTCATATGTGGGATTATTCGCAAAAAAAAGTATAGCATTTGAAAGTCCACCAAATCGTCCTAAAAGCTCAACTAGTAACAGTAATTGGTGAGTCATTTTCTTTAAGTTTCAGATATTTGTGATTCTTTTTAATTTTTGTTAAATACTGTTGAATAACTTGAAGTTTAGCTCATTTTGAATAAGCCCAAAAAAAAAAAAATCTAGTATTTGATCTGATAATCTCGGATAAACCTAGCGAATAAACGTTAACAACTATGCTACTTAATTAATTTTTTGAATTATTATCAGCAGATTACCTTTAACCTTTAATAAGGCGTACTTTTTTGTTGCGAATATCCCACATATTAGGTGCTAAGATACCTTTACTGTTCAGTGCCTTTTAATTTAAACAGAATGATCGTTAATTTTCAGACTTCTATAAAAATTTACCAACTTGACCGGAGGAGTGTTAGGACAAGAACTCTGTGGTGTGAAAATTCGAATTGGTTTTGTGTATGAATAATTTTCACCAGAGATCCAAAATAACCATTGACCTTTATTTTCAAACGGTTTCTCACTGAGATATATTTAATTCGCTAATTTCATTTTGGTCTTGGTCTTTGATTTATTTTTAGAAATTATTTTTTTAGGTCTTGGGTGAGATTTATCATTTAATTTCAGTAATAGCTCTTATCTGTTGACTTTTATCATAAATAATAAATAGAAATGCTAAACCTTAAACAAATAATGGTGTATATGAGTTTTTTGCATAAGATGCGAAAAAAGGTAGGGCATGTAGGTTGGGTTGAGGCAAGAAAAAAATCGTTTGAAAGGCGGGGTTTATTTCCCCCCGTTCAGGCGGAAGTGGTAATTTTCAAAAAAATCGACTTTAATTAGAAAAATAATAAATAATAATTCAAAGCGTCAAAAAACTTCATATGTAAATTAAAATTTTAATTTCACTTATTAGATATGTGAAATCTTGATAGTGTATGCAGTTCGTTGTGAAATATTGTTAAATATACAAGTTTTGTTTTGAAAGAAAAAAAGAATCGATTCTTTGGTTGAAAGGAGCAGCTTATGTGTTCAATAGACAACCTAACTTAAACTGTACTCAGTCGTCCCAGTACACAAGTTGAAAATCGCGCACAAGAGGATTCGTGTGCACAAGTTTTGGTTAAACGCTTCAATAAATTGCAACCAACATACTTTGTCCTCAAACAAATATTTCTAATACTTAATTGCCTTGGAAATGGAGGTCAATACTTAATTGCATCGGAACAAAAACAAATATAAAAATAATCTTTGATATATATTATACATATATAATTTGTTTGGTGCTGGTGGAGTCACCTACACAATATATTTTTTTAAATGATGCTATTCAGTAGTAGTAGTAGTAGTATGGTGCTACGTGCCATACAGCAAACGAAACAATCAACTTATTGAAGAAAACATTGGATAAGGTCATAGTTTCGCGTGTTGGGCCTGAAATTAACAGATCCTCCTTGTGATTTGACGTCCTCGATTGTTGTCTTTGGTACGTAAGACTAGGAGGATAGAGCAATTGGACTTATTGCAAGCAAATAAATGGTTTTTTTAATTAAATTTAATGGGTTTCGTTCAAAAACAAAGTTAGTACCTACTTTATAAAAAAAACACCCTATATTATAACGATGAAAATTCTTACCTTATCATCGACTGAACGACTATGGCGGTGTGAGCTTTTTGAAATTTTATTACATTCAAAAGTTACTTCATAACCATCTTTCTTCAACCATGGCTGTGACCAAAGCGACATCGTACAATGATCCTCTTCTCCAGTTTCTTTGTGGGCCATGTCACATTCTAATTTAACTAGGGAACCAGAAACCACTTGTTTAGTTCCAGAGACACATTTAACAATTCTGTGTTAAAAAATAATATAATCATTAAGTTGAAATTATGTATATTTTTTGTTCTTATGAATCTTACTTATATTGCGGTGCATCACCGGAATTAAGTTTTTCGAGTGATTTGGAAAGAGTTTCCTGGTGTGCTTCAACTTCTTCATGGGAAAGTTGTTGTGCTCCACCTACAAACGCGTCTCTTTTAGATCTCTGTAATTGAAAATTAAATTTGGTTAATAACAAAACATGTTTCAAGTTTGAAAGCTTTTAAAATATCAAGTATAAAAATAAAACCTATTACTTGCGATGCTTTGCTTTAATTCCATACACAATGATTGGGGCGGATAACTTTATAAAATGCACGACAGGATCTCATGAATTTGCTCTTATAGTTCAAGCGGCTTAGAGTTTTAAGGAATGTATATATAAAAAAATGATAAAAAGCATAGCAAAAAGAACTCTGACAAAAGTTTGAGCTCAAAAAATAAAATTAAGCCATATTTCTTAAATAAATATGAATTATTTTTGTTTGTATAAAATTTCTTGATTTTTTTGAAAAAAAAAAAAAAAAATTGGAATAGATACCAATTTGAAGAATTAATAAAAAAATATCTTCGAAATAAAAATCATCAACAATTAAATTTTGTTTTTAAATCCGAAAATATTTATTTTAAATGCTTTTATTCCCAATATTCTTTCATCTTTAATGGAACTCCTGTTAATAGTAAACGTACATACAATAGTGCACAGAGAAGTTTTATAAAAATCGGTTTTGCAAAAACGATTATTTTTTTTATTTTCTATAGAAATTTATTTACGTCTGTTTTTCTCATTAACTAAGAAAAAGCTTTTTTTTATTCAAATCATTAATACAGATCAAAATTTACAGTAAGCCGTAAGCATAGAAAAAGTACTTTCCAAAAAGCCTAATAACGCAAATTCGTTTATGAAATCATACCTCCGGCTCCGGGATCTTAGCTCCTCATATGTGGGATTATTCGCAAAAAAAAGTATAGCATTTGAAAGTCCACCAAATCGTCCTAAAAGCTCAACTAGTTACAGTAATTGGTGAGCCATTTTCTTCAAGTTTCAGATATTTGTGATTCTTTTTAATTTTTGTTAAATACTGTTGAATAACTTGAAGTTTAGCTCATTTTGAATAAGCCTTAAAAAAAATAAAATCTAGTATTTGATCTGATAATCTCGGATAAACCTAGCGAATAAACGTTAACAACTATGCTACTAAATTCATTTTTTGAATTATTATCAGCAGATTACCTTTAACCTTTAAGAAGGTGTACTTTTTTTTTGCGAATATCCCACATATTAGGTGCTAAGATACCTTTACTGTTCAGTGCCTTTTAATTTAAACAGAAAGATCGTTAATTTTCAGACTTCTATAAAAATTTACCAACTTGACCGGAGGAGTGTTAGGACAAGAACTCTGTGGTGTGAAAATTCGAACTGGTTTTGTGTATGAATAATTTTCACCAGAGATCCAAAATAACCATTGACCTTTATTTTCAAACGGTTTCTCACTGAGATATATTTAATTCGCCAATTTCATTTTGGTCTTGGTCTGTGATTTATTTTTAAAAATTATTTTTTTAGGTCTTGGGTGAGATTTATTATTTAATTTCATATAGCTCTTATCTGTTGACTTTTATCATAAATAATAAATAGAAATGCTAAACCTTAAACAGTTTCCCTAGAAAATAAATCAAAAATGGTTAAAATGATTAATTATGATATTATGTGCTTTCAGTTAAAAAAGGTGTAAAATACAAATAATGGTGTATATGAGTTTTTTGTATAAGATGCGAAAAAAGCTAGGGCATGTAGGTCGGGTTGAGGCAAGAAAAAAATCGTTTGAAAGGCGGGGTTTATTTCCCCCCGTCCAGGCGGAAGTGGTAATTTTCAAAAAAATCGACTTTAATTAGAAAAATAATTATTAAAAATTAACGCAACACTAACAATGTCATGTAATATCTTTTTTCAAAGCCAGAAAAAAGTGAATACAATACAATATTACAATATTAAGTACTATTTTTGTTTTTAATATTCAATGCTCTTATCTTTTAGTAAGTTTTTTTCTAGAACCGAAAATAACAAAATAAACTACAAACTTGACAAAAAATGCAGTGAAATAAGAATAATTTGTTTTCTATTTTTAGTAATAACTTTTTTATTTTCGATTTCTCGATAAAAGTATGTACCTATTCCAAAGTTGTAGATTTTTTCTCTACAAAACTGTTTATTGAAAACCCTTTAATACTCCCCATCGGCCAAATTGGAGGTTGCGACCCCGAAAATGGTTTTGTACACTCATTCCGATCCCCCTACACATCCAACAAAAAAAAATCTTGTCCAGTCCAAAACATAAAGTTGGCCGATTTTTTTATCAACTTTGAAGATGATCTTTTTTCCCATTCACTCATTTAATTTTTAAATAATTAGGTACTTGCCTGTTATTCTTTGTTTCAAATTACATTAAAAGTGTTTTTGAAAAAAAACTGTTCAAAGTCCTTTTGTTTTGTCTATTGGATCAGAAACGATATCTTTCAATACTACATACATATAAATACATAGTTCCAAACATGATAATGCTGCTCCTATATTCAAAGGAACGAAAAATCATGTCAATAAGCATGGTAGTTGATTTTTAATTCTTATTTGAGCTTAAGAATATTTATATAATTTATTTCAAACTGAAATTTTTTTTATTGACTTTACAACATCAAAACAATAAACAAATGTTTGGTTTAAATTGAAACAATTATTATTTAGTCCATTCTTATTCAGAATATAACTACGAATAAAACTACCTACAAGCATTAATGAGTAAATTGCAAACAAAAATGAATAGCCCCCCGGAAATGATTCTAGAAACCATGAGGAAAAGAATATAGAATACCTGAAAGTGTCAAACAATGATTAATTAATCAACTGTGTTTGAAATTCTAGTGGAAGACCTTTATAACTCACAATACAAAATAAATATCTTCAAATGAGATTTATTTTTTTTCTCTCAGAAATAAGTGGTCCCCAGTTGACCAAATCCTAAAAAAACTCAAAATAAAAAAAAGAAACCGAAAAAAAAAATACTTAAGTAAACTGGTTATTAAGTGATCATTTTTGAAAATCTCAACTAGTGAGAGTAATTTAAGAGACCTTTCAAAAGATTGAGATTTACTTTCGATCTCTGATTTTCACATATAAATGTTACCTATTATTTTCCATACATTTTGTGTCAATTCAATAATAAACTATTATAATAATTATATAAATTACACTATGAAAGCCAAGATGCATTTAAAAAAAGCCCTTTAGCTAAATTTTGATGATTGTCGACTTGCCGAAAAAGCCATTGCGATGGACAGAATCAAATAACAGCTAGATGTCGAGCATGTTTAATGCGATCTGCATCAGAATGCACCGATTATGAACCCATTGTTGATTATTTAGAGCAATGTGTCGAGTATAAGTCTAAGGCTAAACTTCACTAAGAAGCAGTTTCACAGTGCGACCTTACCGGACCACAGTGAAACTGAGCCTTAGGGCCAGTTTCACAGTGCACACTTAACAAAATAAGTGGCACTTAATTTTCCCATTTTAGCACTTAAGCCGCAGTTTTACTACCTGAGTAAGTGGAACTTAAGTGGCCAACATGGGAGACTTAAGTGTCACTTATTCCGATAAGTTTACACTGTGAAATTGGGAATTAGTTTTCCATATTTGGCACTTAAGTGACACTTACTTCACTGTGAAACTGGCCCTTAGTATCCAATATTTGCAACTTACCCTGAGTTTTAGGTAACGCAAATCGGGAGTAAATAAAATTCCTGACAAAAACCAAAGCGTGTATAAAAGTAAGTTATCAGAAGATTTTAAAGACCAAAGTAGAGTTCGGCTGGGTATTATATTTTATCACGCTTATTTACTAAGCAATATTGTCCATACAGCGAACAAGATGGTCCCCGAGGGATATCCGGAACTAAGTATTAAGTAATAGGACCACAATTGGTGTGATTAAGAAAAATGTGATAAATTTTCTTGAATTAGCAACACAAAAGGAAACACTCTAGATTTAGTCAAAAAAAATAGATAAGTGATTTCAATACAACTTTTACAACAATTTATTTTGTGCGATTTAACGCGAAAAAAATAACATAAAATGCTTTATGGCAAAATAAATTTGAATGATATTAATTATTAAAACAAACAAAAAAAGATTTAATCTACCTTTCACTTAGTTGCTTGGTTGGTTTGTTTCAGAGCAAAAATAATTTACCTTATTACTTTCTTGAGCGTTGTTGCTATCGCTCTGTGCTTTTTTTTTCTCAAGTGAACTTTCGAAATTATAAGCTCCTATTGACAGAAAATCATCTAACCATTTCTTCTCACTGTCATTTAGTTCTGGTATCTTTTCAGTGGTAGTGGATTCGCTCGATGTGGATACAACGGCTTGCAATTCATTACTGTCACCTGCAGTGCTTGTTTCCAGCTGAATTGGTGAATTAGTTTGTTCCACATTATCTACTGACTCAGTCGCATATCCTGTTGTAGAAACAAATGATTCAGTAGTTGTAGGAAGTGGGTTAGCAGTACGCTGTCTTATTATTTGTGGATTTTTCGAAGATTCAATTATTTGTGATTCCAAATTAAACATGTCATTGGCTTTTAACTCATTTCGACCCCTGAATATTGCATTTGTCTCGTATTTTTCTTCCAAAGCTTTGCGATTCCAAGACGAATCCGGTAATTCCTCACTGGTGCAGTTAGATTCCTGCAGCAAGCGAACTTTATCACCCCATAATGTTGTTAGCCAAGGCTTCTCGAGCACTACTATTCGACATACTATTTCAGTGTTGTTGTCTGTTGTATTAACAGCATTCAAAACAATTTCGTATCGAACACCGTCTACTATTTCTCGGTATGCATCGATGATGTTGATGAAGTTTATTGCGACTGGAATATTTGTTATTGCGATATTTTGGACACCAATTAGATTAGGAGAAAGGTATTCCTTCTCGCCAGGCTGTAAAACATAAGTTTTCTTGACTGGTTCTTCAACAACGGCGTTTCGTTCTCCATTCTACAAAGGGGGCATATGGGATTTTTATTTTATTTTTTGTTTTGTTAAACATGACTTGTTTGGTGCTTATTATGCCTGATCCAGGGTTTAAAATGTGATTGTTAGCTAAATGAGGTGTTGTATGTTAATGTTTGTGCTGCATAATTTTATGAAGATTTTATACAATTCCAAAACCACGTTAAAGAAAACTAATAAAAGATAAATTAATGCAATTCAAAATATAATGCAAGTACTTGACTGGCAATCAAAAATATCATTTTTTTATCAGCTGTACATGGATTATATTGATGGTTTATAAAGAATTAATATAGCAATAACTTTAAAACTAAATTACTTAAAGAGAACTTTTCGATTATCATTATTAAGACAAGAAGGGATAACACCAAAAACTATATAGAAGAAGTCAAGGAATAAAAAAGAAAATTGTTAAATTAAACCTTAAGCACAATAAATTTTCTTTAAAGTACATCGAAATTCGTACACCTAAATTTCGGTGCAGGATAAAGAGTTCACAGTTCCGAAATTCTTAATTGTCTTTTGCCCCATCTGAATGAGTTCACAAATTAATACTTTTGGATATTGGATGCAGAATGCAGTTTCTTATGTCGAATTCCTTTCAAAAAAAGAATCGATTTTTTTTCCAAAAGAATCGTTTTGACAGAAAAAATTCGATTCTTTTGGAAAAAAATTTGATTCTTTTTTGAAAGGTATTCGACATTAATTGACTAAAGGCGGATTAGGAGAATGGTGATTGCTAACGTTGACTCTGCATTAACGAACATTTCTTTTAAAAATAAATAAACGCACTCAGGAGGACCTTAAATAAAAAAAGGTGGTTGTGGCAGCGGCGACTGCTAGTGTAAATGTTGGAAGCGGGATGAGTAATGAGCTCATCTAAGAGTTGCTTTATGAGCAAAAAAGATATATATATATAGAGGATAGATATTATTTAGAGAACTGGAAAAATACAGAAGACTTTTTAAATAAAGATTGTTACATGATTATTTTATTAAAGATAGACAAATAGATCATCACAGTGGTAATTTTCGATTCAAATTCAGGACATCAAAAACATTCGTAAACATTCGTAAACTTGGTGTAATTGTTTATTTTTTCAGAAATTTTTTACTGACATGAATTTGATAATGTTTAAATTAAGTAATTTTTGTCATCAACATAGGACAATAAGTAATGAAATTAATCAAAAAATTCATTAAGTCGTAACGTAATGCTGAAGATGGAATGATTGATAACCTACTGAAATGCATTCAAGGTCCTTTCCTTTTTTAATTTGTGTTCTTAAAGTAAAAAGTTGTGATTCCACGTCGTTCAACAACAATTCAGAATTATGATTCAAAAAATATTGCGCTGGTCAGTGTGGAAGAGAAATCGTTAAGTAAGGTGCCAGGATAGGTTCAAATTATTCACGTCGCGCCAGTGCGTTTACTCTCTTTAATCATTATGTAAATTAATTAAGACAGGCGAAAGTTTCGTTGTCATTCCGATTGACCCTAATAAGAAAACCAAATATAGTAAAAACAATAAGTTGAGACTGCCTAAAAGCAAAGCCATTTCTGTTCGGTGCATTGAAAATTTGTAGGAACGCGGCTAGTAACATCTCACCTTCTTTTTTTAGAATTTTTGAAAAAATGTTCAAAACGTGACAGGTACTAAAAATTATTCCTTTTTCTATTTTGTTGATTAATAAAAAAAAAATACTTAGCACTCAAACTTAACACTCACTCCAACCATTCAATAGGTGTGTTCCTTTGTGCCTTGCAAAGTACTTTTTAGTACTTCTCAGTAGATGATGAATGGAACGCTTTTATATTGCTTTTAACCTCAATATTGATGTAATTTTTGTTGTTTGTGTTTGTATCTTATTTTATACTAGCTGGCCCGCTCCGGCTTCGCACGGGTTTATAAACCCAGATATCCCAAGAAATTTACAAATTTTATTAAACAGGCAAATCATATTCAGAACTCTAGAATCTGTGAATACAAGCACTATTCGCTCTGCATACATTTATTTACCTTTTATATACCAAAAGTTTTGCGGTTAAAAAAAAAAACATACATTTGGTACGCAAGTGCCTAAAAATAAATGTGAAAGTCCTACATTCTTATAAGTGATAATTGTTACACGTCCGCAATAAAATAGTATCTTATAACCTTATCAGTCCAGACGTCCGAAATGTTGGAAATATTAACTCATAAATAAATTCTATTTTTTTTAGCGCATTTCACCCCATTATAATTGTAATATTTTTGACAAAACTGAGAAATTTTTCTGATGAAACCTATTTATACAATTGAGTTGAGCTGAGTTGTCAGTATAGCGGATGTTGCTTTCATGCGCAATAATTGCTCCAAATTGCGCTGATTTTCAAAGAAAAAGAAGTAGGTATATACAAACCCGCGCGTATTCGAATGCAATATTGTGATAAAATTACAAAGAAATCGTTGAAGAACTTTTGGAGATTTGAAATTAGGAACAAACGAACTTTTAGATTTTTATTTAGGTATATAGATAGAAGATATATGTATCCTCCTGGGTGGATACCGTTTGTTACTACATTATTGAAGTGCTTTGAAAAGAAGTAGGTAGTTGATTGCAGCCAGAAGTATGTACTTAGCAGTAGACGCTGCAGCCCAAAAGAACACACCTAATTTCATCGGCATAGTTTTTCAAAAAAACATGAGTTTTATCATTCGACTTTAATCAAGTTTTTATATTCATAATAATTTAATTTACATACAAATTTGTATTTTGTTTTACCCAAAACCACGAAATATGCAGATACGAGGTTTCGATTGTTAGTCTTGACAATCCATAGTCTTGTTTGCATTTTATTACCTCGTATATATACTTTTTATGGTATATCTAGATTTTAGTTCAATTGTTTTGACTAACTTCATTATATTAATCTCTACAATGTAGGAACCTACTCACAGGGAAAATAAAAGAAAAAAATATATAAGACTTCAGAAATGTTTATAACCATAAAATTAATTTCGGAATAGTAAAGGTATAACAATTTTAGGGTCTTTAAGAAGCGATAACCAAATTTATATATACATTATTATACATGGTTTTTTTATTCAGCCTGCCAAACCTGTATCCAAACCTAGCTTTTGAAATCAGTAATCAATATGATAGATGATACAACCAAACTAACTTATGATCTAATAATGAAGATATTAGTCACAAAATGTATAAACCCCAACACAGTTTTGTATTTGTTATTTACGAATAATATAGATCGGTGGGCATTTATTTATTTTTTTTTTTTGGTGCCATTGATTGGCAACTTTTTGTTAACATTTTTTCTTATCTTTGCAAAACAGAGATTCCTGCTCAGGGTCAGTATATACTGATGACTTTTGTTTGCATTTATTTTGTTATTTATTGCAGATAATATATTTATAGATATACATATGTACATGGTTTGTTTTGTATTAAGCAAAGCAAGTGTGTATAACAACGTTGTTGTAAATGCTTTTGTTTTATTAATTTAGTGAAACAAAAACAAAAAATTAATTTATGCACTTTGTTTAGTTTTTGCGACGTAGGATGAAGTTTCCAAGGGGTTATTGTCTGATTTTAACCAAGATTTCAATTCAAAGATAAATTATGACGGGCTCTCAACTACAAAATTAAATAAACTGGCTATCATTCGATTATTTAATTAATTTTAAGAAAATCATTTTTTGTTCGATTGATGATGGGAAAGGAAAATAAAAGATGCAACTCACCCTTTCAGATATATCGGCATTAACAAAAGATAATAATACCATGGAGCATAAAGCTCCAATAAATAAAATGTTTCGCTTCTTCATGGTAATTACTGTTTCGTAATCAATATATTATTTCAATATAATTTTATTTCGATGTCTTCAACAATTGATTTTATTTTTTTTTTTAATATTGACAACACAATGCAACAAAGCAAGTACGGCAAGTGAGAAAACAAATCTGATATGTAGCTACTACTTACTAGCTAGCGACCACGACCGACGGAGACGGTGGAACAAAAACGTCGATACACTACTATCGATAGTTTTGTACTATCGATATTATTGCCGATAGTTTAAAATATCGAGGTCCGTTTGTTTACTTTTCAAAACTGCCACCTGCCCACTGATCTCTATATACACTGGATAGTGTATTCATACAAAATTTTTGAGGCAAAAATATAGTAGTGGCCGGTACCCTCATATAACAGTATAAAAGCGGCGCCAGCGGAATGGACGCTACTGGAATAGCATTTTCTTTTATTTTTTTCAATATTTACAGCCGCAATGCTTGTTGACATCAACTGATATCAAATAAATGCTCAATTTCGGCAAATATCTTCAATCTCTTTTTTCGTTTGTATAGAGCGAGATATGAGGTCGTGGCCGGTACCCTTTAAAAAACTTGCCTCACAAAAACTGTTATACACTATAGGCTATTCACTATCCAGTGTATTATAGAGATCAGTGCACCTGCCCCGATTATAGTAGGATGGAGAGTTCAAGTTGAATTATGGTGGGAATTTCGATTTTTGGATGAGTTGAGTTGAAATGGCTAGAGATTATGCTACGTTTTCATTGGGCCAAATGAGGTAATTTCGCTGAAAATTTCCAAATTCTCTTCCAAATTATCTCATATCCCATACAAATTCACATTTCGAAATGAGATAATTTCAACCAAATTTTCACGAAATTAGGTTGGAAATTACGTAAAAACCTTATGAACACACCCAAATGGAATGCATCCGCAGTGGAAATCCAGTGGAAACATTGAAAATGTAAAAATTTGATGTATAAGAAACAGAAAGAGAACCATAGAAGAAGAAAAAGAGGAATCTCGTTCCGAGGAAAAAGTGAAGCATTTTTCAAAATAGTGTGAGTAACACAAACACAGATGCATTCACACAGGGAAGGCATGCAGTTAGACCCAACGGAATTTTTTGCTGTTGTTTTGAGGAACGTGTTTTGAGATTTTAAATCGTTAAGCCTAGTACGCAGATCGAGACAAACTAAATTTTATCTCTACATTCTTTTTCTCAAGACAAATTTTGAAGGTGTAGAGATAAAAATAAAATTCAAATGAGGACAGTAACGTAGGTAAAAATATTTGTTTGTATTTTGTAAATCTACCCTGCAATATTAATATAACAAACAAAATCAGTACAAAAAAGGGTTTGCAGCCTTTACAGCTAGTTTATGTTGTCATTCAAAAGTCATTTCTATGAAAATTTAGTATATTTTCTTGGATTAAAAAATTTGCCGCACTAGTAATTTGGCCCTCTTGAACTCTTTCCTATTAGCTACGCCACTGACTGTGTGAAAACAGCTGTTTTATATAATTTATTCCCGTAAATTTCTTTCATGTTTTATTTTATGTTTTTTTTGGTCATCTTTCACATAATACCTTTCAAAATTGGAAATGTTAAATCGAAAATATGTTTTTCGTTGATAAAAAGCGTGATATTCATGAAACGTCAACATTTGTCTAGCAAAATAATGCTTCGAACATTATTTGTCTGGGAAAAATTATGTGGAGACTTTGGTATGTACAGTTCACTGATCTCTATAATACACTGGATAGTGAATAGCCTATAGTGTATAACAGTTTTTGTGAGGCAAGTTTTTTAAAGGGTACCGGCCACGACCTCGTATGTCGCTCTATACAAACGAAGAAAGAGATTGAAGATATTTGCCGAAATTGAGTATTTATTTGATATCAGTTGATGTCAAAAAGCATTGCGGCTGTAAATATTGAAAAAAAATATAAGAAAATGCAGGCCCAGTAGCGTCCATTCCACTGGCGCCGCTGTTATACTGTTATATGAGGGTACCGGCCACGACTATATTTTTGCCTCAAAAATTTTGTATGAATACACTATCCAGTGTATATAGAGATCAGTGGTACAGTTTGAAAAAAAAGTTTGGATTTTGCGTTTGAACTGCGTACTGCTTAAGAAAAATCCGAGACAAAATTTGTCCTGGGAAAAAATTTGTATGAGAAATAAAATTTTTCCCGAACTGCGTACTAGGCTTTAAGCTTAGTACGCTGCTGATGGGAAAGGAAAATTTCCTGTGATCTCCAAACAGACAACGAAACGCTTGCGAAAACAGAACGGAAAATATCCTTGGAGAGTTTCACTAATTCCAAAAACAAAATCAAACATAAACGCAAAAAATCAGAGAAACCCATGATGTAAGAAAATGATAAACAAAAAAAAAAACACAAATAAAACTCAAATGTCATTTTTCCGCACACAATAAATAGTCTGTATAATTAATTCAGTGCAAAAAAGGAGCGGAGACTTCTCCAAAGAATCTGCTACAATTATAAATTTCGCTCTTCGAACTGCGTAGTGCGTACTGCAAAACGAAAAGCAGAACGAAATTTTCGTTTCGTATCAGCAGCGTACGAGGCTTTAAAATAGAAAAAAAAGATTAGTAAATTAAATAAACAGGTGAAATAAAAGTAAATAAAGTGAATATATGCTATTCTTCATTGAAATAAAAATATAAAACTACATGCGGTGCTCCGTTAAATCCTGTAAAAACATCTATAATAATCATTGCAACTTTTGTTCATTTCACAGGTAAGCTGTGTCTCGTATTCCACATAAAGTAAGTAAAATTACTCTGCACTACGGGCGCTCAATGTATTTGAGCGCCTTGCCATCACCAACAAAAGCTAATTTGACCCTGGGCGAGAATTTCAATTTTGAAAGATTATAGGCACCTGACATATATTTGCATATTTGCATTTTCAACAAAGTAGGCTTTTTTATAGCAAAATGCTATGAAATATCAAGTTTTAAATTATTCTACGAATGTATTTACATAAAAAACATCACTTCACATTAATTTATATGGAATTTGAGACACAATCAGCCAGTGAAATGGAAAGATTTTTAACTCCATATTATAAGTGTTTTTACACAAATTAACACAGCACCGCATGTTGTTTTATATTTTTTATAATAAAGTACTGAAAGCTTTCACTATTCTCACTTTATTTAATTTTTTTATTTAGTTTAATTATCTTTTTTCACTATTTTAAAGATTGAAAATCTCGAAACACTTTCGGCAAAATGACAGATAGACACCTTTTTTTTTTTTTTTTTTAATTTGGTGCTTCACTCACATACACTGTATATGTGATATATTTCTCTTCCCTATATTCTTATTCTAAGAAGAGAACACAAGAAAAAGAAGCTATTAACTGCCAAATCAAATTCAAAATGAAGTTATCTGTCAAACGAAATTAGCAAATTTGCAATGAAAACACCTTTTCTGTAATTTACGAAATTAGCTCATTTCGGTTTCAATGAAAACGTAGTAACAGAGAAGACATTGAAGACATCGTAAATATTTCAATATAAAAATAAAAAAATTCAATAAACATGAGTATACTATACTACGCGTATCTATTGAAACAAATCCATATTCAGGGGCGGAGCTAGGGTTCAAATTCAAATGACTGCAAATTTGGAGCCCTATTTCAAACTTGTAGCTTGCTTTATTGTGCAATCACCCCTTGCGATTTTTAAGAAACTAGGCGGGGGACGTATGTGGTGGCCGGGGTAGATAAAATTGCTGAGGTTGAAAAAATTGCATAGTTATCGCCCTTTTTTCTTTGTGCCTTTTCGTGTTTTTTGAGACATAATCAGAGTGTGCAGATATATTTCCTTTTCATTAAACAAAAATTGCAACTGCAAAATCGGGAATAGAAAGGCAAAACAAAAATACAAAAACTGCAAACTCTTGTTGTGGTCCTGTTATGCTGGATTTACACGAATGGCAAATTGTCAGTTTTTTTGTCATTTTACTGCCAAAATACTGCGCACATTATTTCATTAATGATATGCGGAACTTAAATAATGACTGGTTGACAATTTGACAGTATTTTCTTCAATTTTCGTCTTCTGGAAACCACTTTTTTCAATTCTCCGCTTCCCATCAATATTTTTCTTATTGCTGATGTTTTCCATTCTCCTAATTTTTAGTTCAACGTTATCTAACTTTAAAAAACTGTCCAACTTTGGAAAATGTGTTCAAAAACCTTGTTTATTTGTTTATCGTTGCAATATAGCCGCCTTAGTCCTTACTGACACAAGAGTAGATTGTCTTAACCGTGAATAATGTGATTTTTATTTTTTTTTTGAATAAAGCATATTTCCACCATTTTGAAAATATGTAGATAGACAGTATAAAGGTTCCCCCACACCAACGCGAACATTTCGTGGGGACGACGAAAACAATAATAACAACGTGTTGTTCTCATTGACAACCACGTGTTGTTATTGTTGTTTTCGTCGTCGCCACCGAAAATTCACGTTGGTGTAGGGGAACCTTAAGGCCAAAATTTAGTGTCAGTTTCACTTGGCAGTTTTTTAATGACAAAAATACTGACAGATTTGCGACCGTTTACACGACAGAAAAAAAATAATGACTAGATTTTGCCAGAAATACTGACAATTTGTCATTTGTGTAAATTCAACACTAGTCTAGCTGAAAATTGTGATGCCAAAATCACAAACGTAGAATAGTGAAAACTTGGGAATACTTTAATAAAACAAATATAAAACAATGTGCGGTGCTGTGTTAAATCGTGTAAAAACACCTATAATATGGAGTTTAAAATTTTTTCATTTCACGGGCTGGTGGTATCTTAAATTACACATAAATTAATGTGAAGTGATATTTTTTATGTAAATTTACTAATTACTATACGTTTATATGAGCAGATTCAAGGATCGAAATTTCAATACAGGTATATTAGCCGTATTTTGTTATAAGAATTGATCTACAGGGTGGCGCACGAATCGTGCTACAAAAATAAAACGTAATAACTTTTTTTCTGTGTGAGTAATCGGCTTATTTTTTTTTTAATTTTGTAGGTTACTATTTAGATTTATAAAAATGGATGCTTGGGATACGGAGAAAATAATTTGGATAGTGCAACGGTACCATGCTTTGCAGTCCGTCATTTCCGTCCAAAGGGAATTTAGGCGGGAGTTT
The DNA here is from genome assembly GCA_929447395.1 of Epistrophe grossulariae. NCBI lineage: Eukaryota > Metazoa > Arthropoda > Insecta > Diptera > Syrphidae > Epistrophe > Epistrophe grossulariae. The sequence goes on along the minus strand of OV839567.1, from coordinate 33,068,601 downwards.
GGCGGTAATCCCCCGAGTAGATGGACCATTATGAGGTTTGTAAACATGTTTGCCGAATCTGGAAGCATCGCACGAAGGCCGTACCATCGAGATGCCAATGTTCGGGTTCAGGATACAATCGCAGCAGTAGCATCTGCAATACAGGCCAATCCGAACGTTTCGACCCGAAACTTATCGGGGCAAATTGGAATTAGTAGACGGTCATTATACAACGGATATTTCATGACGATTTAAACTTGTTTCCGTACAAAGTCCAAATTACTAGCAAGTTAAACCCTCAGGATTTGCCTGTTCGCCTGGAATTTTGCCAAAAAATGATATCAATGGCCGAAGAAGACAACACATTGATCAATTGTTTGTTCATGTCTGAAGAGGCCCATTTTGATCTTAACGGCAATGTAAACAAGCAAAATTGCCGTATATGGAATGAGTCTAATCCAGAAATGCTCCATGAGACGGAACTGCACCCAGAACGAGCCACTGTGTGGTGCGCAGTTTCATCAAGGTGTATTGTCGGGCCGTACTTCTTTGAAGAAAACGGTGTAACCGTTACTGTCAATGGGGACCGTTATTTAAAGATGTTGAAGGAGTTTTTTTACCCAGAACTGCGCCGAAGACGTATACCATTCAACAGCGTTTGGTTTCAGCAAGATGGAGCAACTGCACATATAGCCAGACCAGTTATGGCGGAGCTAAAGAAAAAATTCGCAAACAAATTAATTTCTAGGAACTCCACTCTTCGCTGGCCTCCAAGGTCACCTGACCTGACTGCACCAGACTTCTTTTTATGGGGTTATGTCAAGCAAGAGGTGTATAAAACGAAGCCCAGGAATTTAACTGCATTAAAGCAGTCCATAACGACAATAATTGAGGCGATCCCAACTTCAACTCTTCAGGCCGCAATGAATAATTTTTTTACCAGGTGCCGCATATGCGTGGGACAGCGTGGAGGTCATTTGCGGTCTATAATCTTTAAAAACAACTAACTATTTAAAATAAAATTTAATTTTCTAACCAATAAAAAAAAAATAAATGAAATACATCGATTAAAAAAAAAGTTATTTGAATTTCTTATTGTAGCACAATTGGTGCGCCACCCTGTATATGGATCATCTAATAACATACATAACAACAACAACACATGAACCAGCTCTTTATCGGGTTCACGTTTCATGATCCGAAAACAGGCTGCTGATTCTTGCCACTGTGAGGTTGTTTTATTTTCGCAGGATGATCCATATGGATCATGAGTCATAATAAAAAACGGCTATTATGACCATGCCGGATCGAAAGATGGAATTCAAATAGAATCAATAGCTGTGTTTTATTCAAATAAAAATAATGTGAGTGGAATTGAAAATAAAATAAATTGAAAAAAAAAAAAACAAAAAAACTTAAAAGATGAAACGCACAGCACAGAATCTGTAACTGAAATACACGCACACCAACAAGCACCTGAATCTCGATTTTTTTAATTTCTCGATCTTTTATATGGCCACGTTCGTGATTCAATCCAAAGCTATACGGATAGGTTTGTGTTGCTGTAATCCCTGGTGACAAAACAACTGATGCAACAACAACCCAAACTAACTGAAAATTTTTGGATGCGTGGATAGCCTATCTGATAGTTTACCGAACGCAAGGTATATTTCTATTTTGGATTCGATCCAGCTCACCGAGTTCACCAAATTCAATTCGATCCGGTTTACAAAACCCAAAAATCATGATTCAATTCGGATTCAATTCTCCATGTAAACGTAGTAATTATTCTTGAATAGTTTAAAATTGAAATTTCATTTTGCTATAAAAAAGGCAAATTGGTTGAAAATTCAAATATACTTTGAAACGTGATATGATAAAATTATATAGGGTCGGATTAATTTTTGTTGGTGATGGCCAAAATGTTTGCAACTTTTTAAACGTCAACAAAAGTAAACAGAAGCAAAACCGTAAACGAAGCAAAAAATACAAACTAAATAAATCCAAAAATCAAAATCAAAAGAAACATACATTTAAAGTAAACTTCAAAAACAAAGTTTTTTTTGATGTATAAACATCTATACTGGCGGTAGGGTGAAAAAAAACGTAACATATCTTGTGATCGTGATTCTGTGATTGTGATTCACGTTACGTTACGTATGTTTACACATCTTAACCGTGAGTCCCGACACTCTCACTTTTTTTTATTAAGGAAGACTGCTTTTAAACGATGCAATCACCCCTTGCGATTTTTAAGAAACTAGGTGGGGGACGTATGTGGTGTCCGGGGTAGACAAAATTGCTGAGGTTGAAAAAATTGCTAAGTTATCGCCCTTTCTTCTTTGTGCCTTTTCGTGTTTTTTTAAGACAAAAGCAGAGTGAAGAATGTGCAGATATGTTTCCTTTTCATTTAACAAAAATTGCAACCATTAAAAATCGCTGTGTTTAAAAGCATCCTTGCAACCGAATGAACACCAAAAGATAAACGCCGATAAAAATCGCTTACCGTGTAAAAGCAGACGAAGCCATATTTTTCATATTTCATGTTAGATCAAGTTTTCTTAGGGCCAGTTTCACAGTGCACACTGCACACTTATCGAAATTAGTGGCACTTAATTTTCCCACTTTGACACTTTAGGCGCAGTTTTACTGTCTGAGTAAGTGGCACATTTGTGGCCAATATGGGAGATTTAAGTGTAACTTATTCTGATAAGTTTACACTGTGAAATTGGGAATTATTTTTTCCAATTTGGCACTTAAATGACACTTAGGGCCAGTTTGTTCACAGCGGGTTAAATCTGAACGATGACTTTCACAGCTTCTAACTAAATGGCACTAATCAACCAAAATCGGCTGATTAGCGATTTCTATGATTAACAACTTAAATTATTTATTCCTTGAAAAAAAATTTAATAACTATGCACACAAACTAAAGATGACCAGCTGTGAACAAACTGGCCCTTAGAGTGTGAAACTGGGCCTTAGCATAATACTTTCTCTGACATTTAAGTTAAGTTGAAATTATCGAATACTTATTATTTCCTTTTAGTATCGTACCAACTCCTTTTGTCTATACATCAATTACTGCCGATAAATTTGCCAGCAAAATAGTGGATATGGAAGTGGATAAAGAAAGTTGAAACTTTGAAGATGAAGATGGCGCGTTGAAAATTATTCATGACTTGAACCCTAATGTTGTTTTTCACTCATAGAAAGGATGTGTTCTATGATATTTGTAGTTTAGTGGAGACACGGAAGCAGAAATACTTTTTGAACACAACCAAAAGTGGCTAAAGCGTTTTTGAACACAGCCGGAGCGTTTTATTGGTACCTGATTGCTGCACTAGCTATAAATTACCAATAAAACGCACCTATTATTATAAAAAGGTAAAGTAAGGTTAACGAATTTAAATTTGTTTATGTTTTTTTTTGAGCATGATATTAATTTAAAATTAAGATTTTTTTTTGTAAACTGTATTAAAATAAGAAAGATGTTAAGTAGGAACCTTAATACCTTAACTTAGTGTAAGAGATTTTATATTTAAAATGTGCTACAGTAAGTTACTATACCTACGTAAATTTAATTTAGAGCAATCTTGACCACCCTGTTCTCTAATCTTATTAATATATAAATTGATATATAATCGATTATTTTCTTTTGCATAGTTTCTCTAATTTTCTATTTACTTTCATTACTGTTCTATCGAACGATTTTTAAAACAGTTCTTATGTATTTATTTTATATTATGTATTATGATGTATGCCAGTTTGTTCACAGCTGATCATCTTTAATCAAGGATTATTGCAACTGGTAAATCATCGGATGTGCAAAATTATCAAATTTTTTTTAAAGGAATAAATAATTTAAGTTGTTAATCATGGAAATCGCTAATCAGCCGATTTTGGTTGATTAGCGCCATTTAGTTAGAAGCTGTGAAAGTCATGGTTCAGATTTAACCCATTGTGAACAAACTGGCCCTAAGTTTAGCACTGTAAGCAAACACACTTTGAATAAAGCGTTCGAATAAAACAGACGTGTTTTATTTTGTTTTTTATGTAAATTCGCAATCTAAAATTAAAAAGTACATTATAATTTATCAGAAGTGGGATTAGAGTACCTATAAATTAATTTAGTTTGCATGTTTAAATATTAAATTTCGGTTTAATTTTTGTATGTATTTAAATTGAAACAAAAATATTTTTTGTTGTGATGGATGCAAAAACTCACGCTGCTAATTTTGTGCACAGCGCGACTGTACCTAAGTTAAGAGAAAAACTGGGTGAGATGGGTTTGCCTATGAGCGGACTAAAACCCGTGTTGAAAACACGTATGGAGGAGGGGATAGCTCTTCTCGATGATGGTCGATTGGAAGAGTTGTTCTCGAATGATGGTCTGGGCGACATAGATGATGTTGCCGCAGAATTAGAAGATGAGGATAGTGTTGTTTCTCAGAGACTGGAAAATTTGCGTGAGATTGCTTCTCTGCAAAAGAGGGTAGCCGAGCTAGACAATCCAGTAAAAGAGGTGCAGTTTTCGTGCACATTCCGTGATGTTGAAGATACAATCCCAAAATTTTCTGGAGATGATAACTATCGTGTTAAAAAGTGGATCAGCAGTTTTGAAGATGCAAAACTTTTATACAAGTTAAGTGATTCCGAAAGTTTTGTTTATGGCAAGAGATTGCTCCAGGGAACAGCAAAATTGTTTTTATGATCAACGTCATGTCGTTCTTGGGCTGAGCTAAAAACAGCTCTACTTGATGAGTTCCACGAGCACGCGTCAGCTACAGACGTTCACAATATGCTTCGAGGTCGTAGGAAGCGCAGAGATGAAACTTTTCAACAAAACGTGCTAACAATGCAAGAAATTGCATTTCTAGCCGACATCGAAGAGCAGGACGTCATAAGCTACATCATCAAAGGGATCCCCGACTCAATCTTTAACAAACAAATTTTATTGACTGCAAATAATATCGCCGAACTGAAGGTCATATTAAGAAAATATGAGAAAATGAAATGTGATGTACAGCCATCTACGTCAGTGTATACGAAAACAGCTCCTAATTCGAAAAGTTCAACAGCTACGGGCACTAAGGTCATTACCAAGTGCTTTAATTGTAATGAAACTGGTCATATATCAACCAATTGCCCAAAGCCCAAAAGAGAAAAAGGTTCTTGTTTTCGATGTGGACAAAAGGGCCACGTTGTAAAGGATTGTCCGCAATCTTCATCAGTTCTTGTGGTCCAGAATAACGAGCTACAAACGCAAAAAGAAGTGTCTTCCTTCTCAGGAGATTTTAATGGTGTTTTCGAGTATGGATTTCAAGAACATGACTCTGGACCTGTTCGTTTAACAATGGATGCGATGTCGATGATTGACACTGGAAGCCCAATAAGTTTTGTGCAGCAGCGTTTTATTCCTTCCTTTCTGATGACATCTGTACCATCTCTTATGCATGATTATGTAGGTATAAATAATACAAAATTAATTTTGTTAGGTAATGTATTTTGTAGTGTAAAGATTAAAAATAATTACGTTAATTTATGTTTATTTGTCGTTAAAAATGAAACTATGCATAATCCGATTGTGCTAGGACGAGATTTTTTTTTACAAAAAACCAATTTAAAACTTGTTTTAGAAGATGAAAATATTGATTTGGTCAGAAAGAAAGATTATAATAACGATAATTTAAATGAATTTGATTGTGAAGGATTTATAAAGGAAATTTTAAATATCGATACATCGGATAACTACGAAGAACCGGTTTGCTTAAAAATTAACGAAACTTTAAATCACGGTGACAAAAATTTAGTTAGAAGTTTGTTTACACGAATAAATATTTCGAATAAACATGAAATAATTACAGATGATTTTGAAATGAAAATAGTTTTGACAGATAAGAACAGTGTTTTTAACTGCGTGCCCCGACGATTGCCATACGCTCATAAGCTTGAACTTCAAAAAATTCTTGACGATTTACTAAAGAACAATGTCATTCGCGAAAGCAATTCACCTTTTGCTTCACCAATTGTATTAGCAAAGAAAAAGACAGGTGATTTACGCCTTTGTATAGACTTTCGTCAGTTGAATAAAGTGACAGTAAAGGATAATTTTCCTATACCTCTTTTTGAGGACCACTTAGATAGGTTACGTGGAAAGAAGTATTTTTCACTTTTAGATTTAAAAAGTAAATTTCACCACGTTAAAATGGCTGATGATTCTGTGAAATATACCTCTTTCATAACACCTTTAGGTCAGTTTGAATATTTGCGCATGTCTTTTGGCCTTAAAAATGCACCGTCCAGCGGTATATCAATACGTTATTCAAAGAACTTATAAAAGCGGGGAAATTGCTTGTGTACATTGATGATTTGCTTATCGCCACAGAATCTAAAGACGAGCATTTTCAAATTCTAAAAGAAGTTTTAGATGTTGTTATGAAACATAATTTGCAATTGCGTTATGATAAGTGCCTTATTATGGCCTTATATTTACCGAACGTAAATGGACTAAAGGCCGTTGCTGAATTTCCTATACCATCAAATGTTAAAAATTTACATTCCTTTTTGGGCTTGACTTCTTATTTCAGAAAGTTCATACAGGACTTCTCGACCTTTGCGAAACTATTATATGATCTCTTAAAAAAAGATGCCAAATTTATTTTTGGTGAAAGCGAGTTAGCAGTATTTGAATCATTGAAGAAAAAATTATTAAATGCGCCACTACTAAGTATTTACAATCCTAATGCTGAAACAGAATTGCACTGTAATGCAAGTAGTTTGGGATTTGGTGCTATCTTGATGCAGCGGCAAGAAGACAAACACTTCCATCCAGTGTTCTTTTATTCAAAACGAACCACTGCTCAAGAATCAAAGTACCGCTCTTATGAGCTAGAAACTTTAGCCATAATATCAGCTCTTAGAAGGTTTAAAATTTATCTCACTGGCATCCGATTTAAAATAATAACAGACTGTAGGTCGCTTACCCTAACTTTAAATAAAAAAATATTAAATCCGCGAATCTCACGATGGGCCCTGGAACTCCAGGACTACGACTATATAATTGAACATAGACATGTCGATGCTCTAAGAAGGTGCCATAATATTTTAATCGTCGAGTCGGATTCTTTTGAGCACGCACTGGCAGCTTCACAACAAAGAGATCGTGTGATTAAAAATTTAGTAAAAATGCTGCAAGAGAGAGAGAGTTCTTCCTATGAACTTAATAATGGTTAGGTGTATCGTAAAATCGATAAAAAGGTTTATTTTTATGTTCCATCTCAGATGGAGAGAAGTGTAATTCAAACACATCATGAAGCATTGTGCCATGTCGGAGTTGATAAGGGGTTCAATTTTTTGCGGAAAACATATTGATTCCCTTGCATGAAAACTAAAATAAAAAATTATATAAACAACTGTTTAAAATGCGTACATTTCTCTCCACCATATGGTAAGAAACAGGCGATTTTGCATAATATTCCGAAAGGTGAAAACCCTTTTGATACCATTCACGTTGACCACTATGGTCCACTACCATCCTCTGCCCGGAATTGTAAGAAACATGTATTCTTGATTGTTGATGGATTTTCAAAATACACCAAGCTATATGCAGTTAAGAGTACAAGTACCAGGGAAGTTATTCACTGTTTGGAAACATATTTTTCAACATATAGTAGACCAAATCGTTTAATTTCGGATAGAGGTAGTTGTTTTACCTCCGAGGAATTTGCGTTATTTTGCGAAAAACATTGTGTCCAACATATAAAGGTTGCCACTAGTTCACCACAGTCTAATGGACAGGTGGAGCGTGTTAACCGATGTCTTACTCCAATGTTAGCTAAGGAGAGTGAAGTTGAACCTAGTGAATGGACCAAACATTTAGTTAAGGTGGAGTTCGCAATGAATAACACTATAAATAAGAGTACAGGTTTTAGCCCTAGTGTTTTGCTTTTTGGTGTTGAGCAAAAGGGAATTGTTTGCGATAAAATTAGAGAATATTAAAATAATAACGTTATATTGGAAGAGCCACTAAATTTAGAATCTTTTAGGCAATAAGCAAGTAAAAAAACTGTTCATAGTCAAGAATTAAATAAAATTTATTATGATAAACATCATAAAAAACCTCACCAGTATAATGTTGGTGATTTTGTTATGGTCAAAAATGTTGTGACCACCCCTGGAATCAATAAAAAACTTCTAGCTAAATTTAAAGGACCTTTTGAAGTAGTAAAAAAGTTAACAAAATGATCGCTATCTAATAAAAGATCTAGAAAACCTTCAGATTTCTCGCATTCCTTATGAAGGAGTTGCATGCCCCGAAAATATGAATGTTGTGTATGTTTTAACCTAAGTGAAAATTTCAAGTTAATCTTATGTATCTATATTTGATTTCATTTTGATTCCTATCGTATATAATATCATATTTTATTATGTTCTTTAAATATTTATAATCATAAATATATTTGACTAAAAATGTTCAAAAACAAAAATTTTAATTTAAAATTTTCATTCATGTATGTATCTATTATTGTTATTGAAGCTATATATTTACATATATAAACTCATGTATTTTGCTCAAAATATTATGTAAATCGAGGACGATTTGTTTTTCAGAACGGTCGAGTTGTAAGAGATTTTATATTTAAAATGTGCTACAGTAAGTTACTATATACCTATGTAAATTTAATTTAGAGCAATCTTGACCACCCTGTTCTCTAATCTTATTAATATATAAATTGATATATAATCGATTATTTTCTTTTGCATAGTTTCTCTAATTTTCTATTTACTTTCATTACTGTTCTATCGAACGATTTTTAAAACAGTTCTTATGTATTTATTTTATATTATGTATTATGATGTATTAAGTTTAGCACTGTAAGCAAACACACTTTGAATAAAGCGTTCGAATAAAACAGACGTGTTTTATTTTATGTTTTTTATGTAAATTCGCAATCTAAAATTAAAAAGTACATTATATTAGTTATAATTAACTTATTATTTTAACTACAAATTAGTTTTTGTCGTATTCAAATTGTGTTATTTTTAATTTTGTCAATTTCAACCTGCCCTTCCAAAGTGTCATATACAAAGGGAGAGCGTATTTCACAAGGGATGAATTTACCATATCCGTCAGCAACAGAAACTTTGTTATTTTCTACACACATACGACCTCGGACAAGAACAATTTCAGGAACTCCATGGCAAACCAAGCCTTCGAATATATTAAAATCACATGCATGGTGGTGTGTGTCCTTGGAGATTTTACGGGTAGCGTTTGGATTCCAGATTACTACATCACCATCTGAGCCGGCAGCGATTAAACCCTTCTTGGGAAACATATTGAAGATTTTAGCGGCATTTGTACTTGTCACGGCAACAAAGCGACACGGATCCAAAAGGCCAGCATGAACACCTTTCTCCCAAACTATAGACATACGATCCTCGACGCCGTTGATACCATTTGGAATTTTCGAAAAATCTTTTAAGCCGATCTCTTTTTGGTTCTTGTTGAATGTGCAATTATCGCTGCCAGTTGTTTGAAGATTATCACTAAAATTATTATTGTTGGATTAGTTGGATTGAAATTTGTGAGAAATGATAAACAGATACGACAACAAAATGCTACAAATTCTAAAATATGTAATTTAAGGATGAGAATAGAGAAACGCCAATTAAAAACATTTTTTCGCCATCAAAAATGTACATTAACGCTAACGGGCTTCGCGCGACTTGAAACAAAAAAACTAAAGATTAGCGAAGATTGCCCACTGGCGAATTACTTTTATAAGCAAAACCGTTATACATACATATATTGCGGCATGTCTGGAGTCACTTCTATTATTTAAATATGTACTTGTGTTTTTTTCGAAGTGCAAATTGGCAGAAATTTTGATTATTTTTAGGAAGTTAATAAAAAAGAGCTTCAAATGTCGCAGAAATAATAGCATTTTATCAGTCGTGTAAGTCCAACACAAGTCTATAAAAAGGCTTACAAAATGCCATTATTTCTTCCATAGTATTTGAGCGAATTTATTTCCATGATTGAGTTTATGACAAAAATGGGTATAAATTGCAGAAAATGTTGCGAATTTGTCAATCATGTAAATAAAGAATATAATAAGGGTATTCTTGCAACGTCGGAAAAGCATCTTATACGTCTTAAAGTTTGAAGATGGTAAACATCGTAAACATGGTAAACTATTGTAACCTTAAAAGAAGAAATAGAGGAACGAGCATATCGAGGAAAAAGTGAGGTTTTTTTCCAAATAGTGTGAGTTACACAATCACAAATGCATTCACACAATATGCATTATGTGTTAATCACAACAATTAACATACTTAGCATCATTTTCGCCAAATAAATCAAGAATTAATAGATAATTGAAAGCAATTTGTTCATAAAATTAATTAACATTTTTGGCCTATTTTGGGCATTTTTAAATTGCGGATAACAAATTTTACGAATGTTAAAATTAAATTAAATGTTTCAATCTTTTTGACGTTTAACAAACAGGCAACAGCTGATTTGTTTACCATATCGTTTAACACATTTATGCAAAATGTTTTTTGGTGCGTTCATGAAACGTGTGTCGGAAACACGATTTTACGACATCGTAAAGTTTAAGACGTTGCATGAATACCTTTAATAAGTCGATGATTAGTTTTATGACAAATTTTGTAATTTTTGTAAAAAAGGTAAGACCGCATCAGGCGGAACTGCACTTCAACGGAACTGAACTTCACGACTTATTTATAGGAAATTATATGAGCTATATCGCACTTAGCGACAACAATTTTAAACCATTGTATACCAAAACCAATGGTTGGTCATAAAACAAGATTACCTATAGCATTTTGTAGTCTTGTATTATGTCTACATCGTACGTTGTCGTACGATGTAGCACAATTTGCTGTCAAATTCTATAGAAAAAAAAATGACAAGTAGCAACTTGTAGCAAGAAGTTACAGTTACCAAACAAACATATTAGTCAAGTATTAGTTTATACTCACTTCGCCAGTAATTTCATCATATATTCTGGAGTTGTGGGATCTGGACGTAATGGTGGACTTAAGATATGAGCCGCTGCATGATGCCAACATTTATTAAGACAACGTGTTCCATCTGTACCCAAAGTTGCTGCCAATGTTTCTCCAAATATTCCACGATTTTTATAACGCAATCTGGCACGGGCTAATTCATCACCAGCAGATTTACTCATCAAATGCACGACGTATAATGGACAATCGGCCTATATATATGTTAAGGTACACAGGAAGGTTAATCAATGTGTGAATCTTTTTCACACATTGATTAATTTCGACAGGATGTTCTTGTAGTTAAGTTTATGTAGCTTTTACTTTTTTAAGATTTAATATAATTAATTAAATTTTACTTTCTGACATTTTTTTAAATTGATCTGATGTAGTGTAATTCAACTCAATACTTGGGTTTACAAATTAAGTTAAATAGGTATGATTTTACCTGATGGGCTATAATGCATGCACGATTGACAGCTTCAGCTTCAACTTCCTCCGGGCGGGAAAGTTCATGTCCTTCCGGTCCTGTTACACCAGCTGTTAAAAGTTTTGTTATATTTTTTTCTATGATATCACCATTTTCTGCATGAACCTACAAAAAATTCATACAAATTATTAATTTAAAATAATTGATACTATCAAAAATTATAATAACAAAAAATGCATTACTTGAGCAAGCGCACCCAATGAACGGATTCTTTCAAATGCTTCGAATAATTCTGTATCGTTTAATTGATACAATCCTTTGTAAGCCATATACATTTTAAACGAGTTCACACCTAATTCATCGCAGATGGTTTTCATTTCATCTGAAACCGATTCAGACCACCATGTAATGCCCACATGAAGGCCATAATCACAGCAAACCTTAGGGTCAGCCCAGCCACGCCACTTATCATAGGCCTCGACCAGAGACTCACCTTTGTCGGGAAGTACGAAGTCAACTATAAAAAACAAATCAAGTCAATATTTTAAAACATGTGTGGGATGTTGTAAATAATTAACTTACTAATAGTGGTCGTGCCACCGGCAATTGCTGCTTTCGTGCCATGGTAGAAATCATCAACGGTAACAGCGTCGCACAATTTTAATTGAAAGTGAGTATGAGGATCAATACCTCCAGGAATAATAAGCTTATCAGAAGCTTCAATAGTTCTAACTCCAGGGGGTATTTTCATTTCGGAAGCATGGCCAACACACCTTTAATTATAATTTTATAATCGAATGATCAAAGGAATTCATAATAACTCCTGAGGATACAAATTTATTTGCTTTTATAAATATCCCACTGAATTTGACTATCTGAATTTGCCAAATGAAAAAAATTAACAAAAAATTCTACCAATAATATTTTTCTATGTAAATGGTTCCATGTGTACCAAATAAACTGTCTGATGAGTTTCACCAGAAAGTTTTTTAACACCATGGGCCTATTTCACCAAACACTTTTCACTTTGCAAAAAAATAATTTCCTGCAAAGTAAAAGTGCAAAGTGTTTCACAAAATTTGCAAAGTGCAAAGACTTTTCACTTTTCAATTTTTTAGACAAATTTTGCCAAGTGTAAAGTAAGAGTGTTTCACCAAATTTCAATAGAATTTTGCATTTGAATTCGTATTTTGCAAAATTGCAATGTAAATCTGAGATTGTATCTATTAAGATCAAATATGCATTGAAAGAAAAAATCATTGACTTATATAGGTACCAAATTAGTGTAGCTGATTCAAAATTAATCTTTTTATTTATTTTCTTGCAAAAAAGTACCTGGCCTGGCCCGCTGTGCGGGTTTCAAGGATTTTAACCACCTTTCTATTTTTTTTAAACACGTTTTGGTAGAAGAACCTAAATTAAATTCAGGAATAACTCTCAAATTAAAAAAAAAACTGTTTTTTTTCCAAAACTTTCAAAAAAAACATTTTTAGATTTGCGTGATCTAGGAAGTACCAGTTCAAAAAATCAAGGTAAAAGTTGGTAAAAGTTTTTTCCAAGACTTTGAAAAAAATAAACTCAAAAAATTCATATTCGTAATCATAAACTTCATAAATTTGGGAGTTAGTTCTTTTGGTACTTAGTTCATTATATAAAATAAGTTCCGACGATTTTAATAAACAGTGAGGTATGGTATTTTGGTCTTTTTACTTCTTCGTTTTCAAAATATTCTTCAAAACGGTTCATTTTTTCAATTATTCAAGACAACTTTTCCAAAGAAACACTTATTTGGAGATGAAAATTTCTCTTTGCATATTACTGAAAAACTTTTCAAAATTCTTAATATAATTTGCAAAGTTTATTTGTTTGGTGAAACAAAAAGAACAAATACTTTGCAAATAAACAAAACTTTTCACTTTGTAGAAAGAACTTTGACTTTGCAAATTTGTGTTTGGTGGAACACAATTTGCACAATTCAATAATTTCCTCTTTGCAAATTTGCGTTTGCTGAAACAAAATTTGCAAAGTAAAAGTGCAAAGTTGTAAAGTGAAAAGTGTTTGGTAAAATAGATCCCAGATCCTTCACTTACTTCAGATACATAGAATACGAATTTTGCTATAAATACTGTCTTACAAAACATTCCTATAACGCTTCGGCTCTGAACTTATCTGCTCGAGAATTTAAGCTAATTTTGGAAACAAATCGATTGAACTCACTTGATGATCCCATTTTCTATGTATACATCAGCCTTGAAGCTTTGATCATAGTTGACGACTTGACCGTTTTTTATATAAACACAATTTTGATTCTGAAAAATATTAAATTTGAATTAGCTTAAGTTTTTTTTTTTATTTTAAATTTCTGTACTCTTAACCAGGCAAAACCGAATGTGTCAAAAAATATCCATATATTTATTGATCAGTTTTAACGCAAGCCAATGCTCTCGCAAAAGTTGGAATACAAAGTGAATACATTTATTGCCAACCTTAAAGTTTGAAATTCGCTTTCTTACTTATTCTCTCTTCCCGAGCACTGTCTTCTTCTTCCTACAGAAAAATATGTCTTCGACACAGCGGTGGTATGGCGCAATTGGAAAAAAGATTGAATCCAACACAATATAGCGCAAAACAACACAACACAATACAACACAACAAAACACAACACAACACAACACAACACAACACAACACAACACAACACAACACAACACAACACAACACAACACAACACAACACAACACAACACAACACAACACAACACAACACAACACAACACACAACATTAATATGTGCCATGTTTGGAGAACTTCTACAATTTTAAGTCAACGATTATGAAAACTGAGAGCATACAACTTCACAATTTTTCATAATAAGGACCACCCTAAGAACCTGTTTAGATTGGGAAGATTGAGGACTAGTGAGTGCCATCATGAGTCCGGTTTTTATGTATTCTTCGTGTCTCATGGGAGTCCACACCCCACACTTCTCTTGCCTATACGAACTGCCGTGATACCGGCCTCAATCTTCCCAATCAACACAGCGTCTAAAGGTACATACGTAATACGTTTACACACTGATTTCTATAATACACTGGATAGTGAATAGCCTATAGTGTATAAGAGTTTTTGTGAGGCATTTTTTGAAAGGGTACCGGCCACGACCTCATATATTTCGCTCTATACAAACGAAAAAAGATATTGAAAATATTTGCCGTAATTGAGCATTTATTTGATGTCAACAAGCATTACGGCTGTAAATATTGAAAAAAAAAAATAAAAGAAAATCTAGGCCCGCTGTTATACCTACTGTTATATATGATGGTACCGGCCACGACTATATTTTTGCCTCAAAAATTTTGTATGAATACACTATCCAGTGTTAATAGAGATCAGTGCGTTTACAATTAACAAATATAAATATTAAAAGATATAATTTTTTATACTTGCTGAAGTAAAGAACCATTACAAGCTGTATTTATATTTATGTGATATTAAATGATCTGTAACTTACTTGGACAGGCATTGCGACTTTCTTTTATATAATTTAAGGATTGTTACAACTTAGTATTAATGTTAAGTAAATGATGTTTTAAATATCTGAAATGAAAAAAGTATCCAAAATTAAGAATTAATTTGTTTCAATAAACGACAATGATATTAATATAAAATTTAATCTTAAATAAAGAATGCGTTTCTTTAATTTGACTTACATTTAAGGCGGTAATTTGCGAGTGCTAATAAAGTTAAGATATACCAATGTTTGTGTTTCAGACTACCAGATTAAGTAATTTTTCCCGAGAAATTAATTCTTATTTATTTATGTTTTTTATTTATTTATTTATTCATTGATACTTATACACATTAAGATACAAAAATCTTATAAGCTATAGTGCAAAGTTAAATTTAGAAAAAAGTTTTTACATGAAAACAACTCAAAGAGGCTTTAAACTTTTCAAACTCTATTTAAAATAGGTGAACCAGTTAAATTTATAGATTACAATAGTTTTATAAAATATAAATGTGAAATTCAGTTTATTAAATAATATGCCTTTAGCTCCTTTCGAAATCTCTTTCTATCACCAAAGTTCCTAAAATGTCGTGGGAGAGAGTTCCAAAGTCGGACGGCGTAAACGAAGAACTGAACGGTTGTAGTATCTGCGCTGTTCTATAGTGGAAGCACAGAGAGTTATTTTATTGAACAAGTTCGGAGGTTGTTGCATTTGCACAATGTTAAAGAGCATAGTTAATGATTGAAATTGCAATAACTTATCAAAGGTAAGGTTACAAATTAGAGACTCTATCAAATCTGCGAAGTCCGAAAACGTATCTAATTGCATTATTATAAGCAACATCTAATTTTCTTTTACACGTTGCATCACATTTCCCATACACCTCACATCCATAAATAAGAATAGGTATGATAAGTGATTTGACTAATGTCAAATTCCTTTCAACAAAAGAATCGATTTTTTTCTGAACAATTCGAATTTTTTCTGTCAAAACAAATCTTGCTAATTTCGCAGGATTCAAGAAAGACTTTACACCGATTTGCACGCACACTTGCAACAATTAAAATTTCTAAAATGTCAAATTGAATGTCGCGGTGTTTTTGGTTGCAACGAATTTTCGGTGAATTTTATAGTAAATATTTGTGCGTTGTTTTTCAATTAATAATAATAATAATTTTCAAATTAAATATTTTCTGGACATTTTACTTCAAAATTACTGCTGTCTAGTGCCACACACACAGTCACAAAAAAAAAATCGATTCTTTTCGTCTTTTTGTATTCCTTTCAACGACAGAAAAAATTCGCTTCTTTTTAGAAAAAAATTCGATTCTTTTGATGAAAGGAATTCGACATTACACTATTCTAGTTTTTATGGGAGTAAAATACTGCTGATACAAATAAACTAGATATATATATTTTTATTTTAATAATTCATCAAGTATATCGCTTTTCTCCACCTACAATTGACTAATATTGATCAATTGAGATGAAGACATAAAAGGGTGTCTTGCTTGAAAACATGTTAGATTTAAAGACAAAACGAAAAAAGTTAGCAAAGAATTTACAGATAGTCACTAGAAATTTGCCCCATATATCGGACTGAATTAGGAATTCCAGTAAAATTTTTCTTGTTGTTAATAAACTTCCAGAAACATTTACTATTTCTTTTCAGCTTAGATTCAATACTTAATAGATATTGATTATAAAGAAATTTGTTGAGAAAATTAAATTCACGATTGCATCGAAAGTACTTCATATGTATATGAAACATTATCAAATCGAATAACGATAAAGTTTAAAAGCTTTGTTTTTTTCGATTATTCAAATTTATTAGCTTTTTGTTGAACCAACAAGGCTAAGATTGAGATTTTTTTTAGAATTTTAGGAGTATTTAAATCAATTGCCTCCCTTAGTAAGTTCGTTAATATGGTTAAAATTTCTTCAATATCAATATTATCAAAAATTGAAAACCAATTATTCCTATTAAAAAAACTAGAAACGTTAGAGAAATTACATTTATCATAGTTTAGAACATAATCAATTTCAGATGTTTGCTTTATATACTCAATAAATTCTAGTCATAAGTTAAGATGCTTTAACAGCAAAATTGAGAAATTACACCGGGAGTAGGAAGTGAATATTATAAAAAGAAAATTTAGAAAATAATAATTTCAAATTGAAGGCAACGATTCAAATGTTAAAAAACATTGTTTTAAGGTTAGTTTAAGCTGATTAAATCTGACATAATCTTTAAGTTGATCGAAAATTAAATTTTAGTTTTTTTAAGAAGAAAAATGTCTCAATAAAGTTCAACTTCACTGATTAAAAATATTTTCATATTTCATTAATATAAAATAAATCATTATTCATTCACCATATTTTGGATTAGGGGCCAGTTAAAGCTTTCAATGAAACTCATCATTGAAAATTTTAATCTCTTATTTTGAGACACTTTCAAAGCAAAATCAGTAAATCTTTTGATGTCAGTAAAAAGCTGATAACTGAATTATTTCTAGTCAAAAAAATATTTCATTTTGGCCCAACCTTTCACATAAAATGAATTCTAAGATTTCAATGATCAATGGTAAGGTAGTTCAATCATTGAAATAAAGAAAGTAATTTCACGTGTCAACTTGGGCCAAAACGATAGTTATAAGTCTGTAGCTTTATATTGGCATCAAAATAATCACTGATTTTGCTTTATAAGTGTCTCAAAACTTGAAATTTAAATTTTCAATGATGAGTTTCAATGAAAGCTATAACTGGCTCCTTAATCACAAATCAAAACATTGGAGTAAAAATGATATTTAACTTATTTAATTTATTAGAGTTACACTCAGGACATAATACTTTAACAATATATAATCTGAAAATCTTAATTTTTATTTGTTTTTAAATAATTTAGATAACACCGTGAAATTAAACAAAATATCAAAATTTATCTTAATTTTACCGGGAAACTTCTGTTTTTATAAAAAAAAGTCTTAATATTGAATAATTTTTAAGCTAAAATTATAGCTTCCGTTTACATACCTTAATGTTTCTATGGTGGTTTGTGGTTAACTGGCAATCTTATACTAAAATAATGCTGATTTATATATTTTCAATCTTATACTAAAATAATGCTGATTTATATATTTTTATCGTAGCTGAGATAAAGTATTTAAAGTGCAAATAAACAAAAAATATTAGAAGTTTTTATTTATGTACAGTAAATACCACTTAAAGTACATCCACACTACATCTCACATGAGTAGGTTTTTGACATATGTATGTATGTACATTCATATAGACAAAAAAATGGGTAAAATTACACAGATATCTTCGGTATTAAAAGTCTCCATCAGAGTATTAATACATGGCAAACAAAAATGGGATAGAAAAACGACTATCAAATTTGTATGTTAAAAATGATTTTCAAATTTCAGATTTTCAAATTTTGTAAATAATAATAATCAGTTGTTGGGAGATTTACGGTTTAAATAAGGTCTAGAGACTCACTCTATAGACCTAGTTTTTTTTTTTGTCCAAGGTAATTCGGGCTTTGAAAAAAACATACCTGTTAAATGATTTTTATTTACTCTATAAGTACTTGTTAGTATAATATATATCTTTTCTAATCTAATCTCACATTGCTTCTTTTCTCTTAAGTTTTAAAAGATGCAAATATGTATGAATACAGTCGGTGCCGAACCTGGAAGTTTTGCCGCCCTAGGTAAATTGTTATTTTTCTGAAGAACGACAACATTAACATTTATATACATACAGTTGGATTTAAATAACACTCAAAGGCTTTCGACGAAATACATACATACATACAATATAAATCTTTACAAAATTTCAAAACTATATGCTGATCTGCGCGATCTCATTTTTGCAAATCTTTTAGCGATTTCTTCTTTTTCGCTCTTGGGCCATTTTTGAGCGAAGATATAAGATTTTATTAACTTAAGCTTCGAAAAGCTAGCTTAACCTGATGTAAAACTTACTGAAAACGTTAATATTATCTTAAATTCTGTTAATACATTTGGGTACAATTTAAGTAAGAAGTGTGAAACTTAATAGTTTTGACAAAGGTTTGAATTAACAACAGCAGAAGTTTAGTTAAACATATTAACTTCATTCAAGAGATCTTTAGCTATATTGTATGCTTTTGAACTTCGTTTTCAATTGTTGCTGTTAATTTTGCTTCAACTCCACCTTCTTTCGCAAAGAAATGCGAAATGTTGGCTAGTAAATTGATACTGCACAAAGCGCTCATCGATTATAGAAGATGGAGTAACATCGGTAACGTAAAATCAGGTTTAAATTTCAGTTTTGGACCGATTGTTTCAAGAGATTACATATTTAGATTGATAACGGCGGCTACGAAAACTCATTGAATCGGACACAATAAAATCAACTTGATTATCCATTTTCATAATAATTTTTAAAGCGTACTTGTATAATGTTTCAAAAAAAGATTCATAAGAACAGTTTATCAAAATGTGCCTATTATGGTTTTTAGCTTAAATTTAGAGTGGTATATTTTAATTGTGGCGTCTAAATTCTAAAAGATTGTTCAAAAACTAAACTACATATTTTGTTGAAATTATAATGTTCCTTATAATATAAAAGCTTTATTGTGATTTGAACAGTTGTGTGAGAATCACAGTAGAGCCTACCTAGGTACATGTTGGTATTTTTTTTGTACAAAACGCGGTCCCTACAGAAATGAACAAGCGAGTCGTTTGTATACTCAAATGGAACTTAAGAATATGCACCCGAATTCATTAAAATGGTTTGCGATTGGAAGAAGCAATTTTAAGTTCATAAAAATGCTTCGAAAAAAAGTGTCTGAGTGAAAAGCATCAACTGCCCCGAAACCTGTAACCAACTTATCTATGATATTTAAAATTTATCATCGTTGTATGCTGATTTAAAAACTAAATTTAAGTTAGGGTCGAAATGAGTTTAAATATTTAAATTTTTATTCACATACCAGACCCAGGGCCGGACCAACCATATGTGCAAGATGTGCAAATGCAAAAGGCGAAAAACTCTGGGGGCGCATTACCAGGCGCAAGAAATTGTAATATGATCTTGCGAAAATAAATATGTACATACTGCCATTTGCATTTTAACCACAAAATTTGTTCAAATAATCCCAAAATAACATCCATCACAACTGTGCTAATTTCTATCCTGCACACTTACTAATATCACTTTAATTGTTGCATTCAAGGAGAATTTAACTCAAAATATCGTAAAATTAAAGATCCCACTTGACCTATGCAAGTTCAATCTTACCTACCTAATTATTCCACCCTGTTCGTACAGAATACAAAAAAATCCCAACACAAAAAAGTTCCACACCACCTCATCTGTGCAAGTTTGATTTCATACACACTGAGTCCTAAAATTGAAATGGGAAAATATGACAAAGGAAAAAACTTACTCTTACTGAATCCTATGTGCTAGAACGTGTAGGTTTTGTATTATACACCGCACAGTGGGCAAAAATTGTTAATTAAGTGGTCAAAAATCCATAACTTTTGAACCAGTTGAGTTTTTTTTTATAATTTTTTTTTATTTGTAACTTTATTTAAGTACCTATCAATAAACAACGTTAAATTTATCAAATATATGTTATTTTAATTTTAAAATAAATAACAAAAAATGTTTGTTCATTTTTTTTTTGAATAAAGTATATGTATACCTTCAAGTTGTTTCGAAGTTAATGACTAAAAAATAGTGGGAAATGATTCTTATGTTCTAAAAAAAGTTTTTAGGTTATTTTTCTCCCTGTAAATGGGGGAGAACAAATTTTTCAAAACATTGACTTAAAATGGATACAAAATAATTTACAAACAGAAAAAATTTGAATTTTTTGAATTTGAATATTTAATTATAGCTTTATTTATAAAAATCAAATTAAGTTATTTCAATAAATAATTTTTCAAAATACCGTTTTTGAACTAAAAAAATTGAAAACAAAAATGTTAAAATTTTCTCAGTGACGATATAAAGGGGTCTGCTGATACCAACATCATTCGAAATAAGTCTCCGTTCGTCCTCGTTCTTGAAATTTTGCAATTTTTATTTAAGCGGTACTTCCTATGTAGCTTGAGCCTCTTCAGACAGCTCTCCTATTGGCAAAATATGAGAACTAATTATATACTCTCAATGCCAGAGAACTTTGTGAACAGTTGGTATAAAACATTTTTTTGGGTAATGTTTTCTGAGCTCATCTAATGTGTCCTTGGCTTATTTTCCGGATACATGCGGATATGAATCTTTCGAGTTTTGATAGAGCACATATTCAATTTTCAATTCGTAAATAAATTAAAGTTGTGAAAAGTTGTGAATTTTTGTATCGCCTTTATAAACTTGATAAATTGGGTAAAATTAAGATTGATTTTTTAAAATCAAACGGTACTAATCTACTTAAAGTTTCTTTTTGTTTTTTTTTTTGCGTATTTAACAGATAAATATGTGGAATAACTAGCTATAATTAATTTGATTACTTTCCAAAAGGATTTTTAAGAAAATCGGGAATTAAAAATTATACCAAAAAATGCTTCATACATCGATTTATAAGTTTTTCTAAGTTTGAATTTATTTTTCTCTTAACCTCAGCATATTTAGATAAAAAAAAATCATATATTTTACATACAAATATTTCTTTACTTAATTGAAATTAAATTTATGTGATTTGAAAACAATAAAATAAATATTTTTGACCCACTAAAACGACGATTTCTGCCCACTGTGCACCGTACCTGTGTATGGGAGTTCTCACTCTCTAAAAGCCCTTCCCCACTATCCCACTGAGTAATTCCATGCTACTGCCAAATTGTGAGAGAGAAATTTCTATTCATTTTTTGACCACACACAACAGTTTAATTTAACCTCAATTAAAATGTGATGAAATGTGTGACATAATCAGAACCATTTCTAAAAATTCTCATGTATAAACACATGTCAAATCGTGTAGCCTGGGAATATCATATTTTGTTTCCACACTATTATACATGATTTGTTTCACACTTTTTTGACATTTATTAATACTCAGTGGGATTGTGTGGAAGGGCTTTAAGACACAAACTCAGCTCAGCTGAATGTATGATAAAAGTCCTTAACTGATGAAAGGATACATCAATTTTCTTCACAGAAATCCTCATATCTATCGTGTCAGATGAAGAAAAGGGCAGTTTTTTCTCTTCTTTTGCCCGGGGTAGTGTGGAAAAGTCTTATGCATGTGTATCAGTGTATGTATGTATGTGTGCAAATATAAAAAGGGGCCCTTTCCACAAATCTTGCACAGGGCGCAAGTTTGACTGAGGCCGGCCTTGACCAGACCAGACCAGACCAGACCAGACTCCATAGAGTAATAAATTCAATTTTTGAGGAAGTATGGAGCCAGTAATCTGTAATGGGCCAGGTCAGCATAAAAGATAGACATTTGGAAAATAAGGTATGTACTTTGTAGGTATATTGATTTTGATGAGACTAGAGAAATGCCAATTTATAACAGTTATAACTGTTTTTCGCCATTTAAAATCGTGTTGTTTTCATAGACAACCACGTGTTGTTAATATTAACCTTGTTCGTTTACTTCCCAAACCTACCCATTTCTACCAGTTTTAGTCCGAAAGACTGTCAAAGTTCATATAAAAAAAAATAAAACTGGTAGAATCTGGCAGTTTCGGGCAAGTACGCGAACAGACCTATTGTTATTTGTTTTCGTCGTGCGTCGCCACGACAGTTTCGCGTTGGTTATGGGGGACCCTTAAAGTGTGTGGGCATAAACGCAACTTGAAAAATCTCAGGGCATACCCGAAGTACATAATGTGCCCACCTGTTGTTGGTCCCGTCGTAATAGATTCGTACTAAGAATCAAGAAAAAAGAGTATTATAGCTGCCGTCCTAACAGAGTTATTTTCAAACGAATTCCGAATTTGTAAAAAGTGATATCGAATATCGATAGCCGACAAATTCATGTCCAAATTTTGTATAGGATGACGGTGCCATGATACTATTTTTGAGATTCGTACCTAGTACGAATCTATTATGATGGGGCCTGTGATGAGACCGAGTATGTATGTAGGTATTATAAACAAAACTGTTACAAATTGGCATGTCTTGAATCACTTCCATCTGAACAACTAAAGTTTGGCATTCTCCGATTTTTGTTTGGACGAAACTAGAGAAATGTCATTTTATAACAGTTAAGCGCGATTCGCCGTACTGAAAAAAATTCAGGGTCGAAGTATGGCCAGTGGCCACCTGAACCTGCGGTTCCTGATATTTCATAAACAGTATACCTTAATAAACACAACTAATATAAATTGGCATTTCTTTAAGCACGAAACTAGATAAATGTCAATTTATAAATGTTTATCACTCACCATTAAAAGTAGGGATGTATTTAAGCGCTCCGAGTAACTTGAAGAAAACTCTGGATACCCGAAATAATGCTCACTGGCGGAGGGCCTTGGCCCCTACGGGGCAGAATATTTTATAAACAAAACTGTTATAAATTGGCATTTCTTTAATCACTTCCTTTCTTTAACCCAACTTTTTGATGTAGGGTAAACTGAAAACGTGAGCCTTTACACTTAAGACGTTCTTCCGTGTCACACATTACGTGTCACACTTTACGTTGTAACTGATGTTTACACATCTAAACCGTGACTCCCGGAACTCAGGCAATTTTTTGCCTGTCTGTCTGCATATTGGGAACTACATTGATCGGAACCGCCACTAGCAAAACATGATCTTTGGGATTCTCACCCAAATTCTTTATTAATTGATGTATAGGTATGTATAATGTAAGTATCTTTGATAGGATAATTGAATGTGAATATTAAAAAAAAATTTTATGTATACTTTAAACTAATTACGATGAAATTAAAAAAACTTCTTATTCTCGTGTAAAAATGTATTTATTTAATATGTTAACGTTTTCGAGATTTGACTATCCCATCATCAGATTATAATAAAACAAAATTAAAAATAACTATTTAAACAATTTTTGTCAATAAAAACTATTCATACATACATATTTTTACAAAATTTCACGGTAGGTACCTACATATATAACTAAAAAAGTGTGGTAACAAGGATAATGCGATAGTCAAATCTCGAAAACATACGTAATATAAAATACTTTTAATAGTACAAATACTTTTAATAGTAAATAACCGTAAATCTAAATAACAGTTATTTTTATAAAACAATTAACAATTAACAAAATATAATAAAAGGTATTTGGTTTTTGCTGAAAATTATAACAAGAAGAAAACAAATATTTTCTGAACTCATCGCCGATGTACTTCTATTTGAGGCATAACATCACACCTCAATGACATATTCATCGTAAATCTTAAGTTTTCAAAGCGAGCTGATGTTGTCACCTTGAAGTTCCTTATTATTTTACTAAGTACGATCTTTAGAAACATCTCCGCATAACGCCAACCTGAAAATAATAAATTTGTTGCATTATGCAAATTCATTATAAAATAATAGGGGTATTCCCGATCCAATGCAAACTGGTCTTGCATCATTGCGAAAGTGCAGTTTTTTTTTTACAATAGGGGTATTAACGATCCGATGCAACTGGTCTTGCATCATTGAAAAAGTGTAAAATTGCTATACCCTAACCCCATTGTAAAAAAAAACTTTGCACTTTTGCAATGAATAATGATGCAAGACTAGTTTGCATCGGATCGGGAATACCCCTAATGGGGTTAGGGTATAGCAATTTTACACTTTTGCATTTTTGCAACGATACAAGACCAGTTGCATTGGATCGGGAATACCCCTAATGTATAATACTTTTAAACTACGGTGATGGCACAGACTTAAAATAACCTATCGTGCATTTTTACATCCACTGCTGAGATGTAAAAGGATAATAATTATTGTCAATTGATGATAGTCACCAGTTCTCAATTAAAAAAAAACTACTGTTAATTTGATAAACTACTTTGATAAATAAGTCAATTTAATAAGAGTCAAAGGCGATGTACATATATTTTTAACTTTCTAGCTACTATTAGACGGTTGACACAAATGGTCATAGCGCCCTTCAAGCAAACGAGTCCGCTTTGGATCCGCGCACGTAGTAAACAACGTATGGATGACTCCGTATCAAAATATGGATCCGCAAAACTGCATTTTTCGGCTCAAATTAGTATGGAAATTAGAATCATTTTGTGCATGTATTGTGAGAGGGAGAGCTTCCTATTTCACCGTACTCAGCGAGAACCGAAACAAAATGGAATCCAGAACGGATCCAAAAAAATGAACGAACGAGACAGGCGTTTTGTGGTTGAAGAATATTATGCAATTTATTTTCTTCTATCGTTTGTATATAAATGAAACATCACGATGTATTTTGTAATTAATAATTAAATAATTAACGTTTGATTTTCTTTCTTGTGGGAATTTTTATTAAACTGTTGCGCTGGGCACGAACGTGAACACATTGAAAAAAGTTAATTGTTTATGTTGTCTTCTCCTTTTTTTCAGTCCATAAAAAAATACTCACCAATCACCATTAGGGTATTGCATACATTCTCTCTTTCTCAGTAAAAAAAAGTACTCTCGATTTTCGTTCTTTTTTTGCATGCATATACAAAAAATGTGCTAAAGTGTGTATGACACTCCGTTTTGAAATGATCCAAGAAAGTCCGAAAAAGTTGGGTCAGTGAATGGTCACGTTCGGGGATCAATCCAAAGCTATCCGGATAGGTTTGTGTTGTTGTAATCCCTTGTGACAAAACAGCTGATGCAACAACAACCCAACGTATCTGAAAATTTTTGGATAGGTGGATAGCCTATCTGATAGTTTACCGAACGCAAGGAATTTGCTTGAAGGGCGTTGACTCACCAAAGTCAAAAAAACGTCAAATTCTACACATAGCTTTGACAGCTGCGTTGACACGACTTTAGGGTCAATGTGTTGATTATTTTCGTTGCAGTGTTATCACTCTTACTACCCGATTACTAGTAAGAACACGTTTCTAGACTGTCAAGTTAACGTATAACTTTAGTTGATCTTCTTGTGGGTTGACATAACGAGAAATGTTTTATGGATCTGAAAAGTTTTGCTGTTGTCACATTTTTTGTACTGTTTCGTTTTCGAAATCAAACTGAAATGACCAGTAGTTCAAATGGTCACCGGAAAGTGCCCTTTTTCGGAGCAAAAACAAAATACACATATTTTTTTTAAGGATTATAAGTATTCTTTTGTGATCATAGCCAACCTTCTATGAAATTACAGTTTCTGACATGACAGATAGATGAAATTTTTACAAAACTTCACAAATTGCTGTTAAAACCCATAGAAAATCTCAATTTTGAGAAATTTATTGAAAAAAAAGTTACATTTGGTCAGTTAATATTTCAGAGTATTTGACACAAAAACTGATAAATTTTGATTGCTGAGATCTCTAGATCTCAGAAATATAAACTGACCAAATGATGCATCTCAGCAAAATTTCTCAGCTTTGCTGTCAAAACTCAAAAAGCTGAGGAAAAAAATTGGATTCGATTTCGTTTGCTCTTTTTTTGACGGAGCGAAATCTCATTTTTCTGTACGCGAAAAATGTTTTAGGTCTGTCAAATTTTATTTAATGCTATGGCGTATATAGAGGATATAGGGTCAAGGGGACCAATCACCAGCCCCCCCCCCCCATGAATCTTCAGCTTAACCATAAGTTACTTAATCATAAAAGGAATGGAAACATACATCATTTAATTTACTAAAAGAAGGTCGAAGAATCTGATAAAATTACAAAAAACAAAAACTTTAAAGAGATTAAATCAGACTCGGTGGGTGTCGAAGTATGAAGCAGTCGATGATTTTCGTGAAATAAGAATCTCAGAAAGTGACGCCGATAATTAAAAAGCTATGGACTTTGAATTTTTTATTAGTTTTCAGGTTTAGCCTTTGAGCCACGAACTTTAAAAGGTAAATTAAGATTTGGTGCAAGCTAAGGATCAAGAATTTACGCGATGGACATAAAAGGACTCAAGCAGAAGAAAATGCGTTTTCTGGAATTTATGAAAAAATTCTAAAACTGTTGATTTGAGAACATAAAAGAATAGTAGGCAGACAGAAGAATATAGTTCAAATCCTGAAGTTAAAAGTACAGAAAAATGACGGTGTTTAATCCATTTCTGGACTTCTATATCATGCGGAACTTGGAAAGAGATTCACAAATCCTGAAAATATGGACGGTTAAAGTGCAGAACCTCGTGAGTTATTTTTGCATGTTTTTTTCAAAAATAAAAAATATCTGCCAAGTATTGTAGCGCGATGAAAACAATAAAAACAATACGTGGTTGTCATTGAAAACAACACAACATTGTTTTCGTCGTCGCCACAATAGATTTGCGTTGGTTTGGGCGAACCTTTAATGCAAATTTTTTTTGCTGTAATCAAAAAACAACAAATAAAAATACAAATAAAAACTCGAATGTAACGTAAAAAGCGATCTACGCCACTAGTTTACAGATAATCAATCTTACTTTTATAAAATTTACTAATGCGCTTTTGTAAAAATTTAATGATTAGGTACTTACCAATACAATTCCTCGGACCTTTAGAAAAAGGTATAAATGCATAGGGATGCTTTCCATCCAGATTTTGTGGCAAAAAGTTATCAGGATTAAATTCTTTCGCTTGTGGTCCCCAAGTATCCTCATCGCGATGTAGATTAAATATATCAATTAAAATCGACGTCCCTTGAGGAATTGATAGGTCTTCGGATATTTGAACATCGCCTGCATTGGCTTCACGCCCTAACAGTGGAATTGTTGCTGCAACTCTTAAAGTTTCATTGATAACCATATCAATATACACAAGATTTTGAAGGTTCTCAAAGCTTATGTCATCAGTTCCATCTGGAAAAACTAATTTAAGTTCTTCGAAAAGTTTCTCCTGATAATTTGGATGCATTGCAAGCAGCATCAAGACTGTGTACAGAGATGATGCTGATGTCTCGAAAGCCTTTATAAATAATTTCATAAGGTTAAAAACAATGCACAAAAGTAGATTGAAGCAATTTTGTGACTTACAGCTAAAACTAAAACATTCGATTCAATAAAGACATCCTTCCATGAAAATAAATTTGTCCGATAAAGTTCTACAGCTTGGTCAATGAATATTCTTCGAGATTTTGTTATGTCCACTTTGTCTTCTGTTGAATCATTCAAATAGAGACCTTCCATTTTTTTGAACTTTTCATCAATAAGCTTTAATAAAATGTTTGTATTTATTATTAGTTGAATAAAACAAAAAAAAAACATGAAATTTTATATCAAACTTACATCGGTTATAAAGCTGTAAATAAATTTTCTTGACGCTACATACGATTTGTAGAGCTTGTTGAAGTAAAATATTGCATTTATCTTTCGCCAAGGTGCTAATGAACGATCGATGCTAATCCTCAAGTGACTGTTGAAAAATTAAGAATTGGTTAAGATATGCATACATGTTATTAAACAAAGTTCTCGTGTTATTCACAAATTTTCGCATAGAATGAATGTTCAAGTTTAGATAAAATATAAACTATCAATATGTTGAATTGGTATAGAAATTGTATGTTTCGGTAAGAAAAAGAAAGGACCTAACCATCAGAATCATCGGAATTTTGTTTCAATTACTTTGCTTTATCTAAAGGGTGTTTTTTTTAGACGTGTGGTTTTCAAGAAGAAATAAAACGCATATAATTTAATGTTATGGCCAAGAATTTAGCTTTATTATAAAGATAAGCGTTTGCCATTATGTTTTAAAAATGATTTCGGGGAAGTGGCTGCCGCGGCTGGGTCGAATTAATTCCAGCCGAGAGGCCCAAGAGGCCCCAGCTGCAATTGTAGCGCGCGATGGCGGATGGACTCATTCGGGCATTGTATATAAAATCTATAGTAATATCATGAAGAGGAGTGACGGTAGCGACATCTTAAGGACATATGTTCGACTTCTTTGTGATGTGATGGTTGGAATCCCAAATATTCACAAAACAAGAAACGTAATAATAAAATAAGAACGGGAACGCTGTATACTAATTTT
Source organism: Epistrophe grossulariae (assembly GCA_929447395.1). NCBI lineage: Eukaryota > Metazoa > Arthropoda > Insecta > Diptera > Syrphidae > Epistrophe > Epistrophe grossulariae. The sequence goes on along the minus strand of OV839567.1, from coordinate 33,039,586 downwards.
ATGAGAGTGCGAGGAAGTGAAAAAACGCAATAAAAAACTATAACCTTGACAAATTGGCTTCGCATCGGAAAAAAAATTTGGTATATGTAGGTATGCACGTTTGCAGTAGTTTTTTTTATTCATAATAATTGTAAAGGTCCCCTCGTAGTTGGTTTGGTGGGCTGATAAATTTTGTTGTAATAATCGGATCGTTAAGGTTGAGGCCTTAAAATTTAGGTAGAATGTCGGGTTACATTTTTTACGAAATCATTGCGGAGGAACATAAAAGTATGTGTAAAAAAAATGTAATTAATTTAAAATTTAATTGAAACACAAATTTAATTAAACAAAATATTTTCATGCACGTTTACTTGACCCTTTTAAGGAATCTTATTATATGTTTGCAGAATTTAAATAATAGATTCTTCTCGCTCTATTTACTTATTCCCTGCATTTAGCTAAGTCTCAATAGTATAATTTGTGGCGATCTCAGCGACGCGTACAGGACACATGTTCGACTAAAAAATTTGTGTTCATGATAGTACTATAGATTTTATATACAATGATTCGGGTCTTATTCGATACTCTGCTCCACAGCAGCAATAGCGTCTTCGGTGGGCACTGTACGGCGCGGCGTCTCTGAGGATGCGCATTATCCACTAGAGTAAACGTGGTGCGAAACCGATCCATGGTTGAACCGAACCATTATTTTCGTAATAAATTTTCACGATTTGCTAATTGCGATTTGTTCAGGAGTAAGTCTATTCATTATGAAATGGCAAACCAAACTGAGCATAAATCAAGTGACAGCTGTCATAAAGACCAACTCCGAAAAAAGTATTGCCAGATTGAAAACCACACGTCTAAAAAAACACCCTTTAGATACATACATAGCTATTTAAAAAAAAATAGTTGAGTTTAAAAGTATTTTTTTTTTGAAAACTAGAATTAAACATGACTTATTGAGAACGAATGGCAGCTAAAAACATAAATGAATATTAATCTAATAAAATAAGCATAGATATCTACACAAATTACTAATATTTCCAATATTCCCACTGAACGAAATTGCGCAATTTTTTCCGAAATCATTTTTAAAATTGCACAATTTCCCATTCAATTTCAAAGTCACAATTTTTTTGAAAACAGCGAATTTTTAGTTCTTTTAATATGTTTGTAATTAATGATTTTTTATTTAATTTATAATAATTTTTATATTTATAATATTTAATTATAATTTATAATAAGTTAATTGTGACAGTGCTTTTATTTTTGAGGTAAGCTGTCAAACGAAATTGTCTCATTTTCAGTGTGAACACACGTAATTTTGAAATTGAGTACTCGATTTGCACAGTTCCAAGCTCAGTGGAAGATTTTTTTTGATTGTTTATGGCGTTGTCCGCCATTTCGAAAAAAAAGATATAGTAAGTAAGTACATATGTAAGTAATTCAATTTATTTACTTTCATATTTTTACATATTTGTATAAAGTTATGAATTTATTAGCTATGGCTATGCCGTTAGCCAGAAAAAAAGATATATATCACGTTAACACGGCTCCGATTCGCTGTAGAGTAGTTATGTTACAGACAAAACATTTGTAAGAAAATGTAATGTCTTAAACAGTTGCCTTTAAATATTTTTGACAACTCTATCCACTTAAAAGTTAATGTCGAAGTTTTGAGTTAAAAAATGGTTTTCAAGGTTAATCATTACTCTCGTTCAATGTTAACCAGCACGAAAAATTACTTAAAAGATTATTTGTACTTATAACAATAAATTTCCTTCATTTAAAATTTTGTAAGCAACAGAAAACATTCAAGATAGAACATGACAAAGACGCTGATTACACGACTCTTTTTTTTCAATCGTTTCGTCTTTCGCATCTTTTTGACAGTTTATAGAAATGTATGCTTTCGTTACTTCATTCTCCCTACATTTCTACACTCCAAGCTGTCAAAAAGACGAAAGACGAAACGACCGACTAATTTGATCGAGTTGGTTTTCAAACTTAAACTAAAAATATGTTCTTGGGAGGATCTTAAATGCAGAAGAAAAAGAGTTTTTATTACATTGATTCTTAAATGAAAACTAAAATGAGGGGGAGAGTACGATAACTCAGGCTCCAAAAATTGATAATGGTTTTTTCTAGAGGAATTTTATACTATGGGAGGGGCGGGGTCCTTCTCGCCCGTTTAGAAAAAAAATGACTTAAAATAGAAAAAAAATAATATTAATAAACAACGGTAACACTTACAATGAAGTACTTTACCGGTTTTGAAAGTGAGAAATCTATTCTTTAATCCTAAATTTAAATTATATTATTTATGTCAATAGTTTTTAAAAATTCGGTGGCAAATTTTGATACAAAAAATTTAAAAAAAAAGAATTTTATACTATGGGAGGGGCGGGGTCCTTCTCATATGTATATAATTTTATAGTTTTGAAAAACTATACTTTTTAAACTTTTTTTAATTTTTTTTCCAAATTTTGAGTTCACTTGATTTAAAAACTAGCAAATAGAACAGAGTATATGGCTTCAAATAAAGGCATAATACTTAATTGTAAATGTCACCGATTTTTTTTTATATTTTTTTTCATTTTAAGTACTTTTTTTTATAAAATTTCCGCTCCCGTAGAAAAAAATTGTATTGTATTGTAATGAACTGTTCTGCAAAAAACCGTTATCACTTCTTGGCGCCTGAGTTATCGTACTCTTGCCAAAATGAGTACCGGATCTATAAAAGAATTAACTTATCTTTGATATTGTATGAATATGCACAACCATTAGCCGATGCAAAAAATTATATAAAAGTACCTACAAGTTTTTGATATCTTTATAGGTATCTCAAATAAATATTTTTTGCTGACCATCCTCCAGGCTCCAACCATGTTAATATCAATTCACGACATTTCATGACGCAATTGAATAATATATAAGACTTGATTAATGTTGAAACACTTTTTAAGGGAAATTGATTTAAAAGCAGTAAAAATAAAAATAAAAATAAGAAACTATCATTAAACAAGAAAAAAAGAAGACATTTTCACGCTTGACGAGGTTCATTTGACTGCAAATCAACGACCTATCCACTTGTCTGGTTATGCCAGCTGATTAAATAAATTTTCTCAGACATTACAATGTATTTATTATATACATACATATATACATAACTTTAATATTGGGGAATCATCTTGCATGACTGCTATCAGTAAAAATTAGATAATTTTTATGTTCTTTATACTCTTTACAGTTTATGTAAAGTAATTTGATTAACATTAATTTGAATATGTGAACATTTTTATAATAAAAAAACATATTATTTAACCAAAATAATTTAATTGTTGGCAAATAAATACATGCGTGTAAGCAAATAAGAAATAAAAGCTGAACTGATATCGTTACAATTCTATAGTGTGTAGCCTACACACTATATAGTACAATTCAACTTCAATTAACTGCAGTCGACACAAATTTACATTATTATTTCCTGTCAAAAATTGTAATACATATCATCATATGAACAATGTTCATACATGTTAAATCGCAGAATGCACAATGTGTATTACACTTATTAAAGGTATATATTATGTACAATGTACATAGGTTTGTTTTTTTTGCAAGCCCGGGGGAAATTGTATAAAAAAGAAAAGCTAAACAATTTACATGTTAAATGCAACAACTAATCCCTTGTGGGGTTATCTAAACCCAAATAGAACTTAACTTAAGCGTGCAGAAAAACTGTTGACGATGTAGATTTTTTATTAAAAAATAAAAATAGAAAATTGAAATTGATTGAACAATATTGAGAATGTTTTTAAATTTGTTAAATTATATAGCAATGCTTTTATTACAGTAGTTTCAGTGTAGTTATTTTGAAAAAAGTGCAGTAGATTTATTTTTTGCGGAAAATGCAATAGATCTACTGCAATTGCAGTATATATGTGATATAAATGTTGTTGTCAATTTTGAGTTTGATAGTTTTGACTTATATGTAATTGTTTTTTTATGTTCAATTTTGTGTCAGCGCCGTCTCCGGGAAGGATGCAATAGGGGACAAAAAAGAAGCAATTTACTACGTAATTTTTAAATAACTATATTGAATAAAATTACCCTGATGAAGTAAGGAAAACTTATAAAATAAATTCTCAAAAGTCTTAACGAAGAAGGTTAAAAAAAAACTTATTGAAATCTATTTTACAATAGCTATAACAGGATGAAAAAAAGAAATGAAACAAATCAATGCTATTATTAGTTATATAAATATTGCCTAGACAATATATAACAGTTAATTTTGTGTACAAGAGAACTGGAAGTTGCGATTTTATTTGAATTTTATAAATACAGATTCGAAAAAAACACTCAAAATTTATATGTACCTATGTACATATATTTATATAAAATATGATTAAACGAATTTTGACTATTCTTATTTAATTAAAAAGTTTAAAACCCAACATAAATTTTGATGTGTGTATAAGATAGCACATAGTTGAGTCAAATACATACACTTACTAATTTATTAAATACATAAGTACTAACGAGGTACAGATCAACAAAAAAGTGTCAGTTCTGTCACGTGTACTGAGTGTTTTTTATTATAATAATGCCAAACGCAAACAATTTAAAACATTTATATTAGCCGAAACATTCTGACAATTTATAGTGATATGTGAAGGTACTTATGTATGTCTTTGCAAAGAAATAAAGAATCTGCATAAATTGTTGTTTTTCGCAAGAAGCTTTATAAAAGGTTAAATAAAATAAATTAAAAAAATAAACATTTATCGTGGAGCCCAATAAACGTTTATTTTTTTTATTAAACAAATATTATATATTAAAAGCATTCCAGGAAATCTAATAAAGACTTTTTGTCACAAAACAATAATATTTACACTCTTATTATCTCGAAATGTGTTTGCCTCACAAAAAATTGTTAAGACTAATTTTAATAGAAATTCTAATTACAAATAACTCAATTATGTCATTTTTCCGAACGCAATATTCCAAATAATCTACCACAATTTACAACTTTTAACATTTATATCTATATTGTGTCATTTTGTATGAAATTTTTCGTATCGCATCAGCAGTTGAAGTTTTTTTTATCAACAATAATTTTGTATGGTAAAAAAAAAAAAAAAAAAAAACTCACTTTTGAACGTGCGAAATATACTGTGCATCCCTCTCATTCTTCTCGCTTATTTCAACATCCAATGTAGTTGCTAAAAACAAAACATAATATTGCATATTTAACTCAAAAATTATTTTGAAAACATTAATTACCAAGTGCCGTTTGTATAGTGAATCTTTGAAATAAATCATTCAAATCAAATTCTCCACCACCAACTAAACTGTCGAGTTTTTTCAATAATTCCTTTGATTTGTTATTAAATATTGGAAAGAATTTTAACAAAACTTTATGATGAAATGTTGGACCTAAAAGCTTTCGATGTTTAGTCCAACGTTGGGCTAGAAATTACATATTATTTTGTCAGCAATGTGTTTTTTTTTTTTTTAATTTTAATTTTATCGCATACTTTTACTAGAGAGAAGTCCTTGACCAATTTCTTTATCCAAAACTTCAAAAGCACTTGTTTTGTCGGTACAATTTCGTGATGAAAGAATCTTTTCAATAATATTTGGGTCAAAAGTGTAGAAGTAAGGCACTGTTCCGATCCAAGTGAATGCTGATTTTGATTTGTAGGAAGTTGTAATTTTTGGTAATCTATAGAGAACATCTGAAAAAATAAAAATGAAGTAATTATTTAGTGAAAATTAATAACATACATACATAGATATATTAATAAATAATTTAATTTCTTGGATTCACTGCTGTATATACCAGAGTATTTGACATTTTTTTTTGTACAATTTATGATACCATTTGTGAGTTATTCCTGAAAAAATATTTTGGCGGGCCTTCAACCCCCCGCAAAATTGTTAGCTCACATCGATGGGGACTTTTGACAGTTTCTTAAGAACACCATTAGGAGACTATATACCAAAATCCAGCTTTCCGGCGATTATTTCCTAATTGGGTTGTTTTTATGGCTTTATTGACTGGACTAATATACTCACTGTAAATTACCACAACATTTCAATGGAGATAAGGCCTAAAACGTCGCGCATCGTAGCTTAAATTTTGTAGATTTGTGTAAATTTTCATAGAATTTTTTTTTCTCTATTTGAAAAGCTGATATAGACCCATTTAAGATGAAACGACCACCTAAATACACATATATATTTGTGTACAAAATGAAGGTATCCTATATACTGTTATTGTACTTGATTTGTATTCAAAATAGAATTAATAATATTGTTTTTATTAACAGTCAAAAAAATACTATTAACCTTGACCAGATGAACTTGGTGAATCTAAACACATCAAAAATGGAAGTCGCAACAAAAAAAAAACAAGTCTTGGAAAGTTAATTCAACGTTAATTCAATTTGTTATGAATCATAAAATAGTCTGGTGAAATGTTTCTATTTGCATTTTTAATGTATTTTTTTTTAAATCTTAATGACGTACATACCATGAAGCAAAAACAGCAATAACTTACATATGTATACATATATTTTTCATATATATACATACATACATTTATTTCGTTTGTTTTTTATTAAGTTAGGGTAGAATGGCTGGACAATTTAATCATTGTTGATTTTTAAATAATAAAAATAATAATAATTAATTACTTATTTAAACCTTTATTGAATTGTTAAAAAAAAGTATACACTTTATTTGCACGTAAGCAGAACAAATTATCTCGTAAAAAAAAATTAATAAACTGTTATGTAGATACTTTTAAAATGTGTGGTATATAAGTTAAATTTAAGGACTTTACTTAAAAGTAAAAAAATAATGTTAATAACAGTAATAACAGTTTTTCACCATTATTCGTGTTTTTTTGGGAAAGCTGTTCACAGTACAGTAGGATTTTACACGAGGTACAAATACAACATCCACAGTAGAATTACTGCCAATAAAAGCAGAAGTAGAATCCTACTGAGGATATGATAGGCTACTGCGGATAGGTTTTTTTGGAATTTCTTATCTATACATAGAGTATTAGTAGGTGTGTTTTTTGCAATCCCGGGGGCAATTGGTTGAAAAAACGATAACGGGGATTAGCGACGCCATCACAGAAAAAAAAATGGAGTTTTCATACAAAATATCGATAACATTTATGTAATTCATGCCGGTAAAACAGTTTTTCTGTGCGCTTAAGTTAAGCCCCCAGAATTCTCTGGGACTAGCTAAGCCCGCAGGGGATTAGTTGTTGTTGCATTTTACATGTACATTTTTTAGCACCGACGTCGTTTTTTTCATCCAATTCCCCACGGGCTAGCAATTCGGTGCTAAAAAATTTACATGTAAAATGCAACAACAACTAATCCCCTGCGGGCTTAGCTAATCCCAGAGAATTCTCGCGGCTTAACTTACGCGCAGGAAAAGTATATCGATATTATTATTATCGATAGTTTGTATAAAAACTCCATTTTGTTTCATGTGATGGCATCGCTAATCCCTTTTGTCGTTGCCTAGTAATTAGTAAAAACTTTAAAAAAATCATAAGATTTTTTTTTGTTGAAGAATTCCATGTTTAAAAAATTGCACAGATAATTTTTCTTCAAATTCGTTAAAGCCTTGCTCTAATAGTTTCCGTTGTTTTTAAAGTAAATTTCCCCCGCAATGACTTATATGCAGTTAAAACCATGCTAAAACGGGTTTGTCGGTTGAACCCTATAAATATTACAACTACTATATATATATATTATATATATATATATCCATAACACTATATACCTATAATAGCCGTGTTTTTTTGCAAGCCCGGAGGGAATTGGATGAAAAAAACGACGTGGGTGCTAAACAATTAACATGTTAAATCCAACAACAACTAATCCAAGAGAATTTTCGGGGTTTAACAGAAAAACTGTGTTACCGGCATGAATTACATACATGTTATCGATAGTTTGTATGAAAACTCCATGTTTTTTACTGTCATGGCGTCGCTTATCCCCGCTGTCGTTTTTTTCAACCAATTCCCCCCGGGCTTGCAAAAAACACGCCTAATGTCAAATATTGGATTTGGGATAAAATTTACCAATATAATTTACCAACACGGATTAAAGGAAGTGGTTTAAAAGCATTATGCTGGTTTCGAGGTGTACAGAAGGCTTAAGAGCCGGAATGATATGGCGAATCCAACGTTTTTCGAGCCGTCTATCATCGCAATGTCATATTAGATTAAAATCTGGACTTCTATTTTTTATGAACGCAAGCGAACTTTACTTTACGTCATATACTATAGGTTAAAACAAAACAAAACAAAATTAAATTAATTCAGATTCATAACTTCACATCAGTACCTTTCGAGTAGATATGTCTATCTAGATCTTAAAATAATTGTTCCAATTGCATTAAGGTAGGGTACCTTGATTTTGATTTCTTATAGGTACGAATTTCTAAATGCAATTTTAAAAATATCAACACACAACTTCACCATTTCATTTTAAAACATTGGATTTGATAATAAAATAGATAACACTGTCTTAACACATTCATTTATCACTATTGGTTTAATTAATATATGTAATTTCTTGTGGGTCAACCGTCAAACTAATGTTTCAAGGTTTTAAATCTTTTATGTATGGTATAGGTATAGGTCTAATGAATAAAAATAAATAAATCAATTTAACATTTATCCGCACCTTTTTGTGGAAGCAATTTATGTAGAACGCCGACAAATGGTAGTCCCAAAGGTCCAGGAAATTTTAAAGCAAACAAATAGAATCTGCGACGCGTCCATATAAAATACAACCAAATCAAAAATCCAAAAATCAAAAGATATGTACCAACTATCATATCGAACAAAATATCACCACTGCAAGTTAAATACTAAATATATCAAACGTTTTTTTGTTTCTTTATGCTATACCAGATATCGATTTAAACAAAATGGTCAAGATATTATATCTAACCGAGATCTTTGAACTAAAAGACTGCAGTAAAAGCCGTTAGACTTGAGTGGTAAATTGATGTTTTTTTTGTATCTTACTTATTTTGCCATAACTGGGTGGGAGAATGTCGTTAAAGCTCAAACTTGTCTTATCCATTGTTAGGTATAGTGTCTTAGCTTTTGATATGCCCCATTGCGCATTATATGTAAGCTGAACCACTTATCTATGTATATACATATATATAAATCAAATTAGCAAGGGTGGATTTCTCTGTTTGACATGAGGATCGCGGTTGGTAAGTCACTCTATTGTGGTGATGAACTTTCTTTCCATCTTTGTCAACGTCTGTGTTTTGGGATATCTTTATACAAAGTGAAATTTGTAAATTGAATTGTTTTTTTATGAGGAGTAATATAACTAATTAGAGCTTCAATATTAAACTATCAATTTAATTGAATACAGATCCGTCCGAAGCATTTGTAATTCCAACGTTGGCGGCACTATGGAGGTATATTACAATACTTATATAGTACCTACCTATAAATTTATGTATAAATTTGCATGTTTCGAAAAACACTGCTTTGGAATAAAACTATGTGTGGTCGAAGTATATAATTTAAACAAATCTGTAATTAATTGCAGTACATATTTCATTATTCAAATTTTTAAATCAAATCTAACGATACGATGACCGAGTAGTTAGATAAGTTTTCGTGATACCACCCTTCGTCGGTTTGTGCTTCCAGATGTCAGTTGAGCTTAATCCTAATTGATCCTAATTTGATACATATAATATATGTACATATGTAGCATTGTTATGCATCGACTACATATGTACCTCCGTAATAATAAGTTTGTCTTTTTTTCGATTTTAACCATATATATTAAACTTTTTTCCTTTTTCCTATACCTAACTTATCCACACTATCTCACAGAGTAATAGCATCATATTACGTAAAAAAAAGTTGGGATAGAATTTCATTACTACCTATGTAAATGCTTATAAAATTGTGTGTTGAAAATGATTTTTATATTTTGTGTGCGACGGAATTTAAAACATGTGTATGTAGGTAGGTACCAGGGATGGAAAATGACATTTTTTGAATGTACTGCAAACTTCTTTAAAATTGTACTGAAATGAATTGTACTGAACATTTTTTTTTGTTGAATGAAAAAATATTTTATATGTAATGAAAATATTGTATTCTTTAAAACATAAACAAAAGCAATTCATAAATATACATATGTACATAGATAAATAAACAAAAAACATCAAATATAAAGAAATAACTTTCTATTTATAAGTTCAAGTGACCGATAGTTGGGTTCATCAGTTAGATGCTGTCATACCCTTCTAATCAATTCTGATGAGCATGAGCCCAACTGTCGTACCTGGGTGAAACGCAATTTTTGGAGTTGATGTCACTTGAACTTATAAATTGAAATATATTCAATCGCTCCACTTAAACAGAAGTATTTTTCTAATTATCTTCACCTGTACGTTATTATAAAGAAATAACTACTTTATAATAAAAAAAAATTTAAAAATGTACAAAATGCAAGCACTTTGACAGAAGTGAAAATTATTTATATAATTATTTTTCAGTCTAAAAGTTCTTCTGTCAAAATGCTTGCATTTTGCACGGTATTTTTCAAAATATTTCCATTTATGTATATCCAAATTATAGCACGATGAACAAGTTTTTCGTTGCTATCAAGGAAGAACACATTTCAACTTGCATTTTGTTTCGACATTTCGACTTTATAATATTCTGGTATGAAAAAATTTGTTCGACATTTGCGGACGAATGGGGAACGAAAAGAACGGCTTGTGGAAGGAATTTTCGGTGAATTTTATATTAAAATTTTGTGCATTGTTATTCAATTAATAATAACAAATAAATCACAGACAATAATAAGTTTAGTTTCATTTAACGAAATAGGTAAATAATTACTTTCTTCAGTGTATTTTTAAGCCGTTCTCGGTGAAGTTGTCTTCCACAAACTCTTGCAATTCATTGTCTATTGCGGGGTATTCTCGTCGCAAAATACCTACCAGTGAAAGCACTCAACTTGATATTTTATTGATGGAATTATTAAGTTAGATTTTTTTGCTTTTATTTATTGTGTTTTATTAAGTTTATTAAGTTAATTAACTGACTGATTAGTAAAATTTCACCACTGGTAAGTTGATTTATAAACAACTTCCTTATAATTTCCAAATTGAATATTTTTTTGACGTTTTACTTCAAAATTGCTGCTGTCAAGTGTCACACACAAACACAGAAAAAATTGATTCTTTTCGCATTCCTTTCAACGACAAAAAAATTCGATTCTTTTCAGAAAAAAATTCGATTCTTTTGTTGAAAGGAATTCGACATAATTATTAAAGATTTAGAAAATTTGCAATTTTAAAGAAAACAGGTTTCATAAAATTGTACTGAAATAAGGCAAATTGTACTTTTGTACTTGAGCAAACTCAATTGTATCGAATTCGATACAATTGTACCGAATTTTCCATCCCTGGTAGGTACTGGTGTTAAATAGTTTAGAAGGGCTTTTATTTTTTAATTGATATTATATGTAGGCACAAGTTCTCCCTCAGAAAAAAAAAAAGTTTTTTTTTAAAGTGATTATTATATGTTAAAAATCTCGCAACTTGACACACTGTAAGTATATTCATACACAAATGTACAAATATGTACTAACAGTCGTATTTATTAGATTTCCTTAGAACAGTCTTGGACAGTTGTCCAACTAGCCACTGTCTTAATATTTGGACATCTCCTTATTTATAAAGGCATTCCAACAGCTGTCTAAATATCACAAACACTCAAACACTCACAAACATCCCTGTAATCTGTCAATTTCGTGAACATTTGGATACGTACAAAAAATTTTTATAAATACGACTGTGGTGCGTTCTTTTTCTATAAAATGTTAACTATTGTTACACTATTGTTAACTTCGGTCGTTCCTAAATGGAAAAGTGTAACACCGTGTAACATTATGACGCCATTAAATCGTTCCTAAATTCAGTGTTGAAGTGTCAGAGTGTTACACTTTCTAACAATTTTCAACTCACCTCCTTGTTATGAATTGAAGTGTTGATCTGTCAAAAGCAGTTGAATTTGGAAAAGTGTTTATGTCTTTTGTTTACTTTTCGTTCTTTCGATTTGATAATTAATATATTTCTGAATTTTGAGTTTTGCAATTGTTTTCAGTTATTTTCTGATGAATTTAATGTTTCATGTTTAATCTTTCAATTCGGTAGATTTTTTACAGAGGAATTTGTGTCCATTATGAATGAAAAAAAATTCTATGCAATTTGTTAATGATTCGACTTTGTACGAAAATAAAATTAATGTGAGTTTATTTTAAATATTGTAGATATGCATTTAATGATTTAAGTGATCATAATAGTCTAATAAAATTTCATGCAATCAAAAAATGTCTTTGATTTATTCATTGCAAATGTGTTTTAAATTTTTTTTCAGACCCTTCAGATTGACAGATCAACAATATTTTTAACATTGATCGTTCCTAAATGAAATGTTACACAGTGATTTACACAGTGATTTAACAATGATATTTCAACACTTTTTTTTGACACAACAACAATAGTTAATATTTTACAGAAAAAGAACGGACCACTGGTGTTTGATTGATGATATAGGCATAAGGTTAGGGCTTTTTTTTTGTTCTTTCCTGAAATCTGAAAAAGTATAAGTAAAGTAAATAATTAATTTTGTTTATTTCAGAAATTCAAAACAAAAAATTAATTAAATCTTGAACTTTACTTAATTATACAAAAAATATCTTACATCAACAAATATCAAGAATATCAATTAACAAATAAAATTATATGCATCAATTAGGTACTTAATTATAAAGCCTGTCTGTTGCGTTTAAATTTCCATGATAATATCTTAAAATCAATATTTTATAGTATTTGTTGTTCATAATAAAAGTTGTTGCTATTGTTTATATAAGCTTTTCTATAATTGCAGTATTATTATATTTTTTTCAGAGATACAACTGAATTCTATAGTTAGATTCAAACTTCCCATTCAGTGGTACAAATTAGTCACAATGCCAATTTATAACTGTTTATCGACCTTAAAAGAAGGTATATACATTAACGACCTTTGAGCAACTTGAAACAAAAACTCTGCGCCCTAAAGATCTATTGTGCCCCCATCTAGAGTTGAATGAAGTTTATCATCTTACAGCTCTTCCTTCAAACCTATATATTTCTTATTCTTAGCGTAGATCATTTGCTCTCATCCACCTGGTAGCTTCCCAGGTGTATCTATATATTTATTTGGTGCATGAGTGTGTAACTTAAAAGTTCATTATATGTATATAGGAATCATTGAAACACTGGTGTTAAATTCAGGACACACAACGACAGGTTAATAAGATCCGGTTGAAATATGGAACTCACTTCATAATGTATCAAAATAAAATGTTTCTAAATGGCATTTTCTTGCAAGGGTTGTTTTTGAGTTAGTTATTGAGTTTTATCATTTATATGAACTCAAACGTAGTACACATCTATAAGTAGTAGTTTTCTAATTACATATCTCCATCTACGTTATTACATCTATATTGGATTGATTTTATTGATATTCGAGTAAAAAAGTTGATTGCATTGTTTTTTGTTACTTTATATTATATCTTTACTCAAAAGGTAAATTGCCTTTAGTCGATTTTTAGCATTTTTGGGAACACAATTTTAAATCTTCAAAAAATTATTTAGAGAATATTATTTTGAATAGAAGGATAAAACTTAAACCGAATGTCAATTATATTATTCACAAGCCGATTACACAGAAATTTAGTTAAAATGTCATTTATTTTAAATATTAAAAAAAATATTTTTGGTTCAAGTCGACTTAAGACACTTTACCTTTTGATTAAAGATATTTATTATTTTTTCTTCCTCTATAGGGTAAGTATTGGTTTCGATTTTGATTAAATTTCGTTATTTTAATGACTACATACATTGCAATTGTTAGAAAATTGTGTTTCAGGTTTTTGCCAATAAATTATCATTACGGAAATATGGGTTTCATTTGCCATTTTTTTAATTTATTCACCTACAGATTTTTAATGCCGTTATTTTTTAATAGCTTTGTTTGCTTTTTATCTGGATCTATTTCATGATCGTAAAACTAGTACTTTTTTATTATTATTATGGTAAGGTAGAGTAAAATGTAGTGCAAAGAAAAAAACCATATAACAACATGAAAATAAATAAAAAAGAGATGGTTATATATCGCTCGCTGTCATTTTGATCCTGTTTGTTTTATTTATGAGGATCTGATTCAGAACAGACCATGAGGAGAGGGGTCAAAAACAATCACTTTTTACCATGGGAGGGGGATTTAATCTCCCCCGTTTGCGATGTAGAGGCAATTTTAGAAAAAAAATGACTAAATGAAAACAAAATTGATAAAAAACAACTTACAATGAAGTATTATACCGTTTTGAAAGCCAGAAATCTGTTTTTAAATCCTAAATTTAATGTCGAATTCCTTTCAACAAAAGAATCGAATTTTCTTCTAAAAAGAATCGAATTTTTTCTGTCGTTGAAAGGAATACGAAAAGACGAAAAGAATCGATTTTTTTTGTGATTGTGTGTGTGGCACTTGACAGAAACAATTTTGAAGTAAAATATCCAGAAATTATTTAATTTGGAAAAATATTATTATTGTTAATTGAAAAGCAACGCACTATAAAATTCACCGAAAATTCGTTGCAACCAAAAACACAATTTGTTTTCTTAAAACACCGCGACATTCAATTTGACATTTTAGAAATTTCAAATCTTGCTAGTGTGTGTGCAAATCGGTGTAAAATCTTTCTTGAATCTTGCTAAATTAGCAAGATTTGTTTTGACAGAAAAAAATTCGAATTGTTCAGAAAAAAAATCGATTCTTTTAGAAAAAAATTCGATTTTTTTGTTGAAAGGAATTCGACATAAATTAAATTATTAATTTCAATAGTTTTTGAAAAATTCGCATGGAAACTTAAAATTTTGATAAAAAAAATAAAAAAAAAAGTTTAAACCAGTTGTTTTCAAAATTGTGAGATGAAGTTCTAAGTAATTTTTTTTTATAAAACTGCCCCTACCTCCTAAACGGGGCGAGATAGACCCCCTTCCATATTTTAAAAAATGATTGTTTTTGACCCCTTTACAAAAAATCGTTATCAATTTTAAATTAACAACTTCAAACTTTTTTTACAATTTCTCCTTAACTATACCTAGGTACAACATACCTATAATGTCATTTTGATTTTATTTATAATATTATAAATTAATACAAAATAAGGGGACAAGAAATCAAGTCTGCACATCGGCACACAAGTATTCAGTTGGATTGGTTACGGCCCTGGCATATTTTATTATAAACAGTCAATCACATAATAATCAATCAATCACAATTTATAACTTCCCATAAAAAAGCAGAATTCTCAAGAAGCAGTTGATATATTTTTACTGTTTAAATTATTCTTACTAAACTGTCACGCATACATTGCTGCAAAATAATTCAAACCATTATTATATTTCTGACGATATAATATGAATCACCTTAAAATACAAAAAGAAAACAAAAATCTTAATATTTTAAGAGTAATAAAGTCAGTTTAATTTTGGGTTTATATTGCCGGGGATATATTATGTTTGTAGGTTGGTCTCTTAGAAATCTCAGAAATTTTAAATTGCCAATATGTAAGCATAAATTTATTATTTAATTAGCCCAGTAGCTCGTTTTATGATCATCAAAAATTTCACACCACCTTACATGTTATGTGATTTATAATTAAAACCACTATTGGGATGCACAGTATTACAAAAACTTCAAACATGAATCTGGAACTGCAATCACAAACTTGTTTAATATTAATAGGAGAAGACCATAAAACAAAATGCAGACTTTGTGATTGAATAGTAGATCTAACCTAGTTTTTTTTATTCAACTTAATTAACATAGGTATACATTTGATTTTGATAAGCAAATTATACCTTGATGTGCAAATAAATAAATATACATTTATATTAATTTATTTTTGTAATGTAACCACTTTTGTATTATTAAATACATTTCATAATGCTAGGTGGTTTTTTATGATGAGTGTAGGTAGATTTATTTGGGGTAAGACATATTTATATATTTATTTAAATTCTGAAAAAATAGTGCAATAGTAAACTGAAAATAACTAAATGTTATTTGGTATTCAAATTAGTTTCAGTAAGTTTGAATAATCCTATCCCATAATCAGGTCGTGGTAAGACTGTTAAGGTATATGGGTAAGATTGTACGTATGTACAACAAACAATTTGCATACGCCTAAAAGTTTGAATCTATGAATTCCTCCTCGAAAAAAAAAAATACATGTACTTCTTATGGGAGTGATTTTATCGCAAAAAAATGTTTAACGTTTAAAATTTTACTATCGAACTGTGAACCAAACCTGTTGAAAAAAATTTATATTCACCACGGAAACTTTTTTGCGCAAAACAATGTTGGTGACATTGGCCGCGTTCATGTTTGTATCCAAAGCGATCTGGATAGCTTTGTGTTGTTGTAATCCCTTGTAAAATCACAGCTGATGTCAAAGCAGCTGTTGCCGAAAAATTAATCTCAAGCTATCCTAAAAATTCTGGGATACTTATCTATCTTATGAGAAACGGCAACAACAGCTGATTTGCGTTCAGAAACATACTGGATACTCGAGTATCTTAGATAGGCTATCCTAGTGCAACCTGAACGCGGCCATTGTTTTGTGGAAAAAAAGAGGACAACGAATACAAATTTTTTATTTCAACTCAGATTTTTTTTCTTCCGAAAAAAAAAATTCTTACCACTTATGTTTTTTTTTTTTGTTCAAAAGAACTGCAGACTCGGCTTTACCAAAGAACTAGAAACAGATATTTCGGTAACAATGATTTTTTTCAAGTCGCGCGAAACCGTTAATTGTGCAAGGTAAGTTAATCTAGACATGTCAATTTATAACAGTTTTGTTTATAATAGTAGGTATACTGTTTTTACAGCCAGGGACCTATTTCACGGAACATACATCACATACATTGTATGAATGTATATACCTTAAAGTAGTCGCCAAATTTGGCTCATTGTAAACTTTGAATTTTTAGAAAAGCTATGCGTCAACTTAGAAAACGCATAATTTAAAAAAAAAGAAGTGTGTTAATAAACGCACACTTTTATTGGCGAAAAATAGTTATAACTTCTATAAATCGAAATTTCTCTAGTCTCATTCTGTTGACTTCTCTTTTAGTGAATAAAAGAATCCAAGTAATAAAAACAAATTTGGGTTTATTTATCTTTAAGACCATGCTCCTTCAGCACCGCAACCAAACGAAATTTCCAATTGTTGAAATTTATACCGTCGAACAAATGAACAAATGAACTTTATATTTATCTTCATCCATTGCTGGGCCCATAACCTGTTGACTTCTCTTTAAGTGAATAAAAGAATCCAAGTAGTAAAAAACAAATTTGGGTTTTATTTAATAATAAATAAATCAAATTATATAAGTGACTCCTTTCGCAGTTTTACGAGAAGTAAAGTTTTTCATAAGAAAACTTACTAGATCTAATTAATTGCAAAACATAAAACTAATTAATTATTTAAAGATAAAGTGCTTAGCTTATATAACAAGTGTCCTATTTCAACACATTCTTACGTAGGTTACGACGCCAGTTATAGCTTTTGAAAACCATTAGATATTGAAAATTTAAAGTTAAAATGCAAAATTAATGATTATTTTGATACCAATATAAAGCATAGTTATTATTTCTATATGCTAAACAAAAACATTCATTTTGGCCAAACCTTCCACACAAAAACATTTTAATAATTCAAAGATCATTGGTAAGGCATTCTCCTCCATTCCTACCGATACGCATACTGGAAGGGTTGAAAGTTGTAAATTATAATTGACCGGTAAAAC
This sequence comes from Epistrophe grossulariae, assembly GCA_929447395.1. Lineage (NCBI taxonomy): Eukaryota > Metazoa > Arthropoda > Insecta > Diptera > Syrphidae > Epistrophe > Epistrophe grossulariae. The sequence continues at coordinate 33,021,655 of OV839567.1, read as the reverse complement.
TTATTATTTTTCAGCAACATTGATAAAACTCCGAAAAATAGGCAACAAAATGCCACTTAGGCCAGAACACGAAGAAATTGATGTTTGAATTTGTCACTCTTATCTTTTTAGGCTCTAATTTAAGAGAGTCAAAGCATAGACAAACAAATATTCAGCACTGCAAGCAGAATCTTCTCTTTGCATTCTCCATTATGGCATTTTCTTTAATTTATATTTATTACTGTCATATTATTCACTTTATACGTCCAGATTAAAACTTAAATCCGGATGTACATTATACAAATTCAATGTTTTAATCTGGATTTGTCAAGTGAATAATATGGGCGTTAGGATATTGTGCATTTTGGTTTTCTCTCATTGTATTCCACGATTATTAATTTTATATTTGACATTCCTTTTTTTGTAGAAATCAAATGATTGTTGATTTAAATGTATTTTCATGCGTGTTCGGCAAAAAAATGGCCATATTTAAGATATAAAATTTAGATTTGTTGAATAGACAGAAGAGTAAAATAAATGCAGAAGTTCTACATAAATGCTGATTATAGCAAATGCGAAAATGTAGACATGAATACGGACATATTCAAGTTCATAGATGTGCTCTTTGACACATTCGTTGTTTTTGGCATTAATCTATCACGTTCTTCTTTTCTTGATATTTGCAGATGAAGATGAATGTAAATCCCCCATAAACCAAAAGTGGAGTTTAAATTTCCACTGTGAAACTGGGGGTAAGTTCGCCATAATTGTTAAACTATAATTATAGCAAATATAAGCGAACTGAAAAATGCTCATATAAACTCTCCATTACATCGGTAATATAAAAAAAATGACATTTCACTGACATTTCTATCACGTCACGTGCTATCTCATCTCGGCGGGAGCACATTTCTAGATTTTCTCTCAAATAGTGTGGTGGTCTTGGCCGTGAATCGTGGTGTGCTGGTCCTATCATCGTGTGCTTCTTATTAACTACAGCTATTAAATTTTCCACAATAAACAAAAAAAAAAAAATAAACGTAAACAATAATAAGAAGAAAATGCTTGCCAAAAAAGAAAATGAAATGCGTGCTCTTGCACTTAAATTATACGAAATTAATGCTTTCAAGTTTGGCGATTTTAAGATGAAAGTTGGAATCAATTCACCTGTATACTTCGATTTACGTGTCATTGTAAGCTTCCCTGAGGTCATGGTAAGAGCAAAATTTAAGTTGGGAATAAATGAACACTTCAAATGTAAATGTCTTGTAGGAGGAAGTTTCCAATCTGATCTCTGACTACGTTCGTGAGAACAAACTTCAATGCAAACACGTTTGTGGTGTTCCCTATACAGCTCTTCCTATTGCTACAATCGTCTCAGTACGAGAAAATATCCCCATGCTGGTGAGACGCAAAGAAGCCAAAAGCTACGGTACCAAGAAACTCATCGAGGGAAAATACAATGCCGGAGACACGTGTTTGATTGTTGAAGATGTCGTCACCTCTGGTTCTAGTGTTTTCGACACGGTGAAGGATCTTCAAAAGGAAGGAATCGTTGTCAGTGACGCGGTGGTTGTCGTTGACCGTGAGCAAGGAGGAAATGCTAACATCGGCAAACACTCTGTTCGTATGCATTCCCTATTCACTTTATCCTATCTGTTGAATGTGCTCAAAGAAGCTGGAAAAATCCAACAAGAAACTGTTGACTCAGTCTCCAAGTACATCAGTGGATGTCAAATCAACAGCGATGGTTCCTTCGTCGATGGACCCAAAAAAGTTGGTGAGTTTCGTAATTTTTCAAAAAAAAAAAAAAAAAATGAAGAGTGCTGATCATCCCGCCAAGGTGCGTTGAACTTACTTGTTTGTTGCATACGATTAATGTCAACACAAATTCAATTAACCTTGGACATTATTAGTTTAAATAAATTGGCGAGCGAAAGAATAGGGCGGGCGATAAATTGTTGTCATCAACAAAAACAACTATGACAGATAATTTAGTTTTGCTTTTTATAGACATAATTTGTTTAGTCTTTGATGTTTGTGGTGTTTCACAACTCGGTCTATTTGAAACAAAAATATGATTTGAAGACACCAATGAATTATGGTTACATTGGAAAACATTCATATGTCTAGTCAACACAATATGTGCATACATACATATGTACCTAAAATCAAGAGATAGTTTATGAAGATTAATTTAACATGTGAAATGGTGATGATTGGATAAGATAAATACTGAAATGAGACTATATTATTGCTTAAGTAAAGATAAGCCTATTTAAATTGTTGGCAACAGTAAACTAATCGAATTGTGACATAAAAACTAGAACTATTTTTGGTGACAAATATAAAGATAACATAGACATTCAAAAACGTAAGAGATTTTAAAACTGTTGCTGGCAATTCAATCAATGCAAAGCAAATCGACCTAAAGGACTGTTCACATGAGAGCGACCAACGACCGACGAATAAAAGAACAAATGGGATTTAAACTTTTTAAAAAGCCTAAATTCTTCACCCCATTGTAAAAAAAAACTTTGCACTTTTGCAATGATATAAGACCAGTTTGCATCGGATCGTGAATACCCCTAATAATATTTTATCTTAGTATTACCTTGTACTCATGCATAAATTATACATGCATGGATCTTACAGTTTAGTATAACAACTGTAATACTTCTGAAACTAGCCTACCCGTGCGAGAATTCTCGCAATTACATACAAATTCTTTATGTTGAGTTTTGTTTTTCTGCCTACATATAATTGTTCCCGTTAGTTGAAATGTGTAATACCCTCTCAGATGCATCCCTCACGCAAATTCACAAATCAAATACCTACACAAAACAAATGAGAAAGTTAACAAATTGAATGCACGATTCTTTAATTTCCTAAATACAATATTTAACAAAAAAACTGGGAAAATTTACAAATTGAATGCATTACCCATTAATTTTCTAAATACAATATTTAAGAAACAAATGCCGTTTTTGAACAAATTATTAACATTTTTAAAATAAAATTATAATTTGTCAAATCAGCAGGTAATTTCGTTTCGTCTAACACTTCATTTGTCAAAATCGGTGTAGAATGAGAGTCGGAAAGTGAGTCTAGACTATAGAAATAGTATATATGAATATTTTGATTTATGATTATTTTGACACCAACTATGCTATGAACACCATCAGATTTTTTTTTAATATAATTACATTTAGGAAAAAATTTTAAATCATTGAAACGGTTTTTTAAAATCAAATAATACATACAATAGATTTTAAAGAAAAAAGAAATGGCACGCTTTCATCTATTGATTTGTAGTCAAATTTTCAAAAAAATAATTTTGAATTACAAACAAAAAAAGCGTTTTATAGTTCTATGAGAGATACTGTTAAAAATAGCCCAATTTTAAATTGTTTGCTCCTAAATGGTAGCCCATAGCATAAAGAGAAACATATATTAAAATATATATAAAAATTGTTTTCGATTAAAATAAGATTTTCCTTAACTGTTAAAAAAAATTGAAATGAAATGCTCAAAAAAGCTAGGTACTGCTTAGGCTGTAACCGAAAAGAGTTCAATTGCAAGTAAAAAGTTGTACTACATATTAGTATCCACCATCTCTCGAATTTAAATTTTTTTTTAATTTTACCACTGAAATGATAAAAATAAAAAAATATCAAAAATTTACAAAGGAATAAGTGTTAAAAAAAACAACTTTCCCATACAAAAACTTGCAAAGTAACTGTGAAGTTATCACAATATCATCTGCTAGTATTTTGGTTCATAAAACAACTCACAGTGTAACCGACATTAAACAGACATCGAAATTTTACTTTTAAGAACCATTCTTTTATATGCAATAGCATAGTGACAAGTGACAAAACTGCAGTTCTTCTGAACACTGCTTATTTATCCGATATTGACACAACATTTTTAATGAAACCTTGAAACTGTAAGTCCGTCGACTGACAATCGCTACCCTAGGCGATAACCTAAACACAAATCGCAAACAATAGTAGTAAGCGGTTATGAAGAGACGCTTCGAGTGCAGTAGTTCCTAGTCGTTATCGGTTGTTTACAACTTGTTTAAACGAAACTATTGAACTATTTAAAATGAACTCACGAACTGACGTAACTGCTTTTTTAACATCTTAGGAAAACGCATATTTTAGCTATAATTCTTCATTAATCATTAAATTCAAAAAAAGAAACCCTCCAGTTTACAAATCAATAAGAAGAAAATCGTTTTAACAAGAGCAAATTATCTTATATATTATTTCTATAGTCTAGACTCTCTTTCCGACTCTCATACTACACCGATTTTGACAAATGAGGTGCTTTGAGAGCGGTTTCAATTACATACTCAATTGCTTTTCTTCAAAAAAAAAGCTATTAACAAAAATATTCTTTATTTCCTTTATAGTTTATTTACTTTTAAAGTCTGTTAGATCCAGTCTCATTCTTAAAAACAAATTTTAACCTTTTAAATTTATTAGCGCTTATCAAATGTTTTAATTTTGTACGACACATTTTTGTTTTTGTTAACCAATTTTTAACCAATTAATTTATTTTGTATGTGACTTTGAATTTATTTTTTTATTTAATCTTTCCAGTAAACGAATTTGCCCGCACAAAAATGACATTCGAAAGTCGTTCAAATCTTGCAAAATCCGAAGTTGCTAAAGATATCTTCAATCTAATGGCATCGAAGAAGACTAACTTATGTCTTGCTGCTGATTTGACCGATTGTGAAAAGATACTTAATGTAGCCGATGTATGTGGACCATATATTTGTATCCTTAAAACACACATCGACATTGTGGAAAATTTCAATGAAGACTTTGTGAGGAACCTGGTTACATTATCCAAGAAGCATAATTTTCTAATTATGGAAGATAGGAAATTCGCCGACATCGGTAATACTGTATCAATGCAGTATTCCAAAGGATTGTTCAAAATCGCACAATGGGCTGACCTGGTGACTGCTCATTCAATCTCTGGCCAGGGTATATTGCAAGGTTTGAAAGCCGGTCTAGTTGATGCACCTAAGAAACGTGGTGTCTTCCTCTTGGGCGAGATGTCATCGACAGGCAATTTAATAAACGAACAATACAAAGAAGCTACTACAAAATTGGCAACAAACAATGCAGACGTTGATTTCGTAGCAGGAATTGTTTGCCAGAGTGCTGATTGCTTTGCATTTCCCGGACTGATACAATTGACGCCGGGTGTTAAAATAGATGAAACTGGAGATAAATTGGGTCAGCAATATCAAACCCCAGAGTTTATTGTACAGGAAAAAGGTGCCGACATTGCAGTTGTTGGTAGGGGCATACTCGAAGCTAAATGCATTGAGAAAGCGGCAGTATTATACAGAGACAGATTGTGGGCGGCTTATTGTGATCGTGTTGCTAAGTAACATCCGAAAAAGTTAATCCCAACAAATTAATATTTTTTTCTAATCCATTGCATATATTTTTTATACAAATTTATTTTTTTTTCACTATGAATGTTATTAACATATGTAAGTAAAAATATATAAAATGTATATTATGTTTAAAATAGAAATTTTAAAATGAATCTGTTTAATGAATACTTTAACTGAGTTTTAATACCTCATGTTTGACCATGGTCTTATCAATCTTATCAGATCCATCGAATGCAAATGAAATGACAGCTTCATTAAGCTAAAAAAAGTATTACCTATAAAAATACAAAATTTTGAGCATTTTTATTTGCGATAATCCCCATCGATTTAACAGTGTTACATACCACTATATTTTATTTCTGAAATTCTGAAAAGCGTCTATTTGAATAAATTTTTCTTTTTATCGCAATTTGCGTTTTATTTGGAACAATCGGTTCCCTCCTAGGGACAGAAGAATACAAACGTTCTCTCGGATAAATAGTACAATAATGCTGTAATTAAAAAAAAAAATTGATCACGATGAATGCAGTTGGTTTTGTATGTAGAATCTTTTGTGGATTCTCCGCCATCGATCAAAATTCGAAAATTCTTATTATTATTTGTCATTAAAGCAGGAATCATTTTCATCGCTCAACCAAATTTTTCGTTTAAAAAATTAATCATGTCGATTATGGAATCCGTAACACTTGATTCGCAGTGATTCACAGTGCTGAGCTCTCTTTTTTCCTTACTCATTTGTCGTGCAAAGAAAAGAGAACACTGTATTGAGAATCACTGTGGATTCCATAATCGACATGAATATTCATACAACTTTTCTGACATCTCAGAAAGATGAAAAATGATTCATCCTTCCTTTGTGTTAGTGCTAGGAGGGCATTTCAAGGTCAAATAAACTTAACAGTTCAAAAATTGGTACATTAATAATCCAGCTGTTGTATTTGTAGAAAAACTACAAAGTTGAGTATAGACTATAGTATACCTACTTTCAAACAAACATCCTCATATCTTTTAACTAAACAAAATACAAATATTTTAGTAATTAATCTTTCTTCTTACTTAGTTTTATTACTATAAAATATTTTCAAAAACTTCTGTTTTAGTAACCGCCATGGTCTGCGTCTGTGTCCGTGTCTGAGCTTGTGCCTGAATAATATGAAGAATAATCAATAAAATAAAATAAATATACACATTATAGTTTATAAATTTTTTTCAAGTACATACTTCCATTTCATCCCAATATTCCAAAATTGTGCGATTCAATCGACGTTTCAATGCAAACGATTGCTCTCTCGAAAGACTTCTGAGCTCGGATGCAATAAAGTTCCCAAAACAAGCATGTTCGTCATTTTTATTCTTCATCTGCTTCAACGGCAAATTTTGTTGTGAAGGTTTGGTATTGATAGAATTACTGTTTACAAATGGTGGTGGTGGCGTTGGTGTGGGTGTTTCCACTGTTCGGGGGCTTTCTTGTTTTATCATACTAGAAGAGCATTGTGAGAAATCAAAATTTTGGTTGGAGGCGAGCGTAGAACATGATGCCGTCGTCAATTCTGTATCCAAGTTCAATGTGGAATTGCTCTTCAAAAATCAAAAAAAAAAATAATAAAAGCCAAATAAAAGCATCGTGCTAAATAGAATTATTTCAATATTCGATTTGATTATTCATAGATTTATATAAACATGCTATAAGAATCTATTTCACCTTGGGCCTTTTTTTGTAACTTGAGTTTAAGGAAAAAATAATTGTATATGCAATTACTTCATACTTTCCAAACCAAACTTCAATATTCACCTTTTTTTGTTTTGCCTACTTCTTTGCCTATTAAGTAATTATTCACATTGGCTAACATTCGCATACCGATTCATCTTTATCAATCCGAAGGATTCGATTTTTCTGTTACGTCTTCCAGGTTTCAATCAATGAAAGATACATCGTAGTACCTTTAGGTATCAATCTGTTTAGTCATTTGCCGATTATGTAATTGAAAATTTAAATTAACTGCACACTAGTTTTAACCGGAAATCTAGCGACGTTTTCCGTTAGTAATAAAAATAAGTCGATTAAACTACGGGTTACCAGTTACCAGACCTGAGCTCACTTTTTTTTTATCAAATTATTGACGAAAAACGTAGCCAGCCCATTATATTATGTATTTTGTTTTTAGTAAAATAATACTAGGAATTTTTGTAAAAGAAAATATTAATCAAAATCAATACGAATAATTGTTAAACTTACCACATTGAAGTTCGATGTGTAATCAGATATGTTCTGCTCCCCATTCTTGCTGATGAATCGCATCGAGTGAAAAAATCGCCACAAAATTCTTGGTGGTTCGTCTGTGCCTTCCGATTTCTTTTTTGCTATTTTGTTTATGTTGCATTTGTAAGTGACTCGCAAGTTCTGCCATTTAAGTCGGCAATCACGCCAGTCATAGTCGTCTCCTAATTCTATCGCCACTTCTTGCCATGATTGTGGCTTTGGAATGCGATAGTTGGTGCTGCCGATGTCCCATAGTTCTGGTCGGATTTGTACATTATAAATAAGTTCTCTTATTTTATCATCTGGCCAATCGCCAGTCAATTCTCTTCTTGTACGTTGCTTCTTTTTTCTCCATTTAATTTTGCTATCCATAATTTGATATTTTCTTTGTGGAAACAAAATTCATAAAACGTATGACATAATAATTTGTTATGCAAAAACCAAACCCAAAATATGTTCCACTCTCCACTGTACGATGCCAACTATGAACTGACAAACTACTGGCACTTGTATTATTTGCCAACGCAAAATGATGTGACAAAAGTTGCGCTGTTTGGCTAAGTGCCATATGTTTTTTTTTTTCTGTGACAGTTCATGCCATATTTATGTATGTACATAACACAGTTAAGTCAGGCATAACTGACAGTTTTGTTGCTGTCAAGCAAAGCGATTGCAAACGTGTGGCATTTTATGTATTCCTCTTTAAATATTTGTATACTCAACAATTAATAATAATATAAAAAAAACTGTCGCCCGAGCAGGGACTTGAACCCTGGACCGTTGGATTAAAAGTCCAACGCTCTACCGACTGAGCTACCCGGGCACCTAAAATAAGGCGTGCATTATGATCAATAGATTTATGATTATAGAAAACATTGGTTTTCTGGCCTTCATGTATTCGATTGTTTTATTTTTATTTTTTCGGAAAGAAGATGGTATCTAATTGTTATCGTTTGTACAACTTTGAATATAATTTGTGTAGGTAGAAAATAAAGCTCCAAAGAAGCTTTTTTATATATTTAATTGTTGTCTATAGGACAAGTAAGAAATTGGCTTCGTTTTGAAGGTAGGTACCTACGACTACGATGATTAAGGTGCTGCAAAATAATGTCTAAGATTTCTTTTTGAGCGACAAAATACAAGCATAATTTTTCCTATTGAAGGGGGCGAAAGTATTCTTCTGCTGAAGTGGGAGGGGCAATTTTCTAAAGAATACATATCTTAAAATTAAAAAAAACTTATTTTAAAACAACTAAAACAATAATAGATAGTACCTACTCACCAAAATAAGAAAATCTACAAAATTAGTAAATTTCATAAAAATCGGAGAGAATTTTGTTAAAATCCGATTGGATACCTACCTGAGATGGTCGCAAAAACTCACTCTTGGGGTTTGAGTGGCTAAGAATTTTAAAGATTTTATATTCAGCTCTATTCTGCTTAACTTTCGCGTGAAATTTGTAGCCATACTTTCCGTTGGAAGAAAACGATTGCTCCGAAATGCGTATCAATTGTGATCAAAATTTCAAAAATTATGTCGTTTTTCATTGCAATGTAAAAAAACTTTTTTTTTAATTTAAATTAATCGCCCCAACTAGAAAGATTGCATATTTCGTGTTGAAATTTTATCTGAAATTCTTTTTTTTACAAAACATGAAAAAATGGGAAAAGGTAAAAAAAAAAAAATCCGCAAAGAGATCAAATTTGTTGCAGGTACAATAAAAAAACTGCATTCCTACCTAGATTCTCTTGAAAATTTCAAAAACAAACATCAGTTAAGATTTACACTCAAATAGAAATAATTAATAATAATAAATATAATATGTAGGACATACTTATTGTAACATGTGTAAAATTTTAAAATTTAGCAAAAAGGCTATGATCATTTTCTATTCAGCACTAAAAATTGAATTGGGTTGAAATAAAGCGATATCACCTTGGATGGGAATATTCCGAGAACCAGAATCTGTTAGAAGATTTTGGTTTCAAGTTTAAGAAAGACTTTGAAAAAAAAACGCAATTTTGAAATTATTGAAACCACTTACAAGTATCGTTTGCAGAAATATTGCCAGCAAAACAATTTTTTTTAATTGGTTCGAAACAAAGTAGGAATACCTACCTATAACTTTGAATGAAAATATTTCTAGAAGTACCTAGGTCTTGCAGAAGCTTTTGGTTTTCAATTTTAGACAGTTGGTTCAGATGAAAAGAGGTTAAATTTAATTAATAAGATCTATGCTCTGGGTCATTTTCAAAACAAATTAAATGGTTGATATGCAATGCCCACAGCCCAACCAACATATATACCTACCTACCGATTTTTTCCCATGAAAAGTAACAGATGATCTATGAAATATTACTCTTTTAGCCACAAAAATAGCCAACATTTTCAACAAAGTTCGTTCGTTAATCTCTCTTGACATCAAGTTAGGTAACAATGCAGCAAATAAGTGAAGAAATTCAAATTGTCACAACACATTACCTAACCACTAATGAACAAATGTTGCTTTGCTAACTTGGAATTTATAGAAAACGGAGCTTTGTCTTTTTTTGAGAACATAGCCCTTTTTCGTGCAATTACTATCCTGTAGGTACATACACATCTATTTCGTCTATATCTCAACTTATTTCGTTTTTAGTATGCTAACTATGTATCTTTAAATTTTTTCACACTTTCTGTAAAATAATGTCATTGTTTTAATAAACCGTTACCATACTTCCTCAATGTTAAAATACAAGTGCAAGTGCGTGCGATGCAGTCGTGGATTGGATGTTACTTTTTCTTTATGTATGAGCTTTTTGGATAGCATGAATACAAAATACAAATCTATCTCCAGTACGCGTGCACTGGTGCATTTCCATGAATTATCAACAAAAGTATGCAAAGCCCATCTCTTTTCATCTCTTTTTTCTACAAGCTCCAAAAAGTTTCGCAAATCCCATCCCCACTACCATAAACGTGGAATATAAAAACCAAAAGCTTACCTACATACATATGTATATGTATAAAGTATTGGAAATTAAATCATACAATTTAAAAACTATCGTTCCGTTTCTCACATTATAACACCCATCATCAACCCACGGCACGACGACGACGACTCAGTTTCACATTGCTGTTTATAAGGTAAAGCTATTTGGAAGACTTGAATCAAAAGACATGTGCTTAAAGATAGCCCCAACGGTAGCAAAATAATTTAACTCAAGAAGTAAATTAATTGTTTATTATTTAACCCAATTGTGAAGTAAATATTGTGATAAATAGTTCATTTATTTGAACAGTGAACAAATAATGTAACATAAATATACATACATACTTCCAATAAGAAACAAGATAAACTATGGGGAATAGCAGCGATGCAAACAACTGTTTCAATAGTAAGTGAAGTTCATGACAAATAAAAAGCTTATCAGGACACAAATAAGGACAATCATAATGCAATTCAGTTTGTAGTTTTTATCACAAGCTTATCAAACTATTGAGTCAACCTTCTGTTGGAAAGTGAAAACATTTAACTTTCACTATGATGTTTTTTGCCTATCTTTTTGGTTTTGGTAATATGTATTTTAGTTTTTGTTTGTTTTCGTTTTTATTGCTTAGCCAACAATTCAAACTCAAAGTCAATGGAAGATACAGTCAAAGAAGATAATGCAGAAGCAGTAAAGTATTTAGAGCATTTGCTAAAGGACGGAGCTAAAGAAGAAGACGATGGACGTGATTTGGAATTACCACCGTGGTACGATGAGGAATTATTTAAAAGGTAAGATTTATTTAAGCAAAATTAAAAATTTCGAAAACACTAATCTTTTTCCCCACTTTTTAAATGTTTGTTGTGAATTTTTTTCTTAATTAACCCTGGAACCAGTTTATGAATTGTGTTTCGAAAATCTTAAACTGGCGCACATTAATAGGGTGTTACAAAACTTTGAAAGGTATCAGTGTGCAGTGTTTATGTCAGAGGTGGCTGTTTGGGGTATATCCTAGGGCAACAAAATTTGTAGAGGCGGGTGGAAGAAAATTTTCAAAACTTTATATTTTAAATTTTTGTTTAATAAATCCTAGTTTATGAGAAACAAGTAAAAAACTGTTCAATTAGAGTTAGGTTGTTTCTTATACTTGGTAGGAGAACGTAGGTACCTGCCCACTGAACAAATTTATCAACATTTTTGAACCCATATTCTTTTTAATGTTCTAGATAACAAAGTGTTATTTTTCAGATAAATAGTCCTTATAGTTTTCGAAATAAATAGATCTTGAGTACTTTTTAGAAGCTATTGCATACAAAATATGACCAAAGTAAACTGAGTTGTTTACGATAAATTCGAAAATCAAAAAATGATTCTGTGAAGTATAGGTAGGTACCTACTATAAGTAACTATTTCAGGATTTTTTTAAATAAAAGGTAGCTTTATATAACAATAACCATAACAATTAATTTGTTTTGTATAATAATCTGTTAAACAATAATTGTTGAGAATAGGAAGATTTTTCTTTGGCCTTAAGAAAAATTAAAAAACAAATATCGGGAAAATGCTAAAAAACGCTACTTTTACATATCAAATAAATAAAATAGGGAATATAAAAAATTGTCGTTGTGAGGGGGGTGGCCTGATTAATAAGACTAAGGGCGGTCAGAAACCTAAATGCACCACTGCTTCACTTGCAATAAGAACCTCTATTAGCAGTATTGATTATAATAATACCTATTATGGCCGATAATTAAAACTTAATGCAATAATTTTGTTTGTTTTTTGTTGTTTTTATTTTATCGTAATCACAGTTAAAATAAATTGCATTTAAAAATTTAACAAATAATTTTTTTAAACCAACAAAATGTTTGTATGTAGGTACTTTCGGCATTTATACATAGTGCCTGATAAGAGCAAGTTCGTAAATATTTGTTCTTAGTTAATATCCAAATTGATTTTAATAATACAACGGTGTTTAAGACTGTAAACTTCACATAACGAAAATGTTGGACTTTGACGCTTACTTAGGCTTACCATCCGTCAGGATTTCGCCTGTCGCGTCAGGCTTTTAATGTCCAATCAGGCTTTTGCCAGGTTTTGACCTTTTTCAGGCTTTTTTATAATAATCGCACAAAATATAATCGTTAGAAGAAAAACGTTTACTGAATGCTTTCAATTCAAATGCTTATAAATCGCAGTGAACACATTCATTTTTGTCATTTAGTTGTCACTTTTTAGAAAGAAACAAAGAGTTGTGCAATAGGGTGATTCAAAAAAACACCTTTCTCGAAATTCAACCGGGACCGGGCGAAATTATGAAATCCCTGAAAATGTCATACTTTTAGCACCAAAACTCAAAAAGTTATGCAGCTTTTAACATTTGAAAAAAAATCAGATTTTCAAGCTAAATTATTGAAAAAGCGCTGGTAGCAACCGCTAATTAATGCTGTTCGATTTGGAATTTTTTGGTCTTAATTTTTTGTTTTCAATCTAAGCTTCATAATTTCGCCCGGTCCCGGTTGAATTTCGAGAACGGTGTTATTTTGAATCACCCTACTGTGCAAGATATGACATAGGATTTTATGACGTATTTTTTTTGTATGCTTTTATTTGTGTCTGCTACAGATTGCAGTTGCAATCTATTTATCATCTCGTGTGTCGTCTTCGTGCATCCAAATCAAGGTAAATTATCTATGAATGTTTTTTTAATTTTTTTTTTTTTTATAAAAATGAAGTTTCAAAAAGGAAAAAAAATGTTTTTTATTTGTCAGGCTATTTTCTCAAAAATTAGGCTTTTCTTTCTTTACGGTCAGGCTTTGCTGATTTTAGAGCTGGTAACCCTACGCTTACTGAGAAAATTGCCTTGTTCTTGGATTATTTCCGTATATCTCTTTAACGACTCGACCAATTTTGCTTTAATTTTATACAGCCAGTAACATCGAAATTATAGTCCAGTCAGTAAAGCCAAAAAAACAGAACAATTAGAAAATAATCACCGGAAAGCTGAATTTTAGTATACTGTATACAGTAGGTATACTTAAGAAACTGTCAAAAGTTCCCATCGATATGAGCGCCGCTAACAATTTTACCGGGGGTTGAATGACCCCCAAAATGGTTTTATATAAATAACTCCCAAATGGTAAGTCATAAAAAAAATGTCAGACAAATTTGCAGCTTGGAAAATTTCATACAAAAAAGCTTAACATACTTTTTTTCATAAAAATAACCTTTTTCAAAATAAACCAATCGGAAGAGTTAAGGGTCTTACTTTTCTATATAGTTGGGCGTATTAGTTTAAAAATTGTGCATTTTGTGATAAATGCATCAATTTGTTTTCGTTTTCAGTACATTATATGAACATGATTTTAAGATATCGGCCCACTGTATCTGTCCACCCCTTTAGGTGGGAGGGGCAGATAAAAAAAAAATATTGAAAATAGAAATTAATATAAAAACACAACGGCCACACCTACAATATCATGTTGTAACTTTTTTTAAAACCAGTAATTTATTCTTTAATTATGTTTTTAAATTACTTTATTTTAGTGCTCAGTTTTTGAATAAATAATTTTTAAATTTAATTTTTCGAATTTTATTCGAAAAATTAAGAGTGGCGCTCATATCGATGGGGACTTTTGAAAGTTTCGCTAACGCTATGAGGAGGCTATATCCAGCTTTCCGGTGATTTTTTCCGAATCAAATGCTTTATTGACTGGACTAATTATACCTTTCCGATAAAAATGTAATTGCAAGAAAAAAATAAAACTTTATATTATATTAATACGTACATAATATGTACATTGCCACGATATAGTTATGGAGCAAGTTCGTACATCGTCTGGTTGATTGGTACAGAAGTGTTTTTCGATTAGATTGTAGAGAGATAATACTGGTGTTCACTTCTGTTTGGCATGAAGCAATTAAACATACTGCTTTAATATGTATACATATGTACATAGTTATTATAATTATAATTGAGATAGGTATACCTACTGTATGAATAGTTTAATAATTAGTTATAGTTCCAAAACTATTGGTCTTTGTATTTCACAGAATTTTAGAAGGAACTCAAACTCGCTTTATTGTATTTTTAAATCTTCTTACCTAATTTTCGCTTAGCACTAATGGGTTTTTACTAGTGTTGGTTAAACATCGGAAAATTTTACTATCGATAGTATCGATGTTTTTCGCAAAAACTATCGATACTATCGATAGTTTAGTATTTAATTTTCTTGTAAAAACGAAATCAACAGAAAGATAAATTTTTCATATATAAGTGTAGGTATGAACTTGTATATTTATTTTCATGGAGTGCACTGAACTTGGGTGCAACAGGACCGCCGATTTAGTGGCTGATTACCAGTAAGAGATTCTGAATGATGCTTAGACCTTATGCATTAATTACCTTCGAAATACTTTTGGGGGTATAGGGATTAGGTAGAAAAAACGAGTTTTGCTCTACGTCTCTTCATAATTCATATACATATAAGTAAAATCCGAAGTCGTTTTTTCGACATTTTATTTAAAAAGTAAAATCCATTCTTAAAATCTTGTTTTATATTCTTTTTTAACACAGTTATGAGTACTAAGGTGGTTTAAAAAAATCCTTCAATAAACTTCATAAATAAAAGAATTTACTTTTTTTTAGAATTTTATAAGATATCTTAAAACTTTAAATTAATAAATAATTAATAATAAAAGATACGTTAAAAGCCAATATCTCAATCTCAACAAGAGTAAAATCGATTCTTTGATATTCTTTTATATTCTTGTCACAATTATGACTTATAAGTAAGGTGTTTTTTTTTTTAAAGAAGACATTTTCTGCAAAAAAGTTCATATTTAAAAGA
The DNA here is from genome assembly GCA_929447395.1 of Epistrophe grossulariae. Lineage (NCBI taxonomy): Eukaryota > Metazoa > Arthropoda > Insecta > Diptera > Syrphidae > Epistrophe > Epistrophe grossulariae. The sequence goes on along the minus strand of OV839567.1, from coordinate 33,006,171 downwards.
AGTTTTTTTTTAGAATTTTATAATGCTTTAAATTAATAAATTATTAATAAAAAGATACGTTTAAAGCCAATATCTGAATCTCAACAAATTGAAGATTTATAAAATTACCCAACTCCGATTAGATGATGTTAATAAAAAATATAATAAAGATTATTTGGCCCACCATTTACATGTAACAGGTAATTGATTTATAAGAACACATTTTGATGTCGAACACAGTCTTGTTTTATAAAATTATGACCATAAAGTTCTTAACCTATATAAAATTATATATGAATTTAGTCTACAAAAATTTTGAAGTTTTGTTTAGTTAATAACAAATTATTTAAATTTTTATTTTTAAGTTGATATCTCTTTTTTATCATTATCTCACCCGCTTTTTACATTTTTTTCGATAGTATCGATAGTTTTAAACTATCGGCGATAGTAATCATCGAAATCGATGATAAAAAACTATCGATACTATCGATAGACTATCGATGTTTTTACATCCGAATTCGATTAATTCCCATGTTTCGAGTAGTTTTAACAGATAGGTAATTCATTATTTTATGGACTTTGAAAAACATTTTGTTACCACAACTGAAAAGAAAAGGGACCGAACGCAATAAAAAGTAACCAAAACAGAACAGTCTAAAGCTAAAGCTAAAACTACAAATACAATATTGTACACATATGTATGTAAGTAAATTAGAAAAACAAAGGATTTATTAACTTTCTAATTACATACTCACCTAGGTATATTCAATGGATAATCATTTTAATTCTTTAATTTAAAATAACGATCAAGTATCAACCAAAATATTAATTTAAATTTACCAGTTATCTGTCAAATTAAGAAAATGAGTGCTTTCAGTAATTTTTGTATTAAATCATCGTGGTCATGAACATATTTATGCATCGCTTTACATGAAGTGATCGAATTAGCTTTCAATCGTTGCAGCCGTTTTCGAAAAAAATTAAATTTTCCGTGACGATTGTTTAGGATTTTTATTAAATTCTAAACGCAAAAGATTAAATTAAATATTCATTAACAGTTAAAAAATTTTGTATGGCAGTGCTGAAAAATAAACAGCTTTTAGATTTAAATGTTATAAAATCCTAATGTAAAAGAGCAATATGAGACAGGACTTGATAAAATGGTTTATGTTTCACAAATAGAAAGCATTTTATCATATATAGATGTGTGTATATTATTCACTCGATACATCCAGGTTTAAACTTAAATCCGGATGTAAATTATACAAATTCAATGTAAGTACATCCAGATTTAAGTTTTAATCTGGATTTATGTATCTAGTGAATAATATGGGCGTTAATTAGGCTATTTTTAAGAGTCTAGAAAGCTTTGGCTACATTATATACCTTTTTCTTTGGAATTCGACTTCAAGTTCAAAAATTGCTTTGATTACTACAGTTACGAAGCGAAAGTTCCATCAAAATTGTTAAAGTCGCTTTTGAGATAATATAAAAATTTTGATAGATGAGCTAACAAAAAAAAATTTAAATTTTTTCTTTAAGGAATGCCATCCAAATTATTTGTACCAAATTTAAAGCAAATTATTCACAAAGCACAGTTTCTGCCTGTTCAAACCTGGAGGTTCAAAATTAAGGCCGGAGTATTTTATAAAATTTCGAAATTCTAAATATTTATGGACCTAGAAAATGGACAAAAAATGTATGCCTGAAATGGCCAAAAATATGTGTTTGAATTAATTTACTTTCATATAAATGTTTCCAAGTTTCCATAGGATTATCACAAATTTGATATAAAAGCTTGATAATTTTAACAGTAGAAAAGTTTCTAGCAAACTTTAAAGTGATGATTCAATTGAAAATTGAAAGAATCTAAAATTATTTATCTTGAAGAAAAAGAAGATATTTTTTTCGCTACAAGTTAAATCTCATCCTAAAGAGTAGGTACCAAAATTCGTTGTTTCTCGCCAGGAATAGGCTTGGAAAAAAATTGCTAATAGCCTAGTTACTTTGCTTTGAAACTCTGTGCATTTGTGTGGATTTCTAAGCAAAAGTCTGTCAAAGTTCATACATATAAAAAAAAATAAAATAAGTAGAAATTCAATCAAATGCACAGAGTTTCAATAAGTAAAGGAACACACCTACATAATCCTGTTTATACACATTACTGTTCATATAAAAAACTGCAACTACTCAATTACATTATATTGCATGTTTCATTTTTTAATAATATGTATTAATTTCAGGGTTTAATAGGTATACCTAATACATAGTGGTTGAACCGTGACTGTCGATATCTGATGCCATTACTAATTAAATGAGTCTATAACTAAATTTAATTGATAGTATAATGACTTGAGTTATTACATATGCATTATGTATGTTTATTATGAAAACTGAGAGTTCAAGTCCACAACGAAATTAATGCCAATTTTCTCTCAACTATACATTAACTATGTGTCTTATTTAATCATCTTATTGTTATAATAATGGCTTATTAATAGCAGTTTTCCGTTCATGTACATACGTACACATAATATTTGTCCAAAATGTATAAGTGAATTTATTTTAATATTATTGGTATTTTTTTTAATGGATATAAAATATTAAATATTTAATGAGTGGAGATTCTATAAAATCTTCATGAAAGCAAACAAGGTTTGTATTATCAGACGTTGTTGTATAATTGATAACCTCTTGACATTAAAAAGAAATACCTCCTACTGAAGATCGATTTTTTTCGATTTTTTTATTGATAATGAATGGAAATAAATAAAGAAGATTACAAAGGGTATACATACATAGCTGCTTCTCTTAAGCGCCCTTGATCACATAAGTACATATATAGGTGCATGACCAATATAATTCCCTCTTGGCCTTAAATCATCCCGTTGAACAGAAGAAACTTTGCAATAACCATTCTAGTTATTCAAAGATGACTAATTTTAATTCAAATTTCAGTCATAGAATACAAAATCCATTATTCATAATACTTAATCTAAAGTTAATTTTATTATATAAAAATTAAACTTTGTGATGAAATCGTTTAATTTGATAATCTGATAATAATAAATGAATTTTATGCTAATATTCTAACGTCATATACCTATGTGATACTTTAATGATTCCATTGGGACAAATTAATCAAAAAAAAAAAAAAAACAATTAATAAAATGTAAAATCCCTTAATTACCGATTCGTCATAATCCAGTGTGATTCTTTTTAGTGACATCAAAATTTTAAATAATTTGCTAGCGATATGAATATAAAAAAGGTGTTAATTTGAAAAATTAGTACCTACCTAAACACATTTCCATAAAAAGATCGTTATACCTACCTACTTTATAGTTTAGAAAAGACGTAGCTATACTTGTTCTTGTACTTACTAAGTAGGTACTTGTTAAAAATAAGAAAAAAATATTTTCGTTTTTTTTTGTATATATGTATATATATTGTAATTTTTTACTGGGTAAATATTTCGTCATGATAACAACAATAATAGAGCAGCAGACATAATATAATTGTGTCAGAACAAAAGAAGTATTTTCTCGTATACATGAAAAACTATGTAAGATCAAAGTAAATTGGGATTTGGGTGCAATCACATACACTTTAGTTTGTGTATGGATGTAAGTTTTACTGAAAAAAAAAATATATCATGGGAACGGCTAAGGGAATGTCAATTTATAACAGTTTTGTTTACAAAAAAACCGTTTCTTCACCTCAGCAAAGGTAGTGTTAGTATTAGAACACCTGTTTAAAATTTGAAAAAATTAATGTTCATATGTATAATAACGTGTTGTTTTCATTGACAACCACGTGTTGTTATTATTGTCGCCGTAACAAAGCTTTATTTTCTTATTTTATTTTACAAAAAAGTCACACAATTTGTTTCACCTCTTCATTGTTACTTTTTCATCATGGTGAACTGATGTTGGCTAAAATTAAAGTATGTCATACTTAATATTCCATTCTGAACATAGAAGATGCTCTTATTTATAAACGTTGTCTAACTTTAGACAACTGTCCAACTTTGGAAAATGTGTTCAAAAACCTTGTTTATTGTTCTCTTATAGCTGCCTAACTTAGACACAAGAGTAGGTTGTCTTAACCGTGATATAGTGTGATATTTATTTTTATTAAATAAAGCATATTGCCACCAATTTAAAAATAGTTAGACAGTGTCTAAGTAGACAAAAATCTAATAAATACGACTGAGAATGTCTATGGACTGAAAGTTCAAAAATCGATAGCTAATTCAGATGTTAATGAAAAATGACTCCTGGGGCTTCGTAATCATAATCGTATGGCCGTGTAAAACCAAATTCGTCATGGGCGAAATCTCTGATGTTTTCTTGGCAGTGTTGCTACTGATTCTCAATAATTGATGCTGCCGGTATGTGATTTCTAGGTTTTTAGAGACTCCATCCTGTGGATGTCTTGCAATTGCAGACTTCCAACTTCAAACTTGGTCAGTGTTTTCCTATTTGGGCGAAGTAGTACGAATAGTGATTTTTACTTGCGATTGTATATGTACATAGGTACTATATGGATTGCATTATGCAAATCTGTAATTTTTTTTTTTCATAATATTGTTTTTCAAAATTCTGTGTGGTCAAAATACTGTAAGTCCATAATTCTGTATGTCATTATACTGTAAATACAAAATTCTTTACGGCATGTGTTAGTTGCCCAATGCATTTTAAATAGAACCGCACCAACACAATGACACTGTTATGGATTTTGTGTTTTTAGTATGAAATTTTGAACTGTTTTGCGCGCGCACTGTTTTACATTATCAAAACGATATTTCTTTTACAGCATTTTTACAGAATTTTGATGTACAGAATTTTGCAATACAGTATTTTGACCAACCAGAATTTTGCTATACAGAATTTCGACGTACAGTATTTTGCTCATACCTAGCATTTTGCACATACAGAATTTTGACATACATATCTACATTATTTTGGCATAAATTATTTTGAACACAGTATTTTGCAACATACAGGATTTTGACCCCAATCCTATTGTATATCAAAATTTTCAAAAAAACAAATTTTGGATTTTTAAAAATTTTTAAAATTCGATATTTCAAAAATGGGTAGATGTTTTTTTCAAAATTAATTTTTTAATTCCGGGTTCATAAATTCAAAATTTTCATAATTTTAAATGAGATGGCGTGTTGTTGCTAAAACGATTTCAGAAATTGTTTAATCAATTTATTTCTAATTGTATATTGATTTTTTAACAACTTTACAGTCTATATCTTAAGTTCCAAAAATAAAACTTAAACTAAAACTCCTTATATTTTAAACAAATCAGGCTGTTCTTCACTATTCGAAATGAACCGCTGTTGGTTACTTTCTACACCTTTCGTCATTCGTCTTTAAAATCAATATAGCTAATAGTAGATACTTTTATGCAACCGTCTAAAGACATTTTATAAAAATAAATGTTATTAAATTTTCTGTTCATTTCAATCGGCTGTCGTTTTTTCCATCGTAAAACTTAACACATTATTAATGTACAAATTATAACTAATTATTAATGTCTATCATCTTTTTATTTTTAGTGGACAAAAATATATGAAAAAGTACCACTTCGTCATATTCTCTGGAATGCTCAGTGGACTTGTAGCTGTATTAGCTATTCCGTCAATATTAAATGTTCTCATCTGCACACGTCAATCTTCTACACCAGCAACCGCTTATCGTCGTTATGTTCGGACTATTTTGCATGTCTTGTCGTGGTATGATTATCCACTCAAGGAGGGATCAAAAATTTGGGAAAGTCTACATATGGTTCGAAAAGCTCACTTACGTTCTAGCAGAGCATGTGGAAAACTTAAAGCAGGTGGAATTACCCAAAAGGATATGGCACTTACCCAATTTGGTTTTATTGGGTTTATAACTTTGGGGGCACCAAGAATAAATCTCTACGATCAGGAATTTCTCGAAGGAACTTCACACATGTGGAGAGTTCTTGGATACCTGATTGGAATTAAAGATGAATATAACATTTGTGGAGAGAATTGGGAAATCACTAAGATGCGCCTAGATATTGTCATGCGAAAAATTTATCAACCAGCTCTAGAAAATGTTTCTTTGGATTTCTACGAAATGACCAGATCGCTTTTAGTTGGCTTAAAGCCAATTAATATGATGCTCACTCCTGGATCTTTTATTTTTTTCACAAAACGATTAGCTTATTGTAAAGGTTATGAGTATTACGACAAAGATTTCCCCAACCAAGTACGAATTCCAGATCAGAAACAATACTTCGAAGATCTTAACTGGTGGGATCGTTTTCTTGTTAGCTATGGATTATTTTTAGTCACCTATTTGCATCAATACTCAATTGTCAGGTGGTATCTAAATCTTAGGATTTGGTTTATACAATTCTTAATGTATTATTTTCCTTTTGGAGCGTTTTTCAAATATGGTATTAAGTGGTCTTATGTGAGAATATTTACATCCTCATCGGATAACGAAGGGCATGAGGATTAGTTAAGGGAAAATTATTTTAAGAAATATGGACAGTAATAAAGTGCCTTTTCATATGGTTTATTTGTTATTTATTAATTATTTTTTCTTTACATGAATATAAAAAGTATAAAAAAACTAGTTAGGTATGTACATATGTATGTACATATATAGTTAATCTTAAAAAGTAAGTAATTTATCATGATTTTGTTAACGAGAAAATGTTATTGGTTTATAAAATGTAATATTGTTCGAACTGCTTTTGAATATTGGACTGCAAAATTATTACAAAATCGAATAAGTAATTTATGAGATATGCCAAAATAACTCTTATACACGAATCTAATATTTACTTCCCTTATAGAGCCATTTAAAACAGAAGATACAATATTGCTTAGCCGTTTTATCTCTATTTTCTAGTTTGATACATACAGAGAAGGCAAGAGCATACCTTAATCGTTATTTAAACGTTGTCGCCGAAAAAAAATAAATAAAAAAGGTTCCACATACGCCATAGTTAACCATAGTCTCTTTAACGGTTTTTTAGTTTTTGTTTGTATTGAATAAAAAGGCATAGGTTTGTAGATGATTGTTTCAAATTTCATTGGAATCCAAAATAAAAACCAATGGAAAACAACGTAACGACTTTAAATATACTTTGACGATGTACACATTGGACTGCCTCCTCCGATTTTCTTCGACGTCTCTGAACTTTATCTCATTCCCACTGTATCGCGAGTCATGTCTTTCTCGCCATAAAATGAGAGTGAGATAGAATGCAGAAATGCCAAAAAAAAGTCCCAGGAAGCAGTCCAATTTGAACACCGTCAATGTAAACATCATCCGTGGGATTTTATTTATAGTATATAGTAAGTAATTACTAAAAAATCTCGTCCGCGGTAGCCTATTTTTTATTTCACATTTGGTATACTTCCTAATTACAGCTTTCAGAATAATTAAAAAAACACAAATAAAAGAAAGTTTGCTACAAACGAAAAGCCAAAAAAAAAAAAATGACTTGAACCAAAAATTAATTTTAGTTACATAAAATGGACAATTTCATTCGATACTCGAATAAACCTTACAAACCCGCATACGCAGTAGGATTGTACTTCTGTTGATGTTGTATTACTGTGGATGTTGTATTTTTAACCCAAGGGTGTGTGTTCAAAATGAATTTGGAAATCTAAATCCAAAATAAAATTTTTGTGTTGTTTTTTTAATACATGTATTTTCGTAAGTAAATCTAATCTGGTTCGGAACTGGGGGAAAATAAAACACAGCTAATTACGTAAAATAGGTAAAAAGCCAATTATTGCGCTTTTCCAGAAACTATTTTTTTCATTTCTCTTTCTAATTTGACCGTTATATATATTGACAGAAAACAATGCAAAACAAACAAATACGATAACCTACGTATACAGACTCTCCAAAACCAACGCGAAACGCAAGCAACAAAGAATAAAAATAATTGAAACATTTTTTCAAAGGAGTGAGTGTAAAGCGGCCTCTAAACCGTACAATTTTCGTTCAGATATTTTAACAACCGTAAAACTATTGTATCGTGTGTTATGTGTATGCGAGCTTGCGACCGACGGTTAAGCCGATATCGCTTTGCCGATGAATTTAACCGCCGACCTGCAATTGCATACATATGATTGTGAGGAGGTCTGTGAGTCGGCTATAAATTGTCAGTGAATTATAATATAGTGTGTAGGTTATATACAACGGTTGTGCTGATATCGGCACAATTCCAGTTGTACATCGTCTAGGGGCCGCTTAAGGTTCTCTTAAAACGCGAAACATTCGGAACGACGACGAAACTTTCGGCTGTCAAAATACATTTACAGGGCGATAAATGAGAGTACCTAGCAAAACCAGCGCACAATGTGATTAAACGAATCTCATGTAAAATATATTGACAGCCGAAAATTTCGTCGTCGTTCCGAGGCAATGTTTGTTGCATAATTTAAGACTGACATATGGTGGAACTAGTATCTAATTTTAAATCGGCTCACTGACCGAAAGCGAGATCGTAGTTTTGCATTAAAATCAGTTGTCTCGTATAGGAAATGAGAACGTACCCAATACGTAAAAAACGCAGGAATAGACAGATTTTATGATTTTACCTGCGTCATACTACTAATTTGTTCACTTTGAAAGTCTGTGCATTTGTATGAAAATCTACCCAAAAGTCCGTCAAAGTTCATATAAAATAAATAAAATGTGTAGAAATTCACACAACTACTCGTTAAGTTGGTTTTTGTGAATTTAAAAAAAATCGATTTTAACAAATGCCAATTAATTCATCATTTCACGTCTAGCCACTATCACTTCTTACCAATTTACAATTCAAAATTTAAAGTTCGATTTGTGTGAAAAATATCTCAACAATAGACAACATTATTTTAAAGCATATCACTCCTTAAAAATTCACAATTGAAATTCAATTTGTGGGAACCTTTTTTTTAGTCGAATAAATTGAGCAACCTTTGGTTGGGACAGTATCAAAAATCTCTTCTAGAAGTTTTACAGTTACAACTAGAATCAGAAATCGATTAGAGTTAAACAGTATTTAATACAAAAAAAAAAAAACATAAGTGTTCGAACCTTAATGCCCGTTTACATAGGAATTTTACTGAAAGTCGTTTTACTGAAAGTGTGTCTACACATAATGAAAAAACCCTTTCAGTTCAATCTACCTTTCCCTATCTCACAATCTTAAAACTCATGAATATCACACTCACATAAAAAAAGGATTTAATGTTTCACCCCAGAATATTACGCATCGGTGAATTTTGGGTGGAACCTAGCTTTCTCGCTTTTACGCACATAAAATCTACCTGTCTCACTGGATGCGCCATTCAGTGAAATGCCTGTGTAAACGGCACTTACATGTACAATATACATGTTTGAATAAATCCAAAAATAAAATGGTTTTATGAACTCATTAATAAATTCAAAAGAATTGAATAGACTAGATATTTTATTTTGAATCATTTAAAAAAAAAACTTTTATATCTAAATAAAATAATGATAGACTGTCGGTTTCCACTATAAAGCCGACGATATTATGTACATATTTGAAAACAAATTGTATAACTTTTATGTATAAATGTGAATGGAAGTTATAGCTAGATCGTTGTCTTGATTTAAAAAAATTGCATTTCTCAAACCTTTTTTCGTTATAATCGGGTTCAACTGTTTTCTGTTGTATTTTTTTCATAATTTATTATATAACAATATGCTGCAGCTAAGTGTTTAAATTTGTTTGACATTCAAACCTAAGCATTTATCATACAAAAACCAGTCTTTTTTGCTACGTCCGTAATAATATACATACATATAAACAAAAAAGAAGTAATTTTAATTTGTCACTGTCTCACTCTTTAAGTTTGAAACGTGCTGGCCATAAATTCATGAAGTCATATAAATCAATGTTAAACAAAGAAAATTTTCGAATAGCTTCTTTAAGAAATCCAAATTATTCATATCCAGCCCAATTATACCTCAGCGCAATCAAAATCATTGAAATAAATTAAAAAATTAAAAAATCTACAATTAAATAATTACTCTGAAAATCGGTATAATTTATTTTTTTTAACAACACACATACACATAATCATTTCGTTCATTTACACTTAGTAGCTATAGGTAGTAACTCCAAATCCTAGGTTGTTCATTTCGCCGTCAATCCAGGTTCGTCCCAGTGCAACACTAGCATAAGCTGCAGGAATTGGATCGTTGCAGCCTAAGCCCCATGCAACTATACCACTTTGATAGTATCTGTTTTGAGAAGCATCAGCGGAACATACCAATGGACCACCTCCGTCTCCTGTGCAGGTATCGACATCTTTTTGACCACCAGCACACATGAAAGATGGATCCAGTATAAAGTATTTGCCAAGTCGCGATTCGCGGAACACAGACTGACATTGGTCGAAGGCTACCACTGGGAGGGGAACTCGTTTCATAATCACACTATACTTTCCAGCGCTTCCAAATTTATCACGACCCCACCCGCTGGACAAGCAAGTTTCTCCCGTTTTAGGTACTACATTAGGTGCGGGAAGGCAAACAACGTTTATATGATCCGCTAAAACAAAAGGTTTAGTCAAAACAACCAAAGCGAAGTCATAGGCCACATTTTGTGGATTAAAACTTGGGTGCATAATTATTTGCTGGGCGTTTAGTTCCTGAAATGGAAGTCGTTCTCTGGTCGTTTGAGAATCCCATTCACCCGCACGGGCTTTAAATTGATTCGGTCCGTATTTCCTTACACAATGTGCAGCGGTTAGCACTACTTGTGGATGTATTAAAGAACCTGCACAGAAATACTCCTCATTGTTGGTTGTCAATAGTGCAACTGTCCATGGCAGTTCTCCAAAATTCGCTTCGTTGTCGTTGTTTCCGGTTATCTCAAAATCAACATTTGTATTACGAATGCCACACCCGGTGGGTTGATTAGGCCGATCTACAACCGGTATTGGATTAATCGGTTCTGACACTGTGCGATTGTCAATGCAACAAATGTCCAAATAGTGTTGACAACTGTAGGGATCGAAACGTATATCAATTTTGCCGAAACCGTCAATCTCTCCATCATCTCGCAGAGTGTTATCGCCCGGTCGACACAGATAATACGGTACACAAGTGCACTTCACTCCATCGTCTGTCTTAAGTATTTGGGGCTCCGAAGTTGCTGTAATCGGCTCAGATGTTACAATGTCACCAATACCTGGACGGCGAGTAGCGACCGGTCGTATAGTTGTTGTTGTTGTTGTTGTTGTGTTCGGATTGAAAATATCCGCAATCACTCCGGCGATGTTTGGGGGAAGATCTTGTGCAAAAGCTGTACTGCAGCAGAGCACCGTCATTAAAAAGTTGATTTTTATTAACATTTTGGCAATCTATGAAAATAAATTATACCAATATACATTTTTTAATGTAATCAAAATAATAAATTTTTAAGAAGTAGGTATAAACAAAAACGACATTCAACGATTAACAAAAAAACTCACACTGATCGATGATAATGTGTGTAGGCGCCTATATAATGTATATTAATAAGTCAGTTGTATTTGTTATTATAAGAAAAAACCCTAAGCTGGGAAATTTCGTATGACGCGATCGATTTTTAATAACCCCTGGCACTCATTTAATTTACTATACATTGATATATATAATCGCACAAATGATGTCTTTTCAATGGACACTGAAATATAACTAGATTGGGATGAGATAAGTATCGGTATGTGTGTGACGGAAGATAATCGACTCAAGCCTGATCTTGCCAATGGCTACTAAACGAATGAGTAAGACTGTATCAAGGCAGAGAATAATCAAGGCTATCATATCGCAGCGAAGGTCCAAAGTGGTATGGTTGCCAATCGAAGAAAAATGTATTTCAGCTAAAATTTACACAAAAAATCTTCAGAAGTTAAATTTAAAATGTTCAGAGACATCGTGGAAAGATTGTGTTTGATAAGTAATCTAGACTCATGTCAGTATAAAAAAAAAACAATATAAAGTCAGACACTTCTTTTTCATTAACTCTTCAATAAGTGTTTTACTGTAGATTTGTTTTTTTTTTGTATATTATTATTAAAGGTTAAGTAGCAAATTTTATTTTTTAACAATTATGTGTCATTTAATTTTCTTTTAATTTTTATTATTCGAATTCTAGGTTCGGCTGTTTTATAGCTGCTACTCTTCTTGTTGAAAATCTTCAATTCTAATATCAGGTTTTAAAAGTCATTCTGTTCCAAAAATATTTGTACACTTTAATATCTCATTTATATATAAAAAAAAATTTTGCAAAATTTTTGGAACTTATCATCAGATATAAGAACAATATTTCAACTGTACTTTACACTCACATAGCTATAGTTTCAACTCAAACTGGAAATTACAAAAATTGCCCATCAATGTTTGATGTCTAAATTAAAAATTAATTTTCATCAATTTGGGGTGTGTACTGTGTAAATTAAAAAATAATTTTCACAACCCAAATTTACTATCCTTTGGGGAAATTTTTACCTTTTGCGAAAATTTTAAAACATTATTACTTTAGTATCAGCGGTATACTGGCCTAAATGTGTTCAGCTTGTGTGTTTGTATCACCCTGTTCGTCTCACAGTGGGCAGAAATCATCAAATTGGTGGTCAAAAATCTTAATTTTTATTGTTTAAAAAAATCGTTATTTTATAACCTTAAGTCAGCATAAAAACACTCATACATATATATAATAATATGACTTTTACCGCCATATTATTTAATTGGTTAATCCAATTTTAAACCTAAAAGCGGATGTAAATTCATATAAAATCAACAATCTTATATATTATTTCTATAGTCTGGACTTACTTTTCGAATCTCATACTATACCGAATTATAATTTTATTTTAAAAATGTAAATAATTTGTTCAAAAACTGCATTTGTTTATTTTCGTGCGTCTTAATTAATTTTATGTAATTGCGAGAATACTCGCACGGGTATAGGCTAGTGTAAATATATTCGGGTTTAAGTTTTAAGCTGGATTAATCGAGTGAAAAAAAAATAAAATAAACTAAAATTTAGAATAAATTAAAAATGGGTGTAGGTTTGATGCGTTATTTTCTAATATAAAAAAATTGAAAAACGTTCGTATTTATTTTAGTATGTTATGTGAATATTTTTACAACCTTTATTCATTTATGAATTGAAAATGAAATATGTGTTCTTTTAAAATCTTGCAGGAGTTATACGTTATACGAAACAAAGGTTTTAACAGCGACGTTTTCTTTCGCTAAATTTAACTTTTAGTATAATGTTTGTTTTGACTTAGTATAGTTTGCTAGCACTAAAAATAAACTGTTACTCTGAATCTCTTTTTGCAGGGTGTTATTTGTGTATTCAACTTTTTGTGAAATTTGAAAATTACGCAAATTAATTTTTTCTTATAGAAAAATATTTTGAATTTTTTCTATTATTTTTAATTTTCTCACAAACTATAACTCAGTTTTTTTATTTTGCAACTCTGTGCATTTGTGTGAATTTCTACACAAAAGTCTGTCAAAGTTCATAAAAATGTGTAGAAATTCACACAAATGCAGAGTTTCAAAGTAAAGGAAGACACACACACCAAAGTATCATCGAACATCAAAGCTAAATCATGAAAATAATAATAAAAAAATAAAAAAAAATAGATAATATAAAATTATGTAAGTAGGTATATACCTACTAATCTTTTTTTTTTATTTTATAACAACTTGATTGGAAATTTTTCTATACAAAAGCATAATATAGTTTTAATTTTTTTTTAAATTAGGTTAATTGAAAATAACTTATTTAATGTAGGAACATCTAAATACATCTGCTTTTAAAAATGATTCAGTACCATAATATTGTAGTTAAGTGTTGTTGTTTAGAATGGAACCCATTTCATTCAATTTGCAGTGTTCTTGTCTTGGACTAACCTAAAAGCCCTATATAGCTTTTTGTTGAACCTTATGCGAATCATCCTTCAAATTTAACCAAAATGACTTTCTTTGAGTACAAGGGGCCAGTTATATGTAGCTTTCATTGAAACTCATCATTGAAAATTTAAATTTTATGTTTTGAGACATTTAGATAAAGCTAATCGATTTTAATTTTGTAGCCAAAGCTTATGACTTAATTATTACTTCTAGCCAAACAAACAATCATTTTGATCTATAACCTTCCACATGAAATAACTTCGATTGGTAAGTTATAGTTTAATCATTGAAATAATAAAAGTCATTTTATGTGGAATGCTTGGCCAAATTTAAATTGATTTTGGCTATAAAAAATACTTGAATTATAAGTATTATTTTGGCATATAAAAAATTATGGCTCCCGGAATGTTTGTTTGGAAAAAACGCCAGAATTTTTGTCTGGCTTAAAATTGGAAAAAAAATGCCAGATTTTTTTGGAAAATAAGCCAGAAATTTGGAAATTGTGTCAGATACGAAAAAGAGCCAGAAAGTGAAATGGAAATAAAGCCAGAAAAAAAAATAAATTCTGGCCTAATTTCCAAGCTTCAATTCAATTTTTTTCAGGCTCTTTTTCAATTTTTAGAAATGGAAAAAAAGCCAGAAAAAAATTTGAAAAAAAATCAGAAAGTTTGGAGTCTCCAAGACAAGTTTCCTAGGAAAAAAAGCCAGAAATTTGTATTGAAATGCGTCTGGCGTTTTTTCCAAAAAAAATTCTGGCGTAATTTCCGGGAGTCAAAAAATCTAAATCAACAATTAAATTTTTTCAATGAGAGCTATGACTCCCCTAAGGCGGTTTAACCTGTATAAAATACACATGTTACAATTAAGCAGCGCATGATTAACTTCTTAACGGTAATTTGTACTATCTATACATACATACATATATGATTTGATTTGGTGACCTTTTTTTTAATAAATAATCGTTTATTGAATGGGTTTTAGGTCAAAAGAAACAAGTTGTTTTTTATGTTACGATCGTTTAATCCATGGCTTTATATGGACATCATCAGGTAGAATAATGAATTTACATTGTTACAATTATATTGCATTTCAAATAAACAGCATAAAGCATAATTAGCAATTTTTGACCTGAATCCTGCTCTATTTAGAATCCCCCCTTTTCCATAATCCATACGAGTTATATAGTAGTAGTAATGACTGAGAGATACGAATTGCCTGTTCGACTATCCTCTTAATGGAAAACAAAAATACAGAATTCTGCGATAACCTCATCACATCAAAGAATAATATTGCGTTCTTGAAAGACCTGGTATTAATTATATAATACATAATAAAATTCAAGGCTATAGTCAAACTCAATCTTGATTAAAACAAAAATACACCGTTGCTGCTTTCGTATAGAAAAAACTGCTGTTATATCCTTCACACTCTACATTAGATAAGTTTTAGGTTCGATAAAAATCTTAAAATAATAGTTTGAGAGCAGGGAGTTTACATTTCCCATCGTTTAGTCGGGATGGGCAAAAGACAAATAGTAATGGGAAGGAGTACTATCCCCGTTAAGACATGATATAAATATTATTATTTTTTTTAAATTAAGTTAGGTATTTAAATTAATATTTAAAAAATATTACAGACCAAGAGCCCGCAACAAATTTTTAGTGTATTGGCAAAAATTCATTCAAATATGAAAGTCTTGCATTCCGTGGTTGGGGCTTTTTGTCGGTAATGGTGCTGAAAAATGTTGCTGAGGAATCCTGTTCAGGTAACTGAGATTGTTGAGATTTCCAAGAACCCATTTTCCTGAACATCCCTAATAAATTGTGATAGCATTTAAAAAAATTGGTGCACGACTGGGTCGCACGAACTTGCTCTTATGTGCGGTCACACTGTGTTTTTAAAGTTTTATTATTTCAAAAACTATATTTATCTTATAAAAGAAATAAATTAGTTATGGGAATTGGGAACCTACATATATTATATACCACCTGCTTAAAACGTAGTTAAGTTTAAGGAAGTATTATTCGAGTAGGCGTATTTATTTATGAACAATACCTATATCACCGTGTTGCAAATATGAATGGAACTTACACTTTAGACTGAAAAATTGTAAACAAAAATATTTAATTAAAAATTTAGATTAAACAACCTCTGAAATTGTTTTGACACCAATGCGATGTTCATCATCCGATTTCTTAAGGAAATCTTAATTTATGAGAAAAAAAAATCGAAAATCGTTGGAGTTCACACACAAATTTTAATCAAAACCGTAGGAGCGGTTTTTGAGAAAAATGAGATTTTGAATATCGGTTTTTAAACATTTGGGTGGGAGTTACCGTTATTTTATCTGCTAGATAATGTTAAAAAACTGCTGGATGCCAAGTTTAATAAAAATTTATGGAGTCGTTTTCGAATTATTAGGTTCTCAAAAAAATACTAAGAATTTATCGGAAATTGAAGTGAATACTGTTTTTTGTATTATTTCTTACTAATAAACACAATTTTTAAAAGATAAAGGGCCAGTTTCACAGTGCATACTTAACTAAATAAGTGGCACTTAATTTTCCCATTCATGGACTTTAGACGTAGTTTTAAGGTCTGAGTAAGTGGAACTTAAGTGGCCAATATGGGAGACTTAAGTGTCACTTATTCCGATAAGTTTACACTGTGAAATTGGGCATTAATTTTCCATATCTGGAACTTAAGTGACACTTAATACTTTACTGTGAAACTGGCCCTAACACTTGTACATTAGCAGTGTTTTGTTGGGAAAGCTACAGTACCTACAGTAGGATTCTACACGAGTTACAAATACAACATCCACAGTAGAATTACTGCTAATAAAAGCAGAAGTAGAATT
Source organism: Epistrophe grossulariae (assembly GCA_929447395.1). Lineage (NCBI taxonomy): Eukaryota > Metazoa > Arthropoda > Insecta > Diptera > Syrphidae > Epistrophe > Epistrophe grossulariae. The sequence goes on along the minus strand of OV839567.1, from coordinate 32,989,392 downwards.
CTGCTGCCGATGGGTAGGCTACTGCGGATGTGTTATTTTGGAATTTCTTACCATACTATATATAAAATCCCAAAAAAAAACTGCTATTATTCAATTAGATCAGAAGTTGCTTGGGTATTGATGGGTGGTTTTCCTTTCCAATTAATGTATTCTTCCGACTGGAATAACGGTTTCAATTTTTCAATAGGCGTTTTTCTTTTTTAGTCCCGAGTGGGGCACAGAGCGGGCTCTGAGCGAATAGAGCTCACTCCGGACAGAGCGTGACCTGAGCACACCGATCTATTTAAGAAACTCAATTGAGCACTGAACTCTCATATGCTTAGTAGTAATCTGTCAAATTACATGAAAATTGTATGAAGTTAGCCGCGCTCAGCTTTGTGCTCGATGTGTTCGGTCATTTTTTTCCGAGCTCATCGAGCGAGCCCCGGTCGAGCTCTGAGCTAAAAAAGAAATGCAAGTTGAGAGCTCGGAGCGCTCCGAGTTAAAAAGTAACATAGTTTTCTTTTTGACAGCTCAGTGCCACGCTCGGGGCTAAAAAAGAAAAACGCCTAATATGAGTGCATTTCAAGCTCCTCTACATATGATGAAAAGTTGTGTTTGCTAATGGGGTTTTCCATTGGTAAATTCAGATTTCAGTAAAAAAATTGATTTTGTTCTTCGGGAATGGAACACAATTCTAATTGATTTTTTTTTGTCACTGCATTGGTGTACTTTTTTGTCTGTGAAATTGGTGTGGCATAGCTGTCAAATTTTCATTCAAACTTGTTGTCTTTTAAAATATGCAGTAAAATTCATAATAAACTGCTTTCATTTTTCAATAGGATTTTATTTATTTAAACAATTTCAGCAAACTTTTCGCAAAACGAATAAATTTCAAATCGAAAATCACATTTGTGAAGCTGACAGTTTGAATTTGTATTGGTGTTAGTAAAATGAGGAGCAAATCTGCCGAAAAATTTAGATTTGCAAATTTGATTTAAAATCGAAAATAAATCGATTTATTTTGCCCAATAAAAAGCAAAAAGAGGGGAAATTGTGTTTTTGACAGATCCAAATCAAAAATAAATTGATTTATTTTACCAATGGAAAACCCCATTCATTCATCTGTTGCATACAATTTTTCTTCATAATTTGATGGAAATTTTATCCAATGGCTAAATCTTTTATTAGTCTGCAAAAAAAATATTAAATTTTCTGAAACATTATTTCGACTTAGCTTATACCTTCCCAAAAACAAACCTGAAAACCATGATTTCCAAAAAACCCTGAAAAAAGTCTATATATATAGGGTATTCATGCAACGTTGGAAAAGCATCGTAAGCGTCTTAAAGTTTACGACGTCGTAAACGAACTGTCAAAATTTGTATGGGAAATCTTTTCCAACAAATCTTAAACTTTAAGACACAAATAAGTGTGTTAAACGAAGATGGTAAACATCGTAAACATGGTAAACTCTTGTAAACTTAGATGGAGAAATAGAGGAACGGGCACATCGAGGAAAAATGAGTTTTTTTTTCAAAATAGTGTGAGTTACACAAACACAACTGCATTCAAACATGCACTTATGTTTTGATCACAACAATAAACATACTAACCATCATTTTCGCCAAATAACTCAAGAATTAATAGATCATTGAAAGCAATTTGTTCATATAATTATATAAATTTACTTTTTTGGCTTACTTTGGGCATTTTTAAATTGCTGATGACAAATTTTACGAATGTTAAAATTAAATTAAATATTTTAAGCTGTTTGACGTTTAACGAACAGCTGGGGCCGAATTACGGCATCAGTGACTGAACGACACGTGAGGGAAATTTCATACAAAATATCGATAATATTCGATATTTCGTATGAAATTTCCCTCACGTGTCGTTCAGTCTCTGATGCCGTAATTCGGCCCCTGATTTGTTTACCATATCGTTTACCACATTTACGCAAAATGTTTTTTGGTGCGTTCATGAAACGTGTGTCGGAAACTTTACGATTTTACGACATCGTAAAGTTTAAGACGTTGCATGAATACCCTTATTTTGTTATTTAATTATTTAAGATACATAGGTACAGTGCTGCCAAAAACATTCCGGATTTTTTCCCATAGTAATGATTTTCTTAATACCAAGTAGAAAACTAACAACTTTCCATAAGTTTTTTAATAATTTGTAAAGAGTATGAGACATGTTAATAGCTGTGTTTTATTTTCTCCGAGATCCGAACCCAGATTGGATTTGCTTACGAAAATACATGTATTACAAAAACAACACAAGATCCAACTTTGTTTTGGATTTGGATTTCCAAATCCGTTTTGAACACACACCCTTAATTTGTAAATGTCGTCAGTAGTGTAAAGAAAAAAGACAACGGGTAAATACAAATAAAAAAAACACAAGGAAAAAAGAGTTGGGTATATAACAAGTTGTCACTGAGATCCTGGGTTGTTTTATTTTCATGTTCAGATCTGGATTGGGTCTGGGGGAAAATAAAACACTGCTAATAATTACCTTAAAAATTTAATGCTATACGATGACAAGAACAATAAAAAAAAATTATTTTATTAAGTTACTCTGTAACATGCCTGTGCAAAACTAACCGGATTTCAAGAAGATTGCGAGTCTCGATGTTAAAGTTACGGTTTTTTCGAGTCTTTTGACTCAAGCCGTAGATTAAAACGTTTTTACAAGTTGAGAGCAGTGTAAGTTGAAATTATATAGTGCATAAAATGGCTAAAACACGTTATAGCAACGTGATTCGATACGAAATAAAAGAAAAGTTCCAAGCCGGTATAAAACAAAAAGTAATTGCTGAAATCTTAAAAATTCCAACGTCAACGGTTTGCGACATCATTAAAAAATTTAAAAGTGGAAAATCAGTAGAAGGCGATCATTTTGGTGGACGCGCTCGCAAAACAACAATTAAAACTGATAGGCGCATAAAGAATTTCGTGCTAAAAGACCCTTTTGCGACTTCAAAGACAATTTGTGATGAACTTAATCTACCCATAGGGCCAAGTACGGTCAGGAAGCGTTTAAGAGATTTCGGTCTTTTTGCATTTCGACCAGCTAAAAAACCTCTTCTTACTGCTAAACATCGTAAAAAAAGGTAATCCGTAAAAGGTATTTGGGAAAGACTTAAAATTCCTTATCAAAATATTTAACCCAGGGTTGAATTTGCAAAAAAATCATCTTAACCGGTCTTTAAGCAAATGGAGGAGTGTGCTTTTCAGTGATGAAAGCAAATTCAACTTATTTTACTCCGATGGTGCAAGGACAGTGAGCGTCGGTGATGGTTTGGGGCTGTTTTTCAGGAGCAGGCTGCGGTCCTATACACCAAATCATAGTTTCCATTATAGGGACATTTTGCATTCAGTGATGCTTCCATACGCAGAGGAAGAAATGCCTCTGCGTTGGGTTTTTCAGCAGGATAATGACCCCAAACATTCTTCAAAGCTACTAAAAGAGTGGTTTGCAACTAAAAATATTCGTGTCTTAGAATGGCCATCTCAATCATCCGATTTAAACCCAATAGAAAACTTGTGGGCCATTTTAAAAAGGCGGGTTGGAAAAAAAAGCACACGTCAACAACTTCTCTTTTTGCAGCTTTGAAGAATGAATGGGAGAATATTCCTGCTTCTGTTTTCGAGAATTTAATCCAGTCCAGTCAATGCCTCGTCGATGCCGAGCTGTGATAAAAAACAGGGGTTACTGGACAAAATATTAAATAAATAATAAAAGTCAATTGCAAAAAAATTAAAATCCGGTTAGTTTGTCACATTAAAATTTTGAATTAACTTTAATTTTTTGAATTTTTTTTGTTTTGATGGATAAAGTTCCATGGCTTTTGTTTCAAATAATAAAATTGTTCAATAAAAATGGGAAAAAATTGCAAACATTTGATTTTTTCATTTTTATATCACAAACCAACAATCAATGCAGTTTACCAAAAAAATCCGGAATGTTTTTCACACCACTATACATATGTATGTATTTCATTAGTTTTAAAACGTAACTTCTTAGTTAATTAACTAAACCCAAATAATATATACGCCCATGTTCTGCATTTCGAATGAAATCGAATTGAAATCGCATTTCAATTTCACATGAATTGAAATTCCATGTTCTACAATTCGTTCGTTTTCGAAAATTTCGCAATTATGTAGTTCGAAATGTCAAAATGCAAGGTGCCTCCATTTTTAATTGTGTTTTAAAGTAAAATTACACTGAAGATGAAAATTAATTCTATATTATTGGCATTAAAAGGGAAAAAAGAAAGCGGAACTCGAAAGAAAAAATTAGCCGAACAATTTTGTAAGAAAAAAACTGCCCGACGCGACGACGGCGTGAATCTACCTACCTAAATATGAATGGTTCTGATGATTTTTATATTTTTTTATTCGTATGTTCTTATGAAAAAAATACGAAAATAATAATAAAAAAATAAACAAAAACATACCATTTTGTACCAAGAAATACAAAACTATCTGCAAATGCACCGATTTCACAACGCATAAAAATGTGGATTGAAAGAAAACGTTTAGAAAACGGAATGAACCGAAATGCAGAAAATCAATTTTCATGCTCGAAATTAGAATTCATTATTAGCATTTCGAACGAATTGTGGAACACCTAAATTCAATTTCGCCATGTGAATTCACAATAAGTGGAATGTAGAACATGGGCGATAGTAATGCTTTTTTTCTGAAGCGAATAATGCTTTTATTTATATCAGTTTCAAAAATAACCAAAAACAATTAAATGATCAGCATCAGATTGAAAAATTGTAAAAAAAAAAATCACTCCAACTATTTAAAAGATAAACATATTTGGTCTTATTTATAAAAGTTGTCTAACTTTAGACAAGTGTCCAACTTTGGAAAATGTGTTTAAAAACTTTGTTTATTGTTGTCTTATAGCTGCTTAACTTAGACAGAAGAGTACAGATTGTCTTAACTTTGAATAATGTGATATTTATTTTTATTAAATACATAAAACAAAAATCTAATAAATGCGACTGATTATGTACATAAGTACATATGTATGTACGTTAATAATTTAAAAAAAAACCTACATATTTCCGTATTTATATATTGGGTCTGTTTGGTAATTTAAAATAACTTTCGAATTAGCACAAATTTTCACAATTTTCTTGGCAACAATTAGATAGATTTACACAATTTTTTTTGGCTAATAGTTAATTTGTTTTATTGATAACCAAGTTTATTGCATGTTCATATGTAGGTGTTTTTACTTTTTAACAGATTTATGTATGTTAGCAGAAAACTAAATTATGCAGCATTGAATGAGTTTTACTTTGATACAAATTTTATCCCATACACTGTAGGTAGTCGACTTTGAAATAAGGTAGTGTTGGCAACCATAACTATGTACCTATATATATATAAAAATATTTTAATTTGTTGTCCGAGAAAAACAAATAATTTGAATCTCTTGACCGTGAAGGAGGCGGCATGTGTGTAAAATTAAAACGTAAAGCAATGACACACCGACACCAGATACACAAATTAATGTTTATATGAGTTTTCGCTCTAGACAAGTTTCTTGTATTATTTTCATAAGTTCGCGGCTGCTGATGGTTATTTAATATTTATTGTGAAAAACATGTATGGATTATTAAGAAGAGTAAATAATTTACGAATAAAAAAAATGAATTATGAACGAGTTGAAACCGAACAGACAAGTTTGATGATGATTCGTATAAATTTTAAAATGAACTAGTCCAGTTCGACAACCAACACCCCCTTGCTGATTTTGCAAACAAAACCGGTTCCTACCTCAAATATTTAGTTATTTTAAAATACACGATGTGTACATCAGTGCCAATTATTCCATAGGGACTGCAGGGACTCAACTCCAAAGTGTCAGCACATTAATAATATTAAAACAAAAACAATTCCGTGTCTGCTAAAATTATTTTAAAGGAAAACATTGTCGGCAAAAATCTAATATGTATCTTCATTTCCGAATATTCTTATTTATATATACATATTGTGTCAAATGCCTTAAAACGCATTAAAAATTATCTGCGCAGTTTTTTAAGCTGTCATTGGAATTCAAAATGAAATCTCAAAAACTATCGACGCGACGTTTATTCAATCGCAGATCGTTCTTCCAATTTAAAAGCATACCGTTAAATAACCACCTTATTACGAAAGGCGTTTTAGTAAAACGACACGGCATAAGCGTTAATCGGTATTTAAGTAAAACTAAACCTTTACCGTTCTCTTCTCTCTTCGCCCTACTAACCATTAAAAAGTTAGTCGTTTTACTGAAACTCTAATTGCCGCTTCTAGAGCCTTATTGTTTACTGTCTTTTTACTAAAACGCCTTACGCAATAACGGTGATTATAAAAAAGACTGATACTTTTTCTTAATTTTTCTTGACTAGGTATGAATTATAAAATCATTATTTGGTTGTTGCGGCACTTGGCAACCTAGATTCGATTACATATTATGTAAAAATGGCTCTAAAGTACATTATGTAATGTACCGTTTGTATAGATTTAAAATAAATGTCTACTTTAAATGAAAATAAAATTAAAGATTTTATAACAGGAGTTTCCTGAAGATTTTCCAAGAAGACAAACGCGTCGGACTTTTATTATAATAAATTAAATAATATTTATATTTTTTCTGTGGTCAAAGTAAGTGTTTTTATTTAAATTTTATTAAAACATTCCAATAAATACATGCAATTTCCACCAAGTAATTAACTATCTCTCTATTGAGCAAAGGTATATGTAGGTTAGGTATGTCAAATTTACAATGAAAATCTCCTTTAAGAAAACATAATAAATTATTTGTTGATTCAGATTAACTTGCGAATCATAATTTATACACATCGGACTCAGACTTTTATATTTGTGTAGAGAAATGAATTCGGCTGCCCGTTGACAAAAAAAAATAAATGTTTCCGCCCGGGATCGAACCGGGGGCCTTCCGCGTGTTAGGCGGATGTGATAACCACTACACCACGGAAACATATAACAAGCCTGGTTTCACAGTTTGTAATTAGATTACATTATAACACAGAACACTATCTAGCTATTTGGAAAATACATACATTAACACTCCTAACTTAATAACACGCACGCTGGAATGGTTGAGAGTTGTAATTCACTAGGCCGGAGGCCCTTCTTCTCCACGAGGTGTCGCGCTACCAATTTTTTTTTCTGTGGAACTGTCGATGGCCACTTTAAGTTCTATTGAGGGCATATAATATGAGAGCAGTCTAAATACAAACGATATTTCAACCTGTTTCGAGAATGTTTTAAAATTAAACAAATTAAATCGAATACAAAGGATTTAGTTTATTATATGAACCTGTTACCTTGTTGATAATCTCTATCCAAGTGAACGAGATAAGATTTTTGAAAAACTTACCCGATTTGCCATTCCAGCATAGTTGAGGTACATTAGAAATGAAAAAAGCATTTATGTATCTTAAAACTTTGAATAAATTCTTTTTTAAATTTGCTCTTCTTCACATATGTACAAATCTGAACTGACAGATCATTTGATATTTTATACTAAGTTTGCTACAATTTGTTTCATTAACTACATTTAACTACATAAACTACGTAGCAGATATGAAAAATGTAGTAACCATCCCTGCCTACGAATACTTCTCCTTTTTTGTTGTCCGTTTTATCATCTTCTTCGTATTCTGTTTCCTCAGACCAGTAAGAACATAGCTTGAACGCAATAATTTTGTCTATTCCCCTGACGTTTCGCCCTCTTTCTCTACTCGGCGTTACACTTTTTTGAAATTCTGTTGATTTTTTCACATTTTTAGTAGGTATGCCTCCGCTTAAACATTTCTAATGTTAAAATGTATATGCACCAAGTGACTGCCGTTAAAGCTGTTATTTTAAAGGGAGAGAATTAAAGTGAGTGGGTACATAGGAATCATTACATAATACATAACTTAGGATTCGGAGTTTAAAAATACAATAATTCAGTGAATTATTCATGGAGAAATTCAAATATTATTAATTTGTAGGTATAACAGTTTTAAGCAAAGTTAATTAATTTAAATAAAATGAAATATTATTAATAATTAGTCCAATTACAGACTTCATAGAAAGTGGATCCAGTGGCGAGCAGGGGGCGAGACTGCACAATGGCTTGGGTGGCAAAACCATCCTCGACGTTAACTGACATTAATTGGAAAAAATAATTAAAGTTTGTAAGTAGGTTCAAAAGATACTCCCTTTGAATTACATATGTAGTTTGATCATTTTAAGCACTTATTTATTAGACTGAATAAATGTTTAAAAAGTTTGTATAAAGTTATAAATGTTTCTTTTATGACGGTTTAATTTAAATTCAAATAATATTCTTCGAGCATAATTTATAATGAAAAAATATTAGTTTTTGCTTAAATGTTTGTATTCAATGTTCGCTTTTATGTTCATCAAGAACCATCAGGTACCATTGAAAAATGCAAGTCCTCTGTACATCTATGAATTTTGAGTGCTGCTTCTGAGTTCTGTTGAATCTTTTTAGTCTACAGCTGTTGCCCCTTCTCAAAAATATTCTGAGAAAAAATTGTATTTTATACCAATTTGCTTTTTGATTTTTACTTCTCTACCTACATTATTTTTGTCCTAATATCTTTGTTAAGCATTTCTTCATTACTATCACCATAATTATAAAGTAAAACATTGATATAGTTACTTAGATTTTAATTAGATTATACCTACTTCACAGAATCATTTCAATTGGCCAATCTTTCAAAAGAAGTTTTTTTTTATTTGAATGTCCGCGAAGACACGGGAAATTGTTATGATTTACCTCTATAGCATAATAACAGTTTGTGAGAGAATCTTGAGCCTTCTGAATGAAATATTGTCTTCCTCCTGATTTCTCAATTCATCTCGTCTCGCCTTTATTTTGGAGTTCATAACTTCTTCTACTGACTTTGTGAAGAATATCGTGTTACCAGTAAAACATGTGTTTCCGTGGTGTAGTGGTTATCACATCCGCCTAACACGCGGAAGGCCCCCGGTTCGATCCCGGGCGGAAACATCTAACTTTTTTGCAGTTTAGATATTAATTTGTATTATACCGCCGATTTTCGTTAGGTCCATCTCCAAAACAAAATTGACATAATAATTATCTCTCAGATTCCCAGAAATCAATTCAAACTTATCTCACAGTAAAACCTATACCCAATTTCTGGACAAAAGTTTTAATATAACCTTATTTGTGTGATCTATTTTAACAATATCCCAGAAAAATCGCTGGTGAAAAATATAAAAAAAAAAACTTTTTAAAAGTCCTGTGCATTTAAAATACCGATTATAAGTAGTCCTAAGTTCGTCTTTAATCTTTGCTTGATTCCAATTAATTTTCTAAAAGTAAACAAAAATATAAGGACTCTTCTAACTGCACACCAGACCAAGGTAATCGTCCATCAAAGTTCCAATAGCGAACTGAAATAATAAAAACAAAATATATTGAAATTGAAAGGAGGAATAGGATATTCTTACAATTCCAGTGGCGTCCACACGTGTACCCACAATTTTCAGTCGAATTTTATCCTCGCCAGAAATTACAACATCCTCATCTTTGGATTTGTAACAAGGTGGATTGCCGTTTGGACAGAATTGCATATCCGCCGGAATGGACTGCAACAAATAGGAAACATATGTTATAAATTGTTCATATTTCAAGTTGAATTTCAAACTTACATGATGCGAAATGAAGCAAGAAAGTGGCCCGATTTCCGCAAACATACCGACCTGGATATTTTGAAAACGTTTTTTTTTTATAAAAGCAAAAAGTGATCCAAGATATTACCTTGTTGATTTGTTTTACTACGGCATCAAGGACTTCTCCTTTAAATGGACGGAACACTATGGCTTTGTATTTTACCGGGTACACTACAAAGCCTTGGCCAGGTTGAATCACACCAGAGCCGATTTGATCGATTGTCGTGACTGCAATAACGAAGCCGTATTTACCTGTACATGTACCCTCGACTTCGGTGTATAGTTTTTGTTTGACTGTTTCCAGAAGTTGTGGTCCAAAGTAGCGCGGATGTAACATAATGTCGTGTTCCAATGATATCTAAGGATTTAAGTGTTATTTATGGAGGCATACTTCGTAAGGGATCTTACTTACATGATAGAACATTTTTGTGGATAAAATTTAATAGAAATTAATATGAATGAAGAATTAGTTCTCCTTGCATTTATTTAAATAAACAGAAGTATAGAATAAATAAATATATTTTTTTTAAAGAATGCGCGTATTTCCCAGCTGTCAAACGCTGAGTAGTGAGTATACGTTCACTTGCTAAACAATTCTTCGTTGAATTATTGCCAATTCACAATAAACGATGAGTTCTGTGGCACAGTACACAATATATTAAAGGTAATATCATTAGCGTTTTCATTTTTGTTCAGTTCTGCGCATCTGTCAAAATCGAATTATTATGGTGGTAAAATGGTGGATACAGTGCCCCTTTCCTTGTCTAATTTTAATATTTTGTTGTTGTTTCTAATGATGCGCGTTGAGTTCCTGTGGTCACTCGAACAGCCATTTTTATTTTTTGACATTTCCAACTTTGACAACCTGCGCAATATATTACCTTTAATATGTGTACTGTGGTTCTGTGGAGCTGCTGGATACCCATCGTTTTATTTTCCCGCTATGAACTGGCAGTGCCAGTCACTCACCGAGATGAAATTGTTTTCAACCATTTCAATGATCTCTTTTTATTATTGCAACTAAATTTTATCAAATAAAATGGATTCTTTTCTTTGGCTGAGATAAATCGTTTATTCCGAAATATTCCTCCATTTCAATTTTTATTTTCACAAAAAACAATTCATACATAATTCAAGATTTACAGAATCTGTTAAAATTAATCACATGAATAGCATTTTATTTTTTATGCAGGAACTACATATAAACTAGGCTCCGGAAGAACAAATTGTTAGATGTCACAAACATGAACTAGATAAATTATTGTGATCTACCTCAAAAATTAAAAAGTTTTGACACATGGACATGGAAAAACCCAAGCTGGAGTTAAAAAAATTTAAAAAAAACCACAGTGCATTTTATTTGATATGTTTATAAAAAATACAAACACTAAAGAGAGTTAAAACATAAATTTAAAGAATAAAAGCGACTAACAATTTTTTTATTGATAAAATTTAGTAATGTCAACAAAAAAATGTTCCTACAAAGGCTGTGGAAGTTTCACCAACAGTTCACGTCCAACAACAGAAACATTTTACTCATTTCCGAAACATCCGGAACGCCTCAAGCTATGGATGAAACTGGGTGGTTGTCTCAATGAAAAGGAAATACCTTATGTCTCGAGGTTTTTCTGTTCAAAACATTTCGATGAAACTAAATATGTTGCAAGTAATCCCAGACGCAAGCAACTCCTGAGCACAGCAATTCCCTATCCATCTGTGGAATCTTCGCATCAAAATGATTTGAATATTGTCGACGAAAATGAATATCAATGCGTTGTATCCAGCGTGCATCCTATTGTAGACGAGTATGAAGCCAACGAGCCCATCAAGTTGCAGGACGATGAAATTGCTGAGGAGGTCTCGAATGAAATTAGCTGCATTTCTGATAATGTCGAAAGTAAGAAAAATTTTGTTGATTAGTTAAATATTGGTTAACACTTGTTTCTAATTGAAGCACTTGAAAACTATGAAGAAGACTACCAAAGTGAAGTCAATTGCCCAACTGATTTCGAAGATGCTATTGAGGTTGAAAAGAGGCCACTCAAACGAAAGCTTGAGCACTCAATCATCAAGCAGCCGTCATTGCAAACAGGACCCTCAAAGCGAAGCGTTGCTATCGTTTCCAATCGTCCAACTTCCACGATAAATGTGTTTCAACATCAGCAAATAGAGGAAAGAGAGTTGTATGAGGAATGCGATTTGATCAATACTCCAGCCGAGTCGAATAACGTTACAACGTTTATATTCAAGGGGGAAGAATATGTTCAAATGCCAAAGGAGCAATATAACCGTGAAAAAATGACTTTGATAAATAAGATTAGAAGCTATGAGGAGGTTTTTAAAAGCGTGAAGCATTTGGTGGACAATGTTAAGATTTAATATAAAAAAAAAATATTTACTTGGGAGTATTTTCCTTAAAAATAAAATTAAGATCAACAAAACATCAGCCTTGACTATTTGTATCTTAAATTTGTTATGTACTATTTATTTTCATTTTCCCACGTAAACTTGCACCTTTTTTTGATTCTAAAAAGGTTTCCCCTGGCTGACCCTACACTGCACTTGAGATTCAGTGTTGATTAAAAGAAAATGTTTTGACTTAAAGCCTAGTACGCTGCTGAATTGAAACGAAAAATACCATACAAAAATGACAACGAAATCATTAACGGAAAATTTAATTTCGCTCTGCTTTTCGTTTGGCAGTACGCTGTGCGAAGAGCGAAACTTTATAATTGTAGCAGATTATTTGGAGAAGTCTCCGCTCCTTTTTTGCACTGAATTAATTATACAGGGGCCTAATTCCGTAAAACGAAAACGATCAAACGATATCGTTTGACTATACACATCTCTATCACATCTAAAAAGAAACATAGGGACAGCTTTTGCCAAAACGATATCGTTCGGTCGTTTTGGTTTTACGGAATTAGGCCCCAGGCTATTTATTGTGTGCAGAAAAATGAAATTGAAGTTTTTTTTTTTTTTATTATTTTCTTACATCTTTTTCTCTAATTTGTTTCCTTTATGCTATATTTTGATTTTGGAATTAGTGAAACTCTCCAATTTTATTTTCCGTTGTGTTTTCGCAAGCGTTTCGTTATCTGGTTTGGAGATCACAGCAAAATTTCGTTTCGCATCAGCAGCGTACTATGCTTAAACGATCAATCATACTGGAATACTATTGCTTAGATCTTTTTCTAAAAAACTGGAAGTCGAAAAAAACAAATACCAGCATCTTAATGCGGTCTTTTTGGGTGTTTAGATTGACGTAGTAGGTCATAAAAAAGGAGACTTCGAAGATCCAGCTAATTATAGAGGTATATCGTTTTTGAACACAACCGCCAAACTATTCTCATCCGTTCTCTATGAAAGGCTTACTCATTGGGTGGAAAAGAATCATATTTTGCATGAGTTCCAAGCTGGCTTCAGGAGAGGCTATTCGACTGTTGACCAAATATTTTCGTTGTTAAGCTTAGCAGAGATATACAAAAATAGGAACAAAAAACTTTATGCTTTCTTTGTCGACTTTCAAGCAGCCTTTGACTCCATACCACGAGAAGCACTCTTCTATAAATTATATATGCTAGGGATATCATCAAAAATGATAAATGTATTGAAAGCTTTGTACCATAATAATACTGCTCGTATCTGGGATGGAAAATGTCTTTCTGAAGATTTCGAAACAACAGTAGGAGTAAAGCAAGGGTGCGTTCTTAGCACACAACTGTTTATCTTATACATAAATGATATCACATGTTAAAGGTGGAATTGAGCTCCGTCAGACGAAAATTCCAGGGTTATTGTTTGCAGATGACATCGTTTTCCTCGCAGAGACAGTTGAAGGCATGCAGCTTATGATCAACAGATTAGGAAGTTATTGTAAGAGTTGGAATCTATCTGTCAACCTGGTTAAATCTAAAACGATGATCTTAAGAAGTGGCGGAGGAAGATATTCACGGCTGGAGAAGTGGGCGTTTAACGGACAGGAAATAGAAATCGTAAAGAAGTATAAATATCTGGGAGTGTTGATTTCATCGAATTCCAATATGAAAAAACATCTTCAAGGCAAACCAGCAGATGCAAAGCGTGCTATCTGTTCTGTTTGGGGCAGCTGCATAAATAAGAAGAGTATTTCACATACATCAAAGCAAGTGATATTTCGTGCAACTGCAACAACCATTCTTCTATATGGAGCACAAGCATGGGGTTATCGACCGTTTGAAACAGTGGAGAAGTTTCTACGTTACTTTATTAAAAGATTTTTTAGAATACCCGCTTGTTCCCCAAACTATATGATTCATTTGGAGACTGGTATTCCGCCTATGTTTTTGGATACTCTTAAGCTTCATTTCAACTACATAATACGTGTATTAGCAATGCATGAGCAGAGAACACCAAAAATAGTACTTATGCACTTATTGTCGATTGAAGGAGGATGTGTCCAAGAGTGGAAGAAACTGGCATCCGAATGTGGAGTAAACCTGGGATTTACAGTTGAAGAGCAAGTGGAATCGCTAAAACCAAAATTTGATGAATTGCTAAAGAAAAAAGGAAACCGAATGTACCATAAATTCATGGAAGAAGCGCAGAATTCGCAGTACAGGTTGTATTATAGCAAATTGGACCACTACTTAAATGAAAGAACATACTTTTTAGCTTACCATTCTACGGAATTAATAAGTACAATCTTTCGATTAAGGGGTGAATTATTGAACCTCAATTTCATACCACACCGACCAGAGTTACCAATTATATGTACCTTATGCAATCGTTATGAAAGAGAAGATGTGTTTCATTTTATGGCAATCTGTCCCGTTTTAAATGAATTTCGAGTGCAGTATTTTGGAGTTCAGTCATTGGAATTAGAGGAAGTGCTAAAAATTTTAAATGGATCACGTGGCTGGGAAGTACTTTTTAATTTCACTAGAAAAGCATTAAAATATCGAAATTGCATTGTAAACGAAAATTTTTGAAACAAGAAAGAAAAAAATGTATATCTATGTTAATTAATAATCAAAATTAAAATAAGAATTTAAAGTATGTCAGTCTGGTAGACGGCTTTTATGCCAAACCAATAGACTTTTTGTTAAAATAAGCAAAGAATGTTTGAACTTATTATTATTTTTATAAGTCAATAAAACTAAACTAAACTAAACTAGTAGGTTTCCACTTTTTTTTACAACAAATAACCACTTATTTAAATAAAACGATGGCGAAAGCAAAAAATTATCTTTTTTTGGTATGAGTCATCGTTTTCCAAAAAATACATCTTGTAAGTTGCTGTATAATAGGGAATTCGATTTTTTAGCAACTTCGCAGTAGACTATTCCTAACTCTGAATTCATAAATTTGAATGCTATTTGCTCTTTGGTTACCGAGTCCATTAAAGATAAGTAGTAATTGTCAACAAAAACACAAGGCTGTTCTAATTTTCTTTCGACCGGAAAGTCCCATTTTCGCAGTTCTGTTTTCCGTATTGTTTGACATTTTACTGGTTTAAGGGTGTTCTACGAAAGGAAAGGATGTTTTAATTATTATTGTTTTAGCTTGGTCTTTAATTTATTGGCTTAGGACTTTTCAATTTGTACTTTTCCGCTAGTTTGAATTACTCCTTCAAATTTTTGCTAAAAGTTGCAACGTGGAAGTCTTTCCCAGTTGGAAATCAGAACATCATTTTTCAATCCGCATGGATTCAATTTTAAATTGTTACTGAAAAGCTTTAAGATGCGAAATCAAAATATTTCGGATTCTTACCAATGTATCCAAAAAAATTTAAGTTTTACTGATAAATTATAGAATTTCCAAATTTCATAGTTTTACAGTAACATCATAAACAAGTGGAATTACCATATAAGATACATCATGTGTATTTCGTTTTCGTGAAAATAGGTAAAATAAAAACAGGTTTCCAGCGTTAAATTTTGAACATAACCGTTTTATAGTTTAAAACAAAATTCATTGATAGGCAATTCACCTCTGTTTATGAATCACAATAAATATTTCAAATCCTAATTTTATTTGTTTTAAATATCAAGAAGTTTGTAAATACTTGCATTATTAGCCTTGCATAAGCCATCAAATAAAATAAAAACCATCTTATCTTGAAAGAGGTTTTATTGCACACTTGTATGAAAGCTGCAAAGCCTTCGCTTCGTCATATTTATATTGAAGGTTATTATTTTTATTATCGCCTGGTGAGCTACCACCAAGTTTGTACGTATAGGGAGTTATAGCTATTTCACGACCGACAGGCCGACCATTTAACTTCTTTAAGTGGTAAACTCTTATTTTTAATCAATTTAATTTGAAAAACTTTTTGCCGCCACCGCGCCGGGAGTTAGATCAGACTAAGCTTGTTCAGAGCCATATGCACTACGCACCGTATTTACGTGATCAGGTCCATCCTAATTTATGTTTTATTGTTTGACAACTGCATTTGAATCAACTAGCATTTTTACTAGCCACACACAAGTTGGTTGTTGTATGTATAAACCTATAAACTTTGTGGTAGCTCACCCATAACAACATTCAAAGCTTCAAAAATCATTTTATTTCATGAAAAATTAATAATTCTGTGCAATTCGAATAAGTAAAATATTATTTTGGTTTATAGTATAAGTATGTAGAGATAAACATTTATATTTTATTATAATGTTATATATTTATACTTTATTCTTTAACATTATGTAAGAAGGAATTGTACATGATTTTAATTTCGTTTATTAATATTAGCAATACATTTATAAATATTTTTATTTCTTTAACATAAAATAAGGTGTAGGTATACATAGGTACATAATGTTTTGTAATTAAATTAATCTAAATTTATAATAGGTATTTATAATTTATTATTGTAAAGAATAAATGCAAAAAAAAACAGAAACGACACAAAAAACTTGTGTTGTAGTTTTTTTTTAATACAAAATCTTGTTTACACATTAATCCGAAGTAAAATAAAAACCATGTGACATTTTAAAATACACTTCTTAGCCAAAATACTAAATAATAAGATCAAATTCAAAGTGTATATTGTATTCCTGAAAACCTGAATTGAAAGAATAGCAGACCTAAATAACAACGTTACATGTAACCATGCTTTCTATATGGATCTATTTCAAAAATTATACATAGATCTATGTATATTCAATTCAAAACCGTAAGGGAGGCTGTATAAAAAAACACTATGAAGATGTGGTAACTCTCCGAAACATTCGGTTAGATCTAATTTCGGGAGACATTTTAATTGAAAATATTTTTGTGTGACATGCAATGGGCACAAATTACAAAAGAATATGTTAATTTTTCATTAAATCCATAATAATTAAATAAATTATATTCTGTGATTAAAAGCTCGTGATTTAATAAAAAAACAAATAGGAGGTAAGATTCGGCAAACAAATAAATTTGTTTTACATAAAAATTTTCTCAACTTTCATTTATTATAGATCCAATTAGGTACTTCCATTTGAATGTGTAACCAAGATTTTAATTAATAATTACAATTTATAACAATTTCTGATCATATGTAAAAGTTTATCGTCATTTAAAGTATTCAATTTTATCCAAAGTATAGCTACCGAAAGAGAGTATGAACATAACTGTTATAAATTGACATGGCATCATTCACTTTTAAAATTATAATTTACATAAATAACATGATTGGAAAAATGAATAGGTAAGCATTGATTAAGGCAGTTATTTGAGAAAGTCAAGCATTATAGTTGCTAGTACATCATTTTCATAAGATCTCTTCACGTGAGTTTAAAGTTAATTATGTATGTTAAGTTAGTAAGACACATTTAAATTAAAACTAACAAACATTTAAATCCAAAGGAAAATTTAGTTTCAATGCATTTTCGTTTTGTTTAGTAATTTTTGTAATAAAATGTTGAATAAAGGCTCTCCCAAACCGGAGCGAATATGGGACGACAGAAAAATGTTCAAAAATTCGCATCGTGCCATTGTGGGTACTGGGTAGTCACATTAATAACCATGTAAATAAATTTAGACAGTCGAAAGTTTCGTTGTCATTCCGAATTTTCGCGTTGGTTTGGAAGAACCTTAATAAAAATCATTACGACAGAAAAATATATTTTTGGATTAATTAAATTAAAGCAATAATAACGGAGTAAAAGTATTATTCGAACCTTGTTCGTTTTCGCTCAAGTATGTATTAAAAAGTGTTCGACAAGACGAGATACTATCATTGATAGATAAGTTTCGATTTCCGTTTCCAAACTTAGCAAAGGTTATCGAAACTGAAGCGTTTTCCTAATTATGACCAAACTTGTTAAACATATTACGACTCATCTAAAGTAGTTGGACGATCCTGTGTTTAGCTAATTGTATTTTGTGAAAATATTAGTCATATTATAAGTCATTTTGAAGATTAAAAAAAACTTTAAATTGAAGCACGCATTAAATTGGAAAATAATAAGAGAAATGGATGAGCTGAAAGGGAAAAGCAGTTATAGCTTCAGGCACAGAAAGAGTTACATATAGGAGTTTTTGCAGATTTCTTCCATGCGCTTTTCCAAAGTTCAATCAATATATCCAACAACAATCACGGGGCGATTATACATTTTTCTATTTATATACCTTACCTATATAATATATATTTCCACTACCTAAGAAACTGTCGTTTCAAATATATTTGTATATAATAATTGAAAGCTCATACTCGTTCCATGGCAATAGTTCAGCCATACGGAATGGGTGGAAAAATTACTAAGTGGTTTGATGTCAATATAGATGAAAGAATAAGGTTTCTTTTAAGGCCTCTTTTGCTTTAACTATTTTCCGAAGATTTTGCCGTTTCAATTAACTTAAATAATTGTACTAAAATAAATAATTAATAAAATTTATAATATACTAAATGTATTGTTTATAAAAAAGTACATTCCGTAAACAAATAGTTTGTTTTTCTTTAAAATTTCTTTTGATTTTAACATTTTATAAGTAAACTTATATTTTCATAGTTTCATATACAGTCAAACTTCTTTATAACGAACTTCTTTATAACGTAATTCTCTCTATAGTGAATTTCATTTTGTTCCCCTTCCCCTTAAAAAATATCTCATATGAATTAGGTTCTTTATAAAGAAATTCTCTATAGCGAAATTCTCTTTATAAGGAAATTATTTTTTTGGTCCGAAAGCAAAGTTGTTTCTTTATAACAAAATCTCAATATTCAAATTTGAAATAAAAGCCGACTACGATTTTTGTTTCTTATTTTAAAAGGGAATTCCCCATTTAAGCAAGAATTTTCGAAATGTCAATTATTTTCAAATTTTAAATCAAAGCCTACTACGATTTTTGTTCCTAATTTTAAAAGGGAACTCCCCGTTTTGGGAAGAATTTTCTTAAAGGTTCCCCCACACCAACGCGAATTTTCGGTGGCGACGACGACAACCACGTATTTTCATTGTTGTTTTCGTCACCGCCACCGAAAATTCGTGTTGGTGTGGGGGAACCATAAATTGAAATTATTATGTAGGTGCGGATGTATAAAAAGTGTGCATATTATGTTGTAGAACTTTTACGTCGAGTTTGAGAGAATAGGAAGATTCTTAGAATAAAACAATAAAAAAAACTCAATTGCAACCGAAAATTGATGTTTTTAATTAAAAAATAAAAAGACACACATATCTTTAAAATGAGTTTTTTTTACCATTTTTTAAAAATATACCTCTTGCAGTGTTAAAAAAATTACATTTTCTATATTACGAATTTTGTATATAACTTCTTTATAACGAAGCAATTTTTTGTTCCCTTGAAGGTTCGTTATAGAGAAGTTTGACTGTACATATATATCAGCGCTATGTAAAAACAGAGGCAAATTATGCGAGTTTTACGAACCCCGAAATCAGAGAGAAAACAATATGAATAGCTAAGGGTTTTTAAAATATAAGGGGTATTCACGATCCGGTGCAATTGGTATAGTAAAGTTTTTGAAGTGCAACGACCGACCGTCCACAGTTGGTTTAGGCTTTTGAGATATTCTAATCCAATAGACCTAAAAAACCGTTTTTTTGGCTATACATAATTCACGTTAGGTTAGGTCGGAAAGTACAATTTTCTGATTTAAAATCTATTTAGAAAATAACCGTTCCCACTTAAACGGAGAAATAGACTCCTGTGTTAAGAATTTTTTTTCTTTTCTGAACCTAACCTTTCTTCAAAGCCTTGCTGGTTTTGTGACTTGTACGATTCAACCTGTATATTTATGTCCATGGACCCACTGGGCACAGACAAAGTTGTTGCCGGGCCCCATTAAGTCTTCAGACGGCGCTGATACAAACGTTTAAAAAAATGTACTTGACACTAAACTATAGATTTTAATGATATAATGTATAATCGAAATTTATGTAAAGTTAGCAATTAACTGGGTTAAATAAATACATTATAATATCGTCTTTTTTTTTTTTAAGCAATCAATCTGCGCCGTTTTTTCCCCTCCCCCAAACCTTTCAAATGTTTAAAGGACATATTCATTATAACTAGAGCGGAGATGCTTTAACTAAATTTCTTTCAAAAGTTAAAAAAAGAATAAGCAACGTGAATTGTATTGTCTTGTTTAAAGGACGAAGGTTAATAAATATTCATGTTTCAAAACGTTTGGCACAAATAATGAGCAAAACCAACATTATGAGAAGATAGCAAACGATTTGAAAATCAGATTGACATTATTATTGATGGAAAACGAGAGATGTGATTCCTCGGCTCAGATTATCAGAAAAAGAAAACATTTATAACAGCCCGGGGAATAGTAAAAAATTAACTGATATTGGAATGTAAAAATTAAAAATTTTATATTTACCTATATAATTATAATATAATATAAGTTATTAGTTGAAAGTTATAAGTTATAAGCAAGAAACTCTTTTAATTTTAAATATAATGAAACAAACGGGCACAGGGATTTAAAGTTAAGAATCAAAAACACGTATACATAGATATTACATACACACACAAGTTATGAATAAAATTTGTTTCGTTATTTTTTGTTTCCTTTTAATACAGGAATGGTATTGAAAAAAAAAACTATCACCTGCTTTCGACCTGTTGCTCATCTATTGCTGTTTATTCCCTCATAGATCCCATGAGAAGAGATGATGCTTAACAAGCATATCCCTTACTCCGTCTTTAAGCGGTTGGCTTTCTTTTCCTCGTTTTGGGGGTAGCTCCCAATCGGGATTTAAATTGAAAGCAAATTGCGATAGAATTCTCAATTCACATTTGATTTGCACCCAACCAGGAGAATAAACAAAACTCCATGTGTGATACCATTTTTGGACTATTTCCACACACGAACACAGTACCTCCAGCCATAGATGTAAGACCTGTTCATTGAGACCCAAACAAATGAGACTACGCAACTTAACGTCCATCTGAGCATGAGCATCATCATGACTTTGGTTGACAGCTTGAACACACCGATATAGCAGTTCTTCGGGTGTGAGGACCTTACCGTCCTCATCCAATCGATAGGTTTTACAAAGCACCAGTCGACTGTAGACTGAGTCAAAATCCTTTTCCACCTCACGGGTGGCGGCTTCTTCTATGAACAGCCACGGATGACAAGGTCCTCCTAGGAAAGTTGGCCGCTTCATGCCGTGCTCGAGAACTTGTTTAATTGCAGGCGCTAGAGTACCTCGCACCAGATCTGTGACAGTCTCTGAGATGGCATCATCCCCCGCCGATGTATACTGTTTGCTTCGCTCATCAAGCAGTTCCACGAACTTCGCTGGGAACCAGCCACGAAGACCGTTCAACTCTCCCACCCAACAGTGCTCGTCCTTCTGACTGATGATGGTAATGATATCGTTCTTTCGGAATCCCAACTCATCATCGTCATGCCTCTCAAAGTCATGCAGTGCTTTAGCTCGTCGTTTGCGGGTTCGTGCCACATTTATGAAGTTTTCATGATCTTTGGCGTGACTATCGCTGTTGTATTCGGCAGTGAGGCGAATATGCGCCTGCAGTTTGGGCTCGATGGTAAGAAAGTGACGAGCCACCTTTAAAATCGCTTCACGAAGATCCACGAGAATCTCCGTCTGGCGAATATTTTTATTCTTGAGCTCATCTGGTTCATTTTCTTCGCCACCACGGAAAAGCAAGGTCTGCAGTACGGACTTAGATCGTTTAACCTGACGTCTTGCGAGCTGCTGTTTTGGTAGATTTGGAACTGCTTCCGGATTGCCAACCAAACCTCCTTGGTCAGCCATAAGGTAGGCTAAATGCCGCCGACGATGGGTATCGATGACGGTCTGGCTAAGAGAGCCTCCAACTTCGAGAGCGTTGCGAAACAGCACCTCAACATCGTCCACTTCTCCTGGAATGTCTGATAACGAATTGAAGATTTGTGCCGAATTCTCCAAGCGCTGTAAATCCTCAGTTTTGATTCGCAGCATACCAAGAGTCAGCTGGAATAGAACAATCGAACCTTCATAGAAAAACCAATCCCAGATACGGACGAGGATTTTCATATGCACTACATTGGCGAACAGTGTCAGGAACCAGTGCAGTGTTATCAGCGAAAGTTCAATGTCATGTTTCTTGAGCGTTTCATCGACCGATGCAAGATAATTTGCAATGAGTGTTTGCATCACACGCTGATCGGCTTGAATTCCCAAAAGAGTAGACGAATAGTACGACGCAGGAAGGAGGTCCTCTACAATCGTGGCCATCATCCAGAAAGCACTTTCTTCTTCCATGAACAGCAGCAGGCATGCAGCAATAACTCCGGTTCCCTGGCAGTAGCCAATATCGGGAAAGAGCCAGGCGATGCCACGTAATATTCTTCGCAAACGCGGGATTCCAGTTCCATGGGGATTGCTGAAACACGCATTGGTGGGAAGTATCCGCAGTAAATCCTTCTCAATCTGTTTCGATGTCATGAGTGCGTCGTTACCCGATGCTTTTATGATTTCCTGATACGACGTTTCTGTTTTAATTTTTTTCTGCAGGGCTCCGGAGAGCCTCATCCACATCTGCGGACGTAAAGAATGGGGGATCCCATCGCGGACCATTTGTCGCAGCTTCTCCGTTCGTGGCAGGACTACATCGACATTTTCCCACGTCAACTCGCAAGCCTCCTTGTTGTGGGAGAACTCCAAGTGGGCAATCCATTGCTTCCTTTGTTCTGTGTTCTCAACGAATGGAATTCCTAGCAATTTCTTTGAACTTTGTTCGGGTCCGTCTTCCTCCTCCACTCTGAACCCGAACTCGTCAAACCGATAGTCAGGCTGTTCATTCGGATCTGCCTCGCATTCCGGCTGTCCCAGCTTTGCTAGAATTTCTTGTGGCCACATTGAAGGTGTGAGTGCAGAAAAAGGTCCACCAGGATTCGGTCGCAGACCATCCACAACACTTAACTCATCAATTAAGTCAGGTAAGTCGTTGTCTTCCTCAGAATAATTGAATTGGAGTTTTTTCTACAGGCAAAAAATGTAGGCGTATGAAAAAAGAGTACCATATTTTAGGTCACACTCGAAAGAAAAACTTACAGCATGTTCCTCCCGACCAACATAGCCGTCATGGTCTCGAGAACCAAAAATCGATTTTGCCATTTCCATCTTAACGATTTCAGTAAAAGATTTTTAACTCAGAAACTTTTATTTTAACATCTGTTTTTAAAGAATTAATGTTTTTACAATAAACAAATAGAAATTTTACGTTATCATTTTTTCTTGCTATGACATATGTGATAAATGTCAAAAGTCAAAAGTCGTCGACGTCAACTTGTTGTTGGATTTTTCCGAAAAGGGAAATTTGTTTGTAGGATTTTAAGGGGTGTGTTTAAAAAACATGTTACTTAAGGCTGGCCGCCTAACTGGAAACTATTGTGAGCGACTGAAGAAGAAGAAGAAATGTTTAATATTACGTTTTCATTGGAGACGAAATGAAGTAATTTCGTTAATTACAGAAAAAGTGTTTTCATTGCAAATTTGCTAAATTCATTTGACAGATAATTTCATTTTGAATTTGATTTGGCAGTTAATAGCTTTTTTTTGTTGTGTTCTCTTTCTGTTTCTGTGTTCTATACAAATTTTGACATTTTCAAAGGTTTCCATGCATTCCACTTGGGTGTGTTCATAATGTTTTGAAATTGAATTTGGAAATTTTCAACGAAATTACCTCCTTTGGCCCAATAAAAAGTAGTAGGCTCTTAAACACCAACGCGAATACTTCATAACCGTCAACGAAACTTTTGCGATGCGAATCTTTGAACATTCTTGGTCGTCACATAAGGGGTATTCACGATCCGATGCAACTGGTCTTGTATCAATGCAAAAGTGTAAAATTGCTATACCCTAACCCCATTGTAAAAAAAAACTTTGCACTTTTGCAATGATACAAGACCAGTTTGCATCGGATCGTGAATACCCCTATATTTGTTCCGAATGTTTCACGCGGGTTTAGGAGCACTTTGCATTAATCTACACAACGGTCGCGTTCGAGTAAAATTTAAAAGCATTCCGGATTGATGGTGTTGTTGTCATCCCATAGAAAAAAATGTTTCGGATTTTTGTAAAAAACAATACAGCTGACATCTGAAATACGTCTAGTCTCTCACTTTCTGTGGCAATGGATTAAAGAACATGCGGGATTTCTAGTTTGTAGTTTTTTTTACATAGGTTTTGATTTTTACTGAACAAAATAAAATATAAAATATATATAAAATACAAAATAAATATAAAAGACCGAAAAAAACCTAACCAATCTGGTTTTGGTCGTTCGGAAACGTATCCGATGCAAAACGATCTTAGATACCCTATCGGCCTATCATTCGAACGCGGCCAATATTTTATTTTGGGATATTTTTTTTACCTTCCCGAATCAGCTGAATTTGACACTTATGATAAAGTGAACAAATTTTTTTTTTGATTTGTAGGGTGTACAAAAAATACTCAAGATTAAAAACAAATTTATTTAACTGCAAATAAAAAACCAAACTAAAGTTGTCTGATGAATATTAAACCTATTATTACCTGTAAGTTAACATTCCAAAATTTATTAATAGAGCTTTAACGTTATTTATCTACCTTTCTCGAGATTCTGGGGCAGGACCTCTGTTTCGTTCACTAGAGAACAATATCGTATCCACGATACCTAACGACACCTGCGAATGGAGACGGGCTTACCATCTTCCAGCCAAGCAGGTTCGCTTAGAAGCCACTGTCCAGCCTCTAAACTACGATGCCTTAGAGAATTATAAAAAAGGAAATTGGAGTATCCTTGAACATCCCATTTTGCACGTTTTTACAACCGAATGTGGTGTAGGTATATGGTGTAATAAAATCCACATAATTCTGTAAAATGCCTCTTTTCAGGACCTGGATACTTATAAATCAACAACTCGCGAAGAAATCGATTCATGGCTCAAGAAACTTGCCTCCTACGGAGTCTCCGATTGGATGATTCTGTTGGTTGAAACGTTTGATGCGAAAAAAACAAAAAATATACTCCCTCGAACTACAGTTTTGGATAAAATCCGTTTGGACTTTTGTTCGAAAAATGACGATCGATGTATTTCCGTTTTGAATCCTGCCAAACAAAAATCAACTGAATCTTTTCGATGCCTCGTCCAAAGGATAAGGTAATTTAGTTTATACTTATTTCGATACCGCGTTAATTTACCTATCTTCCCAAAGATACCTCATGCTTGCGAGCTACACTCGTAACATTACTAAGTATGAAGAGCTTATCCGCGTCAGCAGAGAAAAACGCAATCAAGACGGCTGGGATTTCCGCAAGTATTTCTTTCTACAGGAAGATCTGGCTTTGATTTTCGAAAAACTTGAACTCTATTCTGATGCTCTGGTGCAGTATGATGAGTTGGATGCAATATTCTCCCAATTTATAACAAACTCTGGCTTCGGTGAGAAGCAAAAGTGGCTGGAACACTTCAAGCAGCCACTCAGCTCATTTCATGGAATCTGTTTGTCGCGAAAGAATAAATTTGAAATGCGTGAACGAATACGAGAATCAGCAGTGTCGATTCTTGAGTTTCGTAATTATCTCTTCGAGCGACAAAGTCATTTGCTGCAGATTTCAAACCTTACTCCCGAAATAGCTGAACGCCTGTTAAACTTCCTCTTTTCCACGTTGCGAGAAATCGAAGTTATCAAAATCGATTGCCAGGAGGGTGCTCTTCAGTGTTGGGAGTTTGTGTGTGCGCGAGAAGTGCTGCAGATATGTGATCAAGCCATGGAACCCGATGAAGTTATCTGCTTTCAACATTGTGCTCCGATTTGGAATCTGGCTAAAGACAAACTCTACGAGCTCGGAAAGCTGTGTGGGTTACTTCCAGGGTTCACCCCTACTTCGGAGCAATTGCACATTGTTGTCAATCTTTCAGCTGGTATTGGAGACAATCCACTCGAGCAAGAGTTTCTCAATCCGACACCGCAAATTGACATGAGATCACACTCTCCAAATCGAAAGCCCAAAGAGTGCCCAACGGAGCAGTTGAAAAAAGCACTGGGCTCAAATCAGGCATTTCAAAAATTGTACTTGGAGTTAAGTGAATTGGCCATTAGCACCTATAAGCATGTTTCCCGTTTGCGTTCGGCACGATTGGCCGGTCTAGATTTGGGTAACTTCTACTGCGCCTTAAATGAACCTCACAAAGCCGTCGTCTTCTTCACAGATTTGCTTCGCGAATTGAAGGCAGAGAATTGGAACTATTTAGCCAGTCAAACGCTTTTGGAGTTAGCCAGTTGCTATCGCAAAATGGACGATCATCTTTCCTTCACGAAGACATGCAGTGCTATATCCTGCTGCCAGGATCTCGAGATGTTAGTGCGAACTTTCTACTTTGACGAGTTCCTAAAATGTTTGCGAACTCTGAAGGCAAACCTAACAGTGCAATCAATGGAAAATACAGCAAATTTTTGTGTTCTCGAAGATCATTTCAAAATCTGTGAGATTATCGTGGAAAATGTGAAGCCAATTATTCAAGATGATATTGTTCAGGTTCATGTTAAGGTAGAAAGTTTTTTTCCACGTGAGGTTTTCGTTGAAAATGTCTCTCTATCGTTTGAATTAAATTCATCGGATGAAGACGGTCAACTAGAAATCGTTCAACCGAATGCGCTGCAAAAGCTTAAAGTATCCTTGAATTTGAGTTATAAGCAGGATAATACTTTGGAGAGTGCATCTGTTGCGTATGAGAAAGTAAAGAAAACACAGCCGGTGAGAAGGACAAGTAGTACTAAGAGAAAATTATCGCCTGCTGTGCAATCGGATTTTCAAAATTTCGTCGTCGCCGAAGGAGTTGCACTTCATCCGGGAATGAATATCATAGAAATGAAAACAAAAGCAACAAGGGTTGGCATATGGATTTTTAAACAAGTAAGTTATCAGACCCTTTTATTTGAGGGAAATATTAATTAATTTAATGTAGATTTTAATACGCTGTTCCATAAATTGATCTTGTGTCTAAATGTCATTAAATTCTAAGTTCCTTTAAAACACAATAGTTCGTGGAGAATAGGACCTAGTGACTTACAACTCTCAACCATTCCTGCGTTGTTAGTAGGAATAGATGATATCTACAATTTGTATCGGAATCCGAACGGCTAAGATGAGAGCCATTTCTTAATTCGTCCATTCCTCGCAAAGAGGTAGCGACGATTAACTTGTTTGTCTTGCATTTAAGGGGTTTGTTCCAAAGCTGATTGTTTCTGATTGAATCAGAGACAATCCTAGCTAGGCTTGTGGTCTTTGACATTTTTGCGTTAACAGGAGTGGAAGTGTTTCATTTTCAATGCCTGTTAAAATTATTTTTTTCTATATTTTTTTAGTTTGAAATTAACGTTTGGTCAGATAGTGTTATTTTTGGATGCTAAACGTTCTTTTTTGGTTGCTATTGAGTACTGATTCTTGGAATTGAATGCAGGCAGTGTTCCATACGGTTTGCAACATTTTACAAAAGAAATTTAAATTCGATAAAAGCCTAATTTTTGTACGGAAGCAATGCCTATGGTGTAGTAACAAAATCCTAGGTAAAAAAACTTGTTTTTAAAAATAATTTAAATTTGTATGTTTTTTTTACAAAAGGATCTCAGCTTCTATTTTTTAAGTGTTTGTTGAGAAAAGTGTCTGAGCATGTCCAATTCTAAAATCGGATTTCTATATTCTCCTTAGGTAATCTTTAGATATTAAAATAATTATCCTGAAATTAAAACTTCTGAATTTCAGCAAGTCTCTTGTTGAGGTAGCAGCCTTTAGCTTAACAAATCGTGTTAGGAAGTAGAAATTTGACCAAGCAGGTGATTTAGGGTACTGTTTTATCCCTTCCTCTATCAAAGAGATGTATGTGAGGAGGGTTATGAACTATGAGTTAACCAAAGAAAAACTGTTCTGATGCTACTTAATAACAAAAAAAAAATCCCTTCAATCTATGCCGATTCAACGGTCTAACACTTTCGCTGTCATGCAGTGTAATATATTTAGGGGTTAATTAAACTGGAAATTAATCATTCATTAACGGGTTAGGAAAGCCTGCATAACCTTTTATGTAGCAAAACTTTTGGTAAAAACTAGGGCTTCTAGTCGAGGATGATTCTTCCTTATGAATGGTTCGATAATATAGTGGCCCAAAAAACGCATCAAATATTAATGAGGTCCAAAGCACAGCTAGCCTAAGCATCATTGTCCATTTTCATGGACTAAAATATTGACGGACATCAAAATTAGAAAATTTGTTAAGTAGTATCGTGCTAATACCTTAATATTAAACTGCGCTATTGAAGAGGAAATTATTAAACTATAAAATAAAGTATGAGTTAAAGTTCATAAATGTTGTCATTTCAGATGTCAATTCGGCTGAATCAACTGCAATTTCTCTCGGATAAG
This sequence comes from Epistrophe grossulariae, assembly GCA_929447395.1. NCBI lineage: Eukaryota > Metazoa > Arthropoda > Insecta > Diptera > Syrphidae > Epistrophe > Epistrophe grossulariae. Next base: position 32,960,800 of record OV839567.1, on the reverse strand, counting down.
ATTCCCTTTAAGGTTACACCATTTGAAATTACTACAAAACCAGCATCAGCCGTTTTGAGCTTTAAGAACCTCATCGCAGGAATTATACAACCTGTTCGTCTAATTGTTTCTGGTGGGAGTTTTATATTCCCTTCTGAGGCAAAAATCAACTTGAGCTGCTCGAAACATATGCGTCTGCGTTTAGGCAACGAACCTCAAGCTGACTTTGAAAGCACTCTCAGTGTTCCTCTAACGAATTTCAAATCGTTTGAAGAACGTGAGATTCCTCTCGAAGTGATAACAAAACTACCTGGCAGTAATGTAGCCAAACACTCCGAGCACCGCATTACACTTGGTTGTCCGTGGTCACGAAACGAACTAAGTATTCCATTGGATTTTATTCCAGCCATGACGGCTTCATATCGTCTGCACACCTGTGGTACTCAAAAATTTGTACAAGTGCTGCTCAAAGGTGTTAATGCGGAACTTGCTTTATCGGACGCCCACGTGAAATGCGAAGTGCCCGGTGTTTATTTGACCGATTTGAATCCAACCACGCAAAAGGAAATTGTAAGGATTTTGATGATTGTTATAAAAAAATGGACATTTATAAAGCATCTTGCAGCGCATTTGTAAAAATCTTACGGTTTCTTATATTTGGGGCATTCAAATGGATTGGAATGCTGACATTGGTGCTAACATCAAAATTGAATTCAAAGTCAAGTATTCGGATTGTGCGAGGCCAGGCGCGTTGAGGGACTACTCATATTCTTTTGACCTGAGTGATTATACAACCCTGTTTAAGTTGCAAGCTCAACTTGTCCCAAACGAGTTGTGCCGTCTGCGCTCTGTGTGCAGTATGAATTTGAAAATTACCAAGCTTCGGGACAACAAGTTCGCTGACTTAATGTACGAAGTGCTTACCGATCACATGTGGGCCGTTTGTGGACAATCAGCTGGTGAGTTATTGTCATAATAATTACATATGTATTTATATGGTCAATAAAATAAATTTTTGTATTTTACAATATAGGTGTCGTTTCAATGAAGGACGTCGAGAGCCATTCCATTTTACTTGATGTTATGCCCTTGAGTACAGGTTTCCTGCCAATGCCAAGCATTCGTCTGTCACAATATAAAACGGCTCATTCCAAAGTGGTTCCATTCGCTGTCGGTCAAGTTTATAATTCTACAAAAAGCATGCAAATCCATGTGATGGCCAGTAACAATGGCGAGTAGAAAACTTATTTTAATAGATTTAACAAATTATGTAAGAATTAACAATATTTTTATTTATCCCATTTACAAAAATAAACATATATATATATATATTCCAAAGGTTCCCTTCAAAGATTGTTGTATTTTTTTGTGTTAGAAGTCTGCGAGTTTGTTAAGCGCATCGCCTTCTAAGCGATATAAATGCCATCCTTGAGCTGTTAAATTTTGTGCACCAATTTTTTCGTAGAACTTACGTGCAGGATTCCAATCGAGAACATGGAAATCAACATTTTTACATTCAAATTTTTTGGCGTTCGTTATAACTTCTTTCAAAAGCATCGAACCAACTCCCTTCATGCGAAATCCAGGCTTCACATAAAGATCTTCCATGAAATATGACTTTGTTTGCCACATAGAATAAGAGAAGAAGCAAATGGAGTATCCAATAGCTTTCCTGAAATTGAAGACATTATTAAGTTTAAAAGTCAATTCTTGTGTTCAATTTTTGAATATTCAGACCCATTTTCTGATATGAAATTCAAGGATTTATGTTGAACTGTTGAACAAATAAATAGAAATTAGAGGATTGTGATAGAAATTTGAATTTGATGTACCTAATTAGATTTTTGATTTTTTGATACAAAAATGAATTTTCAGTTATATACCGTTAATGGAGATACTAGTAGAATTTTCCAAAACAGCCAATAACTTTTTCGTTATAAAATCGCTTTAACAACTTATAGCAGTCATTTCGGGCGAACTAAAATTATGCATCTATCTCATCGCGGCTTTTCAAAAGGTGTTTTTTTTTCTTTGCGTTTTTATGTTAAAAACTACCTATAATGATATCAAAGAGCTAAAGGTCACTTTAATAACTATTAATTATTTATTTATTTTTCATAACTATCTGTCTATGATATTTTCTATAATTTTTATCATGTGACCCGACAAATTTGGTAAGAATACCAAACTTATTGCTTAGTGTGATATGAAGCTCGTAGTATGTACGTTTTCATACAATGAATATTTTGAAACTTCTTGTAGCTCCGTTGCCGTGCAGTTTCGTCAAGTGATGTCTTACCTTTAAAAAATTACCAGATTATGACACTGCACGCACTTACAGAGCCAATAACCTCGAAAGTGAAAATTAATCAAAGGGTGAATAACCACCTCTATTAAATTTTAAACAAATAAATCTTTGTTAATTAGGAGAATGCACATTTGATTTCCTTTCTTTTCCAAATTTTATTGAACTACTTTTTGAAATAAAATAAATGTGTTTTCATTGCAAGCATGAATTTTATAAAACCTTTCAGTTGATAAATCATTTATTAGGTATACAATAATTTTACAAATGTAATCGGTATAACTGCCAGCTTTCTAGCTCTGTTAAATTTTTTGCCCCCATATGCTCGTAAAATTTTCGAGCAGGATTCCATTCAAGCACATGAAAATTAATACGTTTACATCCAAATGTTTTAGCATTTTTTTCTATTTCTATAAAAAGCTTTTTGCCAAAACCTTTCTTTCTATATTGTTCTTTTATGTAGAAACTTTGCAAGTCGTACGACTTTCCTTGCCAGGTTGAGAAAGAAAAGTAACAGATTGCATATCCGATAGGTTCCCTAGAAATAAAAAAATACGAAGATTTGAATTTTTTTTTAATGAAAATTCGGTATGATGCATTAGTAAAGAGAAAATACTGTTTAAAATAACTTGTGATTCAAATCTTAAACGTGGTTTAGTATTGAAAAAATATGAAAGTGATTTATTAATTAATATAAAAAGTGCTAAGAAATTAATTTCATCTTTAATTTTTAATAATTCCGTTATTATATGTACGTAATTCCTCAGGTCTCTAAAAATTGTATAAAAATGAAGTGTCAAACGATTTGACGAATTATAATTTTATTTTAAAAATGTTAATAATTTGCTCAAAAACTGCATTTTTTTTGTGCTAGAATTATCGCACGGGTAGGCTAGTAATATTATATTGCTCAGGCCTTCTAAGAAAGAAATAAAACTAAAGCCTGAACCCCACATAAGTAAGATTCAATTTTCTTGAATTCTTTAACTTTTCGTAAAATTTCAAATTCTAATATTATTTAAACTTTTAAGATATGAATAAGCGATATGAGAGAATTCCCGTATATTGCTATCAGTTCTATGATAAGTTTAAATAAAACCCGAGTTTTTCCAATAGGGAAACATTTATAGATAATTTTTTTTTTCAAATTTGAAGCAAATCGGTAAATCTGGCATGAAAGTTTTAATTTCTATTAATTATTTTTGTTCGAAAGTTTAAAACTTATGTCAAAAAATAGGCAAACAATAGGGTAGGTATCATTAATTTAAAGTTTTTTTTTTTAATTTATTTGTTGGCATGCGAAAATGCGTTTTAATTACTTCGCGATGTTCTTGAGCTCCGTTTTTAATATACCTCAACTGTCAGATGTCAAGCCGTCTTTTTTTGTCTTTGTCATAAATTCAAATGGCTTGAAATTCAAATATTGCATTAATTTTGGGACACTCTTTATAAAGAAAAAAAAATTAAATAAAATGAAATATCTTTTAAGATGCGTTAAAACAGAAGTGAACCAGAATTAATATTTTAATCGTCCTTTTCATTGAATTTTATATATTAAGCTACAAATGCTGATAAAAATTGTATCCATCTCTAAAAAGAGTGCTAAAATTTGTTTCGCAAGATAAGAAACTAAAGAACAGGGTTTTGACGATGGTAAAAATCAACAAGAAATAATTCCTCCATGAATAACACTGCTGAAGAGAATTTTTGTATGATTTTATTTTCAGAATTAACAATCATATTAACCTTTATATACTTTACACGCAGTAAAATAAATTATTAAATTCACCGAGCCTTGATATTACATATTCAACTTTGAGCATAATTATGTACATACATACCTTTGTTTTTTTCAACTTTCAAAATTCAAAACACTTTTCTGGGAAAAAGCTTTTTAAAAATATTTTTAGTAGCCTTATAGCAATCAACAAAAGTTTATTCATTATTTTGCTCACAATCTTAAAGTTTTTTTTTAAATGAAGAAATAACCAAAATTAAGAAGTAGTACTTTTGCAATTTTTAACCGCACTGTTGTTCTTCCTTTACCAATACCTACCATTTTTTCGTGCGAGAAAAAAAATTTTTAAGTTGTGATCATTTATTTGCTTGCTGTTTTATGACCATGAAAAGATATTGAGGTGAGGTGTTTGACGACCTTGAAGATAAACTATACAAAAAAATTGTTTATTAATACCTATAAGTTAATTGCATTATTCGACTATAGAAATAGCTTTCAAAAAGCATAAGAATTAAATTTAATTCACCAAAAATTTTACATTAGGTCTGTTTGGTAATGTGAAATTTCATTCGAATAATGAAACAAACGAATAATGTACAAATTTTCATAATGTACTATCAAAAGCCTTACAAAAAGTACTTAGTTTTGGGTAAATTTTTGGAAAAAAGGCATAATTAGGTATTATGTAAGCAGAAAAATTCAACAAAAATATTATGAATGCAAAAAAAATGAGAAAAGTCAGAGCCACCTTTTGACAATTTACAGAAAAAGGCAGAATTCAAAACGTCCTACTATCCCCATACATAATTTGGCAAGTTTTTTTATTTTTGAAAAACATGCAAAAACGACTTACGAGGTTCTGCACTTTAACCGTCGATATTTATCTACAATCAATGTGCTGACGAGCAGTCTGTCTTGACAAAGACTGATTACAAAATCAATATACATACATACATAATTGGTCTGTTTGGTAACGTGAAATTTCTTGCGAATTTGCACAAATTTTCACAAAATTTCACAATTTTCTGTCAAAACCCATAAAAAAAACTCGGTTACCAAACAGGCATAATATAGTCGTGTCAATGCGATTGTTAATGCAACCGTTAACGCATCACACAACTTTGTGACAGAACTTGACATGAGAGATTCTACGAGTTAACAATTTGCGTTGACCATCTAATCGTTGCTTGGGATTTTTCAAAATTTCAAGCTGATATTTTTTGTATAAGGAACGAGTCGAAGGAGTCAAGTCTGGATTTTATTTCTTCTATAATAAGTGAACTTGTGATATTTGAGATATATTCTCCCTTATTACGATTCTTTTTTATAAAACGACAAAATCCCAGAAATGACAAATGGCGTTAAAATAAAATTAAAAACATCAGCAATTTAACTGCTCTTTATACTCTACTGTATGATGGTTTTATTGAAACGCTTATAAAGAGCCGAGTCGTTTTACTTTAGTAAAGCTGTAGGAAAAAATTTAAGATGTAGTAGAAGTTGAGCCAACATCGACTTCTACTAAAGCTACACATAAAGTTATACCAAATACTAGATCTACAAATGTACATGTATTGCGATTATACCTAATATTGACATAAAATATCCTGAACCAAATCTAGCATTAAAAAAAAAAAAATTAAACTTCTCTATTAGATAAAAATCTCCATCTTGACACCTCATCCGTATTAAAAACCTCAGAAAGGATAAAAAGTCCATATTATTTTTCCGCAAAATGTCACCTCTGTTCTGTCTGTGTTCTTATTTCGATGTTATCATATCTTTCAATAATAGTCAAAAAGGACTGATATTGACATAGTGAAATGATAATAATTCAATTCGACATGATCATTCCTAACCTTACAAACCGATACATTTAAATAAACAAGTTTTCTTGTAAAGAAAGTGTTTTAATTTTTTTTTGTCAACAATTTTTTTTCTGCAATCAAATATTTACTGATAGTTGGTTTTGTTGATCGATAATTTTGTTGGATTTTTTTCTGTCCCACGTAAATAACAAACTAGAAAATTACAAAATAAAGACAGACGGTAGAAGGAAGGCAGGCAGTATTTTGAATGCTTTAAGAAATGAGATTCATCTAAAACTTATGGTATATCATCATTCATCAACACAAATAAGAGTAGGTATATACATATGTACATGTACATACATACATACTATTGAGATTTTAATTTGATGTGATCAGTTTACTTATATTTTTTAACTGATAAAGATTGTGCGCGTTTTAGGGATTATAGGTCAAAAAAATTTTGTTTTTGTTTTTAGTATATACTTAAATTTTATAGCAAGAATCGTATGTATACATAGGTAAGTACATACTTACACTTTCAAATTAGAACCATCCATTTGTGCTGCTTCTGCTATATAACAATGAAATATTTCCGTGCCACCATCAAATCCTGCATCTCGAATTAAATCTGAAAACATAGAAATCTGTATAATTTAATGTTTTAAAATGTTATTTTTAATTGAATTAAAATATATTGTTTTGTAGGTTAAGGGTTAACTAGCGAATTTTAATTTCACATGATATAAATTCGCAGCTTGACATCATTTTTTATTTTATTTTATAGGTTTGTTTTTGTTAAGAAACTTCTTATTTCAAAATGTTGCTAAACATGTATTTTATTTTGAAAACATTTGTAAAATTGTTTCTTTTACCAAGAGAATGAAACGAATCAAAAAAAAAAATATTAAGAGTAATTTTTCGAGTTAGGCCTTTTTAAAACTGCAAAAAGAAAATGCAAATTTGGAGCCTTATTGCAAATTTCTAGTTTGAGCAGTCAAAATAATTTGCCTTTTGCTATAGCTCGGCAAAAGGACAGATTAGACCATTTTTTTATATTACATTACTTTTTTTTGGTGATGACAAGGCGCTCAAATCTGTTGAGCACCCGTATAGGGCAGTTATTTTTCAAAGTTTTATTCACATTTCTTTGTATGGAATAAGAAACATATAATTAGTCCGTAAACTCCTTATTTTAGGTGTTTTTACAGGCCCGGCATGTAATTTTATATATTTTTTTCAAATAAAGTGTTCACTGTGTTGACGTTACTTTATTTTTTTATTTAGTTTAATAAGGTTTTTTAACTATTTAAATGATTTAAAATCTCAGAACATACCAGCTGCCCAACTGCACCTAATTGACTCTGGGTCATTGCATTTGTATTTGTATTTGTGTAACTCACACTATGCTGAAAAAAAGCCTCACTATATATCCTCGATATGCTCGTACTTATATTTCTTCTTCTAAGTATATTTCATCTTAAAAGGAATTTATTTAATGTCAAAATGTTCTATGTTGTCATCAACGTTACCGGAAATAATTTGTTTATTGCCTATGCCGCGCTGCAAGCAAAAAGTGCCATTCTAAGCCACTACAGAAATAAAAAAAATTCTCAGTCCATTTCAAATAAAATTATTAATTGCACTTCATAACATAACTTAGTCTTTATTATATTTTCTAAATTCCGACGCACGTTCTTCGCACTCAATGAAAATTAAAATCTCTTGTAATGGCTTTAGATTTTTTCATAATGTTTTCATAGTAGAGAATTCATAAGATATAGTTTTTAATTACTGACGTAGTATCAAAGGGTACGGTAGTACCCAGCCAAGTTCTAGTTCTAGCACTCCACCCTTTTTACAGGAACAAACTCAGGCGATTTTCGATTCATTTAAAAAGAAAGACTTACAAATATTTGTTACGAGCAAATTTATAATTATGGAGCTTCATTTTGAAAAGAAAACAAAATTTTATATGATCATTATACGTTAACATTATAAACTTGAAATACAAAATACGCATTTGTGACAACTAATTAACGTCAAATCATTAATCAATAAACCAATTAATATACACCATTTAGTTAACGCACCCTTTCCGAGGGGGTTTCTATATGTTAAATTAGTAATATAATAGTACTAGAAGTGCAGTGTGTTTTAAGAAGCATGCGGGTACAAACCTTGAACGGAAAGTTCAGGCCCAGAACTCATTTGTTCGAAATCAGCAAGTTCCTAAAAAGAAAAAATTGAAAATTATATAGGCACATAGAATAGATATTTATTTAAAAAAAATCATCATCGGAAGGTCCAAGAAGCTAAAGCTCTTAACATCTACATGTATGTACAAATAAGGTAGATACTATAAAACTTCGAAATGTGGAAATCTAAGAATTTTGCAGTGAATTGGTAAAAATAGAAATATTTTCATAATTCCTTCTGAAGTTCTTCCAACATGCAAGGGATCAGGAATCACCGCGCTATTCAAGAAATGCGTTGTAATGCGCCGGAAAAATAAAAGTTACAAAACTGCGATATATATGGTACTATACCGTGCCGCGACTGCTATAAGGTATATGAAGAATAAAAGAAGCGTTTGCCGTGAATAAAGAAATGGGAAATGGAAAAAAAATGTGAATTTTCGGATTGGTTAATGTTTTTTTTTAAATAAGGGCCCCTCTCCTTTTTATTAGGTAAACGTTTCAAAAAGTAGATATTAAATAAGATAAAATAACACAAGTTTACAGCCAAAATGGACATTCAATGCCATTATTTTTTTTGTATGCATTTTAGCCTCCTTGACACGAAAATCACATTTAAAAAAATTAGAATGGATAGGTTTTCGATATATGAATTTTTAATTTTTTGTGTGCTATGTTCGAAAGCAGCTTTACAATGTAGCTCATATATTGACCTAGTTGAAACTTATGTGGTTGTAGATGGGTTCGATTGAACAATATTAAATTACGAATGCAAATCACATTTAGTTTTTTCTGATAAGTTGAAGAGTTTTAAAGATATAGGCCAAAATATCTAAAAAAATTTATTATTTTACCAAAAATATAATGAACTCAAAAAAAGAAAAATTTTTTTGGATTGTGTACGTAGAAAAGATAGTTAAGGCGAGAAGATGAGGTATAAACGCAAAGAATTTATGGATTAGTACCAAAGTTATGGCTGGTTTATTTACAAACCCCGAAATTTGACTTTTTCACTTTTTTTTTTTTAATTTAACCTTATAAATCCAGGGTGATTTGCGTAAAATGCATCAAAACACTAGAGCGTGTAAATTTGGTCAAAACTAGAAACAAATTTTCTAGGAAGGTGGACAAAAAGTGCAATTAAAAAAAAAATACTTTAAAATAAAAAACACAACGGCAACACCAACAATAGCCGTGTTTTTTTGCAAGCCCGGGGAGAAGTGAATGAAAAAAACGACGTCGGTGCTAAACAATTAACATGTTAGATGCAAAACAACTAATCCCGGAGAATTCTCGGGGTTTAACTTAAGCGCACCGAAAAACTGTGTTACCGGCATGAATTGCATACATGTTATCGATAGTTTGTATAAAAACTCCATGTTTTTTACTGTCATGGCGTCGCTAATTCCCGCTGTCGTTTTTTTTCAAGATATATATTTTGAAACTCGATATTTTGAAAATAAAAAAATTAAAAAGTAAGTTTCAAATTTATTTATTTTTTAATGTAAATTTTACATGATTAAGTACTATTTTTTTTAATATTCTATACTTTTATCAATTTTAAGTCAAACGCGAAAAACCTGGAGCATTTAAATTTAGTAAATATTGTTTTAAGGAAAAACGTAGGTTTTTAGTTTTTATTTTTTTTAACAAATCACTTTAATAAGATAGTTTTTCGTTTTTGACTTAAAATTAATAATAATAGTTGTGCGTTTTTTTGTGTTTAGAACGAGATGCTTCTTTCATTTAAAATTTTATTTTTTATTTTAAATATGGCTTCAGATTCTAGAAATCAACATTGTATTATAGGTATAGACCTGTTTTGTTGGTAAAATTATATAGTGCAGTAGGAATTTACACGAATATAACAATAGTAATAGATAAAATATAATGCGTTTCGTTCAGAAACGGCAGTTAATTAAGCAAAATAAATTCAATATCTACATATAACTGCCAACAAATTTTATAGTTAATCGTACTAACCTGTATCATCTCACGTACAACTACCATATCGTTTGCTACTGCTCTCCGAACTTTGAAAGATGTTGTTGAAATTTGCTCCATATTTTTTTAGTAGTTATCAAACAAAATGGAATGCACGATGGTATAATCCGAACTCCGAACAATTTAAGACTGAAATAAGAAACATTGAAGTTTGATATTAATCTATAATTTTTGTTTGTTTATATTCATTATGTATTTATAATATGAATTTGATAATAATTGAAAAGATAAGATTGTAGTATCATATCTTTTCGTTTAAATTAACGTTCTAGCTGTTTAAAGATCTAAATACCTACATACACTTTTCTTTTGGTAAATCAAGTAAATACAACTTTAAAACGAAATCAAACATATACATGCAATAATGTTAACGACCATATTATACTGGATTAAATAAAAATATTTTCTGCCATTAGTTTTTAAAAATGATTTCGGGCATAAATAAGGTACCATAGCTGGCTCGAGTGTATAGCTAAATCTACATAGATATCTGATGTATTTTAGATAAATTTATCAAGCTTAATTGATAAAATTTTCATTCGTTGTTCTGGCGTAAGTCGATCTTTTCATGATGAAATGGAAAAATAAACTCACTGAGCACAAATCATCTGACAACTTTCAAAATGTACTGAATAGAAATAGTGTCGCCGCTTTGAGAACCTGCAACCGTCTGTAAACGAATCAAATAATTAAAAAAAATTTTTCTCGAGGTAAAATGGTGCGCACATAATATAACTGGCTCCTATATCTATGTTAACATTTCGTTGGCCTTATTAAAAACTAGACTGTTATTCCAGTCGGGTAGGATCTTTCTTTGATCAAACATCCCCGAAATCAAAAGATTATGCACTAAAAAATACAATACAAATTTGTAGGTATAGGATTTTTTAATACAATTTACCTAACGTATTGCAAAAATAACTTAGGAACAAAAATTTTCTAGACGATATATTTTTTTAGGACACACAACTTGGATTTAGGGGTGTGCTATCGCCCACTGGGCTGATTTAACTTGCAGAAAGCTAAATTTTTTGGTAAAGTTTGTGGAAGAGTGCGGAATGAAGCGGGCAAAATGAGAGAGTTAAAGAGTATACAATAAGTAAAATGTTATTCATCTTACCGCCATATCATTCACACGATACATCTAGATTAAAACTAAAATTCAGATGTAAATTATACAAATTCAGTGTAAATACACCCAGTTTTAAATTTTAATCTGGATGTATCGAGTGAATAATATGGGTTAGTGTTAATTTTGCTTAAAACCTTTAAATTTGTTGTTTACACTTAACCTACACTAGACCTAGGTAATACAGCAATAGGCCAGTAAAATCGTACATTAAAAAAGTCTAAAATCGCAAATCGTGATGTATACATTTTTTTGATATGTTGTTAGGATCAGTTGGGGAAGATGCAAACCCAAGTTTGCGAGGACCTGCAATATTCTCTCAGCTAAGAGTTTAATAAAATTTGGTTTTTGCAGAAAACATTTTTTCAATAAGGGTATTCATGCAAAGCTTTAAAACACTGGATAAGTTTACGATTTGGTTAATTAACCGTCAAATTTTGGATGAAAAATGATTTACACAATTCCCCAAGGATTTTGCTGCGGAAATTTAACCAAATTTTGTTAATAAACTTAGCCAAACGTCATCGTGACTTTTAGAATTAGGCGTGTTCAGATATAAAACGAAAGAGAATTAAACTGAAGGAAAAGTAGATATCCACCATTATGGGCGCCATTGTATTCGCTCATTTTCGTTCGATCATTGTCGTGAGTTTGCGACTGTTACAATTAGCTCCGAAATTGTTTTCTCATCTAATTCCTGGTCTTGTATCTTACATTTTCGTTCCGAGACATTAAGCTCCGATTTCAGGTAGATATGGTTTGTGAGCAGGGTTGGCTGAATTAACTACACTACATTTTTTACATCATTAACTACGATTATTTAATTAAATAATCTACACGTCTTATTTAGGTACTACAAATTGTTACGTTTGCTACATACAAAGTAAATATAGACAAATAATAAAATTTCAGTAAAAAAGTGAATAATTCAACTCAAAATTCGAACTTCAAAGTGACAGTTGACAGATAATTTGACATTTTAATCTACGTTTGCTATAATTTTGTTTCATTAACTACATTTAGCTACATAAACTGCGTAGCAAATTTACAAAAATGTATCTAGTTTATACCAAAAAGTGACAATTGAGCCATCACTGTTTCTGAGAGGTTCTCCATTTAAAAATAACTTCCAGTTCCAAGTCTGAACACGCTTATTTGTATACATTTTTTGAAGTTTAATTTTGAAATTTAATGAACAGCTGATTCAATTACACAGCTATATTAACCAAATGAATGAAAAAGGGCGTTCATGCAAACTTTTGTATAAACTTCATCTTACACAATTTGTAATCTTACGAAGTTGCATAAATACCCTTAATAACTCTAAGCTTATTTATTATTATTTTACTTAGTTGAGTTGGTATATAGGTATTCTTAAATTTTCTAATGAGTTGGTTAGTTGTCTCTTTTCTATAACAAAAATTGATAGCTAAAACTATCTTATTAAACAATCAAATGTGTCAACATATTATTATACACATGGTTAACATATACATAATATGCATACAAGTACATACTCGTATAGATAAGTATATCACATTAATTTCACTAACCGAAACTGATTATATAGTGTCTGCAGATTGATTTCAATCCAAACTGTCATTAGGTCTTTAAGTGTTTAACGTGTCTATGAATAGAATGAAAATCAGAATTTTTCCATTAATATTGTTTTTTCTTATTTTCAAGATGAGGCGTCACTTCGGCCCTTTACATACTCCCTCCATCAGATCATTGTACTGTTTGTGTTTAATCAAGGAAAGAAGAAAAAATTCTAACTGTAAAACAATTATAATATAAGCTTATCTTTAAATTTTAAAATGACTATATAATGTGAACAAAACAAGGCTACTGAGCTGCATATATATAGGCAGGGACGGATCACGCTCCGTCAGCGCCTTTTAACATGAAAATCACCCGTTCCTTATCGAAATTTAAATGATCGACTATTTAATTACAAAAATTTCTTTCAGAAATATTTGCTCAGTTAATTCCGAGATAATTCACTAAAAACTGGCCGTTGTCATTTATATATGTATGTATAGTTGAAGGACATAACATGAAAAGCCACATCATAACTGTAGACAAAAAAAATTGACATTAGTTTTTTTTACTACAATTTTTTTTGTTTCGGCCTATGATAGATTATTAAAATTTGAAATATCATTTTGTATTGACCGGGGTGAATTTTAATTGACATGCCACACAAAAACCATTTTCGGCGTTTTTTTTTCAAAGATGTTAGAGATACGCAAGAAAGTTGCAGCAACTTTTCTTTTTCTATAAATGGTTGATCGGAAGGGCCCTTTGATAGATTGCCTCCTGTCTGTGCCTCATGCGCGACTCTGCAAAGAATATACCGAGGTTAGGGGTTGTTTTGTTGATAAGCGAAGAATGACCGTACAGTAAAAAAAATTGCTCCGGACTTAAACGAATATTTCTGATAATGGTTATAGGAACCCAAATAGTAGAAACAATAATATACTAAAAGATGCCTTATCAGGATTGGTGTACAACATTAAAGCCGCTATTCAAATTCATTTTCTCACTGATTTTACATGACGTCTCCTTATCAGAGTGTTATGTTTTTTTATCGCTTGAATGGCTGCTGCAGCCATTATTAATAGAGAGCTATTTTTTTTGTTTTATGGTGACATAAATGCTCATTTGAACGCAATTTAAGTACTGTTATTGCCTGGCGTTATTTTGTTGGTGAAAAAATCCTTTTTGGTTGGTAAAGTGCAGTTTTGGCAAAAAAAAGAACAATGTTTCGTTCTTATCAGTCAGTTGAAATGGGCTAACATCAAAGAGTAATTTTATTATTATTAAAAACTAAACGTGAAGATTTGAATTTCCATTTTCTTTTCATGACAAAAAAAAACACTCAAACTACAAATAAACAGTAAAAATAAATTATAAATACTGACATAGGCTACAGAAAAGGAAGCTATGATGAGTTTAATAAGTGGATATTTTATAAAAATAATTTTATGTGTTTTTTCCAGAAATACAAAATTGACAGTCAACTTCTCTTTTATGACATAGAACACTTTTTATGAAATGGCGCCCAACAAAATATGTGTGAACTGTTTTTCGATGTTTTTGAATCGAATTGCTTGATCTTAGTTTTCAAGTCGATTGCATAAACATTTTTAACTATTTGCAAACTTAAACTATACGCGTTTTTTTTGGAATCTATAGATAGTACAGTAAGAAATTCTCAAAAAAAACGCAACGGTGCGGCGGCGGTAGCATGGTTTTTAAATTAAAAAAAATCTATATTCACAGTAGGATTTTACTATATAACTATTCGTGATTCTTTAACTTTTATCGGCCGCAATCCTACTGGCGATGTTGTATTTGTAATGCATGTAAAATCGTACTATACAACAGATATAGCTTTTCCAATGGAACAACCTTATATCAACAACATGGAACTGCAACTGCAGAATTGATCCTCAAATAACATACACAACAACAACAACACATGAACCGGCTCTTCATCAGGTTCACGTTTCATGATCCGAAAACAGGCATTCTGTTTCTCGCCACTGTGAGACAATAAAGCGAATATTAGGAAATAATCGCCTGAAAGCTGGACTTTGGTACAGATATAGCCTCCTCATGGTGTTCTTAAGAAATTGTCAAAAGACCCCATCGATATGAGTGCCGCTAACAATTTTATGGGGGGTTGAAGGCCCCCAAAACGTTTTTTTCAGTAATAACTCCCAAATGGTAAGTTGTTCAGAAAAAATGTCAAAGACTTATTTCAAGCTTAGAAAATTTCCTACAAAAAAAGCTAACATACTTTTTTCACAAAAATAATTGTTTTCGAAACAAACCAAGCGGAAGAGTTAAGGGTTTTACTTTTCTATATACTGGGGCTGCTTAGTTCAACAATTGTGCATTTTGTGATAAAAGTATCATTTTTTGTTGTTGTATATTACATGAACATGATTTTAAGATGTTGACCCAATTTATTTGTGCATCTTTAAAAGTGGGTGGGGCAAATAAAAAAAAAATATTGAAAATGACATATTTTCTGTACAACTTACCATTTGGGAGTTATCCCTGAAAAACCATTTTGGGGGGGCCTTCAAATCCCCGTAAAACTGTTAGCAGCGCTCAAATCGATGGGGACTTTTGGCAAATTCTTAAGAACCCCATGAGGAAGCTATATATACCAAAATAAAACTTTCCGGCGTTTTTTTCCGAGTCAAATGCTTTATTGACTAGACTATATACATATAAGACTTCACGGTTGTTGTTCATTTAGTCATATAGAATCGGATATTTTATAATCTCTGCTTTTTATTTAAACTTAAAGTGTAAGCCTAGTTTTCTTGGGACCGATAGATTTTTAGAAAAAATTGTGCTCCTTTCGCCCCATAAAATCCAAAGCCTTGAAGTCTATTTCACAGATCATTTATCATATGACACATGATTCTCTATGAAAATATTGTATTCAAATACATATTTTTACTATAGGCGACAAAAATAAAAACAAAACAAAACAAAATAAATGTATGAAAGCTGTCAGAAGAAGAACTACTGTCATTTTGACACCAATTGAAAAAAGTCATTAATATAATTTACAATACATATGTATAAATTAGAGGCATTATATAGGTGAATAAAGAATTCGTCCTCATCTCACCAAGCGGAAAATACAATTTCAAACACGATTAAAATTTTTAATTTTTTCGCATTCATGCTTCTGACATTTTTTTGAGATATAAATGTTAAATTTTCGCTAGAAAGAATATGATATATTTCTTACGTCTAACAGATGTTTACGTTTATTCACTTTCCTATTCCTTTACTCTTAATCTTTAGTAGTGTTTTGCTAAAGAAAAAAATATTGTTAGCTACATCTGCATTGAAACAAATCATTTTTTATTATGTTTAATTAATTTTTAGTAGGTAAATATTTATAAAAAATTAGCTAAAGCAACACGTGCCCGTATCTGGAAGTATTTATATGTATACTAGAACTATAGGGTAATACGTGGTTCATATAAGAAAAAATCAGTTTCCAATTCCTTAATTTTTTCTAACTTTTAATTCTATTCTTCGCTGGTGCTTTTTCGAGTAATTCTGTTCAGTTGTTCTTTGTCTCGAGGGCTTTTTTTCATTAAATCATAACAGTGCATGTCCATAACAGTTCGAGCGAAAAAAATTTTGCATTTGCTTGCTCACTAACAACATCAAAAATCTCTAAGATCTCATTTTCCTGAATGTTTTTTCTGACAACGCTGTTACTTGTCGCGGTTGGGAGATGTTTGTTAATGAAAATTGATCAATCCGTTGGCAGTATCTGTCCGCATACAATCTTTTAATTAATTATATTTGACAGTGTAGTAATCATCAAAAATTGTTAGATTTCATAAACTACGACTTTGCAAATGGCCGCGTTCAGGTTTCACTAGGATAGCCTATCTAAGATACTCGAGTATCCAGTATGTTTCTGAACGCAAATCAGCTGTTGTTGCCGTTTCTCATAGATAGATAAGTATCCCAGAATTTTTAGGATAGCTTGAGATTAATTTTTCGGCAACAGCTGCTTTGACATCAGCTGCTTTGACATCAGCTGTGATTTTACAAGGGATTACAACAACACAAAGCTATCCAGATCGCTTTGGATACAAACATGAACGCGGCCAATGAGTCTCATTGGCCGCGTTCAGGTTTCACTAGGATAGCTTATCTAAAAGATACTCGAGTATATCCAGTATGTTTCTGAACACAAATCAGCTGTTGTTGATATTTCTCATAGGTTAGATGAGTATCCCAGAATTTTTAGGATAGCTTGAGATTTATTTTTCGCTAACAGCTGCATTGACATCAGCTGTGATTTTACAAGGGATTACAACAACATAAAGCTATTCAGATCGCTTTGGATACAAACATGAACGCGGAAATTATGTGCTTAAGTGCCTGTTTACATAGGCATTTTACTGAAGAGTGCATCCAGTGAGACAGGTAGATTTTATGTGCATAAAAGCGAGAAGGGTAGGTTCCACCCAAAATTCACCCATATACGACAGAATCAAGTAATATTCCTATTACTATTTTTTGTGCGAGTGAGATATTCATGAATTTTAAGGTCGTGAGATAGGGAAAGGAAGATTGAATTGAAAGGGTTTTTTCTTCATGTGTAGACACGCTTTCAGTAAAACGACTTTCAGTAAAATTCCTATGTTAACAGGCACTAAGTATCTACATGTATACAATAAATTGTGTGTTCAGAAGTGTTTATAGACGATTGTTAAATATCTGCCAATTTATTGTCAGATTAACCGGCTAACAATAGATGGTTTCAGTTTTCACATTGTACTCACTTCACCGAATTATTAAAATCCTCAGTATTTTATCTCGCTCCCACTTATGATGCAGCCATGTTGGGCAAGATTTTTTACTAAAACAAGACACATAAGTTGGAGCAGTCCAATATGCATGTAGTTTAAAGTAAATGCGCATTTTCGATCAATGATCGTTTAAATTAACTTTATTGAAATTATTAATGTAAGTTTATAAAAAGTTTAATTCAAAATTAAAAAAAAAGGTTATAAGATATTCGACTTGACTTTACGACTTTACGAGAGAGAATGCTTATTGCAAAATAGAAATATGGTAGTTAGACTGCGGACTAACGGACATGACAAACAGGAACTCTACTTGTCGGCGATACTTTGCTCCTACATGCATATGTTCAGGAAAATGTGATCTCGGAGATCTCACCAATCTCATTTACATGAACAGGATTCCTAAGAAAACTTCAAACTTCTCAGCTTTGGTGTCAAACTGCTGGGGAAAAAAAATCTTCGATTCGCTTGCTCACTTCTTGAGTTCTCATTATTCTGAACCCCCCAAATGTGAACATTTTTTAGCCTGACAATGCTTTTTTTGACAATGTTGTCAGACCAAATTTTTATAGTTCAGATGGTTGAATGATGGTTGAATGATGGTTGATGAAATTCTTATATCGATTTTCGCAACAGCAAAAAACAACAAATGAGCCTAATCTTATGTATTTATATATAAGGCTGTTAACTACTTCAATTTGTTTCAATTAATTAATTGTATATTTGTGCATCAATGCCAATAAGATTATTTATTCATTTGTCTTAGAAAAAATAAATAAATGAAATGTCCAATTTTGTTTCTTTATCACTTTGTCAATTATGTAATGTATCACCTGATATAAGCGATCTTGTTAAAATTGTTTCTTGGTAAAAAATTGCATGATAACGAAAATGTTTGACGATTATTGCTTATCGTTTAGCGTGCAGCTCCCGCCATCGCGCCGTGGCCGTGGCTTTACTCTTTTCAAACTATATCAGTTTTATATCAATTAGTTTCCTGGTATTATATAGAATTTCATTTTGTTGATACTTTATCTGTGTAGTATTTTATCGGCTGGCACAAGCCACTTTGCAAATGCTATAATATATATACCGAATAGAGTTTATCGCTATTCGTTATCGAATATACTATATTGCTTTTGGTTTTTTTGTTGTAAATTTGAACTGTAATCTTGCTAGACAGTCTGGCAGACAGTGAAATTTTGTTCGTTAAAATGTTGTGTATGGAGTCATAGATTTCAACACTTTTTTTATCTTATCAAGGTCACGGTTGCTGCGACAAATTTATTGTTTCTATAGAGATTAGTTGGGTACATATCTGTAATTTTTTTTGTTATTAGTGCTTATACAATATTATTTAGTATAAGGTTTCGATTTTATAATTTTATTGGTTCGGTGAGATTAGACCTAATTGATGATATGATATTTTGCGAAATTTAATTGTTTCGTTTGGAAAATAATTTTCGTTAGTTAAAAACAAAATATACCTACTCCATCAGAAAAATTGAATGCAAATGAAGAATTTCCCAGACAAAAAAATATGAAAATAGAGCGGATATCGTGCCTCATCTCACGAACTGACGTAACTGCTTTTTTAACATCTTACAAAAAATTCATATTTTTTAGCTATATAGTTCTTATGTAAACCATTCAATCGATCATTAAATTAAAAAATAGAAATCCTGCAGTTTACAAAAAATAAGAACAAAATCGTTTTAACGATCCAACACCTTTAAAAAGCGTTTTTGTGCAATGTGAAAAAAACAGATACGTCAGTTCGTGAGATAGGGAACGATATATGTATGCAGTACCTACCGCCTAATGATTAAGTTCATAACAAAAAAATGAAACAACATCTAGAATTTTTTTCTTAAAAAGTTTGATGTTTTAACATAAGAAAAAAACAGCTAATTTTTAGGTTTTTTTCGTCAATATAAGGATAAAGTAATTTTTTTATTGGGAATTATTATAATTGATATAACCTATTTATGTAACTCCTAAAATTACACAAATTAATGTTAATAATAAAAATAATTATTTAGGACTTGTTGTTGCAATTTATTTTAATAGGAATCAATCAGTCGGCTAAATGCGTAAAGCTGCTGAGTGCACTTTTTGCCGAAATTGAAATTTTGATGCATTTTCTTAAGAAACGCATTCTGCACAAATTGCTTTAACCATTTTTGTGTTTTTTTTTTTGTAGCCTTATGAAATATTTGTTTGTTTTTTTACTCCTGTAAAATTTTTCAAAGTGCAGACTTAGCAGTTTTGCTCATTTAGTCGATGAAATAATTTCTTTTCAAATTGTAAGTATTTTTGTGGTAACTGTATGCCATTGGCTTCATTGGCAAATTGAGTTTACCGTTACCTTGAAAATTACCAATGGAGATGCTTTGGTAATGTGGTAATGGCAATGACAATGGCAACATTGCTTGACGAAAGGCAATTACTTCCTGGCATTGACGAGGCAATAAATTTTGATTTTTCACCATTTTCAAAATGGTTTCTTCGCCATTTTGAATGAATTTAGTTGGTTTAGAAATTAAAAGTTGAAAATATCCCAAATTAAGTGAAATTGTTTAGCATCAAAAGTAGTGAATTTAAAGAACATCACGAACATTTTACATTGTTTGCATTTTTTATACTGACATTTGACAAGTGAAATTGCCATGAGAATTGAAATACCTTCCAATGCCTATACCTACGCAATAAATTGCCATTGAAATTCAAAATGCCTAAAATATTTCCAATGGAGCCACAGCTTACAGATTATAGTAACACTGCATTATTCTGGATGCTTTAATCAAATTGTATGATTATAAATAAATATTGATTTTTTTTTAAAGGTATACCACACTTTTTGGGGCAGCTGTTGGTGAACATCCTTGAGACACGCATATTGCATTAGTCGTCAGAAGCGTGTAGTGAGATCTTCGCAGGATCTTATAAAGAAAAAAAATGGCAGTTTTTTCTCATAATCCATTGAAATGTAGTCTTTTTGAAGCCTTTGTAAAACAACGAAATTCCAAATAAAAAATTGCGGAACCCAGTCGAACTAAACACTAAATGAAAATTGCGAAATGAAAAATGCGAAATGATAATTTGTCAAATCATTTAAAAACCGAAATGTGATTTGCAAAACGTAAAATACGAAATAGCAAAATGCTAAACAAAATGTGAAACGAAAAATGGCGAAATGAACCCCCGCGAAATGTTAGTTTGTCAGACTATTCTTGCGAATTGTTTTGTGCTTTTTTTTTCAGATCCATCATAGGGAATCACAAAAAATCGATGTTGGGACAAAACGATTTACTAACATGTAACAAAAACTAATTACCTACGGGCTTAGATAACCCCAGGCTTATTCCGAAAAATAAACTGTGTTACCAGCGGAAATTATAAAATTTTGTATAGATATGTATATAGTTTGTCTGGAGACATCTTAATATTTTCGAGCTACATGCAGTATCAAAATACAAAAAAATAGTTTCTTACCAAATAACCGATCAGCTTCTTAAAATTAATTTTGTTTGCAGTTGTTAAGCGGAATAATTTTCGAAAATTACGTAATTTATTTTTAAATGCTTGCCATACAAAGCATTATGCTTTTTGTGTTACTCATGATATTTTTTCTGATATACCTACTAAACAAAGCACCGATGTGATTTTGCATTGCTAAAAACACTCCTAAAATAAACTATAATGGGTTTATTTCCACTTAGACATGGATTTAAAACCCAAAAGAGTACGGCTGCCACCTTAAAACCAGTTTGAAAACGAATTCATTAATATAATAGTCCAGTCAATAAAGCATTTGACTCGGAAAAATTCGCCGGAAAGCTGGATTTTGGTATATAGCTTCCTCATGGTGCTCTTAAGAAACTGTCAAAAGTCCCTATCGATATGAGCGCCGCTAACAATTTTAGGGGGGCTGAAGGGCCCCCAAAATGTTTTTTAAGGAATAACTCCCAAATGGTAAGTTGTAAAAAAAAGTGTCAAGACTAATTTGTAGCTTGAAATATTTCCTACAAAAAAGTTTAACATACTTTTTTTCATACAAATATCGGTTTGAAATAAACCAATCAGAAGAGTTAAGGGTTTTACTTTTCTATGTAGTTGGGCGACTTAGTTCCAAAATTGTGCATTTTGTGATAAAAGCATCAATTTTTTTGTATTATTTTGGTACATTATATAGACATGCTTTTAAGATATCGGTCCTCTCTATTTATCCACCCCTTTAGGTGGGAGGGGCAAATTAAAAAAAAAAAAAATTCTAAAATAGAAAATGAATATTAAAACACAACGGCAACACTTACAATATTATGTTATAGCTAATGTTAAGGCCAGAAACTCATTCTTTATGAATGTTTTTGAATGAAGTTATTTTAGTGCTTAGGTTTTGAATAATTGATTTTTAAACTCAAAATTTAAAAAATATAATTTAAAAAAATAAATAATAAATTAAAATAAAAATAAAAAAATAAATTGTTACTTCAAGAATTTTTAGAAATAACAAAAGTCAAAATGAGTTGAAAAATAAAAAGATCTTTTGAAATGATACTGGTGTGAAATCGACTTTAAAAAATTATATAAATTCGGAGTTTGGACTCCGAATTTGAAAATAAGGTAGCGGAGACCGGGGACAAAAGTAACACGCCATGAACAAGCCCATTCACAGCCTCAATAAATGTGTTGAAGCATTTTCTTCTCTTTACTAGCCAGTAATTGTTGTCGATTGATCGTGAGATGGCCAATTGCCACATTAAAAAGAAATAAAAAGTACATCATTTGAAATTTGTTTGGCTGACGGGTTTTTATTTAAAAAAGGGATTAAATCTCAATATTTTACGACAATTTTCTACCCAAGCATTCTTTAATACAGCGTGTGCCGAAATCACCGCCTCAGAAGAAAACCATGAGTTCTTTTCTCGTTTTCGCTTCGTTTTCGACTTATAACGGTTTTAATTATTTTTATTCTTTTTCCTTTGACTGGCTCTAACTTTGCCAAACTACAACCGATTTTTGAAATTTTCTATTTGACAAGAACAGTTAGAAATTTGTATCTACCATACAATTGTTTTCTATGTGGATAACGGTTTTCTCCCAATTTATTATCAAATACATTTTTTAAGCATTTTAAGGTTGTTTTCTTGACTTCGATATGATTTTTTTTCACAAAAACCCGTTATTAAGTATAATTTTTTTTTTCATTATTATGAAAGCCCAATATGAGTTCTTAAAAACACTTAGCATTTTTTACCATAAAAATTCATTGAAAATTATTAACAAAATAAAAAACAAAAAATAAAGAGAAAAAGCAAAGATAGTGCAGAAGCCATATTCTTCGAGAAAAACATAGCCACAGATTTCTAACGGTCTTACTCTTACTTTACGCTTTCGAACATTCAACACTCAATGCTCAGTGTAGTTTTTTTTTTCATTTAATTGGTTTTTATTAAAATATTCATATTTTCTTGATTTTCATTTATTTTTTGTTTTTATTTTCTTAATAATTTTAAATGTATTTTTAGGTAACAAAATGTTAAGTGTTTTTAAGAACACATTATTCGCCTTTCATAATAATGAAAAAAAATTAAACTTAATAACGAAACCAATGCCATATCAGGCAAAATGATTGAATCATCGATTAAATACGGTATGAAAATTTTTTTTACTTTTGTCCCCGGTCTCCCTTACATATTTATAGGTATTTTATCTGAAGATAGATCACAATATTATTCTTCTTACTTCCCCAAAGTTTAGTTTGTGAAGTAAAAACAATTATTTTAATAATATGTTTGTTACGATTTTTACGCTTAGCACTTTCTGAAACGACTTTACAATATTGTACTCTTTCGGAGTTTAAAAAATCATAGAAAATATGGTAAAACTATATTCCTAAATCAAATTGCAAATAACAAGAGGGTTTCCATGATATAGTTATGCATATATTGCTCTCAAGAATAATTTCTGAAGCAATATATAGGTAATATACCTACTGATATAAGTATTAAGTGTAATAAAAAATCAAATTTATGATTTGTTGCTTTATTTTTTTCGATTTATTTATTTTTTAGTCCGATCCGATTTATATCAAATCACCCGAGGGTTCACCAAAGTATTTTTTTGATGTGTAAACATCTATACTGGCAGTAGGGTGAAAAAAAACGTAACGTATCTTGTGATAGTGATTGTGATTGTAATTTACGTTACGTTACATATGTTTACACATCTTAACCGTGAGTACGGGCACTCACATTTTTTAATTTTGCCACTCGTTCACACTAGTGGAATAGGTTCACCCATTCCATTTGAATTATATGACTACCTGAATTTAGAAAATATTATTCGTTATTACTTTAGGCTTGTCGATCTACTTAAAATGATCGAGTAAACGCGCGAGCCATATACTGTGAGTAGGTTTATAAGCACCTAGTTACGTACATATTATAAAGAATGCTTTTTATTTGTTTTATTTTTGAAATGGGTAAACAGATTTTATTAAAACAAAATATATAAAAAAATAAACTCACACCATTTTGTATATTATGTATAACAAATTCCACCAGTTCACAACAAGTCACAATCAGAGCTTGAGAATTGGAAAATAATATTTTATTACACTACATGAAGTATATCTTCATACATATATGTATTCAAATACATATGTACATACATACATACATACATAAAACAAACAAATATAATTCACGCCGTTTTTCTGTGGTTTGTCGGTAGTGTCCGCTATTAAATGCCTCTATATAGCGTATGCCTCAGATTTATTTATTCCCTTCTCGTTCGAGAATAACATCGAATGAAAAACGCCGTTTGTTGGCCGCAACGCAGCCGCCAATTAAAGTTGTCATTCTTGAAAATTCACACATCCTCGCAACACTCCCGAACAACTCCGACGGTAGTTTTAATTCCGAAATAAAATTCTTTTCGAAATAAGTGAAGTTTCGATATCGAAAATTCAAATTTGATTTTTTTTAAACAAATTTGACAAGTGTAGATAATATGTCTAGAACACATTTGTGCATATTATGATGGGAAGATTCTTTTGCGACGACTGCGACCTGCGTCGAAGAAGGTATTAAGCGGGCGACTAATTTGTGATCGGTTTTTTGCCAGCAACTACTGGCTTTACAGCTCACATATGCATAGCGTGAGCCTGCCCTGATAAAAAAGTTTGTTTAATAAATTTATTTATATTGTTTTTGGTTTGGTTATCATTAAACTTTTCCTATCAGTCACTTGAACAGTCTTGCCGGGCTAAACGGAACGTGATTTGTTGTGTTATTTTTATTTTATTCAAAAACTGATTATGGTGTTATCGTGGTGTAAAAACATGGTCGGAAAACGGGTAAGTCTGAGTTTCTTGTCATATATATTTTTTTCGTGAGTTATCATAGATGGAATTCCATGCTTTTTGGGGGACAATCGTCGTTTACTATTCGGCTTGCATTGGAATTATGAGTGTTCTGACCACACCTCCTGGACATATTTTGTTGATAAGGATATCTATCGAAAGCGATATCAAATATAGCAACTAAAGGTGAACTCTGGAGTGCGATAGGTTTTTTTTTAATCAGAGTCAGACTTCTAATCTCGGGAGTTTTCTGACTGGCCTGAGATTAAATTTCATATATAGGTATACCGAGTTTTAAAAATAAATTGTTAGGCGATTTTGAACTGTTAGTTGATTTTAAGTTTTCACCAGGAATGGATGGTTTTGGATAGGAAATCGTCGATTAAAACTATTCTCGATAAGTTGGATTTATCTACGTGTATATATAGCTGTCAATAATATTACGTATTTTATTCATATAGCAATGTCCATTTTAATTAAAGTGATTCTAATTTCTTCTCACAATTCATTTATTGATCGATAATCTTGTGTTTAAAGAAGTGTTTGAATAAAAAAAATTAATTACAATATTGTTTAAACTTGAGGATGCTTTTGTAGATACAATTATATATCTTAACATCAATGGGTTCCGTATCGTATACAAGATGAACATTTCTACAAAGTGCCTAAACTTTTGGATGAAATCAAAAGATTTTTGTGGTGTGAACGCTTATGAAATATTTCGGAAATGTTTTTTAAATGTTTCTTTTTTGTCCACTTTTGCACTTGAATGGCAGAATTATAAGCGTCGTGTTTTACTAAAATGCAAAAAAATAAGAGTCGAAATCAAGAACACAAAACAGTGACAAAGATATTTTAAAAGTAAAGACAATTCATGAAGCTGGAGATCGCTGCATCGAAAATGAAAAAATTGTTTGGGAGAGAATCTGTCTGTAGAAATATTGAAAAGATTTCTCAAAACTATAAAAAGCATTGTGTATAGGGCGTCGCGGTCGTCTGATTCTTTCATAAAACAGTAGTCAGTTCCTAAGTTTTTAGTCTTAAATATTTTTTTGTTATAATTTCGTAAATAAAAAAAAAGAAAATCAATATCCTTTAGGCCAGGCGCGCACCTGCAACTAAACAGTTTGGTTCCAATTTGAGCACAACGGCTTTATATGGAAGTGCGCGCACATAAACTTCCGCGGGGTCTCATATAATCCTATAGTACTCAAAATTGAAACCAAATAGTTTGGTTGCAAGTGCGCGCCTGGCCTTAGAGTTTCAAGTTTTGCTTTTCAGCCTAAAGCCTAGTACGCTGCTGATGCGAAACGAAAAATCCCATACAAAAATGACACAACGAAATCATAAACGGAAAATTTCGTTCTGCTTTTCGTTTTGCAGTACGCTGTTCGAAAAGCGAAATTCATAATTGTAGCAGATTATTTGGAGAAGTCTCTGCTCCTTTTTCGCACTGAATTAATTATACAGATTATTTATTGTGTGCGGAAAAATGACATTTGTGTTTTTTTTTGTTTATCATTTTCTTACTTCATGGGTTTCTCTGATTTTTTGCGTTTATGTTTGATTTTGTTTTTGGAATTAGTGAAACTCTCCAAGGATATTTTCCGTTGTGTCTTCGCAAGCTTTTCGAATTGTCTGTTTGGAGATCATAGAAAATTTTCGTTTCGCATCAGCAGCGTACTAGGCTTAACATTATTCATCACAAGTTAGGGGTCAAAAGTTTTGTTGTAAATTTGTCAGTAATTATCATCTTACAAAATTTTAACCGATGTAAAAAAAAACTAAAAAACATCACGTCTGTAGATTTTTTGTGGCCTAGATTCTCTCCTAAAGCCTAGTACGCTGGTGATGCGAAACAAAAAATCCCATACAAAAATGACACAACGAAATCATAAACGGAAAATTTCGTTCTGCTATTCGTTTTGCAGAAGAGCGAAATTTATAATTATTGTAGCAGATTATTTGGAGAAGTCTCCGCTCCTTTTTCGCACTGATTTAATTATACAGACTATTTATTGTGTGCGGAAAAATGACATTTGGGTTTTATTTGCGTTTTTTTTTGTTTATCATTTTCTTTCATCATGGGTTTCTCTGATTTTTTGCGTTTTATGTTCCTTTACTTTGAAACTCTGTGATTTTCTGTACAAAACTGCGAATTTCTACACCAAAGTCTGTCAAAGTTCATACAAAAAAAAATAAAATGACGTAAAAATTCACACAAATGTATTATGTGTATTGTTATCGGGAATAAATTTGCCATTTCCTTGGATTTTCGTTCGAGAGAGATTCTTGATAGAAGAATCATTTTTGAGGAAATCAAATTTCCTCGAGATTGACGATATAGGGCCTAAATTGTGATCGCCATTTTTTCAAAGCGCGACATTTTTAGCAATTTTTGTGAACTGAGAGACACATACATAGCTCGAAAGCAAGGCTTCTTACCATAAGCTATAATTCAAAGTTCAAGTAGTAATCAAATATTATATATTAGTACATTATATGTTCAATGTTCATCAGACAAAACAAAAGAACCGCAAGTGTAATGTTAAAGAAACAAACAAACGTGGTATACATTTATTTGCGGTTCTTTTGTTTGCATGATGAAGGGTATAGAGAAATAACCGAAACTTCACAAGAAAAGAAATAAAACAATTTTATAATTGAATTGTAGGTCTGTAAGCTTACAAAATAAGAAATTATATTTTAAATAAAAACTTCATATTAAAAGATTTTTTATTTAAAATTTATAATATCTTCATATTAATAGTTAAATGGTTTTTAAAATCATATCAAATAAATCAATACATATATATGTACCTTCTAGACCGGGAGCCCACAGCAATTTTTGGGTGTGAATGATATCAAAAATTCACTGGTGTTTTATTTCTATATAGATCTTAACTTTTCATAAGCAAATATAAAAGTCTTGCATTCCATGCTGGGGCCTTTGTCGGTAATGGAGCACTAAAAATGCGTTTTTTTAAAGTCCAGATAAAAAGTGTAGTATACTGTACTAAATCATTATATTTAATAAAAGATCTAATTGCCTAGATATGAAAATGGGGGTCCAAGTCCAAGATGCCTTGGGTGGGATCTTCTGCATCCAAGACGAACTCAAAGATGAGTATGAAAGCAGTCTCTAAATTACATCCAAGACTTTTTCCATGGGGCCGCTTATATACCAGATGCGCTAAAATAATGCAGTTTACCGACAAAGGCCCCAATTAGGTCATGCACGACTTTCATATTTGGATATGAAAAGTAAAGATCTACCTAAAAATACCAGTGAATTTTTGCCATCACTCACACCCAAAAATAGCTGTGGGCTCTTAGTCTATTTAAAAAAAATTTTGATAATATGGAAAATTTTTAAAAGTAAAAACCTGTATTCAGTCATACGAATTTTTTTCAGGATGCTCCTTTGAAGATTGATGTAAAAAACAAGTTTGATCAAAATGTCATATTCACCCCTGTTCTGATTTCCGTTCCGAATCAAATCCGTAACGATCGGAAATCAGAACAGGGGTGGTTATCTATCAATTTTTAGCAAAATGATGTTATATGATTCAGAATTGACAAGTTACTAAATTCTGAATGTTTATGACCTGGCCTATCGCCAGTTTCAGTTTGGACCATTTATTAAGGGGCACAAAAGTTATTCTGCAGGTTCATTTATTTTTTTTTAAAGACGTACATTATGAAATAAACATGGAAACATTATAAATATTCAAAAAATTATTTTTTTCTTATGGACTTTAAGTAGACTTTAACCGAGTAGATTACCTGACGTAAACTACTCTGCTATATCTGCTTGACAGCAATCTGTCACATTTGTGAAAAGTTTTAAGTGACCAAATAAGAACTTGTTTTTACAAAATGAATTCACGACTGAAAAGGTAAAACATCTTAAGTCGACCTAAGATGATTTTTTTTTTTTTTTTTTTTTTTTTTTTTTTAAAGAAACCCTTTTAACCAATACGCATTCTTCTATTTCAATACCTTTCCAATTTAGTAAGGAAAATTCATCTTATGTTTCTAATATCTATATCTTAAGTCCACATGGGATAGAATTAAATTACATTTAGTAGACTTAAGATTATTTTATCCTGAGAGTTTGAAATAATTGTGGAAAGGTAAAACATATTTTGGTTGAATTAAGATACTCTACCACTCTATTGTCTGCGGAAAAATGACATTTGGGTTTTAAGGTTATTTTTCGTTGTGTTTTCGCAAGCGTTTCGTTGTCTGTTTGGAGATCACAGAAAAATTTCATTTCGCATCAGCAGCGTACTAGGCTTCAGTCAAGAATTACCTGCTGAAAGTAAAGTTATCAGTCTAGAAGCAAAATTCAAATAAATAAGGTGCATTCACAATAGACGTTTCAAAAGTTTTTGTATAAATTTTAAATTTTTAAGAAAACGCAAATCATAAATACATACATACATAAATCTGTATAAATTGTACCTTATATAATATAATAGGTGCAAGTAGCTCAATTTCGTTATTAAATAGCTGTAAACAAATTGTTAATTTTGATTTTTTACCAAATTATTAAAATATTTATATATTTTGACTGATTACTTAGAAAAAAGAAGTCCCAATCCCAGCACATTATTGTGCATAATATGTGTACGATCACACTGTGGTTTGAAAGCATGAGTATAAAGCTATTCATCAGTTTTTAGAGAATTGCATGACCTACAAACTTTACCAGATGTGCTTTTCGATAAAATTCATGGTTATAAAAGTTATATAAAACACTTGACTCTTAAATAATATTTTATATTCAAGTTCGACTGATTGACGATTATATTATTTTATGCAGATGGTTGTTTATGGAAAACGATTCAGACACGGTCCAAGTCAATTTTCAGTGTTCTGTGAATTTTACTGATATTTTTTAAATTTTGTATGGCTACTTATTTGTATATACATATACAATTTTATACATACTTATTTGGAATTGACTAATGTTGAATTCCTTTCAACAAAAGAATCGATTTTTTTTTTTTAAAGAATCGATTTTTTTCTGTCGTTGAAAGGAATACGAAAAGATGAAAAGAATCGATTTTTTTTTGTGATTGTGTGTGTTGCACTTGACAGCAGCAATTTTGAAGTAAAATAGGTATCCAGAAAATATTCAATCTGCAAATTATTATTAATTGAAAAACAACGCACAAATATTTATAAAATTCATCAAAAATTCGTTGCAACCAAAAACACAATTTGTTTTCATAAAAAAAATTGTTTTCTTAATACACCGCGACATTCAATTTGACATTTTAGAAATTTCAAATCTTGCAAGTGTGTGTGCAAATCGGTGTAAAATCTTTCTTGAATCTTGCAAAATTAGCAAGATTTGTTTTGACAGAAAAAATTCGAATTGTTCAGAAAAAAAAATCGATTCGTTTAGAAAAAAATTCGATTCTTTTGTTGAAAGGAATTCGACCTAAAAGATCTAAGCACAAGTTTCAAAAATTCCTTATGCTCATCGATTAGAGAAAAGAAAAACAAAATAAGCGAAAGGAAATCGATAAAAAAGCATTTTTTCATCAGACAACTAGAAGACTCAGCACTATTTTATTTGGATTTGTTGAATTATTGATTCAAAATAGCTTTTAACGGCCTTAAGTCCTACAAAAATTTGGCGTTTCGTCCCGGCGATCTCGCACTTGGACTTATCAGTTGACTAGTGAGGGCCTTGTCAATACCCAAATTTTTTTTAAGTTCAGTTCATCATATACATAGATTTCGTGACGAATATCTATAAGTGTGAACTATATCCAACAAGACTAGAATTCCTAATCATTAAAGTGACGTCGCCGGGACGAAATGCCAAATTTTTGTGGGACTAAAGGCCGTTAAAGGCTTTTTTGAAAAAAGCATTTATTTTTGTTGCCAGAGGGAAAGAACTGCAGGTGTCCCAAAATATATTCTTAAGGGTATCATCATCTCTAACCTTAGTTTAAAAAATATTTGAAAATTAAAAAAAATCTTAGCCCTCAAAACGCTTTAATCTCTTCAAAACAGATAATTGATTATAAAGTTTGTTTTGTTTTTTCTTGTTGCGGTTATAATCAAAGCATGGCGAAATAAACTTATGAACTTGTGGAATTTCTATAATATGTCTGAGTATGTAGTGTTATATTTATGTTTTTTTTTTTTTAATTAACATTCAAATTCAAACGGAAACCACATGAAATAATAATAAAAAAAAAATAATCTAAAACCGAGTCAGAAATATTTTTAAAGTTCGTAATTTCAATGGATCCAGAAAATGTGGAGCGAATTTTTACAAAACGGAAAATTTCAATGCAGGAGAAAAAAAATAATTCCACATAATATTATGTATTTGTGTTTAACGTAAGAAAATCAACAAGAAAAAAAAAACACATTTTCTGTCCACAGACCAGTATAATATATGTATGTACATATATGTACTATATAGAGAGAATATGGCAGTTTATTTTGTTTTCTTCTTAAATAAAAATAAAGGCGACATGAATATATAATTATAATGGACTACGCGTTGTGGTGCTCTGTGTATATTTGCTTTTTGAACTTTTGACAGGAAGTCAGTTTGTTCTTTTGTTTTCATTATACATATATTTACTGATAAGAAATAGTCATGACAAATAATATGCGGTTCGTTGTTCGTTACGCTGGCCATCAGGGTAGGATTTTACGATTCGCCACCCTTAATAAAAGAAAAAATTTTTTTTTTTTAATTCTTATACATCAGTTAGTTAAAAAATATAAAGGTTAAGTTACATATACATTCATATGTACATATTACTATACAAATATAAAAATTCACTTTTTGCATTTTTGGGAATTATCTGACAAAAATCGTGCGATTTTTTAAGCTATTCTGTCACTCGCTGATGGTTTTTAAGAACCTTTACATTAAACCAAGATTTCTGGGGCCTATTGGCGGTACATACTTTTAGCTCTGACGCGAGGCGAGGAAGCAGAATTTGCTGTCAAATCCCATAGAAATTTTTGACAAGTTGCAATTAACAAACAGACATAATGATGTTTTAGCGAAATGAAATAAGGTCCTAAAATGGTTTTCAAAATAAAATGAAATTAAATCCCAAAATTAATGTTGCAACATTATGGGGTCTTATTTCATTGGGGCTTAATTTCATTATGAAACAATGCCATAAGAAAAATAATTAAATAAGGCCCCTTAAAATGAAATAACAGCCAAAAATTTGAGAGTTTTTTGTTTGTTTGTAGGTGTATAGTTTTGGGGCCTTATTTAATTTTTTCTTTGGGGCCTTATTTCCAGGGGCTTAATTGCTCGGAGCCTTTTTTTACGAAAATCGAAATTTTGAAAGTTGTTTCACATTACTCAAATTGTTCTCAACATATTAGCTGTGTTTTATTTTCCCCGAGATCCGAACCAGATTGGTTTTGCTTACGAAAATACATGTATTACAAAAACAACATAAGATCCAACTTTGTTTTGGATTTGGATTTCCAAATCCGTTTTGAACACACACCCTTAATTTGTAAATGTCGTCAGTAGTGTAAAGAAAAAAGACAACGGGTGTATAAAAATAAAAAAAACAAAAGGAAAAAAGAGTTGGGTATATAACAAGTTGTCACTGAGATCCTGGGTTGTTTTATTTACATGATCTGATCTGGATTGGATCTGGGGGAAAATAAAACGCAGCTATTGTTTCAAATTATTCTAACTTTGAACATTTTAAAAGTTTCTAAAATATTTTTTTTTTGGTTTTAAAAATTAGGTACAAAAATCTTAAATTTGAAAATGGAAAAAAAGGCCAAATTGGCTTTACATATTTCTATTTCGAAAACGAAATAAGGCCAAATTTGACTTGGAAATAATGCCAAATATTTTTGTCCAACACTTAAACAACACCCAACCTCGCACCTTATACCCCAAATCCTATAGTGTTCCCAAGCAGGGGAGTTGCAGGGGGCAGCATGCCCCCCCCCCATACATACCTCACTGTTTATACATGTCCATTTAATAACATGTCTTAAAATTTCGCGCGAAATATTTAAGACAAGTAATTAAATGGAAGCCACAAAATTGCAAAACAATTGAATCCCAAATAAAAAAAAAGCGAAACAACAAAATGCTAACAACAACAAAAAAATGGATGCATTTATCACAAAATGTACAATTTTTTAACTAAGCCGCCCAACTATATAGAAAAGTATGAGACCCTTAATTCTTCCAATTCGTTTATTTCGGAAACGGTTATTTTTATGAGAAAAAGTATGTTAATGTTTTATGTACGAAATTTTCCAAGCTACAAATAAGTCTTTGACATTTTTTTGGACAACTTACCATTTGGGAGTTATTCAAGAAAATTTTTTTGCTACCATGGTTTGTGTAATATATATATAGGAACCTAAAATCCTAATTTGCAACCATACACCTTTTTCAGAGATTTAGCTGTCTTAAAAAAATCAACTCGTATTTCGAAAAAAAAAATCATGCTTTTCAATCTTCTGCAGATTTTAGATAAGAACATTGGGTTTTTTATTTAAAGATACTTTTTCATATTGAATATATTGAAGAAAAACAAATATAGGATTGATATTTTTTTGGTGAAACAGTTTTTTCTTTTAGCACTTTCGCAAAAATTATAATTGGATGCCACTCGTTAAATACGCAAAACATTTATTTTCGATAAAGCCAAAAATACGAATGTTATATTCATACGCAAAAAACGATCTTTTGTTATACTTTTTTTTTGATTGATTGTAGGTATGTAACTTAAATATTGTAAAATCCAAAAAAAAACGACAGCATGAAGTTGAGTCAACTTCTTCTTAACTGCAGCTCTATTCAACTATGTATACTTATTGTTATAATCACAAAACCGACCGACCGCTAACGATCAATAACGCCGAAAACTCGAGTTGGTGTGGGGGAACCTTAATTATTATATTTTATGTTATCAAAAATAAAAACTCAGTTTATTAATTTGTTCTATTACAGAAAGAAAATGTATTTATTTTTCTCTCTACAAAAAAAAAACCAGGAATCGTCAATTGGACGAAACTATAAACTATAACTTCAGACAGTTATATCCGTTAAACCAACTGTCAGATTGCAAACTATCAAATTATGGTTGTGTCAGTGCCGTAACTACTCTGTTTTGTTTTGGGGGGTCAGAGAAATTTTACTAAATTTAACGCCTATTTCTAAAAACATTGCCATTCGCCAGCACATTCGGTTGTGCCTACAGAGAACCTGAACAGAATGAACACAGATACCTGCACTCATTGACGTAATATATTATAATATGGACTGCTAGTAACCAACTTCACTCGTGTTCCAGTTTACAGCAGCGCTCTTTTTGTCTTGCTGGTCATGCCATGAAACTCGCCATTACGAGCATCATTGATATATTATATTGTAAGGTAATAATACACTGTATTGCTAAAAAAAAACCCAATGGGAAAGATCAGAAAAAGTAAGTTCGATCAAAATTTACAAAAATAGTTCAATTCGTTGACCAATAAACCGAAAAAAACTAAAATAAAAATGTCTTTTATTCAATTTAAATAAAAAATGAACTTTTTCGAATGCCGGTTCTTTTGATCACAGTTCACATTATCTTAATTTGTATTGTCTTTTAATTTTTGTCCTTTTTTCTAGTATAGGTTTCATATATGCGAAAAACTAGTGAGGCAAAATGCAAACGCCTAGGGGGGCAGTGCAAACGCCAGAGGGGGCTAAGCCCCTACATTGCTACGGCAATGGGTTGTGTATGCCAAACTTGTAAAGCTGATTTGTAAGATATGATTCTAAGATTAGATTTTTTGGTTTAATGATGCGTATGTCAATACTCAATAAGTTAAATTGTTGCTTTTGGAACGAACGTAATCTACATGAAATAATCGAAATTTCGCACAGTGGAGACATTTTGCAAAAGTGTTTGCAAAATTTGTGTGTGTTTATCTGCAAAAATAGCTTATCATTTGGATTAAGATTTGTTTGAACCTTAAGAAATCGAAAAAATTATCAAGTTTCGCCATTATTATACTTATTTTTAGTTTCGCTTGGGTTCTGGGTGTAGAAAACTGATATAGTGGTTCAAAGCACATTTTTGTTTGCATACCTAATCATTGCAATAGATAGATAGATAGATAATATTCTTTATTTTTTCATCATAAAGTTTAACAATTTGTATACTTAAGAATAAAGACATGGCAATACACTGCCGTCTGCCTGAGATGACATTTCATAATATGATTTAAAAAATAAAAGAAATAAAATGCAAAAAAAAAAAAAATGTTAAACATAAGAAAATTTAAACAAAAGATATGAATTTATAGTTTACAGTTCAGAGATTAAAATTCCTAATTTTCACAACTTTTGTATATAGAACTGCAAACAAATATTTTTGAGTTGACAATGTTATCAATTTTACCGTGATTTGAAACACATATATTATACAATTTTGTTTAATTGATTTGGTTTTTATAAAAATTATTGACAATTTTAACGTGATTTGAAACACAAAAGAAAAAGTATTAAGTTTTATTAATTTTTGAGTTGACAGTGTTATCAATTTTACCGTGATTAGAAACACAAATATTATACAATTTTGTTTATTTGATTTGGTATTTATAAAAATTAATGACAATTTTAACGTGATTTGAAACACAAAAGAAAAGTTTTAAGTTTTGTATGATCAGCAACATAACATAATTTGACCTGATTTATTTAGTTCAAAAAATTGCAATAAGTGGGTATTCGACTGTGTGTTAATATAAGAAACTATTACGGTACGAAAGAGCATGTTGGCAATATTTATAGAGGCTGAGCCAGCCCATTTCTCCATTTAAGATTTCGTAAAGTTTTTGTAAGGATATAAAACTTTCCTGAAAATGTAACCGACGAATTTCTTGTAGAATTGGACAAGCAGCAACGAAATGGTAAATATCTTCGTTCACTCTTCCGTTACATAGAACACAAAGCTGAGGCAGATCTGGTCGATGAGGTACAAAGTTTAAATTTAAAATTTCAACTCTTGTTCTAAAAATAATACCTATAACAAAGGCTGAAAAATCGTTACGAAAGTATGTGCCTTCCGAGAGAAGTTGATGGTTTAAATTACTGTAAATTGCTCTTGATGTCGAAGAAGATGCTCTGGAAAGATTATCCAGAAACATTTTGTGATCAACCTTAGCAACCACGTCAGCAAACTGAGCCTGCCACTCGGCCACATTATTTTCTGATAAGTTTAAAGATGATGATTGCAATAGGGATTGAAGAGTTTTCAGATCTATTGTCGGCAACCCCTTATCCACTTCATGAAATTCTAAAATAAAATTACAGTTTTATCCCCTTCATAAAAATCGGAACCTCTTATTTTTTCACTAAGGCTTCTAAAAATTGGAAAAGACCTCAAATCAACATAGGTACTCTCTATAGAAATGATTAGTTTATTAGGAATTTTCAGGACTTTGATGAAAGTTTCCAAGAAATCTATTTTTTTTGTTATTTATTTTTTTTTTATTTTTTTTTAATTTTTCCCCAATGTTAAACTTGAAATATATTATTGAAATAGTTTGTTATGTTGATGTGCCACAAAAAGAACCTTTTTCAACAAAAAAATTATTTTTTCATCGGAATTTTTATTTAATAAAAATAAATATCACATTATTCACGGTTAAGACAATCTACTCTTGTGTCCAACTTAGACAGCTATAAGACAACAATAAACAAGGTTATTGAACACATTTTCCAAAGTTGGACAGTTGTCTTAAGTAAGACAACGTTTATAAATAAGACTACCTGTTTTTACTTCAGTTATCTAATTTTTACAATTTTTGAGGTAAAATATTAAGGGCCTGTTTCTCAATGTCTGAGTGATGTTCTGAATAGTTACGCGACATCAGTGTTGCCGCTATGCGACGCACAGTGGGGCAGAAATGCCTTATTAACGGCGATAATTATAAAGCTTTTTGTTGCCTAAACCAAAGTATACTTTTCTAAAGGTTTTTTGTATGCTGAGTTTGAATCCGAAGTCAAAAAAACTCCACCGCTTCAGGTTTTTGAGATAATCCCGTTATAAAATTTTAATACGCTTGTTTGGTAGGTATTATTTGGTTTATGCAGGTTGACCCGGACCTGGTTGACATTATTTAAGGGTGTGGTTCTTGGGCATATTCTAAGAAAAAAATCGTTCTAGTTCAGTAAAGGTCTATCGCCAATTTTGACATCATTTATCGTTGATTTAAGAAAACACTTACTTTGGTGTACCCTGACCCATGTTAACAAAACTTGCTCTGCTAATTCTTGTGGTATAAGCTTCGTTTAGGACTTTATTTTTAGAAGAAACACTAGCCTTTACAACTGCGTTTAAATAAAGTTGATATCTTGTCTCAATCTTAATATATCCAATTTCTAGCATTTTCTATTTTTTCTACTTATGGCAATTTGTTAACTTTGAGGTCAAATTTCTCGGGAAAATGCGTATTAAACATAACCTTTTACTATTTTTTTCTTGTGAACGTAACAATAATAGCAATAAAAATTAATAGCTAAATTGTGAAGAGACCCATAGATTTTATGATACTGGGGAAAACCGGCAGCAGGTAAAATTAAAAAAAAATGTTTTTTTTTGCATAAATGTCGAACTTTTTGACGTTTTAGGTGGAAGGGCCAAGGTTTCTTTTAATAAAACTGCAGTTTTTTTATCTCCACTAGTTCGAAAATTCATTTGTGCAGCAAAAAGAAGATCCTCTGCAGATGTATCTCGAAGATCAGCTACTCCTTAGAGTTTTTTTCGCTTACTCAATAGATCAAAACTTGTCTCAGGGCGTCCAGAGGGGTAAATACATTTCAAATTTAACTTTTTTAAGCCAATCTGTTTCATTTTTATCAAACACTGATCTTGTAGGATGGCTTAGATTTAAGTTCAAATTTAAACTATATTAATTCTTTTCTTAGCTCTGACACATGATTTTCAGTGCAGTTTGTACTTTTCAATAAAAATGTCTCAATATTTTCAATTTTTTTTGTAAATAGTTCTAAATTTACTGTTATAAAAGATTTCGCAGAGTTCATGCCTTTTGCAAGAGAAAAATTGCATGTTGAGCCCTTAAAAATAATAAAAATGTTTTAAAATTTTTCATACTTATGAACACAAAAAATTGAAAAAAAAAAATATTTTAGGCAAACATTTTTTACTTTTAACTTCAGTTTCGAAGAAAAAATCTATTTAACTAAGAAAAACACTTTTAATCTAATTTTAATGTTTGCCTAATCAAAAAGTACCGTTATTTAAAAAATGTTTTAGTGTTTTTATAAGGAACTGACATTTTTTTATTTTTATTTGAAAATTTTACTACATAATTGAGTTAAAACTAATGCTATTTAAAAGAACATACCTGATTCAACAAACTCTATGTAAAATTTTTTACTAACAATAAATTTTCAATATAATTTTTGTATCACAATATAAGCAACTTATTTCGGTTAGTTTAACACAGAACACAATTTTAACTAAACTGTCAACTTTGATGCCGAAAGGTACAGTAATGGAACCACTGACTAAAAAAATAATACTTGAATCATGTGAAGCATAATATCGGTTAATCGAAACAGTTATTTTTATTGAAATTTGTTACAATATATAGAAAAAATGACTTCTCGCCGCTTCTGCTTAGGCAAGATCCCACTGTGCCACGTAAGTCGCATTTTGACCCCTTTTTTTGCCTTATGCGACTATAAAACGACCTTTTAAAAAGTGAATTGAATTGAACACTGAATTGCAATAAATCGTAATAAGTAGATGTAATTTAACAATTACTTTTATTTTATTTTTATTCACAGTTAATTATCTTTAATAGACATCCTCAAATATTCATGTTAACCAAAATTTGTATTAAGGAATCAAAAATTAGAGGTTTTAATTATGGAAATCGCTAATCAGCCGATTTTTATCGATTACCACCATTTTATTAGAAAATTTTAAAGTCATGGTACGGATTTAACCAACTGTGATCTGGCCCTTAAAAGGTGTGAAAAACTGATTTATTTTGCTTAGGTTATTTTTTTTAATATAAAACTAAAATAACTCCAAAGCATGTGGCTGACATTTATAAGTCGGACAACTAATCGGAACTTCACTAGACATTGTGAAAAAGGCCCTAAGTCTATTTCCTATGAGAAGTTAGTATTTCAGCAGAAGATTATGAAACACCATGTAAATTTTTTTCGATTTTCGCAACCAAAAAACTCATTTTGCCCCACTGTGCACTGCGCCGCGCCGCGCCATTACATCCCGAAAAATGAACCAGTTTAATGCAATCTATTGACTGACTATATTTGTTTTCAAAAATCAGGTTAAGGTATTCAAAAGATTAATGGTCGCGTTCGGGGATCAATCCAAAGCTATCCGGATAGGTTTGTGTTGTTGTAATCCCTTGTGACAAAACAGCTGATGCAACAACAACCAAACGTATCCGAAAATTTTTGGGATAGGTTGACACCCATTGGATAGATCCCCGAACGCGAGGAATGACTTTTTCGTTCCTTGATTGAATGACATGAATGTCGAACAGATGTGGTACCTGCAGGATGGCGTCAAGTTCCAAAATCTTGTAATTTGACTCCTCTTGATTGATTTCTTTGAGAATACATAACTATTCTATAGGCATGACAGATCTACAACAATCGAAGAATCGCAAACTATAACATTAAGCGTGTTTTTTTGCAAGCCCGGGGGGAATTGGATGAAAAAAAACGACGTCGGTGCTAAAAAAATTACATGTAAAATGCAACAACAACTAATCCCTTGCGGGCTTAGCTAATCCCAGAGAATTGTCGGGGCTTAACTAAAGCGCACAGAAAAACTATGGTACCGGCATGACTTACATATACATACATGTTATCGATAGTTTGTATGAAAACTCCATGTTTTTTCTGTGATGGCGTCGCTAATCACCGTTGTCGTTTTTTTCAACCAATTGCCCCCGGGGTTGCAAAAAAACACACCTATTATTCGTGTTATTGAGAAAATATAGCCGCAAATCCTTGGAAAAATTGATTGAAAACTTTGACTCTCAGGTTACATTCATCAGTTCCAGCCGTGGTGGGTGTATGTCCAAAAGTTGTATTTAAAAACTAATTGCAGAATGTATTCTCTACTGATGGTACCTTTAGGTATACATATAATGGTATAGGTATTGCTATCCTAAATGTATTTATTAATTTATGTTTAACAAATTATTTAAACAAAATAATTATCCCACCTATCCCCTTTACAAATTATGGAGTTTTCAAAAAAAAAAAAAACATTAAAGTTTGTTTAAAACTCTAAAAAATATATTTTTTTTAATTTTTCAATACAATTTAATCAAAATAAGTATATGTACGTACCTATAGCTATCTAGAAGTTTTACTACCTACACAAAATTTTATCGAACTCAGCTGAATCTTTAATGAAAATTTTTATGATAATATTAGGCCTGTTCGTGTAAGCATACTTTTCAAAACTTCGAATTTCTATACATGTAAATTTTACAATTTGTTTTTTTTTTTTAGACTAAAATTCTTAGAAAATATATTCAGTTTTAATGAGTACTATCAGGATCAGACCAAAATAAGGTAAATAGTAAAATTTTAAAATATGATTTTGGATTTCTATCACTATATACAACAACGAATTGCTATAGGTACACTTACGTTACTATACTCACAAGTTCAGAACTATATTTATAGTTACCTACTACATAATGTAAAGAAAAATGATCAAACGCCTTCTTTCATATCTTACTTTACTCCTTCTTGTACGCTTGAATTGATGAGTTTTTTATTCAACCATAAACAAAACAGACCGCTTGTTCAATATGATTTATGACTCCTGAAAGATAAATTTACTCTCCCATGTTTGTCTTTGAATTTATCTTATATGTACTTCTAATTCTCAAATTATAATGGGCAATTTATCCGATTAAGCCACTTTATAATGGCTCGCGGTTCTTCAAAAACCTCACGATTCAAGTACGCATAAAACTATCATCATTTCATTTCCAAACGAATAGAAATTCTCGAAATCGTTTTGACACACTATTTAATGACTCCTAAGTACGAATTAACGCCAGTGCCCGACCACTTGTGCTAAAATTGGACTATACTCACTTCAGAGTCCAGCTCCAGACACTTCAAGTGCACGTCTTTCTCTTATGATATTCTTTGAAACTTGATACCGCAAAAATAATGCCATGGATGGCGCAATAGCCATAGAGCAGCGGCGTGGTGATTCGGCTGGCGTTCCGGAATTGTTCACGATCTATGATCATAGATATTATTCACATCGAAATGGATCGTAAAAAATGTTCAAACACACACTTATGATTTAAAAAAAAAATATGAAACCTAAACAAAATATCCCAATAAAATATTCAAACTTGTAATAAATACGTCATCGGAGGGATATTTTGTGTGAACCAACCCAAAAAGATCTCATAAATTTGTCAAAATAATCCTTGCGATCGCACTTTATCTTTTGTTTGTAAGGGTTTATAGGTTTATTCTTTTTTTTTTTTTTTAGATAAGTGTGTGGTTCATAAGATACAGTTGAGAGTTGTCAAAACTCGGTCAGGTTCATTAGCAGCATTTTATTCTGAAAGGAAAATGTATTACGTATTTTTATATACAATATATGAACAAAGTAATTCTACACTTCATGTCGTTTGTTTTTTAGTGGACAAATATACAATGACACATGACATTTGGACGTGCAAGGTTTTTAGAATAAAATAATTTATTTATACTTGCTAAGATACCGTAGCCCAACAGATTTTCATTTTCCATCAAGTTTAAAATGAAGATAGACCTAGTCATTCAGAATGAAAATAAATATACACACAAACAAAAGGTCATTTACCGTTTTTTATTTTGGGGGCGGCATTATGAATATTGTTATCACAACTATATGTACATAAAAGTAGAGCAATAGTTTAAAGTTTGAATACGACTTAAATTAATTCCTTGCGGTTTAAAAAATAACTGTGGTGTGCGGCAGAATATTTAATTGCGGTTGTGGGAATAAGTGAGCAATTTTAAACACATTTTAGACCACAAAGGGGGTTGGTATGGGACTATATTATGTATAAATAAAGCCAGGGCATTGAGTTAACGCAAAGAAAAATGATAAAATGCAAATATAACTGATATATGAAGTTTTATATTTGATGTAAAATACGTAAATGTTAAGTACAAACTAATTCCAATGTATTAAGTTGAAATAAATTGAAATTCTAAAAGAATTTTTATTTTGGGCAAGGTTTTACTTGAAAAGATAAGAAAAGAAGCTTCAGAATGTAAGGATCCAGAAAATGACGTAAAAATCGTTTAACAAATCAAATCAAAGGGCACTTGGCTGGGCACGAGTTCTGGCACTATACATTGAAGTTATAATTAAAGACCAATTTAAAATCCAAAATTATACCTATATGCTTTTTTTCACCGCTATTGCTTTTTGCGACAAAGTCACAATTTGTCAAGCTTTAAACTGTAAAATTAGGTACATTGAAGGATGCCTAAGATGATACATTTAAAAAACCTCTAAGAAAGCAGAAATTTTTATATTTAAATTACGAAGCTGAAGAAAATAAGAAAAATCAGGCTCTCCCAAACCAACGCGAAATATTCGGAACGACGACTAAACATTCGGCTGCCAATATATTTTTATATTATGAGATTATTGAGTCGGTGTAGGTTCTCTCATATATCGCCCTGTATAAATACATTTTGATTAGGCGAAAGATTCGTTGTCGTTCCGAGTGTTTCGCGTTAATTTGGGAGAACCTTAAATTCCGGAAAAAAGCGGATGACATTTGAATCGAAGTATTCAATAAACGTCAAAATATATATATTGTTAGTTGCCTATCTGTCAATTTAAAAACTGTCCAATTCCATTGAAATTTGACTACGATGAATTAAAAACCATCTACAAAATGAAGATGAAGGTCAACCTTTACGCAGCCAAAATTTCTGCTGTTTAAACGTTGAGATAAAGTCAACGCGCTGACAAGCAGTCCGTCAATGTGTACTGACTGCATTGACAGGGCGATTACACGGTCACACAAAATAATTAACACATTTTCACCATAAAATTCATATCAACGCGACTGTGAATGCAGCGTCAGACGTCAACGAATGAAACTATTATTAAAAATTTGTATGAGGTATTTCTGACAGCTGCTGCCAGTGATGCCAGATGTTGGGCGAATGCCCTTTTTGTGGACATTTGATAAAAAAATAATCTAAAAGGTCGAAAGGGCGTTTTCATGCCTCTCAGTTTAAAAAAAGGGCATTTTAATTTTTCAAACTCATATTAGTTTTATATTTGAATGCAGCCATTGAAGTTCGTACTTTAAAACAATCCATTTGTATTTCTGTTCATTGAATGAAAAGAGTACCAAAATATTTCGATACTTTTGAGAGATGATCAAAAATGTTCACTCAAAAAACTTGCTACTGACAAGATATGGCATGAAATTTGCCATCTTCAAAAATTTCAATGATGAAATTTTGTTTCCTAATTAAGAAATACTTGTTAAAATAGCATTGACTCTACCTCACTCTAATACTGAAGCAGAACGAATTTTTTCGATAATAACAGACGTAAAATGTAAAAAGCAAAATCGATTGGGCAAAGAAATGATTAACAGCATTTGTGTAATAAGGTCATCTTTTCAAACAAAAGACATAACTTGTGTGAATTTGCAGGTTGTAAATAAGAATCACCTATCATGCACAAAATTTGTATTCCATTATACGAATTATTTTTAATGATTGTAATGATTAATTTCTCATTGTACCTACTTAATTCTGTATTCTGTATTGTTTTGTATTGCATCCCTTAAGGGTTACAAGTCTCCCATCCGTCCCTCCTTTCTCCTTCTCGCAACCTCTAGTGCCTTTATCCATTCTTCCCCCCTTCCTCCTTCGTCCATTATATCCCTCATTTTTTCCCCTATTGATCTCCCTTCATCTCCACCTGAACTGCATCTTTCTATCACATGTTCCCACGTCTCTGGCTCACCTTCACACACTCTGCACGGTCATTACTTCCTTATACCACCTGTTATATCTGGATTCCATTATTAAATCCCGTCTTTCCTTCTCCTGCTCTCTTCTGTCTTCCCATTCTACTCTCTCGTATCCTGTCATACTGTCTCCTCTTCCTTCCCTTCCTCTCATTCCTATTCTCCCTTGTTCCCATCGTGATTCTCTCTCGTTTCCATCCCTCTCTCTCTCTCTCATCTCCTCTAAACATTCCCCCGCTATCACGCTTCCTTTTCCACCTGTTAATTTCTCTTCATAATTCCACGCCCTTCTCCCTGCTCTTATCGTTAAC
Organism: Epistrophe grossulariae; assembly: GCA_929447395.1. Classification (NCBI taxonomy): domain Eukaryota; kingdom Metazoa; phylum Arthropoda; class Insecta; order Diptera; family Syrphidae; genus Epistrophe; species Epistrophe grossulariae. Next base: position 32,916,535 of record OV839567.1, on the reverse strand, counting down.
TTATCTCTTTTGGTTTCCTCTCTCACCATGTATCCTGGAGTTTGCCATTCTACCCCTAGTGTCCATTTGAGGTACCTCTCCTGCAATCTTTCCATTTCTAGTCTCTCCTCCCATCCCCATACCTCTGCCCCATATCCCATCACCGTCCAGACCAGGGTATCAAAAAGCCACATCTTCCTCTCCCAAACCTTCTCGAATTTCCTCCTCCCAATACCCCAAGCTTCCTTCATTACATTTATTCTTTCCTTTATATGCGCTTCCTGCCCTCCATTCTTTTTGAACACATACCCCAGGTATTTAAATTCTTTTACTTCTTCTATCTTTTTTCCCCTCCATCTCCAGTCTACTGTTGTATTCCTCCCTCCTCCTTTCCTGAACCTCATCACTTTCGTTTTTCCCACGTTCACTTCCAGTTTTTTACTTTCGAAATACTTCTCTAGTCTTCTTATCATGCTTTGCATCTCCTCTTCATTTTTCGCCATTACCACCACATCATCTGCGTAAGCCAACGAGCAAATTCTTCTTCCTCTTACTTTTATCCCTCCCCTTGCCCAGTTCATCTTCTATATCCGCCGTCAATAAGTTAAAGACCTACTTAATTCATGAATTTATGAGTTCCTTATTTTTCATGAAATATTTTATTTATTTATTTATTTGAATGAAATTTGTTATTTTCATTTTTGTTATATGTATTTTGTATTTTGTATTTTTTCTTCTATTTTCTTATTTTTTATGAAATAATTTATTTATTTACTTATTTGAATAAAAGTTGATTTTTATTTTTGTTATACTTTGTTTCTTTGCTTCTATTTTTTTTTTGTGGGCAACATCGTGGGAATTCGTCGACGATATCGTGTGCAAAAAGGGCATTTTCGGTACAAGTCGTGAGTAAATCAATTGGAAAAGTCTGGCATCACCGGATGCTGCATCCAGAAACATATATCAGAACAAAAACATAAATGTTAAAAATAGCCAAGTTCTTCTATATAAAAATCTGTTTGTTACAACTTAGTCGTGAAAAGTGAGAATTCTGAAATTCTAACTTTATGAAGAATAATATTGAAAGAACTCCATGTTATAAGAAAAATTTATTATTTAATAATCAATGATTAAAATTTGGTGAGTTCATTTGTCAAGTTTTCAAAACGTTTTAAATTGTGAGTAATAAAAAGTAAACGCACAAAATTTTATTTTCCAACAAATTTGACGTATCTGCTGCAGTACGACTAAAGTTCACCAGCCTACAAAAATTGTACAACTTTTTCTGAGTTCTTTTTTTAACCATTCATATACAAATAAAAATTGATATTCTTGTGACCAAAAAAGTTAACTACATTCCGGAAGATAAAGAAAATGTATAGGAATTATATCGCAAAAACGTCATTCTTGTTCTATATTTTTTAAAAATCTATCTATTGAATTCAATTGAATTGAATTGATTTGAATCTCAGACTCAGACGGAAAACATCACATGTGACTATGTTGATGTGACATTCACATATCACCTTAGCCGATTCCACCCCAGACTTTTATCGCCTTAGCCAAATTCTTGCGTATCCAATCCTCAGACTAGTGAGAAGTTCGAATCAGAACCCCCATATTATTCACTCGATTAATCCAGTATTTACATTGAATTTATATTAATTTACATCCGGATATAAGTTTAAAACTGGATTATTCGAGTGAATAATATGGCGGTAAGTGACGACGAGTATTTATTGTACGAGATGCTCACTTAAAATCGACTTAACTGCGGCCTGATTAAAAAATCTAAGTGTAGTTTAAAAAATGCTTTAAAAAAAAAATATATGAGCTCATAACATAATATATACATTTTACAATATAATTTTCAAGTTATGTGCGTTCATAAATTACAATATGCAATAATATATCGCCATAAAATGTATGTACTAAAAACAAATTTTTTAATGTTCCGTTTTATATTTCTTTTGACAATATGAACGATTTGTTTTCTAGTATTATTAGATTTTAATAACCAAATTTTAAGATATATGTACATAGTTCATTTACGTATACACTTTAATATGTATTTTAAATGTTATCACAAAAAAAGTCATAAAAATTCTGCAATTTTATTACTTTCCTCTGAATAGCGTTTGTATTATATGGATTAAATAACTGATCCAAATAAGTTACCTAACCGGGCGTTCGGTTGTCGCTGTCGCCGTCGAGTCGAGTCGAGGCACCAGTCATTTAATTTTTAATTACTTTCCCCCAATTTTTTTGTTTTTCGTTTACAGAGAAAATATTAATTTTCATTTTCGTCAAAAAAAAAAATATACAAGGGTATGATTTTGAAGTCCAAAAGGAATCATAACTGCCCTATGACTTGTGTGAAGTAATTCAATACCTTGTGGTACTTTACGATCTTGATGATCATGCGTTGGAAACCATGTTAAAGGATATTCAAAAAGCAAAGGATCTATACACATTCAATGTTGGGATAGAAAATTAGTTCGACAATCTGATTTATGAGATAATTTTCTGGTCGATTTCAAAAATTTGTTACAAGTGTGAAGTGTATTTTACTTGTACCTACATATAATTGTATAAATGCATTCCAATGGATGGGGATTCAGGATACTATATAAAATTCGTTTCGTCTGGAATAAAATTGTTGCTCTTTCAAGCATGGTATATGATTGAAAAAAAAAAATTAAAATGCTTGAAGCATGACAAAAAAGTGACTTTAATCATTTAAGTAAGAAATGTAACTAATGGGTCATAGTAAGTTGAATGTCATTGTTGATTTTTTTTTTCAAGAAAACGAGTTAAACAAGGAAAACTTATTTAATTAATCACATCTTATTATACTGTTTTTTTCCCTATAACGTTGTCCTGAGACCGGCTTCTATCAGTTGAACTATTTTATTGAATCTCAACTCAATGAATTCCCTAAATCGAAAAAAAAACAAATGCCGTAAGACTATTGCGATACAAAGTGTTGATACAAATGAAATATGATATAAACTACAGTTTTAATTAAAACATATAATAACATTGAAAAAAAGACAAAATAATATTATATTAACTGCAGCGACTGCGCTTCACTTGACCATAAATAATCTATATTATTCAATGTTTAATATTAACCCATTAGCCTTGTTGATATTGCAACAGTACCAGAAAAAATTAACATGGCACACTGTTACTTTAACAAGATCTTATATAAGATCCTATTCTATCGAATTATGCGAACGCCTGAAACCGTTCGTCAACAACCTGAAAGGTTAATAGGCATCTTTTTTCGCTAGTCCATATGGAGTTGGACGAAAAAAACCACATCGGGACTTATCAAACAAACTACAAATTCCATGACAGTGATCGCCATTTTGTTTTCATAAAAAAATATTATTTCATTCGATGACTCAGATAATTTGACGTTTCCATACAAACTATCGATAGAAAAATAATGATTATTGGCGGTAATACCTACAGTTTTGATCGGGACCGAAAATTATCTGGACTTAACTAAATTCACATGGACTTAAGCTGCTGTTGTATATATTTACGTTTAAATCGATAAGCTCCGATGCCGTTTTTTTCGTCCAATCCTATGTGGACCTGCAACAAAACACGTCTAATATTAGCGTTGTTTTATAGACCAGATCTTGCTTAAAAAACCTATTTATATAAAATTCGCGTAAAATAGGTTCTACAGAGACGAATTGCATAGGGTAATGTCTGGTTTTGGCATTCCTGCGAAACTCGTCCGTTTGTATAGATTGTGCACAATGACGATGGAAAACGCATGAAGCTTCTTCAAAGTCCCTAAAAACCTCACCAATACCTTTGGTGTTAAAAGATGTTTAAGACAAGGCTGCAATGTATACTTTTCGCGTCAACTTTAACTCGCATACGCCTATGATATTGACATACCTACATATGTAGGTAATCTGAAGAACAAAACGCAATGTTAGTGCCAATTTTGTGAAATTTAAAATTAAAGCAAAGAAGATGGGCAGAACGATTTCACTGTCCGCTTTCGAAAGCGTTAAATCAACGTAAATTTGATCGTCATTTTTAGACGCAGATATTGCTATCGTCAAATATGAAATTGTCTTGCTTCCACAAAATCTATATATTTGATCAATGTCAGTCAATTTTATTGCAATCGCATTTGACGTTTACGAACACGCCTATCTGACTTTTCAATATTTTTTTCGTCAACTTTATTATATTTACTGCAGATTTGCGCTTCAAATGATGTTATCGAACATATATCGATGGTTAAAGTGCAGGACCTCCTAAGTCGAAAAATTCAACTAAAATTTTATTAATGCAAACAAATCTGAAAAATTAGAGCAACCTTTTGATAATTTCACCGTAAAAATGTTGTTCTGAACATTTTACAGAAAAAAGGCACAATTAGGGAAATTATTGTCTACCGGACCCATAGTAGAAGTTAGTAAGTGAAAATCACTTGATATAAAGTTGAACATCCTCCTTAGGCTGGTTTGCCATCGGATCTTTTCTGAAATTCAGTTGACTTATAGCCAGCCTTCTGTATAGTGAATGGAGCTTATAATTTTTCGACGAGCAGACCTTTTATCAATTGAATGCATCGCGGTCATTTTTTGATTTAATTTTATTCTTTTCCTTACATTATGTGAAGCGGGTCTTTAGCGAATCTGTGGAACCAATCTATTTTCAATGCTTGTTGTCAGCCTTAATGGTAAAATTTTTATTTAGCCATATATTAAATAATATTTTTGTAATTTATTGTTTACACTACCTATCATGTGGGTACTTATATTGCTGCCAAAATACCAATCTCCAATAGTTACGTTTGATTGCTTATTTACCCGGCCTTCAAAAAGTTTAGTTCTTTTAAAATTAACACTCCCAAAAGTTAAAATATTTGATTGCATGTTTGTTTTTATTTTTTAATTTTTTGATTTTGATAATGGAAAACAAAAAAAATATTTCAAAATATATAAAAATAAATTCATAAGCACCATGTTATATTTCTGAGTAATTATATACTGATAAGGAAATTTAAACAATTTAAAAATAAAAAGTTCACAGAGGTTGAATTATGAATCAATTAATTTTGAATATTTTTGGGATTTTTTTTAAATTTTTAATTACGGAATGAATAAATCATGAAGAAAAATGTAAATTAATAATAACGATTTTTTTTTTATTGTCCCGAGGGTAAATGGAAATTTCGTCGTCTTAGTTGAAGGAATTTGTTAGATTTATGTTTTTTTTTTTAAATGTCGTATATAATCAGTTAATATATAACTTGGAAACTCGTTATAATTTTAGCCTTCTTTCAATACCACATTGTTCCATAATAAAGTCCAAAAAGAGTATATGATTTATGATTATTTCAAAAAATGTCATGTCTATAGTTGCGAAATTTGGCTTTATTTTTTTTTCACAAAGTGACAAGAGTTTAATTGCTTGGAATATGCTAAAATTATTAGGCAAACTCAATTTAAGCGTGCCTGGAGTTCAAGGGATTCATTTAACTTCTAGGAATTGAATGTCCTCACAGAAAAATCTATAGAAGGGATGGTGACCTGAAAGATTTGTTAAACTGTAATTGTGGGATGTGTATAATGAATGTTCTACATATATACATTTTAAAGTGTTCCAAATGAGTCCAGAATGAATATCTTATTTATATTGATCTGGACTCTGGAGCAGTGGAAGGAGCTATCCGAAATGCTCCATCATATACATATATGCATATTGCAAGCTGAACGTTGGGCAATGAATAATTCGGGTATGGAAACTCCATTATTCTTTTCAACGTCTTTCTTGCATGACAAAAGTGTCACCTCTCAGCTTCGTCTAAGTGGTGTTCCTTTGATTTGGGCGTTATGACATATAGGCTTGGGCTTTCTGACTTTTGTTTTGGTTCTTATGACGATTTTAATTTCTATCGTTCTTAATTCATACCACCCAAATCAGAAAATGTCATAACACCCAAAAACAGACACATCTTCTACAAAATAAAATATTTGAAAATGCTTGTCTCAGGTAATATCAAACCACGCAACAAATCTCCGCTAGTGTGAGGCACGTGCGCGTGTTATTTCTATATTATAAAGAGCAAAGTAGGTTATCGTTCTATAATAATTTTGGATTTATTTGACAATGATAGTCATAATTTTTTGAATTTGAAAATGAAAAATCAATTTTTTAAGTGCAAAAAAATCATAAAAAATGTCAAAAAAATAGTTTAAAAAACTTTTATGGACTGAACTTATTTCTATATTATTAAGAGCGAATTAGGCTATCGTTCTATACTAATTTAACATTTACTTGACAACGGTAGTGATATTTTTTGTTTTCTAAAGTTAAACGAAAAAAAAAAAACAATTTTTGTCTTCGAAGTGGTCGGGCGGCAGGTTGTTCCCTGAAAAAGTTTGCCCGACCAGTGGTTTTGAGAATGTTATTAAAAATACTATCGATTGGTACTCTTCATTTTAGTATAATCCCGATGAGATAGGTAATCCGACGGTCGCCTCCCGGACTATTAATAACTCGGAAACTATGCGAGCTAAAAATTTTTGGCCTCAGCATTTAATAAGCTATAAATTCAAATATCAATATTTGTTGATTCCGCCAAAAAGTGTCCGCCAAAGTAAGAGACGTGGGTTCTTTCAAGATGTTAGGATGCTTAACTGATATGACTACAGCAACGTCATCCATCAACAGCTCATTTGCTACCAAGTTCCCAAGGAGTGATAGGACACCCCCTTGTGCCGCCATACGTATTCTGACAGATATTTTTTCTTTTGTTTTTTAAAGTCACCCAGTTTTGAATTGATAATACTACTGACTACTATTTTTCTGAACTCTCAACAATTTTGAGAATATAATTTTCCTATAACGCAATTGTTACAAAAAGGTTTTATTGAAATAGCATATATCGCTTTCGAAAACGTCATATCAACGTCAATTTGACTGTTAAATGATCGTTATTTTCTTTACCCAGATATATTGGTACCTGTTTGATCAATAGCTGATAACACGAACACGTCAAGTCGATTTTTTTACTGCAGATTTGCGCCGAAAATGAACATTTCGAACATATTATGACTTAAGATAACTACATACGTTATCGAAAATAATGCTTTTGCATACAAATTTCGTTTTGGGTTTTCGAACAATTGAATTTTGCATTTAAGAATTTAGAACGACTTTGCAATTGCGTTATTAATGCAAATGAGGTTTTCGAGGTGGACCGATTTACTTCAAACTTGGCACATATAGCATTTTTGTGGGATTCCGTACAGAATAAATTCGAATTTTAGTTCTCGCTTTTCTGAAACGAGTATAGCTGCCATACATTTTCTCAAAATTCTGATCTATTGATTTCGATTTAAACTTCATTCTTATATTGATCATTACAAGGACAAGGAAAATACCAATACCCATTTCATATCAATATTATTTTTCTACTTAAATTATTTTGTACGTAATGAACAATTATTTAAAAAAAAAAACTGAAGTCTTAATTTTGCAATCGGCAACTTCAAGCTCAAATAAGTCGACCTCTCCATGAACGACTTTAAAATTATTTCACAATTATTAACAAGCTCAACGTCAACTATCTTTTAATACCAAATTCGTTCGTGTACACTCTTTGTTAATGTTTCATAGTAAAATGGGCATTCTCTTTGTCAACGACTGGTGTATAATTTGGTGTAAAATCATGAATTTTTGAAATTGAAGAAAAATTTAATATTTGGTGTATTCGTCAAAATATACCGGTATAAAAATTAAACCATTGCCTTTTCTGTTCAAAATTTCATCATTTGTTTTTGAAATTTGGCGCAAAAAATAAACCGATGTTTAGCTGTTTTTATAATACACTCATTAATGGTGCATAAAATTATTCGATTCTGAAACCAACCAACATGACATATTCTGAAAACTATAATTTGTAGGTAAAATACACTATTTGAAATGGGCAATTATATTTCGGAACCGAAATTTTTGGTTCAAGATTTATACATACTGTGGAAATTAAATACACCAAACTACATACGATAATGAGTTCCTCGAAGTTTAATAATTATTTGAATTGTTATCGTAAAAACTTTAAAAAAAAAATCGAAACTTATTTGGAAATTGAGGAAACATCAACTTTTAAATTCGGTCCAAAACTGTAAAACTTGTTCATTATCTAAAGAAATTATTCTAATATTGTATTACAACCAAATAAAATGTTAATGGAGCAAACAAAAGAGGTCTGGGTTTAAAAAATGTAAAAAATTGTAAATGTGCATAAAATAGTTAATAAATACTTAATTTTGTTTTGCTTTTAAACAAACTTTTGAACATTTCTTACACCATTTGCAAATTACCTAAATATACGGAAAAAAAAATGTTCGACATATTTTTCACAATGGTGCATTTTTCTCATTGCTCCTTTGATTTTTGAATTACGGTGCACCATATACCAATTTCTTGATACTGATACAAATCAGTGAATATTTGCACAGTTTCCAGAAAAAAAATGTACCGAAAACAGAATACAATAATTGTGTATTTCTCTTCTTGTTCTTTAATTCTTTTAAATTGGTGCATTTTATTTTCCAAATTCATAGATTGGTGTATATTTAAGACGACGCGACGACTATATTTTTAAAGGAATATTAAATACAAAATGAGATTCGTCTGGCCGCCATATTTAGAATCACGACAATGATTAATTATTTTATTATATCCATCGCCTTAATTATGCGGCATTTTTTGAATTTCGACTCGTTTTTAACAGCACGTCTCTAAAAAAATTTAAAAACAACCAAAAAATAATAATTTTCGAAAAATTAATTTTCACGCTCGACTTAGAAATCTTTAATTTATTCACTTCCGAAAGCAAAAGTTAACGAAAATTGGTCGAAACGAAGCAATTATAGGCACGTCATATGAATTCTTTATATTCGTTTCGTTTCGTACGACCACTTACGTTGGCATCCGACTATTATAGTTCTACCTTAAGTATTGTAAAAAATGAGTAAGTTCACTCTCATACGAAGTGACACCACACTATACTCTGCTAAATCAAAAATGTTGTTTTATAAAAAAGTTGATATTTAAAAAAAGAATTGGTATATTTTATCAAAATTTATTGCATTCACTTAATTAAGATTTACAAAATAACCAAATTTTACTTTTGCTTATTAGTTTTTGAATGTGGGTGTATTTGACAGTGTGGGTTTTCTAAAAAATGATCGTATCTATGTTTCTTCATTTTTACCTAAGCAAAAAAATGAATCATAAACTAACCCATACAAATCTGAAACTGACTAAGTAAACATGCAAAATACATAATGTTGATTTAATAATACAGTAAAGAAAATCATTAATTTTCTTCAATTTTTTAAGCTTTTACAAACTAAAACCAAGTTATTAAATTAACCATTTACATCGGAAGCCGCTCTGCATTCTGCGTGTGCCGCGCATAGATAATCGGATTTAAAAAATGCGCATACAAATCGATTGAATACAGAAAAAAAAACATAGGAGACAACAGATTTCAGAGTTTTGAGCAGAGTCTATAAATACATATAAAAATAGGCTGTCAGCTGTCATTCTTGTTTGGCTTAGAGCTGAAAAGCAAAGTTGAGCGTGGTGAATACTAAATTTTTGCAGTAGTGTGCTGCGGTAAGGCCCTGTCCGAATTGCGTTAAAATGTTGGTTAAAACATGACGTTTGGTTAAATTTTGATACTAGCGTCGTGAATTAAATGGATTAAAAACTACCCAGCTCAAGAGCAGGTTAAAATTTTACACTATAGTGGTTAAATTTTGACGTTTCTCAAGAAAGAGAGAAAATTGAATTTGAAATTATCTTTAAAAGTGCAACAACGGACCGGCAAACAAGGAAACCAAGAGCTTCTGGAAAACCATACTCTAAATGTAAGTTTGAACAAATTCAATAAAAACAATTATTGTATTCTTGTTTCTATAGGGTCGGAAGGAGAAAAGTTGAGGCTTGTAAAAATCAGAATCGAGTTCGATCATCTTTTAACATCAAAAAATGCAAACATGAATTTTATATTCTTCTTTATTATATACTTCCTCAAATTCATCTTGCAAAATTAATGCCAATTGGTTGTTTTATTTTGTTTTTTTTTTGTAGTTTGTTGACCTAGTGTTCGCAGACTACATAATCAAGCAATACACAATAGGATTTTTTCCGTAATGTTTGGGGATATAATCGATGCAAAATCTTTATAAGTAAATCAAATTAAGAAATTTGTACTTTATCGTGTCGAATTTTTATTTTGATACATTTCAAGCTGGATTTTGTATAAAATATTTCTTTTCTGGAATAATAAAATACATTTGTGGTTAGGGAAATTTCTTTAATCTTGCAGGAATTTTAACTTAAAATCCCATTTAACCCATCCTATTTTAATCCAGTTCGGACAGCAAAAATAAAAAAATTATCCCATTTTAACCACACGTCAAAATTTAACCAGTGTTAGAAAATTTTAACGCAATTCGGACACGGCCTAAGAGCTGAAAACATAGATGAGCGTGGTGGATATGACATTTTTGGACTGGTATACCTTTTTTAACGCATACTCCTGCAAAACCTAAATGACACCACATATTTCCTATCTATAACTTATAATATCTGGTTTATATGCAAGAACGAAAGATCGAGTAGGATTAGGGTCGGATTTTCGATCCTGCATATAAACGAATTACCCGTTTGTTTGTAGGTATTGTGTTTGCAATTAGTTTTCACGTATTGCACATACGTACGAACATAGCGATACGTTGTTATTATGCCTGCGTTTTCTTACACATACCTTGAGAAAAATACGACGACCAGCTGGTAAAAAACCTTAATGTAGGAAAAATATAAATTTTGTTGTCTTTATAATGAATGACAAGTTAGTACTGTCGATTTTCTAGGGTGGGCAATACGATTTCTAGGGTGGGCGCCGCCCACCCTTGCCCACCCTTAACTACGCGCATGCTAATAACAGAACAATTTTTATACCACTTGCACAATGTACAGTCAAAATCGGTTATAACGAACTCGATGGGACTGAAGAATTTGTTCGTTATATCCGGTGTTTCGTTATAACCGATTTTCCTTTTTTTGTTCTCTATTAAAAAGTGGACAAACTTTTTTCATTTTATAAAAACTTTTATTTAAGTATATTTACAAGGAAGTCTGTGATTTTTTTGTGTCAACATTTCTGTTTTATAAACTTTTCTTCTATTTTCCATTTTGGTAAAAAATTTTCATAACCTCGGTCAAAAGTATTCAGTCAACAAAACAAACGATTTCAAGGTATTGACTTTTTTAATTTTTGGATTCTTCATGATTCTTCTTAATTTTATCTCGGTCTTTGAAAATGGCAGAGATTGTTGAAGCCGATACAGAAAACTCTGCGGTCTCTGAAATCACCAGCTTCGATCCTTAAAATTAATACAGATTTTTCTACAATCGTAAAAACTCTACGTTTTGAACTCATTTTGAAAAAAAAATTACACATTTTAACCTTCCTTTATTTAAAAATATGTTCCTCTCAGAAACAGAATTTGAAATTCGCATATAAAAAAAAAACAGAGAAAGGGAAGTCCCCATAATTTATCATTTTAAATGCACGAAATTTCCAATGCATACTTATTTTTCTTTTTTTAATTTTAAAATTTTCCATTTAAAACTGTTCGTTATAGGCGATATCGTTAAAACCGGTATTTGGTGAGTACAATTTGTATGAACCTCGGGCGGGACTTTAATTTTAGTTCGCAATAACCGATATTTCGTTATAACCGATGTCGTTATAGCCGATTTTGACTGTATATACCGAAAATCAGTATATTTTGTGTACAGGCGATTTTAATTATAAACCAGAACGCGGTACTATTTACACTGGATAGAAATTAAATGTCTAAAAACTAAACAAATATAATTGTATCATTAGGTGTGTTTTATTGGAAAAGCTATCCGTTGTACAGTACGATTTTACATGCATTACAAATACAACATCAGGTGTGTTTTATTCTTTGCTGCATAGCCAGCGCAGCAAAATTTCCCTTGGCAAACAAAAACAATTTGATTGCTGGCGAAAAAGAAGTCAGTAAAAATAAAGATGGCTGTGCTGGCGATAGAGCTTTCAATTATTGAAATGAACGTATAGAGTGAGGTTTCGTTTTATTCAGACTTGTGCTGCGCTGGCTATGCAGCAATGAATAAAACACACCTATCGCCAGTAGGATTACGGCCGATAAAAGCTAAAGTAGAAACTTACTATGGATAGATTTTTTAAGTTCAAATTATTCTGACAGGTGAATTAAAAAAACTAGGTTACTGCCGTGACGATGCGTTTTTTTGGGAATTTATTACTTATTACCACGCATAGAATCCCAAAAAAACACGCCTATTGTTTACCAAAGTTCCTATTCCATTGGCATTCGAATTAATTGAGAAGATTTGGTATCTTATCAAAGAATATACTAGAATTCTAAAGTTAATTTTTTTAGAAATATTAAGATTTTGTGTCAACGATAATAATATTATTTGGAATTTGATAAATTAATTTATCAACAAAAACAGGGAGTTCCAATGGGAAGCCCTGCATCTCCAATATTGGCAGATATAGTAATGGAAACTTTATTGGACAATGTTTTTGAAACCAAAAATAATTACTAAATATTTTGATGATATATTTATTATTCTTATTAAATCTAATGAAGTTAATTCAACTTTAAATGCTCTTATACAATTAACAGTGGAAGTTGAAAAAAATGGAACACTTTCATATCTTGGTGTCTTGGTAGTAAGGAAAAATAATAATTTAATTTTTTATTGTTATAAAAAACCAACTTCATCTAGCCGTCTCATTAATTTTAATTCAGAACAGCCAAAACAGGTTATTATAAATACGGCAAAAAATTTTATAAGCAGAGTATTAAATATCAGTGACATTACATTTCGTCAAATAAACATTAAAATAATTATGGATATACACTATCTTCTAATTCTTTTCCTATTAAAATAATTAAACAATTAATAAATAGGTATTTTAATCCATTAATACAAACAAATTTAATACCAAATATACCAAAGTTCTCTTTGCGTTTTATATATTCCAATTTTTTCAAATCGTATATTAGATGCTCCTATAAGAAATAAAGGTAATGTTAAAATAGATTTTAAATCGGCTAATACCTTAAGAACACTTTTCTTTCAAATCTTAAAAGTAAAATATTTAAGGGAGATGAAACTAACGTTGTATAGAAAATAAATTGTTTAGGTAATGGAATATTAGGTTGTCCTTCTTTTTATGTAGGGACATCAATGCAAAAACATAAAAACCGTTTATCCGGTCATAAATCTGATATAAATATTGGGAATTCACAAAAAACTGTTTTAGCATTAAATTGTATAGATGAAGGGCATAGACAAAATTTCAGTAATGTAGAAATTTTGCAGACAGAAAAACATTACAATTAAAGAATGTAAATAGAAATGCTACATATTTTAAGGACTGAAAATACAGTTAATCAGACGATCGCACTTAGAAGGTCTTATAGCAATATCTATGGTCAGTTTATTGAAAGATAAAAATAATCTTGATAATAATAAATAATATTTTTTTAGATATAAATTTGTTTTTAAAAATTTGAATTTATATATGTAAATAAAACTTTTAATTTGTAAATAAATAAATTTATTAGCTATATCACAACTTACAACGCGTTACAACGCGTTTCGGAATCATCAGGATTTGAATTTGTTTAAATTTAATTTTTGATTTTAGCCACTTCACTTTTGAATTTATATTCAGAATTAAATATTATTGTTTAAATTTTGATGATTTAAAACGTCTTTTTCAAGACTTTCAAATATATTAAAAGATAAAAAATAATTACAAATATGTATATATAGAAATATAAAAACCAAAGTTTATTTTAAGTAATTTTGTAGGAGTATTTAAATGTAAGTATTAGATATATTTAACAAAAATACATATTAATTTTTTAAAATTTTAGATACCTATTAAAAAACAAATTCAAACAAAAAGACCTGACGCCCACAAGAGTAGGATTCAATTATATTGAAATTAAAAAGGTCACGAAAAAGGAATTATTAAAACTACACCGAGAGCAGTGGTACGACCTATCCTCACGTATGGCTCTATTGTTTGGTGGCCCGCCCTTGGTAAAGCCTATAACTTAGTCAAGCTTAAAAAGGTGCAAAGAACAGCTAGCGTTGGCACTACAGGAGCACTACGATCCTGTCCAACAGATGCCTTAAGCGTTTTTCTTCACCTTTTACCCCTTGATCTTCATATTAAATACCTAGTCTGTTGTAGCGCGATAAGACTGAAAGAATCCAATCTTTGGTTTACCAAACCGTATGGTCATGGTAATATCCATAATCTCATTCCCAATCACATCCTTTCGGCAACTACTGACTACTGTGCTCCAACTTTGTGCATCGGTGGGGATTTTAAAGTAGCTTTCCCATCCAGACAGGATTGGCAAGACGACGTCGTGACGAAAGACTTCGACACAACTATTTTCACTGATGGTTCAAGGATGGAGTGCGGGGTTGGTTCAGGAATATTTTCCGAATCTCTAAACATCTCTAGATCTTTCCGGCTACCCAACTTTGCTAGTGTGTTTCAAGCTGAATTACTGGCAATTAGGGAAGCATGTAAGATTCTTAAACAAGAGAGTAACCAATACCGAAATGCTGCTATCCTGACAGACAGTCAGGCAGCTGTTAAAGCCATTAGTTCGGCTGCTTCTTCCTCCAAGTTAGTGCAGCAATGCCGTGACGAGCTCACCAGCCTTAACGTGAACCTTAATGTCACACTTGTCTGGGTTCCGGGTCACAGTGGCATTGAGGGAAACGAACGGGCTGACGAACTGGCCACGCAAGGTTCAGCCCTTCATGACTCACTGGCGGAAAGAGTCAACATTCCACTTGGAGTTATGAAGGGCAATATATTCTCTATCTTTCTTACCGAATCCAACCGTAGGTGGGGCAATTTATCAAATTGCATCATTTCTAGGAAGATTTGGCCCACCTATAGTAAATCGCGAACAAATGACTTAATCCGCAGACCCAGGCGAGACATAGCCAGGGTCGTTGCGACATGTTCAGGACACTGGCCAATTGGAGAGCATGCAGCGAAGCTAGGCATCCCCCACAACAACCACTGCCGTAGTTGCGGGGATAAGCAGGAGAAGGAAACAGTCGTTCATTTCCTCTGTAAATGCCCCGCATTGGCCAGAACAAGAACCCAATCACTTGGTCGAGCTTTTTTCGAAGACCTAAACGAACTTTCTGATGTGAAGATCAAAGACTTGATCTCTTACATTAACGAAACCCATTGGCTCTAGGACAAACCTCAGTAGCTACTGCACCCTTCTCCTAGTTGTCCAACGCAAGAGGTCACCCCTCTGACGCCTCTGAGCCAAGCTACCTGCCGAGCGTGGCATATCGCTACAAGACTCAGAATCCCCAAACCATCCCCAACCGCAGGTTTAAACGAGTTTATGGTATCAAAACGGCGCACTTTAGCGCTAATTGGGTCAATGAGCTAGATTGCTCGTGACCGCCATTTCTACCTACCTAACCTACCTACCTACACCGAGAACTGGCATATTTTTTGTATTTAAAATGAATATATCACGAAAGTGCAAAAAATACCCCAAATATGTTGGTGTATTTTGGAGTTTTGTGCTACTTGAGGTAATGTTCTTAATAACGTAAATGAAGATAATTAGAAAACTACTAATGTTCTTATACAGCAAGTACAGTTATGTTTAATAAATCAAAATTATTGTTATTTTAAAAATCTTAATTTGAAACTAAGAATCCGAAAAAAATTCTATCATCCCTTAAAATGTATGATTTTTAAACCCACTTCGCTAAAAAGATTAAATAAAAAACTGTTTAATACCTATATGATCTCGAAAAATCTGTGATTTTAAAGAATTCTTTTCACAAA
Source organism: Epistrophe grossulariae (assembly GCA_929447395.1). Taxonomy (NCBI): domain Eukaryota; kingdom Metazoa; phylum Arthropoda; class Insecta; order Diptera; family Syrphidae; genus Epistrophe; species Epistrophe grossulariae. The sequence goes on along the minus strand of OV839567.1, from coordinate 32,900,559 downwards.
AAAGAAACAATTCAATAGAAAGTTCTCCAAACATGTTCGATTTTTTTAAATTATAGATAAGTACCATTTTAAAAACATAAAATTCAATGCCATCAACATTAGCAACTCAATTTATGTATTTATAACTTGTTTTAATGTCCCTCAAATTAGCAGACCAAAGTCAGCAGAACAAATTTTTTGTGACGTCATCATTAGGCGCTTATTAAGTGCTAATTAAGTACCAAACAACAAAATTAAGTGCTCCAGTACTTTTGTTGTAAATTAGTGTTCTATATACAAACTTGATTTCAAGTTAGCAGACCAATTACCGGAAAATACTTAAAACACAAGGAAAAAAAAGATTTAGTCTAGTATTAAGGAGCTTTTTAAGTGCTCTAGGAATCCAGAAAAAAATTTCCAAAAAAAAATAGTTTTAAAAAAAAAAAAAAAATATTTTTCTAATTTCCCATACAAAACCATGTTCTGCTAACTTAATTTCGATTTTTATCGAACAATTCAACTTTTTAATAGCAAAAATATAATTTTTTTTCTAAAATTTTGGATTTTTTTTTTGTTGAAAAGGGGGTACTTAACTCGAGCTAGCCGAGCACCTAAATAATCAAAAAGATTTGGGTCGAAAAAAGTTGAATTGTTCGAGAAAAATTGAAATTAAGTTAGCAGAAAATCGTTTAACATTAATTTACAACAAAAGTACTGGAGCACTTAATTTTGTTGTTTGGTACTTAATTAGCAATTAATAAGCGCGTAATGATGACGTCACAAAAAAATTTGTTCTGCTAACTTGACGGACATCTTGTTTTATTATACTTATAGCAATATGGCTTTTAAAAACCCCATAAACCGGAAAAATTGTTATTTTTCAAAACGTATTTTACAAAAATAAAATTGAATATTGAAAGTAAAAAAAAACATGTGTAAAATACAATATAAATGTCCTCCCAATAGATGACCAATTAGTAAAAAATTAATGAACAATAAAACTAAGTTGTTCATTGGAAGTGAAAACAAAAACCGCAAATTAATAAAGCATGAAGAACTGTTGTCAGATAGCAATTTGCTGTCTAAATTGCGTTTTATTTAAATTTTTGTTCCCGGTGTTCCCTATCTGTTCTAACCGAAAAAAAAGTTCAAAAATGTGCAGAATTTCCTGGAATTGGCATTAATTGGCACTGAGTTATGACCTTTTTAGGTTCAGCATTACTACAAAAATAAAAACTTCAAACTTGCTTCTGCTATTATTGCTTCGTTTAGGAATTAAAAACGTAAGTTTTCATAATTTTGGAGAATTCTTAGAAAACACAAGTTATTTTTTTTATCACATTTGGCACACGTTTTTTCATATGCTAAACAGCAAACCCCGATTTCTCACATGCTGATGATTAAGGTTTGAAACTTCATGAAGTCTTGACTGAATCACTTCCCCGTTTCTGCTAAGTAGGTACAAACTTCTTCAATTTGTCGATTCCCGTTGTTCCCTGTTCTATATCACCACCATACTTCAAGATTTAGTGTTTGTAAAAATCACATGATCCTCAAACGTGTGCCCCTGTTAAATGTGTATATAACATCTGTTTACTGCGTTGACACTTCTGTCACCCTTGGAATCTCAATTATATTTTGTCTCTGAAAATCCAGACTTTCTGACGCTAAGAATTTAGGTTGGAATTTTTTATAATTTAAACAACACCAAGCAAAATATTCTATTTAGCGTAATATGCTATCACAATCTTTAAACACTCACGGATTGGTTATTTATTATTTTTTAGATCCATTAAAACTGTTTTGTTATGGTCTGATGACGTTTGCGAATTAAGATACTGATTTCTGCGAAATTCATCGAATGTTTTGACGACTTTTAAATATATTTCTGTGTCAGTTTAACTTAAGGCAAATATATTGAGTAACAGCTTCTGGTTCAACAATATTAAGATATATTGCTGTTTGTACGATTGATGATTTTTTTTGGCGAGCTTTCTGACAAAAAAAAATACAAACTTTTTGTTTTAACACCCGCGGGCCGCCAATTTTCAGATACGTTTCCATTAAGATGAATCGCACGTGGCTTTGTAGGATAATCCATATTTCTTATGATATATTATTCTCGTATACCTACAGGGCCCAATCTTGGCAGAAGTTGAAAAAGAATTGAGGGTGATTATTAAAAAAAAGAAACAGTTAGATTGTACAGTTGTACAAACACATGATAATAGTGATAATACTGAGTGTATATTATATGGACTACGTCATTCGTTAAAACTTGTCCGATCTTAAAAGTGTTTTTGGCGGTTGCGATTGAAACAAGAAACCAGTGTGCGTTTATTGAAAATTTTGAAGTGTTTTAAATTATTTTTTTTTTCATTTAAACATGATGTTAACCCCAACAGGTTTGTTGATGATTTCTATGCTTGATGTTTTAAGTAAATTTTTTATAAATATTTGATATCTGGGTGTACTTGCTTGTATGTATTTGTTTTGTTTAAATTAAATATTGGTGTTTTTATATGAACATGTCTCCGAATTAAGTCTTTTTTGGTAAGTGATATAAAGTGATACATACCTACGCCTTTTAGATTTTTGGCTTCTTGAGTAGACTATATCTATAGGGTCTTTCATCCACGTTTGGGAAAACATTTTGTGACTTATTAAAAAAAAAAAAAAAAAAATGCGAAGTGACTGCACTTTATAAAATGAAATTTTCAAAATATCTTTTTGGAACATTTATAATGTTCATGGCACATGGAGTGCCTTTAAACTTATCAAAGTTGTTATAACGGGATAATGTTTTTTAAATAGTTCAGCAGACCTACCACTATGACTAGGTCAAGTCAAAAGCTTCTCAATCTATGTCATTTGAAATTTCTCAAAATGACTGACGTTTTTAGAACACATTTTTTTTTGACATTAGAAATTAAAATGCAATATTACTTTGACTTACAGTCAAAATGCACTAACCTACTTTAACTGCGCTAAAAAAAAACGGAGTAAAGAATTTTGCAAAACTGTTTAATTTGACATCAAAAACACTGGCTAAAAATACTTTGTCGATCTTTTTATGCAAATTCAAGGTTGTATGCTGAAAATATATTTTTTAAGCAAAGCTTGTAGATCATGTGATTTTCTATAAAAAATGTTTCGAGACTTATCTTCCTGCGAATAATCGTTTAGAAGATATGGTCATTTCAAAAAAACTAAAAATGATGAAAATGGCAGTTCTTCGAATATAGATGTATAGGTATGAATAAGGTTCTAAATGATGAGTGTTTTGGAAAACATGGGGGGGGGTCCAACTACCATACAAATAGAAAACTTAAAGATAACTTCCGTGGGCTTTGTGCAGCACAAGTTGAGCACAATTCAGGCGCAACTTTATTTTTTTTTAAATCGTAAATGGCGGTGCTAACTTCACGCATCCCAAAATTTATTTTTGGTCCTAAAAGCTATAAATATGCGAATCGTTTTTTGAGCAAAATACAGTACAACTTTGATGTTTTTGAAAATCGTAATTTTGTAAATAAAAATTCACCCCTAAAATTTCCAAATTTGCGAATTTAAAAAAAATATTTGTTGAGCACAATACAGTACAACTTTGTTTTTTGAAAATCGAAAATGATGGTGCTAATTTCACGCTAAGTTCCTTCGCAACATTTGCGTTCGGTCCTAAAAGTTGCAAATATCTCTTCGGCTGTATCATTTTTTGAGTAAAAAACAGCACAACTTAAAGTTTTTAGAAAAACTTAATTTTGGAAAAAATTCCATCTTCAAAATTTGCAAATTTGCGAAATTTTCAAAAATATTTACGGCACATCGCCGCACAAGATGAGCAAAATACAGCACATTTTTTTTTCAAATTCGAACTAACTTCACACTTAAAAAATTGGCTTTAGTCACTAAAAACCATATGCTTATATATAGCACGATTTTCGAAATAATATTGCATAGTTTTTTAATATGTTGGTTTGGAAAGGTACCTTAAGCTCATGAACTAAGTTTCCCTCATTAAACTCTTACGCAATCTAATGTAAGTAGATTTTGCCACTTAGCTTCATTTCATTTGAAGTTTTGGGATTCATTCTACAGTTTTTAGTTGAAATTTTATAAAATGATGGGCTATCGGGAAAGTAGGTCAAATGTAGACCAAATTTAGGTTGAAGAGAAATAAATATTTAATAAATTAAAATATAAATATTTGGTTTAAATTAGAGCCTACAATTCAGTCCGTGTATTTGAAAAACACGGGTACACGGACTCCGTGTAATTATTACTCGCAAATAAAAATCCGTTCTCTTAAAACACGTGTATTTATTTGCTTAATATCCGTGTATCCGGATATTAAGCATACAAGGATCTTTATTACACGGATTATTAATAGACGGAATAGTTTTTGATTTTTATCTTTTCAAGGGGTGGGCTTACAAGCACAAAATTTTGAGGGATAATGGATATTATAGATTTTTATTTTTGGTGATTTTCCAAAAAAAATCGATTTTTAAAGAAAAAATTAAATAATTCTAAATTTAAATCCACTGACAGATTCGACTGCCAAGTCGTATTTTTATCAACAAAATCCCATAAATTTGGCCCTCTCCAGTGATGATTTAATTATTTAAAATACACGGATCTTCAGATACACGGATACACCGACACACGGACGCACGGATGCACGGATACACGAAATACACGGATTCAAATCCGGATATTATAAGAACACGTGTATCCGTGTTTTTAAATATCCGTGTAATAGGGATCTCTAGATTAAATGCTCTTGGGGGGGGGGGGGGGGTAGGTCCGGACCCAAAAACCCCCCACGTGGATCCGCCACTGATTATTTAAGAGATTCCGCATTTATGCTCATTTTATAAATTTTTATTTTACAACAAAATACTTTTCCATACGAGGCTTCAGTTTCCTACCTAAAAGATATTAGGCAGTTAAAAAATGGTCAAATAGTCAAGTTGTATAGGTACTAAAAAACCGTAATATTCGATATTTGACTTCTTATTTTAAGCAGACTGTACGATTTGCTACTGGAAATCATAAAGCCCAAATCAAAAGTGTCATAGGTATGCCATGGCGCCCAAAACAACTTAATTAACATTTTGTTGTAAGATTTAGGCTTGGGCGTTAATGCATTTTGTTGGTATAATTAAGTTCCAATTTAAAATCAGCAATAATAATAATGTCAAAATATTGAAAATTTCATATCGCTCAAAAATGATCACATCGCCCAAAATCAATATAATTGACCAAAAATATCCCGTGGTTTTTAAAGACTAACTCAATAAAAGGAATTAGTATATTGGTATAGGCACTATAATATAGTAAATACCAAATATTAGCAAAAACTGTTAGGTTTTAACGGTAGGTAGGTACCTCTCTCTTTAATGTCTTCACCGATTTTATTTAAATTTATCTTTATTAAAAAATAAAATTGACGTATTAAAAAAAAAATGTTAAAAATTTAAAAATATCTACATTTATTTTTAAAAAGCGATTTAACTTATTTTTTTTTTGCAAAAATTGTACTTGTTTAAGAATAATAAGATATATATAGATTTCGTTTTTGTAAGTTCAAACTATATTTTAGAAGTTGTTAAGAGCAATTTAAAAAAAAAAATTTAGGGTTTGAACATTTTTCTCTAATGAAATCAAACAAGAAATAACGTATCGAGATTTTGTGATGATCAACCGATTGCATTTCTTTTTCTTTGTTGAAAAATCTAATTAATTTTAATTTAATTTTTAATTTTTACGATGCGCTGCTGGTGAAAGTCCAAAGTTTTAAAAATATTTTTGTTGGGCACTTCTGACTTTTTTATCGTAACTCTTCAGTAACGATAAATAAAAAATATATAATAAATTGAATTATTTTTACGACTTTGTCCTTAATATTCAATGTGCCTGCAAAGTTCATGTTCATATACAATCTACAGAGCTTCACAATTGTTTTATCTTGAAAAAAATTTTGTGTGAGATATAGATAAATCTTATATAGGGTGATTCGCATAAGATGCGAAAAAAGCGATTGCTTATTATTATGTAGGTTCATACATAGGTTAAGTAGAGATAAGAAAAAAATCGTATTGCATTTCTCCCAATTTATAGGTGGGGCAGTTAATTTTCTTGAATATAATTCTACCTTAATTTAAAGCTATATAGAAATTCATTCTACCATTTTCCTTTTTAAATTGATAGTTTTTGAAAAAACTAAATTTTTCAAACTATTTTTTTTTTTCATAATTTTACGAAAGTACTTTTTTTGTTTTTGATATTCAATGCTCTTGTTACCTAATCAGTATTCAAACATACTAAGAACTAGATGCTAAATTGTCTTCTAGTTTTTCGGAAAACTGCAAATATTTAAAAACTGCAATAACAATCGTTACAAACATATTAAGGGTATTCACGCAATGATGTAAAACACTGGATAAGTTTACCATTTGGTTAATGAACTGTCAAATTTTGTATGAGAAATGATTTACACAATTTGGTTAAAATTCTCCAAGGAGTTTGCTGGATAAAATTAACCAATTTTTTTGGGTAAACTTAACCAAACTTCATTGTGACTTTTAGAATTAGGCGTGTTCAGAAATATGATAATTAGGTATCTCAGAGAACTAAAAAAAACTCTGACCGTGTTCTGTAACTATTGCATTGAGATTACCTGCCGATAAAAGTTGTAAATAAAAACGTTGTTTATACAAAAAATAATTTTGACATCCACATTTTCTGAATATTATTAATCAGCATTGTTTATTTACACAAATCCATACGGATATACAAAAGTAAATGCTTTACTTGTATTTGTTATGGTTTCCGAAATGTCATCGAAGTGAAATCATTTATTTTTTTATTCTGCTTTCATCAAATTTCAGTTGAGTTGAGCTCAGGACAACGAAAGTGAACTAAACTGAAGGAAAAATAGATATCCACCATTATGGGCGTGCCATTTGATTTTTCTTGTATTCGCTCATTTTCGTTCGATCACTGTCATGAGTTTGCAACTAATACAGTTCTACATTTTAACCCCGAAATCGTTTTCTCATATAATTTCCGTCAGGCTTAGAAAAACACCTGTTTTTTTCGTGTACATATCTTACATTTGTTCCGTTCCGAGACATTCTGCTCCGATTTCAAGTTAGTTTGGGAGAGGTTCTCCATTTAAAAATAACTTCGAAATCTGAACACGCTTATTTGTAGATACATATACATATTTTGAATTTTAATATTTGATGTTTAATGAACAGCTGATTGAATGGCCGCGTTCAGGTTGCACTAGGATAGCCTATCTAAGATACTCGAGTATCCAGTATGTTTCTGAACGCAAATCAGCTGATGTTGACATTTCCCATAGGATAGATGAGTATCCCAGAATTTTTAGGATAGCTTGAGATTTATTTTTTGCCAACAGCTGCTTTGTCATCAGCTGTGATTTTACAAGAGATTACAATAACACAAAGCTATCCAGATCGCTTTGGATACAAACCTGAACGCGGCCAATTACACAGCGTTTAACCAAATGAATTAAAAGGGCGTTCATGCAAACTTTTGTGTTAACTTTTCATTTTACACAATTTGTATAACTTACGACGTTGCGTGAATACCCTTAATGTAAAAACAAAATTAACATACATGTTGTTTTCCATCAAATTCTTCATATTGAATATTATCTCCATTTCTAAATTTAATGTAAAAGACTTATCGCGCGTGCATAGAAGATAAACTGGACAACCAAATAATTTTGTTTTTATCATAATTTCCGAAAAGAAATTTTATCGCAATCACAAGCGCCAGCCTCTTTTGCTTTTGCCAAATTATCGCTAGTCCGCCCCTACATTAAAAATTCTCAGCATGAGCGCCACCAAAAAAAAAAAAAAAACGCGCACATGTGAAAGGGTGAAGCTAGTTACGCCTTGCTGACCAAGACTTCATATCTATAATACATATATAACCATGTCAAATTGACGCATTATCACATCTGACCACTGTGGAAAATCCTTGCACAAAAACAAGGCACAAGATTTCTCTCAATATCAGTACACTCCTGCTGATCAGTTTACCAAACATTTTCAGGTAGTTAATATATTATGTATGATAAAAGAAAACATAGTTTCAGAAGGGTTATGAATATGCCTATATGGACAACAAACTCTCTTCACAACAGACAGTTTACGCCCCATATTAGAAATTTACCAAAATAACCAGATGCAGTAAAAAAAGCCAAACATTTTATCCGCATGTGTTTGAAGTTATATTGTGACAGAAGTATAGTGGTCAAAAACGCCCCTCCTATATATATATAGGAATATTGTACATATTTTTATTGCGGTTAACGAGTGCTCTGCGATGATGACTGATCGAATCATAAACTCATCATTGAACCGAGTAAGTGGATACTATACGTACATGTACTTATATTGTATATGCCTGCTTTTTAGATGAATTCCCTAGCGAGAAATTTGCATTATTTGACGTATTGAATGGATTTAGTCTTGTCAATGCTATATAAGCTATAGTTGGCTGCCTGACGTTAGCGTTGCCATTCGATTGAATGAACAGAAATATAAAGTACAAACTAATTAGTGTTTGGAATTCAATGGAAATCCTATACACACTATATCGAGCATCTATATCATCGATCTGAATGTAAACGTTTGTGGAGCTGGGAGTTGTGATTCAATGGATGCCGTAAATGGACTGCAACAAAGGTCGCGAACTTCATTGAGATAAAAATATAAGATTCTAGCTCAGAAAGGAGTGATTTTTATTTTTTTTTTCGTTTAAAGAGGCATTTGTAATCTTAAAGAACATCATTCATATCGATGATATATACTGATAGGATAGTGAATAAAAATCAAAAAACCTCAACGTTAAAGAATGATCTCAGTTCAGATCAGTTTTTTTTTTTTTAATACTTACATCTATTCATTATAGTATTATTATTATTATTATAAGCTTTGATTAACCTTAAAATTTACCATAGTTTATATATACATACATAATTTCAAAACAGATTTGATTAAAAATTTACAATATATTACTACATTTTCAAAATAAAAACAGTTTTCTAAATCTAGCTGGGTCTAAGCCTCCCCCAGTGCTGTCCAAAGTTTTATGTTTTTAGCGTTGTTGTATCAGTTTGAGCAAAAGTTTTCTAAGTCGTCCTTCCATCTTTTCTTTGGTTTTCCTTTAGTTCTTCTTGATTTTTGTCGTTTCCATTTTGTTAGAATCTTAGTCCATCTTTCGTCCTGAAGCCTTGATATAATATGTCCTGCCCAACTCCATTGCATTTGTTTAATCTTTTTTAATGCGTCCGTTATATTTGTTTGTCTTCTTATTTCTTCATTTCTTATTTTTTGTATATAGGTTTGACGTTAAGTAGTTTCTTCTCAATTTTTGTTTGACATAATCTCAGTTTGTCAAGAAGATTTGCTGTTGACCGGAGAGATTGCAAGCCATACGTCATTACTGGTAAGATTGACGGATCCAAAACTTATTTTCTTGTGTCGTTGTTGAGCTTTGAGTAAAATATTTCTTTCAGCGTCCACTGTCCAGTATTTCTTCCAAGTATTTGTTATTCTACGTGATCGTCTTTCTCTTCTTGATTCTCAAAAGATTTTATTTATCCTAGATGTGTACTCATCGACATAAGTAATTTTTGTTCCCTGTAATAATATTTTGTCCTGTTTATAGTTTGTCATAGCTTTTGGTTTTCCCAAGATTTATTTCAAGCCCCTATTCTGTATATAAAGTCGTTAGTTCTTTGATAATTTCTTGGATGTTTTGCAATGTCCGAAAGAAACACAATATCGTCCGCAAATCTCAAATTGTTTAGTTTTTTGTTCCTTACGTTAATTCCATATTTATTATTCCACTGAAATCGTCTGAATATGTCCTCTAGGACTGCTGCGAATAATTGTGGTGATATTGGATCTCCTTTGTCGAACTCCTCTCTTTATTTTGAACAATCGTCCCAATTTTTCAGTTTTGATCCTCATTGTGTTGTCTTTGTAAATGTTTTGTATGGTCTTAATAATCACAGGAATTATGTTTTGGTTTTTTGTACTCGTTTAATTTTTCTATTATTTGGTTCATCGAAGATGATCTGTAGTTCTTTTGGTTGTTGATTGTCAACATTCGCGTAGTTAGGGGGGGAGCAAAGAAGTGCGGCGCCCCCTTAGAAAACTCATTGCCCCCCTTGGAAAATAGGGAAAATAGAAAGTATTAAACTTGGAGCGTTGAGAAACAGTACAAAAATGCCAAACATAATCAGTATGAAGAAACAACATTGATATTTTCCCCACGTGTGATTTTTTACCAGCTGGTCGTCGTTTTTTTGCAAGGGATGTGTCCCTGCAGTTTTTTTTAAATTTATCTAGCAGATTTAAAACAAAAACAATTCTTATGATAAAAAATAACGGTACCTAAAATACAATTGTGTTTAAAAACCGTTAAGGGAAATCTTATTTTTCTCGAAAACGACTCCTACGATTTTGATTAAAATTTTTATGTGAGCTAATATATAAGAGCGACCGATCATATTATTGAAAATTTTTTATTATTTATCCATTATTAACTGTATCTTTCATAGATTTTTTTTTTGTTTTCGACTATCTCATTATTTGTTGAACCCATTTTAATTATATTTTTATGCAAAAACTTCTAATAAATTTAAATAATATTTAATATCAAATTTAAAAAAAGATAATTTTGAATTTTAAAAAATCAGAATTATTTTTTTGAAAAGTCAATATTTCGCAGATGATTTTTTATAAAAATTAATTTTTACTCCGCAATAATAAATACTAAAAATTGGCCTACCATTTTTTTTTTCTGAAAAATGTTCTCAAAATTGTATGTATACAAAATGTTTTTTTAAGAACAATTTAAAATTTTTTATTTTCGCTGTCGAGTGTCGACTACACCCATTTATACACAAAATATAAACTTTAGTCAAATGGGACATAGTTATTAGAGAATCTTTATTACCGAAAACTTGCTGAGTTCACATGTCAAATTAGCTAGTTTGAAAATTACTGAAATTTATCGTTTAACAAAAGCTTTTGATAATTAAAAATTTTAAGCTTGTTGTGGTATATCAACTGGTTGGCTGCCCCTTAGACAAAATCCCTAACTACGCCAATGATTGTCAAGTTCTTTTTTCATGATTTTAAAAATTGTCTTGGACAACACTTTATAAAAAGTCGATATTAAACTGATTGGTCTGTAGTTGTTAATGTTTTCCTTGCTACCTTTCTTATGAATAAGTGTTATTATAATTTCTTTCCACGAGTCGGTATCTTTTGAGTTTTTAAAATCGCATTGAAAAGTCAAGATTGGTAGAAATGATTTTTTACCATATTTTATAAGTTCAGCTTTCATTCCGTCACTTCCTCCACTTTTCTCATTTTTTCATTTCGTCTATAGATAGTTCTACATGTCTAGTTTTTATAATGCGGGATAGTTTGGTTGGAGATGGTGTTGAAGATTTATTTCAGGGATTTCTGTGTCGTTTGGAGGTATTGTCGATTGGTATAGGGTAGCTGCTTCATTTATGCCCTGTCTTCTTATTATGATTTTAATTTTGTCAGAAATTATCCATTCTTTCTTATCATTATTCAAGTATATTCTTGTCTTTTTAGTTTTGCCATTTTCTTTCTGATTTTTCTTCAATTAAATGAAGAATAAGATGAAAACAATTCAATAAAAAAAAACTAATGACATAATGGGTGTGTTTTTTTATTTTTTCCGGATAAAGAATAGAAAAGACAAAATATCTATATCCAGAATAGAATAAATAAAGAATAAAGATTTTAATGGAAAGAATATCCAACTATCAGCTGTTTATTTTCATGTCAAACAAATAATTTTTGTGTGTGATTAAATTTGTTTTGATAGTCTTGATGACCTTTGACTTTGAGCCATTTTATATCTCCAGTAGACCAAAGAATTTGCATCTTAAAATAGATTTTCTACGCACGTGCGTATGTGCCGAAATATAAAAGTTTTAATGATAACAAATTACATAAATTTTAGATTACTAAATCCGAAATTCATTTTTCATGCACGCAAAAATAATAATCACAAATACTTTGCCATTTCTATTTGTTTTAATTGATTTTCATCAATGGTAGACAGCAGACAAGACAACAGTAGGTGTGTTTTATTCATTGCTGCATAGCCAGCGCAGCACAAGTCTGAATAAAACGATCACTCACTCTATACGTTCATTTCAATAATTGAAAACTCTATCGCCAGCAGAGCCATCTTTTTTTTACTGACTTTAGCCAGCAATCAAATTGTTTTTGTTTGCCAAGGGAAAATTTGCTGCGCTGGCTATGCAGCAATGAATAAAACACACCTAGTACTTGTTTACAATGAAAAAATGAAATGTATGTATCTGTCAAACTAGGGAACAATAAGAATGCATTCCGATTATTCTGGGAGGAATAAAACTATAAAGAAACGCAAAAGCAGTTTTCCAGATATTCCGAATATTCGGAATAAATAAAGAAATACACAAACATTATGTGTCAGTTGGATGTTTTTGAGCCGATAGCCGTAAGTCTATTGTCGCGTTCGGGGATCTATCCAAAGCTATCCGGATAGCTTTGTGTTGTTGTAATCCCTTGTGACAAAACAGCTGATGCAACAACAACCCAACGTATCCTTTAATTTTTGGGATATGTTGATACCTATTTGATAGATCCCCGAACGCGACAATTAATGTGATTTGAAATAGTAGGTGGATGTAGTCAAGGTAAACATGGTTGCAAATTTCAACTTTTGGATGGACGCGTTTAGATCTTAGGATAACGATCAAAATTCTTAAAAGAGCAGTAGATTCGTTTTGCTGTGCAGTAGATTTTCGTTTGGGACTAAGCGCAGTAGATCTACTGCTAAAGGAGTAGGGTGGTAGCACTAATTTCTAATTAAAATATTGAGAAAACAAAATGAGTTACTGTTTGCCACCACGCATTGTTGCAATCCACTAAGAACTCGAACGAAAACCCAAAGCAAATTCACAGTTTTTCTTACATAGAATTGAAATGATAGTTTTAAAGCTTTTGAAAAGTCTAAGAGCGTTAGAAGTGTAATATTATTACTGCTCATTGCGGTTCTTATTTTGCCAGTAACAAAAAGTAAGGCGGATTTGCAGCTGCACTTTGGTCTTAAACCCGGCTGACCAGGAGCAGGAAGTTAAGAGGTTGTCGATCGATGAATATTTTTGTATCTGTTTAAGAATGTTTTCTTTTTCAAACGCCTTTGCAAAAAAAAACGGGAAAATGTTGATTGGCCGAAAGTCCGTAGCAATATCCATTTGCTTTTTAGGAACGGGCGCTTATTTGAAAATGTTTACCACACAAAAATAAAACTCCCCACCAAAAGTCAGTTTTGTTTAAATTTTTTTTTTCAAAGTCAAATTTTAGACGCATTAGCACAATGTTTAAGTATTTTTAGTTTTATGCTAGATTAAAAACTATAAACTATCGTAGTATCTTCTTAAACATTTTATTATAGTAAAAATCACCAAATGTCTAATTTATCTAAAAAGATGCATCATACTAAACCTAATTGTCACTTTGACAGATACAAAATGTTTGGTTACTTTTTTGCATGCAGAGTATTCAGTATTCAGTATGGGGTTTTTTTAAGAAAATAGATTTAGTATCCATACTAATTAAAAAATTTTTAAAAGTAACTATACATTTAAGTGAACAGCTTTGAAGTTAGAAAATTGTTAAGTAGGTATGTGTAAAATTTTTGGGCCTTTATTTTTAATTTCGCAATTTTATAACATACATACAAAAATATTCATACAAAACAAACAAAAAATATTTTATGCGAATTATTAAAATATGTAATAATTTTTTATCGCCTTTACTTTAGAAGAACGTACTTAATATGTATGTACATATATGTATGTAAGTTAAAAATACATTCAATTAAAAACTTAACAAAACAAATAACAAAGAAAAACAAAATGTGAATTTGTTTGTATCCAAAAGCTTTTTATTTTAACTCCATAGGGCAAATATTCGTTTTGTGCAGGAAAAAAAATTGAGATTTCAATAAAATTTAATATTACGATTTACGATAATTGAGAAGTCCATAAAAGTAGTTTTCACCATATATGTATGTAGATACATCCGTCTTCGTAATGTGAGACTATGTAAACGCAGTATAACGATTTCCTTCAATTTCATTTTTATGTTACTTCGTGAGAAAAAAAAATATCTCGAAAACGGCATTACATAATGATTTTAATTAAATTTGTAAAGTGTTTCAGTTTCTTGTTTGAATTTTAACAATTTTTTATAAATTCTCTCATTTCTGGGTTATTGTCGTAATAGCTGCACTGATTTTGTTACAATTTTGCAATCTGGTATTTTTAAGAAGTATAAATATACCTTCATTATACATATTACATACATAGGTAGGTAATATAATTTTAAAATCATTTAAAATTTTTTTTTTAGTATTCTAAAACCCGCTTAAGAGAAAATGCAAAATGTCTCTGTCTTTCTTTCACTTAAGCGGGTTTTTCACTTAAACGAACCTCGCTTAGGTGAACAAAAATTTCACTTAAGCGGAGTCCGGATAAGTGAAAAAAAATTTGCACCTAAGCGATTTTAAAAATTCCAAAAATGGTTCTGACGTATCAGAAATTCAAATGTCATTTTCGTGATGAAAATTTGATGGAGGTGAAAAATAAAAAAGAAGTAAAAGCGTTCAGCAAATTTTTTGTTCTGTTCTATTAAATTTTTTTTCACTTAAGAGAGTTTTTTTCAATGAAACATATTGAATTTAACTGAAAATATGTTTCAGGTATCCGGGTTTTTCACTTAAGCGAATTTCGCTTAAGCGGAGTGTTATAAAGGTAATTGGTCGACAAATACTTGGGGATGAAAAAAGTGTTTCAGATAAGCGGGTTTTTCTCTTAAGCGGGTTTTACGTAGATACCTATATTTTACCTTTCAACTGTTCTCACACTTTTTATCTTTATAGATGTATGGAACCATTACCATAAATTCGCAATATTTAGCCCATAAGAGCAAGTTCATACTATTTATTCGTACATTTTAGTTTTTTATATAATATAAATAGAAATCAACTTATTTTTACGATTCCTTGAAAATATGTAATGTTGTTGTTGTTTTTTAAATTAAACAACCTTGCAGTCGATTATAATATATGTATATATGTACCTAAATACTTTATTCGTAAATAATAACAGAAAATATTTGTCATAAATAAATTAACTGTATAGGTATACATATCTACTGTATTTAAATTACGACGACAATAAAAGTGAACGTACAGA
Organism: Epistrophe grossulariae; assembly: GCA_929447395.1. Lineage (NCBI taxonomy): Eukaryota > Metazoa > Arthropoda > Insecta > Diptera > Syrphidae > Epistrophe > Epistrophe grossulariae. The sequence goes on along the minus strand of OV839567.1, from coordinate 32,885,237 downwards.
AATAAATTGAGATGTCTATTTTTAAAGAGGTCTTTTCCTTGTCCATTTTCTAAAGATAACCTGCTGAGTCAGATATAGGTATATGTACAAACTTACAAACAAAAAATATTTTAAAACTGGTTTAAGACCTATATTTTAAAATTGTAAGGTTACTTGATAAAATGTGTATAAACAAAAACAGTAGGTTTGCCCCCAAGTCACCCTGGGGTTGCCCTTAAGCGTTTTTTTTTTAAACTTGAACTCACCCCAATAATCAAATTATGTGTTTTTTGAGACCTGGGGTCGCTCTGAAGTATATAGACCTAGGTTTTTTTTTTTAACGTGGCGAGTTAAGGTATAACTGCCAAAATGACGTGATTTGTGAGGCAATTATTTTGTTGTGGATTGGCTTGCTGAGGATAATTGTTTATTTTTGAAATAGAAATTAAAAGAATACGCAAATTAAATTTAACAATTATAAATAGAAATATAGAAAAGAGAAATGCTTGAAATTGTTTTAATTCATTTTTAAAACTAATTTAAAGCATTAAATGACGTTTATGTGGGCTTCAGGTCTTTCTATTTGTTCTTTGCTATTTAAAATTAAACGACCGCGTTATGAACTTCTTAAGGTCTCTTTAAAAAAATTTTAATTAATATTTATTTTATTTTTTTTTTTAATATTATTAATTAGTATTTATTTTATTTTTTTTTAAATATACAGGGTCAGGGTGTCCCTTAAACAATGGTCCAAACTAAAACTGGTGATAGACCACGTAATGACCATTCAGAATTTAGTAACTTGTCCGTACCGCATCATAACGGTTTTCGAGTAACGGCTGTTTTTTGAAATTTCGAAAAACCCCTACCCAGTTTTTTGGTAACTCTGTCAATAATTGATTTTTTTTAATTTTTACACTTGAATATTGCTTAATTTACATTAAAATACTTTAAATTTTCTGCATCATTTTGCTAAAAATTAATAGATATCGATCAAATCTATTTTTTTACTTCGATTTCAAAAGAGCACAATGAAAAAAATCGTATATAACTTAATACGATTTTTAGTTTTTAGTTTTTAAAAATTGGTTTTTTAAAAAGTATAAAACTTGCCAATATCAAACTTAGATCAAAAGTTATAACCATTTGAACTCAATAAAACAAGCTTCTAAAATAAATTAAAATAAATATTTTTTTTTAATATGCAGTAATATAGTAATTTTATTAATTTTTATTTTTTTATATGTTTAATGTTGCTATGATGGTTCATAGATTTCTATAACTTGGCAGTCAGAATGACAGTCCATAAGTTGATTTTGAATTGGTATTGCTATTTGCCGTCACTTATCAAATGTGGGTTTTCCAATTGTCAACTGCATGTGAAGGTTATGATTTATGAACATTTACGTATCCATCATTCTATCCTGAAATTCATCAGTTCATACAATTTTTTCTTGAAAAAGCCTAAATCTCCTTTATGTTTATCAAGCATAATTCGACAGAATTCTAGTCTATGTCGATAATTCCTTGGAACTAAAACCCAAAGGTAATGCAGATGAAAAGGATGTACGTTTTTCCGTTATAAACATGACAGTTTTTAAGACGTAGTCGGGCTTGTACAAGTGCAGGAGACAACCATTTTGAACAATTTTTGTAAAATTAAGTACAAAAAAATTGACCTAACTGTAAATAAAAAAATAAAAATTAATTAAACAGCTTTTATTTAAAAAAAGATTAATTTTTATTTGTTTTAGAACCCAGTTTGATTGAGTTCAAATGGTTATAACTTTTGATTTAAGTCTAATATTGGCAAGTTTTATATCTTTTAAGAAACCTCAAAAACATGGCAAATTTTTAAAAACTAAAAACCAGTTTTAGGTCATACGATTTTTTTTTTCAAGGTGCTCTTTTGAAAATCGAAGTAAACAAATAAATTTGATCAAAGCATCATGATTATTATTAATTTTTAGTAAAATGGTGAAGAAAATTTTAACTATTTTCATGCACGAAATTAATTTATGTATATTGAAAACTAACCAGTTGGAGGATATTCCTGAAAAACGATGTTGGAGTATTTTTGAACCGAAACTTTATTTCCTGGAATAATTTTTAAACTAGAATTAATTATTTGCTTATCATTTTTTCTTTTATAAAAATTTTGGAAATTTTTTGAATTTTCTTACAAAGTTGTTTGTAATTATCGTATTGTACGCTAGTCTTTTATAATAACAAACATGTGTTCCTTCGGTTTATTTGCATGGTATAAAAATCGTTTTGAAAATAAAAATGTTTTCCCATATCTCAACAAACTTTTGTTTTAAATGATTACTCACATACATAATAGAAAAAGAAACAAACAAGTAAATAAATAATATGTCAATCATAAAAATTTTAATGTGTATTTTGCACTTAATGGATAGCGAAAGTAAAAGACACAGTCATCGTGATTTTTGTTGTTTTTGTTTATTTGTCCAAAGGATTTTATGCAACAAGAATGTACCTGTTCAAATATCATCGTTGTCCTTATCCAGGTAGACATATAAAGATATGTATCTTTATAAAATTTATAAAAGACCTAAAGCCGAGGGTCACGTGCCGCATCCTGTGGCCTGATCTGTGATCGAATGAAATGCAATTTGACTCGTCTATTTAGTGGTCATTGGATGACACATAGATGTTTTGATGATCGACATAAGGTCTGTCCCTCTGTCTATTTGTCTATAGGTATAACTTTTTATTGGTTTGTTTACAAAACAACATTTTAAAGAATCTGCTTAAGGGATATCGAACCTATAAGTACATTTTTGTTTTCTATAAAAATTCCAACACATCATCCATGTGTGTTGGTTTTTGAAAAGATCCATAATATACCTTATTTATTTCCTTGTTTTTGATTTATATTTGTATACATAAATGACCTGCATTACTTTTCAGAATGTTTATATCAAGTAGATCAGGATTCAGGAAGTATAACCAGGGAAAGGTTATGTATATTGTAATTATAGGTAATCTAGGTAGGAAAATACCTTAGCTATGATGGAACCCAATTGAAAGGAAGTTTTGTATGACGCCTGATCTTAAACGCTGCTTAAATTTTTGTTGTGAAAAACGGAAGTAGAGGAACCATTCCTTTAATTAGGATGCGGCTAGTTAAAGACTGTTCTTTATAAATTTTATTGTTTTAAGGAGGAAGGAAAAATCTTAATTTTATTGAGGTAGGTACCTACATATACATATCGATAAATTCATTAACGAACAAATATAAGTTGCATTGTTTTCCTTTTGTCTGGGTAATATTTACATCAAAATTGGTTGAATATATATGTAGGTATATACCCAACAAAATTGTTTACACCATTAATATATGTGAATGTTTTAATATGCAAATGTATTTGTAGTCTATACCATCATCATTCCATAATAAAAAAAAATGCAATCCAAAATAAAAAAAAAAAAAAAAAATACTGAGCTAAAAACCGATCTGCGGAAATGTCTGTTTTAAAAGGTCATTTGATAATATTTTGTATAGGAACATTTTACAAAATATATGTTTTGGATATTAATTAATAAAATATATAAACATTTTTTTTTAAATGGGATTTTTCGAAACTGGTTTGTGATTTTGTTGGGATTTATTTTACAAGTGTTTAAGGTATTATGATTGAGTGAGATTTTAACTTGCAAGAAGAATAATTCTTATACGGCATTTTTTTTTGTCAGCTTAAAGTAAATTATCTAGGATGTGAAACTGATGAATTAATTAAAAAAATGCTTTAAGTGTTTCAGAATCTTCTGCTGAACTAAGACTTTTAATTTTTCTATTTCGTTTTATTTTTGCTCTTCAGAGTACAAAATAAATTGTTTTAGTATGTAAAAAAGGCGTACGGGAAATTACTATGGAATAAAATTGGTAAATTAAAACAAAAGTGCTTTGGAGGGTTTTTCAGAACCTTCTGCGGAACTAAGACTTTTTTACCACAAGTTACATATAAACATTAATTTAACTAAATAAATTATCAAAGTCCACTACCTAGTGTCTTTAAGTAAAAATAGGGGTGCACTAAAATAATTTTGAATTTGTATTTTTGGTTCTTATTTTTCTTTAAATATTGTAGCGTATCAGAGGACTGTTCAACTTCTTTGAAAGAGATACCTACATATTTAAAGTAAAACAGTGAAGTAAATAGTAAACAAAAATAAAGACTCTCCCAAACCAAACATTCGGAACGACGCACCCGACGATGAAACTTTCGGCTGTCAAAATATTTTACACGAAATTCGCTCGAAAATACATTTTGACACCCGAAAGTTTCGTTATTTAAACGGTTTAGAAGTTTATTGTTAATGGCCATAGTATTATTTAATTTTTTGCAATTAAGTATTTAAAAATCTTTTCGGGTATACATAGACTCCGATGGCTCGAATGTATACCTACCAAAATTTTGTTTTACTTTATCAAAAACCTGAGCCGTATATCGGCAATTTTAATATATAAGCGTTTTTTCTATTCATGCAGTTATGTCAAAATAAATATAAAATGAGGACATCCTGTCAGCTGTAAAATTTGGTGTAATTTATATAGAAAAAGTATTGCCAATTTAAAATTCAAAACTCTATATAAAACACTATTTATATTTAATGTATATTGTTTCCTTTTTTTCAAAAGCTTAATAATTAAATTATATAAAAATTTGATTTTGAAATAATTATTTAATGCAACATAACCAATAAAAACCTGCAAAATGTTCTGATTATTTTTTGTGATTTATATACTGATGAAATTTTTCCATTCTTCCCCGCATAGCGTTTGCTATAACTGTCAGAATCCTTTCGGTTTTTTTTTTAATAATTTGCTCAAAAAATTGATTTGATCTTTAACGGTCATTAAATATGACCTGGATTTATTTTTCAATTTTCGATTTTTAATTTTTTAATTTTAACTTTAACTAAAATAATTTGTCGCGTTATTTCATTTCATTTCATTTAATTTATTAATTTAATTAAAATTTAAATTAAATTCAAACAAAAAATTAAAATAAAGCCAAATGGACTTCCTTACTTCCAAAATTGACTAATCCTAGAAGAGAGCAAAAATAAGTGCTACCCTATGTATCCTATCCTATAGCTTCTTTGTCTGTAAAAAAAAATACCCTAGGTCTCCTGTTTAAACATTTCTATATACAGCCGTGCGTGTCTGGTTATTGGTATTCAACTAAAAAGTTATAAAAGCATTGAATACTGAAAACGAAATTGGTAGTTACCTATAACTTAATGAATAGGAAGATACATTCTGAAGATAAATCATTATACCTACCTACCTACATTTTTAAAGTTTGTTTTTCCAAAATTTTTGAGTTTGAAAATTAAATATTCCCCCCTAAAGGATGGGAAATTGAACCAACTCCCATTTGAAGCGATTTCCATGTAATATACATGTAGTTACATATGCATAGCATAGGCTCTAGCTTTTTGTTCTATGTGCAATAAATAAATGAAATTAGCTTTTAATAATTATAGTTGGTTAGATACAGATTAAATTAGAAACTTAGAATAGGAAGTATATCTCAAAATTAATTAATTGGGTACCTATCAATTTCTATTCAAATTTTGGCATTTCTATTCCTACCTATAGTTAAGTAAATGCTGTGATTTATTTCCCGCTTGAAAATATTTCTAGACTAGAGTTATCATATATACATACATCATCTTGGTATGGTATGCACTGATTCACAATCCTGCCAATTTCTCCTTAGGCATAGATAAATAACTTGAGTAAAAAAAAAAAAAAAAAACATTTTTAATAATTTAAAATAAATCAAAATAAATACTCCATATCCATAATACCTACACTATATAGGTACCTACATAACCCCAAAGCTGCATAATTATTTATTTTTAAACAAAGTTGTGGTAACCCTGTTTATGTATGTATATAAACCACAAAATACATTATTTGTCTGTTCATCAAAACGATTATTACGGTTAACTATATACATATATATATTTACGTACTTACTATATTCCCATTCCCACTCCCAAGATTCAATTGTTATTCAATTTAAAAATATAAAGTATACAACTTTACATACCCAATGAACAACATCACAAATGGGGCGTCAACAAAACGTCACACAAACACCGCATACAAATATAATTTCTCAACGTCAAACTACTAAAAAAAAAAATTAAAAAAAAAGAGAGGGAGATAGAAACAAAAGGGAACAAACCGATCCTCAACAAGTTGGGGAAATAATGAAGTTTTTATAGGAACTTTTTTCTATCTCTTTCGCGCGACTCATAAAAGTATCTAAGTACATATATACCTCATTTCTGTGTGTTTTAATATTTCTACTTTTTCATTATTGTGGAATAAATTTACTTGCTATAATGATGTTCATTATTTTTTTTTTTATTTGAATTTCAGTTTGATTCAACAAAATGAAGCTACCAGTCAGGGCATCACCTACGCGTCACAGCAACAATCGAAACAGAAACAGAAACAGAAACAACATCAATAACAATAAAAGTGATAATTATATACTCAGGAAAAACAATAACACTACACAATCCCCTTCAACCAATACAATCAATCAATCTGGAGGGGTAGTGAATAACAACGAAGGATCCCTTCGATTCCAACAACAACAGTCAAACACACACATTCACAACCACCGATCATCGTCGTCGCCATCCTCTTCGCCATCGTCTTCTTCTTCGTCAACATCATCCTCATCGTCGCTGCCACCGCTGCCGCAGGCATTTAACGTGACAACCGCAGTTGAACAAATACCAACCACCAAAACATCACCAGTGTCCATGACAGCAACTATGTCTAACCCGACACCAGCCACGACGATCATATCAGTTGCCAGCGAAACATCAAACCAAACAGTTTTATGCTGCAAAACTGAGCCTGATTTAGACGACGAAACCACCTTATCTTCAAATACAGTAGTGTCAAAAAGCATCTTATCACCTTCAGTAGTCAGTGCTAGTAGTTGTAGTGGTAGTGCGTTATCTGGTTTACCTACGTCGTCGTCATCATCGTCAGTGGCGCCCAGTTCTTCCATATCAGTTATAAGTGCAGTGCCATCAGTAATTGAACATTCACGTAAAGATATCAATGACAGTTCGTCTAACGTCACTAATAATAACAATGTTATATTGAGATTAAATAACAATAATCACGATAGTAAGAATAATAATGAAAATATAATTATCGTGCCAGCCGGTAACGATCATTTGACAAGTGGTGCTAGTGTCGCTAATCAAAACCTTCCGAGTGGTTATCGCGGTTCAAATAATACCGTTATAATATCGAATAATCGTTTACAACAACAATTAGGCCAAGCACAGGCTACCTTGCAGTACACCGCTGACTTGCAACAACAATATCAAGGGAGATATACAACAATCTCACCGGCAATCGTAGCTAACTTGAGCGATCACGCTGATCCTTATTTAAGTTTGAGTAACAGTAACAATAACAGCATATCTATGCCCCCATACAGTTGGGCATACGACTTATCCCTGCATCACAAGGATTCCGAGAGTAACAAGTTGATTGCTGATCACCACCACCACCACCACCACCAGCAACATCAGCATCACCAGCCCCATCAACATCTCCAACATACTCAGGATATTCTGCTGACGGCAGCCAATCACACAGCAATCGATCAAATTAACATGCGCAGTAATTTGGCACTCTATTCAACATTTGGGGGGAGTATGGGCGATCATCATTTGCATGCAGCAACTGCAGTAACAATTGCTGATAATGCCACCCCAAATAATATAGACGAAGTGATACAGGACACTTTGAAGGATGAAACATGTTCGATTGTCGATGAGCATCATATGGGTGGTGGGGCGGAGAGTAGTGGTAATAGTGAAACAACGAGCTATCTAACTTTGACAAGTGGGGGAGAATTACATCAACACCATCATCACCACAATCACAATCAACAAGATCCCCATCAGCAACATCATCATCACCATCAGCACAACAATGGAGCCAGTAGCGGCGGTGAATCGCCAAATGGCAGTGATATTGATATGCATAACAATTACACGCAGCTTACAAATGCTTCGCATCGTGAGAGCCTCTACGGTAGTGTAACACCTGAACATGGTTTAATTCATCCGGTAAATGACTTTGATTCTCTAAGTCCAAGCCTTACATCTGGGTAAGTTTTTGAAAATATAAACTATTTATAATAACCTTAACATTTTTGTTTTGAAAAACAATCAATCGATAAAGCGGGCTTTTCCCGCTTTGAATTTCTGCCAAAAATTTACAAAAAAATTTGTCCACCAATAATCTTAGAAAATTTGCTTCAATTAATTTAAGTGTAACATATTTTTTATCACCACGAATATTTTTTTTGTTTATTTGGTTCTATCATTTTTAAATATTTCTTTCTGTCAGTTTCGTTAACATGACATAAAATCTGTTAAATAGATTCGAAGTCGAAGTGTGTTCCGTATTTTTGTCTCACTGCCAATCTGTCCAGCTAAACCGTTTTTTATTTTTTAACGTGACATTGAGCGGGTTTTCCAGATGAGTTTATGATTTGATTTTTTTTGGACAAAATATAACGGTAGGAATATATAATTTTACAACCGTTAAGGGAAATTTTTCAGAAAAACTGTTGGGCTACGAACAACTTAAATGCAGCTTATTTTAGATCTGTTCGTTCAATTCCCAAAACTGTCCATTTCAGCACAATTTGTTCCATGAACTTCTTGAGTGCCTGACTTTTGAATAAATTTGGCAAGTAAACGATATGTTCGTTTAATCATCTATACCTCAAATAAGTATATAAAGTTTCTTTTTTATTTTAAACTTTCTGGGGAACCTTTTAATAGTTTTTTAACAGTTTTTTGATAATTTGTTTTTCAAACAGTAGCTTCAAAATAACTTTGAAAGTTTTGTACGAAAACATCAAATTTTACAAAAAAAAAAAAAATATTTTGACTTAAAAAATAATCATAAATAATTCGAAACTTTGAATTAATCACTATTTGAGTTATACTTTACGTGTTTTTTTAGTCTTTAAATAATGGTTATTTGAATAGTACCTATAGCCATACGATATAACTCTACGAAATACTTTTATGGAATAAATTTCCCCCATTACCAAAATAAATAAGTTTTTAAGTTTTAATTTTTTTTAATTTAAATATCGGTTTTTGAAAAATGGATACTAAATGAATTTTTTGAAACCACCCCTTCAATATTTCTACATATATAAATATAATATGTTGTTTATTCTAAAATAGATACAATATAATATTTTGTTTATTCTAAAATAGATACAAAACAAAAATACTAAAAAATTAATACATAGAATCAAAAATGTTTATTTGAATGCTTAAATCTTAACGACTTTTAACTCTGTCGTTTTTGTCTAAAATATCAGCTAAAATATATAGCTAAATTAAATTATTTTGTTTAAAAATTATGAAGATTTTTTCAATGAAAATCATTTAACACATTTTCTTAATATTCGAAGACTGTTTTTTGAAAATACATAGTTGGAATATTTTTTGTTTTGAGGTTCTGTTAATATTTTTTTTATTATTTTGAGATACTGAGACATTGTTAATAGAAGATATTTCGCTGTTTGAAAGCAACTATACTTCATCTTTATCGATCAAAAATTGTGAAAGTTACATATATAAATTTTTTTTTTCCATCGAATTGAAAAAATGAAAAGCCGTTTTTAGTAAATTTGCCATTGATGGTTGAAAATAATTCATAACTTTCACAATTTTTTATAAAAATCAAAACTTCAAAAGCTTATAATAAAATATATAATAATAATAATAATTTTACATATATATAAGTTCGACTCTTGTCGATTGTGATTTTTTTGTTTTCGAGTTTTTCTTTAAAGCTTAGTATCTACATTTTAGCTTCCCTGCTAAATTCTCTACAAAATTTTGTCAAATTTTTCCAATTTTGTCAAATTTTGCCAATTTCGTCAAATTTTGCCAATTTTGTCAAATTTTGCCAATTTTGTCAATTTTTGCCCCAACAAAAAATACTTCACTTATCGGTCAAAATTTAGAACACAAAATAATTGTTCAGCACATTAACTCTCGAGTGAAAATTTTACAGATTCTGTAAATCTTGAATTTTGTGTAAAATTAGTTTTGTAAAAATAAAAACCGAAAAGGATAAATTATTTATAAACAAACAATTTATCTCAGCAAAAGAAAAGAATCCATTTTATATGTATGATAAAATTCCTTTAAAAACTTTTTGAAATACATACCTAGTTAAATATAATTTCTTCTCATAGAACAGCTTTTTTTTGTGACATATTCTACACAATGCTCTTATGTCAAAGTTATTCTAGGATTTTAGATTTTGTTAGGAGAGAAAGGTGGAAGCTATAAATTTTAGCGTGATCTGCGTACCATGGCTTTAGCCCGAGCCGCGAACTTGTCTAAATGGCATTTAACCGATATTAATAATATTTTCATTTAAAGTATAAACTCGATACCTTGTTTTTGAATAATTGTTGGATTAAGAGTTTTTTTTTAAATTTTCATGCAATTTATACTCAAAATATAATTTACTCTGGTTGCGCTTTTAGGTATAAATACGAAAATAAAAAAACTTACGTTCTTAAGATTCAATTAAAAAAGACGCATTTACACTCGACACACTAAAAATGCACGAAAAGAGAATGTAAAATGTACATTGTACATATTCTGTTTAAATTTTGTTTTAAATCGATTGGAACTTGTTTTTCACCTGCGATATGTCAAATTTGGCATTAATATTAATTGCAAGCATTTTTTGTTCTCATGTTTGTGTGTCTTGTCTACTCGTTTATATGTCGGCGTGAGATGAATATGACTTATTTGAATTAAAATAACGTGTACATTTAAAACCGGATTAAATTTATTAAAAATTAATTATAAAATTTTGTTTTATAAATTTGTTTAAATTGAAGAAGTTAGATGGCCATTTTATTATTAGGGTCAAAGAATTATTTTCCAAACGAAAGACTATAAAAAGACTATAAAGAATAATTTTTTTTTTAATCGATGGATTTCTTTAATATAATGAAATCCATGCATCGCTGTATGCAAAAAAAAAATCTAAAAATCGAGGTAATGAATGCTCGCAAGTCGAAATTTGCAAAATATACGTTTTAAAAGATAATTCATTCGTTAGTTATTTGGAAAAGAAAATTCAAATTGATAGAAAAGTACCTAATACAAAAAATTAGGTACTTATATTCATATTTACCTTTTTTTATATGGTTATAGTATTTTTTTCTCTCCAATGGATTTTATAAAACACTAATTTGTATATATTCCAATTTTTGCTGGATTTTGATTTGTATCTTTTTATTTGAAGACTTTTTTTAAATAATTTAAAAAATTTAACAGGTCATAAAATATACTGATCTTCTGATCTACTGATGTATATTCATATGTATATGTATATTGTATACAGTTAGTATAAAAATAATTCTGTACCTTAATTCTAAAAGGGCCGATGTCCAATTTATTCATTTTTGAGAAATCGAAAAATTTCGTTTTTTATTTTTTAATAATGCCTAAAAGTTTTAAATATTAATCTTTCTAAAATAAAATAAAAATAAATTATTTCTCTAGAAAATACAGCATTGTGAAATTTGAAATCATCTTACCGCATGAATTTAATAGTCAATACTGATTTGTCTTACCGTGTTAGATTATATACTTTCTGAAATAAATAAATACAAAATAAACTGTTAAAAATTAACGTTGGCCCTTTTACAACCAAGGTACCTAAATTATATAATAAAAATGAACATCTTTAATGGCCTGAATCGATTTATTAGTTTTTTTTTTTTTAATTATTTTATTGGTAATTATATCACATATATATACATATGTACATACATCTATAAATAATTGCTATTCAAGCATCATATAAACTAAAACAAATCAAAAACATAAACAACACATTTCTATAAATTCCCGTTATTAAAAAAAAAAAAAAATATCTATCCTAGAAGACTAGTTAGAAAGTAAAATGTTGGATAAAAAATCTACTAAAACATAATTTCGAATGAAAAACATCTAGAAAAAAGAAAGAAACTCGAATGCTAAAATTAATATTAGGTACATAACTAATTTAATCACTGCACTGGCGCGAATAGTAGTCTTTGTCTCAAAAATTTATATTTAGAAGCACGATTGATCAATGCACTGACCATACCTATCCTACATCTTATGTATTTTCAGTTTTGTTGGTCTTGTGCTGACCTAAGTTAAAGATAACTTGATTAGAACTAAAAAAAAAAAAAAACAAACAAACAAAGTTGTGTCCTGTTATGACTATGAGGCTGAAGGGAATTTGTTTAGGCTAGACATCAGCGTTGCCACTGCCGGAGAAAAAGTCGAAGTAGATTTGAAGAAAAAAGTGAAGTAGATTGAGAAAAAGCGAAACAAAATTTCAAAATTAAATTACATATTTAAAAAAAAAAACTTATTTTCAATTTAAATTTTTTTTAAACAAAATTTATTTTCAATTTAAATTTTTTTAAATTTAGTTTAATATTAAACAAAACAAACTAAAAACAAAAACTCAAATTCTTTCAGACTTCATATTATATTAACATAAATATTTCAATATAATGTTTGATAACACTTTTTAAGTTAAGTTAACTAAAAAAACATATTTTTTTTTAAATTTCTTTTCTACATGTGTATTTTGTATACATGGTTTTATTAGTTAACAAAAATTACAAAAATTGTTCTCATGACTTCAGGTTTATCTACTTCAATTATCCTTTTTTTGTGAAAAAAAAACATTTAAATCAGTTTAATTAAGTATAATTTAATAAAATAATTAAAATATAAATACATACATAATACATATGTACAATATATTTTTAATAACATTCTTTTTATATACTATAAATTTTGCTTAACAAGAACAAATATCTCAGACTTCGTGTTTAGGTACTTTTGTAATTATTTTTTGTTATAAGAACATATAAATTATTTTACTTTTAGTATGTTTTACAAAAACAAGAAAACATCATTAAAAATAAATACAAAGATTTCAGTTTTTAAAAAGTCTTTAGGAACAAAAACAAAATTAAATTGGCACTGGTATTGGTTTTTAATTTATATCTACATACTATAGACTGAAATAGAGAAAAAAAAGTAGATTTGCCATTTTTTGTTGAAAGTCAAGCAGGTTCAAACAAAGATTTCAATATTTTAGTAATGTAGCGAAGTAAGAAGTAAATTTTAATTTTTTTTTTGAAAAAAAAAAGAAGTAGATCTACTTCAACTGAGGTAAAGTGGTAGGTACTACTGCTACACATTGGACTTGATGAATTAAAGCAATTTTGACTGATGAGTCAGTTCAAATTAATTGCGTAGTTAGCCGGAAATATTAAACAAAGTTTAAAAAAAAAAACAGTTTTCAAAAATATTTTATGAAAAGAGAAGTGAAGATACATACATATGTGTAGGATGCCATACATGCCATTCAAATTTATAAAATACCATAACATATACATACATACCGTTATACATATACATGCACTTTTTGAACCTATATGTTTCTGTATCTATATGTAGGTAATTATTTATTTATTTCTTATGAGTTATTTGGAGTGAGTTTTTTTTTGCATTTTTTAAATCAGTTTTCTTTTATGTGAATTATTTTTTGATCATATACATATATACATATGTATATGTATGTACCTACCTACTGAACTTTGAAATAATTTTAATATTATTTTCTTTTTTTTTTAATTTTTTGCATTTGAACGTTATGGCAAGTAAGGTTTGTTGTTTTGTTTTTCTTATTTTAATATTTTATTGTCGTTTAGGTATTTGAAAAAACCGAATATAGGTATGCAAGTTAAGCATTTTATTAAAAATTGAAGCTGCCAAAATATAAGTATACATACCTAACCTATTAACAAACATTTCAAATGAATTTTTCTTTCGTGAAAAAATAAATGAGTTTACAGTTCGTGGAGAACCACAGCCAGGATCTAAAAATAAACACTATATAAAAGCGCTTTTATCTAAAATCCTTTTAAATTTTATCAGACCATTTAATATTTCTAGTTTCACAAATCTTAAAAAGGGGAATTTAGGAAAAAAAATTTAACATTAGAAATACATATACATACAAAATACCATAAAATGATAAAAAACGGTATACCTACCTCAATGGTGGATCCCCGGGGCGGTTTTTGGGTCCGGAGTCCGGACCCCCAAATGAACATTGAAAACAAATATTTTTATATTAATTTATTTATTTATTAAATATTTATTTCTCTTCGATCTTAATTTGGTTAACGTTTGATCTTTTTGCGACTAAAAGTTTCTTCAAGTGTATAATGAATCAAGTGCATCTTAGTGGAAAAAGGAGTATACATACTTATATTAGATTTCGTAACAGTTTTATGAGGGAAACTTAGTTCAACGGCTTAAGATATGTTCAATTTTGAAGGCAGGCAATTTATCATACCTCTTCAAAGTAACATATTAAAATACTGTTCAATATTATAAGGGCAAAAAGAAATTCGCGTCGCCATTTTCGATTTTGAAAAAAAAACTGTGCTGCATTGTGCTCAACTTGTGCTGTAAATATGTGCCGTGAATATTTTTGAAAATATCGCCAATTTGCAAATTTTTCGGATGAAATTTTTTCTAAAATTAAGTTTTTCTAAAAACTTAAAGTTGTGCAGTTTTGTGTTCAAAAAATGATACAACCGAAGAATTCGTCGCTACAATGCAGAACTAGTCTAAGTCACATTTTCCAAATTTTTCAAGAAGAACCTTAGTGCGTAAAATGCTGACTTTCGACATTATGATTATATTCTATTATTTAAATTCAGAAGGAATTACTGCATGTAGGAATATTCAGAATATTTAGAAAATGCTTGGAACACAACAAGTTTCCTTATGACATAAAAAAAAACTCATTTTTAAATTTTGGACTTAGACTAGTTCGGCACTGTAGCGACGAATTGATGCGAGGGAACTTAGCGTGAAATTTCAAATTACCACCATCATTTTGTTGTGCAGTATTGTTCTCAACTTGTGCTGCGATGTGCCGTAAATATTTTTTTTAAATTCGAAAATTTGCAATTTTTTTTTCTTCAAAATTTCAATATTTTAAAAAGTTATACATCTCCTGTTTTAAGTTCAGTTTGTGCTTGTTTGTATTTTTTTTTTTTGAAAATCGAAAATGGCGGTACTAACGCACATAAATAATGTAGCACAAAGCCCACGCAAGTTTTATTTTTCTTTAAGTTTTCTATTTGTAGTTGGACCCCCCATCACAAAATCCTGGACCCGCCACTGATCTACCTACTTCTCTTTCAAATTCAAACAAATATTGTCAGCGAAAAATTTTTGGATCTTTTATTTAACTTCAATTTTTGATATAGAACATTTAATTTTATTTAAGATGAGTATGGACAAAATCAACAAAAGAAAAAGAAGGAAATAATAAAATTCTGTTCATTCATATTGGTTCTAATTTTAAAAGAACAATTGAAAACAAAATAAACAAACTCTAGGCTGCTTAACTTTAGAATTCAAGATTACATTTTGTAATTTAAAAAAATAAATTTTTTGTCGAAATTTTCCTCAGATCAAGAATAAGGTTCTGACGACAAAGCTTTTTTATAGCCTATAATGAAAATGAAGTGCCCCTTGACTTAATCGTTACTTCGAATTTAGCTTATTCCACCTAAATTTTATTTTATTTGCATAGGGTATACATTACCTTAAATCTTGCGAGGAAGTGATAAAATCTTCAAAAGAATTTCTTTGAAAAGAGTAGTGCTTCTTATCTTACCCGTTTTGGATTTGTGCATCAAAATATTTTTTTCGCTATATACACTTATTCCGGCTAGAAAGAACATACGATGCACACAGAAGTGGTTAAGAGTGTACTGTACAACATTCACATAGGCCATATAGTTATTTACGAGATGCTGCGTCATTTATTTTTTTTTTAAATACTTAAATATTCTTGATGTAAGGAAATTTTGCACAAACTCCTACAGAACTCTAATGTTCTCGTATGAAAACTCATTAAAAGCACTAAAAATCTAATATGCATATAATTAAAGAAGTTTTTACAGAAATCTTTTTCAGCAACCGGGGGTGGCCTCGGCGCAGTGGAAGTAGTGCTTGACTGCTAACCTGGATGTGTGGGTTCGGTCTCCAGTCTGGGCAGCATTCTTTTCTATACTCGCTCAACTGAACGCCATCCCTTCTCAATCCACTGTGCCAACAAAAATCTATCCTATCCTTCTATTCCTTCTAACATTTGCCTAATTTATAAGACCCTAGGTCTTACTGGCATATATATGTTTTTGTTGTTTTTTTTTTTTTTATTGCAGTGATAAATGCACAAATATTTTAACCACTATAAGTCTTACCTTTAAACACACAATAAGCTTTTGTGTTTTTTTGTTTGTTGTTTTAAACATTTATATGAATCACCCGATGCTTATTCAAAAGGAAGTTTACAATGCATCATACTGAAATATCACGCCTCATAATGCCTTGAGACTTGGACAATGACAATATTATTTAAACGTCACTTCATTATTTAGAGCTATACCTATAATGAATCCAATGTCCATTCAAAATATGTGCATTATACCTATATGAATTCTAAGTACACAATATGAGTAGAGAAATTCTATATCAGTGGAACGTGCCAATTTTTGACTAAATGTATATGTAAGGTATTAGTAGGTATACTTATATCAATCATACATACATACATTATATTATGACGAATCAGTATGAAATAAAGTTATATCAAGACTTTAAAAATAAAAAATATACACCTCCATATTTATATACACAAATAACAATAAAACAAAACGAAAAATTACCATCAAAACAATTATTTCTCTCGTGTTTCTACAACTTATTTTTTACTTCTTTCGATTATTTTGTTTGCGTTTAAATTCGATGGAATATTTTAGAGAAATATTTTCATAATTATGTATAGGTATGTATATAGGTAGGTATAGTATATATTCTGACTAATGACCAAAAAATTAAAATCGACCGCGAGGGAGACCAACAAAAAAAAGAACTTTTTAAAGTTATATTTAAAAGCGTTTCATATTTTAATGGAATCCAATATGAATCAGAATTTTATATTTACGTAACTTGTTGGTGTATATTAATTTAAAAATAAAATCATTTTACAATATTTCAGTCTTCTTATCTGGAGAAAATCTTTCATGTTTGTTTGTTTTGATAACTTTTACAAGAATATCTGCATAACTATAAAACATAAACTTTTTAAATATTAATTTGAATAAAAAAATGTAGATAACATTTTTTATCAAAAATATTTTAACAACTTATAGCACAAACAAGGATTTTCATAGTCCTTTTTTTCTTTGCTGTTCTTAGTTGTTAGTTAATGTATATCTATGTGAATTATTCGATTTTTTAAGTGAAACTTCTTTGGGTGCGTCAAGAGTAAAATTTTATGGTCGAAAGTAAAAATGTCTATATATTGAAAAGCTAATATAATATTATTGTGCAAAAATATTTCTTTTTTTGTTGATAATTCTTTGACTTTTATAGAAGATACAAGGGGAAGTGTACACTTACGTCTTTTTATTTTTTTTAATTGTTATAATGGTTTTGAAATTTGCATATTTCTTGGATAGCTAATGAAAAGGAAGTTTTACTTCTATCACGTCTAATATTTTGAACAAAAACAAAAAACGATGTCCTTTTATATTTAGTAGCTCAGGATTAAGAACATCCAAACGGCTACACAAAATTTTATGGTAGATCTTTATTTTGATGTTTTACTCCCTAAACACAATGCGGAGACGGAGCGCCAACTGGAGTTGCAATAACTGTCAAAATATTCAAACACACACATTCAATGTTACGAATACAACGTAACACAGCTATGCAATCGGAGCTGCAGACGGTGTTGCAAGAGTTCATCAACTTTTAACTTTTCATGTTCAGCACTTTTGACAGTTTCAATTTGTATGGAGAAAAAAAAGAGGCGGAAAAAAATATTGAAGATTTGTGTTTATTTTTTCCGCGAAAATAAATATTAATTTAAAGAAAAATATACCATTTGTAGTCGTATTAATAAGATTTTTATCTACTTAGATACTGTCTAACTATTTTCAAATTGGTGGAAAAACTTTTTTTAATAAAAATAAATATCACGTTATTCTCGGTTAAGACAATCTACTCTTGTGTCTAAGTTAAGCAGCTATAAGACAACAAACAAGGTTTTTGAACACATTTCCCAAAGTTAGATAGTTGTCTAAAGTTAGACAACGTTTATAAATAAGAACATAAGTGGATAACAACCCAGTGATTTTTTTTTCTATACAAAAAGCTGCATTGTGGGCTAAAAAAGAACGTAAAAAGTGACTTTAACTTGGACAGAGTATAAAGTTTTAAGGAGGTGGTAAAAGAAGGAAATGGGTTGAAATGGGGTGAAATGTATAGACAACTATCAGTTGTTTTAAAAAAACAAAAAAAAAACGAGAAAACTATCAGTTGTTTTTTTTTTGCTTAGTGCTTGAATGAATATTTTGGGGAATTAATTGCACTGTGACCTTAAGATCTATTGTGCCCCCCTTTTAGAGCTAGATTTACAGCTCTTCCTCTATAATTAGTTTCTTTGGGGAACTTCATTATTTGGAGTATTTTAATAAAGGGTAATTTGCTCTGTTCTATCTGGTGACGCCCCAGTTATCTATGTCTTTGATACACAAGTGCTTCGCAACTACCTAAGATGTGGTCTGGTGTCTCCTCGTGGGTATTGCAGAATCTGCAAATGGCATTGCTCACCAAGCCAAGGATGCTGAGGTGTCTTTTAAGTTTGCAATGGCCAGTGAGGAGACCCGTTATTTTTCTTAAATTGTCCCAACTTAAACTGATGCAGGATGTAAAACGTCTGTCTCAGCTTGGGGAGTTCATTCCAAATTTTGTTGGCTTTTGTTCTCCTCTATTGTTTCGATATGATTTTTAATCACGTTTTCTCCTATTCCACAATAGGGCTCTGGACCTTTCAGGGTGTTGTTGCTCCTATTTTTGCGAAGGAGTCTGCCTCTTCATTGCCCTGGATACCAACATGGCCTGGTACCCATATGAAGTGTTATACATTATTATGCCATAGTTCGTTTCATTTTCCCATACATTGCTTAGTGCTCACTTACTTACCTTGGTTCTTTGGCAGGAGGAGGGTCTATTATACTTACAGCGTTTTCTTATCCCAAAAAAACAGCGATTTGAATGTGTTATTCTTCGTTTGATTTCTGGTACTGATATCATTTTGCAAGGTAAAAGCACAGCCTAGGTAGGGAAAGTATTTTTAACTATACTTCGAAGTTATACTTATACCTTTCTATCGTGAAGTTAAGCCCAAGCGACAATATTAAGATTTGAGATTTTTGATGACAACAAATACTTCGTCTTGTCCTCATTATAAACCAAACCCCATTTTTATCATTTCCGCATCAGTATTTGATGCAAATGTTATAACATGAAGTGTCCATCATCTTCTTGCACTAGTCCCAATTTATGTTCCAGCTAGAACAATGAGAGCTAAGATTTTTTTATTTCAAAGAGCACATAATACTAGATATGGCTGTAATGAGCCCTTATCCAGATCCATCATTTATTATTTTAAGACCTTTCTCGACATCAAAGTCAAACTTTGACGAAGAAGTGAAATTTCTCCATGGCCATCTTGCAAATAAAGCTAACGAATATAGCAAGGATCCCGAGATACGACATAGCTCTGTATAATTTGAATTCAAAATCGATAAAAATAGTTCCCATGCTATACTCCCTCTACAGATCTGGCCCTAGTCTGCAGCATTGATGGATATCCGTTTTTCGCTACAACCATTAGCGGACATTTCTCATTGAACCGTTATTGGTTTCGTTGTTGTCACCTTGTGAAACCCAGCTAGGGTTACCAGCTCTAAAATCAGCAAAGCCTGACAGTAAAGAAAAAAAAGCCTGATTTTTGAGAAAAAAGCCTGACAAATAAAAAATTTTTGTTTTCATTTTTGAAACTTCGTTTTTATAAAAAAAAATTAAATGAAAGCGTCTACAGAAAAAAAACCGTAAGGGATCTGGGACTTGGTGTTGACTTATGTCTAGTTTAACCGAAAACGCATTTCAATGACCAAGAACCTGCCCCAAGGTTAATTTCTTGCTTAATCTTTTTTAAACAATATTAAAAAAAACACTTTAACTATGATATAGAAAAACTCATATCGTATTTTACAGCGTGCGTCAAAATGCATTTTTTTTTAAATTATTTTCTTTAGAATTCCCTACCTGTAATATTTTAATAATAAATCCTAACGGTTTTGAAGTTAACAAAATTTTTTTAATTGAGAAAATCCTCTATTTTGATTTAAATTTTGGGTCACCCTGTCCAAAATTGATTTTTATTTTTTACCATCCATTTTTTATTAATTGCTTAATATATTTAGACTAACATTTTATAAAAAACTATTCTTCATGACCTACAAAATGCTACAAATAATGGTGTTCAAAATGAATTTGTATTTGAAACGTTTCAAATAGCACCCTGTATAAATATCCTACTACTCAGTAACATTTTTGCATTTAAAAGCTTGTCCTAGTTTTGCAGTTTCTTAAAAGTTATGACCATTTGAATCGAATAAAAAAAATAAAGAATTGACCATTTCATTTAATAAATCAATACAAAAAGTTCAAAAAAAGCAAAGTTTTTCCTTCTATTTGTCATTCATTTGTCATAACTTTTGATCTTAGGTGAGTTGTGTGTGATAAGTTGTACAACTTTTTTAGAAATTGCAAAACTAAGACAAACTTTCAAAAGCAAAAAATGTTATTAGTAGGATATTTACATACACATTTTAATAAAAACTACATAAAATACGAACAATCCCTGAAAAATGCATGCTTTTAGCACCAAAACTCAAAAAGTTATGCAGCTTTTGACATTTGAGAAAAATTACGATTTTTAACGACTTTCAAGCAAAATTATGAAAAAGCGCTGGTAGCGAGCTCTAAATGGTGTTCGATTTTGAATTTTTCGGTCTTAATTTTTTTTCGCCCAATCCCGGTTGAATTTCGAGAAAGGTGTTTTTTTGAATCACCCTATTGCACAAGTGTCCCTTTCTAAAAAGTGACAACTAAATGAAAAGAAATGAATGTGTTCACTGCGATTTACTAGAATTTCGATTTGAAAGCATTCAGTAAACGTTTTTGTTCTAACGATTATATTTTATGCGATAATTATAAAAAAGCCTGACAAAGGACGAAACCTGGCCAACGCCTGATTGGACATTAAAAGGCTGACGCGTCAGGCGAAATCCTGACGGATGGTAAGCCTAAACCCAGCACATCATTGAAGGCTAATGGAACGTTGGTAGCGTTTTCACTAGTCCTCTGCATTTGATGCTTGCTGAGAGATTATTAAGTAACGTCATGACGTCAAACTTTTTTTCAAAACATCCGCTAGTCGTTGTGATCCGACTCTAAGTTACCTCCTCGGAATTTTCAGACATCCAGTATACTAGAAGCCTTTAGTCAATCAAAACATTATCAATTTGGCTGATGGTTCTTTGATCTGAAGACTTCCAAGTTCCCTTGTATATTGAGGTTAGGGAATTGGGTACTTGCTATGATAACATCTCTTCCCCCTACAAAGTCAATCAAGACCGTTGCTGGAAGTGTTGTCGTGTAGATTGTGTACTACGACTATACCAATTTTGTTGTTGAAGTCACCAAGAATAAATTTTACGTCGTCATACATTGGGCACTTTCAATAATTTTTTTTATTTTTTATTCCTAACATTTTTTGAGATGAAAAAAACAAGGAAGCAAAAAAAACAGTTATAATATTTATGACACAAAAGATTTGTTTTCTAGCTAAAGAAATAGTCAGATATATTTTTATGATGTTTGTCGCCGTTGTTGTTTTTTTATTACTTTTTCGAAAATTAATTTTTAAAACCCCTGCACTCCCACTAAAATATATATCCAACTATCACTAACCTAAAATGATCTTGAAACATTTATTTTAACAAAAATTCATTATTCGACTAGACTAACTCGTATAAATAGTCACTCGTTTTACTTCCAAATATTCACAACCACGCAGCTTTTGATTACACTTTGAAAATATGCTGGTATGATAAATAACGAATGTTCGGACGCGTGCTCCACTGCCAATTTCAATTTGAAGTCATAAAAAATACATTCTGGTAATGCAGTGTCCAATATAATATACCTACCCACTAACCCAGGTGTTTTTGTTCTGTTTGTTAACTCATAGTATTTTGGTAAAAATTCTTCTTCTTTTTTTTTTGTATATCTAAACTTTGTTCTTTATTGTAAGGGGAATTATCGGAAAGTCATGCAAGCATTAAGTATTTCGTCTCCATAAATATTACATGCACTATTATATTATGTTCAATATACTTGGTAACTTTGTTGCGTCATTCGTATTGTTGCACCCGCAGAACTTGTATTTTTTTGTTTTTTGGTGAGCAATATTGTTGTTGTTTTCTAATTATGGATGTTACTCTAGTTTTTTTTTTTGTACGTGTAGTGCATACAAAATTCATGTGACTCTAATGATAACATTTTGACGAATAGGTCTATAAGTACTTCCTAATGTGTCAGTGAACTTTAAAGGCTCCAACAACATTATATACATAGGTATACCTACTTCTTTTCTAATGCGTTTTCTGAGGAGTTTAATATTTTATTACCTATTTACCATGTAGGTTGAATACACCTATAGTAACGTTTAAAATAAATTTATAAGGTTGAGTGATCTTGACTTGCAATAAATTAATGTTTGTGAGAAGAATTAGATAAAAATAAAATAGTGAAAAAAAATGAGTCATATACTACCTTCATACATAAGGAATTAATGTTAAGTGTTCATGATATATTTCTGTATTCCTAGGTAAATTTTGTAGGCCTCTAATTCTGTTTCTCAAAATTCTGTATTATAACTCAGTTGAAATCAGTAGATTAGATTAAAAAAAAATTCCAACAAAGCTGTATTTTAGTGTAATTTTTTTTTTAAAACGTGCGCATATGCGCCAAATACTTTAATCCAGCGGTGATGTGGAAAATAGTAAGTACCTATATTAAAAGAAAAAAATATTATTATAACATTTGGGCACGTTTTTCTCAAAAGCTTTTATTTCTACGAAAAAAAGTTTTATAATTTTTTTGTGTAAACATATATAATTGTGTAAGCATATATTATATAAGTATTAGAATTTTCAAGTAAATTTTTTTATACAGTTTTCGAGATATTTACAAAAAAAAAATTTAAAATTTCATTTTAAAACTTTAATCTTGTAACAAAATTGAGGTTCTTATGTTGGCAAACTTTTAAGTCGATAGTAACTGGCTTATTATTCCATGGATATTTGTATGAAGACATCAAATTATCTGTCATCGAATAAAACATTTGTTCTTATGAATACAAAAAAAAATAGCGTTTATTGTCATAGAATTTATTTTGTTTTCCTATCAATTACTTCAAATTAAGTTCTATGTTTTTATTTAATTTTATTTCATTATGGGGAATAATTTAATTTATGAGTTTTCTTTTTATTTTAATATGAAATGGCTGATTAGTTTTTGTTTTGCATGTTTGCAAAAAAGCTGAAAGGGTATAGTATAATTGGTATGTTCGATGTCAGCACCCCGGGGCACGCGCTGAACTCTTGATGACAAATTTCTTGTTTAATATATGTGATATTTTGTTATTTTTTTGTTTCACTTACCTAATTATATAGACGAAATCCCAAAATATAAAATAGTCTATGAAAAGGGGGAAATTAACGAAAAAATTGTATCGTGAAATTTGTAGCACTGAAGCGTTCGATGTACTTACCTAAAATAAAAACCCGGGCAACCCTAAGTTTTTTGATAATTGTTTGACATTCCCCATAAAACAAACCTAATGAGTAATGACATTTTGTAGCAGTGATGGGCTTGTTTGCTGTGATGACTTTGGTAAGTCGTGAAGACGTTTTTTTCATAGTGTTGGAAAATTTTCGTACGAATATCCAAAAACCAATGACATCAATTTTCAATAAAAAAAACATCGATTCTTAATTTAATTTTTGAACAGGACAATTTTAACTTAAGACATGATAATATTTTTGCTCATGCACTATATTTAAAGGTTTTTATTTTAACAATGTCAACATTCAAAAACTTGCCCTACTTTAAAAATAAGCTCCTTTAGTCATGCATCTGTATATCCATACATAAATGACCTACATTCTTTGGACAAGAATGTATAACTTTATTTATAGTGTCTCTGCTCTCAAGTTTCTGTTTCTGTTTTTGTATTCTGTACCTTTTTTTTATTTTATTTTATTTTTTGCGATTTTCACCGGAACTAATGATGTCGTCACCCATATTTCACTTGTTCGCATAACAAGCTGTGGTTAAAATGTGAATTCCCTTCTTAATAGAATATTTTTTTCTATACAATTCGCCAGGGACAGATATTTGAGTTTGTCCCATTAATATCGATGCCAGTCAATGTTAGGGTAAAGTGGTATAAAATAGTGCATCTGCAGGAATATTTCTTGGTGTTTTTCTTATAAAATACCCAACTCGCAATTTCTGTTTAACTTCGTTAAAAAGTACAATTTCTGTTTAATTTCGTTAAATTTTATCCACTTTTTCGGACTTTTTCTCCAACATCGTAATTCTATTTGTAAATAAAACCTATTAAAATACAGGTCTTTTGAAAACAAATTATTCCAGCAAAAGCATAATTTCATATATTTTTGTCGATGGGCTTATGCCCCATTTAATTGGGATATTCATAAGTTCATAATCAGATTTTGGACTAATATCTCATCGAAGTGGGAAATAAGTCAATTGGGTACTTATCTAACTATATATCCTTTGGAGTTTTGCCCCTGTGCCTTTTTTTCTTATAGAAATTTGGTTTTTAAATTGACATCACTATTTCTAGGTGCTAGTATTGGACAGCTGATAGATTCTGGCTTTTTGTTCGTTTTAATAAATCTTTGAGTTCTTCAATTTTTCGCACTCTTTGGAAAAGTCCTTTTATAACACCAATTCACAAAAAAGGATCCAAAAATGACATATCAAACTACCGCCCTATATAGCTAATTTTTAGTTATCCCAAAACTGTTTGAGTCGATTATTTGCAACGCATTGTCATTTAATTGCAGCGCTATAATAAGCGACAGTCAACATGGTTCCGTTAAAAAAAGATCAACCGTTACGAATTTGTTTCAATTTACATCCTATTGTCTTGATGCTTTTGAAGATAGAAAACAAGTTGACTGTGTGTTTACAGACTTTAGTAAAGCTTTCGACAAATTATGTCATAAAACCTTAGTTAATAAACTGAAGATGTTGGGATTTAATGAAAGTTTTTTCATTGTGGATATCATCGTATTTAGAAAAAAGAAGGTGTTGTGTTACTTTTTGTAATGAGTGTTCTGAAAAATTTTATGTAATTTGCGGTGTTCCAAAGGGCAGCCATTTAGGCCCCTTACTGTTTATTTTATTTATTATTGACTTAACTTCTACCTTAAAACACTCCTCTGTTCTAATCTACGCCGGTGAAACTGTACCAAAAAATAACTTCAATTAACGATTGTTTCTTCTTCAAGAAGATCTTAATAGGTTTAGGGAATGGTGCAATATAAACTGTCTTTTGTTGAATATTGACAAATGTAAAACTATGAGTTTTACGCGCAAAAAAACTTGTATATCCTTTAGTTATATGTTAGACTCTTCACCTCTTTGTAAATTGTCTGTCTTCTCCGACTTGGGAATCATTCTCGACACTAAATTAAGATTTCGTGACCACTTTAATGTAATTATTAAAAAAGCAAATAAAATGCTGGGATTTATTAAACGATTTTCTCGTGATTTCCGAGATCCGTATATTCTAAAACTTCTCTTGTATCTCTTCGTATCTTTTGTACGAGCAGTCCTCGAATACGGATGTATAGTATGGGCACCTTACTACTCCATACACATTTATAGGCTAGAGGCAGTCCAGAGAAGATTTATGCGCTTTTGTCTTCGTTTTTTTCCATGGTCCCAGAGTACGGCTCTGCCTCCCTATACTCAAAGACTCAAGTTGATTAATCTTCCCTTGCTCTCGAAACATAGAGAGTATCTTCAGCTATGCTACATTGTTGGCATAGTCAATGGTTCTATAACTTCATCATCAGCTCTGGATCGATTAAATTTCAGCTATAGTCAAGCTAGCATAAGAAGGCGGCTACCTTTATGTCCTCTATTCAGTAGATCAAACTATATGGTGTCAATAGTCCTATAAATCAATTGATTTCAGTTTTCAATAAATATTATTTCTTAATTTCATCAATTAATGACAATTTAAAATTTCAATTGATTTATAAATATTATTTCTTAATTTCATCAATTAATGACAATTTAAAATCTGTTAAATTTAAAGTTAACTGCTTCAACACAACAATTGTAATTACCTAGGTTAAGGCTGTTAACGTTAGTATTTAACGGATTAAATAAATAAATATTTTGTATGATTTGTGCTCAGTATAATTTACCGTTTCTCTAGGCAAGTTCAGGAAAATGAGTTTAAAAATCGCTTGAAGATTAAATTTTCTCAGCTTTGCTGTCAAAATGCTGGGGAAAAATTTTTGGATTCGCTTGCCCCTCTTTTTGACGAAGCGAAATTTTTGGTATCTCATTTTTCTGAACACCATCAATAAGGCTTGAAAATTGTAATTGGCGATATACAACCCCAGTTTCTCGATAAAATGGTCAAAAATTGGACATCCAGACTCCGTTTGAGGCAGCTGCGGCGCGGGCGTGGTGGGGAGCCTATACCCATGTTCCAAATCATTTTAAAGTTGTTTACCATTAAGAAAAACAACATTTTTATTTTAACAAAACACACGACAATTTTTTTTTCCGTATATAACCTTTCGATGTGAGATCTATTTTGCTCAAATCTTGATAATATATATATTATTCGCATTTATCTCTAAAATAGGCTAAGCTCACAATTTGTTATTGAACTAATTGAAATTTATTTATTTACAATGGAAATGAACTTTAAGCATTTTAGCCTAGCAATATTGAGCTTAGCCTGAAAATGATAAAACAACCCTTTTCACACTAATTTATCAATTCAAAAAATATTTCTTGTATAGTATATCCTTATTTCTGGCAACTGTTTATTTGTTTACCTTTTAGTATGCTAATTTACACTATGTTCCCCTATTATTTAGAGTGAGCTAGTGCCAATGTGACGATATTTATGTGAGTGGGTATACCAACTAAAATGGTTTCTACCATTATTCGTGCGTGCCTGTTTACACGGCGGCGCACGAGAAATATAATAAAGCTGGCAGACGATCAAGCGCGTGTATTTTAGAAATCAAACTTATGCACGTACCTATGTACCTACATACATACAAATATACTTGATCGTATTTTGCGAGTGACTTTTCAACACCACCCTCTGGAAAAAAAATATCACAAAATGACAAAATCATATCTAGATACCTACTTCCTATATAGTCAATTTTCATATAGGTACATACATATATGTATATATAGATACAGATATAATTTATATATTTACAATAAATTCAAATACACACGTTTCGAGTGCATCACAAAACAAAAAAAAAACAACAGCAACAAAAAAAATCACACAATTAAAATAGGAACAGAGAACTTATAGAAAGACCGTTAAGAAAATTGCGCGAAATGCACTAAAACAAGTGAAACATGTCTTTTTGTCAGAACAAGCTTAGCAAGTGCGGCCGGAGGGTACATTGTATCGGGCTTATTTCGGGCTTAGTTCCCTAGGGGAAACTATTGTAGCTTTAGAGCTTGTTGTTGTTCTTCTTCTGTATATAGAATCGGTGTTATACTTATCTCGTATGCACAAAGCTAACAATTTTCGGTGCGTAGTTGGATAAGAGTAGTGAAGCTGATTGCACGTAAAATAAATTGTATTGTATATTGATCTTCTGGGCTATTACCTATCTTATACCTATATTATTGTTTGTGATTCTTTGATGTGAATAATGATTGTTGAGTTTTTGGAAAGTGTTTTAATACGAGAATTATGTTTGTTGTGTGTTATGGCTTTATTGTGTGTAATTATATAAACCTTCATTAAAAGTTTTGATTTGCAGTTCAAATGGAAAAAAAGATTTCCGATTAATTTATTATGGATTTACGTTTTATGGATTTCGTTATGGAAAGATGGTATGTGATGATGATTTGTTGTTTAATTAAATAATTTTTAACAAATTACATGAATTAAAGTTGGGATGACTGGTACACACATACCTATATATATACAAAAAAAAAAAAAATAAATTTACCTTAAGTATATTTTCTTTCTTTTATTTCAAATTTAAAAAAAAAACAAAAACGTCCAGTTTTTTAAATGTACAAACTAGATTTTGAATACTTCAATATAGACCTACCATGTCCTTTTAAGCCCATTTGCTGAAATGAAATTTAAATAACTCAAAATTAAAATAGTAATATCTTCTTAACTAGATTTTGAAACAAAAACCATCTGATAGCTCTTTGATGTTTTGAAAAAAAAACCTTTAGTAACGTTTTGATTTTTAACGACACAATTGCTTTCTTTGTTGGTTATTTTTATATATTTCGTTAATGGCTGGACTAATTTTTTTACAAACAAAAATCAAAGAAAAAATTAACATTTTTAGTACATTAGACGTTATTTAACCATTACAATAAATTTGCAATATCTAGCAATTTTATATTATGTACCTAGCTAGTGAATTTTTTTTGTCCAAATTTTTTTTTTTTTAATTTGGAATTGAGGACTCAGATCGAAATTATATTTTTGATTTTGATGAAACTGAATAATCAAGTTAAATTAAGTTTTTTGAAATTTGTAGGTATATGTAAACATTTTATAAAAAGATATTAAAAAATCAAATAAAACAAATGTTTGAAAAACAATTTTTCTTAATTCGATTGTATATGAAGAAGTGGTGTGTATACAATGTATAGATTAGTATACAATACAATATAGTGCATTATAAGATTTTATTTTAAATTTATATGCAAGTAGGTACGTGACTTTAGAAGAAAAAAAAAAATTTCAAATATGTTTTGTTTAAAGATTTTCACATCTCGTATAAAATCGCCTATCCTGTTGTGATTTCTTTTCTGTCCATGAGAAAACGCATTAAAGTATAAACTGAAATCACAATGCAAAGAATAAAGTATTTGGAAATTAGGACGCGGGGACATAAGTACAATATCGCTAAAAATGAGTTTATATAGTTGTATGTATGTATACCCTATCCCTATATACTCAGAATGAAAGACTTGATTTGAATAAAGCTACAACAAAATGAATCATGATTCTCAAATTTAGAAAATAATAAATTGTATTTAAATATAATTAAAATAACTATTATGTAGGTACTTGTCTACAAACTTTCCTTTTTAAGCCCTCGGACCTGTTTAAAGAGCGTGGGGTTTCCCTTGAAGAGCACATGACCTTCACCATTATATAGGAACTACACATCATCGCCTGTATGGTTTGTGAGAGATGTATTTTAGCTTTTCAAACTCTTCCCAAAATAATCTGAATCCAGCCTGTTTGACCATTCTGTGCCACCAAACAAAAAGAAATCCATTTTATGTTTACGTTTTGAAGGTTAATTTACAAAATAATGGATGTGAATATAAAAGCTATTCATTTTATATCAGCACCGACATATAGCTTCATCTCTTATCAAATACATAGAATCATTTCATTACAAACATTCCGAATCTGACCGATTCGGCAGTTGGTACCTTGTTCGTTTCTGCACCATCAGTTATAGAGATAGAGTTGAGATTCATACCTACTCTCAAGATATAACAAATTCTTTTCAATCTCTGCGGGTTATAGCGAACAAATTACATTTGTTACGACACGAGAAATTCCCAAAGAGCGGAATTCGTTGGTTGTTTTTCATTTTGAAATTATTTTTTATATCATTTTTAATAATTTTATAGTATTTGGCATTTTTATTTATTTATATATTTATGTGATTTTTTTTTGCTAAATCATCATTTCTCATATTTTCGAGGTGAAATATGCAAAATGATGATTTTGCATTAAATTTCATATTTGGCAATTTTTGTTCGACAAGTTTTTATTTATTTATGTGATTATTTCGCCAAACCATTATTCCGCATATTTTACCTCGCAAATATCCAAAATGATAACTTTGCGAAACAGTCACATAAAAAATAAAAGCTTGTCGAACAAAAATTGCAAAATACCTAACAGATAATTATTTCCGATCCTATGGTACCTTCTTCCTGGTGTCATATCCAATAAATATTATTTTGCTTTTTATTTTGATCGTATTTTATTATTTCGCATTTTGTGGCAAGTTTTTAGTTTTTATGTTATTGTTTAAAAAATAATCATTTTGTGAATTTTCCCACGAGATTTATTTTTCGCATTAAATTGATTTGCGTCATATTATAGTTCGCACTATCTTGCATTTTGTTTTTTTATTATTTCGCATTTATCTTTTCGCAATAAATTGTTTGGTAATTATGTTTAAGATCGTTTTATTTCACTATGATTTTGTTTCGTAAAATCACCATTTCGCAAATTTCACATAACAATTTGTATTATTTCAATTCAGTTATTATTTTGTTTGTATATTATTTCGCTATTCAATATTTTATATTTCGCTTTAATTATTTGCATAGTGCTTAATTTTTTTTTATTTTTTTTGCCTTTTGGTGCAAAGGAATTTCGGAAAATAATATTGTAAAGCTTTATAGGTACTTTTTAAAGTTAAAAATCTTATTTTGACAGCTACCTATAAATAGAGATTTAGCAAAATAAGAATTTCGTAAAATAATAGAAATTGTGATAATTGATAGGTAGGTACAAAAACTCACTAGGGAAATTTTACAAAATTATCGACTTCCGGGTTCACTTAAAGACTAATAGTCCTATTAAGGTTGTCAAATTATCAATTGATAGTTGATAAATATTGAAATTTGGTACATTAAAACTCAATTTATTAAAAATCTGATCAACTATTCTTTTATCACTTATTTTTTTTGTAATTCACAACGTTCTGTACCTACCATTCTCAATGATCAAAAGTTGTATAAAATGGGTTTTTTATTTGAAAATTTATCAACTATCAATTGATAATTGACAACCGTAATGGGGGTGTAAACAAAATTTCCCGAAATAAATATTGCGAGACGATTGAAATGTTTGTTTAATATTTCGCGGAGTATAAGGTTTAGATAATCGAGTTTTATCCAAACAGCAATTGGTTTATTATTGTTTTTGTTCTGTAAGCCTATTCTATTTCTTGTGTGCAGAATTCACAACCAACATATCAATAAGTAAGAAATATAAATATCTACCTTTATCTTGACAGGAGGAAGATCCGTTTTACTATAGCTGTTCGGATTTAGCAGAAACTTAGGTTCCTTGCATTCCTGCTGACTAAGTACATATATTCAAGAATGGTATGACAGTTTTTGACCCGGGTTTTCCACGATCTATCACAACACCAATTTTTCGAATAAGATAACTGAAAATTCTTGACTTAAAATACACTACAAGCCATGTAGGTATTGCAATAGTAACAATAAAGACATGCTATCTTTTTATATAAATAATAAATTTAAAACAATTATAATATAAACCTTAAATATATGTACTCACGTGAGAAGGCCATTAATTCTTGCAAACTGGATTGAAACCAAAAAAATTTCTAATCGGTGTATTTTGGTTACAGCGAATCAAATCTTTTAAAAAATGGAATTTATGCATTTCTTGCATCTTTATTAACGTACTCGTTACTTCATCGTTTATAGTTATTTTTTTTTTATTACAGGCATCATAAAAATCCACTCAACCATTCATCTTTTCTCTTATTAATTGCATTCATAAAAAAAATACAAAGACAAAACATAAAATCAAAAAAAAAAAAAAATATAAACAAATCGTCCGAAACGGAAATTGTGCCATTATATCGACGAAGCAACGATGAAGACGCCAAAGCTGATGACTTATAATCAAATTTGAACATAATATAGTGTCGTCATTGCTCTCATATTCCAAACAAAAACCAAAAGTTCCTGGTCCATCTTTAATTTGGTTTGAGTTGAAGTATTGGGATTCGGGATTGCTTCATGATGCCTTCACATTCTCTTTACATCTTCCGCCTACGCTTTCAGTTAAGCTGTGCACGCTTCGCTTCTTCATTTCATACAAATGAGTATGCTATTTGAAATTTAGTTTTGTTTTGTTGTGTTTTTTTTTGTTTGCTTTGAACTTAAACAATAAAATATTGGCTGACATTGTGCTTTATGCACTTTTTTTTGACATACATAGCAATTTTTTGGCGAGACCACCAACATACCGTTATAGCTATATGAAAAATGAAACTAAACGGCGCGCGGCTAGTGCAGCTCAGAAAGACCGCGCGCCAAATAAACTCAAAACCAAAACAAGACACCAAAGAAGAATGTCAGAGTAAATAATAACGTTTTGTTGACAAGAATTCAATTTGAAGTATGTATATTGTATATATATTTTTAAAGGTACCTATAGTCCTATAAACTTCTTTTCCCATGACCAAGGTTGCCAATGAATTAAAATCTGCTATTTTGAAAGCGACAAGTACAAAATAAAATTAAACAAACAAAAATGCAAAGTAAAATTTCTATGATATCTAGTTCCTTTACTTTGGAACTCTGTGCATTTCTGTGAATTTCTACACCAAAGTCTGTCAAAGTTCATATAAAAAAAATAAAATGATGTAGAAATTCACACAAATGCACTGAGTTTTAAAGTAAAGGAACACACCTATTATATTATATTAATTGGACTATTGATCTGTCAATTTTTTATGAAATTGTCTTAAAATATCTAATAACCGTGAATTTTTTTTTGACAAGATTGTATTTTAACCGTTAACGTAAATTCCATCCATTGACCATTAGTTCATTTAATAATTTATTCGTAGATTCAGCGTTTTTTTTTTATTAATTTCAATGAATTTTTTGAGTCAGAAGAAGATGAACAGTAAGTTGGAGAAAAGGCTTATGCTATAAGTTTGATCAAAGCTTGCAAATAAATCTTGTATATACATTATGTACATTAATCATTTGTATAACAAATCATTTAGCAATTTTCCAAATTGGTAACCATATCAATAAAATAACCCTTCCTTTACAAAAAGTTGAAGTTATGTTGTAGCTTAGTCATTAAAGCCGGTGAATGAAACTAACAAAAAAAAAAAAAAAAACAAACCATCCCAATTACAATGTCAACAATGATGACAAAAAAAAATAAAAAAAAAAACAAAGACTCTAAGGAAATAATAAAGAATAAGGGCATTCCAGTAGCCGGCAAGTGGTCAAGATCGCAACAAGTTAGCAGCATTGAGCTTCGTCTCGAAACGCGGATGCCTAAATAAACGCTGTCGAGACTCCGTATATATAGTGAGAATTTTTGATGTGTTGTTTCTTTTTCGACAACTAAGTGTCAAAATAAATCATAGATCATCTTTGTTTTTATTTTCTCATTCTCAATCGATGCGGTGTTGTAGTGGTGATGGCGTTGATGTAGCGTCAGTCGTCGTATATAGTGAGAGATCTTCGTAATTAAGTAGCGGTTTCAGTTGTACATATTTCTGTCCTTATTCCTTTTTTTTCTCGTATCGGATCATCGTAAAATTGTGCTTTGGTTTGATTAATATTTTCATTTTAAACGCTTGGGTTTCTTTTGGTTTTAATTATTATATCATCACGATGGCGATGGTGCAGTGTCAAATTGGCAGGTAAATAAACAGAAATTTAATAAAGGCATTCCTAAATTTTAAGCGGATTGTTTTTGTATGCCAAAATTTACTCGTAGTGAATTAAGATACCTACCTATATAAATATTTGCTTTTATTTGCTCTAAATGGTAATCATTGTTTTTCGCGTCAAACTTGACATTTCGATGATTAAAAGTTAAAAAAAAATTATTTCTGCAATTCATCAACAAGTCTGAGAAAACTGATTGTTAATTGAATTGTAGTTGGGTTTTTGAAATAATTTGTAATTTTTGTGTTGATCTTCAAAACAATCAAATTTGACTCCTCAATTCTTAACTTGAAGAGTGAAGTTGTTATGTTGGATATTTTTAGGGGAGGAATGTAACCGATTATTTTAATGCAACACTAAAGAACTTTTATTTTTTGTCACAGTGAGTATCCTATAAAGCCCACTGCACAGTCGGAGTAAATGGCGATTAAATAGGAAACTTATGCCTCAATTATTTTATTTATTTTTATTTATTTATTTAATTTGTTTTGCCTAAACAGTAAGATACGAGTCACAAAACGTCACAACTTCTGTCATTTTTGTATATCAATAGATTGTCAAAATCCTATTTTATGACAAACAATTGGTATAAAATGACAAAACTAATAATATTGTGTCACTCGTGTTAAAATGAGGCATTAAGAGCCACTTATTTCACTAAAGCCCAGTTTCAGTAGAAGTCTTAAATAAATGACATTGAAGTTTCAGATGTTGGCTACTTAGGTGTGATTTACTGTAACACTGGAATTAAAGTGCCAATATGGAAATCTTAAGTGCCACTTATATACTGTGATCAGTGTTCAAGGTAGAACTGGTCCGAAGATGACAACAAGTTTGGTAAAATTTAAAAAGGTGTACTGGTCATATTACGGACTAGAATTTCAATTTTTCGCTATATTGTTTCAATTTCAACCAAATTTCTTGAACACTAGACTTTGAATTTTAAAACAAACAATATAGGCCTCTCTTATTGAAAAGTACATACATATATTTATATAGGTACATGTATATTTTTCAAAGCAAATAATGACAAAGTAATTTTTAATGACTTTTTCTTATATTGTTTGTTTGTAAAAATTTGATGCACTGACTTCAAAGTAGGTACTTTTGAAAAAAAAAAACACGGCTAATAAAAGATTCCTTTCTTCGGCTACCGATGATGGATAAGCTATAACCTTGTTTTTAGTATTTTCAGCATATCAATATCAATATTTATTATTATTATTAATATAAATATATTTTTTTTTTGAAAAAAAAAAACGGATTCTTATCTTAATATTCCATTGTTGTTAAAAAAAATCTCCCCTCTTCTTATCAAATTTTAATCTTTCAAAACTCTAAAAACGATTATTTAATAAATAATTTGTATTGCAGTTCAGTCTACGCAAGACCATTAATAACGTCGGCTGCGAATGGTATGCAATATCCAAGTCCAACTCATGACGGATCGCATATGTGGTCAAGCACTTCAGACAATCTCATAGTGCCACCATCAGGTGGTAGTACAGTAGCTAATACAACTCCAGATGAATACGGTTCTACGAAAAATAGTGTAGGCGGAACTTTACCTGGATTTCAGAGATTAACTTCTACAAGTGGCAACGGTCATTTTTGCAATTCGGGTGGTCGGGTGGCAAATCAATATTCAACGTTAACTAGCTACAGGGGGCAGGTAAGTGGAGTCTACTTTTTATACATCTCAATTTTGTTCTTGCATCGCAGTAAAACTTATATCTTTATTTATTTTAACTTTTGAAACATTTTCAGAATGAACCTGGCTGGCAAGGACAATATGAGCAAGGTACTGCAATCAGTTATGCCACGACACCGTCTACCATTACTGGTGTCATTTCAAATTCAAATTCTCGCGGACGAACCACAAATGATTCAACAACACATCTATCAGCATCGGCTTCGTTATCTGCAAGTAAGTGCTGTTGATCTTCGTTCTTTTGTTTTTTTTATATTTTTTTTTTTACTTTTTTTCTTCTTGTTTTTAAATTTTATTATTTATTTATATACATTTCTTATCAATTTTTATTTTAATAATTCCAAATGATTTCTAAATTTTGAAAATAAATTATTATTATTTGAATTAACGAGAAGTGAATAAATGTTAAAGGTCATTTAAAACACCAAGATAATGAATAATGGAATGGTGTTAGAATATTTTTGTTCGTTTATTCACCGCCGCCGCCGCCGTCGGGCGCCATTATTTGATCAGCTTTATTATTCTTCTATACATTCGAAATTCTAAAGTTTATTTTAGAAAAGCAAATGAAAAATAAAATATTAACAAGGAATCCGACGGACATTTGGCAATTTTCACAAATACTAAGAAAATGTTTTTTTTTTCGAAAAAAATTTATTTTTGGTCTGTTTTTAATTGTTATTTTAGTTCATGGATATATAGGGGATAAGGTGTGAAATTTGTGTGAGAAAGGAGAAGAATGTAAACAGTTGCTTCAGCTAGGTAACCATATATAGCTAGATATATATTATACAGGATGTTTGAGTTGAACACTATGGTCCTTTTCGAACAAGACAGCAAATTTGTTTATATTAATAGAACAATGTGTTGTATAGTCCGGTTTTGGGTTTGCTTTCGCTTTTAGTGAAATGTGATGCTTAGTTTTCTTTTATTTTTATTTGGACATTTTTACTGAGAGATTGAACTTAAAGTAAGTACATTAGACCCTACACAAAGTAAATAGATTTATGTAGGTAGAAAGACGTATTCGCGAGTTGGATATTATACAAGTTTCAGCTAAAATTAAAATGTTTGTAATTTATGTACAATTTAAAATATCACTTAACGCTTGATATTTACATAAGTGAAAAAATAATAAACGCGTAGAAAAAAATTACATTTAAAAAAAGAAATATCATTAAATTGGCAACAATTTTTCTAATGACAGTACATTTGACATATGACAAATTATTTCTGCTCAGTATATTTGATAATTTCACCATAAAATAAAAATTGTGCATTATTTCGCATCATATTCTTGTGATTCTCATTTTAAAAGTTCATAATAACTCTCATATTATAAAGGGTGTTTTTTGTTTGTATAGAAGTTTTTTTTTTTAAATTGGCAACATTGTTTTAGTGAAAGTAAGTTTTGCAGTTGACAGATGATTTGAACTTAATATATTTTACCATTTCTTCGTGAATCGATTCACGCAGAACAATTCTTGTAGTTTGTAACTAA
Source organism: Epistrophe grossulariae (assembly GCA_929447395.1). NCBI lineage: Eukaryota > Metazoa > Arthropoda > Insecta > Diptera > Syrphidae > Epistrophe > Epistrophe grossulariae. The sequence goes on along the minus strand of OV839567.1, from coordinate 32,848,116 downwards.
TTATATACGGTCATATAGCTGCTCGATAAAATGGCTTAATAGCTTCAAATTGCGCTACATTTAAGCCAGCAGCACATTTGTCTGAAATAATATTTAAACATTTAAATATATATGTAAATAGCAGATACCGGATATATGCCATTATGATTATTTGTATGAGATTTAATTCATTTTGAAATAAAAGAAAAACACGCTTTATCTTTCTTTTTTCTTCTTCTTTCGAATACATACAAATCAATGTTTGTATTTTCGTCTTCCATATAGTTGCGTGGATTATCAATTCGATTGAGTTGACAAACTCTGCTTTTACTAGCGGCGGCAAGGTTTTGTGGTCTTAGTATACAATCCGCCCACTGCCCCTCCCCATTTTCTTATATTTTTGTTTTTCTTATTCAACGTGTTTGGAAAATTATAATTTTATAGTTGAGCCAACTTGAACCTAAGGCATGTCATGTGAGATTTCTTCCACCCACTGCCATGCCAATTTTTCGTATATTTTAATATCCTTCTTATTTACTCTAGAATATTGAATTTTTTGTTATTAAGCTTTGCTGTACTTAAAATTTGCACCACCACTTTTTTTATCCAAATTTTCAATTAATTGAACAACCCAATTTTTTAATTAAGCTACAAATGTTGAACATGATACATTTATATATTTTGTACTTTTCTTGAGTCTCAGCCTACTACCACGCCCACTTTTGTTTGATTCGATTTTTTCTCCTTGTTTCATAAAAAGCAAACTTAAACATTTTACAAAACTTCTGTACATAATAAATGTCATTTGGAATTATTTCCACCCACCGACATGTCCACATTCATCAAAATAAATAAGTGGTTTCTGAGTAAAGGGAACCAATTCTATATGAGTTCACTTACATTGACTTAGTTTATTTAATCTCACAATATTGCATTATTTTTTATGTAGATATCTCTTGATAATTGCAATGCTGTGAACAAATGAAATTTGAATAATTAAGTATTTTTATTTAATAATAATTCCTCAAAAGTCCTTACAATGAAACATATAATATAAGTAATTTTCAAATGGAATTAATAAAATTATATTTTGATATAAGGCCTTTATAAATTTATTTTAAACAAGTATCGCTAAACATAAAATTTTTAAAACCAAAAAATATTAAACTTTTTTTTTTTCTTAAACACTTATAACCTATAATTTTTAAGCTACTTTTCTTCTTATTTTATAATAAATTCAATTAATATCATGGGTCTTATCACAAATAGGGAAAATACATATACTTAATTTAATAAAAAAAAAACACACTACACAAAAACTGAATAAAAAAAAAATATAAAATCAATTTTTAACTTCTTGAACACAATTACAAAAAAAAAAAAAAAAACAAAAACAAAAACAAAACCAAAAACAAATCAAATTGTTAACTTTTTAAAGCATTTTTCGATGCCGATTTTATCACTGAGGGGCGTGAATGTGTCAATTGTGGTGCCGTATCAACCCCATTATGGCGTCGTGATAATACCGGACACTACTTATGCAATGCATGCGGTCTCTATCATAAAATGAACGGAATGAATCGGCCCTTAGTTAAACAACCTCGAAGATTGGTAAATTATATAAAATATTTTTTTTAAATTACATTTAAAAGAATAACAAAAAAAATTAATTGATGAATGAACAAAATTTTTGAAGTTAAATTAAATAAAAATTAAAATAAAAATAAAAAAAAACTCTTATAGAAATCCGTCGTTTTTTTTTTTAATTAAAAATTCATTTTCGTGGGGGCCAAAAGCATTGATTTTAATTGAATTTATTATAAAAGATACAAACAAAAAAAATGAAAATATTTTCGTATAGGATTTTGAAAAAAAGCTTAAGTACAATAGATTATAATAAAACTATAATAACAAAAAAAAAAAAACAAACCATTTATCGTAATGATAAATAAAAGTACTGAAAATTATTAAATTTATTAAAACAATTTAATAATATTATTACAGTGGCTGAACAAGGCGGGGATTTCTATAAGAGCTTCTATCAGTATAGTCAATTGCCAAGTAGGCCAGCAGAGGAAACAAAATCAAGTCGGCGACTGGTAGGTTTTCTTATTTTAAAATTTTAAACACTATTGTAAAGTTTTTATTTTTATTTAAATATAATATTTCAAAAATGTTGTTCTCTTACAAAGAAATATGCAGTTTTATAAAGTTTTTTTCACTAATATTTATGTAAATTCTTTGATAAATATTTTCTTTTTTGTTAAATATTAAAACAAAACAAGCTTTTGTTCTTATAAAAAAAAATCGAGTTACATAAATTCACTTAATAAATTTTATTTTCTATTGACAAAATTAGAGCGCATCACGTCGTCAGGGATTATCTTGTTCTAATTGCCAAACCACACAAACATCTTTATGGCGACGCAATCCAAGTGGTGAGCCAGTTTGCAATGCCTGCGGCCTGTACTTTAAACTGCATAGTGTTCAAAGGCCTTTAACTATGAAAAAAGATACAATTCAGGTAATTAATATATTTGATGAAATGATTTTTTTTTGTAATGGTAAATGAAATGAATTTATATAAATTTTCCATTCTTTTATTACTACAGACACGTAAACGAAAACCAAAAGGATCTAAAAATGCTGACAAATCATCATCGTCGAATAATAACAATAAAAATTCGAATAATGCAAATATTATTCAGGATAGTAAAAACGGTAAGTTTTAAAAATTAAGAAAAACTAAGTTAACTATAGCATCTATGATTTCTCACGTTTGAGCTTTACGCTTTTATTGTTAAAAATAACAACCTATTAACTTATAACTTCAATATACCTACTGTCAAATAGTGCTCCTATCGCATAAATTCACCATTTTTCATCATCATCAATCATTTTAAAAGCCCTTATTTTTTTTATTTTAAACTTTACGATTCTTTCATAAAGTGAGTTTAGAGCAATATTTTATGCTTATATGATACATATATTTCTAAAGCAATATGTAAAATTTCTACACAATTTCCACTGAATAAAATTCGTCTTGATTTAGATTAGGAAAAAAAAAATAGAAAATATAACCAGTTTGAAAAACAACCTCTACTTAACAGTAGGATTTCTTTATATTTGAGATATTATAAAAAAACAAACAAAACCTACAGAGATAAAAAAAAAATTAAGTCAAAAGTTTTTATTTTGAATAATATTTGCAAAACTTTTAAATTTCATAGGTTTTCTCGAATTTCTGTATGAAATTTAATCATATCATCAGATTCATAAATCGAACAGACATAGAATTTTAAATTCAAGGTCACAGCAGAGATTGTCAGCGTTTCATTTAGGGAATTATACAAAAAAAAAAACAATTATCTATGTAATTTAATTAACTAACAAGTCACAAAAGATCAGTTTAATTCAGTAATTGGTCAAATTTTTCAAAGCTTTTGTCAACGTCATAGAGATTTTTAAAACTTTTCAAGAGGATTGAACATTATTGTGAAATTAAAAAAAAAATAAGTAGGTATACAATTTGATAAGTCATTAAATGTTCATAGCAGTTCAATTACTTTCAGTAATTATTGGTTAGTCATAGAAAATTTTATTTGAACTTTTAAAGTTCTTTTTATGATTTTGAGCTTAAAAAACTTTAACAATTGACTGAAACTAGTTTACCGTTTATAACATTTTAAGAACTTTTTCTTCAAATACCATCTATAAGATCCATCCAGGACCCACTTTCAATCCATAAAAGAATTATAAAAAATGCAAACAATAAGCTGGTTTTTTGACTTAAAATCTTTCAATTAAAACATTATCTTCAAAGTGTTAAAATTATTGTGATACGGACTTATATTTGGAATTAAAATACAGAGTACAAATTAAAAAGCGTGCATTTTTTACATTTAGCCCCAATTAATATTAAAAAGAAAAACAATTCAGTTCACTCCACCAATTCAATAAAAAATAACTTCACGAATGCAAACATTAAAAAAAATATATATTAACTAAAGGTTTTTCCATTGAATCTTTTTACAATGATGATAATAGGTATACAGAACTTAAAACTCGTTCATTCCAAAAATTCCCAACTATTTATCCATTTTTTTTTTATTAAAATTTGTTAACCAACAAATTCTTGTGGATAATCTCTTTAAAACATTTTTGTTTTTTTTTATATAGAACTGCAAAATCTAACATCAACAATTCAGCATGCTTCTCATTCGAATGCCAGCAGCCCAAATACATTAACCTCACCACCGACAGCATTGGCACATACATCAACTACCTCATCTGCTTCGTCAAATCATCAAGACATTATGCATGGAACACCGTCGCCACCAATTAACCAGCATGACAATATGTCACCAATGCATTACACACATAGCACGCCACTTTCAGTGCTAAATAATTCGGCATCGTCGCTTGTTAATAATAATAATAATAGCACAAGTCAAAACAATAATGACAATTCGCTAAGTTCCAACATGAAATACAATTTACAAAAGTTTCTAGCCATTCAATCGGATCCTCAGCAACAACAACAACTACAACACCAATTGCAACATCAGATGTTTGAAATGTCACCATCGCCGACTGACCAACAACACCATGGCTATAGTTCGACAGAGTCACCTAACTATTACTACGATCAACTGTCAGGCGTAGATGCAAACGGAATTAAGATCGAAAGTCTTAGCCTGCATCATCATCAGCAACAGCAACAACATCATCAAGCGTCACAAATTAACCAACATTCGATTAGTCGAAGTCCATCTGTTGAAGATGAGTATGAGATACATCAACGCCAGCAACATCAACAACAACTGCAAAATCATCATCATCATATAATGTCACAGATGAATTCATTTGGTGAATTGGAAAGAAAACTGGAACGAACTCTGGAGCGTGTTCCTACTGTTAAAATAGAATGAATCTATTTCATGACAAAATTAAAACAAAAAATGACAAAATACAAAAAAAAAATAAGACTTATAAAATAAGTTGAAGTTAAAAGACAACAAAAATTATTTACAAAGATTAAAAAAAAAAAAAAAAACTTCGATATTATGTTCTATCCCTTTTAATCTTATATGTATATGTATATAGATTTTTCAATTTTTAAGAAACATTCCTTAAAGGGACAAAATACAGCGCAAAATGACAAAGAAATTTTAGTTTTAAATTTAATTAAATATTAAACGCAATAAGCAACAAAAAAATAAAACAAAAACAAAAAAAACAATTAAATTTAAACAAAATATTTTATTTTTCTAAAAAATATGAACTCAATATATGTTTAGATTAACGATATGTTTTTTAAATTGTGAGTAAAAAAAAATCTTTATAAGTTAAGTTAAAAAATTAAACATTTAAATATTGTGAATTAAAAAAAAATCTCTATAAGCTAAGTTAAAACATAAAAAATTTTTTCAATTTTTTTTTTATAGTAATTTAATTAATTGTTATCAAATTTATATACTTTTTAAGAAATAAACTTTAATGGTTTAAAATAAATATAATTTTAATAGATAAATGAAAGATTTTTCATTTCAAAAAAAAATTTAAATTATGTTATAAATATAAAAATAAAAAAAAAAAGAAAATATAATTATATAATATAGAGTTCTCCAAATTCAAATAACTGCTTGAGACTCTAAAAAAATATTCTTAAATTGCGAGCTCAAAATGTGAAAGTTTAAAATCTCTTCATCGCCATAATAAATAAAAAAGGAGGTAGGTACTTAATAGCTAAAATTTCCCGCTTAAAAGATGATCACAACAAATTAACAACAGCTTGCACTGCAAGATATGCAATGTGATTCGCTTACTAATTCGCATAGACTAAGTATTGGGTTCTAGTTACCAAATTTTGAGTTTAAATTAAATCCAACATTACGATGATATAGGCGCCTTAAAAAGTGGTTTTCGTCATACCGTTTGTTTGTCTATTTGAATGGATGAACAGATTTGCTTCAAATACATACAGCTCTATATTTTCCTAAACGTTCGAGAGAATTTTCGTATTCTGCTATCCATTAGAGAAAATCAAATGTTCCAAAGAGCATATAAATTGCGATAAAAATAAAATTTTAACAATTAAATTCCCTCAAGAACTTTTAAAATAAGATTTAAGATGTTTAAAGAATAATTTGTGACAAAATAAGTAAACAATTCATGTGAATCGAAAAATTCGATCTGATGGGGTAGCAGAATAGGGATGAAACAGAGCATTTTATGTATTATATATAGTTAGTTCTCTATGTAGAAATTCAAATTTTTGTTCAAGCTCATTAAAACGGTCAGCTAAAATTCTTTTTTTTTTAACGTCTGAAGTGCTTCATTAGAAGCTCTTAACCACGAATACCAATACATACTTACACTACATACAAAAATGTTCCACATACGCCACCGTTACCTTTAGTAATAGTTTCAGATCCCGTCATAGGACGACTTATGCTACGTTTTCATTGGAGCCGAAATCAGGTAAATTCGTTAATTACAGAAAAAGTGTTTTCATTGAAAATTAGCTAATTTCGTTTGACATATAATTTCATTTTGAATTTGATTTGGCAGTTAATAACAGTGTTCTCTTTCTGTTTCTGTGTTCTATACATCAAATTTTGACATTTTCAATGGTTTCCAATGGGTTTCCAATGGGTTTCCAATGGGTTTCCACTACGGATGCATTCCACTTGGGTGTGTTCATTAAGTTTTTACGTATTTTCAAAACAAATTTCGTGCAAATTTGGTTGAAATTACCTCATTTCGAAATGTGAATTTGTATGGGAAATGAGATAATTTGGAATCGAATTTGGAAATTTCCAACGAAATTACCTCATTTGGCCCAATGAAAATGTAGTATTACCCTCATTGATTTACCAGATAAGAGGTGTGCAGTTTTGTAGTTAGTGTTTAAACAAACAATTTTCGCATGGGTTGCTTAGTGAAATGTGGTCAAGACATAGGGTTGCCAAGCTTTAAAGGTAAATTTTTGGGTTTATTCAATTATCTGACCATGTTCAAATGGTAGGTTTTTTAGTGATATAAAGAAATGTTATGTGAAAAAAAATTTTATTGAAACATAAATAATTGGAGCTATTTTTTGAAATTCAAAGTATTCATTGGGTAAATTAGGATAAACAAAGATAGAGACCGAGAATAGCTATTTTCTAAACCAAAAATGATATAGAGTTGATTTTTTTTTGTAATCGATAGATATTGTAAATACAAGAATTTAATCGATATAAAAGAAAATTCTAAAAAACCTAAAATTCAAGACAGAAAAGTTTTAAAGTCAAAAAATGAAAAACAAAAAAGACGTTAGAGAAAAAAAAAACATTTAAAATCAGGATGATGTTTTCCAGAAATAAATTTCATAGTTTCGAGAAGCAGATAAGAAATTAAAAGACCTGTGCTTGGCTAGGTTCGATTGAAAATTTTATATCTTGGGTTCTATTGATCGGATCATCAAGATTGAGGTTGGTCTTTCAACTTACGTAAAATGAAAGAGCATTAGGTATTCCATGTTTTAGAGACATATATGAATTTAAGTTGTTATACTCCTGACACAATAATTGGGAAAATAATTGTGGGCTTCAGGTCGAAATAATTTTTAACCCCCCCTGCAGATCTACCACAGGCTGAGAAAAAAAACTGTCAGACTTTGGGATTCAATATCATAACACTTGCACTTAATAACTCACTTACTAACATTTTGGTTATACTTTCAATCCCCAAAATTGCTGTCACCTCTCTGAGACTATCAAGACTGATCAAGTTTGGCAACTCCGAGCGTGGACAACTGTTTTGGAAACAACTTAGTGGTTAGTACCTACCCACCTAGTACCATCGTACTCTTACATCTTTATGTTGATGTTATTTTAAATGAAAATATACTAATGACAATAAAAACGAAAAAAATCAAAATCCAAAATTTGATGAAAAAAAATATATATTGTTCAAAAATTCAACTACTTATGTATGTAGGTAAGAAAAAATCGAAAATTTGGAAACACCGGTCTTTTAATTTTGTATTTTCTTCTCGAAAATATAAAATTTATTTCTAGAAAATCGCCATGGGCTCTCATCGTGTAAGACGATGGTCGTCTGACGATTGTTTTGCTTCTTGTATTTATAATCGTACAGATGACGTTATATAGACAATTCAATATAGGCATGTTCAGGAAAATGAGATCTCAGCAATCTCAGTATACCTGAACAGGATTCAGCTTTGCTGTCAAAACTCTGAGGAAAAAAAATCTTGGATTCACTTGCTCACTTTTTGAGTGAGAAAATTCTCTGAGATCTCATTTTTCTGAACACACCAAATAACAGCTTCTTTGTATTTTATTTAAGTATGAACGTTTGCCATTTTTTCGATGAATACAATTTAATAATTTTTTTAAACTAATTGTATACATAGATGGCACCCACATATGTTTTCAAATACCCGATAGAACAAAGAACTTTTTTCAATATAAGGTGTGTTTTATTCATTGCTGCATAGCCAGCGCAGCAAAATTTCCCTTGACAAACAAAAACAATTTGATTGCTGGAGAAAAAGAAGTCAGTAAAAATAAAGATGGCTGTGCTGGCGATAGAGCTTTCAATTATTGAAATGAACGTATGAGTGAGCTTTCGTTTTATTCAGACTTGTGCTGCGCTGGCTATGCAGCAATGAATAAAACACACCTATAGTAAAGGAAAGCATATAGTCCATTGAAATTCTACATTTGGCCTTGCATTTTGGATAGGACAGTTTTTTTTGTAGGATGTGTAGGGGGATCAGTGTAAGTGTGAAAAACCGTTTCCGGGGTTGAAACCCCATCCATTTGGTGGTTGCGGGTGTTGAAGAATTTTTTACATATCTATAGAACAAAAAACACTAGGTTTTTCACACTCAGACTTATCCCCCTATACACATTCAAAATAAAAACATTTTGTCCTATCCAGAATGCGAGGTTGGGCCCAAATTTTGTAACATTTCAATGGACAAATAGTCTTAAAACGATGATAGGTAATATTTCTTTGAAAGCTTTTACTCGAAGCAAATTTTTGAAGACGTCGTTTACTATAATCGTTTAAACGACGATCGGTTTAAAAGTTACGCGATGAGAGCCCTGATTTTAGCGATTATTTTCTCTAATCTCTATTTTTAATTTTTGACTTTCAAGTGTTAGAATCAAGTTTCAAGTTTTAGAATAGAATCTAGACTTTTTTCCTTACTCTTATTTTACCTACTGAAATTCCGATTTAAAAAAAAATCACGTATTTCATAATTTTTAAATAAAGTTTTCTTTCAGATTTAATCGATGAGAGTAATTCATCCTATGGCGGGATGTTGTACGAAAATATTAATTATGAGCTAGAGAACAGTTATGTTTGACAAAAAAAGAAGGAAGTAATTATTTTCTTACTTTATAATGGCTGAACCATTTAGAGGTAATTTATTTTAAAAAATAATAAAAATCAATTTTATCGGGTAATGCCTTTATTGTCAATAATCATACAAAAGAACCATTTATTATATTTAATTTTTTTTTAATTTTTGTTTTCAAATATTGACACTAATATTGTTCATTCTGAATTTCTATTTTTTCGGCGACGCCATCGATATCAATTCTCCTAGTTTTAAGGGTTTAAAGTTTTGGTGTACAGTTATCATCACACAAAATTTTAACAGATGCAAAAATAAAAATCATCACGCCTGTAGTTCCATTCTTCTTATAACATATTTTATTTTGTTCATAACCATTTTTGTCGCGTAGATCCTCTCCTAAACAAAAAATGAATTTATATGTATACATTTTTGATGAAATATTAAAAAAAAATATTAAAAAAAAAACTAACGTGTTCTCGAAAAATTCACGCCCTACACAATGTTTTTTAAAGTTTTGAAAATTGACAATCTTTTCAATATATTTACAAGATTTTTTTTTCTTTTCTTGCAGCGATCCTTAGCTTTATAAAATTTTAACCGTTTCGAAATATTAATTCCCTTAAAATATTCCCGCTATATTCTAATTTAAATATGGTTCTTATATTCACTAGATTAAAACATGAACCGCTGTTAATAATTTAGTACACAATCTTTTTGTGGTTAGTTTCCATGCTAAATGGTTTTTGTATAGAATAAATAGTGGGATTTTATTCAAAATTCAAAATGGATTACAGCCTTCATTTCCGGTTGTTATTGAAAACAGTTGGTTATTTCTGCATATTGCACATCAATTTTTGTACATTATTTTTGAAGACAGTCTTTCTTGTACGCTTTATGTTTTGGATAATTAATAATAATTTGTATTAAGCTACAGTATTCGAATGCATATACATATGTACATATGGATATCAATAAATATTTCATGTATAATTAAATAGTTTTTTAAAGATATAAAGGGTGTTATTTTTAGACGTGTGGTTTTCAAGTATAAATAAAACGCATATAATTTAATGTTATGGCCAAGAATTTAGCTTTATTATAAAGATAAGGGTTTGCTATTATGTTTTAAAAATGATTTCGGGCAAGTAGCCGCCGCGGCTGGCAAAATGCTCCATAAAGTGGATGGGCATCAACTCCAATTGTTGTGCCCGATGGCGGATGGACTCATTCGGGTCTTCTTCGATACTCTGCTCCACAGCAGCAATAGCGTCTTCGGTGCGCACTGTACGGCGTCTCTTCTCTGAGGATGCGCATTATCCACTAGAGTAAACGTGGTGAGAAATCAATCATATGATAACTGCATAAATAAGGAACTTCTTGATACTTGAAAGCCTTAGAAACGTGTTAGGTATATTTAATCAAACTTGGAACTAATAGTCGGGAGCCGAGATTGGGATGAATTGGAATTCTAAGGATTACCGCCTATTATGGTGAGAGGAAAAAAAAATGTTGTGGGTAAGAGGTAAAATTTTATATTATGGTGAGAGGAAAAAAAAATGTTGTGGGTAAGAGGTAAAATTTTATACAATGTTGAATCGTTTATTGGAGCTCCAACATAAACACACCCTTAACAATATGAAGAACAATCTGCATTATTGGAGAGTGAATTTGGAGTGTTTTTATTTTTCATTTCACGAGGGGTGAGTGCTAGGCTTATAAATGAAACAAAAAATAAAATAAAACTGACTGAGGTAGCATTTGAAAACACATTGTGAACAATTACTATAAACAATCCCATTCCAACATTATTACTTTTTAGCGTGACCAACTGTTTTTGAATAAAAAAGTAAAAAAAAAATACTTTGAGAAGGTTGAAAACGTGGGTGAGAGCCACAACAATACTGATACCAGGCTCAACGGATTAGCTTTGTGTTGAATATTGACAAAGGAATCGAGGTAATGTCTATGAAAATGTGATGAATATTCTTGCAAATAAAAAAAGGAAAATGGATATAACTTTTTAACCAAATTCTATTACCCAAATTTGTTAGTTCAAACTAAAGATATCACTTTATTCATTTGTATAAGGTGGTTGATAATATAAAAAAGGCTTTCATTTTTATGCGTAAAAAAAAGTCCACCAAAGTATGTGACTGAGCCCCCACCCCCAAAATTAAATCCTGCATACGCAGCCTATGGTGCGTATTAGGGTGTCCCATATTTTATTACATATTATATTTTTTTTTTGAAACGCATGCCCTTATTTTTTGAGTACCTTTCAGACCTTATCATATGCAAAATATTAGCTTCGTAGACCTATAGGAACCCGTGCCAACTTGACGACAAAGATAAGAAGGGAAATTAATATGAACCATTTTTAAGTGTTTGATGAACTTTTGGTTTTTCTTTCAATTTGTTCCAATTTAAGAGCAATACAAATCAATAAATGTCAACAATATTCAATTAAAACTAATCTAACATGTATGTAATTATTAAAGTAGATATTTCCTTTTTTCAGTCAGAATACGATTTCTCATGCTTCTGTACAGATTGTAAGAGTAACTGCTTTAGTTCTTCTTTTTCGTGATGAGTCCATGAAAGTTTCAAACGAGCTTAACTGCACTTTCTGCTGTATCATTTCCAACTCTCAGTTGCATAATTGTTGGTTTCATCAATTTATGTATTTCCCAATCAGAAGGTCACATTTCAAGGAATGATTCATTTATTTTTAAGCGAGAAAACAATTTTTTACTATTGACGGTCAAGAATTCATCTAGAATTTTATCTAGAATAATATTAAAATTTTGTTTAAAATAAATAAAATAAAGCATTTAAAAGTATGTAACTGAGAATAAAGTGAGGAAATGAGAGGCAACTGTCAAAATTTAAATAAATAAAGAAAATTTGGCAGACGTTCAAAAATATCAAAATGATTATGATTAGAGAATCTGTTTTTTAATCATTTCGTCGAAACTAAAATAAAAACCCAATAGTTTTTTATATCTCATTTTCAATCTTGAAGGTAACAAATTTTGATTATTTTCCGCGTTTTTTTTTTTTAATTTCTTACCTTTTTTACGTTTTTTACATAAGCATAATTAATATACAGCAAGTAAAAAAACTAATGTAAAAAACGTAAAAAACTATGTACAAAACGTAAAAGTAAAAAAGCCGAACAACACTGGTTTATATTCTTTAAGCTACAGTAAAAATGCTTAACTGACATCTATCTGACTAACTTAGCAGTAAAAAATTCTTTTCTACCTCGTTTTTTCAAGCTTTAAGAATATTATAAAATAAAACTTCGAAAACTTGCAGTTTTGAAGACAGTTAAGCCTCTGTTATTTGGTGGTTTATATTTCCCACTAGAAAAAATATATTTAGAACTTCTCTATAACTTGTAATGACATCTTCAAAAAATATGTATACTTGATATCGATGCTAAAAATGACAATATGAATTTACTAAGAATTATTTGGGACATGTGGTATTTTTCCTATATAAATTCCATGGTATACTTTGAATGAAAGTCGGCACGGGTTCCTATAGGTCAACGAAGCTAATATTTTGCATATGATCAGGTCTGAGAGGTACTCAAAAAAAAAAAAAAAAAAAAAATTAATAATGGGACACCCTAGTGCGTATGATACATATAAATTAAAGATTTTGACAGTTAATGGCGGCCATGTTGTTTTTTGTTGTGAATGTACGGTGCAGTTTCTATAAGACCGAGGAAAGCTGGGTTATGAAAACTTTATTTTTTGTTAGTTTGAACCCTCGTTGTAATCAAAAGTCAATAAACGACTTGTAGGAATTAAAAAAGACTTGATTGAAAATCTTTTATAAATTAACGAATTTAGGAAGCTCAGTTCAAAGTAAACAAAATTGCTATTATTTCATTAACTTAAAATCAAGAAAATTAGATGGAGTTACAGTCAACCAGCCTTATTTATTAGATTTCACTAATACTCGTTTCAACCTCGGAATAGTTAAACCGAGTCGAAGCACTTACTCCGTCTTAACGCCACGTGAAACGGTTTTAGCTACACCTTCCTTATGTCAAATATATTATCATAAAAACCAATCTCTCTGGTTATTATAATATGGGATTAAACGAGTTTTGTACTGCAACTAAAGCGTTTCAAGAATTTAAATCATTTATAAATGCAAAATAACTATCTATTTTGCCTTACAATTAGTAACAAACGGATGAAAAAAAACTTCTTCTACACTCCTTTTTAGTTACTAAATGTCATGTCATTTAGATACTAAAACGGCTTTACTACGGCTTTAATCCTACTATGTACCAGTTTTAGCTTACTCCGCCTCTAATAATCGTTTATTTTTTTATAAATAAGGTTTTCAGGATTAGAGGCGAAGTAAAGTCGGAGTAAATTTACTTTGTCGCTAAAACGACTTAATAAATAAGAATTTGTTTGGCGTGGCGTAAAGACGGAGTAAATGCTTCGACTTGGTTTAACTATTCCGAGGTTGAAACGAGTATTAGTGAAATCTAATAAATAAGGCTGAACATTTACAATATATATTATGACGAGTCTTGAAATTCTTGGGTTTAAAAATCCCAAATGATTTGGAAGTATGCTAATGTATTTTCCAAATACAAAAAAAAAAACCACAAAGTAAATGTCAACAATGCGCGTGTTTTCGATATATTGAGTATTCATGGTTCCTATCACCTTTTTTCTCTTGTGCATTTTCTGTCTGATATTTATAATGAATATATATGGCGAATCGTGAGTTTGATTACGCCCGGCGGATTGGTTATCAGGCTGATTGTCTTTTAATCCAGAGAAACATAGAACTGTCTATTTTATAATCATTGTTAAGAATGGTGTTTGAGCTGAAAATCGTAATTTTTAAAGCGGAAGCAGTGTGTTAAAAATAAGAATGAAGCAAAGGAAATTGATCATCGTAAAGTCATCATAACTACGCCCTAAGATTTTATAGATCACTTATAACTATAATAAATTATTTCGTATAATATGTATGTATTTGATTTCCACTTTAAAACGAGATCAAAAATTTCCATGCGTGTCAGCCATATGAACGATGAGAGACTTATGCATTTGTAAATTTTTTTGAACACATCTCCGCGCATCCCTCCAGTATAATACTGAAACGAAAAAAATAAAAACATTTTTTTTAAATATACATATATCACGTTAAGTAGGTAAAACAATTTTTTTTGTTATATTTCTGCGGTTTTGTATCTGTGTTCGTTATCAAATATTTACCTGAGATAACGTATACTTTATATGGAATAACAAAGCGTAGAAACAGTCAGACGACTCGTTGTGGAATTCAATGTAAAAAAATAAAACTCAACAAAAAATACAATTATGGTCCTTATTCACCCCTCATATATACGTGTACATGTCTGAGAAGAACTCTGGAACTTGTACCTTCGAACAAAATTTGATTTTCAACAGGGTGTTGTTTAGATAGCTAGCTGTGTTATCACTTAAACTATAATGTAGGTTGTAGTTATACAAATGAAAATCCCTACATTTTATTTCAAATTTATGACGTAAGTATGCAGGTATATGAATACAATAAACCATCACACATATGCACAAATTTATTTTGTTGCCCACCTTATAGCCAACGGATGTCTAGGGCGACACTAAGTATCTGCTCGCGGGTATATCTATCGCAGGAAAGATATGCAGAAAGTTCTTGTCTTATCATTGCTAACTGAAGCCTGATATCGGAAAGATATCTCATTAAGTACACGCGGCATCAGATAATAATATCAAACTAGATATTGTGTGTAGTAAAAGTGCATAACCGATTAAATTTTTTTACATATACCTACATATATAATATACCAAGTAAGAGTTACACGAAAAGAAAAAAAAAAATAACAGGCCCAAACAGCCACCGAATATTATCCAGAAAACAACAACAACAAAATAATACGGATAGATTACAAATTATTCGCTAAAATATACATAATGGTAAGAAGTATAACGATTTTATTATCATGATCTTATATATGAGCTCACGCAAGATATAAATGTATTCCAATTTCCGATAACACCAAAACGTAGCTATAGAGTGATAAAATATAACATAGAGCTGATCGCGCGGCAAGTGAGAAATTTAATCGGGGGCACGTCACTTCGCATATTTTTTTGGGATTGACAAAAGTTTCATTTAAGATTATCTCTAGAAAAGTGATAAAGCTATACCTTTATATTATGATTTCTATCAATTTATCTCGTTGTCCTATCAGTGATCTTTATGCGCACAGGAGAGACAAGATGTAAATTTATCTTCGTTAAGCATCATATGTTCTTAATTTGATTTGATCGTGCGATGAGTAATTATTGCACTTTAATCAAGTAATAGTTAAGGTAATAAAAATTAAAATTTTAAAAAATAAAAAGTTCTTATTTATAAAAATTTTTCATAATAAATTATCTTAAATCAAACTGTACTCGAAAATATTCAAAAACTTTATGCGTCATAATAAAGTTTGGCATCTTGAAATGATTATTTAATTTTCTTTATTATATTAATAAACATTATGGTACCAGTTATACCTTTTCCCTTTATCCCTCTTAAGTTTCCTCAGGCAATGTTTTAATTCACAGCATTTACAAACTAAATGAATATACCTAAGCCTTGAAACATTCACGAATAAAATGTGGGCAGAATGGAGTTAATGATCCATTCCCTAGATCGCCAGATAATAAGGCACACCATTGTAATTATCATTTTAAAAACTTTCATTTTTATGTCCAAGAAAATGAAATTTTTTAAATCAACTTTGTGAATCTTCAAACTATCTACAGCTTTAGTGAAAGAGTTAAATAAGTAAAAAAAATTATTCAAAATTGTTTTGAGACAGACTTGTGCTATGGATTTCTGGGGTTGTAGACTGAAATGTTTGCAGAAATTACAAACAAAAAAAGACATCGACTATAAAACTAAAATAAAATGTTGTGCTGGAATTGCCTTGTATGAGTATGAGTCGGTGCAATTAAAAAACGTTGAATATAAACAAAAATAGATTTTTATTGTATTGAAATGCAACGATTAATTTTATGATGCAACAACCAAACAATTGCAAAAAGAAATAAATATGTGTCTTTTTTTATGACAATATTAAATCTTTTTTTTTTAATTAATGATTTTTTTTTATATTTTATTTCGAAATAAAATATTAAGTTTTTACAAATATTTTATTTTTAAATTTTTTTAAAAACAGTTTTTTTGCTTTTTTTTCGACATTCAAAAGTATGGAGTTATGTCTTCATGGTTGGATGCTTCAATTACAAAATAAAATGTAGATATTTTGATAATATTTAATACTTGTTTTATTATAATCTTATATGTTATTTCTATAGTCTAGACTCACTTTACAAATCTCTACACTTTACGAATCTACTACACCGATTTTGACAAATGAGGTTTCAAACGTGTCCACTTGCGAGAAACTGTCAAAAAGAGCAAATGTCGAGAGCAAACAATCAACTCTCCGCGAGCTACTCTCAAGCCTGTATCAACTTGTGAATTTGCTCTCGAGATTAACCTGAGAGCTACTCTCAATGTTTTTACTCTCAAAGGGACACGCTGCAAGCACCTTAAAATCTCGAAAAAATTACTCTCAAATGAACAAGCACCCGAGAGTAACTCTTGAGAGTTTACCTTAACAGAAATTCTTATAGTGAGAGATGAGGATTTCTCAAAAATCCATGTCTGACATTATTAAAGAAGATCTGGGACGCGTACAAAAGATACGCTGACACCTGCTCACAATCGCATTGCAGCAAATATCGAAAGCTCCAGTGCTGTTCGACTTTACGTTTTTTACATATAGTTTTTTGTTTTTCACATTAGTTTTTTACTTGCTGTATTTTAATAATGCTTATGTAAAAAACGTGAAATAGGTAAAAAAGTAAAAAAAAAAACCCCAAACAAAATTGGATTGAAGATGACCAGTTGGATAAAAAAAATCTATTGGATTTCTATTTTATTTCCAACAAAATGATTAAAAAACAGATTCTCTAATCTAGTTTAGTCCGTTTTTAATTATAAAATGCTTCAATTATTTATCTGTTTTTTTTCGATATTTTTGAACGTCTGCCAAATTTTCTTTGATTATTTAAATTTTGACAGATGCCTCTCATTTTCTCTCTTTTTTCTCAGTTATTTACTTTTTTTAACCTCTTCTTTACCTTTTTTTACGTTTTTACACTTATTTACGCGTTTTTTGCATAATTTAACGTAGAAAAGGTAAAAAATTGTTTTTTACGTGGATTTGAATAACACTGGAAAGCTCTGCTTAGCCGGTATGCGAAGAATGCTCACAAACATATTCTTTTCGGCACCGTCAAAGAATCGTTTAGTAAACAGAATGATCGAGGACATCAAAGAACGATCAGAACTCATTCCGAGGGTTGAGGCTACCATCCCACAAATGTAACTTTTTTGACTTTGGTAGGAAAGCAGTTAAAACTTCGGTGGAAAATTTACCAAACAACTGTTTTAGAAGATTTCATTAAGCCTCTCAACCAGACAATGTTCGGTAACAAGAAATGGGCATTCCAATAAGATTCTGCTCCAGCTCACAAGGCAACAATGGAAAAACAATGTTCCGAACTGTATTTACCGAATGATTGGCAAACTAGTAGTTCAGACCTCAACCCATTGGATTATAAAGAAAAAGGAATATTTGTATGGCAGCTTAGGCGCCAGTTATAGCTTTCATTAAAACTCATCATTGGAAATTTTTATTGTTAATTTTGAGGCACTTTAAAAGTGAAATCAGTGATTATTTTAATGCAAATAAAAAGCTGGTAACTCAATTATTATTTCTAGTCAAAAAAATATTTCATTTTGTCCCAGCCTATTGCAGGAAATGAATTTCTTTATTTTAATAATTGAACCTTATCATTGAGCATTGAAATCTTAGAAATCGTTGTATGTGAAAGGTAGGGCCAAAATGAAATATTTTTTGAATAGAAATAATAATCGAGTCATCAGCTTTTTATTGGCATCAAAATAATCACTGATATCGCTTTTTGTGAATTTTTCTTTTATCTTTTTTTATTATAAAACAAAAAATTTGTATAGTTTTGGAATCTATGTAAAATTACTTTATGTTAAAAAAACTAACAATGTTTTTGCAAGATTGTAACATAATTGGTTGCGGGATAACCCATAAACTAAGGCAACTTTCCAAAAGAAACCTCAAAAACTCTATTTTCGTTAACAAACAAATTTGTCTGAAAAAAAAAACAATTTAATTAAAATTGGACATTTAAGGCAAGAATTGTAACCAAAATCATTGAAGTATATTTCCATGAAAAGCTTAAATTTTAGATACAAAATCGTACAATTTATCCCCCTCATACTTTTTCTTGCTTTACAAATTAGAATTTCAAAATATCATAATATACAAGTGCAAAATGTATGGCTGTAAATAAAATGAAATTTAAAAGGTAAGTCCTAAATTCTTAATTTGAAAACTTAAAAAAAACGTGAGTTAAAGATTTTTTATAAAATTAAAACGGTGGAAAATCTTTATTGGTTAATATATTTAAAAAACAAATAGCAAACAACATCCACCAAATGTTCCGAAAATGGTTGATTTGATTTTAAAATTTTTTTTCTGAGTAAAAATCTCTTTTTCCCAAAGATTTTATTTTATTTTAGCGGGGGGAAAAATTATGTTACTGTAAAACTACTCAACGTGGAAATTTCGAAAAAATTTAAGGGAAAAACATAGAATTGTGCACTGTAGAGCAACATTAGTAAAAGTCAAAAATGTTTTGTTTTCATAATTCAATAAAAGTGAAAATTATTCGACCAAGACCCAACAAAAAATTTTGGGAGTGGATTTAAATACATATAACCAAAATATTTTGTTGTTTTTTTAAATATATTATTCACACATTTATTTTTTTTTTTTGTCATTGCCACGAAATATTCCCCGTTTGTGCCACACAAATAAAATCTTTAATTGAGTTGCACACTTCACCAAAATGATTTCTTATCACACAAAACAAGCGATTAATCATGATTTTCATTTCAAATTTATTTCATATTATATATATACTCAACAACTTTCAGGTGGTTGCCATAAAATATTATTCCTTCACTAAATATATGTACATACGTATGTGCACTTTATAAAGCATGTTCATATAATTGTTATTTTGATTAATTTTTTTTTTCAACAACAAATTTTACTGCGCCATGGCACAGAACAAGTATACTTTATTCCAATTTTATCAGCGGCAGCACACTTCAAAGCGATTTGATATATCAAATGCTTTTTTTTTTTGGTTCACCGTTTTTTTTTTTAATAAAACAACAAGAACACACAAAAAACACCACCAAACATAAACATAATTTAAGTTTCAACAATTTAAAGTTTGTTCTTTTTTAAAAAGAAAAAAGAAAAAAATTTGTTGCTTCACAATATTTTTTACGATATTTAAAAAAATCTCATTTTGAGAACTATTCAAATCATGAAAATTTGATTTTACCTTAAATTTATTTTTATATAATTATGTACTTCAAATTTGAAGTTCACATGTTGAGATGTAATATTTCTTTGATTTTCAATTTAATTATTTCACTCGAGAAGGAACTTCTTTCAATACTACACCCTTAGGTAGCTATATCCGGAATATAGTGAATTTTTGTCGACAATCTTTTAACTATTTTTTTTTTTAATATCGTGCAAGTTTTTGTAGATAGGAAAAAGAAAATAATTATAAACTAAAAATGATAAAAATATATGTAAGATAATTACTAACGATAAAGATATTTACATAGCGAGGAAAAGAATTAAAAAAAAAAAACAAAAACTTTATATTTAATAAATAAGGGTGCGGAAATGATTCTATTTATGTTGAAAGGATTTTTCTTGAACACATTTTTTTTCACGTACAAGGACTGTGGAAAGTTATAAAAGACTAAAACCCAAAGCGGAAGAAAGAAATGTGCTAAGGAAGGTAATCTTCCTTTTTTTTTCTTATATTAAGATATTGAACTTTATCTAGCCACACAATTATACTGTTAAAATATCTAGGGTGAGAGAGATATGATAAAGAATTATCTTAATTTGTAAAGACCTGATGTTTGTCCTTTTTTCTTATCGAACTTAAGATATAAGTGATAAAACATTTTAAACGCTTACTTATACCTTACCTATAAATGAAAATTTCGTGTTAAAATTTTAGACACAAATACGATATATAGTGAAAACATATACCTTATATAGAACTTTATTATAGTAATAATGCTATATTAACATAAAAAAAGCATTTAGAACCAACCATTAAGATCAAAGCTTGTTATAAAATTTGTTTCATAAACATGAATGAAATAAGAAAATCCGTCATATTAATATGTGCATATAGATATATGTATCTAGAGTTTGAAATAATTACAAAAGCGGTCTTCAAACATACATATATGCGTATATCACTATCTTTGTTGATATCCACATTTGTGTAGATTGAACAGTTTTAAATAAATTAACTATTGACTTTACCTATACGTAGTTAAAATGTAAAACGAAATAAAATTAACTTAAATTGTTGAGATATTTCGGTAGATTTTTTTTTTTCGAAAATGTGAAAAAAGAAAGGTTATGACTCAGTTATTATTTTTGTCCAAAAATATCATTTCGGTTCAAAATTTCACATATTTTTGATATAATTGATATTTTTTTCGATATTTTTCTTAAAACATTACTTACTGATCAAATATCGAAAAGAAATAAAATTTTAGAATTTTCTGGCCATTTTAAATTTGTATTTATTTTTTTTTTTAATTATTTTTTTTTAAATTAATCTATAT
Source organism: Epistrophe grossulariae (assembly GCA_929447395.1). Taxonomy (NCBI): domain Eukaryota; kingdom Metazoa; phylum Arthropoda; class Insecta; order Diptera; family Syrphidae; genus Epistrophe; species Epistrophe grossulariae. Next base: position 32,826,917 of record OV839567.1, on the reverse strand, counting down.
ATAAATAGCCTTAAATAAATTTTGTGGTACCATTTTCACAAAAATTAATTGACCGATTTCGATAAATTTTATATGGTTGGAAAGACACAATTGCGGAGATGTACAGAATATACTTGAGACACGCATTTACACACTGTGGGTCATTTTTGTTTTTGCACTGTCGAGCACTGTGTATATTGAAAAAAAAAATTAAATTAAAAAAGAAAAAATGTCGAATTTCGACACAGGGCGATACTAGTTAGGATTAATAATTAAGGCTCAATACATTTTATCTCACACCGACAAAAATAAATGGTAAATACAACGAAAAATTTTGTAGATGCTGCGAAAACATTCCTTCATTTGCTCCACGAATGTTTCTCGTACATTTTATAAACGTGCATTTGTAAATTGCACGAACGATATTTTGAAAGCAAAATACGAATTTTTTCGTATATCTTGCAAAACTTTCGTATCCCTAACAAATAAAAAAATTTTGTACAATATACGAAATAACATTGTAGAATGAACGATCTAGCTATAGTAACTTGAAAAATACGTTTGTACTATTTACGAAACATTTGTGATTTAAGATCCTTTATTTTTGTAGAATACACGAATGGTAAAAAGTAGTGATAATAATATACAAAAAAAATCGTAAATAATACAAATGTATGCTTGGAAACACAAAACGTTAGTATAATATACGAAAACACATTCATGGCATTTCGACTGTTTTCGTGAATTTACAAAATATTTGTACTTTTACGAAATCCTTGGTCAGAACGGAGAAGCAACTGTAAGCTGCAGCTGTGGCTAAAAAGAAATGTTTTGATGTACTATTGAAGACTTTCATATATATCACGAATGGTAAAAACCTAGTTTTGTTACAAAAAATTTTGAGAGAATTACAACTGTTTTTCGTATCTACACAAAATATATTTTGTATAATTTACGAAATGTTTTAAATTTTTAACGAATGTATTAGTATATTTACCAAATGTTCGTAGTTTTACAAAAACATTCGTAAAAATATTCGAAAATTAAATATGCGTATCTCTGCTATCATCAAAAGAGATATATTGAGTACAGTTTACAAATTTTTTGTACAAATCACGAAACATTCGTGTGAAAAAGCGTTACAAATGTGCTTTCGTAAATTTTACAAATTTTTCGTATTTCTGAATTTTTTGATCTCCATGTTGGCTACGAAAAATTTGTTTATTTTACAAAATTTCGTATATTAAACGAAAAATCAATCTACGAAAATGTTTCGTAGTGAATTTACGAAATTTTTGTTTGAGTACAAGAACAAATTGATTGAAAAAGCAAGACACTTCAAGCTTTAAAATTCTTTTTATTTTTAATAGAATTTTATTTTATAGAATTTATAGAAAATTTTTTATATAGAATTTTCTTTGAAAATTAATTATGTATTTCAATTGAAAATAATATACCTATGTAAGATGGAATTTACAAAAAAAAAATGATTTACTAAAAAATCGAAAAAAATATCTACAGAAAAGGAATAAAGCTTGAATCTCGTAAATAAAATGTACTCTAAGGACAAATAGCGTGAAGAACTTAATGGAGGAAGAATTTATTAATATCAAAATCAATATTTATTTTTTAGCTATATATGTACATATGTATGAGCTCAATTTGATATTTTTTACAAACTAATTTTGAACTATTTTTTTACATGCGATGTATTGGTACTATAAGGCAAGTTATGGATTCGCAAAAAAAAAATCAAACTCGAGATTTTGATCAAACTTGATGATTACGATGATGGCTAAGTCGAAAAAATTGGGTCTCGCTATTCTGTCCGTGCGTCTGTCTGTCTGTCCTTTCGGCTGCAGCCCAAATGGATGGGTCGATTTTACGTTTTTTAAAAAAAATTTTAAGATCAAAAATAACGGTATAGGTACCTCCCGTACAATTTTTTTTAGCAAATAATATGAAAATATTATTTTTCTCAATAACTTTTTTTCAGTAATTTGCTACCATTTTATAAAAAAAATTAATCATAAATAAAACCAAAGACTGTCTGTTTTCTCAAAAAGAGTTTAACTGGTTTTGATAAATTTTTGTACACAGAATGTTTTAAAAATTAAAAAAAAAATATTATATACCAAAAAGTTTAAAAATTTTTTTTGTGAACTTTATATGTAGATATATAGATTTTTATTAAACTTAGTACGCAGCACTTATTTAACATTATCTAGCAAATTTTAAAAACAAATTATTCTTATAACCAAAACTAACGGTTCCTCCCATATACATATGTATTTAAAAATCGGTAAAGAAAATTTCATTTTTCTCCTCCGATTTTGATTAAAATTTTAATGCGAATTAATATCAAGACGATCTATACCATATTTATGAAGAAAATATTTAATATATCGATTATATTATTAAAGGTACTTAACAATATCTCATAAAACCATTGTTTTTGTTTTCGACTATCTCATTATCTGTTGAACCGATTTTAATTAAATATCGAAATTTGAGGTTTGAATAATAATTCATATCGAAATTTTCAAAATACAAATTTTGGATTAAAAAAAAAATTCTAAGTTTTGGGTAGATGATTTTTCTTTTGAATTAATAAATGCTAGAAACTTGAGTTTCAATTATTTAGCTTAAAAATATCTACAAAACACGTAAAAAAATTATTTTTCCTAAATCTGCTCCAACGATTTTCTTATAAATTGAGATTTGATTTAAATTGAGTTTAAATTGGCTGAATTAAGCAAATTTAAAATTCTTATTGCACAAAATACCTTTCCGTTACGCGAAGGACAGGGATCAGGTCGAGATATTTATATAATTGCCGAAAATTGTTAGAGTAAATATCATTGAAAATAAAATTCTCATGATGTAAAACGTTGAACCCGGCCATTTTTAGTACAAAATAATTTTTAATGTTGCTGAGTATTTGCAAAAATCTTGAATTTAAAATAAAATAAAATAAATACTGGCGCTAAATTTTAGAAGATTTTTTGTATGATTCTTGGTTAAAATATGGTTTTCCAAATTTTAAACGAGTATTTTATTAAAGTAAGAATCAGCAAATGCCAAATTTAACTTTTTAGTATTATACTAACTCCGAAACTTATTTTAACAATTACAATTGAAGCGTTGAGAATGAGAAAGGGTCAAGGGACATTTTTGAGTTTTTGAGGTATAAACGTTTATAACTTTTTTTCTGAAATTGAGAAAAACTTATAAAAAAGCCATAAAAAAGAAAAAAAAAAGGACAATTTTTAGTATGTCAACGAATTTTATTTAAATTCAAGAAGAATAGAAGTTGGTGTTTTACAAAAAATTCAGCACTTGATCCCTTCAAGTGAAAGTTGGGTTTCTTAAAATTTGGTTTTTGGCTTCTTTTTGTTATCAGGAATTTCAGATAATGCCTTTTCACAAAACCAACGGTGTTCTTGGCATAAAAATTTCATCTGGTCATCGAGATTTTAAATTTTTTCAATAGAAAGTTTTTTGGTTTTCTTCTCTCTTGGGAAGAAATCTTGGTCTATAGCAATTACCTCCCTTATGCAAAAAAACAATATATTGCTTGGTATTTTATCTTTCGGCTTTTATTGCATAAAGGGTTTAAGTGTGCGTTCTCAACTCATAGAGGTGTTATGTAATCTTAACCCCTTCTTGCTTAAAAAAACTTCAAAACAAACGTGTAGTTAACCCCTTTATCTGAAGCTAACTTTTTTTCTTACACTATCAGTAATAACAATAGAGACACAAGAATTAGACCAAAATTTAATTTGTCGCTTAACACCAGTATTGGTAAAAAAAAAAACAAAAAAATCGAAAAATGTCACTTGAACCCTTCTCACTCTAGACGCTTCAATTGTGAAAATGGTATACTTGCCTAATTTTTTCCATGAACTGTCACTGCTTTAGTCGTGTTCAGCTGGACTTATAATAGCTTTATTATGATACTAGTTAAAAAATGTTTAAAACTTAAAACATTTTAGTAAAACGTTTTAAAGTTTAAGAGTATCATGCTAATACCTTAACAATAGGTGTCAAATTGCGTCACTGATTTTAGACACACAAATATGATAAATATAGGTACAAACGCATCTGTTTAAAACACTACTAGAAATTGCCTTCAAAGAATATAAAATAGCATGTTGAAATCTATTAAAACTTCAATTTAAACATTTGATAAAAGCTAACAGAACAGTTTTCCAACAAAATACAAATAAATAATTTTGAATTTGATTAATTTTTCACTATAAAATATTAAACCTTATCTGACAGCACACATGCAATTTTTATTTATTTTTGCAATGTATTCGATTGCGTTTTGGCAAACAATTTTATAATGGTTGCAAATAAATTTTGTGTAACTTATAACTTCAATAAATTTATTGTTTCAATTATAATTTCTTGCATTTTCATATCAACATTTAAAAATATTAACAGGAAAGCTTCTGTTTTGTGTTGGCATTTAACTCTTTGTCTCTATATATATAGGAAAGGTGACATGATGTATGTTATTATTGTAGTTCTTCCAACTACTGATGTCACAAACTTTTGCTTTGATTTATTCATATGGATTATTTTTGTATATTAAACAATGTTTTATAAGAAATCTATGAATATTTTAAAGTGAAGTGCTATTTGTAAAAGCCAAAGCACGCAAGAAGTCAAAAGAGATTTAAGTACATGCAACAAAGATAAAGTGGATTTTAATTGTTAAAGACCATGACTGTTATAAACAAGGTGACATGAGTTTTTATTTTTGAGCTTATCAAGTCATGGAAAAGGGGTTACCTACAGAACATAACACAACTATGATGCTTATAGGAATGCCTCTTGCGAGGAATTGACAAATCCTGCAAGGGTATCTCTTGTCATGAAAAAAGACGTCTGTAAAGCTGACATAACAATTTTTACCTTGACTGACGGGACCAGAAGAGGAATTTGTATCCCCCTGTACTTCAAGTGAATGCTGTTTTTTCAACAACCAAGCAACCTATACCAGTTTGGAATATAGGGCTCCCAATTTGCAGTTCCTTTTGCAGTTGTAGGAAAAAATTAGAGCAAAATTTGAAGTCACCAATTAAAAAAAAATTTCATACTGTACAGTACATGGGGTTTTTTCAACAACCAGACTAGCTACCACTTTGAAATACGGATCCAAAAATTGTTGTTCTTTTTGCAGTTCATGAAAAAAATTTACCAAAATTTTGCAGTCGTCATTTAAAAAAAAATCAAAAAATTCATATTGCACTTTCGACTTCAATGTACAGCATGAAAGTCCTTTACTCAGCAACTACGTAAGTTAGAAATTTTCAGTTTTTCTTTCAGTTCAAGTATAAAGGATTTACCAAAATTTTAAAGTCATCATAAAAAAAAATAATCATATTGCACTGCCGACTTCAATGTAAAGGGAATTGCCCATTTTTAAACAAGAGACAGGAGTGTACTGAAACGAGTTTGGTATCAAATGAAAAGTGACGTTGAGCTTGTTTTATGGGTTTTTAAAATCGTTGATGGGAAAGTCGAGATACATGAGTTGCTGATTGCAAAATTAAGATATCGGTTTTTTTTTCAAATAATTGTTCATAACGTGTGAAATAAATGACGCAGTAAAACTATATTGAAGACCCCCCCCACCCATACGATTTTTTTCTTTTCTTGACTTAACGCCTTAGCTTTGTGTCGCATATTATTAAAAACAACCTGTATTTGTGAATTAAATATGAATTTAATGAAAATTAAGTCAAAGTTTAGTAAAAAGGATTACAATACGTTTGTTTTTCGTCGTATCGTTTTAGTTTGTCTCTTTGGATCCAAAATTAATCATTATGTTCATTTTGAACGAAAATTAACTATATTTTTATATCATTCATCAAAATTGACCTCATTATACATATGGACCAGGAAAGGTATAGACTTTCCAAGTCTATATGCATAATGAGGGCCATTTTGATGAATGCTTTGTTTATAATTAGATATTTATTTGACTTTAAGAGCAATTAATATTATACGAAATATAAAAGGTGATAAAATAAGCTTTTCACTATGTGCTAAAAAAGTATATGTCATCACTGAATTTTTTTATATATATCAGTGTGTCAAAGACACAAAAGTTGTTAATCAAGAAGTTAAAATTTAATATCTCAAAATGTGTCTGATACTATTTTAATGAAATATATTTCACACGTTATGAACAATTAATTGGAAAAAAACTAAAATCTTAATTTTTAAATCAGCAACTTCAAGCTCAAATATCTCGACTTTCCTATGAACAATTTTAAAAATATTTTACCCTATAATCCTCGAGTTCTCGATCCTGCATATAAACGGGTAATAGCATTTGTCTCTACCTGTTAAAATTCATCTGAAAAATTATTTAATTCTTTTCTTAATACAAAAACCGCTTTACTTTAAATTAAGTATTTATTTTAAAAACAAAACAAAATATAAAATTTGACAAAAAAATATTCAGCTAATAAATTGTTCAAATTCATCTTCATCGGAAAAATCGCATTGGTGATTGGTCATTTTAAATCCCAAGTAGAAATAGATGGTATATGCAGGACCATTTTTAGCATATGGACCAAAATTTGCGGCCAAGGACTTAAATCCCAGTCCTCGGCCCGCAAATTTTGGAAGGAGCAAATTTTCAGCAATGCTGTACAAAGTTTCAGCACATCAATATAATAAAACAAAAACAACTCTGTCTGGTAAAATTATTTTAGAGGAAAGTATTGTCGGAAACGATATAATTTTTTATTTGCGGCCCAGGCAAGACCTTGCCAGGATAGTCGTAAGCTATTCTGGACACAGGCCAATTGGAGAGCATTGGATTTTCCGGATAGTTTTTAGGGATTCAATAGCTAAGATATTGTGTAAAACATTTGTGTTTCCTATATATTATATATCTATATATTCTATCTATTTAGATAAATAGGTTATATGAGGAATTCGATTCTTATATCGTTGATCTTTTATATAAACCTAGTTACCCACCGAGTTAGCTATCTAGCTATCCGATCCCAAATTTCCCTAACTCTATATAATCTCTCATTATGTAAAAATAAAAAAAACTTATCTCAAAAATTCACGTTCAGTTAAACAGCTGAAAGATAAAATATCAACTGCATTATGACGACATATCATTTTTAAAAAATTATCTCCTCTGTCCTCTCTATATCCCTTTTAAAGAAAAGACCCTATATACCTACCTCGTACCTATACCTATCGACAAAAAAAAACTTCCAAGACAAATATAATTAAATATCAATATAAAATGATTGAAATAAAAAATCGTAATAATTTTTGCGTTTATATATCTGGTGTAAAACGAAATCTCTGAAATGATACGTTAACTTATCTAATGCCACTATCTATTCTGAGATATTCGATTTTTGTTGTACTAAATAACACGATAGGAAAAATCATTGATAGTCAAGTTTGATTCAGTTAAAAACGCCAGAGTCAAAAGGTTTATAACAAAATGAATAAAATAACGAATGTGTTTTTGAATAATTTACCTAACGAAGATGTCATTCAATTTAACGCATTATCATCAAAATTGTTCGGTTCGAAAAAGAAGTTACCGTCGCATCTTCATAAATATCGGAATCGGATATATTTTCAAAAATAATAAATACGTGAATGGAAATTATAGAAAATATAGATCGCGATTTTCGGTTCTCTTCGAAACAAAAAAAAATAATAATTAATAACTCTAATTAAAAAAAAAATAAATAAATAATTGTGTGGGTACTTGTCTTTAATTGTTTTGTTGTGCTTTGAGATGGATATCGATTACTCAACGAGTTTCCAAGTTATTCTATCGATTTAAAGAATCTCACGTCGTCGTCGCCTGAAGGTGAACCAAGTGAAAAAGTATAATAAAAAAAAAAATAATAATATAAAATATGTCAGGTAGCCACTTAAAATCGACAAATATAAAATTTATAAGAAAGAAAAAAATATCGACACGGGTTTTTTTTTCAATTTTGATTTTTAATATTGATAATTTTTTTTGTCCTTCTCACGATGCCGTCCATTTTAAATTTTTTTTTAATAAATTTAGTTGAAGTGGTTCTGAATGTGAGTGATTGTTTTTTTGTGTCGCAATATCGTGTTCCATTGAATTGGAGCTTATTTTATTTTTATGACAAAAACAGCAACAACAGTAATTCGATCGATCGATGAGTTATTATGCCGTATAGCTGTATGGCGAGACTTGGAATGGAATATTATTATGGCTTTATGACCCCATTTTCTGATTGGCTTAAAGGGAATATATAAAGAGGCAGGGAGAATCTAATAAAAAAGAAAATAAAAAAAATACTTTGATCAATAAAATGTAGAAAAAAAGAGGGAAATACGTACATATAATCAGTACACACCTTCATTGTTTATTTTGGAATTTTTTTTTCTTCAGTTTTATTGGTAAATGAGTGTTGGGTTTTCTTTTTTTTTTTTTTATTATACTTTTCCAACGTTGCCTCAATTACATTTTTACTTTGTTGGAAAATTAGAGGAAAAGAATATGACAAAACATGCCATATATGTATATACAATTATTTTTTGGGCCTTAAGACCAGCAGCTTATTGATGAATTTATTAGCTCAGCGATTGGGAACAGAGATAAATTCAATGGCTTTATCGACAACAATGCACGGGTAAGTCACATGGGTTTATTTGAAGGGTTTTGTGCTATTTTTCGTATTAAATTAATAAAAAAAATATACGAGCATATCAATAAAATTATCTAGAACAGCAATCAGAAGAGAGATTAGTCAACCAATTTATTATTGTTAAAAAAAATAATTTTAATATAGTATACCAAGAACATCAAAAACAATACGGGAAACATATTGCGCAGTTAAGGATTATTTTTCTTTTTTGGCAACCTTCATTTATTAAGCCTGAATTCTGTATGTTTATATGCAATCAGAACAAAAACAAAAATTTTAAAAATTAAGCCATGTTCTTCTATATTAAAACCTTAATGTAACAAATCAGCCGTGAAAAGTAGTGAGATCTAAAAGTACGCCAAGGTTTAATATTAAGTTTTTAAAATAGAGAAATATTAAAACAACTCCAAATGATGAGACAAATTTATTGTTTAAGGCCTAAAATTCACTGGCGGTTCACTGGCAAAGTTTTCAAAACGTTTTAAATTGTGAGTAATAAAAAGAAAACTTGCCAAAGTAAACCCACAAATTTTGGTCATTATTAAATAATAAATTTGTCTCATCATTTGGATTTGTTTTAATACTACTCATACTTTAAATATACTTGATATTAAACCTTCATAAAATATGAACTTGGCGTACTTTTAGATCTCACTACTTTTGAAAGCTGATTTGTTACATACAGGTTTTTATATAAAAGAACTTGGCTTACTTTTTAACATTTATGTTTTTGTTCTGATATCACTCCTTTTTGCAAAGATTTTTATTTTTTGCCAGGTCAAAATCTCGAAAGATATACTAGTGAAGCTAGAAGTGTATAGTACTTATACTAAAGAAGTCGGAATTGCTCCATTTAATTGATCGCAATTTGGAGAAAGTCGGCAGATACCACGCCCCCTAAATGTAAAATCTCAAATTTTCTAATTTTTCCTGGTATGCCTTTCAAACCCAACCGTTCTACCAAATTTTATCATTCTACAACAATTGGAAGTGCTTCATTTAATTAATCGTAATTCTGAGAAAGTAGGTGGATACAACGCCCCCTGGGCCCTGAATGGAAAGCATCAGGAATTTAATTTTTTTTTATTTATTTCAAGCCCTACCGCTCTACCAAATTTCATCATGCTACGGCAATCGGACGTGCTCCATATAATTGATAACAATTTTCTGGAAAAGTGGGTGGTTACCACGCCCCCTGAATGGAAAATCTCAAATTTTCTAATTTTTCCTGGTATGCCTTTCAAACCCAACCGTTCTACCAAATTTTATCATTCTACAACAATTGGAAGTGCTTCATTTAATTAATCGTAATTCTGAGAAAGTAGGTGGATACAACGCCCCCTGGGCCCTGAATGGAAAGCATCAGGAATTTAATTTTTTTTTATTTATTTCAAGCCCTACCGCTCTACCAAATTTCATCATTCTACGGCAATCGGACGTGCTCCATATAATTGATAACAATTTTCTGGAAAAGTGGGTGGTTACCACGCCCCTGAATGGAAAATCTCAAATTTTCAATTTTTTCCTTTGGTTGTACCATAGAACCTACTGCTGTGCGTAATTACAAGATTCTGCAATGTCGGGAAGTGCTTCATAATTTTTATGGTCTGTCTGTCAGTCATTCAGTCAGTTACGGTTTTTGCGATTTTTGAAGACTTATATCTCAGGAACCACTTATGCTAGGGGGTTGAAGGCGCCTGTGTTTGGTCAGCCTAACAAATATTACGAATTTGAAGTTTTTGACTTTATTGGTACCGAAGTTAGAGAGGGGTCGAAAAACGCCTGAGCTTGTTCTTGTAAAAAGGGTGTTGTGCCAGAACTTGGCTGGGCACTAACGTGTCCTTTGATCTAACAGAACCTTTTAATTTCCAGGAGCGTTTAAGCCTGTAAGATGCTGGCTAATAATTACTATAGGATGGTGTTTGACATAAGACCCATTTAAAACATATCCATATTGACCGGTGTATGCTTCCACTCATCATACGACTTATCCGGCTTCCCTTATTCACTGGACACTTTTTGGTGGAATTTTGTAGTAAAATGCTAATTTGTTGCTAAGACCCCGCTCGAAAAATTTCATACAAACTCAAATTAGCAAGCCAAATTATAAAAATGATTTTTTTTTTGTGACAAAATTGTAGCTTTAAAATTGCGAATTTTATTAAATTTCTTACTTTTTATGGATTTTTTTATTAAAAATTTATTTTCGAAACGTGCAACGTTCAACTTTTTGTTGTTTGCGCATAACTCCGCTGAACGCTATGGAACCGAAAATTTTAAAATTCCATTTTGTATGGGAAGGAGCGTTCCAAAAAATTCACTGTAAAATGTTTTTTGAAGCCCCTATAAATTTTATTTTTAAAATGCTTAAATTGATGAAAAATTCCGTGCGAACCAGTAGCAAATATAAAATCTAAAAACGTGAATTTAAAAGCCCTTTTTTTATTAAGTTCTACAAAATCTAGAAAAAAGTATATTTTCAATTTTTTTGTTGTTGTCTAAATTTGTAGCTTTTTAAGTACATAATAACAACTAGCCTATACCCGTGCGAGAATTCTCCAAATTACATATAAAAATAAAAGACGCACGAAAACAAACAAATACAGTTTTTGAACAAATGATTAACTTTTTAAAATTAAATTATAATTCGTCAAATCAGAAGGTTATTTTGATTCATTTAACACCTTATTTGTCAAAATCGGTGTAGTATGAAAGTCGGAAAGTGAGTCTAGGCTATAGAAATAATATATCTATGATTTTCTGTGCAAACGCTGAATTTGTAGCCCAAACGATTTTTTTAATATTTATAGTTCCGTCTAAATATAAGTTCACCCATATACATATATGTACATAGAAAAAAATACAAAATTTAAATTTTGTTTGCCAGAAGCTTCCAAAAGCATAATTTATCGCAACAAGTTCAGCTTATACATAAAATGTTATAATCATATATACGTATAAAAAACCAAATTTTCAAAACAAAAATTTGGAAAAGATTATGGAAACTCATTTTGGAACTAATTTTAGCTATCAGTTTATTTGTGAGGAAATTTGAATACAAAAAAAACGGTCGAGCTTAAAAATCGGGCAAATTAGCATTTAAAAAGCTATTCAGGAAAAAAACTGCTATTTTTTCACAATATATAAGGTGATCGGTGTAAGGTGCACCTTAATTTCTCAAAAATTAAGATACTAGCATCCGGTTTTCTGTTTTTTATTGAAAATTAATAAGAGCGTTGAATTTTGAAAACAAAAATTATACTTTAAATTACATTAAATTTTGAAAAAAAAATTTGTTTGAAATTTATTTTTTTTATTTCTTTTTTTTTTCAAAATTTCGAGTTTGAAAATTAATTTTTCAAAAACTATTCACTATAACCAACTTAATATAAAATGAAAATTAAAGAAGAGATTTCTAGATTTCCAAAAAGATATAGCATGGTATTGTAAGTTTTACCGTTATTTTTATATTTTTTTTTCTGTTTTAATACAATTTTTTAGAGGTTACCCGAGGTTCTTGAAGAATAAGAATATTGTTGCCGTTGATTGTTGAATAATTTTTATAGTCATAGTCAGTTTATTAGAAAATTGTCAATTTGTTTGTTTCAACAATGTGCCGAAGCACCATTTGAAGTTTTCGTGCATTTTTTCGACCATTGTGACCAGAATATTTATATTTCAATTCTTCCAGGGTCCTATAGGACGATAACTAAAAATAATGAATTTCAGGAAGGGGTCAAATCAGGAAATCCTATAGGGCTCGTTATAGTGTGTTTTTTGGCTTCATAATCGCTAGACTGCAGTAGTTCTTGGACGACTTCAATTTTGTAGGGATACATGCACGTCTCGAAATTCCAAAAATACCTGCTTGATTCCAGCAGGTCTCCTTTTTAACATATGGACTGCACATATCGCCTTCTATAAAATGCATTTACTCGCGAAACAATCCTATTTCCATCAGGTTGTTCACTGCGACGTTAAATTGCGAATCGTAAATGAAAGGCAAGGTGAACATCGAACGGGTATACGATATAGCCAGACTCGCAAAGTTGGTATAAATAGAAAGCGCGCTGCGTAACCCAAACAAAATTGTGTGTGAACGACAGCTTGTGATAAATCAGGGCTATAGTAGCCTGATCACAACGAGAAAAGAAGACTTCGGCGTGAGGAGATCTCTTCGTAGTTTTCTTCTCTGAATGACCAATCTCGACAATCTGACGGACTTCTCGATTTCTCGTCGCATTGTAAAACAGGCTTCAACCATTTCTGAATGTGTGTCTAGAGGAATTGAGGGGACCTATACAATTTATTGCCAAATTCGAACAACCACGGTGAGTGGGACTAATTCATGGCAAGAGAAGAGGTAAAAAAAACATTTCTCTTTCTAGGTTATAGCTCCTTAACGAAGCACTCATAATTTGAGACTAAAATTGATTTAAACTGTTGCCAAAAATCTATACGAATTAAATACAAAATCTGTTCTAATTCCATTGATTCAAGTTGCATTCTAATTTAAAACCAATATTTCTATGTCGCCCTCCACCCTGAAGGTACTTATGTACTTTGTATAGGAGGTACCCATCAAAAAAATATAAGTTCCATATTTGAAGTAAATCCGTTCATCCATTTATTGGCTATACCTGGCTTAGTTTAAAATGATTATTGTGATATAAAATTAGCGTCGGTATATACAGAATAAGGCAATTTATTTTAAGAATTTCGCATTTACTTAAATTGGCCATTTACTATCGCATAAACAAAATATATAGTTTTATCATTTTAGATTTAAAAAACTCGTGTCGCTATTTAAGATTGTTTTTTTTTTTTTTTTTTTGTAAATTTATTTTGATAAATTGAAAAGAACTTACATTCCTGACCCCCAGCAAAGAAATATCTTAATCTGTCAACCCACTTCAAGCGCACGAATTTAGACTAAAAACTTCAAAATTGACATCGAAATTCAATCGGCTACCGCGGCATGCTTTAATATTCTACTATACATACCTATAAGAGATAATTGAATTTGTTGCATGTATATATGGTGATGACCGAAAAATGAAAGACAAACGAACGATGAGACTATACGATGACGTGCCGCGACGGCAGGGCTTATTGAAGAAGGAAGCCTTAAATATTTTCAAATATATATCTTTTCGTTGGAGTTGTTTTGTGTAATAACAATAAAAGCCGAACTATCTATGCCGCAATGTACCTATAATATCTGCGGATTTAAATATTTTGCTGCGATCGTCGTGCGCTCGCTCCCCCGAAAAGCCGGTAATGTTGAATCCATGTTTTACCATTTGTAATACGCCAGACGGCAGATGGATAGATATAGGTACTTTTTATGCCACCAAGTTAATTAATCACATTTTATAGCAAATCAGACAGAAATCTTTCTTTGGATTGTATGGAAGATTTGTGGTGCAATGTTAAGGAGAATTTCACCAAATTTTTATATATGATATCGAGTTAAAACTAAATTTATTTGTACACAAAAATTGATCCTTGTTTTCGAGAGCATACTCGTTAACGGTTGAGTCTTGATCAGATAATCTATATAGTAGTTTTTAGATATTCTGATATTTCCATGCTTTGCGAGATAAGGTCGGAGGAGAAACATAAGACCTACAGAGTTTTTATTATCATTTTTCTGTTATAAATGGAGATCTCGAAAAAAAGCATTTTAGCTCAATGCTGATGTTGCTCTCAGAGTTGTTTATTTATTCTAACCGCCTTTTTGGAAATCTTTTGGGACACGCTATCCAGTATATAGTTTTGAATGCACATTCACATTAATATTGCGCATTTTCCAATTTCTCAAAAACCATTTTTATAGTTAAAAAAAAGCCATTCAGCTTAAATTTTAAAGTACCTATACTTTCAGTATGATGTAGGTATGTAGTAGTTGTGAAAAACTTGGACTGGAGAAAGATATGAGCTCAGGGTATATGTCCACACATTTTTATGAGAACACATCATCGAAGCAACCATCCAGCGATTTTTGTGCTGGATGGAAAAGATATTCAATAACAACTCGCTCATAATAGACTCCATTATTGCTTGTCTTGAAGTTTTTTTTGCCAAGCATCTGAACTAGCATTTATTGATGCAGGAATCCTATTCAGGAACGGATGAGACTTTAAAATTTTTGATCGCACTTCCGGTGCATATAAGTGCACTCCAGACTAATACTTTAGACCTAATTCATCTTAGACCGAATAAGAAGAAAAAAAACCGCACCAACTTGGTGAATGCAGGTGTGTGAAACTGGAGCTACCTGTAGAGACAGAGCTGGCTGGCAGAAGCTTCAAGGTTGAGACTCTGGTCCAATTCGTACTTAAGCGCTCTGTTTTAAATTTGATTCACTTGTAATGTGGACCTTTAAAAAATTCAATCGAAAAGAATTTTGGTTAAATTCACCTAAATTTCCAGGCGCTCGTGCATCCATATTCTTGATGTTTGTCCATTTTAGATTCAACGAGAGCGTGGATGGATGGATGGATAGATAGATGAAAGGGCCAGTATAAAGTTTATACTAAATGATTGCTGATTGTTCTCGTGAATCGTGATTCGTTATTCGACTATATACGTATATTTATATGAAAACATTTAAAATACTTTAAGTTGTGCAAGAAAGGGGTTATATATTCCAATATGGCTATAAGATGGCGAATATATATGTAGGTAGATAGAAATAAGCTATGATCAAGATGATGGATGGAAGGTTGCTAATTTTGAAATGAAGTTTCTACTATAAAAAAAGGAAGACATTCACTTAAGAAACAAAAAATACGGCTGGTGATAAGGCATTTTGTCTATTGGAGTGGTTTGATATTAAAGAAGATGATGTCCATGTCCAAATATAACTGCATGATATTGATTTAGTTTTTTTTTTTTTTGTAAGTTTTAAGGATTTTAATATCTTTGATTAGTCACATAAATAATTTAGCATTATACATTTTGATATTGTTCAAGGAGCAGGATTAGCTGCTTTGTGGAAAGGGGAAGACTAAGACAAAAAGTCGTGTCTCTTGTGCATTTGTGATTTAAGCGAGCACCTTGTCTACAATTCACAAATAAGTTTAATTCAAAAACTTGAACGTTGAACTGTTGTACAATCCCCATTTTAGGAGAAAGGTGACTTAACCAAAGAAGCATTCCAAGATCTTCTCCGAAGTATGAAGTAAAGTTTATATTCTTGGCAACTTAAACTCGAAAATCAGAAACGAGGTCATCTTTGGTTTGATAGAAGGAGGACGCAGCCTGCGCGACAACACTTCCGGTATCGAAATGGAGTTGATAAACTTTGTGCTGTGCCAAAAATACTCAGGCCAATACTTGGTAGTTGCTAAGTACAAATGGAGATATCCAGAAACCACTAAGGCGGTGCGCGGCGCGCAGCGCGCCGAACAGATGCTGCGTGGCAATGGTGCAGTGGATGTAGTGTTGGACTCCCAACTTAGAGGTGCGGGTCTGATCCCCACTCTAGGTAGCATTCTTTTATTTATTCCCTCAGTTTCAACTGCGCCACCCGTGGGATTTAATGAGATAAATTAACACCTTATTTCTCAGTCCACTGTGCCTTTCTTTCCTTTCTTCTATTTCTTCTAAATTGTGCCTTGAAATTCAGATTGCAATTAAAAATACCTTAGGTCTTACAGGCATATAGTTAAAATTATTATATTATATTATTATTACCAAATTTTATGTTGCGAAGCCACAGTACACATATTAAAGGTAATATCACTATCGTTTTGATTTTATTTGATTCGTAAATAGAAACCTGGGAATTCTATTTACGATAAAAAAAGAAGCGAAGAATACCGAGTTCTCAGGGGAAAAAAATAGAAACAAGAACCAGGCGGTCATGTCTATTGAATGTTTTTACGGCTGGGTTATTGCTCAAAAATTCTATCAAAGAGTGGAAAGAATCTCAAGACTACAAGGCCAGATCAGAAGTCTGCCAAGAAGAGAGTGGGAGTAGGGTATAGTAATGACATAGTCGGTAGTTGAGAATATCGAAACAGACTGCTAAACAGCCAAAATTCCATTTTTAGGAACATAACATACATTCCCCTGTATGTTATGCCCGTTCTACAAGAAAGGAAATAAGTCTCCTATAAAAGTCGCAAAATAAAAACTTCTTACAAGGGAAAGCTACGAAATAATGAAATGATAAAAACCAAAAAGAACATAATATTGATACCAAAACTTCCAAAACAATTGAGCCCAAATTTATCGGCAATTTTCTGTACCAATACTGGCCTGAGTTTTGCAGACAAATACATTTTGAGTGAGACAACATGTATTTTTTTTTACGTAACATCGCATGCCGTGTACCCGCTATCACCCTTAGACTCAAAAATTACTGAACTGATTTCTTTAAAATTTTTAAAAGTTCGTTTCTATTATAGCGATGGAAAAGTTTAGAAAGTGTTTTTAGTAAAATTCGCAAATTGCCACGACCATAATTATTGTTATATTTTAATGTTCTCCGTATTCAAAGTCATTTAAGTAAACATTTTTTCTTATTAAGCATAAAACTAAGGATTACTTTAACTTTCATTTCCAAGTCCATTTTTCTTATATGAATTTTGAAAAATCTTATTCAAAATATGTACCTACTATATAAAACTGAAAATTTGTAGCTAAGATTTCATGAAAATAAAGTATGGTATTTTTTTAAGAAATCCCAATTTTCTTATATCTGAGTTTTTTTTCTTTATAGAAATTGAAATTTTGTAACTATAGCCTCTCCTGAAACTAAAACATGACAAGTGTAATTTTTTATAAGATTTCGCCTTCTTGCCACACCCAATTTTATACATTAAATTTTAAGTTGTAAAATCAATCAGAGAAGAAACATCTTGTATCATAACTAGTCAAGCAGGGTGTTCGCTGTTTTGATCTTAAAAAAGCATATTTAGGTATGTTTTATAAAAATAATTTGTATTTAGTAGATATCTATGTTCGGCGGACTACGCTGGCAAAAAAAATAAAAAAATTAAAAAAAATAGAATTTTAAAACTAGCAAGTTTTCTTTAAATAAATTTTTGCCGAGAATATTATAAAAAATATATTTTAAATAATATGTATAATCAAATAATTTTTATAACGAACACAACCTTTCATATTTTAGGAAAAAAAAAATATGATTTGAATTGCGAACCTTATGGTTTTTATGAATTTTATTGCTTTATCGCTATAAGAGATTAATTTCCGGTATTTGGTACTTTGAAAGTTTGGAAATAGCCCAAATTCTGAGAAATGTATGTATTTTGGCGATCCGCCATTTTTAATTACACAAACAGCACGTGTACTGTTCACACTTGTTTAAGTTAATTCGGTTATCAATAATATGAATATAACCATCAATATAAGGTTTATATATTATATATAATTTATAGATAGATATAATAACACTTTTTGTCAGGTGTTTGTTGATGTACATAGATATTTGAAATAAAAAAAAAATATTATTATTACATTTTCCAGCAAATTCATATATGTACGTATAAACAACACATACATACATAAAACACCAGCTTGTGATAAGAGTGATAGTTGTGTATATCAAAAATCCCTCTCAAACCACCTTATACCGCGTCATGGAACATTTTATATTATACTCTGATGTCCCTCCCTGATAGTGCGCGCGAATGGAAAGAGGTACAAATAAATAAAGAAAAATATTACCGATAAGATAACACAAACACTCATCAAAATCGAGTGTGATTTTTGAATGGTTGCGTGTATGTAGTGTCTATATGTACTTTGATTATACCTTTATACCTTTACACTTTTTCCCAAAGGTATAGAAAATATGTTGAAATCGTTCTTTAATACCACACAAAAATAAAAAAAAAATAATACACAAAAGTGTTTTTTTTTTCTTTGCGCCATCGATGAATTTTTCGAACTCAGTTTGAGGGAAAAAATTCGCGTCGCCAGATTGGTGATCGATGAATTGCCATAAAATCAATTATTGAAAAGTTCAAAAACAGTTTCAGAAATTAATCCAACCAAGATTAGGAAGTTTGTTGAATTATGCAATATATAGTTGATTAAATTTTTGTTCTGAATTTTTAAAATCGATTGAAATATTTAAAAAAAAATTGTGTTTCATAAAGATTTAAGAGTTTCGCCAATTTTTATATTAAAAACGAGATACTTTGTCGTTTTATTTTAAAATGAAAGTAAGTTTAAAATTGAAAAGTGTTAACAAAACAATAAGATAATTATATTTGCCTGGAAATATCTTAATTGTTGTATATGAAGTTGTGGAGAGATAAGTGTCAAATTATTTAGTGTTTGTTGATGCGATAATGTTTATTGTTATGCTACTGATGGACTACAATGGGAAAGAAAGTTTGAAGAGTTGTAAAGTGATTAATCTTAAAATAAACAAATGTTCACCCATGAGTATCCTGTTTTGACTGAGTGATAACAGACTAAGTAATAACTAATTGATCTTTGCGCCAAAAACTTAAAGTCAAGCAACTATCTGCAACAAAAAATGTTTTTTTTTCGGGAACTGTGCCTATATTTCGGTGAAGTGGCCAGAATATCTTTTGTCATATGAAAAAAGTGCTTCTCATCTTATAGGCGTTCACAATCAGCAGAACATTGTATCCCCTCCATTCCTACAAATATATAATATTATTTAAAAAATCATCTTTAAGTTTCAAATGCAAACTTATAGGAGCAAAAATTTGAAATAAGTTGCGTGAGAGCTCATGGATAACCAGGGACTCACACTGCCAACCATTCCTGTGGGTGTTTTATAGTTAATGGCAGGAATAGAGGGGACCTATAATTTTCTGCAAAATCTGATCTATTTATGTAAGAGGCTCTTACTCTTAATCTCTGGAAAAAAGATATTCTTGGAAGATTTGTCACTTTAACCAAAAAGTTAGAGGTTGTTGTCTTTATTTTCGAATTAAATATCAACAAAAATCACGAAAAAAAATGTATAGGGGTGTTTTAAATACAAAATTATTTTCAATTTGAATTTCAGTAGAACCAAGCGTCCAAGCGACCTTAAAATAACTCAATGATGATGAATAGAGTTCCTTTCCATCAAGGTATCACAATACCAAAAAATAAAACCTACAAAAAATTCGATTTCAGGTCCGTAAAGGAATTGAATGCTTGCGACAAGCACGAAAACTATGCGGCTGAACTAAAAGCTCTAAAAAACTAAAAATTGCATTTTCGTGATGTGGAAGTTGCAACCTTTCCGTCGAAGTACCGTACGATAAGAAATTAGAATTTTACTTAATTTCGATTGTTTACCCTAAAGAAGTTTTTGGATAGCGATATTTCCGCAATCGAGCATCTCAAGACGTGCGGTTGTAATTTAAGAAATAGTCATTAAATTTTCAAGGCCTTTTAGAACTAAAAACCAAAAGCTTCTACCTAGTCTGATTCTTGAAATATTTCCATGCTAAGTGTAATTACCTACTGTGTTTCGATGCAACGGCCTAAAAAAGTGGTTTGTTAGCGATATTTCTACATTCGAAACTTGAAAGTGATTTCAAAATTCAAAATTTTAAATTAGTTTTTGAGATCTTTCTAAAACTGATACTAAAAAAATTCAACGAGGTCAGGTCTAGTTCTCGCAATATTTTCATCCAAAGTGATATTACCATATTTCGTCCAATTTCAATTAGAATTGTTAAAACAAATTTTTTTTTGATGGCGATATTTAGTAAATCGAGACTCGTAAGTGGTTGGAAATTTCAAAATTGATTAACAGTTTTTTAAAGATTTTTCTTATACTATTACCAAAAAAATTCTACGAACTCAAAAGTTTCAGTTATAAGTAGAAAAAAGCGTTTGTCAAAATGTTTCCTTTTTCAATGTTTAGACTTGCTTCATTGCAGATTTCAATTTTCTATACGATTTGTATGGGAAGAAACACCTGCTCCTTTTTTTAATGTTCTATGTTCAAACTAATTGCTAAACTTTTTTTGTAAAAAATTAATCCACTACATATTATATAAAATTTCATTATGAAAAGGACCCATTAAACCTCAAACAAAATCTTTATATAATTATAAAATAATAACAACAGCAAAAACTGCTTATACTTTTTCTGAATTGTGGTAATATTTAAAATTTTTGGGGCGTTTTTTCTTTTTTTGTTCGGGAAGAATTCCTTTGTGAAAAGGGTACCAATTTTGCAAATTAAATAGAAAAAAATGTTTGGCCTACTAAAATATGATTAACAAATTGTACACAAAACTTTTCAAAACTTAAGAGGATTATTCTGCGACAGTGAATTAATAATCGTACAGAAAAATTAATATAAATTGCCTATACTTTTAAATTTTGAAATATGTGATTTTTTTTGTACTTTAAATAAGTTCAACAATTACCTACATCTAATTTTGTGTCGATTTTTGTTTGCTTTCATTTTGCAACTTTTTAGAGCAAAAACTTTTGTTTATTAATTTTTTTTTGTGCGTAACTCCTTATTAAATTTTTTTAGATTTAGATATTTTATTACATAAAAACTTTTAAGTTTACAAACTTGTGTTCGATTATATAGTATAATTTTCACGTAAAAAGATTAGATAATGGCTATGGCCTATTGCCGTCTGCCAGAATTTAAATAAAAATAATTATTTGAATATAAATAAACTAACACACTATACTAGGATTATGATATCTTACAAATTTCAATTAAATTAAAAAAAAAAAGATTCCTTATTATGTTTTGGGAGATTTTTCCATTTAAAAATTGGAGATATAATATTTTTTTTCATTTTTAGATTTTTCATATTTAGATTGATTATGTTTTTTTTGTATGTTTAAATTTCGTGCTCTTAAAACGTTCCAAAATTTTATCAAATTTTAAATTAAATACAAAACACTTGTTTTTGGTTAGATTGTTATTATAGTAGCTAAAGTACACAGATAAGGATTATTTATATGGAACATCATTACGGACAAATGGCCTCCAAGAACTTTCCGGTACATACGCACCCTTTTATCAAAATTTTTTATGACCATTTTGCATAAATGTGGCTGAATTCCCACCAAACAGTAAAACGTTGTATGATATATTTAATTTTTGATAATCATACAAATCTAAATACATACAAATTAATTTGTTTGTGCGCGCATAACTCGGCCGTACATTATCCCTGGGGACTTGGTGAAGGCAAGGATTGATGCAAAATTTTAAACAGTCTGACGTTAAGGTATTAACATGACACTACTTAACAATTTAGTAACTTTAAAGCTCTTTACTTATTTATTAAATTGTTTCAACATTTTAAGCATCACATTTATCCTATTTTCTTAATAAACTTCAACTGCAGAACATGCCTAAAAAAGTGACAGTTCGTGCAAACAAGTACGCAAACATACCAATTTCATTTATAAATGTCAAAGTGACGTTTGAATTAAAAAATTAAACAGGCATTTTGTGATTTTAACTTTAACAAAATGTTAAAGAGAAAGCACGGTGCTACCTCGTTTAAAATTTTAAAAATCCGTTTTTAACCTAGCATCACACAAAAAATGATTTAATATCGTACTTATAAATCATTTGCGTCATTGATCCTAAGGAATGACAATCAGCTTATATTGTCCCTCATGAAAATGGAATCGTTACATTTATTGCAATGTGCCAAAAAATTAACTGTAGAGGGTTGTTGAAGACCCTATAAATTTCATTTTCACTTTTTAAAATGCTTAAATTGATGAACAATTCTGTGCGAAGCCAAGCGGACCAGCATATCGTCGCTGTAGATCGAATACCTCGTAACCCAGAAAAGTTCACTTTTTTGGTAATGATGCACATTTATTGTAAACAACTTTTCGGATCTAATGAAAAATATCTTGTTAGCCTAAGAACGATAGTTTCAAAGCTAAACGCATAAATAGCAGGTCAATGTTATGGGTCCTCAATACTTTCATAAAAAGTTTTTCGTTTCTCCTGAAAAATTAACTTTTCTGGGTTACAAGGTATTCGATCTACAGCGAAGATATACTAGCCAATAAAAAATAATTCAATTGCTAAAGTTAAGAGTTTTAACGGGTGATTTTTTAGCTGGTTTGGTTTTGGCAACACTGGTTTTGACAGCTGACGTGTGTTTAGTACCTTGTGTCAGTGTCAAACAGCTTCAGTTTGGTTTGCAATTTAACCATGGATCGTCTTACAAATGAACAACGCTTGCAAATTATTGAATTTTACTATCAAAATTCGTGCTCGGTTTTATCGAAAAATTGTGTTCAGCGATGAGGCTCATTTTTGGTTGAATGGGTACGTAAATAAGCACAATTGCCGCATTTGGAGTGAAGATCAGCCAGAAGCATTGCAACAGCTACCAATGCATCCCGAAAAAGCCACTGTTTGGTGTGGTTTATGGGCCGGCGGCATTATTGGGCCATATTCTTCAAAGATGATGCGAATCGCAGCGTTACTGTCAATGGTGAACGCTACCGAGCGATGATAACAAACTTTTTTTTGCCCGAAATGGAAGTTCTTGACTTGCATGATATGTGGTTTCAACAAGACGGTGCCACATGCCACACAGCACGCGAAACAATGGCGCAATTGCGAGGCGAGTTTGGTGAACAGTTAATTTCACGTTTCGGGCCGGTCAATTGGCCGCCTAGATCGTGCGATTTGACACCATTAGACTATTTTTTGTGGGGGTATGTCAAGGCTAATGTCTATAGGGACAAGCCCGCTTCGATTGACGCACTGGAAGCCAACATCCATGCATTCATTCGTGAGATACCGGCCGATATGTGTGAAAGAGTATGCCAAAATTGGACTCAGCGGATGCGCTACCTGAGACGCAGCCGCGGTCAACATTTGCATGAAATTATCTTTAAACATTAAATTGCAAGGTTCAAACTATCGATTCAAATAAATATTTCATTCATTTTTTCGAATTTTTGTGTTTTTTTTTTTTTTTTAAAAGTTCTAAGCCTCTTAAAAAATCACCCTTTATATTTGTCTATATAAAATGTTCTCTTTTTCACACCACCTTTATAAGGATGGTAGAAACTAGAAGGCACATTTTTTATGTGGTATCCCCAATAGGCTTAATCCGCATGATTGTTTTTTTGTAAGTCATGATGATTTTTGGATTAATATATATTATGTATGTGCAGTACATTATATGATTCAAATTTCTTCAGCTTCGAACTGCAAAAAACTTCATTATTTTATAAGCATCAATTTTCAAGTTGGGCAATGTTTACTCCCCTCGAGCCAGGGCAAAGTAACACCGTTTTACGGTAATCCATTCTTATTAATAAGATATTCTTTAAGGGATTATAGTTGATCAAAATTGTCAGTTTTCAGTCCGGTATGTATAAAGTTATATGATATTATCAATACCTCAATTACATTATGTAATATGTATGTATATGTAGTTAACTCACCAACTTATAGCCAATGAATAATGATTTTTTGATTTATTTTTATGACTCATTCCATGAATCTAAAATGCTATACCAAACATATGGGTAGGGTAAAGTAATTATAAAAAATATACAAACATTCAGAAATGATTAAAAAGGACCTGAATTGCCTAAAAAAGGTCTAAAAATGTCACCATAAAAAAACTGTTAAGAGATCTACTATCTCCTATTCATATATATAAGTATATAGGTACCTATGTGTATCTAAAACCTCTCAAAAAGATACAGTTGTTGATATCATATTTTAACGGCCTTGGGTTGATCAACGCAACTGATCGTTGGTCGGCATTTGGTGGCGTCATATACTCAGGTAAGTCCCTCAAAAAGTTTCATTCATGAATTAAAATAGAAATAGGACCTTCTATAAAATCCGACAGGAAGTTAACCAACTATCCCATCCGCCACTTCATTTTCACTTTTATTTTTTGTATGTGAAAATATCAATTATTTGAATTAGACACGCGTCCTAAACAGAAAAAGGTATAAAACAAATACCAAGACCTAAAAATAGAGACTTTAACACCAATGTACCGGTCATCAATTATTGAATGGTCTACATACATTCTTCTATATATGTACATATATATATATGTATAGGCAATGTGGGAACATTTGTATACATATAGACCATGAAGGTAACCCATCATAAGTCCAACATGCACACTACTTCATGCTATTATAGCAATGACGACTGGTTCGGTTCCAAATTCAGCCTCACAAAAAGGTAATAAAATATGATATCAGTTAATTGGACTATTGGATAGATTTATGAGGTACGGATAAGGTTTTTTTTTTTGATAAGAACCCACATTCACCAATAGCCAACCTACGTGTCTTAATTATAAATAGAATTTTGTTTTCGTTTAAATTTTTTTAAATTTTTGTAATTAAAGCCGAGTATACAGTTCTTTTGAACAAAAAAAAAACATGAGTGGTAAAAATTTTTTTTTTCGGACGAAAAAAATCTGAGTTTTTCCACAAAATAATGGCACTGACATTGTTTTGCGCGAAAAAATATTCGTGGTTAATATAAGATTTCTTCTCAGGGTTGGTTCACATCTCGATAAAAAAAAATTAAACGTCAATTTTTTTTTACGCAAAAATCTTTCCCATAAGAAATGCATGTATTTTTTTTTTTTCGAGGAACTATATACTCGGCTTAATATAAAAATGTGTTAATTTCAATTTATGGTATAAAAGGCAAAGAAAAAAAACTATTTATAGAATTTTCCTTTTCATTATTCACACAACTTGTCATAGTTTATTTGCGCGGGTAAATGTTAAGCCAATGCTCGATGTTTTCATGACTTTTGGCTTTATTATGAAATATGACTAGGTATATGAATTCAAAATATTCTTTTTTCGAAATTTATTATGCAGGGTGATTCCCATAAGATGTGAAAATAAGCTGTAGTGTGTAAGTTTAGTGGATACAAGACAAAAATAAATCGTATGGGAGGGGGGCAGAATTTAAAAAAAACGACTTGAATAAGATACAAATTTTTTAAAAATCAACGGAAACTTTTACAATGTCATGCTATAACTTTTTAAAGCTTGCAGAAATCCATTCATTAATCCTGTTTTTAAATTAAACTGTTTTATATAATTTGTCGAAATGAACAGTTTTTTTTTAAATGAGTTTTCAAACTAAAAATTAAAAAAAAAATTACATTACTTCTGCAAATGGATAATTATTTTACTATGGATAATAATAATAAACAAGGTATGTGTGAAATCATGTGGCGTTTAAATAAAATGTTTCTATTTCGTGGTTTTTTTTTAATGTGATTTATTGAATACGTGGCTACTTCGAATGAAACAAAATTGTGAATTTTAGATTTAAATTAAATTTTCTCAAATATGTACATTAAAAAGCACTCTTGAGATCTTTCTTGTTTTATCATTGTATCATTCAAATCACGAAAAAAATTTGCAACTTTTTTAATAAGTGACATGTTTGTATAGCTTCAAGTCAATCAATCAAAAATGGCGACCAATTGCAAAATGGATTCAAAATATAACAACATTTAAAGACGACTTAAATAGGAAGACCAATAAAGAATTTTGAAGAATGTAGTGAACGCACAAAAAAAAAAGTCGCGTTCAAGAACTCATCTCGCAACATAGTAAAGAGGAGCTTAGCTATGTTGCTGAAATTACAAGTGAATCTTCATGTTCTCTTCAAAAAACGGCTTTAACTATGCAGCAAAGCTTAGGTTTATCTACGAGAAAGTATGCTCTTTTACGTTCTGTTGTTAATTCTGTGCTCAAAAATTTTTTTCCAAGCTATCACAAATTACAAATATATAAAGCAGAACTCTGGCTTGAAATTGCTGCTGTTTCGGAAACTATGGCTGAAGTTAACTTCCAATCGCTATTAAATAAAGCATTATTGAAATTATCAAAGAAAATTTGTTGTGCCGTGAAATAAGGTTTATGGTAATAACGCCGAATCGACTTTATTTGCATATAAATTGGAAATAACGTTGAATTTCCGAATTTTCAATGCTCGGCTTTATTTCCAATTGTAGCTGTTTGAAAGAGTAATAATGTTTATGGATTTATCATCTTGGCAATCGACTTCCTTTCCCAACTGAAAAATCAATGTTCGACGTTATTCCTAGCAATATTCGATTTTAATTCCAAAAAAGAGTTTGTAGTACTGTTCAGGAACTTGTAGCAGGACCTTGTAGCACGATAATTTATGTAATTATATGTCTATATTGATGACTGTGTGAGGGACACTGGTGGCGTGGGCGACGTAGGTGATGCGGGAGACATGGGCGACGAAGCCGCTGCTGATGCTGCGCCGCGACCGCCGCGGGTGACACGCGCTAATTTTGTATGGGTTTAATAAATTCTATGTTCTATTAAATAAGGTAGTACTTTGACATTGGGTATCTATTATAATGTGATGTTTTCATTTAAAAACGTTTACCAACCGTTTATTTTCAAAATATAATAAAAATGGCTTCAAAATACTTTTGTTTTGCTGAATTGATGCTTCACCATTAAGAATTTTTTTGGGCTTAAGAGCGGCAAAAGTACAAATTTGCAGAAACATATCCATATATATAGAAGTAAGCTTAACCCCAAGAATTCCATAACGTCATTTGCAGGAAATTTTCTGTTAGATCGCAGAGAAACAACGTTATTTGCAAAGAGAAATAAAACATATCTTTTTTGTGTGCTTCTCCTGTATGTTTTTTATTATTTTCGTTAAACTAAATTTCGAATCTATTTCCCAAATTATTTCGGCATTGGTACCAAATAGATTCCATTTCTTTAGCTTTTATTTCCAAATTGAATTTCTACATCATTGCCACTTCATACTTTTCTACATTATTGCCACAATTTTCGACATAATTAATCTTTCGTTATGGAAATAAAGTCCAGCATAGAAATATGGATTTCCAATTTTATTACCATCTACCTTATTTCACGGCACCAAATTTGTCATCTTTTGAGAATACGAGTACTTCATTCGACCTTATATGCAGGTGGGGCTGTGATGGCAGTTTCGGCCACAGCAATTATAAGCAAACATTTGAAAATAGTGATAATAAAGACAGTTTCTTATTTGTTACTGCTTGTGTGCCCTTGAAATTAGTAGATACCATCAACATCAGAGATGTTTAGGTAAATTCCCGACCAGGTTCTATATACGTATTTCTGTAGACATATGAAATTAAATTTTTTTGAAAAAAAATGACGACTTGCGGGCATATCAGAGGAAGATAGTGATTAATTTATGTATTAATTTTTTTATTTTCATTATTATTATTATTAAATATGTAAAATTTAGATCAGAAATTAAAGGAAAAATTTCATAGAAAGTTCGCTGCTCAACTCTTTTGTTCCGAACGAAACCTGACGGGACAGAAGTACAATTCTATTCATATAAATCATATAAAATCAAGTTTATAACATAGATAGATTGATTGATATGTAATAAATGGGTATTAGTAAATGAGGTTTCATTCATAAAACCACGAGATATTAATTTCGCCGATTTTCCCATACACTCGTCCCACTATGGTCGTGGTGAAAAATTTTACAGACGGACCGAGTTTATAAATAATTTACGTCTGGATGTCAAAAATGAACATCGAGGATAAATTAATTGTTAAGATTAAGATCTATTTGAGCTTGCAAATGTAATTTTGTCAGAACACTATTTGGGTTGGCCTGTAAGCAATTATTTATATTTGAAAGTTATTCTTATTCCAATTTTATAGAATAGAGGGGGCAAGTTTTTGAAAATGTAAATGGATGCAGAATTGCTTCAAAACTGATAATGGAATTCGTTGGCTCAATGAATATGAAAAGTCGTTCATAAGTTAATGATTTATTAAATTACGAATTATTCGTTGATTAACAAAATTATTTAATATTTAAACGTAATGAATTTATTTCCCAAAAATAAATTCATTCATTCCGGATGGAAGCAGCGGTATTACTTACCACACCGCAGCCAAGTATAAGTATAAATTTGGAGTTGAAACCAAGTACACTGCTGATCCGAATCGAAAAATCTTAGACAAACAATTTCGTTTCTCATCAGCAGCATACTGAAGTATTCCTGTTTTCTTTTTTTTTAACAGTAGTAGTCTTTCCTGAGTTATTGGTTCATTACCTATAATGTTTTAAAATTATAACTGTCGAAGTATTAATTTTTGATCTCCTCTTTAAAATCTGTGTTTAAAAAATCTTATAAAATAAGTTAGATTTTGGGATCATGACTTCATCTAGAACTATAAATGTCTGAATAATCTCCGAATCAAATCTTTAAGATTTTTTTGTAATGTTTTTTATTCATAAAATACCTAAGTAAGTAATTCATTTTATCTATCGTTATATCTATACATAGTTTTAATAAAAGAATTTTAAAGCTCTGGCTTAGCCATCAGCTCAATTGGCAAAATTATACTGAATGATTAAAATTTACAGTTATATTATTTAAATAAATTCGGTCATTAATAAGTATCTATATGTATAAATTAATTTTAAAAAACTATATATAAACTATATTCAAAATAATTTTGTATATTGAGTTTGAATGATCACTTTAAATGAATGCAATTAAAAAGACACTAAATCGTCTTTGTTTACCCTACGTTTCGCCAGCTTTTATCCAGTTTCCTCTAGTATTTTTTTTAAATATATTATTCTTTGTATTTTGAGAAACAACAGGTGTGTTGTTTTGCAATCCTGGAAACAATTAGTTGAAAAAATGACAACGGGGATTAGCGACGCCATCACAGAAATAAAATATAGTTTTCATACAAACTATCGATAACAAGTACTTATGTAATTCACGCCGGTAACACAGTTTTGCTGTGCACTTAAGTTTAGCTCCGAATTTTCTCTGGGTTTAGCTAAGCCCGCATGGGGATTAGTTGTTGGTATAGATTTAACAATTGTTTAGTACCGACGTCGTTTTTTCATCACATTCCCTCCGAGCTTTGCAAAAAAAACACCTAATTACATTATTGGTTTTATTGGTTTTCCAAATTTACTCTTAATATCAGAACCATTGGTTTTAAATAATAATGAAATGAGATAGAACATTCTTTTTCATTTTTTCGTTTTGCGCAACATTTGGTATTTAAATTGTGGCAAAAATTATACGTTGCCTCGAAATGGCCCTTTTTCTCTGCAAGGCACATTTTTATCTCAGTGTTATAACAAATATCAGAATATTCAATATTTTATTATGTATATCAAAAATAATCACATGGAGCTTCACCATAAAACTGCTACAATAATACAGGGCGATGGTATGGTGATGCAGCCTCAAAACAAGGGATCATTGTCTGTTACTATTTAGAGTTTCGAAGAAAATGACCAAGGGCTCACGGTGACTTCAGTCTATATAACATTACTTGATCCAGGATTATTTCTTGTGTGCATTGGAAGAAATGTCACTAGTGGGCGAATGGTTTTACCAAGTTGGAGCCACAGACACAGGGCCAGGGAATGTCTGGACTTTTTGGCCTAAAGATTTCCTGGGGCCTATTTCACCAAACACTTTTTACTTTGCAACTTTGAAACTTTGCAAAAAAATAATTTCCTGCAAAGTAAAAGTGCAAAGTGTTTTATAAAATTTTCTAAGTAAAAAGACTTTTCACTTTTCAATTTTTCAGACTATTTTTAAAAAGTGAAAAGTAAAAGTGTGTCACCAATTTTTAATAGAATTTTGCATTTGAATATGTATTTTGCAAAGTTGTAAAGCAAAACTTAGATTATATCAATTTAGATAATTTGCAAAGTTAGTGCTTGTATGAATGATCTATAATGCGGTGCATTTTATTTAAATAAAAGATATCATGGAATACCTAAATTTTTCATAAATTTGCCCATAATGTGAGATCACAATCTCATAATTATATCATTGCAATTCTTTGCTCTCCAAACAAACCTCTTCAGCTGTTCAAACTGTAAACTAAACTAAAAAGAAAAATGATAGCGATTAGAAAATCATTTTGTGATAATTTTTAAAGATATCGATTGTACATATAGCCAAGAAATCACCAAATACCTCATCAAAGATAAATTATTATCTATAAAGAAAGTCCAATCACCACAGTATGATGTTATGATAATAAGTCTGACGAATGTGGTGTGGGGCATAGGTCCTTGTCTGGTAGAAGTCTACCAAATTGTATAATAATCATCATCATAATACAAATTTACATAAAAAAGTTTATGATAACAAATCGTACAGAAATCAGTTAAAAAAACGGCAATAATGGTTGTTGGAGATATAATTGGTTACGTGGCAATCTATGTAGAAGTGATACAATTATATCAAACACTCATATATGAGTATCATACAGAAGAAAAATCAAATCTTATCTTTAAGGCATTATCTCACAGGAGATACTAAAACTTTTAGCTTGATTTTAACTTTATTTTTATTTGTCATTTGGCATTTTGACCTCCTGTGGCGTGGAAGATATAGCACAACTTTCAATATACTCATTTTTAAGTTATTATATACGTCATATACCTCTTAGAAATTACTATTGTCATCGAGGCTGTTTGAGCACGCGTCATAGCCACTCACTTCCGGCAGTTGTGGCCGCGACGCCACCGATAACGAAAATGTCTTTAAACACACCCTATAACACAAACAAAAAGTGTAATATTGTTTTACCGATTTATTATAGTCAAGTCATAGTTTAAGGTTAAAAAAAACTTTATCTTGGGTGCAGCAATACAATTAAACTCATTCACAAGTTGTTGCGAATTTCTCAAATATAGTTCTTTTCCTTTTGTCGATGATGAGTAATTGTATTTTTGATAAACTAATACTAGGTATATAACATCGATAACAGGATTTAAGAAAATCCCCAAGGTGACACATTTCCATTTATGAATTATAATTTATGCCACTGGAAGGATTATAAAGACCTATATACCTACATATTTTATGTAAATAGCATCAAAGTGGGTCTCGCAATTCTGCCCGTCTGTTCTTTAGCTAGATATGCAGCCTAAACGGGTGGGTCGATTTTCTTTAAAATTGGTACCTAGTGCATTTTAGATACTCCCCCGACACTTAATTTTCATTTTTAAGGACCAAAGAAAATAAGAAAACTAATAAATTGTGTACAATATACGAAATAATATTGTAGAATGAACGAACTAGCTTTAGTTACTTAACAATTACGTTTGTACGAATTATGAAACATTTCTGGTTTAAGATCCTTTATTTTTGTAGAATACACGATTACATTTCTATATACTACGAAATGCTTTTGTTAATATTTTACAATTAAATCGTTCATTCTACGAGTTTTTAGGATTTTAAACTACGAAAGTTTCGTATACTACACACACATAGTCATAGAAGCATATGAAACACCATCGTGTACTCTCTTTCGCCAGATGGATTAAACCACAAAATTAAAATTAAAAAAAAAAAATGGTTAAATTTTTACACGTTTGTTTACTTATAATAAATTTTAAATTTTTTTTAATGTTAATAAGTTTTCATCATCATCAGGAGACACCTTTGTTTCTTCTTTTCTAACTATAAAAAAATGGTCATTTTGCATAATGTTTAAAAGAATAAGAAAAGTTTACTTACTTTGCGGTGCGCGTGGCGGTCAAAAAGCATGTGAACACGTTCCGAGTAAATGAAATTGTGTGAAATAAAATTGAAATTGTTTTTGCATGCGAATGCTAAAGAGTATGACTAATATTACAAAAAAAGATCGTAAATAATACAAATGCATGTTTGAAAACACAAAACGTTCGTATAAAATAGGAAATTATATTGATAGCATAACGACTGTGTTGAATATGCGTAATTCTGCTTTCCCTGAAAAAAGATATATTGAGTACATTTTACAAATTTTTTTGTACAGATCACGAAACATTTGTGTGAAAAGTAGTTACAAATGTACTTTCGTAAATTTTAAAAATTTTTCGTATTTTTGAATATTTTGATCTCTATGTTTTGGCTACGAAAAATTTGCTTATTTTACAAAATTTCGTATATTAAACGAAAAATCGATCTACGAAAATGTTTTGTAGTGAATTTACGAAATATTTTTTTGGGTGCCGGTTTTAAAACACTTTTATGTTAAGTACCGTTATTTTTGGTTTTATGAATAATTTTAATGTAAAATCTGCTATATAATGTGTAAATACTGCTCGGTGCCAAGTTTAACAAAAATCGAACAGGTCGTTTTCGAATTATTAAGTTCTCAACAACAAAATTTAAATTTTTTATTTAAATGCTATACCTATGATTTGAAAATTTTGACACACAAAACTTTTAAAGCTTTATGAAATATTATACCTACAAAAAATTGATCAAAATTAGTTTCTCTCTCAAACTTATATATTTAACAGCATAGTGTTTTGGGGAATTCTAGACCCTCCCAACCTCCCAAGGTTACCGTTCGCAGTTTAGACTCACTTGTATAGAAAGTATAGACATATACAGCCAAATTAATAAACGTGGAAAAGCGAAGGGTTAGGTCTTATTCCGTGGACTAAGTGCAAAATGTTATGAATAATAAAAAATATCTAAAACTTGACGTGTACTAAGTTAAACCACCGGAGAAGGTGGTTTGGCGAAGGAATAAGAACCAAATATCTCAAATTTATTCAGAAATAAAAAAAAATACCTTAGTGAAGATTGCTAATTTAACTTTGAATAAAATTAATAATCTGTGCTATATTTATCGAGTTTTTAAACCATTAATTCTAATTATTGGACAATCAGCCATCAAACACCATAAAAAGAAAACTATACAAAAATACATGTACATATATATATGATCTAATGGAAGTGCTAAGGAAGAAATATATGTAGATTTTCCAAGGAAAATATGAGGAAACTCATTGCGGTTGTTGACGATGACCTAAATGGGGACCCAAGAGGTGGACATATTTCTGTCGGTTTGGAAGTTATGGCGTCCATCAGATACATTCCATTTAAATAAATAAAAACAAAACAAAACAGAAAACAGATACAAC
The DNA here is from genome assembly GCA_929447395.1 of Epistrophe grossulariae. NCBI lineage: Eukaryota > Metazoa > Arthropoda > Insecta > Diptera > Syrphidae > Epistrophe > Epistrophe grossulariae. The sequence goes on along the minus strand of OV839567.1, from coordinate 32,793,306 downwards.
ACAAATTGAAAAATGATAATAATTTTGACAGAAATATACTAACAAGAGAATTCTTAGGTGTGTTTGGTAACTTGAGCTCTTTTTTTTACAAATTATCACAATTTTCTGTCAGGACCCATACGAAAAATACCCAAGTTTGCGAAACTTGGGGAAAATTTCAAGTTACCAAACAGGCATCTTATTTACTGCAGTTGATTTTCTTAAGGGATTTCTGGTAAACGTCAATTTACTATTCAAGGAACATTTTGGTTTTATTCATGGAAATTTTTAACCCATAGCTTAACTCTTATTCCCTGCTTTAGTTAACTCGTGGAATAAAAAGGTGGAATAAGCGTTTTTTATTACTTTGGCTGATAGTGAGCAGTGACTAAGTTCACCATCACCAACGGCACATAATTTATTGTGTGTTTCGAAGTAGCCTGAATGAGTGAACAAGTGTTTGTTAGTGGAAATAGGGGTTGAAAGATTGGATTTTTATTTTTATATATTATAAAGGGGGTGGAGAACTAATATGTGATATTAACAAATAGTGCGTTGAGAAGAAGAGGGGATTATTCTGATTTTCATATAACTTTAAATTATTAAATTAAGGAATTAAATTTTTGATTTAACGTTACACAGTATGAAGAACTTTTTAACTTGAGTTATTTTAATATTTTAAAAGAAATAATAGAATAATAGAAATTCAAATTTGCAATTAATTTGGTTTGTCCTTTTTTAAATGAGGTTTGTAATTGAGTTGTATTGTTTTTCTTCCGAATCAACAATCTGTCAAGGTTTCAACTTTCTAGAGAAATTTAAAAGATACAAATCAATAACTACAAACATTTTAAAGATACAAATCATTAACTACAAATGTTTAAAAGATACAAATTAATAACTACAAATGTAGTAGTAGTAGTAGTAGTAGTGGTGCTTTATTATTTCTATAATTTCAGAAGTTATTTTTTTTTTACAAAATACACAATAGCATTGGCTTTTGCCGTCAGCCGAGAATGATTGTTTTTCCTGAATAATATATGTAGTAAATCTTGTTTTAATATTAATATAATGATATTTGTATATATGTATATGTATAGTTAAAATGCTTCGTTTATTATTTGTTGCCGGTATTTAAGTGCAGTTCTTATGAAGTTATATAGCAGGTTCCAGTTTTCTCCGTTGAAGATTCGCAGGATTTCATCCATTGATAGCGTACTTTTTCCCCAAACTGATATTCTTGTTGAACTAAGTATGGGGCAGGTACCCACGAAGTGTAGTATGTCTTCCCTTACCCCTAGATTGCACATAGTGCACTCCACATCTGTGTTATTAATGTAAGGCAGGTAATTTAAATATAATAGCTCTCCCCTGGTTTTAAAAATGGTAGATATCATATCTAGGTTGAAGTTGTCATCAAAGTAGTTATTTTCGCCAAGGTCATGTTGAAGTAACTTATATGTATTTCGTGACTGACTTTGTTGGCTTTGTCTCTTAAATTCGTTTCTCGAAGACTCTTCTATTTTTGTGATTAGGTCTCCTAACTCACTCTTTAAGGGACCCTCGTTGTAATCACTTAAACTGACGTTGTGGTCGCTGGCTAGCTTCGAACATTCGCCAAAAAATTGTAGGTTTCCTCTTTGAAGATACTTCGCAATTTTATGAGGTAGACGGTTACTAGATTGAAGCATTACTTTCTGGATATAAGAGAAATGGAGTTGGAGAGTGTGTATATAAAGTGGTGGTAGACCAGTTTCCAGATGCACCATATAATTTGGGGTATTATATGGTAGTCTGAAGATTTTTTTTACAAAATATTTTAGCAGTTGTTCCACCTCTTCATATTGAAATATCCCCCAAACTTGTGCAGCATAGCACATTATGGATCTCATAACTGCATCGAAAATTTTATATTTCGCGCTCGGAGCGATATTTCTCTTGCTCAATACACCATTCCAGCTACTATTAATTGCACGTTTAGATTCTTTGAGTTTGTGTTGCAGATGTTTTCTGAAAGATAGCTGTGGGGTATGAGGACACCAAGATATTTATACTCCCTAACTATCTCGAGGTCTTCATTGTTCCATGTCCATTTTTCGTTTCTAGCAAATCTTCCACTTCCTTTGCGGAAAATCATGATCTTTGATTTCGCAGTATTTAGTTGTAGGTTCCAGAGGTGACAATATTGTTGGAGTTTATTTATCATAAGTTGCATCATGTTCGGACTTTCTGCTAGCACGACAATATCATCTGCATATAGTAGAAGCTTTATTGCAACTCCATCAAAAACTATTCCACCAGCTAGTAATTCTGCGAGGTCATCAAGGAAAATTGAGAATAGCACTGGACTCAGAAGGCATCCCTGTTTGACTCCTGTTTTAGTTTGAAACCAATGAGACAATTTGTTTCCATCCCATACTGCCGTGAGATTGTCTTCATACAGACTTTGCAAAACATTTAGCATCTTCGTTGATATGCCTAGGTTACTCAGTTTGAAGAATAGAGCTCTTCTGTCTATTGAGTCGAACGCTGCTTTAAAGTCTACAAACAACGCGTATAATTTTTTTCCTCTATCCAGGTACGTCCGCGCTTTGCAAGTAAGGGCGAATATGTTGTCAACCGTAGAGTAGTCTTTTCGGAAACCGGCTTGAAGTTCACTTAGAAGATCTTTTTCTCGAATCCAGTTAGTAAGTCTTTCCAACATGATCCCCGTAAATATCTTGGTAACTGTATTGAGGAATGAGATCCCTCTATAGTTACTTGGGTCTTTCGGGTCACCTTTCTTTAATAGAGGAAAAATTATATTTTTCTTGAAGCTATTTGGTGTCGTTCCACACTTAAAAATAAAGTTGTAAGCCTTTGTAAGCTCTTCAAGAAAGGCTTCAGTAGAGTTTGTGAAGAATTCATATGGGATACGGTCTTCCCCAGGGGCTTTGTTAGCATTGCAGCGGTTTTTGACTCTGCTCACATCTTGTGTGGTTATTGGCCGATCAAGTGATTCTTCCTCTATAAACGGTAACGCAAAGTGTAATATATTTTCATTGAGGGTGTTATTCAAAAGTATTTCGAAGTGAGTTGCTAAAACAGGAGCATCTACTTTTATATTCTGTCGAAAGGTTGTGCCATTTATTGCCTTGGCGATCTTCCAGAAGGATCTGCTGTCTTTAACATCCTTTAGCAACGCTACCATTCTGAGTCTGAAAGCTTTTTGTTTCTGCTCACAGATAATTTTGTACTTTTTGTTTGCTTCTTGGTACAGATATTTGCTATACGTGGTTCCATTTTTTCTTAGTAGCCGTAAGAAGGCAAACGACTTTTTTCTAGCTGATTTGCATTCCCAGTCATACCAGGGCTGTTTTCCTATTTTTCGTTCTGGCGACTGAAACGGTCTTGCAGCTTTGATTATACAGGTTGTCAGCCCATCTGTTCCGTTGATAGTTTCAAATAAACTCAGATTTATCAACATCAGTTCCTGATTAAGGTTTGATTTGTACCTCTCCCGTATTCTGTCCTTCCATTGCAATTTTGGCAACAAGAAACAACTTTCAACAGCGTTATCTACATCAGAGTTGAGTTTAATCTTTGCCGATATTGGTTGATGGTCTGAATAGATTAGCTCATTTACCTCAAAATCATCAACACACTCAAACCATTTACCTTTGATGAGACAGTAATCAATTGTTGAGCATGCAGCACCCCTTATAAATGTTAAATTTCCTTCTTTGTCACTTTTTGACCGGCCATTTAGTAATGTAAGTCCAATAGTTTCGCACATTTCCACTATTTGTTTCCCGTTTCCATCGATTTTCTTATCGACTTATGACCTGATCTCCAACCCTACCATTGAAGTCTCCAATAAGCATCAAATTTTCTTTCTCACATTCCAATAAGAAGTTATATAAGTTGGAAAAATCTTCCACCCGTTTGTTGCAATTTACGTAAATTGGTATTAAAAACATTTTTCCTCCTTTATTCACAATTTCAATTATTTCCCTGTTCAATATATTTGCGAAATTGCATTTAAATCCATTCATTTCTTTTTTAATGCCATATAAAAACCCTCCACTAGCCCTGCCATGTACAGCCGATCTCACTGCTGGTATCTAATGAAGTTCATGATGTTTAAAAAAATTCTCGAAACGTTCCATATTCTTATCTACATAAGTCTCGTACAACATAAAAATATCATATCTATTAATAAATTGAAAAAATCATAAAATAAAATTTTATTGGCTAGCCCTGCAACATTAAATGATAAAATACTTAAATACTGATATAAATTATTACTATTAACTTTTTTGCTAAAACTACAAATGTTTGAATGACTGAGTTGCATAATTTTTTTAAAATTTAACACTTTTCTGCTTAATAGGAATCAGTTGCAAATATGTATAATATGTTGGTACTTGGTATCCTTTTTTTCATATGAACCCACTATATTATATCCTTTTCAATATTTTTTTTATTGCTATATTGGTCGAAGAAAAAGTTTGGAGGTACAAAATATTCAGCTTGAAATTTTGAAAATTTCTTATCATGTGTATGTTTCTCTCTGGTAAGAATGAGACAAATATAGGGCAGATATGTATACAAAACCTTTTTTTTTCAAAATGCAATTTTTAAAGGCATTTTGGAATTGAAATTTATAAAGAGACTTTCAGGTACAAAAATATCCTTCCAACCAAATTTTTGTTTCTGGAAACAAAATATAATAAATACAAAATATGTATAATATGGACAAATTCAACTTTAAGCATGACCTTATTAATTAAAAAATTAATGTATTTCCTTTTAACACATAAAGTAAATTAAAACCCACCCACTAGTAATTAAACATCCGATTGACAGTGATTTCCGTTTAAAGCATATACAAAAAAACACTCAAACAAAATATCAAACGACCTCAGAGACACCGGCACGCACTGGCAAGCCACAAATAAACTTAAAATAAATACATAAAGTGTGACGTTTTGTAATGTTCATAGTTTGAAAAAAAAATGACTGTCGAACAAAAACTAAGAACAACAAAAAAAAAAACAAAGCCATACCGCCGCCGCCGGCCGCACGACATTATGCGAAGACCGACAAAACACCAACAACAACAAATGTCAATATTAGTTGATACCAATTTATATTTGAACATTTTTTTTGTTTCCGATTTTCTTGGTCTTGTTGTCTCATTTGGGTTCGTTAAATTTTTGTTTTTTTAATTTTTGTGGCTAAAACAAGGTGCACAATAAGAAAACAAGAAAATTAACAACTTTACTCTTTGGTAAATAAAAATTGGTTGAAATGTTTTCTGTTCTATATTATACAATGACTTGAGTTTGAAACGAAGAATAAGAATCTGAAACAAAAATACTTTCCTCACTCCGACCGGACGCACGGTCGGTGATGATTTTTGTTGACTCTTTCGAATGCTCATTGCTCATCCGTCCTTTCTTGGCGGCAAATATACCGTAACAAGTGTCAACTAAATTCATCATTGATTTTCTGTTGAACATAAAAATTAGATCATTCAACAGAGAATAGATCGTCATATTAGTCAGTGATGATGTAGTGTCATATACGCAGGTACGTCAAGTTGACAAGCCGCCGCACCGTTTCTTACTTTTGTACCACCAATTTGTGCGTTTCAGTTTGATATTTTGATTGCTAAATACAATTCAACTTTTTGTCATTCAGTATTTTTCTTCTGTAGATGGAAGGTCAGCAACAACATCAGCAGCAACAACAACAGCAACAACCTATGGAACTTATAACGGAAATAAAAACAGAACCCAGTAATGAGCAAGTACCTTCGCGAACACCAACATCTGAGGAACAGCATCAAAACCTCCAGGAGCAGCAGCAACAACAACAACAACAACAACAACAACAACAACAGCAGCAACAGCAGCATTTGCAACATCAACAACAACTTCAACAAGAGCATCAACAACACCAGCAACAGCAGCAGCAACAACGAAAGGAAAATGCCCTCAACGTTTCTAGACTTTTGCGCAGTGACCTTATCGATCCCACGTCTGTGCCAATTGCCAGGACACAACAACGACGCATTCTGACAACTGCGGGAACTTTGCGGTGAGTGAGTGTTTTTAATTGAAAATGACAGATCGCGTGATAGGACTGAAACGCTTTCGTTGTATTTTACGTTCCTAGTAAAAGTGTTTTTTTGTTCAGAACATTGATGTGTATATGTAGTTCCATTTGATAAGAAAGTACATAATGCCCTTTAGACAATGTTGCGTTCACTTTTTATAGACACGCTCGTAGAGCTGATTCAAATTTGCAATAGTGTCATAGTCTTTTGAGAGAATCATCTGAATAAAAGTGTTTGAACTATTAATTCACAACCAGTCGATGAATATACATAAATAGTGGAAGATGATGAATGGAAGATCATATACATATATGTACATGTGGTCGCTAAATGTTTTGTGCATTAATTGTCTGGTATGTGTCTCTAGTGATGAATATGCGAACGTTACTTTTACGATACATGCCTCATTATGAATTTGGCATGAGAAAATGCATAAAGTACCTATATTATCTAGAGAACCGCCTCGTAGCCCCCTTGCCTAAAACACCCGCAAATTTTATTTGAACATATAAAGAAAATTTTAAACTCTTAGATTATTAGAGATACAATAACAAACGATGTAGTTCAAAAAGATGAAAAATTGAAAAACATCCGATTTGCGTTCTTTTAAATGCTTATATCTTTAGATCCAATGCTCCAGTTTTCAAAATTCAAATTAAAGCCAGAATGAAAAGCTTGTACCAGCTACAAAAAAAAAAAATTTTAAAACCGTTCAAAATTTCACATTAAAAACGCAAAATCCATAACAGTGTCATTGTGTTGGTGCAGTTCTATTTAAAATGTATTGGGCGACTAATACATGCTCACCCATGGGATGAAATCTCTCAGTGCAGCTTGTAGAGTGAAAGAGAAAAAACCCTGAAGTCGGTTCTCTATATATAATATATTTATTTACTCTATGAGAAAATGGATGCACTATATTTCCGCTTATGTTGAACTCTGGGAGAATATTATCGATTTTGTGGATTTACAAGCACATTTGATGAATTGAAACATTATCGAAAACTTGGCTTAATCATTAGGCCAACATCATAAACAACTTAGGAAAAAATCAGAACTACTGGATCTGACGCCAGATCTGATGATAAAGTTACTGGACTATTGTGTGTAAAATAAAATTTTCCTGGAGTCGGTAGCATTATCTGTTTTCGATATATTCAAGCAAAAAAAAGTTTTTCAATAAATTTAAGTAGTTTTGTTTTTGAATGTTTTTGCTTTAAAACAAAAACAGTCAAAGCTTTTCAACTAATTTAAGCATGTTTTTTGATTTAAAAAAAACTCTGTGTTGATTTTTGTTTATTCTTTTCAATTCCTAATAATGTCGTTATATGAAGAATAAAATTAATCCAAATTCGATGACATTCCTTGTTCTTAAAATATTCGAGACAAAAAACTTTTAAAACTTTTCTTTTTAAATTGGATGTAGTAAGAGAGTCGCTAATCGAATTTGTTTGAAAACCTTTTCTGCAAAATAAAATTTGTTCGAAATCGATATCTCTATACGTTCTCAGGATATTGTAATGAAAAAAGGTATCACGAACGTGCAAACGTACCGTACACACACACACATATATAGACATCTCGAAACGTGGATATATGAAAAAAGTATCGATTCGGCAAATCGGACCAATTACAATAAATTTCAATGAGAAGTTAATATAAGACCGACAAAATTGTCCATTTAAATTTTGAAAATTTTAAACTATGTAAAACTTACAGAATATATTTGTTTTAATTTTTGCCTTTGGAAGTGTAAATGTAAATACAAAGTTTTCAAGTCTTTCGATACAAGGCGCTGGAAAATAAAATCTCAAAATCTAATAACTATGTATACTATATACACTCTACCACAAATGGTGATGCTTTCGATTAAATTTTTTATAACATTTTCTTTATATTGTATAGAAAAATGAATTTAAGACAGTAAGTCTGCTGTATAATACCACAACCATTTGTCTTATATTAGTATAATAACCTTGTGCATATAACGTCCTAAGAAAATTTATATAATAAATCTCTTTTTATATTCTTTGAATCTTGAATGTTTATAGTTTGCCAAGGTTCAGCAGTATGTACTCAAAAATGGATGTTATTTTGTGTGTTATCGGATTGAAAACTATTGAACCAATTTCACGAAAATTTTCAGAATTGGCCGTGCCATTGACATTGATACCGTAAAGTTAAGAACGTGGTTTGAGTAAAATTCGTCCACAACTATACTCCTATTTAATTCTTCTTATTTATTTTTTCTTCATTCAATGTCCTGAGAAATTAATAATTTTTTAAGTTAGCTCTCTCAAATTTTTTGTATGTCATGTCTAAGATTTTCCTCCCATCTCCGAGTCTACTTTTTGTATATTTCATTATTTTTTTTTATTCTCTGGAAAGCTGAAAATTTGTCTTTAAGCTTCAAGTATGAAATATGTAAGTTTTGTTAAAATTCGCCGGCTACCTCGTCCAATTTTTTTATAACTGTATTAAACCCCTTAAAGTCGAATTTTTGTAATTAAGATAATTGTAATCCAATACTAGGACTGTGTAACTGCTATGAAAATCCATTTGCTGTCACGCTCAATTCTCTTACAATATATTTGAAATTTGAATTTGTTTCCTTGCTGTGAAAAAGTTTGTTTTAGAAGTAATTTAAAAAAAAAAATACTAAATAGTTCTTTCTTTCTTGCACACGCAGAAAAACATCAACTATCCGCACTAACTGCAATAACTTCTCTGTCGTTCTTAATGACGTATTTCAAACCGACGATGACATAGTAACGGTTTTTGTATGATTGCTTCAGAATTTTACCACAAGACAAGATATGGAAATGTTGGCAAGATCATCGAGCGGTTCGAGCAGAAGGGCTTCAAATTGGTCGCCATGAAATTCATGTGAGCTTCCAAAGTCTTGTTGCGGAAATAGTAGTCAAAATTGTCTGCTCGTCCATTTTCCCCAATTTTATTAATTACATAAGCTTCAACCCAGTAGTGGCAATAGAGCGGGAAGTTTTGAACGTCGTCAAGACCGTTCTTAAGATCTTGGACTTAGGTGATTAGTATTCTGGGTTTGCTGTGATTTCTGCATCCCCGTTAGACGCAATATCCACGGTTCCGATGCTAATTGAATCGGCAAGCAAGGAAATCGCTCTATGGTTCAATGAGAAGGAATTAGTTTAATATACACCAGTCGCTAAGAACGGCCTTGCCTACTGATTAGGAGAATTCGTCGTACTTTGTATTGTAGTATTAAAGAAAAAAGTATAAATCGACAAGATTTCCCAACTTTTTAAGGTAAAAACGAGAAAAACACACAAAATATTAACCGAATAATTATGATACAAAACATTGTTTGCCACCATTTTTTCGTAGACATTTAGGTTCATCTAACCCGAAAATTGCATTGAAAAATATTTGAATGAATATACGAATAGGTTTTTTAAATATGAATTTTTAAATCTTTTGTCTGTTTTTTCTTCCTTAAAAGCAGCAGTTGAATCTGAGCTTCATATTAAGTATGTCTGAAACTTGACAAGAGGAATTTATTCGATGACATCTTGCAGTCTTATCTTAATTAATTCAGAGTACATATTGGTTAATATTGAGGTATATAAAACAATGTTTGGAAAAAAATGCTTTAGCTAAGCTCATTTCATATTTTTGTGGACAAAATAATGACTAGACTTCCAATTTAAAAGTTGCTAAATTTGCATTGAAAAAAATTATTTTATAATTTGAAAATGTATATTCTTTTTAATCTTTTCTGCTAAGACCACATACACCGCCGAACAAATACTGAACTTTTTGAAATGCTAATTTTCAATAGGGTAAATTAATTTGGACGTAGAAAAAGGTCGAGAACCTATTTTCTAAATAGAAGATGAATAAAAACTATTAATTTTGGAATCGATAGATTTTTTTTAAATTTAAAAGAGTTTTAGGGATGACAAAAAAATGTATTAAAAATCTAATTCTCGAGGTATGAAACTATAGTAAATTCAAAATTCGAGTTTTTCTTTACAAAACCAATTTGGTTTTTTTTGTCAATATAGCTTTTCAGAAAAAAACGTGCACAAAAGTTAGGATAATAGTTAGGTATTTGTTTATTTACTTTTAAAGCATTTTATAGAAAATGTTTAATACATAAAAATAAAGCTCTCCACCAAAATTCAGCTTTTCCAAAAATTGTTCGAAGTGATGCAGCAAAACTTTTGAAAAAAAATTCTAAAATCAAGTTTGCAAGTCAACTCTTTTGTTTTAGAGAACATTTTAGTTTTATCATCTTCAAACATAAATATTTACAAAAAAAAAGAAACAGAATTTTATGCCATAACTAATTATAGGGAAATATTTGAAACTTAAAAATAGAACTCTTAACCACAAAATTCAGCTTTATCGGATTTTTTTTGAAGATTTACTTTTGTTTGTTAAATTTTTCGTGGAATATACATATGTATATATGAGTTAAATTATTAAATACCTTCAATTAACTTTAACTATTTTTATATATAAACTATAATCTGTCTCTACTTTGTTCACTTTTAGAGAAGTCAATGATCCAGTGCGAGAAAACGAAGCAGATTCAGACTATAATAGCCACCAACATTCCCCATCGGACTTTGTACAAATGGCTCCAAGACCCGATGAACCTTCAACTGTTTATGCCTACGAGACCACAGCAACAAACAACTCTCTAATTGGCTCTGAGAATCAGTCTATCAAAATTGAGTCTCTAGACAAAGATCAACAGCAGCAATTACAACAACAATCCGATCAGCCATCTTCGGGAACTTCGGCGGTTTTTGGTGAAACGACTGCAGTGTCGGCAGCTTCGCTGCAGAATCACCATAGTCAACACTCTCAGCATCACAGTACACTTAGAGTCTATGAAGACGAACGATTTGCTCCTGCTATTGAACACGGTGATCAAACCCAAATTATCTACTACGATACGAATGCCCTTAATGGCGCCACTGTTGTCGATGCCCACAACGAGTCTAAGACCTTTACGAATTTGGGTCCAGCTGGGGGGAGTCTTCCTGCCACCGCTGGCACCGAATACTCAGTTACTGGGAATTACAGTCAAAATAGTCCGTATGCTGGTTTGTCACAAGCCTACAACATAGCTAACGTGAACCCACTCCTGTATAAAAGTGATCCAACGCTTAATTCGATGCGACCCAATAGCCAGTTTCCACTAACGGTGTATGAAAATCCTGGTGTCTCTGAATCCTATTGGCCAGCAACAACATCCATTGAATTTCCCAATATTGTAAGTACTTACATATATACTAATCTTTATAAAGTCAAAGGAATAATCATTGGTGTGATAATAATATTTCAGAACACCTACAACCAGGTGATAACCGATGAATATAGTTCACCCAACGGCAGTCCCTGGACAACATCCTCCGGAGGCAGCACCACATTCGATACCACAGGGGTGGACTTCAAGTGCCAGTACTGTGGATCGCTAATGCTAAGAAAAGAAAACGATTTGATATGTATAACGTGTTCAGCCTCACGGATGACCCATATGACACGTATGCCACCGCGCCAAACCAAACCAAAGACATCCACTCTTAACAACAATCGAAGAAATGGAGTTAGTTGCGCGAATTGTTTTACCACATCGACCACGTTGTGGCGACGCAACAATGAGAGTCAACCGGTTTGCAATGCGTGTGGATTGTACTTCAAGCTGCACAACATGAATCGTCCACTAACGATGAAAAAGGAAGGCATCCAAAAGAGGAAACGCAAACCGAAACTGGCGAATGGAGCACCAATGAGGAACACCCTGCCAAGTGAGTTTTCTTTATTTTTCCATTAGGAGGATAGCAAACATTGTGTATATTGTGTGTGTTATAGAAGTATAGAAATGATCCTTCTCTGCGCCATTTTGAAGATAGTGGGATGGAACCTTTTTTTTAACTTTGAATTGAAGGCAGAACCTTTTAGTTTTTGAATATTTTTTTTGTTGGAGAATATTTATTTGGTGAATTTCATTGATTTTTTTTTGACTAATTGGTTATTGGTATTCAATTTAAATAACCCTATATATTGTATTTATTGAACAGAAATTGTTAATATTTTCCTGCTTATGGATAAACTATCTCGGATATTATATCACACGGATCACTCTGCAATTACTCTCGACTTATTGTTGGTTAGGTACTTAATATGAAAAAGTCTGTTTCAGCTTCCTCAATTTCAATATATTTTCATATGTTGGTATGCTCTATTACTATTTTAGCATAGCTAGATAATAACACACATTTTCAAAATTTGACTTATTTATAGAGCCTCATAGAAAATTCTTTGGTCTGCAAGATCGGCAGTTGCGGCAAGGTGTTTCAGGACTAAAATAAAAAAAAATAATTCTCTAATTACCTACTTAGTACCTAATTAACTACTACCAGCTTGACGTTAAGCTAGATCTACCTCAATTTTAAACAGAAGATAAAAAAAAAAATCTAATGATCAGAGATTAAAGAGTTTTTTAGGGGACATGTGAAGGCAATTTTGTATTTTTAATTGTTTTTGATAATCTGTCAATGTCAAAACTTCAGTCAAGGTAAAATTCACGAATGTGCAACGTTTGTAAATTATAAAAAAATTAATACCTACATTTTTGAGTTGGTGGCTGCAACTTTAAAAGTGCTTATTACAATTTTGGGTCGTCTTCATGGTTTTTTCAATGGTCTTGTCAATAATTGGATAACATTTAACTCATAGATATGTTCATTATTTGCTTTTTGACACAGCAGAAATAAGCTCCACCGCTTCGAAGACGACCGAAAGTTGTTGGTAAGCTTTGGCTTTTATACGACAAAATGTTGTATATTATTTTTTGTGCAGAAATTTAAATTTTTTAACTTAAAGTTTTTTCAAAAAATACTTATAGTTATCGAAATACATATTTCCAAAAACTGAATTTCACTTAAAAATTTTGGACCTAGTCCAAATTTATGTTACTTTTTAAAAAATGTTTAACACTCAGATTTTTTGAAATTTTGACATTTTATTGTATAAGCTTTAGAAAAAAATTGTAAAATCAAAATAATTGCAAAATAAAAATACATTTCTGAAATTTGATTGAAAATATATAAATACCCTTCGTATTTTTCGACCAGTCACGGTGATGCAGACGAAGAATTGTATCTTGAAAGATGGCAAAAAACAAGATGCTTTCAAGCATTAAAATCAATAAATAGGATAACCGAACCTTTTTCGTCTCTCAAAGCCTATCACAATTATGATATTTTTTACCGAAGCTTGGAGCGAATTAGACGAAGAAAATGAGGTCAAGATTAAACAATTCACATACTTAATGTAACAACAACAAATTTTCTGAAGGATCTTAACTCTCAAAAGGGTTGTTATCGATCACTTTGTTTTCGATAGTTTGTATGAAAAGTTCCAAATAATTTTGAATTATTAAATCAAACAAATATTGTTTATTACAAAATAGCCAATCGGTATCTTGGAATTGAATTTTATGTTTTTATCTCGGATTGTATTTGGTGCAGAAATAATTTTCTGTGCCTACTACCAAGAGATTCCTGCTTACTTTACATCCCTAGAAAGATAAAAATTTGTAATTAATATCTCTTGAACCTATATATAGCATGACATGTGCAATTTTTATTAAAGTCGACCTTCTGCCACACCTATAAATAATCTTCGTTTATTTAAATTTTTTCCTTGTACATATGAAGTTTTCTTTGAAAATATATTCAATAGATGGCGCTGCAAAGCATGGAAGGGTTAAGTTGTAGTCATAGATAAAACAAAATTCCAAAACTATAAACCTAATATTTTTTTTATTTCAGGTATCGTTGTGCCATCACATCATGCAATGTATCCATCGCAGGTTCAAAACATTGGACTCATGGTTTCAGCACAAGAACTGCATGACATGTCTACCGGAGGTAGTAATGGGAATCGTATAACCATAAGTCATGGAGATGTCAATTCCATGAATATTCCCCGTCATCATCTCCAATCGGATGTTCCAACATCGGTAGGAGATAATCATTCCGCCCAATACAGTTGTTGTGAACCGCCGTCACAAAGTCAGTCGCCACATTTACCAAATTCCAGCACTTTAAATCGTCAAATAAATCAATCGTTAGTATTTTCATGATTTAAAATAAATTTAAACAAAATAAAATAAATATATATGTTTTTTTTTAATTCTTACAGAGTTCCACCATTAGATGGCGGTAGATCGGTTAATGGTGAAATTGCGACCAGCGTCATAACCAGTACTGGCATTCCTGAAAGGTCCTCGAATAACTAAATAAAATATGTATATATGAAAGAAAATGTAGCAATACAATACAAGGACCTCTGTCAGCTGCCTGCGATTGTAAATACCTGCTATGAATTCTTCATCAATCCTTTAAATAGTAGTTTCAAAATAGGGTTTTTAAAGTTAAGGTAATTTCCTTCTCATCGATGACATGTGAACCAGCCGAAACTTTTTACTATTTCTCTAGGATATAATGAACAAAGTTCACAATATTATGTGAATAATTCAGTTATATTTTGTCGTTTTCCATTGTCATTTCTGTTGCAATCAAATAAATCTTCAGAATTCAGCAGAAGCAATTTTTCCATTCTTCCAGTAAAACCAATAGAAAGCGGCATAAGTCATCATTATAGACATTTGAATATTTAACGAAATAAACTTGGAGACAGATATGAAGGTTTCTAAAATAAGGGATTTAAAAAGTTGCAACACATTCCAACACCAAATATTATTTGTAATTTAATTTTGTAAAAGAAAAAAAAAATACCAGTTAAAAATGTTATTGAGACACATTTTCCAAAGTTCGTCTAGCCTTAAGTTTAGAATAAACTAAATTAAAATAAGAATAAATTAATCCAAAGTTTTGCCAAAATGTTGAAATTAATAATAAAATAGAAGAATAACGTTAATTATATACATATAATATGTATACAAGAAATATTATTATAAATAAAAATCGTAATAAATATAATATTGATTATATATTTTTTTGTACATAAATATACATTTATATTTTATTGTCACTTAAAATACAATTTTAATATAATTTTCTTTATTTTTATTGTTCTTCATATTTAATTGATAATTTGTATTTAAATATTTGTAATAAAGTGAAATAATAACATAAAATATCAAGGAGAGTTAGCTATTCAATTTTTGTTTTCATAAATTTACCATACTAACAGCATTATATAGTCCGGTAAAATATATCAAAAATTGTGAAAAAATTTTTTTTGTGGTGGGTGGGGGAGAAATAATGTGGGTTTTGAAATGAAATTTTAGTTTGGTATAAATATTTGCCATTTAATTTCTCAACGCTGAATTTAATAAAAGAAAAGTTAAGATGAAAGAAAAACCTCAAAACATGGTACGAGGATAGTCTCTAAAGTACCCGACCCTGGGGCCTGTAACACAAAGTGACAAGTTGACAAGTCTTAATACACTTGTCCAACTATACTTGTCCAACAAGTCTAGCTAATTCTGTAACACAACTCCATCTATAAAACTGCAACAAGTAAATACATACACATAATATAAGCAAAACCCAAAAACTTGTAAAACATTCTGTAACAAAAAGTGACAAGTCTTCATTTATTTTGACAAGTGTGGCAATGATATGACAATTGAGTATAACTACTTAGTTTCTTTTTTTCTGTAACATAAAATCACAAGTTTCAGGAAAGACTTGTGAATATTTGCTTAATTTATTAAAAATAATTTAAAATTTTTCAAAATTCAGTTATTCAATGAAAATGTTTTGCAGTTTGTAGATTAAAGTTTTAAGTCGATATTTTCCATAAATAAACTCAAAATCAGTGACGAGATCGAGAACTTAAGTTTCGAAAGTCTGGAGATTATTTCTTACTAATTTCCATATGTCCCTTATTTTGACAGACACTTTTCGCGGAAATCAAATAATTTTGGTATCTCAGTCGGTATAGCTTTCAGCGTAAAACGCTCGTTTTTTAAAATCTTAATTTGAAATAATTTTTTACTTATGTTACAGAATTAACTTGCATTTGTCGGACAAGTATTTATTTTACAAGTGAAGTTTGATTTTTTCGAAAAGTCATGTTGTGTTATTCATATACAAAAATTTTTTACAATTGTCACTTTTTGTTACAGAAAAATAAACACACCCAAAGCATTTCCCGGTACCATGTGATATTTTATGTCGCGTTGTGTTACAGAATTTTTGAAAAGTTTTTTTCACTTGTCACGTTTGTTATACAGGGTCCTAATTTATAGATGGCGGTTGTAGTATGGAAGAAAATAACTGCCCTAGAAAGTTAAAGTTTATTTTCGTGACAGGAAGTTGCTTATGCTTTGGGTCTGGACACATCGCTTACATAACCTCGAAATATTGGGTTGCAGAATTAAAACGAGGATCGCAGTATTTGATCAAGTTAGGTGAGATATATACAAAATTGTATTGGACAACCTTTAAATAAATGGCATGAACTCACAGACAAGTGTTGTACGTACATACATATGTATATATAGGGTGTCCCGAAATCAACGCCTCAGAAGAAAACCATGAGTTCCTGAAGTCATTTCAAGTTGAAAAACTTAAGAGATAATTTTTTCGTTTTCGCTTCTAACTGTTTTTGTTTAAATAAAAAAAATTCAAAAATCAGTTGTAGTTTGGCAAAGTTAAAGCCAGTCCAATGAAAAAAGCACAAAAATCATAAAAACCGTTATACTATTTTCAAGATTGATAAATTTTATGAAAATTAGTTTATTAAATAAAAGATGAATGAATAACAAACTGGTCCAAGGTGGGCAAAAAGTTTTTCAATTAAAATTGAACGATGACCAAGCACCTCTAATCGGCCTGGCAGTCTATTTAAAAATTTGGTGGTAGCTCATTCAAGTATTGTTGTTTCATTTAAACCTTCAATATTAATATGATGTTGCGAAAGCTTGGCAAGTCTGTTATCACACAAAAACCCCTTTTAAGTAACAAAAAAAATTTCACACGCAGAAAATTTATCGGTTAAAAACAACGTAAAACTCAGTTAAGTTAAAGAATAGACACTTATTGTTAAAATACAATCTGTAAACTCACCGCAGGTTAAATTATACGAATCAACTCGATTAAACAAAATTATTTAAATCTACACACTGATTAAGTTAAAGTGTACTGAATTGTATTAACTTACTTCTGTGTTTGTTTGATCGGTTTCAATAACCAATTAAGTTAGTTAATGAAACATATTAAATCGTTCAAAGTAATCAAATCTACACCGAGATTTATAAAAATAACTAAATATAATTATTTTATTTAAGCATTTTAGTATTAAGCTACTCGTTTAACGTAAACCATCTTCAAAATTGCAAATTCTAACTAAGTTTCTCCATTACTATAACCTTTTTAAGTTATTAAGTTATTATGTTTTAAACAATTGAATTTTAATTGATTCAATTACTTTACAATTGACATAGTAAACTATTAAATGTTTACCCTATAGACTACGTAATATTTAAAACCTTTTTTATAACCCACCGAAAAAAGCTTTCGGTTAGCAATTATTTTTCTGCGTCGCGTCAGTTAAAAATATGTATAACAAAAATAAAAAACAGTTATTTTGAATTTTGTTGTTGTTATGTATATCTCTTCAAGCTAACTTTTGGCACTCACATTTCTGCAATTATAAATCTCTTAGAATTAAATTGTCAAGATGGGGAAATATCTTGCTCCCTCTTGAGTTCTTGTTCTGCCCAAAACTACACAATTTTTACGTAGAAAATTGTATTTGGGAACATTTATCTAAAATTCATAGAAATTGTAAATTTTGGGAAGTAAATTGTAACATAAGCTATATTTAGAAAGTGATTTCGTATTATAAGGATATCCTAAGAAATTTTCTGAAATGGTGTTTCACCGACAATGTGTTACTACAATAACACATGTAATATAATATTGTGTATGTATATATAAAATATATTATACAGTATAATGTATATTGTTTCTTCTCAAAGCTTCTTTAAGAAAAATAAACAATAAGATAATAATAAAACATTATAGTATAATAATAAATATATAATAAATAATAAGATGAAACGATCCACCACTAAGACAACAATTCCATTATATGATTATAAAGATTTTTCTTTAAAAATCGAGTTTAAAACTACGTATATACATAGGTATGTATTGCATCAACCTTATCAAAACAAAAAACATTTTTCGTTTGTATCACTTTTTCCAACATGGCGCTCTATAATAAACCAATTTCTGTGTTCATTTTAAAGGTGGCGCCTCACCTTTTTCGGTGCCCTAAGTGGTGTTTTCCCATCATCACCATCATCATCGAACATCCATCCGCTGGTTGTGTGGAATCCCAAAAATTAAATTGAAAAAAAATGTATATATATAACATTTATTTTTGCTCCTTTTCAAAAGTAATAAATATTTTTGTGTGTGATACGAACCATACCGCGGAACTGATAACAACCAAGATTATGCTTTTATTCCGTCCTCGTCGGCCGTTGTCGTTATAAAAATTCTCGTCTGCTCTGATCAGCAAGAATATTTAAAACTGCGCTCAAAACCAAGGAAGAAGAGACAGATGATGATGATGGTAATGGTGAAATCAAATCGAGACCAGAGAACGAATGAAAAAAATAAAAAAAAAAATTAAGAAAAAAACAGAAAAAAAAAAAGAAACGGAACTGAATAAACGAAGGCGTTATCTTAATTTCGGACACTTTTTGTCCTCGAATGCATTAGCGGCGAACAAGGCACGAGGCGTCAGTCGGAAGGTTTGCCGCACTCGCACTCTGACTCCAAACTCAATAGACCCTCTTTGGTCTCGATACGGCTGTGTGTTATTCCTTTCACCTGGGCACTGTCGACAATCGTCTATACTGACCAGCCTGTATTTTTGTTCCTTTATAGCTGTCCATCCGTATCCTCCATCATTCGTTCTTTCCATTGAATTTCCAATCGTCCGGCAATTATAGTCTGTCCACGTTCATATAGTAATGGCAATCGAAGAGACTCGAACTCTGTATTATAGATTAGCGCAGATGAACTCTTTCGAAAGATAAATATCCACAACGGATTGGAGTGTATGGCATCATCATGATTAGTATACTTTCTCAGGTAGAATTATATTGTGGATTCTCTTTTGGAAAAACATTTTTTTTTATTCTTTTATTTTAATTTTTATTTGAATCTGTACTTCTTGGAATTTTAGGAGATTTTCTGAGAATTATTTGGTGAAGTTGATGGCTTGGGATTCCCCATGAGATGATGATGGTGAAATGAAAAATGATATTATAATTGAACCACGAGGAATGGGGTACAAGTATAGGTATAGATATTAATTTTAATCTTTTACAATTAGCAACCACAACCACTTTATAAATCCGAAAATGATTGGATCAACATAAGACAATTAAAATTTAAAAATTGAAAAAAAAATATGTACGCAAATAAATGCCCATTCAAAGAATGACAAACCTTTTAATAAGTTAAGCACAGTCCGAGCGATTTGGAAAGTAGAAAAAGTTATATGTAGTAAAGATACCGATGCATATTAGTTTTTAATTTTAAAACATTACAATGGAAGGTAAGAATGGATGCATTCCACATACGTGTATTGCGGCTTACGAAATAATTAACAGTACGTCTAAAATTGGTCCGAAGAGCATACTTAAATGGAATTCCGAGAAGAGTGAATACCAGCTTAGGGAAGGGGTAAATGCCTATTTTCAATGAGCTTGTATAGTCATTTCACAGAAGGTGATCATAAATATGTGGAATGTAGATACATATATACAACGAATTAATCAAAATCTGTTCAGTTTCTTTCATGCGAGTACCAATCATGACCATGAGGTATAATAGTGATTGAATTCCGCTTAAACCTCAATAGAATGCTTTAAGTTTTTGAAACATCCAATTCAACGGGATCTTCAATTCTCCGCCGGAAAATTCTGCCAAGATCCACATCCGAAGAACTTGGATGTGAATCTATAAATTATCTTTAAATACCGTAAGTACTAAGATAACGAATAATTTTTGAACTCAGTTACTAATAAGAGATCATTGATAAATAATATATGAAGAAAATAATCGGAAGTACATAGATGAGAAGTAAAAGGTATATTTTCTGACAGCGAGCGCCCGAAAGAAGACTGTGCTGCAAATAGAGACTGCAATCTCAATCCCGGGATTTCGGGATTCGAAAACTTCAATCCCGGGATTCAGACAATATTTAAAATAATACAAAAACCGAAACATAACTGTAAGCGTCAACACCGGTTTGTACAACTTATGTGTTCATAAAATTGACTTGGGTGAGAATATAGTATCATTCCCATACCCACACAATAACCAAATAGTAGTGCTGGTCGGTGCCACGTTCTCATTTCGTTCATTATAATTCTGGGTTAGTGCGTAGAACAAAATATTTTATTTGTATCCTTCGTGTTGGCAGAAATGCAAATTTCGGTGAAAAAATAAGTTTTATTCGTCAATATTTTTAGTTAAAAATCCCGGGATTGGGAGTTTTTAATCGGGACCAGAAAACGATCGCGATCCCGAATCCCGGGATTGCAATGTCTAGCTGTAAACCGGCTTTTTCTAGTGAACTGGCAACAGAGAGCGTTGGAACCGAAGTAAATATTGTTTAGTAATTCATATTTCATTTACTAATGGTCAATCATTCTTACTTGTTTTAGGACAATGTACAATTTTTGGGTAGCGTGATATCTCACAGAACCAGAACCAAGTAACTTACAACTCTCAACAATTTCTGCGTTTGCGGGTTTTTGGCAGGTATGTGGGAGGCCTATAGTTTTCTGCCAAATCCAAACGACTAAGGTGAAGAGCACTTTTGACTCACACATGACTCTTGGAGGATTTGTCAATTCTTTGCAAGAGGCACTAATCTGTGAAAGACATTTTTATTTTTAGGTGGCATAGGCTGAGAATCGAACCCAAGACTTTTGGCGTACCATTCCTACGAACTTACCCTTACGCGATGGGTTAACCTAATTGATATTTGATTGGTTTGTCAACTGCGCCGCGCCTTGGATGAATAGGGGGTGGATTCAAAAGCTCTTCACGTCGAAACATATTTTGCTTTTTAATTTTAAGCTAGACCGTTTACGCAGACGGGTCCATCATGTAGCACCCTCTGCAAACAGCCTAAAGCGTTCTCATCTAACTTTGATATGGTCTATGCCTCGTATACAGGAACAGTTAAATTGCTCGAGAGAGGGATTTGCAACTCAATTTTTAGCCTGAAAACCCATGAATTGTCATGAGTTAATTTACGTTTGATATCAGCGCCGTCATCGTTGTCTGAGTTGATAACAAGGCCCACACTCAGAAAAAAAACATTGTTGTTTCAAGAATTTTCAATTCTTGTAAAATTGTTGGCTCAACACAACTGAGTGTTGATTTTTTAAGAATAAAATTCTTGGAAAAACAATTTTAATATTCTTAATTATTTTCAAAAACGGAAAATTGTTAGTTCTACAATGAAATTGTTATGATAAGTATTTCTGCAGACAATATATCCTTTCAACAATGAAATTATTGATCCAACAATTCGTTCTTGTGGTAACAAATTACTGTCAAGAATAAAAAAAGTTGACAGAACAACTAGTTCTTGGCACAACAACTATAGTTGTCGACACAAAAATATATTCTTAAACTTAAGAAAACTATAACTGTATAAAAATCTGTCCCTTAGCGCAAAAGGTATATATAAATCATCATTGTTTTGAGAATCGTGATCCTATATCAGATTAAAAAGTGCAAGTTATTTAAGGAAAGAAGCTGGAAAGAATTCTAGATAAAACACAAAGTGATAATTAATATAATCCTTGAATTTTTTATAGGTTGGGGATTATCCTATCCCATTATTTTCCTGAAAATGTAAAGTCTTCGTGGGAACAGACTTCTTGGAATAAAGGAAAACAAAACCTCCATTGTCATCTTTTGATATAGCTTGGCCAAAAATGTTTGTCGTTGAAGAGTCTCTAGAGTCCGGGTCTTATGTGTATGTGCAGGAGTTAATCCACTACAAGGTCTTAACAATTGTCCATTTTCCTACAACGACAAGTGTTCTCAAAAATAAAAAACATTCTTTCAAAATAAAATTTAACATCAACAATTAAGTGTTCGATTTTTATTAAGAACGCATTGTTCTGGCAACAATTTTTCTATTGAAATGTTCACTGTTTCTGTACTTGACAAGACGATTTGAATTGTTAAGCAACTCGTTCTTGTAACAACAGTTTACATTCTTGAAATGTTGACATTTTTCATATTAAATTCAAGTATAAAAGTTTTTGCTTCATGGCTATCACATAAGTTACGAATACTTGGGTTCATTTTAACCTACGGAAGTTGTTGGACCAAAGTAAAATATTCTTGAATTTACAATTTTTTTTTCTGAGTGATAGGTAGACAAAGTCCTTATATAATCTCAAAGTTATAACATTCTTTTCAAGACTTCAGTGTTATGAGTTTAATTTCTTGATGACAGCATATAACGGGTGATTTTTTAGCTGGTTTGGTTTTGGCAACACTGGTTTTGACAGCTGACGTGTGTTTAGTACCTTGTGTCACTGTCAAACAGCTTCAGTTTGGTTTGCAATTTAACCATGGATCGTCTTACAAATGAACAAATGAAATGAATGGGCTCTTGGAAAGCTGGCCGAAGATCCGCTTTTTTATCGAAAAATTGTGTTCAGCGATGAGGCTCATTTTTGGTTGAATGGGTACGTAAATAAGCACAATTGCCGCATTTGGAGTGAAGATCAGCCAGAAGCATTGCAACAGCTACCAATGCATCCCGAAAAAGCCACTGTTTGGTGCGGTTTATGGGCCGGCGGCATTATTGGGCCATATTTCTTCAAAGATGATGCGAATCGCAGCGTTACTGTCAATGGTGAACGCTACCGAGCGATGATAACAAACTTTTTTTTGCCCGAAATGGAAGTTCTTGACTTGCATGATATGTGGTTTCAACAAGACGGTGCCACATGCCACACAGCACGCGAAACAATGGCGCAATTGCGAGGCGAGTTTGGTGAACAGTTAATTTCACGTTTCGGGCCGGTCAATTGGCCGCCTAGATCGTGCGATTTGACACCATTAGACTATTTTTTGTGGGGGTATGTCAAGGCTAATGTCTATAGGGACAAGCCCGCTTCGATTGACGCACTGGAAGCCAACATCCATGCATTCATTCGTGAGATACCGGCCGATATGTGTGAAAGAGTATGCCAAAATTGGACTCAGCGGATGGGCTACCTGAGACGCAGCCGCGGTCAACATTTGCATGAAATTATCTTTAAACATTAAATTGCAAGGTTCAAACTATCGATTCAAATAAATATTTCATTCATTTTTTCGAATTTTTTGTGTTTTTAAAAAAAAAAAAGTTCTAAACCTCTTAAAAAATCACCCTTTACTTTGTCATGTCCTCATTTACCTTCAAACTCATAGACTCAATACTTACAAAAACAATGGCACTAAGATAGGCTTTGTTCTTCCGATTATTTAAAAACTGTTGGTGTATTCAACTAATTGAACTGTCCTTTAAAAATGGTTTAGGTGCCAGTTAAAGTTTTCATTGAAAATGATCATTTTATATTTTAAACATTAATTTTAAGACGTTTTCAAACAAAAATCAGTAATTATTATTTTTATCCAAGAAAACATTTCATCTCGGCTCAATTTTCACATACAATAACTTTTCAGATTTCAATGATCAATGGTAAGGTAGTTCAATCATTGAAATACTAAAAGTTATTTTATATGCGGAATCTTTGGCCAAAATTAAAAATATAATAATTGAGTCATAACTTTCGTTTTCGATAAAAGCTATAACATGGCAACTTATAGATAGGGATTTTTGTTGACTTTTTCAGGAGATCGGGTGGAAGGAATTGTCGATCTACGTTATTAATAGGTTATTGTCGTTTCGTTGCTCTGTCACTTTGTCACTTTGCTGTTTTGTCGCTTTCTTATTATACCTCTTTAAAATTTTGTCACTTTGCCACTATCGCTTTGCGCATAAAAGATTAACAAACAGACAACAGCAGTGGTACAGATAGCAGCACATCTATTAATCTATTAGTTTTTTTTTTAACTTTTTTTTTCGTGGATTATCTGACAAATTTTGGATGGTAGTGATATCTATTTTGCAGCAGTCTAGAGGTTTGCTTATTACTCAGGCGTATTGCCCATGTTCTATCAACTGACCTAATATTCTACGTATACAATTCTTATTTCGTTTGCATTGTTCTTCATCAGTTAATCTCTCTGTATCTGAGGCTTGTTGTTTCTTTGCAACAAGATAACTTTAAGTGGCCAGGAATACACCCCAAATTAACATAATTAATAAATTTAAATATGTCTCATAACAACTGATCAATAAATTGATAATATTCAAAAATATTGAATGAAGTGCAAAAACGGCTATTTTTCCATTAAATTTGTAGATATAATAAACAAGTGTTTAATTTAAAAAACAAATATTTAAATAATAAAATAAATCAATTTTTTTTTTCAATTTTTAAACTATTAAACACTTAATTAAAAATAAATAGGTACTATCTACTATTCTCCGAGTGACAGGTAGAGTGGTGAAGCATGATTATTATGTATAGGTACCCATACTAGCAGTTGCGAATTCCGTGTGCTGCTTCTTTTATCTTAATTTTCAGACATGCAACTTTAATCAATTTCTGCAGTCACCATGCTTTGCTGCTTATGTTTAACATTTATGCGTATTGATAAAACAGTATATGGTAACGACTGAATTTTCTTAATGAATAAACCACAAACTCTTTTTTAAGTTCATTTAAAATTCAAAATGGTTATAGGTATATTATGGACAATTTTAATTGCTAATTGAAAAAAATAATAATGAAACTTGTCACTTTTGAAATTTTCTTTTATATAAAATGAAACCAAAATCAAGCAATGTGTTAATTAATGCCAAATATAATCACTCAGAAATTATAATCATTTCACACCTTCAACAATGATTGTTTAGTTTTGCTTCATACTCGTACGCATTCTTGTTTTTAAGTTTATTGGTTTCTAAAATAAATATTATTAAAAATAAATAAAATTTTAAAGCCCAATAATAAATTTTACGATTTAATTTCAAATCGTTAATTTTACTTTATAAAACTTTACTTAATTTGAAACACAAAATTCAAATCATAATATAAAATAAAATCGTAAAGTTTTTTTAATGCCCGAAATTATTCGAAGACATAATTTTATGCATACATCTATCTACTTATCAGATCGTTATCTCATTTGGAATCAAAGGGCAGAAGAAGATTGGAAATCGATAATATCATTAGTACGATCTTTTAACAGGCCATTCGATCGTGTGCTACTCGTGTCGTTTTACTGATCTTGGGTGACGAGAACCAAACAATGTGTAAGCACGAAATGGATTTCAGTGCCATGAAATTCAACCATGTTATACGAATGTGAAGGCATGTAAGGTTCTCATTTCATAAGAATAAAAGATCTTAAAGATTATGCCGAACAGATAAGAAATGACACAGAAGAATTAAATAAATTTAACTTTTTAATCTTTGGTGCAAATAGTTCAAATTGTAAAAATCTTTTCATAATCACATATAAATATAATGTGTTTTTGTCTTCTATGTGCTCACGCATCGGTAATTCAATTGAATAAATTTCATGTTATATTTTTATTTGCGGTGGAATGGATAAGAGAGTGGTTTCACTAAAATTCATCCACTACTTGTGTTTCAGTTTTTTTTCTTATTCAATGTTCTTGAAAGGACGTATTTAAGCTCCCTTTAACCTAAGCCATGTCATGCTTATAAATATTCCCTCTCACTGACACGCCCATTATTCATTAAAACTGCAAACATATAGATTAATGTTTGTCAGTTAAGAAGTTTTTCTGTTTTTTTTTTTTAAATTGGTGTAGTTTGGTCATAACGATGAAAACTAATTTCACTTGAAATGTGCATAAATCATTATGTAAATTGTTATTTACAATTGCATTTTGTTGTGATACAATAATTTAAAATGTATGCCTCGTTGAAGTCTGTCAACTAAAAACATAAAAAAATATTTAAATTAAATAAAATTAAATCATTGTTTTAACAATTTTCAAAATTAAAATACATAGTTAAAACAAAGTTTTTACATTAACTCTTTTGTTTCATTTATTCTAAATGTGTAGGTAGGTACTTGATTTTTAATATGAAGATTTATTCCAAATTTGGAAATGCATGTTCAACATGAGCCTAGTTTATCGTATAGATATAAGTTCAAAATCGAATGCATGTTTTGTACAGTTATAACTACGCACAGGAAGGTTTTGGTAGTAAAAACGGTAAAACCAAAACACTTTTTCAATCTTAACTCTATAGTAGTCTTCGAAAAATAAAAATTGGTTT
The DNA here is from genome assembly GCA_929447395.1 of Epistrophe grossulariae. Lineage (NCBI taxonomy): Eukaryota > Metazoa > Arthropoda > Insecta > Diptera > Syrphidae > Epistrophe > Epistrophe grossulariae. Next base: position 32,766,769 of record OV839567.1, on the reverse strand, counting down.
GTAATTAATAAAATTCTCTACAAGAAGACTTTTGCTTTACAATCACTTATTAAAGATTATTGCGAAGAAACTAAGAATTTTACAAAATATGGAATTTATCCTTTTTTCGAAATTTCATAGCGTCGCGGTCGTTGGCATTAGTTGTACAAAAATACGGCGTTATAGGCAATAACGCCCAAATCGATTTGGAAATATCACCCAAAACAAAAAATGGAAACACCCAGCCTTGCACCAACCCCAAATCCTATAATATGCCCAAGCAGGGGGGTTGCAGGGGCAGCATGCCCCCCATACACACCTCACTGTTTATACACCGCCGTTTTAAATTTCAAAAATCCATATTGTAACTGTTAATATAGAGTTTTATTAATATTTGGGCGTCATTAATTTCCTAAGATTTGGGCGTTATTTCCTTTTTCTGGATTTTTTTTGCGATATTTCCAATTTTGGGCGTTATTTCCCATCAATTTGGGCGTTATTTCGTCGGGCGTTATTGCCTAACGTCCAAAAATACTATATTAGAATCATAATTTAGGCAATTTTATTTTCTAAAAGTTCCTATATGACTTCTTTTTGTGAAAAAGTACACCCGAAAGAAGTTATAGGGAAAATACTAAAAAAAAATCTTGCGACAAATATACTATGAACGAAATATGTAATAACCTGGATTTCCAAACAATATATAATTATCAAAACAACTATTCGGTAGATAAAACAAAACAAAAACTTATTTATTATTTTTCAATAACAATCTCTCGCTATGACTACACAGTATTTATTTATTAAATGCTTTGCAACCTTTATCAATAGGATACAGTGTATCTTCTACTGACAAGGTTGCCACATCCCTTCTATATTTTTAAGCTTCAACTTCAACCCCGAATTCTTCGGTTCGGTGGTGTTTTCAACATCGTTGTTAGATTCATTGGTTGAGGGCTCCAAAATATCTTGATTATTTGTTGTTTCGATATATTTTCGATGTTGTTTTGGTATTTTCTTCACATGGTTTAAATTTCGCCTAAAAGTTTTGCCGTCATCTCCTTGTACCACTACTTCATTTCGGTTCCGTTCAATCACATTGAGTTCAGTTGAATCGAAAGCTGTTGTCAGTTTGTTTTGGGGAGTTAGATTACGAAGTAAGACTTTATCGCCAATGAAAATATCCCCTTCCTTTGCTCCACGAACTCTATCTCCTCTCTCCTTTCCTTTTTGTTTGTTTATCTTGTCTAAATCTCTTGCCTCTGAATCTAAAATAGTTTCACTGCATAGGCACAGGTGGAGTCGGTCTTGAAACTAAAAGGCAATCGCGACAAAGTTTTACAAATTGTTCCACTTCCCTGTCCATTAATGGCCACCATACCTTTAACCGCAGTCTCCGCTTCATTGCTGTTTCTCCTGGATGGCCTTCGTGACCCAGTTCCAATACTCTAGATCGTGGTGATTTTGGTATGACAAGCCTGGAGCCACGTAGTAAAATGTTTCCCAAAGTACAAAGTTCAAATCGAAACTTATTTTTACTACTGGCTGACCAATCGTCTTTATTCATATTTTCTACCGCTTCCATAATCTCATGATCATTGGCGTTCTCTTTTACAAGTTCACATATTTTCTATCAGTGTGCATACACTGTACTCACAATGCCTGTCGAAAGAATCCGTATCCTCAATCTTGCACAATCTTGACAATGAATCTGCAATATTCGATTTTCCTGCCTGAAAGATTACCTTAAATTTAAAGGATTGAAGTCGTAGAACCCATCTTTTGATTCTAGCAGGAGGTTTGGAGGTAGGCTTGAATATAGCCTACAAAGGTTTGTGATCCGTTACAAGTTCAAATTCTATTCCTGCAAGGTAATAATAAAACCGTTCAACTGCCCAAACCAACGCCAAACTCTCTTTTTCAGTCTGGGAATATCTCCTTTCCACGGCAGAGAGACTTTTGCTGGCAAAAGAAATAACTTCAGGACATCCTTCATGAAACTGTAAAAGAACTGCTCCTAAAGCAAGAGGGCTTGCATCAGCAACTAAACGAGTACGGTTCTTGGGGTTAAAATAAGCCAGAATCGGTATTTTCACTAATAACTCTTTTAAACGCTTGAACGCATATTCTTTTTTCTCACCCCAGGTAAACTGAATATCTTTTTTGATAAGCTTCCATAACGGTTCAGTTGTATCTGCCAAATCTGGAATAAACTTTCCTAAATAAGTGACAAGACCCAAAAAACTTCTTGTTTCTCCTTTTGTGTTTGGAGACCGAAATTCTAAGATCGTTTTAACTTTGTCAGGATCTGCATTTATTCCATCCGTAGTTAGTATATGGCCCAAGAACTTCAACTAATGAACTTTGAAACTGCACTTGTCCCTGTTGAGGGAAACATTCATATCTTTAAAAATTTTCAACACTAACCTTAATTCTCTGTCATGTTCCTCCTCAGTGAGTCCAAAAACAATTATATCGTCCAAGTAATTCAGTGCATTTTGACAGGGAGCCAAGATATTTTCCATTTTCTGTTGGAATATCTCGGGAGCTGAATTTACTGCAAATAATAATCGCTTATACCGAAACAATCCTTTATGCGTAATGAATGTTGTTATTTCTCGACTGTCTTCAGTCAGCTCTAGTTGATGATATGCATTCTTAAGGTCTAAACCTGATCAAAACTGAGTACCTTTCAGTTTGGTCATAAGAGTGTCGAATGAAGGGAGCGGATAATTTTCTCTCAACATGGCTGCGTTTGCTCGGCGCATGTCTACGCACAAACGAATATCTCCGTTCTCCTTAAAGACTAACACTATAGGTGAGATCCATGAACTTGGACCGTAAACAGGCTCGATGATTTCCTTTTCCAGTGCCTCTTTGAGTTTATATTCCACCTTTTCTTCCAAAGCTGACGGAATACCGCGCAATGGTTGCTGCACCGGTTTCACTGCTTTATCTATAGTTAATTGTACCTGTATCCCTTTCATCTTTGGAAAAACACGATTGTCTTCCAACTGATTTACGTCAACTCCTAATTTTAATACTTTTAATTTAAGTGCGGTATCACGACCCAGGAGAGACTGTGTGCCGTTCTTAATAACATAGAATGATGCTATCGACTCATTGCGGTAGTCAACGCTTATGGGGGCCTCAAAAACAGCTCTTACCTCAAGCATCTCTTTAGCTGCGTATGCCCTGAACTGATTTTCCGATTCTGTTCGCACGTTAATCAATGTTGATGTTTGCCGCAACTTTTCCCAGTCTTCTTCTCCTATCAGATTTAACCGTGATCCTGAGTCGATGAGCATTAAAAGTTTGCAATTTCCTATGAAACACATTATATTTCCACTTGAAGGTTCCACAAGGTCTTCTGTGATTTGGAAACAGTAGTGCTCATCATGGTTATCACTTGATTTTTCTTTTTCTATAAACCTTATATTTGATGGCCCAAATCTTTTTTTCTTATGGACAAACCCTTCGTCAAAAGTGTTTTTCCGCTTGTCGGACTTCGTCCTACATTTCTTAGCAAAATGACCTAAAAGTCCACAATTATTGCATTTGCTATTTTTAGCCGGACAGTAAACACTATTTGAAACATGACCCATTCGTCCACATTTCTGACATTCTCTATTTTCATTTGGACTATTTCGTTTATGAGCAGGGTGGATGCTGTTGATCCCACTTGACTACGGAATTATAACCATCGACTCTGTCTGGCTTGCAATCTGCTCATGTACTTGGCACATCTCTAGCACCTCTTCTAAAGAGTGTTGCTTTTCTATTAAACGTTTCTTTAAATCTCTAGAAGCCCATGCGTCTATAACTTTATCTTTTATGTTTATTTCAGAAACCTCTTGCTTTGTTTCGCCAAAAGAGCATTTAACTGCCTGATTGCGAAGTCGCAAAAGAAATTTATTGAAATTCTCCCCATCATCTGGCTTCAGCGTTCGAACAAATGTCTTTCAAACGTCGAATTTCTCTTTGGAGAAAAATATTCATTTAGTTTTCTTACCAACACCTTGAACACATCTTCAGCTACAATATCGCCCTCAGTAGTAGCACAATCCACTAATGCTCCAGGGATATTAAAAATGACCTCTTGCAACTGCGGTCCTCTTAGATGCAAAAGCTTATTTTTCTTTTTAACTGGATTGGTGATTTCTTCGGAATCCAAGTAAAGGAAAAATGAGCGACACCATTTTTCCCATTCTGACCTCATTAAAGACATATATGATCATGTGGAAGATATATCATGCTAGAAATATATCATGCTTTAATTCAATTTTATGTATCATAAAAAAAGTATGCGAAAAATATGTACATATATAATGCTAGAAAAAAATATCATGCAAGAAATATAAATAATAAAATTTTTGAATTTTGAAAAACAATATTCTACAGACTCTGCAGTTGCGATAAATTGCCCCTACAAAAATGTAAGTAGTTGTGGAGCAATTAATGCAGCAAGAGTTTGGGGAACTTTTTTAAAATTTTAACGAAAAACGTATTTTAGTTAAGAATTGTTCTGAAAACTGAGTGAAAGTCGATTTAATTCCAATAAGGAGCTGATATGTTATAACCTTTAATATAGAACAGCGAATACCATTTGTTTGAAATATAAAATTTAAAAATCGCTCTCTAAACAAATAGACTTTCAATTCGAGACACCAAAAACCTATATCGTCGGTGAAACTTGAAAAGTGTGTAACTGCATTTTAACAAATTTTACAGGAGTCCATTAAAAATTCTTATTTTCTGATTTAGTTGTTTAATCTATATACTACCATTTATACTTTAATTAATTTTTAGTGAAATGGGGATTCTCGGTTTAAGAACTTGTAGATATATATGCGCCTAAACTAACAGATAGCATTAAAATCTCATTTTCATAAAATTTTGAGTTACACACTTTTCAGGTTTCACAGACATTATGTATCTAAAATTATTATTTGACTATAATTGATTTTATGAAATATGTATAATAATCTCCTTTTAATGGTCTAAGACTGAAGGGGTTATGTTCTTTGAATTGTTCAAATGTTTCAAACAAAAAATGCATCATTAATTTTGCTGAGATAAATCATGTGATTAAATGATGCATCAATATTTTAACCTTTGCATCTTTTTAATAATAGATACTCAGTGTTTGCCATTAATGCACAAAAATTTAGAAAATACAAACGTTAATTTTTTTTTGTAAAAAAAAGAATTATTTCTTTTTAAAATATTCCTTATTGTATCTAAAAAAAAACCCCTTGATGAATCAAAGCATCACCTACACATAAACACATAAAAGAGGCGCCACTTAAGATTCCACCACTGACAAGGCAACCGCTAACGCTCCCCTCCTCACATCTTCACACACAAAATCTATGCATGCGACCATGATCATCTCATCTATGCCCAGATATCCAAGAGACCCAACTCTTACCGCACCATCCTGCGATCTGAATGAGATCGTTGTGATGCAGCAAGTCCATTACAAATCAGACTTCTCCCGGGCGGCTGCTGAAGCTGGTCCGATAGAAGACACAACAAACATTATCAAATCCAGATTTTTAGTGAGCAGAGCTCCGACTCATCGTCGTCGTCGTCGTCATCGCCGTCAGATTCCACCAAATGTATCTGGCAAGTATATCTCTCTGAGTGCATTTGTAATGATCGTCGTATAAATCTTAAGCTCGATTAAATCCCCCGGCTTTGAGAGTATAGGAAAGAGAGCGAAAGATAGATATGCGCCATCGCCCATCCGAGTAGCAGCGTACTACGTATAATATCCAAATGCAAATGCAGTGCATTCTATACACCGATACAAGATTGTAAAACAACCTAAGGCACAAACCACAAAGGAGATGGAACCGCGCCGAAGATCTTACGGACTGCGGGGTAGGTCACTCCACACAAAAGAAACCAAAAGAACAGATGGAATTATAAGATTTTTGTGATCATGTATCAAAGTCGGCGCGGCGACGACAGGCTTTTAACCGATGACACCAAATTGCTATTTAACTCCAAAAGGTTCCATTTTTTTGTTCTTTCATAATATAAAGCTAATATATGAACGAGGATCACTTTGAGGCTTTAACGGGGGAATGCTTGGAGTGCAGCGGCAAATGGATTAACCAAATCGATCTATATGTATATGTATATGTGAATATCGTCGTTAAGCGGTATCTATACAGATTCGGATATATTATGAGTATTGCATGGAGCTTTGCCGTTTTTGCACAGAAGATTGTTTTGTATACATTTTTGTCCTACGAATATATTTTGAAAAAGCATGCTAATTACTGAACCAAAGGTGAACGCTGAGATGACTTGTTAACAAAAATTATGGTTCGTTTTTATCTGACCAAAAACAAGATACGACTTGGTTGTGGTATTCGAAATGCTACGAAATTTTGATGTGATTAAATTTTAAATTTATATAAAAAGAGACATTGACTAAAAATTCTAGATACTAAAAATAACTGAGGAAGTAATGAACTGAAGCTTAGATTTATAGAAACCTTTTTTGTCAGATACCAGAAACTTCATCTAAAATTTGTTTGAAATAAAGTTTGTGTTCAAAAATATTGGCGCAAAATTTCGTAAACTCCGCTTATAGACTTTTTTTACCACGTTATATGTTAAGTATACGATAGGTTAAGGTTTGAGCTTAGGGTGTTGTTCTCTCAATAAACAGACAGTTAAACTATCGAAAATTAAATCCTCCCATTAAAAAACTTTGATTTTCGCAATGATCAAAATCATAAATGTATGTCTCAATTATTCGTTTGTTATTCCATTTTAATAGACAAATTCATTTTGAATGATGACAAACATTAAAAAAAAATTATTTACCAGGTAAGTTCAGGAAAATGAGATCTCGGAGATCTCAGCAAACTCAGTTACCTGAACAGGATTCCTCAGCACAATTTCTCAGCTTTGCTGTCAAAACTCTAAGCAAACAAAATCTTGGATTCGCTTGCTCACTTTTTGAGTGAGAAAACTCTCTGAGATCTCATTTTTCTGAACGCGCCAATTAAAGTGTCGGTTAGTGTTAAAAATGTCAAGAGGATTTTTTGTATAAGAGCACTGGCCTATAATATTTAAGGTTGTTGAATCAAAGTGTAAAGCGAACACAAATTGTGAAAGTTGGATGAAATAGAAGCCGTCAAATATGTTTAAACGATCGCACTGATACAATTGAATGTTTAATTGTCAATTTAATTTGCTAATCGGCATTTCGTTTGGTCAGTAAACGTTCTGGGTGCTTTCATAAATGCATGGTTGCTTTATTTACATGCGATCCAATTGCAATCATATTAACGTCATACAAAATATTTGCGCATGTGTTTTAAGCTGCATTTATGAACACTTTTTCTGATTTGCGTCATTATGTCAATTTTTACCACTTTTTTAATTATCTATTTTTAATGCTTTAAAAAATCTCAAAATCATACAGCTCATAGATATTATTGATCTACATGGTTTGTAAATTTTTTTTGTTAACACTTATTCACATATTTGTGTTGTTTTATTCATCACCTCACAACTCTTTATTTAGATTTTCGAGAAAAAATTTCATCGAGGCAAACGTAATGACAAAAAGGAATACAAACAAAAATAAAAAAAGTTTCCTATTAACGATATACTGGTGGGAAGGAGATGGCTATTCTAAAGATGGTGGAGTGTGTGCAATACTCTTTCTTTAAGAAAGAAATTCAGATTGCATGTGAGTTTTTATAGTTGCGCATTTGCACTGCAAATACAGGGTGGCGCACGAATCGTGCTACAAAAATAAAACGTAATAACTTTTTTTCTGTGTGAGTAATCGGCTTATTTTTTTTTTTATTTTGTAGGTAACTATTTAGATTTATAAAAATGGATGCTTGGGATACGGAGAAAAGAATTTGGATAGTGCAACGGTACCATGCTTTGCAGTCCGTCATTTCCGTCCAAAGGGAATTTAGGCGGGAGTTTGGCGGTAATCCCCCGAGTAGATGGACCATTATGAGGTTTGTAAACATGTTTGCCGAATCTGGAAGCATCGCACGAAGGCCGTACCATCGAGATGCCAATGTTCGGGTTCAGGATACAATCGCAGCAGTAGCATCTGCAATACAGGCCAATCCGAACGTTTCGACCCGAAACTTATCGGGGCAAATTGGAATTAGTAGACGGTCATTACAACGGATACTTCATGACGATTTAAACTTGTTTCCGTACAAAGTCCAAATTACTAGCAAGTTAAACCCTCAGGATTTGCCTGTTCGCCTGGAATTTTGCCAAAAAATGATATCAATGGCCGAAGAAGACAACACATTGATCAATTGTTTGTTCATGTCTGATGAGGCCCATTTTGATCTTAACGGCAATGTAAACAAGCAAAATTGCCGTATATGGAATGAGTCTAATCCAGAAATGCTCCATGAGACGGAACTGCACCCAGAACGAGTAACTGTGTGGTGCGCAGTTTCATCAAGGTGTATTGTCGGGCCGTACTTCTTTGAAGAAAACGGTGTAACCGTTACTGTCAATGGGGACCGTTATTTAAAGATGTTGAAGGCGTTTTTTTACCACTCTGCGCCGAAGACGTATACCATTCAACAGCGTTTGGTTTCAGCAAGATGGAGCAACTGCACATATAGCCAGACCAGTTATGGCGGAGCTAAACAAAAAATTCGCAAACAAATTAATTTCTAGGAACTCCACTCTTCGCTGGCCCCCAAGGTCACCTGACCTGACTGCACCAGACTTCTTTTTATGGGGTTATGTCAAGCAAGAGGTGTATAAAACGAAGCCCAGGAATTTAACTGAATTAAAGCAGTCCATAACGACGATAATTGAGGCGATCCCAACTTCAACTCTTCAGGCCGCAATGAATAATTTTTTGACCAGGTGCCGCATATGCGTGGGACAGCGTGGAGGTCATTTGCGGTCTATAATCTTTAAAAACAACTAACTATTTAAAATAAAATTTAATTTTCTCACCAATAAAAAAAAAATAAATGAAATACATCGATTAAAAAAAAAGTTATTTGAATTTCTTATTGTAGCACAATTGGTGCGCCACCCTGTATTTGCGTTTTGCTTTTATGAAAATCTGACATTTATCATTTGCATTTATGAAAGTTATGCATTCGTCAGACTTTCGCAACCATGCATTTATGAAAGCACCCTATATTGCTATGGTACTTAGACCTATTCAAATACTGTGAAACGTTAACAATAAACATGGTTGTTAATAACTGTCGAATAAAATAAGTTCTATGTAGCTTAAGCCCAGTAGCTATACCTATACTCATTCCGAGTGAAAATAAAATTTTCATAGAAAAGTTACGCTGAGTTCACTGTAATAAAATGAAATGAGTACTAAAATATGAAAGTGAAATATGAACCTGTGTTCAAACAATTTCACGCAACAATTTCCAACGTAAGAGTTAAGACCGCTAGGAAAAATCTAAGGTGTTGTGCAAAATTATGACATTTGTCAATCAATTTCGTTTACTCAAAATATAAATTATAAAATAAAAAAAATATTTTGGATTAAACGATTTTATTTTCTAGCGTTTTTATTCTCATCATGGAGGAAAAAGGAACAAAAACCAGAATTTAATAACTCTTTAAAGAACAGGAGAGTTTCCGATGACAGTCATTTAACTTAATAATAATTATTTTCATTTAAAGCCTAGTACGCTGCTGATGCGAAACGAAAATTTCCTGTGATCTCCAAACAGACAACGAAACGCTTGCGAAGACACAACGGAAAATATCCTTGGAGAGTTTTATTAACTCCAAAAACAAAATCAAACATAAACGAAAAAAATTAGTGAAACCCATGAAGTAAGAAAATGATAAACAAAAAAAAACACAAATAAAACTCAAATGTCATTTTTCTGTACACAATAAATAGTCTGTATAATTAATTCAGTGCGAAAAAGGAGCGGAGACTTCTCCAAATAATCTGCTACAATTATGAATTTCGAAATTTTCCGTTTATGATTTCGCTGTGTCATTTTTGTATGGGATTTTTCGTTTCGCATCAGCAGCGTACTAGGCTTAAAGTGAGTATTAGAAATTCAAAACTGAGCAACAAAAATTCATGTGAAGTCAAGTATGTATGTATTAATTATGGGTTCATATTGAATTTTCACGTGTATATTTTAAAACGTTTTCATTTTTCATTTCACAGGAGGTGAGTGTAGCAGGCTTTTATTGGAATTTTAATAAGATATTGTGAAACAGACCCTTAAAGTTTTTAATTATTAAACTCAGGTTGTATAGTATTGCTACAGAAATTTTAGAACTGCAAGTTGAAAATATTTCATTCATCTTTCCGAGATTCCACTGTACATAAAAAAACAGGCCGTACATCTTTTGGAGAACTGGTATAATGGTTAAAATATTTTGATCATCTTTTTGAACTGTTTATCTTATATAGCCGTTCATTTTTCCCGGATTCAACTGGATGTGTCGAGTTCTTAAATTTAAAAAAAAAAATTTCATACAATAGTAGTAGTAGTAGTAGTGGTGCTTTATTATTTCTATAATTTCAGAAGTTATTTCATACAATATTTATCAGTTTTTTTTTTGAGGCTGTGACTTTAATGCTGGCTTTTTACGAGTCGATTTTTGACGTGTGCTTCCTTGAGTCGTACGACTGGCCGCCGCGGCCGTACAATCATTTACACAAGTCACTGAAATAGCATCGATTAAAAATCAATTAATTTTATAAATACCGACACACTCACACACTCTGGTTCCATATGCTTTCAAATGCGTTAACATAAATTTCACAAATTATGAAAAATTTTGACAGACTTGAGCTCAATTAATAAATAAAAATCTCGTCGTCACGTCGTCGACAAAAGTAGACGTAGGCCTTTGGGTTTTGCGATTTTAGTCACCTGCTGCAAATATACATTTTTATCGGTCGATTTACGCCGCAAGGCCTCGCCGTCGCACGGAAAAAATCGATTCGTGAAAAGGCGGCATAATTTCGCAAGTGTAAATAATATTCCGTGTAAACTCTCTATTCACGCTCAAAATAGTCGTGAATAAATTTGATAACCTGTGTAAACGTTATCTGTCCAAAAATTTCTCACACGTCCTGTGGAATTGGACCCCTGGATCAGTGTTTTTTAAAAAGCATAGTCTTGAACTAGCAGTCAGTATGTTATTTAAAACGTTCCGGGTAAGTTATTTTTGAAACATGTTTAGGTATATATTAATGTTGGTAATTTTAAGAAAAATATGGTGTTAATTAATTAATAATACATAAAAGAAATGTAGATCTGGTGGTAGGTATATACCTAGAAAGTATACAAGATCGTATTATCGTTGACGATAAAAACTGCACCTGCAAATTTCGGGATCATGACATAATCTCGGATGACAAAAATATCGAATGCAAAAAATATCAGAAACAAAATTTTTTTAATCTAGAGTGTGCCCAAGCAGGGGGTTGCAGAGGGCAGCATGCGCCCCCCCTCCCCATACATACCTCACTGTTTAAACGCCGTAATGCTGGGGTGCTAGCACTGTACTAATTTTTTTTCAAATAAAACATCAACAAATTATTATTATCTTCTATCTTCTTCTTATCATCTTCTATGCCTCCAAAAAATTTGGGACTTATGTCCCAATTGTTAACAAAAAATATTTGGGGCTTGGGTCCCACTTGGATGGAGGGTTATTAATTTTATTATTAATTCTGGATTTTTTTCTAGATTTTTTTCGAGATTTTTGCTTTCTAAATTAGGTATTGGTTTCTAGATATCGTGGTACACCCGCAAATTTCAATTGTCATTATTGATAATTTGTCCGATGTGGTATATTGATATGGTTTGGTTTTTTGATAATATCTTCATCTGATTGCAAGAACCAGCTAACTCGATTTTTTTTATTTTTTGAGGTGTTTGAGTTTGAATCGTTTCGCATCGTTATTTATATCCTTTGTTACAACCAATAACGCAGAATGTGGTGTTATTATTTTATCAGTACCATCATGCAAAAAATGGAGTCGAAACATAGGCCAAAACGTTTTTTGCAACTTTTTCAAAAATTCGAAAATTGAATTGGCTGGTTCTTGCAATCAGGTGACGATATGATGTACTTGGTATATTTTCGTTTAATTCAACCGCCGCGCTGCCGTGAAGGACTTTATACCAGCTGCAGATAATGCCGATATCATCCACGTACACTAAAATGTGGTCGGATATCTGTTTAAAATAGTGTCTTCCGTGTTATCATTGCATCCTATCATTGCATCCTATATCATACCAGAACAAGATTGAGGTGGTCACATTATAGCGTATCTCCATTTTCCATGCCGAAACCCTCTACCAAGTGATGGAGTTCCAAGTGCGGAGTTCAAAGTTCGGAATACCAAGTGCGGAGTCCCAAGTACAGAGTGTCAAGTGCGGAGTGTAGTGTGCGGTGTGCCAAGTGCGGAGTGCCAACAAGTGTGAAGTGACAGGTGAGTGTTTGTACATTTCAATAATTCTATAAATTACACATTTTCTTAGTTACCACATTTTTTTTTAAATTCAAAATTTACCCTAAGTCATCTAAGAACGCTACTTTAAGAAACATTTCATCGGCCAAATGCGTAACACTACTAAATCCACTTTGAAAAATTTTACAGGAGAGCAAGAAAACGAAACAAAATTGTTTAGTGCTTTAGGTTCCATATAAAAACTTATTTTTTTCTTTAAGATTCTGGCAATAACTAAGTTACATACATTGGAGAAAAGTGATTAAAGCAATTTGTGCAGAATGTGTTTTTGAAAATGACATCAAAATCCCAATTTTGATTAAGCCAGCTTTACGCGTTTAGTCGATGATATGTTCTTTGAAACAAGCCACTGGCCAGCACCTTTATCGCAAGTAAAACTAAGCGGCAAAGTTTCATTTTGGGATTGTAAAGTTATATGGACCTCTCGCCATTTTGTCTCAAGTTAAATTTAAGCTAAACGATGCTGGATTAAAATTAAACCATAAATAAAATAAAATTAGCTTACCTGCAACAAAAATTTTAATATTAATTGGTCTAAATATAAATATAAAGTATTTGTAGGTATATGAATTTCTCTAAATCTGCATCTTTTAATATCTGTTTGTAAGACTTTAATTTTAACTAACTTGGTCTTTAATAGGAAGGAGGAACGTCATAAGCTATATCCGCCTACATTCTTCTGCTTCAGATCCAGACCTTATCCCTTCACATGAAAAATGTCTTAACCACTCTTATTTCAAAACAGTCATAGGCCTTGAATAATGATAGCCCTTTTCTCAACTCTAAAAACAAGACTAACCGTCTAACCGCATATATATATATTCATTAGCTGTAGGTTTATGTATATAACCCAATAGAAAGAGTATATGAGTTTCCCAGTCAACACTCTTATAGCTATAGGTATGTGTCAAATCGGAAAATGCATATATGAGATTAAGTGCGCAAAAAAACCTAAAACTCACAACATAAGCCAGAGGCCATTTCCCAAAAGCATAATAAATCTTAACATGAAAATCACGAAGCATTCAAGCCATAGAGATTTAATTACAAAAGGTCTACCATGGAGATATCCAAAAGACTGCAATCCTTCGCCATGATTGCTTGGCTCCAACACCATAAAGGCTGCAGAATGGCCCAGGGTCTACTCGAACCATTGCTTATATAGTTAGATGGCCAAAGTTGGGGCTTGAGGCAGTAAAAAGCGATAACGTTGACTAGCACAGTGCGCACAGAAATAAATTCCACATACATATCTCTAGGTATACTCGTACATACTCGTATACTCAGTGCGGCTTTTGTGTCTTTCTTGCTTGACGTGCTGTGTTCCTTTTTGGCAAAGTAAAAAAAAAACCATAAACTCTGGTCTTTTTTAATTAAGCGTCCAAGAAATAGCGATCCGACTATATGTCAGAGAGAAAGAATTACAATGTTCATCGTGTGTACAACAACAATTCACAGACTTACAGGCGCACATGGAATATTGTATTTCTATGTGTGTTGTATGTGATCAGTGTGGCGGGAAATTTATGCCATCAAACAGAATGATAAAATAAATTTTCCAAAAAGGAAAATGTCATGAAGAGGCCATCGGATTAACATTTTTGCAATTAGAAATCAATACTAGACTATAGGCACACGTATTAAATAAAACCAAATACTATCGAGATAGAAAAATGTGTAGTTACAGTAAAAAAAAGTTATACATGCTTGTTTATTTTTTTAAAAATGAAATTAATTTTGTTGCGTTTAGGAAGGGTTTCTGGAAAAGCATTGAATTAAAGATTTTATATAATATATTCGCATATTTTCCGAAAATGATGCTAAGTTTATAATGTTTTCTTCGAAGGTATAAGAAATTGTTCTCCCCTTCTGAAGACAAAAAAAAATTGGCTTAGAAAACCACGGTTGGCTTGGATATATTAAAGACTGTTCTAATAAAATATGTTGAGATTAAGAGATTATGACGATGTACAACAATGATGTATTGACGATGTATTGCGAACAAAGAAGAGGCCGTACGCAGCCTTTTAGCTGAAGGAGATAAAAAATTTTCGCCATCGAAAGAACCACCGCGAGTTTTGTAAAAACTCCAAGCAAGTGATTGCTGTTTTTCGAACGAGGTTGCAGACTCTTCGAACCCACCTTCAGTGAAGACCCAATTCCAGCACACAGACATAGCTATAAAAAAGCTTAAGAACAACTATAGCGTGCTGGTTTTGATCGATTATATCAGCGGAATTTTCCAATTGCATCAATTTAGCAAAAAATTTAACTGTGCAATTTTCTTTCACTATTCCGTAGAGGGAATTATTAGAAGAACATGTGTAGTTTTTCTGGAAAATCGATCTGGAGCTTAATCCGCCATCTTGGAATTTGCAAAAATGACATTTTAAGTGTAGTGTAGAAAATTCAAGATGGTGGCTTAAGAGGCCTTTCCTTATATTTGAAGAAAAAACGAACAAAATTTGATTCGCCCAACAATTTCATGAAACCGTTTGTGTTCGTATATGGCAATAATATAGAAAGCATATGAAAAACTATTTATTGTCTTTCGATATGCAGAACCGGTTTTTGGATAGTTGGCATAATTGTTCACAATTTCATAGATAAACTAGTGATTTGATTAAAATGAATTTGGTCTTATTTTAATTAGGTATTAAAAATATCTTTCAATATTCAGCAGCGAAAAATCACAATTCAGTAAGATTTCGAAAATAAATTGATTTCTATTTAAATAAATTAAAATTCAAACAAATAATTAATCATTAACAATGCATATTATACAAAACAATATATATAATTTTTAAAAACCTCTACCTAAAGAAAATTATCAAGATGTTCAGACACAAACCAATTCATATAAGGTGTGTTTTATTCATTGCTGCATAGTAAGCGCAGCAAAATTTCCCTTGGCAAACAAAAACAATTTGAAGTCAGTAGGTGTGTTTTATTCATTGCTGCATAGCCAGCGCAGCAAAATTTCCCTTGGCAAACAAAAACAATACAATTTGATTGCTGGCGAAAAAGAAGTCAGTAAAAATAAAGATGGCTGTGCTGGCGATAGAGCTTTCAATTATTGAAATGAACGTATGAGTGAGCTTTCGTTTTATTCAGACTTGTGCTGCGCTGGCTATGCAGCAATGAATAAAACACACCTAGTAAAAACAAAGATGGCTGTGCTGCCGATAGAGCTTTCAATTATTGAAATGAACGTATAGAGTGAGCTTTCGTTTTATTCAGACTTGTGCTGCGCTGGCTATGCAGCAATGAATAAAACACACCTATAGTTCGCACATTTGGGTGAAGGGCTCTTAATCCCAAGCTTTATTTTCCCGAAAAACTACATACTATATGCTCCTTTTCCCTCTAACGAATAGTGAAAGAAAGGCATCATAAAAACTATAGAGGCATAGTTGCCACTTCCGTAAAAAAAAGTCGAAGTAGATTTGAAGAAAAAAGTGGATTAGATTGATAAAAATCGAAGTAGAAATCGAAGAAATTAGCTTTTTTTTATATAAATCTATATTTAAAAATAATTGAATTAAAAAAAGTATATGTATCTTTTTTGTAGAAAATTTTTTTGTACAACTTACTATTTGGAAATTATTCCTGAAAACTATTTTGGGGGGCCTTCAACCCCCCGTAAAATTGTTAGCGGCGCTCATATCGATGGGGACTTTTCATAGTTTCAAAAGAACGCCATGAAGAAGCTATTACACCAAAATCCAGCTTCCATAATTGGGCTGTTTTTATTACTTTATTGACAGGACTATATAACTTATACATATTTTTGAAAATACATAAGCCAATAATTTTTTCTGTGAGCTTAATAATTCGTCTTTTTTAAAAATTTTCTGTTTAATGAATTCTTTGCAGAGCATTCATAGAGCATAGAGCTTTATAAAATTGAAGTAGGGTGAAACACATATTATTGAAATGAAGTTGGTATACATTTCAATATTTTGGTGATGTTGCGAAGTAGGAAGTAGATTTTACAAATTTTTGAAAAAAGAAGTAGATCTACTACTGAAGTGGTACCACTGGATGAGCGTCCTGAAACGTTCTACAATACTAATTATTATTAGGTACTCTTGGAAGCATTTTTCACTTCCTCACAAGAGACGGTATCCTTGAAAAGAAGAATACATTTTTCTTGGATGCACATGGCAGTCCAATGCGCATTAAACAATATTTCAAAAGGACAACTACCGACTACACCAAGTACCTATAAAATATATTAAGTGAAAGTGTGTTTTGAGGAGGGAAGGAAAAGTATATTTATACAGTCCGTAAAATTTGAATAGCCTCACACTTTAACTTTCTTACTTTCAACTGTTTTTGATACTTCTTTGATTTGTACATAAGAAAATTTATGTTTAAAGACAGTTAAGAGAATGGTCTCTGAGATTTAGAAAATTTTTTTACAATTTTCTTAAAGTTAACTAAATTTTCTGTGCTTGTTTGTTTACAGTCACTAAAACGATCATTTTGTTTGTAATATTTGAATTGCCTCAATTGATTTTATTCCATATTATAAGCTATAATTTGGCAGCGTAGGTCTCGAAAAGTTATCAGGAAGTGATAAAACAGTTATGTTTTGTGATATTTTTTATAATTTGAACGTTTAAATGCGCAGACAAAATTCATTAACGGCTACAGAGATTGCCATAACAGAGGCCTGCTGGAATGAAAGGACTGCCTAAACGTTTATTGGTCAGAAAATTGATCAAAGTCTGAAATTCGTATGCAATTTTTTAAAATAATCCGTTAATGTAGGCAAAAAACTACAAAGGTTGAACTTTTTCAAATCTATCTTATCTATCAATGACAAGAATAATATGATAAGCTTCCAATTGCAACCACTCTTTGAGCAAATCAAGACAGGGAGCTGCGGGTAAGAAGTGAGCCGAATGACCTTAAGTCGGGTTATCAGAAGTGCCGGGCATCTAAAGCTTTCAATGCTGATGAAAAAACCTCCATTTAAAAATGCACGTAAGCTGTAACAGCTTAATTTAGCAAGATGCCGAATGCCATGGAATGCTGAAGGCAGCATCCATTTAAACAATTGGCAAAAAATAATCTTTTTAGTTGAAGAGAGTTCAACTTAAACAGACCGGATTGATATAAATACTACTTCCATGATTTACGAAAAGACAATTTGTGTTTTGATCACTATTAGGCCGTGAGGAATGAATTATGATATGCGGAATGCAGTACCTACTATTTTATGGCACTGTAGATTTAGATTTGGTAGACTGTAAAATGACATCGAAATAATATAATACCTTATTGGAAGCAGTCTTGCTTCAGTTATAGTATATTTTGAGACTACTGCCGATTTTTTTTACAGCAAGACAATGAGCCGATTCACACAGCTTTTTATTAAAATTTTGCAAACCTTAAATAAACAGTACCTATTATCCTTACCATCCTCCTCTCATTAAAAATGTGTGGAGTTGTCAAACAAGCAAGGTTTATGTAAATAGAAGGATGTAAACAAGAAAAGTAAAGTTCATTGAAGCTATCAAAGTGGCCAGGGCCAACATTTCGTCAGATTTTTAAGGAATCATTTGCAATTGTTTAAGAAATCGAACATTGATTTTGTATGATATGTTAAACTATCGCTTTTTTGAGGTAATTCAAAACAAGGAGGGCTCTAAAAAGTTCTAAAATATTGTGCTAACCACAGAAAATAAATACAAATTATTTTCTTTTAAAAAAATAAATCAATTGGTATTTATTTCTACTAGGTATATAAATAATGTGAGGCTATTCTAATGTTACAGCAAATAATACACATTTTTGTGACTGCTTAACAAAACTAGTTGAGAAAATTGCTTTAGATTTTAGAAATTAAACAAAACTTCTCTTAATCTTAGTAACCATGTTCTATCTTGCTACTCAATACAAATTTCCTCATTAAGTACCAAAAATAGTTAATTGTAAAATAAACTATGTGTGAAGCTATCCAAACGGTACGGACTGTATGAGAATTATTACCAGAAACTCATTGACAAGAATGTTACATTTCTGAAACTTATAGAACATGTTTCGTATATATACATTGGTTTTCTGTCATTATAGTCAACTGTTAGGTAAGGTAGACGTATAGAGACTTATACATATATATTATAATCTTTACAGACAAATAAAAATTATTCGATTAAGTCCTGTCTTTGGCTAGGAACTTACCTAAGGCTAACATTCTTTCAAAATTGATATTTTGCATTTGTGCTTGCTATTTCATTTAGATAACAATTCAACGAATAAGTATTCTTCAAAATAAATTTCATAAATTAAATTATATATAAGTACCTACCTACATATGTATATATGCAATCTACCAGTTACCACCTATAGGTATAATATGTTTCCCTTAACATTCCTATCAACCGTCTTCTTAAATTTGTTGTATGTATATATTTTAAATATCCTTTAACATATCTATGCCTCTTTGTTATTTTTTAATAGACAAATAAAACAAATCCAATAAAACATCCAAAAATATATATGTATACAATGTCCATCATAAAACACAACCCCCAAATTGTTTTCCATTATTTTTTTTAATTTAACAAAAAACGAACAAAAATCACAATATATACCTACATTAATCCCTTTACATCCAAAATAATTCCCACTTGTTTGGAACTAAAATAATATCCTATTTACGCTAAGGGTGGACAGAAAAAGCGAAAAACCAACGCACCTCTTCCTCTACAAAAATATTTTAATGCAATGGCTGATAAACTTCAATCCACCTTCATGCAGGAATAGGTAGGTACACCCAGCCCACCCTTCTTTATGGAAGACATGTTGTGGACTATGGTGACAACGAAGACGCAAGGCAAGCTTATAATCAACACCCCTCCAATGAAAATTGTGGAAGCCCACGACCGACAACGTGAGGCCCACGACGAACGAGGAAAACCTGGCCGATCGACTCCATTATTCAAGTCGATAACCAGCGTTTGCTTGCGGTATCTATCTATACATCTATCTATCTATGTATCTTCAACCTGCTATCGAATCTTGGAAGTGCTTCTGTATGAAAAAAAAGTGGTTGATATGCCCGAGTGAGATAGAATCAAGGCGGAGTTTATTTTCGTAATGAAACCGCCTCCCAATTCATATCAGGTTTTTGTTATGGAGGACAATAATAATTACAGTACAGTTGTTGTCTTAACTTTGGGTTTGTCTAATCGGCTATCAAGTGTGTGTGTGTGTGTGAGAGAGAGTGAGAGAGAGCAAGACGCTTATGGGGACTGTGGAGTGGATTGGTAAGCGTACATATTGGTAAATGTATTGGAAAGGAGTAGAAAAAAGTACCAAGAAAACGTAGTAGGATTTAGGAAATTCGTATTTCTACACTTACTATGTATGTATGTATGTATGTATGTACATATATGTAATAAGTATGCGATAAAAGAAGGAAAGGAACACATTTCATGGAAAAGTTGTTTTTTTTTTGTTATAGCTATTTTGATGGCAGGTAATAATTAAAACATGATGTGATAAGCTTTCCGAAATTGATTAATTAACTTATTCGAATATTTATAGATACATACATATATGTATGTATGTATATGTACTTACAAACCTAACCTATTGCTAAAAAATTGCGAATAATTCTACTTATATTGTTTACCTATAGGTAGATTTTCATATATATGTACCTACATATTATGTATACCTATTATCTACCTATTACACTGTGTAACAAAAATTCAAAAATATTTCCTTATCTGTAGGTACCTTTGCATGGTTAATGCTTGGAAGTCAGTGGCGGATGGCGGGGGGGGGGGGAGGACTAAGGGGGCTCTTTCTTTTTCTTTCTTTTTCCGTTTCAAAAAAACCTCAGTTTCCAATTTCTATAATAGTCATTTGAATTAAAAATATACAAAAACAAAAATAATAATTCTCTTATTATTTGTGTTTTCCTTCTTCTTATTTAAAACAAAATATGTATATATTAACTAGAATGGCTGTCATCAGAATTATGAAAAAGTTCATAGAGTGTTTAAATTCCATGTTTTGTTCCTTAATGACAATATACATAAATGCTAGAAAAGACAGTCGTTTAATTCGAAATAATTGTTTCTTATTTCAGAATTTGTATTTTGAGCAAAACAAATTGATTGACAAATGTCACAATTTTCCACAACAACTTTAATTTTTTCCTATATGTTGCCGTACATATGTATACATATATGGAAATGACAATTTTTAGGTGAAAATGATGAATGAAAATTTCATTTATACTCGAACTGAATACATAGGCTTAATAAATAAAATGAAATTAAACTGACTGAGGTAGCAATATTTTAAAATAAGTAATGGAGAAATGTGGAAGGATGTAACTGAAATAACTATACCGAAAACTGCACTTCCGTTTTGCAATTCGGATTTGTATTCTAATTTGAGAAACGTAATTGAAGTTCTTTGTGTGCTACCTGTGACTTCTGCTTCATTTTCCACTTTGAGAAGGTTCAAAATGTGGCTCAGGGCCACAACAACTGCCTTAAGTCTTAACGGATTAACTTTGTTGAATATTCACAAAGAAATCGATAACGGATTAAATTTGTTGAATATTCACAAAGAAATCGATGTAATTTCTAAAGATATGGTGAATCAAAAAGAAGGAGAAGGGAATTAATCTTCACCAAGTTCTATTACCTATACTTTAACTATTTCAAACTATAAAAATGTTAAAAAATGAATTAAATTCACTTCATAACTTAGGGAGTGTTTTTTTCGTTTTCTTGATTTTCATTTTTGCACCAGTTTTGTTTTAGGGATGCATTAAAAAAATTTCTATACCAGAATTTAGATTGAGCCTCCCCCCCCCCTCCAAAATAAATCCTGCGTACGCTACTGTTGGTAGATACCTGCATATGTATGTTGGTATAGGTACAATCGCACTCATTTCAAAAATACCATTTGTCTGAAAGTTAGCTCTTCAGAATTCTATTAAAAAATTGCATGTGTGCAGCACTAAAATAGTATTAAAAAAACTCAAGTCAAAATGTTACTTTAAATTTTAATATCTTATCATATGCCACTAAACAAAGTATTGGCTTAGCATCCACTTATATGCATTCAAAAATGAAAAGATTTCCTTCTCTGTTTATTGTGAACTTCAAACTTGTCTCTTATATTAGGACCCACGCGTATAGGTATAGTCTGAGTCTCCACCATTTTATAGTTATATATTTTTTCTCACCACGTTTTTCACTAATGTCAGATGTCATGTAGGCTGTCAAATCGTCATAATTTACTTAATTTTAAAATGTTCTTAAATCTTCCTGTATATTTTCCACACAAAAAATCTGAAAAGAAGGACCTACCTCTAACTAGGTACCTACGACTAATTTTGGCTTTGTGTATCTGACAAGATTTTGCAAATTATGACAAAATACAGGAAAAAAGGTAAAATCAAGGTCCATATAATTTAAAAAAAAACCTAATTTAACATACAAAAGTGTTTAGATCAGCGGTTCCCAATCTTGTTC
This sequence comes from Epistrophe grossulariae, assembly GCA_929447395.1. Classification (NCBI taxonomy): domain Eukaryota; kingdom Metazoa; phylum Arthropoda; class Insecta; order Diptera; family Syrphidae; genus Epistrophe; species Epistrophe grossulariae. The sequence goes on along the minus strand of OV839567.1, from coordinate 32,744,776 downwards.
AGTCCCGGAGCACTTTTCAGGCGAGAAATTTCTCGCGGAGCACTTGGTTGCGCGTATGACATTTTTCGCAGTTAGATATACATAAATGTATATAGAAAATGCAATAACTATTTTTCAATTTGGTTTATATTTTATTTGATTGAAGAAAGAAGTTACATCAACGAAAAACAATAACGAAGTGAATTTAAAAAAAAATAGGGATTTTAATAATAATATTTATTATATATAGGTACGTACAGTAGAATCTCGGAAATATGAACGGTTCTATAAGATTAACAGCTCTGAAAGATGAACGAAATATTTCCACTTTTCAGTGTTCAAAAAGATGAAAGGTTGAAATTTAGTACTCGAAAAGATGAACACTTTATTCCCAACATAATTTGTTACTTTTTCTTTGCGTTTTAGTTCCTCTTGAACAGTACTTTGGGGCTTGTTTTGACTTGTTATGTAAATAATATTTAATGTTATTTTATTTATAGAACTGCATCTTCTTCTTTAACCAAATGTTGATGCTCGAAAAGATGAACAATTTGAAAAGATGAACGGGCCCTGTTTTATATCTGTTCATCTTTTCGAGATTCTACTGTATATATTTAAATAAATAGCTCCGGAAGCTTTTTTAGTCTTTAGTGAGAACAATGTGCCTGTTTTGTTTTGCATAATACTGGTACATCTGGTAGAATTTGGGATAACTGCAAACCAAATATCTGGCATTGAGAAGCGGTCTATATTTTGTTTTGGTTCCAACGCAAACATAGAATACTGCTGTATGTTATTGCAAACGGCAGAAGAATCACTTTGGCTTTGTTTGACAACATTTTGAATTCTTTCTTCTACATTCTGACAAGGCTTCTTCGTTTAAAAAATTTCCTTTATCGAAGAATCTTATATACCAAATCAAATTGCAATAATGTCAGGGAATGTGGATTTTCCAACGCAGAGTATGGGTTTGCAACCCACAGATTTTCTTTAATATTTGAATGGTATTCTTCCGGAAAATAGCAGTGGAAGCTATCGACCAAACCTTATAGGTAAATATGGAACTCATGTTAAATATCATCGGGAATTTAAAATTTTTGTTTTGCTCTTTAAATTTGTTGATCGTGCGTTGGGAAGCTGTCAAGGTTTCGATTTTTCATCGCTTTAGCTGGATTTTCTTTTTAAATGCTTCTACTTTATCACTGGCATCGAAAACAGGCAATAGCCTCTCCCTGAAGTAAAAATATATAAAATATTGGCTATAGATACGCCAATTTCAATAGCTAAGCCAACACTCATTATACAGCCTGTCACCCAAAACAAAGTTGTGGTCAAAGGGTTTTTTGTGCATTTAGCTTAGATGTTGTAAAATGTAACTTAGCCACAGCTACAAAATACTATAATTCTTGATTCTTTTCGGCATTTGACTCATTACAAGGGTTAAGCTTTTTGAAAACAAAAATTTAGTTTGCTACATATTTGTGTCAATGTATTGATTTTTATTTAAATAAACATTTCAAATTCGATTGCTGCAGTAAAAATGACAAGTTCAGAAGCGCAAAATTAACTATAGGGTACCTAATGAATTTTTGATATTTTGTTTAGGGTTTAGATCATTGATGATATTAGAAATTCTTATATCTGTGAAATACAGTTTATTTTTATCGCATTATTATTTTTTAATAAGAATTATTTTTTTGTTTTATTTTATTCTAAGTCTGAATACAACGGAATAATTTTTTTAAGATATGAGAAACTCTTAAGGAATTTTTCTTACATCTTAAAAAAAAATATTTTCATTCAACGTTTCATAAATTGATATGGAAGTTAGCATCTAATTTTTTAAAATCCTTTTTTTCGGTAAAATCGAGCATATCGAACTATGGCGATCAAAAAAAAATTGATCTTGTTATGCTTACTTCACGAACACGAAATAACTCCGAAAAAAATGAATTTTGATGAAAAGGAAAGCTTAATTTTAAGCATTAAGCATTTCATAAAAAGTATACCCTAAATGTTATTATTTTCTGATTTGTATTTATTGTATTCAAGAATTGATTTTTCTTATCACTTTTTTAACAAAATCTATTAATTTTTTTTCAAAACAAGTGCAAGATTTGTAATATTTTCTAACACAACGAATTTAACATTTTATTTAACAAAATATTGTGAACTCCTTTTGAGTAGCTCATTACCTTACATACAGTGCATATGAGTGAGGCATCAAATTAAAACAAAAAGGGGCCTATCTGTCGTTCTGCCTATACTAAACTATAAATAAAAAAATGAAATAAAAGTGAGAACAGTGAGAACAGTGAAAACTTGCAATACTTTATTAAAACAAATATAAAACAACATGTGGTGCTGTGTTAAATCGTGTAAAAACACCTAAAATATGGAGTTAACAATATTTTCATTTCAATGGCTGATTGTGTCTCAAATTCCACCTAAATTAATGTGAAGTTTTTTATATAAAGACATTATAAATGATATTTCATAGAATTTTGCTATAAAAAAGGCAAATTGGTTGAAAATACAATATACTTTCAAAAGTGATATGTCCAGGGGCCTATCTGTTAATATTAGAAATTCTTATCCAGGGTCGAATTACTTTTTGTTGTAGTGCATTTTTTTGTGGAATATTATGCGAAATGAAAAAAAAAATACGCTGCTTATTATAACAGGGATATTCTGGCAATGTGAGGGCTCACAACTCACAAGTCACAAGCCTTTGTGAGGTTGATTTCTTGTGAGGTTCTCAAAAGGAGATCACAATTTCGAAAGTTTTTGTGAGGCTCACAGTTGTGAGGGTACGAAAATCTCACAAAATCGATTTCACCTTTCCTATGTGAGGTTGTTGTGACTTGTGTTGTGAGGTATCAGTGAGGTTTGCCAGAATAGGGCTGTAAGTGTATTTACAGGATTTAACGCAGCACCTCATGTAGATTTATTTTTTATTTTTCAATGAAATATTGCATGTATTCACTTTATTTACTTTTATTTCACTTGTTTATTAAATTTACTAAGCCTTTTTACTTTTTTAACGATATAAAATCTCAAAACGCATTCCTCAAAAAAAACAGCTAAAAATTCCTTTAAACGCCCCAGAATTTAGCTGTCTAACTGAATGCCTTCCCTGTGTGACTGTATTTGTGGAACTCTCACTTTTATGAAAAAAGCCTCACTTTTTCCGTTCCTCTATTTCTTCTTCTTAGCTCATAACTCACAAATTTGACATTTTATATTCACTGAAAAAAAATTATTCAACAAAAATTCTGAACAATCAAATAAAAAATTCACCTTGCTGTGGTGAGTTTTTTGTGGGGTTTCTTGCGTGCGTGCATCAGAGTGACAGTCGAAATGGGCGAACGTTTCGTTGTTGTTTCAAATACATAGTTACATATAGAAGTTACAAAACTCGAGTTTGTTCAATTGTTTTAAAAGCTGAATATAAAATGCAAAATATTATAAACAATTATTATTATATGAAGAAATACAAATAAAAAAAATAAAGATTGGATGAAAGAATGGCTAAGAATAAAAACAATTGCTAAATCAGTTTCAGTAATATTGATGTTGACCAACACATCGAGCGCTTGTTGAAAAAAGGTTTGCTTTGGAAAATAAACCAAATGACTTGGCTACACACACTACAAAGTTCAATTAATAAAAGACTTGAACAAATTCAAAATATTTTGATTTTCTTCAACTCAATCTTCAACCGTAAAATTGATCAAATAAAAAGACACACATACTGGTTAATTTGTTTAACAACCGACTGAGTTGACTTGTGCTTAAATCTGTCGTTAATAATACTTTTTTCTATATTCAAAAGGGTTCTGTTACCTTTTAGCAAAGCTTAGACAGTAGACTCAAATGTCAAATACGTATACGTTATAATAGAATGGCACTTTGATTTTGTGTAGGTGCTGTGCCGGAGTGCAGATGAAAATGAATATGATTGTGCAAGTGCGAGTGCGAGTAAAGCTTCATGAAATCGATATTGACTAGACTTAAACACAATTGAAAAAAAAAAAACGATTGTTTTCCGTTGAATAAAGTACTAAGATTTGTCTTAGATAAAAAAAGATTAACAAAATTTATTTAACTATGCCAAGTGGAAGTCACACCAAATATAAATATTGGTACTTAAGAATATAGAATGGCCTCTAAGACAGCTTGTGAAGTTTTAATGCGACCATAGGAGAACAAATTTAAATAATAAAGATTGTTTAAATTGGGTTGATTATTTTTTTTTGATTTTTTTAACTCGGCGTTAATAAATAATAATTTTAACTTTCAAAACCACAGTATACACTCAAAAAAAAAAAACTGGTGCCATTAATCAAATTTTCTGGAGTATTCTTCCAGATTTTCTGATAAATAGAATCTCCCAGGTGGTCTGGTAGAGTTTATCAGATTCGACTGGTCGTTAACACCAGGCGGTATTTTCGAATTTGGACTTCAAGTAATATATACCATGAATCTGGTAGAATATTCCAGAAGAGCAGATAAACTCACCTGGTTTTATTTGTCCGAAATCCTGGATTTTTCTATCATGTTTTCTTAAATAATCTGGTGGCCCATACCAGGAAAACCAATTTCTGCCTGGTATCCGATACCAGGAACATTATTTTTAACTGCTAAAATATACCAGTGTTCTGGTAGAATGCACCATGAAATATAATGTTTCCTAGTATCTGTTAACTTGGTATGGTATTTAACAGTATGACAATTATCAGATAAATAACACAAAACCAGGGTTCTGGCATGATGTACCAGGAAATAACCAGGAATATTATTTTTACTTGTAAATTATACCTGATTTCTGGTAGAATGTACCCGGAAATATAATTTTGCCTGGTACATGCTATCTATTAACCTCTGAAATTATTAAACCGATTCTTAAATTTTTTTTCATTGTTAAAAAGCTAAATAAATTGTTAACAAGTTAAAAACTAAATAAAACAACAACTTAAGTCCACATGGACTTAACTAAGTGCTAAGTCCATATTTTTGGGACTTAACTTAAGCCCCGATAAAAATTTAATTTTAATTTATTTTATAATTCGATAGTTCGTCAAGTTATCCGAGTTATCGAATGAAACAATTTTTTTTATGAAACAAACAAAATGGCAATCATGGTCTGGAATTAATTTTATTTTCCTATAAATGCTACTTGAAATTAAGATCTATATGTTTTTATTCGATTTTATTTTATGAAGGGAAATAATTTTCTATACAAGTTTTCTTTTTATTTTAATGCGGCGTGGCTGATAAGTTTTTATTTTGTGTTCTTTTTTGGCAGGAGGGGCAATTTTCAAAAAAATCACTTAAAACTGAAAAAAATATTAAAAAATAACGGTAATACGAACAGAGTCATGCTATAGCATTATGAAAAGCCAGAAATCCATTCTTTAATTTTATTTCTAAATAAAGTTGTTCGAGTGAAAAGTTTTTGAAAATTAATTTTCAAAGTCAAAATTTTGAAAAAAAAATTATTTTTTTTAACCCAATGAATAATTTTTGTTAACCTATTTTTTTCAAAATTTTATATAATTAAGTATTATTTTTTTTTAAATATTCAATTCTCTTTTAAATTTTTGATTAAACACAAAAAACTGGATGTCAAAATGTTTTGTAGTTTTTGAGAAAATCAAAACAAAATCTAGTTTTTTATAAGAAAAACCTTTTATTTTAGTTTTTACGTTATTGGATTATTAGGTGAATTTACGAAAGAAAGGATTACCTTTCTTTTTACTATTTTTGTATTATCAGCCTTATAAGCCAATAAAGTGACAAAGTACTGGATTAACCATATTTCACACATTTTTTCATTGAGAGCATTGGGTAAAATTGATCTGCCATTTTTTTTTTATTACGGTGGGGTTGGCTTTGCGACGGGGCCTACCTGTTGAGGTCAAGAAAAAAAAGTCGCGTAATTTTTTAAACTAAAATGAAAATACATAATATGTGCTATACCTTAAGTCAAATAAATTGCAAGAACGTTTTGTTGTACAAATTATTTCTCATTTGAATGTCAAGTCGTCAACATATCACGATGTCAAATTACTCTCGTGCCGAATTAACGGATATGCATTACTGCTCATGGTCGAAGTCGTGAAGCGCAAGACTACGCTGAAATGTATCCCAATATAAGAGATGTCCCAGTCATACGATATTTTCAAGAATCCATCAACGTCTTCGAGAGTACGGAGTACTGGAGCTCCGAGGGAGAGAAAGTTCATTTTCTACATCACCACACATAGAGGAAAGAATTTTGGATATGGTCGAACGTAATCCCTCCCTTAGCACACGGAGAATAGCTACCATGCTTCATTTGCCCCAAACTAGAGTATGGACAGTGCATCATACCGAGAATTTACACCCGTACCACACTACACCGCAAACGACAATTGTTATTGAGAGCTGAATTTTGTCGAACATTATTGCTAAGAGATGAAACTGAACATAATTACTTTGGAAGGATATTCTGGACGGATGAAGCTCAGTTCACCAGAGATGGAGTTACTAATTTCTACAGTTTACATCACTGGAGTAACAGCAATCCACATAACAAAAAAACAAACGAAATCTCAAAACCGTTTTAGCTGTAATGTTTGGCTTGGTATTGTTGGACGAACAGTTATTGCGGGACCACGGTTCCTCAGTCATAAATGGAGAATCCTATCTGCAGTTACTACGAGACCTTCTGCCCGATTTGATTGACAACGTTCCCTTGGCCATAGCAGACAGTTTAATCTACCAGCAAGATGGAGCTCCAGCACACTACAGCCGCAATGTAAGGAACTGGCTTGATGACCATTTTAGTGACCGTTGGATAGGAAGAAAAGGTCCCACATAATGGCCACCTATAGATAACCAGGTTTAACTACGTTAGATTTTTATGCTTGGGGATTCATGAAGAACTATGTGAACGAAGTGTAAATAGAATCTTTGGAACAACTTAAACAACGGATTGACGTGGCTGCAGTCAAATTAAAGGAAAATTTATCAAGCATAAATTTATGTGCCGCTATAATCTTTGCCTTCTACAAAATGGGGATCATATCGAAATTTTGTTATAATAAGCTTTAGTTAAAAAAAAGTTAAAAAATGAAATAAATAGTAAGTAAATATGTATTTTTATCTGAATATGGATTTATTTTTTATTTTTATTCATTTCAAGATTCAGGAACATTTTTTTTTTATTTTGCAATTGCATTTTTTTACTAGCTAGGTAGCGTGTAACGTTGCATAATTTAAAAAACATTCGCAGGTCAATTATAACCCAAAGCTCTCACGTAGGTGTTCTCTATGAAAAAATGTGTGAAATATGGTTGTCCAGTACTTTGTCACTTTATTGTAGGTATATGCTTAAAAAAATAAAAATATTAAAACGAAAGTAAATCCTTTTTTTCGTAAATTCACCTAAGAATCCAATAACGTAAAAACTAAAATAAAAGATTTTTCTAAGAAAAAACTAGTTTTTTTTTGTTTTTGATTTTCTCAAAAACTACAAAACATTTTGACATCCGGTTTATTGTGTTTGATTAAAAATTAATTAGAGCATGGAATATAAGAAAAAAAATAATACTTAATAACGTAAGATTTGGAAAAAAAAATAGTTAAGAAAAAATTATTTTTTTTTTTAATTTTGACTTTGAAAATTAATTTTTCAAAAACTATTCACTCGAATAACTTTATTTGAAAAAAAAATTAAAGAATGGATTTCTGACTTTTCATAATGCTATAGCATGACGCTGTAGGTATAACCGTTTTATTTAAATATTTTATTTTGGAACGGGTCGTAATTCTATATTACAAAATTCTGTATGACCAAAATTCTGGAAATGAATTGAAAATTCTGTATGATCATAATTCTGTGTTTCATTATTCTGTAAATCTTTAATTCTGTATTCCAAAATTCTGTAAATCCAGAGTTCTGTATATCAAAATTCAGGAAAATTATAAATACTGTATATTCTGAACTCCAAAATGCTGAATTTCAAAAATTCTGTAAATTATAAAAGAAAAATTGTTTTTCTTTTATGATTTACAGAATTTTGAAATACAGAACTTTTGGATACAGAATTTTGAAATACAGAATAATGGTTTTACAGAATTTTGAAAAACAGAATTTTAGATTTCCAGAATATTGAAATACAGAATTTTAGATTTACAGAATTTTAAATTACAGAATTTTGAAATACAGAATTTTGGAAACTGAATTTTGGCACTTACAGAATAATGACTCCAACCCATTTTATTTTCAGTTTTATGTGATTTTTTTTAAATTGTTCCTCCCGCCTAAACGGGGGGAAATAGACACCCCTTCCTATACGATTTTTTCTTGTCTAGGTCCAACGTACACGCCCTAGCTCTTGTCACACCTTATGCAAATCACCCTGTATATGTACTTATATATGTACATATGTATGTATGTACATAGGTACTATTATGGCAAGTTATGGATTCGTAAAAAAAATTTATCTCGAAATTTTGATCACACCCGTTTTTCAGAAATCCCGAAAAAAAGTTTTAAAATCCCGTCTACTAAAATACTGTACTGTCGTAAGTTACGATTTGCTATACATTTGGGTAAACGCATTTAAAATTCAAATTTTTTTTCTCAAAAACTATACGATGGATTTTTTAAAAATTTAATTTCTTATACAGAAAGCATCTGGCAACTAAAAAACATTGAAATAAATACAATATTCTTATAATGAAAGAACTGATGGTTAATTTTTGCCAATATGCCGTTGACGTATGTGACGGTTTAACCAAAATTGCTTGTTACCCAAACATATATACGATTAAATAATCGGACATACGACAATAATTGTTAGTATATTACATACGATAATATATCACGTATATTAAAAAACAAACTCAGATTTATTTTTTTTAATTACATATGTATTTATTTTTCTGTATAAAAAATATTTTTTTTATTCTCAACAAAATGAAAATAAATAAAAGTAAAAATAAAAATAAAAAGTTTTAATTCCAAAAAAATAAATAGTTAATCCATATTCGATTATTTCAAAAAAAAATAATATTTATTATTTCAAAGTTCATTTGATTTTTTAAATATTAAATTCACTAACATTTAAGTAGGAACAAAAATACAGAACTTTAAAGATCAAGGTTTTAATTGATTTTTAAAATAGCACAATAAAATGTTATATTTTTTTTCTGTTGGAGTCGGTGGCCTTTGCTGTATAGCTAAACGAAGCGCTTTTTGTCATAAATTAGCATCAATTGGCTTTTGAAAACGTTTTTTATAATCCCGTCTCTTTATTACCCCGTTTTTTACAATCCCGTTTCTTATTGTCCCGCTTTTTTATTCAAAACTAGTTGCTTTATTTAAAAAAATTGCGCTATTTTTTATTATTTAAAAAAAAATGCGCTATTTTTTTTTTATTTTAAAAAATCGCGCGATTTTTAAAAATAAAAGAACCATTTTTGGTTTAAGTTAAGATTTTAAGAAAATTTATCTCTTTTGGATTTTGTTTGTCTTATAATTAATATACCTAATATTTATAGTTATTTATAACGATAACGATACATGGTATATCCGAAACCTCGCATTGTTGCCTGAAAACCAAGTAGATGAGGAAGAAGAAGAAAACAACTAAAATAAAATAAAATAAAAAAAGAAAAAAAAAATGAAATAAAATAAAATTATAAAAATAAAAATAAAAATAAAATAAAATAAAATAATATAAAAAAGAAAATGAACTGTAATGAAATAAACTAAAATAAAATAAAAAAAGAAAAGAAAAGAAAAGAAAGAAAAAATGAAATAAAATAAAATAAAATCATAAAAATAAAAATAAAATAATAAAAATAAAATAAAATGAAATAAAATAAAAAAATGACATCCACAATTATTTAACTGCTTGAGTTATGAAGAAATGGAAGTTTTTATAGTTTTGTTTTGTGTTCCCCTGAAAATTTTTGATAAATGATATCCAAGACATCAAGATTGTTTCTCGAAATGAATGTGCCTAGCTGTAGCTATGTTTTTATTTAACCATAATTAAGAAGATTATCACATATTATCAAAAATATATTGAACAGATTAACAACATCTCTGCAGCACCCTATACGACAACGACTCTCAATTTCCATCGGCCTCGCACACTCGCATGTTTTTCCATATTAACATAGCTCAGTGGGTTGTGCTCTATACGTCAGTGTTAATTAAAAAGAAAAAAAAATATCTATAGATATCAAAAAGCAAAACACGAGATCTAAAAATTAAATTGAAAAAAAAAACACGCCACAAAAATAAAAACAAAAAAAATAAAAATAATTCCATTGCGACAGCAGGTCCCTCCCATAAATAGCAAGTTACCATTTCTGGTTGGACGAACCGGAAGATAATCCCCTTAGATACAATCGCCTTCAAAGCTGTATGCGCGCAAACAGTGTATAAGTGTGCGTTGACAGCAAGCGGCGCGGCAACGACACCGGCTACAAACAAAACAAGAACTTGCCACAGAAACCAACAAAAACAAAACTAAAGAAAAAAGAAAAAAGAAAAAACTTCTCAAATGTATCTACATCTACAGAAGTCAAGTTTACCCCGTGTAAACAGTGCTGACCAGTTTGAGTTTGCTGTTGGAATGTTAAGGAACCTCTCGTCGTCGTCGTGTCGCCGCGCGAACTCAGCCTTTTTTATTATGCCTTTCCGTGGTTTGAATGTTGCATGATTTTGGTTTGTGATTCTGTTGTGGTTTCATATTTGTTTTGCTATAGTTAGTGATCTTTTAATCGATATAACGATATAGATACATCAACCATTAAAAAAAAAAAACATGTGTACATAGATACAAATCGACCATTTTTAATGCGTTTGATTTTCAAGATACTGAAGATAATTTTCTTGTGGTATAGTTTGAGATAAACTATCTAACGTCGTCGTGCGCATCGAGATACGCAATAATTATTATAAACATCTTTAATAGGCTGGCGTGCGTCGCTCCACTTGAATTCAGAAAAAAGTTATACATATATTAATCTGTGGTTTTATTTCAAAACAAAAATAAATAAATAAATAAATCACGATAAGAAATCGTGTCGTGTCTAATTAGTTTGTGTGTGTGTTGTTTTTTTTTTTTTAATTTTTTATTATCAACTGTTTTAATTTATAAATGTTTGTGGTTTTTTTTTTTGAAAATATTCAAAATTTGTGGAAAAAAAATTTTTATTTTACTCAGATGTGAAGTGAACAGAAAGATAAAAGATACTAAGCGTACAATAATTAAGATATGGACATTTGGGTGTGTCGAGCAAAAAATAGCAACATTATAGTTCCAGTGCAGTGCATTTGTGATTTTGATATAAGCTGTGATAACTTCATTTCATCTTTTACCTATTTAAAGGAATAAACATAAAGTTCAAGAGGTTTGTACACAAAGTTTACTATACAACGATTAAATTTAATAAAAAAAAAGTAAAACAAATTCGTGGCTCGTGGAGAACCAGGCCCTTTGAAATAACAATACATTCAACTTGCGTCGCCGAAAACGCTGCTTGAAGAGTTTATGCCTTTTTTCAACGATACAAGAAATTTGTCTCCCTTCAGAACTGGCATTACTATAATCTGTTAAGACTTTAATAGTCCAAATGTTGAGTATAACTGGTTAGGTAAACTGGTGTAACTATAATAGCTATATCTTGTAGAACTTTTAAAGTCGCGGTTTAAAGATACGAAACAGCGCGACAATGTCAAGCTGATAAGCGAGAATACATGTCTTGGTGTTGTATGTAGAAGTTGAGCAAACATCAACTTTCTGGTGCATTAAATAATGCTATACCTACAGCTAAAGTTACATTCCTTGTGTTCGAGAGGTTACTCTAACATTTAAGCAGGTACATAACATAGGTATACAATTCAAAATAGGCTCCATAAGTAAAATACGTAATATAATTACATCGGAGACTTTTGCATCGCTTAATTACCGCCGCCGCAATGTCTCGAAATTTTTATAAGCAGTGATCTGTAGTGAAATATGGCCATTAATCTTTTTTCCGTTAAATAATTCCACTGCAATACTCACACTTCTATGAATGTATAATCAGTTAACCCTTGATTCCAATGTTTGTCTTACTTTGAAGTTAGTATCCCTCACTGCCTCTAATAATGGCACAACTCAAAAAAAAATCAAATTTGAGCTTTGGAAGCCTTTATGATTAAAATTAAACCCTTTACATTTCTGCAATATCGGCACTTTGATACCTCTTCTCAATTACGAGAGATGGTAAAAGTGTTATTAAATTTTGAAGCTTTTGTGCTTTCTCTATATAGGTATCAATACCGGCACTTTAATATTCGATTGATCGTGCGTGTGTTCACGGATTCCGTCCAATTTTTAATACCGTAAGGAAGTTTAAATTAAGTAATGCTTTTCATATTAAAATATCAGGATTACATAATTTATAAGAACAGAAATCCAAATTGAAAAAAGGACAAATCGCTTCTATGTACATATCTCAAAACTGAAAAAAATTAATTGTGCCATTATTGCAGGCAGTAAGTGATATAGAGAATTTAGCCGCACTACACGAATGTAAAAATGCTTTCTTTACCTGGCTCTGTTTTTACTATTTTTAATAGTTTAAAACTTCAAAACGAATATACATCTTCCCCTAAATCCTTCAATATTTGCCTACCGCTTGCACTGTATTTAATCAACTGACCCAGCAGTCATCACAACATCGCGTCGCATTTTCGTTAGCTCTTTAACAAAGGTTGAATATGTGTTTGATACATACAATGGTTGGGTCGATTTGAGTTCAACACAGGTCGGTAAGGCGATTGTATCGTGTGTTTCCTGGTACATTTCTCACTTCCTCAACATTATTTTATAATTTTTCTTCTAAGCCTAGTAAGTACCTATACGCTGCTGATGCGAAACTTCATTTTTTCTGTGGTCTCCAACAGGCGAACAAAATGCTTGAGAAAACACAAACGAAAATCATCCATGAAGAGTTTCTTTAATTTTAAAAAATAAACGCAGAAAGAAATGCTGCGTAGTGAAAGAAAAAACAAACACGAATATTAATCTAATGTCAAGTTCCGCACACAATTAATGGTTCCGGCAATTATAATTTTTGTACGAAAAAGAGTGGAGACTTCTCCAAATAATCAGTTTCGCTCATCGAACATAATATGAACAACTAAACGAAAATTAAAACGAAATTTTTCGTTTATGATTTCATTGTGTCATTTTAGTATGGGATTTTTTACTATGGCACATACATATGTAACTATACTCTTTAGTCGAAATTTTCGCTGACCATTTTCCATAAATGTGGTTTAAAAAAATCCAACACCGGCGCCGTTATAAAGGGTGTTTTTTTTAGACGCATGGTTTTCAAAAAGAAATAAAACGCATATAATTTAATGTTATAACCAAGAATTTAGCTTTATTATAAAGATAAGGGTTTGCCATTATGTTTTAAAAATGATTTCGGGCAAGTGGCCGCCGCGGCTGGCTCGAATAAATTCCAGCTGAGAAGCCCAAGAGGCCCCAGCTCCAATTGTTGCGTGCGATGGCAGATGGACTCATTCGCGTCTTCTTCGATACTCTGCTCCACAGCAGCAATAGCGTCTTCGGTGCGCACTGTACGGCGTCTCTGAGGATGCGCATTATCCAATATCCACTAGAGTAAACGTGGTGCGAAACCGTTCCATGGTTGCTCGAATTACTCTGCTGGACGATTATGTCGACCGAATATTGGACGCAGCGCGCGATGCGTCGCGCGAACCGAACCATTATTTTGGTAATAAATTTGCACGATTTGCAAATGTTGTTCAGGAATAAATCTATTCATTATAAAATGGCAAACCAAACTGAGCATAAATGAATTGACAGCTGTCAAAAAGACCAACTCCGGAAAAAGTATTGCCAGATTGAAAATCACACGTCTAAAAAAAAAACACCCTATATAACATGATCTGTGCAGCTAATTCGTATTGTATTGCAGTAATTGAAATTGAAGCAGTGCACCGTCTTGTCGATAACACTATGGCCGACATCAATATCTTGCAATTTAAGTACAAAAAACTGGATTATACATGTCGAAATAGCATGCACAATTAAAATGCCTTATTGCATATGAAACGCTTGGAAACAGTTTTGGAATGTGAAGCATCTACTCGACCTAAATATTTCAAACAAAACGAGAAAGTATGTGTTCGACGCAACAGTGCTTCCAGTTCTGACTTATGGGTGCCAAACTTGGCAAGTTACAAAAAGTACTGAGACCAAACTTCAATCGTGCCAAAGAGCAATGGAAAGAGTTATCTTGAACGTTCGTATCGTTCAACGAACAAACCACAACATCCTTAGAAGCCAAACCAATTTTGAAGATGTACGGCATAGGCTAAGGAAATTTAAATGGGACTGGGCTGGACATATTATGCGAACAAATGATAACCGCTGGACAAAATTAACAACCGATTGGGTACCACTAGATACGAAAAGAAGCGTGGGCGGCCAATTTAAACGATGGAAAGATGACATCCAAGCAATGTGTCCATTATACTGGCGAGGGGCGTGTGACAGAAGAAGGTGGAGAAGTCTGGGGGAGGCTTATGCTCAAATAACATAAATATTTACGTCAAAAAAAAAAAAAAAAAATTAAAAAAAAAATCTGAATACTTTAATTGTATAATAAGAATTGAATTTAATGAGTGAATAAAGCTTGAAATAATAATAATTGCATATGATCAACCGAATATTTTCCAAGTAGAATGGTTCGAAGATACTACCAGCTCAAAATCTGCAGGAGCACATTGTTGATACATTTGTTTCTCAACATCAGTATAAGTAGCTCGTGGATTTTTATGAATATGAATATGAATATGGTAAAATTAAAATAATGGCATTTTTCATCGACAACAGTACCTTGGAGTTGGATGGCTCGATTTGCCGGATTTTCAATGAATTTTAACTACTTTTTTGGGTAATCTGTTCCGCTCCACGCGACTACGTTATTCGCTTAGGGTATAGAATAGTATATCGTCAAAATCATAAAAATAACAATCCGTTCGCTTACTTTGGATGACGCCAAAATGCTCTATTTCTCAATACTATATATGTATAATTCAAAGTCAAATACATACGAACATTTATAGGTATACATCGTTTAACATATAGGAATATTATGTACCCAAAATTTTTGAGGCCGATTTATTTCCTCAGAATCCTTTGTGCTGGATTATACAAAAGAAGAAACCAATGTAATCTATATTGGACTAAGTTTTTTTTATGGAAAATTACCCTACGCTAAAACAAAAATAAATCTGGACACTGAAGTGCATCTGTTCCGCGTGCTTTGCATTTAACGTTAGTGAACAATAATTGTCAGAATTCTATATATTTTACGACATTAATATGTTACGTTTTGACGATAATATTGTTTCTATTTTTAATATTTTTTTAGTTGCGACATTTAGTCTTTTCTACTCAAAAATAAATTTGCTTTGTGAAAAAAATGTGGAAAACAAGAGAGTTTTTTATTTGCAATCAAATTTCAGATAAAAGTGAAATTTAATAATATGTTACTTATCTTAAAAAGCTCTAACCACCATTTTATCGTAAGCGAAAAACAAATAAAACAGGAAACACATTGTTAAGTTATTAGTGGCAGAACTGTTTCATAAACAAAATTATTTTATTACTAGCTGACCCGACAGAAGCTGTTATCTTGTCCAAATTTCAATAATTTTTTTTTTTTAATTTTAGGTTTATGTCACTGTTCAAGTGTCCATCAGATTTGTTTGTTTACGTGACAGACAGCAAAACGAAAACCTATGGTCTTATTTATAAACGTTGTCTAACTTTATAAAACTGTCCAACTTAAGAAAATGTGTTTAAAAACCTTGTTTATTGTTGTTGTTTTATAGCTGCCTAACTTAGACACAAGAGTCTTAACCGTGAATAATGTGATATTTATTTTTATTAAATAAAGCATATTTCCACCAATTTGAAAAAGTTAGACAGTGTCTAAGTGGACAAAAATCTATAATAAATACGACTGCTAGTGTATAACGAACGAAATTATGATATTCAATCAAATAGTCAAAACATATAAATCCCCTCGCGAGTTCATACAATAATCCTTTGAAAAAAATATTTTAGAATAGATGGGTGCGGCAGTCGGTGGATTTTCAAAAAAAATTCTATGTTATACTTCAGATTAAAGAAATCTAAAATACAGAACTTCAGTTTTCTATAAGGATGGTTAGAATATTAGTAATTTTTCTGGATAAATAGATTTTGTGAATTAATTTTTTGACACTCAACCAACATAATATCAGGCTTGTTTTTTTCTCTTTTCTATAAAGTTTTTGAAAACAGTTCAAAGAAGCAAAGTTATAATAACATAGCAAGAAGACTTATGAAAATAGTCCCGATAGAATTCCAGACTAACAATAAACTGTATATATAGTTTCATTGCTATGATACGAAATTATTTATTTTGCTTAGAATTCCATACAAAATACAATCTATATTCAGCTATTGTTTTTAATAATATTGATTGTTTTGTACAATATAATACTATATATATAAGATTAAAAAAAACACGCCTATTGTGAATATTTAATTAGTCACATTGATAAATAAAGAAATATTTTGTTTTAATAATTTTACCCCGGAGCAAACTATCATGTCTGAGAGAACCTTATTCGATCTATTACACGAACCTTTGAAAAAAGAATATATGTATATTTAAGTAATTTTCATAAATAATAAAAAGGCTGGGAGATGTATATTTTTAAGATTAAAAGGTTACGGAGCAAACTATCATGTCTGAGAGAACCTTATTCGATCTATTACACGAACCTTTGAAAAAAGAATATATGTATTTAAGTAATTTTCATAAATAATAAAAAGGCTGGGAGATATGTATATTTTTAAGATTAAAAGGTTACGAAAAAAAAACCTAAAATTTGGCATTTCTGAGATTGCTGAGATATTCAAGATCCCATTAAAACCATATTATAATGCAAGTTCAGGAAAATAAGATTTCAGCAATCTGAGTTAGATGAACATGATTTCTCAGCAAATTTTCACAATTTTACTGTCAAACAAAAAATTTGTATTCATACTTGCTCTTTATTTGGTGGAGCGAAATCTCTGAAATTTCATTTTTCTGAACGTGTCTATTTTGCTCTCAAAAAGCTGAGATTGAAATTTTTAAGATTCACTTGCTTAAATATTTTCTATCGCAGTTTATAAATTTATTAAAAAAGAAATTGCATTTGCATAATATATTATCGCAGACATTTTGTTCAGATAATAGATATCTTCTCCTGCTTATTTTTTTTATTTTGACAATTGACATTACACAAGTCACTTAGATCTCAGAAAACTAGTTTATAAATACATACATAATATGTATGTGTTTCTTCGCGCATCACGCAAACAATTTTAAGAATACATTGTTTTTTTTTATTAATCGGTCATAACTATATAATTAAACGGTAGAAACATGAGATTTTTAATAACAATCCAACGAGATATACACTCAAATATAAATAAAATAAGGGCAAATGGGAAATTATTTCTACGGTGCAGTGCAAAAAGCACCACGGAAACAAAGCCCGTGGATCTTATTTCCCAAAATAAAAGGAAATAACACCAGCGGGACTCTGTCATGAGCAGTGAAGAAAATTAGAATTTATTACCTAAGTAAATCGGTTGACCTTTTTAAGCTCTACTTCATGTATGCAGTGGGCCCTCGAACCCATAGATTTAAAAAAAATTTCACATCAAAGGTACCTATCACTGAAGTCCTTGTCGAACCATTATAGGGCAGAAAACGTTCTATATCATCATCGTTTTACGTGGCCTTGAGATCGATGGAAATGGTTTATGGTGAATTTGGATTAGTTCTCCTTGGATTTTTCCAAGATCTGCACTTAATGTTTATATTTGGTTCATGGTTGAATTTTCTGGCCTTAAGCCACACAGATATAGTGATATTAACCTATAAGATTATTGACGAACAGCTTCAAGCATTCAAATAACATGGTAGAAAAGATTTTGTAGGCGATGTTACAGTAACTGATGCCTCTGTTAGCGAAGCCTTTAACTTTGAAAAAAAGCATCACTAATCATAGATATAGTGCTGATGTTTATTTTTGTTTCATATTCTTAAAAATATGAATCAAAAATTCTTTCTGAAATTGAAAAATTACCACGCAGTGCTGGGCAAAGCATACAAAATAAGGTTAATGGTAATCATTGAATTGTGTGGATTTTAATTTTTATTATTTTTATATTTTTGCCGCTTAAAGAATTTTGCATCGTGTATCGATTTGGTTTTGGTATTGTATCCTTATAATGGTATCCCATTTGTGCAACCTTGCTTCATATATAGTATGTAAATCACATCATCAAACGACCACTTTATGGTTTCGCGGATATTGAAGCAAGTACGACGCGTGTGACGAGACAGGACTAGACTTTATATAAGAAGGTTTTTTTAATAATACAAATTCTATATACTACTGAAATACATCAGCCAAGTAAAAGACTTATCACTATTTTATTTGGACTTGTTGAATTATTGATTCAAAATAGCTTTTAAAGGCCTTTAGTCCTATAAATTTGGGGTTTCATCAGTTGTCTAGTGAGAGCCTTGTCAATATACGCAATTTTTGCTAAGTTCTCTTCATCTTAGATTTCGTGACAAATATCTAGTTTAAACTGTATCCAACAAGACAAGAATTCCTAATCATTAAAATTGGAAGTTTTTGTTTTTGACTAGACTTCAGTTAAACTCGTTTTTGTCTGATTGGAATTGATTCGCTAATAACAATTATGTCGTTAAGGTATCCGAAGGCATATAATTATCCATATGTGGTCCTATTATGGAGTCTAACATTCGCTAAAACGTAGCTGCTGCTGAACTTAAACCACATGGCATTACTGTCCATTGAAAGAGACCACGTCCTGGGACCGTAAAGGCTGTCGCTGGCCTAGAACTGGGTTCAAGTGGTATTTGCCCGTATCCATGCTTTAAGTCAATAGTAGAAATGAAATTGGCTTGTTTTAGTTTATCGATTATACCACAGATTTGGGGGAGAGGATAGGCATCCATAATGGTAATTTCATTAAGTTGTCGATAGTCTACGCACATTCTCCAAGAGCCCGTTTTCTTCTTGACCAACACGATAGGGGAATTGTAAGGACTTTTTTGAAGGTTCTATTCTTCCTTCATTCAAAAGCTCGTTAATCTCTTCGTCAATTATTTTTTGCATTGCCAGATTTCGAGGAAAATACCTTTGATTGAACGCCTGGTCGGTTTTCAATCGTATACGATGAAGTTGTGTTTGGAAGTTTGTCAAATTTTGGCAGTTCTTTATTTAATAGCTCTGCAAGTTTGTTCTCTTGGGAGATTGAAAGGGGTTTGCCACTTAAAACGCACAATACATCCCTTACCTCTGGCCTTGGTGTCTGAGTGAACTTAAGTTCCTTTCCAATGTGATGTACTTTTTGTTTAAAGCTGAGGTAAAGCTCGCCGGTCTACCGGGGTTCCTTCCAAAGAAGTACGTAACTTTAGATTATAGGTCTTTTTCTTTATTAATTTAAAATTCTTATATATAAATTACAACAAATTATCTTAGGTTTTAATATACAATGTTTGCTTTAGAGAATAGAATTTGATTTTTTGCTATCTTCGGTGGCTTCTTGCGATTTTTATCCTTTCCAATGTTGGCTGTGTCTTGAAAGAGTCTTCTTACGTGTCTTCTTCCGTTTAAAGCACAAATTCGCTTATTGCGGACAGGTTTGGATAATTGATGTAACCGGCAGATAAACGGACGAATCCGGCAATCACGGACGAATCCGGCAATCACGGACGAATCGGTCAATCAACGGACGGATCCGGCAATCACAGACGAATCTGGCAATCACAGACGAATCTGGCAATCACCATGGTAAACCAGGCAAATCAACGGACGAATCCGGCAATAAACGGATGAATCCGACAATCACAGACGAATCTGGCAATCACTGGTAAACCAGGCAAATCAACGGACGAATCCAGCAATCAACGGACGAATCCGGCAATCAACGAATGAATCCGGCAAACACAGAGGAATCTGGCAATCACAGACGAATCTGGCATTCACTGGTAAACCAGGCAAATCAACGGATAAATCCGGCAATCACAGACGAATCTGGAAATCACAGACGAATTTGGCAATCAACCTTTAAAAATCTGAAGACCCCTTACCGCTGCACTGGTGGGAGGAAACTAGTTGTTTTGTTTTTAATTTTTTTTTTAAATAGCGCGATTTTTTTAAAATAAAACAACTACATAGTTTGGATTGCAAAAGCGGGATAATATACGGGATTAAAAGAGACAGGATTATAGAAAGCGGGATCTTGAAAAAGCGGGATTATAAAAAGCGGTATTTTAAAAAACGAGATTATAAAAAGCGGGATATCGAACCCAGAACCAAATTAGTATCAATTGCAACATTACATGCCAGACTATCCCTTTGTTTAATTAAGTCAATTCAAAATTTAATGAAATCTTACACAAAATAGATACCAAAACCTCCTCCCACTACCATTTCATTAAAAACTAATTAATTAACTAATTGACATTAATACAAAATTGTCATACTAACCCTCATTTAAAATTGATATAAACATAATATATGTATTTCTTATTTCTTTGTACACTGATCCAAATATTTCCTTAAAGCAATATAAAAATAAAAATATTATCAGATAAATTAAAAAAAAATAAATATTTTTTTAAGAATTTCCCCGCACAAAAAAGCACTTTATATGGCGCGATAACCGATAACAATTTAAAACCAAACTTCCATCTCTCACCACAGTCTCATTAATCAACATATATACATTTTAGTTAAGAACGCCATCACACAGATTAAGTGAATATACATATGAGATTAATCGTTGTAAGGCAATGAATATAAATATTTTATGACCCAATGAAAAGATTATTATGAACAAAAAAAAATTTAATTGCAATCGTAAAAGATCATGAAAAATCCATCATCAACTAATTGCAAATGTGCGCCAAAGTTTATAACTATAGTATAGTTTGTGTGCTTATTTAAGGCTTATACGAATCATCGACAGTCAGTGAACTCACTTGCATTGAATGCACACATCACGCATAGGTATATATGTACATTTATATTGAAAAAATATATAGGCTTCTTATCAAGCGTCAGTGTGGTTAACTCAAGTAGTCAAGTGATGTGATGTGATATTTTATGATTTTATGATTTATTTGCGCCCAGCTTTATTATAAATCAACAAAATAATAAAAATTAAAATTATAGAATCCTGTTTACAACGTATACATAAATAGTTTTATTGTGATGTATACAAAGTATAGATATCTAAATTAAACTCACACCACATTATAATGTAGTTTAGCTGCCAAATGGTCAAAAGGTAATAAAATTTCAACTTCAAGTGGATTTTTCGTGCTGTCAGACAGACATAATATGAAAACTCATGGAGACTCATTCAGCGCAATAACAACAGCAACGCCAGCGCTCCAACAGCCAGTGGATGACGTTAGAAATGCAGAAAATTGATTTTCATTTTCATGTGGGCATTGAATTCGCGAGAAAATTTATATCAAGTAAATGACATCCACATATATAAATATAAACACACATTCAACTGAACTCAATTCAATACAGGAACAACAGGAACGCCATGCAGAATAATACATATTGACAAAGGAGAGTCAGTGCAAAGTAGTATACTTTTTTTTATTTTTATTTTTAATCTGGACCCGATATAGCTATGCATATCTACATATGGAAGTACATGGATACATAATATGTATATACAATTATTTATTCGTTGAATATGTTTGTATATATGTATGTACATGGTTTTTAAATAAATAATGAGTGCCGCCATATTTGTTGCAATACAATAAATATATTTACCATTTTATTACAAACATTATATTGTCCGTCTGTTTGGTTTCATTCTGTTGATGACAGTTTAAAATAAATGAATGACATTTGTTTTGAAATAATTGACATTTCTTCGTGAATTGGATGGAATTTTAAAGAAAAATAATAAATAAATTTGGAAGTTATATAGGTATATAGTATTGTTTCTTTTATTGCCAGTAGAGTACTGCGTGTCCCCGTATTATTATATGTTTTTCTGTTAAGAAATTATAATCTTTCCGAAAATAAAATATTTTATTTTCTTTCTTTGTATTCTATGAGAAGAGAACGTTAGGAAAATCATGGGGTAATAGAACGTTGAAATGTGAGTTGAATCCCTACTCTAGGCAGTGCCTATATGTTCTGTAGCTCTCGTCCATCGTTAAAATTGGTCAAGAAACGTTGAAAATGGAACAAAACTCATTTGTTTTAATTTTCATCGTTTCTCGACTAATTTAATCGATGCAAGAGTTACAGAACGTAGACATAGCATTCTTTTCATATATCCCCACCTCAGCTTCACTTAGTATGCCGCGCAGTGAACCGACTCAGGTACCTTTGTAGCTTTTTTTCGCTATTTTAAGGGTTAAATTTCTAAGTCACTCCTATACATATATGAATATTTTGAAGGTTTTCAGGGTAGTGCGTAGGACTGTCATACGGAAGCTCTAAGGATCGTATCCTAAGCTAACCCACCTTAAAACAGAAATATGTTTTTTATGGGTAGGTACTACCTCTTGCGAGGAATTGATAAATGTGTCAAGATTATCTCTCTTCACGAAAAAAGTGCCACTCGCCTTAGCCCTTCGGATTCGGCAGAAAATTGTAGATTCCCACTATTACTGCCTTTAACACGTTCATAGGAATGGCTAAGAGTGTTAAGACCCTGATTCTCCAAAAGCTCCCGTTCCTATGCGCTATGCAGCCACAACAGCCACCCATGGGTTTTTCAGTGATGTAATACAAATTTTATTCTACGATCCAACTTTTATTAATTCTATTCCTTCTAACTAAAACTGCAATTCAAATTGTATTTAAAAAAAATTATAAGGCCTTTATTTATCAGGTATAAACCAAAGATATATTTTTTTTAATTCTGTATCTACTCTATCCGCATGATTTGACTTTTATGTATTTATATTTATATATAGTTCAGTTTTATTACATCAATTTGTAACACATGCTAAATCTCGCTCCGTTGTGGATGGCTAAGTTTGGAATTTCAAAATAAATTCGACATTATAACCATTTGATAAAGAACCATGGTTTTTGACATCTTGAAAATTGAAAATTAATTTGGTAGCGCAACAGCTCATGTAGAACCAGGGCCTAATGACTCACAACTCTCAATTATTCCTATATGTGTGCATGTTATTGGCAAGAATGAAAGACCCTTACAACTTTGTGCACGTCCTAGGTGAAAAGCACTTTTCCATGACAAGTGAGAACATTTTTCAATTACTCGCGAGAAAACATTTCTGTTTTTGGGTGGGATATAGGCTGGAAATTGAACCCAAGATCTACAGTCCCACGCGCACAATTTTTACGATATTTATATTATAACATTATAAACGTTTAAAATTATAACTTTCGAGGTGGAATCAATTTGTTGGATATTTTGAAAAATTGAAAAAGCATATCAATTAAAATTTGAAAGTTGCAGTCCGTAAGATTATCTAGAACTGTACGATCACAGAGGGCGTCCAAGCTCTACTCGTTTATAGAGATATAGTTGTAAGGCACTTGGAAAATGTTTAATTTTATTTAACTCCCCATTTCGGTATTCTTCTAATACACGCAAGTGGCAACAATTATTTTATCTATTTTTATTCATATCATTTATTTTATATACCTACCTACTGTAGAACTCCAAAATGTGGAAATTCAAAAATAAAATTTAGAATTTTCAACATCATTGTGAAAATTCCGAAACGATATTTTCATAATTCAGATTCAACAAATGTGATAAAAAAAACATTTTCTGTGTACTAAAAAAGGTACTAAGAGAGGGTAACCATATTCCCATAAGAACTGTTTTTTTTTTTATTTTCTATAGGGATCGAAAATTCCGACAAAACTGAATTTTGACAGAGTGTTTTTATTTTATTTGTGTGTTAATCGCATCTTCTTTAAAGTACCATAAATTTAGACAAGGGTTTTTGATTTTGTCGGGTAAGATATGTAAAATTAAATATTTTGAAAGTTATATTAAATTAAAACAAAAGGTATGTAATCCCACCCGAAAAAATATTTATTTATTTATTTATTTATTTTGAATTCGATTAACTTAAACACATTAAGATAAAATATCTTATAAGCTAGTGATAAGCGCTGTATTAACAAAAAATGGAACTTAAGTAAAAAAATAATTAAAAGAGTTACTATAGCTGAAGGCTTAATACAATTATTCTTATATACTGCAATATTTTAACAATTCTAGAAAAATGTTATAAAAGTAACATAAATTGTTCGCTTTTCATTATAGGAAAATTCATAATATAGGAACGTGTAAATTATTAAAGTGACATAATTCCTTTCGATTAAGGGGTTGAAAAATACTTTCTTATTTCGCTTTTCGTCTTGGATGCATCATTTAATTCTCTTATTACCCGCGGTAAGGTATTCCAAAGTCGAATACTATTAACATAAAATTGACGTTCGGAAGTAAGGGAAGAGTACCGTGGATGAATTATTTGACACGACCTGGTTGATGAAGTCCGTGTTATTCTTTGGAAGAGATAGCCGGGTGAGTGTGAGTGCATGACGTCAGAGAGTAGAGATAAAGTACGGAATTTGAGGAGATTATCAAATGACATATTCAATACTTGAAAAGAGTAACTTGAGACGCGGTCACGTCGTCGAAGTCCAAAAATATATCGTATGGAACTATTGAATGCAACATTGAGTCTACGTTTACTTTCGTAGCTACAAGAGGAAAAAATTTCACATCCATAAGTAAGAATGGGTATAATCAGAGTTTTGACAAGCATAGAACGGGTTTTTATGGGCGTAAAATGTTGAGCCGCTTGCAATGAACGCAATGCTCCATAGGTTTTACCGACAATGGAATTGATGTGACTATCCCATGATAAACAACGATTAAAGGTTATACCTAGATTTTTAGCCGTCTCGACGAACTCTATCGGAACGTTATTCATGATGATTGGGGGAAAGTAGGATAAATCAAGGGGCTTTCGAGATATAACCAAGCACTTGGTTTTCGTTGGATTGAGTTGAAGTCTATTTACACCGGACCAATTCTGAATACGTTCAAGATCTTCAGTTATACATTGTATATAATGTTCAATTAGACCAAGTGGGCAACTCAAATATAGTTGCACATCATCGGCATACATGGTTGATTGGCAGTGTTTAATATAAGTTGGAAGAGAGTTAATGTACAACGAGAACATCAATGGACCCAAAATTGACCCTTGCGGAACTCCTTTAAGATTTGGAAGAAAATTAGACAAGGATCCATTGATTTCAACGGCTTGTGATCTGCCTGTTAGGTAAGAAAAAAGTAATTTAACTGCTGTTGTCGAGAAATTAAACTCATTGATGAGTTTTTCAGACAATGTTGAGTGATCCACCGAATCGAATGCTTTCGAAAAATCTAGGAGTATTAGAAATGAAACATGATCCTTGTCCATTGACTGTCGTAAATCTTCAATAACATTGATTAAGGCGGTAATGCAGCTATGCTTTTTCCGAAAACCCGATTGCATAGGAGAGATTAGTTCATTTGCAGTTAAGAACGTATTCATTTGTTTCTGAATAAGTTTTTCGAAAACCTTGGATAAAAAAGGCAAAACAGCAATTGGTCTAAACTCAAGACATCTGGAATTTTTAGGGACAGGCAAAATTTTTGCTAGCTTCCACTGCTTAGGATAATCAGAAGACATGATAATAAAGTTAAAAATATGAGATAAATATGGCAGAAGGACAGGCAAAAGAATTTTAAGAAACGAAGGGTGCATTTCATCGAGACCAACGGCTTTTGATTTGATTGAAAGGATAGACTCAACAATATCTGCACTCTCAACTGAAGAAAAGCTGAAACTGGGACCAGAGATAGAACTCGATGGCACAGATTCATAACTTATAGGATTATATGTTTGTGAAACGCCGGTTGAAATCAAAGCAGAAGTAAACTTTTCATTTAGCACGTTATTATCAATATCGCAGCTCAAGTTCGATTTAGTCTTGCATAAACCAATTTTTCGCAGATTAGCCCATAAATTTCGTCCTCCTTGCGAGCTATTTAGATGATTAGAAAAGACTTGACTCTTGACTTTCGTATCTCTATGACAACCTTGTTTCGAAGACAACGGTAAGTGTTACGTAGTTCTGGAAGTCGATATCGTATCCAAACTTTATATGCAAGATCTCGCTGCGTTATTAAAGAACGGATGTTTATGGTAAACCATGGTGGATTCATATGGTCTGTGACTTTAGTTCGTACTATGACAAAATTATCATATAACAGCTTTACATTTCCGTTAAGAAAGTCGACTTGTTGCTCAGAAGAGGGCATGTTGTAGATAGCAGCCCAATTAATGAGTCTAGCATTTTCCTCTAATGCATCATAATCAATATTTCTAAAGTCTCTAAATTCAAAACTAAGAGAAACAAACAAAACATCGAAGTCAAACGTCAAGAAGATTAAATCATGTCTTGAGAATACCGGAGCAGAAAGTTGATCGTAAAGCAGAACCATTTTTATGTTACTCACCCAAAATAAGTCTAACAAAGTTGAACTTTCACTAGAGAAGTGCGTAGGTAAAGTAGTGTTAACAGATTTTAGGTTGAAAATACTGAACCCATCTAGTAGATCATTTTGTGTTAACAAATTGCTATTGAAATCCCCGCACAATATTATATCTGGGCATACTAATGATAAATCTTCCAGTAGTGTAAGCAGTGGCGAGAAATTTATGTTACAGTTTGGTCTATAAACTGCGCCCACCAGTAGTTTACTTTGCGAACCTACTATGTCCACAAACACATACTCGATTTCACTACCTATTTCAGAACAACAACGAAGTTTGCACTTTATATCACCTCGGACGAATACAGCCACACCCCCACCACGACTAGCCCTGTCATATCGAAACGGTTTGTGGTATCCTCTTAATGCACACAAGTTATCATTGATGCTTTTGGATAGCCAAGTTTCAGAGACACAAACTACCTCAATACCAGAATCTTCAAAAATATCACGGAATTCATCGATTTTAGGTAATAAACTTTGAGCATTGAGATGACAAACTCTTAACCCTTCCTTTTGATTGCACAAAACCCTTACCATCGAACGCAGTCCATTAAAATCATTCATAGTAAAATATTTAAAAAAATGTTTCGTAAAAGCAATAGATTTTGAGAACAAACTTTCGCCCAGTACTTTATGCAGAGGAATTAACAAAAAAATTCATTCAAATAAAAAAATAATACTGTAACGCTACAATTGTAATTAAACTTATAGCTTAATTACAAAAAAAAATCAATTTCGTATTTTTATCTCACGAAATCAAAAGCAATGGTTCAAGACATCAAAACAAGTTCTCCATCATCATCAGGTTTGTCGAACTTTTTTCGAAATCAAAGTCTTATTTTACTCAAATTTCGTTTTTTTTAATAGTTTTAAGTAAAAAAAAAAAAACAAACGTATCCAGATTTTATTCCTCGGTGGTTAAGAAAATTATGTACATTAAAAGAGGTTTTCGCAAATTTTTCTCGAAATCTATTGGTCGTGAAAAAAAATCGATACAATGCTTTATGTGTCGAATTCAATAAGCTAAAAATTGTATCTTTAAATGTTTTACTAATAAAGGGTTTTTCAAAAGGGACGCTACAAAAGTAGAGCAACAGGGACAGCAAACGACGCCATATTTCTTGCCGCTCTTTTGACATTTCTCTTCAGTAAGGTTTGCCATTTCATGATGGAAAGATATACGAGCCAACAACGAGTCGAAATTATTAAAATTTACTACCGAAATTCGGAGTCAGTGGCCTCAACGTTAAGAGCGCTACGTCCAATGAGCTCATTTCTGGCTGAATGGCTTCGTCAATAAACAAAATATGCGGTATTGGTCAGGCAGCAATCCACACGTACTTCATGAGTCATCATTGCATCCCGAAAAAATTACGGTTTGGTGTGGTTTATGGGCCGGCGGCGTCATTGGGCCGTACTTCTTCCGTGATGATCAAGACCGGCACGTTACAGTGAATGGGGATCGCTACCGTTCAATGATAACCGAATATTTTTGGCCCCAATTGGATGGATTGGACTTGGAGGACATGTGGTTCCAACAGGACGGCGCCACAAGCCACACAGCGAATGTCACAATCAATTTATTGGAAACCAAGTTTGGAGAACGTGTTATCTCACGAAATGGTCCAGTCGCTTGGCCGCCTCGGTCATGCGATTTGACGCCGTTAGACTATTTCCTGTGAGGCTACGTCAAGTCTATGGTCTATACCAAGAAGCTAGCGATGATTGATGAACTTCGTACGAATATCGAACGTGAAATTGCAGCAGTATCGGCCGATTTATGCTTGAAAACCGTCGAAAATTGGGTTCAGCGCCTGGACTTCTGCAAGCGTGCCCGTGGTGGCCATGCAAAAGAAATCGATTTCCATACATAATGGCATCAAACGTACTTTCACAGGAATAAAAATTTTCATTGATATCCAAAACCGTTTTTGTTTTATTTAAAAAAACTTTTGTAGCGCTCTTATTGAAAAACCCGATAAAATGGTAATTTTGAAAATATTTACATAAAACTGAATTTTACCCCCGAACATAACTAAGAGTACTTTTTAGGAAATGCTTAAGACAAAACACCCTCGATAAAGTTGATTTTATGTTTCGGAATACACCAGTTATTGAAAACTTTTGTTTTCGAATTTTAACAAATTAACAGAAATTAAAAGTTTTTCCACTTCTTTTTTAAAAAGAATTTTTCTGAAAATTGATGTTTGTTAAATTCTGTTGTTTTTCTCCCAGACTTAAATATGCATACTTATTTATACACTCGACTTCCTTCACTTCTTTATTATCTGCTATCATTTAAGCTCAGTGTAACTTTGCTATATTTATTTCACCGCTTTATTTTTATTAATTCAGGTGCTAATTTTATTTCAGTTATCACATTGAATAAAACTCAAACATGCTATTAAATTAAAATACCTTTAATACTAGTATAAAACGTTTGTATTGGGCTTAGTTCCGGTATGAGTTTATGCAAATTAGTTTATTCCATATACCTAAGGTTTCTTGAGAAATGCACATCTGAATTATCATTCAAGAAGAATATCCTATGCACCAAAGAAAAAGATCAGAATAACTTACATATATTTATTAAACACTTGGGTTAAAAAAGTTTTTTTTTGAATTTTCTTTCCCTTCTTTTACCAAGTTAAATTCTTATTTCACTCACTCATCAGTATGTATACCTCAAATCGAATAAAAAATTGTTGTTCTTCTTCATGATTGTACCACATGCAGCAAATCTAGTACAAGATCTTCTCATGCGTAACATATACATGTCTATACACGCAATTGAATAAAAAAAATTAAATAACTCGCACACAACAACACTGCAATAGAAACTAAACAAAAGAGCTGAGCAGCGAACTCGATTTTTGATTAAATGCTCTTAACTGCGGTGTTTTTGATAATAAATCGCTTAAACAAAATTACGACTGGATAAAATGTTTTGTTTTATCAAAGACTCTGATTGCTGTATCTTGTTTGGCCAGACGTAATTGCGCCCTAGTTTTATAAATTATGTGCGACAACTTATTTGGGTAGACATACATATATATGAACATTTTCTAGATTGGTTTGTGGTTTCTTTATGTTAATCAAATATATATGTATGTATGTATATCAATCCCACTTGTGTAAATTGTAATAATTTTCTAATTAAATTAACTTTATCATCAATAAAAAATGTGAATTTATTGGAATTATTTGCAAAGTTGTATTTGCTGTTTTATATTAAGGACACACGTATATGAGTGAATTATAGTCGAGACAGTTAAGTACATAAATATAAATATGAAAATCGGGTGCAAATTTGTGAATGTTGTCAATGAATTAAACCCGATATTTTAAGATATTTAATCTTATTTAATTTTTGCTGTAAGAAAATTTATCGATGTACAATTTAGTCCATTGAAATGTTACAAAATTTTGCCCAAACCTCGCATTTTATATAGGACAAGGTTTTTTTTTTAATGTGTAGGGTTCATCAGTGTGAGTATAGGAAATGATATTCAGAGCTGTAACCCCCCATTTGGCCGCCATTATGAAAAAGGGGGAAATATAGGTCTGACAAAAAAAAAATTGTAAATCTTTTTCTAGAGAATTTAATTCTCTACAATTTTGGTTAAGAGACTTTTTACCGTTAAATTGAAAATAAAAAAGATTTCTGGCTTTTCAAAAAGGTATAGCATTGTAAGTTTAACCGTTGTTTTTAAATAATTTTTTTTCTGTTTTAAGTAAATTTTTTTAGAAAATTACCCCTCCCACCTCAACGGGGGGAAATAGACCCCCTCCCATACGATTCTTTCTTGTCTTAACCAAACCTACTTACTCTAGCTTCTTGGTGCACCTTATACTGATCACCCTGTATAAAAAACAAACAAAAACAATAAAAAAAATTGTTACTTCTTGGTGTGAACCCATTGTAGAATGATGGAATTTAAAAACAGGGTATACCAAATTGTTCGTAAAAAAATGATTTACAAAAACATCTCAGGTGTTTTTTTCAATAAAACTGCTAGAAAAAAGGTTATAACCCTTTAAAATAAATTTTTGTAAAAAAAGGTACGTGGATTACTGGCTATATCTTTTTTATTTTCAATTTAACGGTAAAAAGTCTCTTCACCAATATTTTAGAGAATTAAATTCTCTACAAAAAAGGTTTGCAATTTTTTTTTTGTTAGACCTTTATTTCTCAAGACATTGTGAAAAGGGATTTCTCACCCCCTTTTTAAACATGGGGGACAAATGAGGGGGATTACAGACCCGAAAAGCATTTCGTATACTCACACTGATGCACATTACACATTAAACAAAAAAAAACCTTGTCCTATATACTAAATGCGAGGCCAATGTAACATTTCAATGGACTAATTGCAGTTTATAGAAAATGTCGTTTTTATCAAAAGAGCAATTACGTGGTGTTTCTTAGTCATATTACTACGAAAGCAAATTTTATACTTGTTTTTTATATTATAATCAATTTATATTTATAAAAATAAAACTGTTAAAAAGAATTAAATTAGCATTTTAATGAATCAATGAACTTATTGAAAAACATAAAAAAGTCAACCCACATAACTTAATCAAAAAATAACGAAGACCATAAAGGGAAAACTACTTTTCAATTTAAGTTACAAAATTTTATGAGACAAAGTTTGGTTTGAATATCTATGAAACAGATTTTTGATGTAAGCAATTAATATATTTTGTCAAATTACTAATTTTAAAAAATCGTTTAAGCACATTTTTACAATAAATATAGTTTTTATTTTTTGGAATGTTCTAAAAATAGCCTTGAAGAAACTTGACGTGGAAAAAACCAGGTATTATATGGCAATGTTTTAATGAGTTTCAAATTTTATGGTATTAATCTATGTCTATAGCTAGAGAATAAAGAAGTAAGAATCAAATTTCAAGTTTTCGTCAAAAGGAAAAGAAAAAACAAATAATGAATTACCAAAAAGAAAATGGTACATACATACCTTTGTATATTTTGCTATGAACTTCCAAACTGATTTAGCTTAAATTTTCAAAAAAATCTTTAATATTGGCAAGAGAGTGCTTCAGTGTTTCTAAAATTTTAATTTTCTGCTTACTTAAAGTCCCTAGAAAAATGAATTTTTTAACTCAGCTCTTTGAAAATAAAGGTACTGCATATATGACATTTTAAATAGTTTTTTTTTATATCCGCCTACTTCCACGCCCACTATATTTCTGCCTTTTCTATTCACTTAAATAATATAGAAAGTTAAAATTTTCTAAATATGCACTCTCTTAATTGAAACCAAAACTTAGCCGTTCGGATTCGGCTAAGAAGGTCTGCCGTAACACGCACACAGGAATGGTTGAGAGTTGTAAGTCACTAGGCTCTGGTTCTAAACGTCGCGCCAACCAATTTAATTTTTGAAACCAAAACATGACATATATAGTTTTTTAAAGAGGCCGTCCATACCATACTACCATACCCACACTTTCATTTTTTTTATTTTGTAAAAATTTTTCGCGTTTGCAATTCCAGTTTGAAAAATAAAATTTATAATTAGAAAGAATTCTTTTAAGGTTTATTTCATAAAGCGTAACAAGTCGCGATTTTTTATTCTAATATATATATACATATATATTTATTTATTAAACAGGTCAAAACTAAACTAGCTGACGTCAGCTAGTATTTAATATAAAAAACTTAAAAAAAAACAAATTGTGCTTGAGTTTAAATTAATTACAATTAAATATTCCAAACGTGGTCAAAATACATACTCCAAAATTGTTTTTTTTATTTTTGATAGTAGTTTTGTTTGAATTTTAACCATTGAAATATATCTAGTAGACCATTGTGTATGTAAGCTGATAACAGAGGTAGCCTCAAAAGCTGATTCAAATGCAAACGAGTACAGTTATCGTTCTTCAAAAAAATGTTATCAACTCATTCACCTACATGTAGGACCAAGTTATGTATGTACATATATCGTAAATGGTTTTATAACTTTTTGACTTCACTTTTATTTTATAGCATTTCTGAGCTGATAAAGGAAACCCTTATGTCAGAACGTTCCAACTTATCTTTATATTTGTATGTATATCAAAGTTGCTACATAATTATGTAGAGTATAGATATTAAACAAAAATTACATTCGGTTCCGCTTGAAAACTTTGCAAACACAATCCACCTGAAATTATATGTGTATGCGATAAACCACTCGTAGAACATTAAAAAAAAATAAAAAGCCTTAAACTTCCGCCAAACCATCATCATCATCATCATCAGCCGATAGGCCACAAAAATTAGTGATTGGAACCGATTCCGACAACACTTAACGGTGTGTCAACGAGTTAATGTGGGCTTGTGAATTTTTTTTAAACCCACATTAATATACTCGTAAGTTTTCTTTACAGATACGAAATATACAAATTATAATACGTAATTATATATACAATGTGGATTCCTTCACACACGGCATATTGCTTTTGTTCTTTAAGTTGGCATAAAAAATTATGCAAATTAGTTGACTTTAATTGCCACTAAAAGCATATCGCGCTTAATGTGACATATTTCCCCAATCATCAGCTGAAAACAAAGGAAATTAAATTTATTTCCTCTTTGCCGAAAAAGACGTAAGTGTATAAATGCATAAATCAATCGTAAATTTGTACCTGCTTTTTGGAATTAATTTTAAGAAATAAAACTCAACTCACTCGGGATAAACCTACTTATATAAATTAATTTAGTATCCCTGCTGAGTATAAACGATAGCACACTTTTTTTTTTTTCTAAAAGGTGGTGGATCGAAATGGAGATGGTATCCCGCATCCAGGAGCTCAATTAAGAAAGCAAACAACACCTCCGCGCCCAACTACCTGTTTTACGTTTTTTTTTTATTTATTTTTTGTTTTGATTCCATCTTTGGCTCGGGTCAGCATCATCCATGCCAGGATAAAATCTCTGATTGAAGATCCCCGAAGTGCACCGATAAATCCACAAAAAGACTTTAGGTTAGGGTATCGATTTCGATGACCATCATGATCAGGTAGACAAAAAAAATTTACAAAAACATAAAAGAACCGAAGGGGACCGACACAGACCGATTACTCACATCACTAATGGTGGTGCGCCTGCGCATAGAATATCATTGAGTGATGGTGGGTGTGTTTGTTTCGATTATGTGGTGATAGATTCTGTCAACATATCGAATTAATGAATGGAATTAAGGAAAAATATCTCAAAGTCGACCACAAAGAGGGAGAGAGGAGAATAATGGGACTACAAAGTGGCGTTAAAAGGATGAAGAGGACAATGGAATTGAAAACAATGACAATTGACATACGAGGCCATCCTCTGGAAAGAATGCAAGCAATTTGTGTAGTTTTTTTTTTTTTTTTTTCAGGACATATTTTTTAAATAAATTTGGATGTGAGTCATAGAATAAAGGTTAAAAGTGGACATTTGTGCTTAAGATTTGTGCTTAAGATAAATGAGGTTTAAATTCTTTAAAATTACATAAATACCTACATATATTTACTTGTACAGAAAATTTAAAATGAAATTTTTCTAATTGATATAAGATGCATTTTTGTGGTTTATGATCTTACAGTTTAAACTAAAAAATTGTTAAAAAATCAATATATGTAAATAGAAATAAATTGATTAGAAAACTTCCTCAACTATTTTGAAACTGACGCGTTTAACACCATTTAATTTCTGTAGTTAATTTATGAAAACAAATATATATAAAAATCGGTTTTTTGAAAAATATATTTTTTAGCGTAGGTATTTAATTTTTTTTCAATGCATATTTAATATTTTTTAAATATTTAAGAACTGCGTCAGCTTAAACTATTAGTAAATGTTAAATTAAAAATAAAATTTCAAGAAAAATCATTAACCCGTTTTTTGAAATATAAAATTTTCAAAAAAATTTAACCTCAAAACGTGATGATTTTTTTATAAATTTCTATACTATTAAGACTTATCTTAGAAGCATCTATACTAAATTTTATTTAAATCAGTTAAGCCGATTGTTAGAAAATTGGGAAAAAACCGCGGTTCTATGTATGAAAAACAATTTGTATACCCGTTAGAATCGTTTTCCAGAAAACTCAGATATTTTCGTTGTTTGTTTAATACCGTTATTTTTTTATCTTCTAGGTTGTGTTGAAAAATCGTTACACTAACAAGTCTAAAAAAGCGATAAAGTCGTTTTCGAAATTAATATGTATTAAGTTTAAAAAAAAAAATCTTTTAAAATACCTGTACCCAAACATTTTTGTTTTTTTTTTTAATTTTTGAAATACAATATTATCTACTTATATTTTGTGTTATACAAATTTTGTAAAAAATAATTTCTTGGATTTTTGTAAAGTTTACAGTTTTTTTAACTTATTGTTTCGAAAACGACTACGACGCTTTTTCCTTCTATTAGAACTTAAAAAATTAAGTAAGCACTATCATTTTTGTATTTTAAAAAAATGTTGTGCTATAAAATACTCAACTTATGGTGCTTTATACACATAAATATTAAATAAAAAATTTCAAATTTTACAGCAGAAATTTTTTTTTTCAAAATTTCGGTTTTCTTAAAAAAACACAGTTGTGCTGTTTTGTGCTCATTACGTGCTGGCATATTACATTGGAACTTTTTTTTAAATTGGAAATTGTGTTTCAAATTTCAAGGCTTTTCGAAAAATTTGTTTTCCCCGTAGAAGTTTCACAAATGCAATTACAGTCAAACTTCGATAACTCGAACTACTATTATCCACAATAAAAGTTCGACTTATCAAGACTTCGAGTTATCCAAATTGATTATTAAAATTAAAACAATTAAATAATTCAATATTTGAAATACATATGCTTAATGCACAACACTTTTTGTGCTTTATTAAGTCTTATACGTTTTATATTAATGTACATAAGTTGTTACACCATATACACAAAATTATTGCATGTATTTAGTTATTTGGGTCTGAGTGTTTTTTTTATTGTTTTTTTTTTCAATAAAAAGGATTCTAATTTTTTTAAAGCTGCATAAATTTCATCTGTTGTATCGTCACACGTTTGCAAATATAAATTCAAATTGTCAAATGTGCTACAACATGCATCGAAGGCTGTTGAATGAATTCCTCTACCGTAGTCTCGTCTTCACTTTCTATATCAATTGAAGTTGGAAATTGTACATAGAATCTTTTACAAAAAACAACCAAGCAATAATTATGTAGATAAATTAAAAAATAATGCAAAAATATTGAAATGTTCACCGCATTAAATAAAAATTTTCTGTAGGTACTTATACAACTTCTAAATTTCTTAAACCTACTAATCAAATGAAAATTCCCTTCAAAAATTCGAATTTCAAAAATGCATTTTTTCTCACTAAATGGGAATTCCCCTAAAATGTTCGACTTAGTTGATGCATATGCCATATTTTTTGTTCGAGTTATAAAGAAAATCGAGTTATAAAAGTTCGAGTTATGAGGGAAAAAATGTATGAGAGTTGAACTCTAAACGCTGCTGCCACATAATTTTGTTCAAGTTAAAAAAAAATCGAGTTATCGAAGTTCGAGTTATCGAAGTTTGACTGTATAATTAAATTTACAATACAAATTTAATTGTTAAATTATTATTGGATTCCAAATTATTCTTCATCTTGTGATTTTACTGCATATTTTTTTTTTTTTAATACACTTAAAAATAAATTATTAATATTTTTTCCTTTATCTTGGTTCGTCTTTTGGTGGAAATAAAAAAAGGAACAGAATTTTAGTTGCAAAACAGCCTTTAATTCGTCGATTTCACTTCAACTCATCAGTTGACTATACTGAAGATGGTGTCAATATGCAATTTTTTGTTAAGTTCAGCTTAGTACTAAAAAGAGATTTACTGCAAGGCTAGATTTTGATATACAGTAGAATCTCAAAAAGATGAACAGATATAAAACAGGGCCCGTTCATCTTTTCAAATTGTTTTCGAGCATCAACATTTGGTTGAGAAAAAAGATATGGTTACAAATAAAAACATTAAAAATTATTTACATAACAAGTTAAAATAAGCCCCAAAACACTGTTCAGGAGGAACTAAATGCAAAGAAAAAGAACATTATTATTTTTGAAATAAAGTTTTCATCTTTTCGAATACAAAATTTCAACCTGTTCATCTTTTTGAACACTCAAAATTGGAAATATTTCGTCCATTTTTCCAAGCTGTTTATCTTATAGAACCGTCCATCTTTCCATATTCTACTGTACATACATCATGTGACTTGCATAGTGACACATTGAAGTGAGCAGATCACTCAATTACAGCCATCTATTTAATGAACTGCAAATTTTCAAATAAAACTGCAATCCTGCCCTGTAGGATGAGGGATCTATGTGAAATTTGCCCTGCCAAGTGCCAACTTCATAGACACCGTATATTATGTCTTTATGAATATACGACTCAAAATTTCAAATTGTCAACTTTTTAGTTTATTTAAAAATAAAGACCTTCACGAGATCTATTCTAAGTCTATACTCCTTTTTAAAACCTCCTACAATGATTCATTCTCTCTATACTTCATCACATTTCATTTCGACACCTTGACGGTATTTTCCAAAAAAAAAAAAAAAACACAAATCACATCAAAGTACACTAACCGCGCGGGTCCTTTGGTCGCAAGCGCATATATATGTATGTATATACATATATAGATGGGACACAAAACATTAGTTCAAAAAGCTTTCAAAACAAACCAACAAATTCTGCTCCAAATCCGATCAACAAAAAAAAAGGTATAAGTATATGTATAGAAACAAAAAATAAGTCAAAACTTCTGTCGTCGCATCATCTAAGTAGGTTTCCCAATACCCGATCCAAGACCGGCAAAAGGACAAACGAGAGTGAATAATATAATAAAAAAATAAAATATAAAATCAACTCCAACCAAAAAACCATTTAGCCACACTTCTTTGTGTGTCCATCCATCCGTCCATTCAACGTAGCAAACACCGCATCCGATCCTGATTCATACCGAGAGACTTCGGTTCGGACTAATTGATTTTTTATTAGCCATTCGACCTTTTTTTAACCTTCGTTTTATGTTACGGGTTTTTTTTTTGGTATTATTATTTTATATCGTGTCACTCTCTTTCCACGCACGAAATTTGTTGCCGCTGGCTGCATCGGAATGTGATTTTGATTCTTGCCGCCAAGTCTTGTGGTGACAATTTAGGACGCGGCATTAAGAATGTTCCATTGGAATGTTGGCGCACAAGTTTTTATAGGTAAAAGTAAAAAAATTGAAAAAAAAAAATTATGCCACTCAAAATAGTGACCGGAAACTTGTCGCCAATTGTTTGCCACGGTCCATTGTTCCTAATTGAGTTCTCTATGCTCTAAGGGTTAGTTAGAGGCTTGCACAACTTGACACTCCCGAAAAACCTTGCAACAAGGGAGGAAAGAAAAACAAGCAATAAGCATTTAAGTCCCAGCATGTGGCCATCAAGATTTTACCTGGGCCTATAATATCGATAACAGGTAGGAAGTAGCACGTTGCCTTAGGGCCTCATGGACTATTAAAGGGAGTTCTTCTTCTCATTGTTACCTAAGAGATTTATGACGCAATTGACACTGAATGGACAGTAGTGTCATAAATTATCGGCGCTTGAAGCTGAGTTCAATTGGAACTTGTGAAGGTTAGAGAATGTTATGATATGAGTTTATTGCATTATATAAAGGCATAGAGAGTGCAAGATTTACTTTTTTTCTGCACATTATATACAATATTAAGAAGAAGGTTAACCTGTCTGGCAGGATATATATTCATTTCATTGTTTATTATTGTAGTGGATAGGCGCCATGGCTTAATTGCATTTATTTCTCAATGAGAAATAGGGATTTCCGGAAAGGTTGCTATTTTTATGGTTTATGCAATCAAAGCGAAAGAATTTGAAACGATAGAACGAGTATAAGTTAAACAGCTTTCAGATAAATTCATTTTTATATTACAATCTTGCGTTAAGATGGTGATTCACACATTCTTGTATTTTATTCGATAACAATTTCTGCATGTAGTATAAATGTGTATCTTAATATTGAGGCAAGTTATGCATTCATGAAAAAAAAAAGTCAAACACACATCAAGACCCAATCAAACATGCGATATTATAGGGTTAAGGAAAAGTTGAAAAATGAAACTCGCGCAAATCTTCTTATTATTCTGGTTGTGTGTATGCGTATTGCGTAGTCACGTTCGACCTGAACAACTGCTACGATTTGGTCAATCTTGCAAGGGAATTTTGGAATAAATATTCTAGTTCGAAATATAAGAAAAGAAGCAATATTTTTTCTGGTATTTTTTTATGGGATAAAAGCTTTTTTGTAAAGGCTTTAGTTGTAAACTTCCTCAATATCTCGGAACACACAAAAAAGTGAATGAAGCAGAAAAACTGCTTGCACTAGTCTCCCCTACTAATGGTCCAATGAAGTAATTTTGTATTTAAAAAAATGGTGTTCATGTGAATTACAACGAATTTACTTTAATCACCACTTCTGGCATAATATAAAATAATGAAAAATACATCAGAAACATTTCTTCGTTTGGAGACGCATTTATAGTCTTAGGCTTTTACATAACCTAGACTTAGGTATCGAAAAAATTCCAACAAACTTGGATTTTAGTGCAGAGCTTTGTTCAGACGTGTTAACCATATCCTCAAAAATACACTTAATTTGATCCACTGATATTG
Source organism: Epistrophe grossulariae (assembly GCA_929447395.1). Classification (NCBI taxonomy): domain Eukaryota; kingdom Metazoa; phylum Arthropoda; class Insecta; order Diptera; family Syrphidae; genus Epistrophe; species Epistrophe grossulariae. The sequence continues at coordinate 32,705,318 of OV839567.1, read as the reverse complement.
TATTGTATGTGTGGAGCGAAAGGAGGACATTTTGTTTTATTTAAATTACTCAAAAACTATCATTTTTTTTTCGAAAAAATGTTGTTGTTATCCAACTCTATGCAAAAAAAATCGCTTTACTTTTTTGGTAAGAGTAAGAAATTTTAAGAAAAAGTGCAAAATCGCACCCAGTACTTTATCCAAGCTGCGATATGGTATAGTAAGTATATATTAAAACAAAACAAAACAAAAAGATACTGTGAACGTTTTTCTTGATATTTGATCATTTCTTCTCAAAAAATTGATAGTTTTCAAGAAATGTATACAAAAACTTTCACTCCACAAAAACAAAAGTAGTGATTAAAAATTTATGGTTCTTTAAGGATAGCTCATCATGTCGAAATTTCTGTGTCTGTGTTATTTCACCGGGTTACATCCAGAAAAAGAGTTTGAGAAACTGAAACTTCATTCAAACTGAATTTAGTTTTTTTTTACCCCTGCAGTATAAAGGTTCCCCCACACCAACGCGAATTTTCGGTGGCGACGACGAAAACAATAATAACAACGAGTTGTTTTCATTGACAACCACGTATTGTTATTGTTGTTTTCGTCGTCGCCACCGAAAATTCGCGTTGGTGTGGGGGATCCTTAACAGTGTGGAGTTCAGTACACAAAAACAGTGGCTAGTAAAAATACTATGGTTGACTCAATGCTGTTGTCAAACAATAAAAATAAAAATACGTAAAGCTGCTAAGTCCATTTTTGGTCGAAATTGAGATTTCGAAGCCATTTTCTTAAGAAAGACATTCTGCATAAATTGTTTTAATCACTTTTGTCCAATGTATCGTAGTTGTTGCAGAATCCTCAAGAGAAAGTCTGTTTTTATATAGAGCCTTATGAATTTTTTTTTGTTTTTTCTCTCCTGTAAAATTTGCCAAAGTGGACTTATGAGTTTTACATATTTAGCCGACGATATAGCTCTGAGGGAGCTTGGTCTAAGTTCGAGTCCCAGCTTGGAAAAAGTCTTTCATTTAAGGGAGTCTGATGATCGGCCTGGCCGTCGTGAAATACCTAAAACTCCAGCCTATTAAAACTTGGTGGTAGCTCACCCATTTGTTTTTATTTCATTAAAACTTTCAACAACAAAATAATATTGAAATGTTTGCGCCAGATTTTCGCCAAATATATTGATGTAAAACAAACAACATAGCTCGGTTAAGACACCTATTACATATAGCTTATATGCAATCTGTTTATATCAAACACTTTTATATGCTACGTTTTCATTAAATTCGGAAAAAGTGTTTTCATCTCATCTCAGTGGGCTAATTTCGTTTGACGGCTCATTCAATTTTGAATTTTTACGGGTCGTTAATCGCATTTGTTTTTGATATTCTCTCTTTCTGCAGTTTATGTTTTTTTTTATAAATCAAATTTTTACTTTGAATGAATTCCACTTGAGTTCGCAAGCTTTGCACGTAATTTCTTACCAAAATTCATGCCAATTTGGTTGAAATTATTTAATTTTGAAGTGTGAATTTTTATGGGAAATGAGATAATTCGTTAGTTTACTTCACTGTAAAACTGCTTCATCATGAGTTATAAAATAAAATAAATAAATTGGGTGGCGCGTATAGGCAAGGCCTATAGTGGTACTTATACAAATATCAACCATTCTTGGGTGCATATATTATTAGCAGGTATGGAGGGAACTGCCGAATCCGGACGGCTAAGGTGAGAAGCACTTTTTCAAGACAAGAGATATTCTTGCAAGATGCAGTAACCCGTGAAAAGCAGTTCTGTTTGTAGGCATAGACTGGGGAATCAAACCCAAGACCTTCAACGTAACAGTCTTACGCACTAACCATTACGCCTAGGGCTAATACTTCATCATGAGTTAAAATTTATTTCTAGGTTTAACTAACTTTGATTTAATTAAAAGTTAACACTGAAAAACTCTCCTTAAATCCCGCAAATATATTAAACCCGTATATGTTATCTCATGAAGCAGATATATGCACCGGAGAACTTATTTACAATTTAGTTGTCAAAAATTTATCGAAATCAAAGTGTGGCACATTGAAAATCGCTCTTTTCATAGTTTATCAACACTCATTCTCTTAGAAATACTCATGCATATTGTATATGTTCAGATAATTCATCAAATTTGCTGTCATATTTCAGGAATTAACTCTCGAGTAACTTCGAAATTAGAATGATCTCACACTGAAAAACTTAGCCTTAGAGCGTTTCGGAACAAAATGTTTGTTAGATATGTTTTGTCACTATATTCAAGTGGTGATATATTCATATTAGTAATGTATGTTTTGTTCTCTCCATAACATTTTTTCCTATAAACACATAGGGTTACTTGGTCCGATGGGTATACCAACAAGACAGATTTACAGTTACCTGGCTTGGCAGAAGAAAGTTCAAACTGGTGTGCCATTTCTGTTGTAGATTGTTACAGAGTTTTTAGAACAATGTCACAGCTACCTGAGAAGTTGTTGAAATATCACATTTTCTTTGTGCCAAGACAAACACCACTATTACGGGTGTTGATAAATATTGAAATTTGGTACATTAAAACTCAATCTATTAAAAATCTAATCAACTGTTCCGTGATAAGTGATTATCAATTTTCTTGGAATACACCATTCTCAATGATCAAAAGTTTTATCAATTGGGTTTTTTACTATCGATTGATAATTGACAACCGTAATACAGGTGAAAGCTTTATTTTACCGCCAGATGATCCACCTGAATCACAGAAGAATTTGCACCTATATATATGCATTTGGAATTTCACGTTTTTCCTTCGAAGTCGCATAAAGGGTATAATCAGTATCGTAGTACATGAATATAACAGATATGTTTACACGTACTTATACGTCCTCATGAGCAAGTACTTGCGACATAATGTATTCATTGGTTTTATTTTTGCATCGCGCCATCAAGAACGGAAGTTTGTGGTTTGATGCTTGGATTTTTTTTTTATCTTAACTGATTTGAGTTTGTTCATATAGCACGAGCCACCACAAGTGCATTTGCAGTATAAGGTTAAAGATAAAAATACACGATACATGATCACGACCATGTCGATATGATAAGCAAAGTGTGTAGCGGCTTTAGGCTCCAATTTTATATACTAAAATTATTATGGGTATTTGAATTCGAATAAATTTTGAACTTAAATTCAAAGAATTTCACTCGTTTTTTTCTTCCTGTAATTTTATCCTTTTTTTTCAGAGAAAAACAGAAAAATCTTTTGAATCAGTAAAATTTTGACAGAAATTTCTGACTTTTTTCCTTGAAAAAAATACGGTAGAATTTGCATGAAGATTTTTAAGGTATTTTCCAAACAAAAAAATTTTGGGGTAATTTCCGAAAAAGCATATATAAAAGTTGGTTCAGTTGCCAACTGATAAACATTATAAAACGCCAAATTTGTGAAAGGGTGTTAAAACTTTTTTTGTATTTTATGTAATTGATTTACAAATGAGGTTAGAATATTGTATAGGACATCAATTAATAGGTATATTAAGAATAATTTATAGCCAATGCCCAATGGCGATAACATAAATTTCAAATATTACAGATAAGACAAAACTATCTCTCCAAGATTATTTTAGTTTTTTTTTTTAATTTTTGAACGAGAAGCATTTGGACCTCAGTGGTAAAATTTCAGAGAAGTTTTGTAACAAAAAGTTGAGTAATTCGAAAAAGAAAGAAGGGCTCATGTTTTCAAAAACTATATTTTTAACAAAAACGTATTTTAACAAAAATAAATATTTTTAAACAAACAAAATATATCACATAAAATCCATTCTTTTAAGAACATAATAGAATTTTAGATTCAATTCAAACATTCAGAGTCAGAGTTGATTAGAAAATTGAATCACACAGTTCTGTCATTTTCTTTAATCTGGTTTTGCTATAAGAATTTTTGAATGAAGTAGATTTAAAAAAAGCGGAGTAGATTTATTTTCATACTTAAAATTAGAGTAAATTTACTCCGATTGGAGTAAACGCCGCTTACGTATTATCTTCGTAAAAGTACAAAAATTTTCAAGTGAAAAGATTAGCAATGGAGTATGAACTTTGAAAATTGAATTTAAACATTATCAGCCACATTAATAAAAAACGGTCTATTGGTCTACTAAACCATAGGGAATAAGAGTTAAGCTATATGGGTTAAAATTTTCCATGAATAAAACAAAAATATTCGTGAAATAGTAAAGTAACGTTTACCAAAAATCCATTTAGAAAATCTACTACTACAATAAATAAAATAAATTGTGATAATTTGTAAAAAAACAAAATAAAGCTCACGTTACCAAACGCACCTAAGAATTCTCTTATTTGTTTCTGTCAAAATTATTATAATTTTTCAATGGTTTGTGTTGTGTCTATTTCCTGTTTTTTTTTTTTTTTTTATTTATTTAAATGGAATGTATCTGATGGAAGCCATAACTTGCAAACCGACAGGAATATGTCCACTTCTTGGGTCCCCATTTAGGTCATGGTCAACAAACGCAATGATTTTCCTCATATTTTCCTTGGAAAATCTATATTTCTTCCTGAAAACCTCCTCACTTAACACTTCCGTTAGATAATATTATATATTTTTATATATTTTCTTTTTCTGGTCGTTGATGGCTGATTGTCCAATAATAATTGGAAATGGTTTAAAAACTCGATAAATCTAACAGACATTATTATTTTTATTCAAAATTAAATTAGCAATCTTCACTTATATTTTTTTTATTTCAGAATAAATTTGCTTCTTATTCCTTCGCTAAACCACCTTCTTCGGTGGTTTAACTTAGTATACACGTCACTTAGTAGACATTTTCTTTTATTCATAACATTTTGCACTTACTCCACGGATTAAGACCTAACCCTTCGCTCTTGTACGTTTATTAATTTGACTTTATATGTATTTAGATAGTTTAGCGAGAGAGATTCAATTTTTTTCTGGATTAGCTAACAATTTTTCTATAAAATGGCATTCAAAAGTCATTTTCAATATAAGGTGGAGTTTTCTTATGAGACCGGCCGATGATATTTTTCAACAACAAATTTTCCTTCAAAAGCACCTTACATATCTATTAATTTTTGTATTTGAGCAGATCTTTTCAATTTGTTTAAAAGCTTTTTTAGCAATTTTGCATGTCTTTGATTTTTAGCTCCTATAAAGCTACCCGCAAACCGACGCGGTGGCGGTTGCAATCACGATAAAATTGTGGAAGCCACACAATGTAAATCAAAGGAAAGGCACAAATCTACATGATTGAAGTGTGCTTCTCCTTTGATTTTTATATGAGTCATCCACATTTTTATCGTGATCGCCACCGCCATCGCGTTGGTTTGTGCGCAGCCTAAGATTTACATGATTGTTAGCCATCTTCGATCGTAAGAGATTCAATATCGTGGGCGAGTATACTACAGATATTATTTATAGGCTCTGTCAATAGTCAAGACGGTCCTGTTTTTTTTAGTATTTTAATAATTTCCATATCGCTGTTGAATGATTTTTATTTTTTACGATAAAAATATATACAAATGGAAAAAATAACTCATATCTTTAAAACTATTTTTGTGATTTCTTATCAAATATAATGAGTCAGAAAATTGAAAACAAACAGTAACAAGCAAATCCATTTGACATTTTTACAATAAAATTCCAAGAATAATATATCAAAGTCAAGTCTGTAAATTAAACATAGATTTTTTAAATACTCCACACAGAATATATTAAGTATTATAGAGAGAACGAACAAATATTATTAGTTATATATTGGATAACCTCGAGATAAAGTGAAAATTATCATTTTTTGAGGGCGTACCTATTTTTCCAGAATTACTTTTTACGATAAGGTAAATATTTTATCATCGTAATTATGATAATGTACAAAATTTAAATCTAAATAATTTATCCAAACGGAGAGGTACACAAAATATTTTTTGAACTTTTCGGGGTAGGTATGTCTATATATATTATTTCCTTAGAACATTGACGCATATATCGCACGATATAACCGCAGCCATCACACTAGGCCCTGAGTGTGCATAATCTATAAAAACAAAATTATATATGAATCACCCTGTGTTATATTCTGTGGTTCTTGTGACAACCTATATGTATATCCAGCAACATCTGTTTTGAATCAGCAAGATTCATTTGAATGATATGTATGTATTGTATAGATACATTTCAGTTTTTAAATGTTAGTTGTGCATTTTTAATAAATATATAATTATTCACATAATCAATCATCATCATATATACGCATTTAGACATTTAATTCGATAAACACCTGCAAACGCGCAGTTGAATTTAGCTTCTGCGTTCAATGGCATGTGTTTTAATCCTACATGACGTATCACAGAATAAACACTTAACGTTCAAATAGTTCTCCATAAATCTTATCTAAAGATTGACTGGACTATACACACATATGGGATTAAAATCTTTAAAACTGGTTTTAATTTTTATTTTCAAAGCCCAGGTGTTGTATGAAACTTTAAAGAAAATGCCATAGTGGATAGGCTTAAAGAAAATCATAAGTTTCGATTGTGAATGGAACTTGTTGATAATAAAATGTCATTATCTCTATTAGAATTTTGAATTATCATTTTGAAATAAAAAAGATAAAAATAAAAAACATCAATAATTTATTTGTGTTCACTTTTTTTTTTTAATTAATATGACGGCTGATAGTCCTTGAACGGAAGTTGAATTTTCTCATTCACAATGGATAATTTATGTATGTATGTTTTCCATTTCTATAGAATTTATATTATAATTGTTTCGAAAATTAATTGCTTGACGCCTTTGCTTAATTTTTTTAATTTAAAACAATTATGACAACGAATCATTCGCGCCAATTGCAATCCTGATCGCCATCACCATTTTGCTGCTGTATACCCAGCCATCATCATCAACTAGCATCCGATGCGAACAAAAGTAGACAGAACCAATCATAAATCACGTTATATTATTACACGGCGACAGGTTAACAACTGCTTGCACTTAACCACTCTCAGGGGGGAGATGGGGTTGTGAAATATTTTTTATTGAAAATATTATATCCGACTCATAATGTAGATTGCTGACGTTTAGCTTGCTGCAAGTTACCACCACGATCGTGGAGTATCTAGAATTATTATAACTTCAACCTTACTGAATGCAGTTAGCACTTAATGAAGGCTATAAAGTTTTGAAATGTTTTTGTTTTTTTTTTTTTTCGTAGAGGTTGTCGTGATTTTAAAGTTTTTTTTTTTAAGTCTCAAGGGAGGGTTATTCGGAAATTATGAGAACTTAGCAAATGGAAACTTAAATCCATTGGTAGCCATAAAGAAATCATCAGCATCAAAAGGAGTGCTAAATGAAAAACCATATAATGATAAACAGTACAATAAAATTTTTTTAAATAAAGTAATTTTGATTTAAGTGATGGCGGGAGGAGAACGTGAGTGGAAGAGGGAATTTTTCTGTTGAATTTCTTAAATTCAAATTGGTTAGGTGCATGTTCTGTGTTCTAATTACAAATCAGGTAAATTATTTATCGGCCCAGTTTTGATTTATTATGATTTGAATCGAATGTAAAGTATGTACGTACCTACGTTTTGGTAAATGCACGACTCTGGATCGCATGTATATTCGCTCTTAGTATTCAAAGCAATGTATATGGATTAGAATCGTTGGGTTAGATACAGTCAATAACAACAAAACAAATTGTATTTATGTGTTTAAACAATAACTTAGTATTTTATAATAGCTTATTGTTTTCTTGTAAAAATTAGCTGAGTTGGCTATTGACTTTTTCAAAAAAAAAAAAAAACACGGTGTTACTGTGTGGACCAGGATCCTTAACCAATAAACTGCTTCTAGTCAGGGCCTTAATTTTAATTTTTATTAATTGATTCTAATTTTTTCCAGTTACATACGCTTCGTTGGTTGAGGTCCTATTCCACTTGTGTGCAGCACCTGAGTCACGTTCATCCTTTACTGCACCGCACAGTGGGGCATTTTGTATGGAAGAGCGGACAAAATTCCATAAAAACTTAACCGATTATGATAAAATTTTCAGACCTGATAAGAAATGGTACCTACTAGAAATTAAAACAAGTTCTGCCTACTGCCACGCCTACTTAAATAAAAATTTCTATCGTTGTCAAAAATGGATAAAATCCGGGCTTTGTCTAAGTAAACTTTATAGATTATAAATTATTATTATGTAATAAATGTTAAGAGATTAAAGTCTTAAGTTGGAATGACTATGAAAATGAAATGAAATGAAATAAAATGAAATGAAATGAAAAAAAATGAAAATGAAAGAAAACCATACAAAGTTTTTTCTCACGACTTGTTTTTTGGGTTTTGTTTGTCCTTTTTTTAATTGAAGTACTAGTTTGTACAAATCTGATCCACGCTAAACCGATTTTTATTTAATTTTTGAACATGATGTATGTATAAGGAAAATCCACACCAAGTCCACCCAATGATCACCTTCTCGCTCTTCGGATCCTATTTTTCATATAATCATAGTGTTGTGTTAAGACCAGTGTGGGAAGTAGGCCGTACGCGGGGAAGTATAATATTGCTACATTGGGAAGAGACCTTCCTCATCCCTTAGGATAACTGAGGACGAAGTTTTTTTTTTACAAGATTTGACCGCTGTATTACATTTTGCAAACTCAAGGAGCAATCTAAAAAAATTTAATTTAATTTACATTTAACATTGAGGTGATTTAACTCAAGTTCACACACACAATTCCAATTTTTTAATTCTTTGTTCCTCTTTTTATGGGTTTTTATTGTGAGAAATATGAATATAATCAGCTAATCGAAATAATCGCTATTTCGAAAAATCGCATTTTTCCACCTCGACCAAATTGTGCATCGCAGTTCTTCGGGGGTGGATTCAAAGATTTTCCGTACCTTTGGCGACACTTATACACTACGGTATATGCACCACAGCCTCAAAAAACAAACTTCTTCCAGACATCGCGGTTCCTAGCTAGCTGTCTTCAGTTTTGCATTGGTTAAAGTTTTCTTCAACTTGCGTGTACCAATTGAGTGATGGGTCTTCTTCAACTAGACCGCCACGTAGCGCTGCCTTCTCGGAGGAAGATTTTTTTCTTAAAGCTCTACCTACTATAAATACATATTACATATGTATATACGAAATTTTATTACACAATTTTGTAATAAGAATTTTAACACATAAAAAATAAATGACCTTTCCTATATAGACATACTAAGGATAATCATTTAATCTCTTACAGCTTAAAGTCAAGTGAAAAAAACATTTTTAATATTTAAATCATAAGTGGTAAAGCACCCACTTATCTTTATAAACTCTAATGCCCTTTAAACGTCGATGACTTATGAAAATGTCAATCACTCTTAAAAAAATATATGTCATTCATATATACGCAATTTAATGTTCATATTTGTATTTTAATAAATCCATCCCTCCGTGGTTTACGAATTTCACATTAGTGTCAGAATTAATTAAAACAAAATACAACATGACAATTTAAACAAAATTAAGTCCAAATGCAGTCTAATTAATTAATTGATCGGAACCCAAAATATTCTTCTCTCTCGTTATATTTTATTTGAATAAATTACCAATTTACACTAATTAATGCATTTGTTTCATTAATTTTTAAAAATTCAATTAAATCCAATTACCATACAGGTTTCAAACAAAAAAAAGTTGACAAAAAAAAAACAAACATATCATCAATATAATTTGATAAACCTTATTTTAAAGTTTTTAGTATCAATTATAGACGAAATCTGACATCAAATAAGATCAATTCGGAGATGTGATGGGTTCATTTAAAGATATCATTTCGATTACTATATATACACATATCTATGCAGATACAACTTCCGGTCTAAATTATTTAAAATTTATATATTTTATGTTATAAATTTTCTTTTTTTTGTCTCAATGAGCATTAGATTAATGACTCCGTAGCTGCGAACTTTCGATAGCAAAGCATTTTTATTCGAATCGATTACGAACGGGCATTTCTCATTTATATCGATGTTCGAGGCAATCACTGATCGATTGATTTACTTTTATTACTTAGAGATGGTTGATGGGATAATGTTTCCGTTTGGTGTAAGCTTTGTTGTTTTTTTTTTCTATTTATTTTATTTTATTCTCTTGTGAATTAAAAAAAAGGCATTAAACTGGTTTGTGCACGATTATAACTCAAGTGATGTCATGATTTATTATAAACGAATCCAAATGCGGTTGAAAAGCTAATTTATGTTTCTATTCTCAGCGAATGAATTTTAAGTTCAAATGTGTGTTAGTTTTATGAATAATTGGAGTGCGAAATTGAAAAACAATAATATGTTGGAAATTTGATTTATATATCTGGGAGTTTTATGTTGAAGGTGTTTAATATAATTATACAACTCCTACGGATTCGTTATCCCAAAAATGTAAAGCTTGTTAAAATTATAATGAATTGATGTTATACACAGCGTTATATTATAACGTACTACAACGGAAAATTATTATTATTGATTCGTTAAAAATAATCAAAGCTTTGATATCAGACATTAGGGGTATTCATGCAACGTCGGAAACTTAACGATGTCGTAAAATCGTTAAGTTTCCAACACACGTTTCATGAACGCACGTAAAAACATTTTTCGTAAATGTGGTAAACGATATGGTAAACAAATTAGCTGTTCGTTAAACGTCAAACAGCTTAAAGCATTTAATTTAATTTTAACTTTCGTAAAATTGTCATCCACAATTTAAAAATTCCCAAAATAAACAAAAAAGTTAATTTATACAATTTTATGAACAAATTGCTTTCAATTATCTATTTATTCTTGAGTTATTTGGGGAAATGATGGTAAGTATGTTTATTGTTGTGATCAACACATAAGTGCAATTATTTAAAATAAAAACTTTTAACCCGTGCAGAACAATATTATGTTTACGATGTTTACCATCTTCGTTTAACACACAAATTTGTGCCGTAAAGTTTAAGATTTGTTGGAAAAAATTTCACATACAAATTTTGAGAGTTAAAGTAGAACTATAATAGTCGGAAGATGTCGGAAGAAAAATTCTCTCAGTTCACTTACGCATGGAGCGGTCGTTGAGCACTCTTCACTTCCGAAAGCAAAAGTTAACGAAAATTGGTCGAAAAGGAAGCAAACCTCAATTATGGGCACGTCATATGAATTCTTTGTATTCGTTTCGTTTCGTACGACATCTTACGTCGGCATCCCACTATTATAGTTCTACCTTTAGTTTAAGACGTCGTAAACTTTAAGACGTTTAACACGTTTACGATGGATGGAAATAAACTTAATAAATGGGTGCTTATTTTTTACGATTTCAGTGACTGACAATTTGACATCATCTGTTGCAGATTTGGGTTCAGTTTGGTTAGTGATTTGAACATCATGACAGCAAACTCTGACAAATTCGTGAAACTAAAGGTAGAACCAGGATAAGAACCTCGGAAATTTTCGATTTTCTCAATTTTTTTACAAATCTGCTCCGAAATTTTACTACTAAGGTTCTGACTCTCGTAGAACTATGATAGTCGAAAGGCGGCGACGCGACGTACGTGGTCGTACCGCGTACGAAACAAAACGAATGCACAGAATTCATATGACCCATTATTGAGATTTTGCTTCCTATCGTTTTCGTTAACTTTTGGTTTCGAAAGGGCTGACTTAAATTAATTATTTGCGGCTTTACTGCAGATTGTATGTAGTTCACGTGTGTTTTTTAATAGACAACGGCACACGAGGCGTATCATAATGTGTGTTTGGTTACTGCAAGTTCTTGCTACAAGTTGCTACTTGCCATTTTTTTTTCTATGGGATTTGACAGCAAATTGTGCTACGTCGTATGACGTCGTATGAGAAAACAGCTGACTACAGCTTGCAGGGAAAGTTTGGAATTTTTATATCGAGTATTTTTGATTATGGTGACTTGTACATTTGACGTTTTGGAAATTAACTTTTCGTTGAATTTTGGTATTAGTTTCGAATTCCGACTATTACTGCCATACATTACATCACTCGAATAATCCAAATTAAAGCTTAAAATTAATGTATAAATTAATATAAATTCAATGTATGTATAGATACATTCGGATTTAAGTTCTAAACTGGATTAATCGAGTGGATAATATGGTGGTTATAGTTCTACTTTAATGATGTGCCACTTCCATTTTTACTCGCTCGTATTGATTTTGCTTGAAAAAAAATTCATTCGAGGTTCTAATCCAAACATACCTACGTAACGCTGATGATGAAGAATTCCAAAAAATTGGTTTGCGGCATGCCGTTGGTCGGTCTGTTTTGTATGTCCGTCTGTTCTTGTGCAGTGTGTCTGTTCCTCCCTGCGTCTACCTGAACATCAATCTAGAGTCAAAACCAATGGACATATACGGTTGAAATTTGGTACAAAGAACTTTGATGTGCTTTCCTAGAGGAGAACTTCTAAACGTACTTTTGATTAAAATTCGTACCTACTTCAAAAGTAAAAAAAAAACAACCAAAAGTAAAACAAAAAAAAAACAAACAAACAAACAAATAAAACCCAACATATCTATGTTTTTGCCAGTGATTGGCGCATTTGGCATTTATTGGCACCGGTTAATCCAATGATTGGTACATTCAATTTTATAGCTTTCAAAGCTTTATTGAAGTTAAAATTTATTTATATATCTAATTTAAAAATAAAAAAATTAATATGTATATTTAAAATTAATCTTTGGTATTTTCAGTAATTTTTTGCTCGAGATAAGACTTTAACTAACTAACGCCATAAAGAAAACTGGCGGATCTCGTGTTCTTTTTAAAATTCTTTGTTGTTGCAAATGACGATTAGTCAGCTTTTTCTCCCTGTCACTTAATAATTAATAGGTGTGTTCCTTTACTTAAAAACTCTGTGCATTTGTGTGAATTTTGACAGACTGTGGTGTAGAAATTCACAGAAATGCACAGAGTTTCAAAGTCAAGGAACTATGTTAATATCCCTGCAGGAAGATGGCGTCGGTCGTTCGTCGGGAAAAGAACTGAAATTTTGTTTTAGTTAAGTTACAATGGCAATAATATGAAAATAATATTTGGATGTATGTACATAACAGTGTACGTTATTTCTCAGACTTCTCTTTTATCAGGCTAAGGGCCAGTTTGTTCACAGTGTGTTAGATGTGAAATTTAACTTTCACAGCTTCTAACTAAATGGCGCTAATCAACCAAAATTGGCTGATTAGCGATTTCCGTGATTAATAACTTAAATTATGGATTCCTTAAAAAATCGTATTATTATGCACACTCGATGATTAACAAGTTTGCAATAATCCTTGATTAAAGATGATCAGCTGTGAACGAACTGGCCCAAAGGGGTGTTAAAAGATTATACTAAGAAAATTTACTGAAACAAACAAAAAAATATTTCGATTTTTAAAATTATTTATTTTTAAATGGAATGACGGCTCTTCGGGTTGTTCTTCAGCATAATTCATGTTATAGCCGCACGTATAATTGTCAACATTTTAAAGAATTAATCTTTACACGGCTATATTCAAGACTATATAACTAAAATGTACGGGTAAACATTACGGATTCTTGTCCTTTCTCATAAAATCGAAAAATAAATACCGAAATTGTGATTGTGATTTCATTGTATGATTACTGTTAAAAGACCGTTTGTCCAATAGATATAATTTCATTTTGGGTTTAGACTTAATTTGAATGAGTTAAACTGAAAACGAAAAGTCACTAATAATTTATAGCAAGTATAATCGATGACTATATTCTTCAAAATCAAACCTTTTGATTTGGTGGCGTTTTTTCAACTTTCCAGATTATACCGATAAATGTCAAAACTTGAACCAAACAACTCTTTTGGCAGTTAATACTTTTGTTTTATCTAAGATTCTATATAAGCCAGAATAGACTAATACTTGTATATGTAATTTATTGATTTTTCATGTGAATCTTGTTGGAAAGCAAGCAGTTCAGTGATTTCTAAAAAAAACGTTGATTTGTATCGCGACATTATTTCAATAACACCTATAAATAACTATAAACCTTTTTATTCGTTTTCTAACTATCTCTTTAACGACTGGGGTGACTTTGATAAAATTTGATTCAACATAGTTATGTAGTAAGCTTGAATAAGATGGATAATGGGATACTGATCGTACCTCCCTACTAACAGCAAAGCAAATCAAGACGATACACTATGATGGGATAGAAAATTGTTTTTAAAAACTTAAGTTTATAATTTAGTAGCTTTTAGTTCTCAGTAAACACAGATAAATAAAATAAAATAATGTGAGTGCTGACATCAGGTATGAGATAAGTTTATTTAAACACTATTCTAGATCTCAATCACTTTAAAATACGACGTTAAAAATATGTAAATAATTTCAGTGGCGCCACATAAAAGAGTTAATTTAAATATAAATGAATAATGATACATTTAAATCGACCAATTTATTCTTATCCTTTGATATACATACCTATAATCTCCATATAAATTACTTCTGTTTCCTACGCGTATAGATTTATTAAATCAAAACTTAACTTATCAACTGACAATAATAAACTTAAAATGACAGACAAATAACCATTATTATAAGGCATAACATAATCCAATAAAATAATTAAATAAAAAAAAACTTGTAAGTCTATTAATTTAAAATCCCCCGACGGTTTTTCATTATCATCATCCAAACCCTCTTTTTTTTTGTTCATATAAACTCATAATATTCTATCAATTTAGCACTTAACCCCCCTTCACACTATATTTTATATTTCTTTCTTATAAAATTTGAAACGCCTATTAGCTATACACTAAAACACTCCCTTTGAATAATTGTTACGAGTATATCCCATATCCAGCGAGTTAATTGATTATTCTAATATCAATACATAAACCGCAAAAGATACACAAATGCTATAAGGAAAAAAAGATAATAAATCGGAAATTAAAACGACAACTATACAACCGCACTACAAGAAAACACCGTCAAGACGTGATCTCTTTTTATGGTGGAATCCACTTAAAACTCAATAATCATCTCTTGATGTCACCGACATATCGGACAGACGGCTGGAGATATCATTATGTGTTTTTCTCTCTCTCTCTTATATATATTAAGGAATCATGGCCACCACACCACTCCACATCACCTAACTAAGAGATGCATCAGGCCCATATCTTTAAGATATAATAATACAGAATATAAAACGCTTAAGAATGCCGCCGAGAGAAGTGGAGAAAGATTGACTTCTTGTTGGTTGGGCCCTTATGGCCAGATGGCTAGCGCCGCCACTGCTGCGACACCATCGATAATATACCTTCTTAGACCAAGGACCAATGTAGTGAAACAGAGACAAAAAACCAAACTCTTTGGAGCCAAATCAATTATCTTATGTCTGCTGCCTCGATTCAAATCATGATATCAAAGTCAAAAGGGAAATAATCTAAAAAAAAAAATCAAACTGTCACCGATGACAGTTGTTGTTGTTATATTGTTGTTGCAGTTCAAATGGATTTCCATGTTTCCCATCAAATGACGGCTATTATTCTTCTTTTGCCAAAAAGTAATTACACGTCATTCCAATTGCTGCATGTATTTGTCTATACATTGCGTGCGCAGGTGGCAACCGAAAATTCACAAATAAATAACGAACCTCACGAGCACCTGTCAAAGTATAGCGCTGATTAATGTCACTTTTATGTTAATTTCGCAAAATGTTCTCTTTCAAAATTAAATGTTATAATTTATACATATTATATACAAAGATAATTATATAAGGTATCGAGTAGCAAGTGGGGTTATCATATATGAGTTATGCAACTTCAACTTCTATTTTTTTTTTGTCAATGTACTATTTTTGTAATTAATCTGAATTAAATTTATAATCGTAATAATATCAGCGCTGCCGCGTAAATGCATAATTCACATCAAACAAAAAATATCAAAATGTGTATCCTATATAAAATAGAGTTGCTGTATGCCAAACATAACATTTTATCGCTGTTGTAATCGTTGACAGTGATTTTGTTCGCATACTAAATTTTGTGTCTTTCTTTTTTATTTTAATTAAACAAACTAGATATACGTAAATGTTATTCGATTAAATTGTGACGTTGGATTGACAGTTGTAGTTAGATTTGAACAAAATATAAATAAGTTAGGAATTAATATTGATTGTTAAAGATACATATTTTGATAACACTGATATATATGACAAAAGTAAAGAATGCATAAATGAAACAAATGCTTTGTAAAGTCAGTGAAAAAAGCTTTTATTTTTTACTGAAGAAAATAGAAGGTATAGAATGTAACAGACGCAAAGGTTTTAAATTGGAATGAAACTGGAATGAATTAAATCAGAACATTTTTTATGGTTTTGCGTATATTGTACATTAGGAATTAGTTTACATCGATTTATTTTGTTTTGGAACCACTCTGAGTGATCTGGCTCGTGGATACTTGCCTTTGTTATTCAAACTTTAGGCGGCTGGCTAATGCTAAGTACAGAGGATTGTCCGATCTAACAATATTGTCAGATCTGTCAGTGAAAAAATTGTTCCAAATGTCTTACAATCGTCTGAACACACAATTTTGTCTGACAATATGGTCAGAAACGTCATTGTCAGACGACAATCTGAAAAAAAATTGTCAGGTATCTTACACAATTTTTATCATTGTCAGTCGATTAGGACATTGTCAGACTCATTGGTCATTGTCAGATGTTTTCATTGAAAACATCTTACAATTGCTGACAATTTCTTCATTGTTCGAAATGTCAATGAGTTCACTAAAGAGAGATAAAAAAATAGCTGACAATCAAGTTGGGAAGAAATCTACCAACCGTGTGAAAGGACAATTTTTCATTGTAAGAATTATATCAATTGTCAGCTAATTGTTAGCTATTGTTAGACCATTGACAGTTCTGACAATATTGTAAGATCTGACAATCGTCTGTACTTAGCTTAATCCAGCGGCTCCATAGGCAATTTTGGAGGAAATAAATTGCTTAGCTCATTGCCATTGCCTTGAATATTGCCAATGGAGGCGCTTTGGCAATGGCAATGGCAATATTGTTTGGCAGATGAAAGGCAATAATTATATTGATTTTCATTGCATAGTGCCATAAATTTTGACTTTTCACCTTTTTCAAAAAGTTTTCCGTTATTTTGAATGAATTTTGCCTCGTTTTGAAATAATAGTTGAAAATATGAGAAATTAGGTGAATTGAACTCATATTTTCCAACTGAACTTACCTGGCAATGGAAGGCCCACCCAGACAATACATTTTCATTGCTATTGAAATTGACACTGCCTAAAATATTGCCAACACTGAAAATGTTCATTCATATGTATTAACCCAATTCAAAGTACATATGTCTAATTTTAGACAGATGTCCAACTTCGAAACCTTATTTCTGAACATTTATCATCGATTGTCTAACTTAGACTCTGGAATTTGTTGTTCAAACCTATTCTAAAGTGGGTACGTTTAATAAACAAGGTATAAGGTAGGCTTATAGTTTCTAATTGAATTTAATTATCTTGAATTGAAAAATGAAAATATCCAAAAGTTCACTCAAATTCATAAATTCATTCGAAAATGACAGACATAATGAAAGACCTCAACAAGAAAAACAACAAATCAGCATCAAAGGCGACTTCAATGCTCTGAACTCACTCGATTACCTCGATTACTCGAACCTGGGAATTTTGCCGCCCTAGGCAAATTGTTATTTTGCCGCTTTAAATAAAAAAGGAAGATAACAACAACATTAACATATTTACATAGGGTTTTATTTAATAACATGTTTACAAAAATTTTAAACTAAAGTGCTGATTTTTAATTTTTTCAACTCTTGTAGGGATTACTGGTTTATTTTTCTAAAATGCTTAGCTTCACCTGATGCAATACTTGAAGGAAATCTTAATAGTATCTAAAATGCTGTTAACAAATTTCCACACAATTTCAGTAAGAAGTGTGTGAAGCTAAATACATAGTTTAAAATTGACAAAGCAGAAGTTTGATTAAGTATATTATTTTCACTCAAGAGATATTTAGCTATATTATCCTTTCGAACTTCGTTGTCAATTGTTGCTGTTAATGTTACTTCAAGTTGTTCGCAGCCTTTTAACTCCACCTTCCTTGAAATGTTACAAAGAAATTCGATATTTTGGCAGAGCAATTGGTACTGCTCAAATTGCTCATCAAGAGAAGATAGTTGAGCATCGATAACGTAAAAAAAGAAATCAGCTTAAAATTTTAACGGTTTATCTGAACGTACCTACTATCGCAATTTATCAAAATCCTCCAAACAGGTTAAAAAGTCCTTTGATTTTGATTGAAGCATGTTCGAAAGGATATTTATTGGCATAAAAACTCGTTCCAAATTTCTGCTGATAGTACAAAATTAAATTTTTGTTTGCTTTTACCAAATTGAGTTGCTTTTAATCGTGAATTGCGAACTTTCTTCAATTTTCATTAAAGAATCATAAATTTCTGATAACTTTTCTGAAAGACACGTAGTCGTTTTTGCTCTGTCTGACCACCGGATATCGGATAAATTTTTCAAAGCAATTTGCTTAGAATATTCAGCATGTTTTTGAAGAATTGTCCAGCGCTTCGGACAACAACGATGAACGAAGAAGTAATTGAAGTAGTTGGATGTATTAAACTTTTTCGCTTTGAAATTATTCTATTGATTTTGCCGCCCTAGTTAAGTACCGCCCTAGTTAAGTGCCGCCCTAGATAAGTGCCGCCCTAGGCAATTGCCTGTTTTGCCTTCAGGCAGGTTCGGTACCGTAAGTTACTAAGTTAAAAAGAAGATTTTGGTAATTTTAAACGTTTAAAACAACTTTATTACTATCTCTTAACATTTTACTAAAGTTAAAAAAAAAATTAGTAAGTTACTAAGTTAAAAAGAAGATTTTGGTAATTTTAAACGTTTAAAACAACTTTATTACTATCTCTTAACATTTTACTAAAGTTAAAATCACAAAATGGCTACTTTGACTTTTAGTTACTTGCTAAATCCTCATTTAATTATTGTATTCTTCTTCAGCTCCATTCTTCTATGTCTCCAAAACAGCAAACTTTTCTATATTTCGTGAAAAGGAGATTACTATTTTTAAAAAAGAAATTGATATAATATTATAAAATAAATACAAACAATAATGTAGATGTATATAATAAGAAAACTACTTCTGTTTAAATGGAGCGATTGAATATATTTCACTTGAACTTGCAAAATTGAAATAAATACAAACCGACAACGAACAGCAACTAGGCAAAATAAAATAACAAAAGAAATTGTAGGTTGTCACTTTAACTTCTGACAATTCAAATTATTAGGTCCGTTCCCTAGATTTAGGTCTGTTTGCTTTGTTTTTCTTTCACAAACTGTCATTGTTATGGACATGTTCAGATGCACCGTTTTTAATAAAAGGGAATAAGTATTTTACTAGTTAGTAAAACGAAACATAAGAATGGAAATTTCGAAGAGCTAGTAAATTACTAACAGCCTTATTTATTAACTCTTTTTAGCGACGCGACGGAGAAAATTTACTCCGACTTTATAATCTCTAATACTGAAAAACTTATTTATAAAAAAATGAAAGAGGATTTGAGGCGGAGCAAGCTAAAATTGTTACATAGTAGGAATAAAGCCTTAGTAAAGCCATTTAGTATCTAAATGTCATTTTGACATGAAATTTAGAAACTAAAAAGGAGTGTAGAAGAAATTTTTGTTACTGTTTGTTACTAATTGTAAGATAGTTATTTTGCATTTATAAATGATTTAAATTCTTTAAACGCTTTAGCTGCAGGAAGAAGAAGGCAGCAAGAAGCAGTACAAAACTCGTTTTAATCCAATGGCACTGAGGGATAAAGATTTCCGCTCGAAGTATACCGATTTTCGAAAGAAAATATGACAAAATTAATAGCCATATCTCGGCCTTCCCTAAGCGATGATCAAAGAAATGAGCATATGCCAATTGATTTGCAAGTTTTGGCAGCTATACGGAATTTAGAACTCTCCCAGTTTTCAGACCGTTTGCTTTTATTTTGGTTATCCATTTATTTCGACGAAATACGACCAATAATAATTACTTAAAATGAATAATACAACCAGATTGAAACTTAAATCCGGATGTATTTACATTGAATTTGTATACTTTACATCTGGGTTGATATTTTAATCTGAATGTATCAGGTGAATAATTAATATATGGGCGTTAATGAAATCAAATAAATAAGGCTGTTAATGTTTAGCAAATTGCTAACTACTGATATGCTAAGCCCTTATCAATAGGTTGTTTAAAATTTTGCGCCTTTAACTTTTAAAAATTCAATGCGAAATTAAATGATTTTTTTTTTTTTTTTTTGAAAAAAATCTAAACAAATTTATAAAAATTTAATAATTTACCAGTTGGAGTTGGAGCTGATATAAAAACTTTTAAGATTTTTTTGTTACTGGCCCTCTCGCTTTCCATCAACAAAGACTACAAAGACTTTAACTACCCAGGGTTCTAAATTAACTCACAAATTTTTGTTTATTTAAGCTCAGCTTTGAATGTATGGACTGAAAATTACAGAGAGTCTTGGCAGCAAATATTTTTAAAAAGGTCTAATTTTACCATTTTAATATTTGGCAGCTTAGATTCAAACTTTTTTTCGATATTTCTTCCATATAAATACAGAAAAACATGATAAGACGGATACGATATCGAGACGATAACGAAACGAGGCTAACGAAGTTTTGGCAAGTCTCATGGCCAGATATAGTTCTTAGCCGATAAATGAGATAATGCTTATTGAACTAAACAATAAAAATGCGTATACTGACAAAGATTTAATTAGTCAACTGATGATTCCAAGAGATATCATGCCAGATGAAATGCCACATTGTGTAGACTAGGGGCCATAAAAGAATTTGGAATACATTTGCACCTTATAAAATCGTGAGTTGATATTAGAATAAAGAAGACAGTAAAACCGTGAGTTTTAACCTCCCAAAACCACCTTTTTTCGAATATTAACTTGTCTATAACCCTAACAATTACAAACAATTTGTAATTATTACAAAAAAAAAATAATATTCAATATCCCGTCGCTACTTGAGTGTCAAGTGGAAATCAAGTGGAAACAGCAATAAATTTCATTCTTAAAAAGTACAAAAAAACCAAAAAAAAGGAAAAAAAAGTACATAGATCGGTAGACACAAAAAAAATGTCCTTATTTTCCAGACACCTTTCTTATTATATGGCGACCGATTACTTAATGGTGAAAATATATAGATATATGTATATGTAGGTATCTTCTGATAGATACTTTTTCTACTTGGACATTATATGATGCTCTTTTTTATTGTTCATCTGCCTAAGAGGATGGATGATATGATATACCTTGTCGACACACTTACTCATATGTATATACACAACTCATCCTGATTCTTGAATTCTACCTAGATTCTCTTTTAAAATTTACCTTTACAGTCAGTTGGATTGTCAATTTTGAACTCTAAACATCGATCGCAGGAAATGTGAACGTGTGACTCTTTTTTTTCGATGAAAATTTATGTTTAACGTAAAAAGTAAAACAATCCTATTTGAATAAATTAAACCGGTGATTCTTATTTGATAAAATATATAAATTCATAAGTGAAGTGTTTTTTTTTTGTTTTTGTTGTTGTTTGTTTTAATATAAATTTTGAATACCTATATAGATATGGGAATATATATGAAGGTAGGCATAATTTAAGTGGCATCTAGAGTAACATAAAATTCAAATCAAAATTCAATATATAACCATAATTGATGTCATATGTAAAATAAATAAAATTCTTTAAAAAAAAAAAAGAATTTAAATAATTTGTGGAAAATTATATACAATATTTATAAAAAGTAGGTAGAAACCTGCCTTCTGATTAAAATAACTTTAAGTTCTACCGCTGATGGAACAAGTTCCAACATTTGCTCCAATATTCTACCGTTTTTGGTAAATTAAAAAAAAAAAAACTATGACCTACAAAGTGCTTTAATATAGAGCATTTAAGTGTCACATTTAAACTTCGCGTCGTGGGTTAAATATCGACGACTATTTTCGAAGTTCGAAAAAGCAAAGTGTAGTCGACTTAATTTTTACGTGTTTTTTTTTATTTTAAAGTTTGATCAATACTCATATAAAAACGGAAGTGTTATTAAATGTTCTAAAAAGAACTCCGACGGATGGGAGATCCAGTCATTATATTGTTGTAGTTGTTAGAGTTAAAAAAAAAAGAAGTAGGTTCAAACATTTTAGGTTTCCAGAGGCTTTTCAGTGTCAGGATAAGAGAGGACATAAAAATTACGAATAAAACCAATTTTTTGCAAAAGGAACAGACTAATTTGATATTGATTGGCTCTTTTAAAAAGCACAATGCATTTATAATAAAATTCAATTATTATGAACACATAAGAGCATTGATTTTTTTAATTTGAATTAAATATTATGCGTGCATTTATTAATTTGTCAGTTTGTTGGTTCCGAGATATTAGCACCTCATGTGTGTGATTTTCAAACGAAGAATAATTATGCCATTTGTGGTCATATATAAAAGGTCTGTTTCAGTAATTATTTTAACCATAAATTTACAACCAAACACCAATCTAAGGCTGCTTTTACAGTAATGCGAGAATTAGCTATGCGATATACGAGAAGAGTTTTTATGTGAAAAAAGTGTTCAAATGTATTCTTATGCAACTCCCCACAGTCTATAGAGAATTTGGTGCGATAAAATAAATGGTAGTTTCTCGTTGTTTTTTTTAAATTTTTTAGGGAAAAACATATGAAGACTTTTCTCGCATCGCTTCTGATAGCTTCATTGCTTCTCGTAGTTCTTTAATTAACCCCGAACGTTTCCCACAAAGGCCAATAAGAGTACACGTTCGGGAAAACCCGGACAGATGGCAACACTAGGAATTGGTTTTTTATTAATTGAATTTGGGGCTTTCATGAAACTTTAAAAATGGAACAACACCCAAGCTTGATAGCCCAGTCGGAATAAACATTTACCGGGGAAAAATTTTAATGTACATTTTTCTTTCACAATTCGTTAGAGGGGGTTATAAGAAGCATATGTGTAGTTTTTGGGGAAATTAGACTGGAACTTAAACCGCCATCTTGGAATTTTCTTAAAAAATTGACTTGAAATAGAAAAAAAAATATTTTAAAATAACGGCAAAACTTACAGTGTCATGTTATAGGTATCCTTTTCAAAGCCAGAAATGTATTCTTTTATTTTGTCTTTAAATCAAATTATTTTATTGAATACTTTTTGAAAAATTAATTTTCAAAGTCAAAATTTATAAGATAAGTTTTTTTTTTTAATTTTTCTCAAAATTGTACGTTAGTGGTTAGTATTTTTTTCTAATATACATATAATCCTCTAATCAATTCTAAGTCAAACGCTAAAAACCGGATCGTAAAATATATTCTACTTTTTTGAGAAAATTGAAAATAACTAAATGTACTCTACTTCATTTTTAGTAGAAATATGATTTTTAGAGCAATTTATACCAAGGAATTGAAGCGTGCGTCCGGAAGCGTCCAGAAGCATTCCGAATGCTTCTAAAACCGTTCGTTTGGCACTATATAACAGTTCTTCTTCTGAAAAGAAGAGACAAATTTTTTTTGATAAGATTCAAAAGAAATCATTTATTTTTGTCTGTTTTGTATATCAGGTATTCAATTTAAATAAAATATTTAAAAGGTTCTTCATCTACATATTATGTATATAAAATAAAAATATTGAATTTCTGCCTTCTTAAAACAAACTAAAACATCAAGTCTCTTTCTCAATTAAAATTATTCAACAGCTAAGCATTTAAGCATTTTATCTTCATTAGATATAATCCTCTCATCAAAATTAAAAGTAATGAAATGACACTCATTCTTGTCTTAAGGCTCCTCCATCACGTGTCTATTCTTGCATTCGTTTTGAGCGCAAGCAATATGTAGATAAAATGTACACGCACACGCACCTCAATCACTATACTCGTACATACAATTGTGCCCATAAAGCAGTTGCCCTTAATTTTATGTCTCATCATTAAACGCATTATTCATTTGTGAATGTTACGCCGCTTCGCCTCCACTGACGCTACCTCATTGACAGTGGTATCCATGCATGCATGAGATATTATATGTATACTAAGGAACGGCCATCAACACCGAAGAAACGCATTCTGCTATGGGGTACCACCCTACTGCCACTTTGGACCAGTCTTTTTTAACACACTCTTTCTGTCATTGAGTACCTAACGTTTTTTTTTTTTTTTTTGTTCTTAAGCACGTTATAGTAGGCAACAAAGCAAACAAATACAGCAACACTCGTGCTCACCACAACTACAATACATCAAATGCAGGCCAGACCGCATTCACTGACCGATCGACTGACGCACACGGTGGCGGATGCGACGGCCAGCGGCGGCGGCGCCAAAACACTTTCGGCCACGACGATCATTTACATGGGTTTTGTATTAAAAACCGACGTGGAAATGATGTCCACATTTCTCTTCATCTTATCCGCATTGCCGCGCCACATTCGTTCCTCACCTCTGCGTCCTTAAAAAGTGTGATATGATCCAAATAAAATTGTATCTCTTTGATAAGGGGTGAGTGGGGAGCAATTTTTATGTGTGTGCCTGTGCACGTCCATTTTGGCCGTCTACGTATAAGTCGTCTTTGGAGTTGGGGGATCTACCAGATACAAGAATTGGTTAAAACAAAAAAAAAATCTCCAGATATATTTGATCGAGGAGAAGAATTGATCGAACAAATAAAACACAAAAAAAACTGAATCAAGAAGTTCTCTCTCTGATCTTTGCTGTGGAGTTAAAGCACTTCTAAAAGATGGATTGGATGTTTTGCCAATTCAGTTGTATCTACCTACCTAAAGTTTGCGTTGAATTGGAGCTCATTTTCAATGAAAAATTATTATTAAAGTTCATTTTGTGTGGAAGGCACACGGCACACATTTTATTTGTATTAAATATAAAAATCTATAGGATGCCTATATTTCAATAGTGTTGTTAGAAACCAACTGTTAACTTAAGCTAAGGATAAGGCTAGGTTACATACAGTTGTTAAAGGAAAAATAAACTACAGGTATTTCTTATGGGAATAATTATTAGGTAAAAAAAATAAATATGTTCTAAGTGAAAAAAAAAAAATGGATCAAACTGTCAGTCAAACGAAAGAAAAAAATGTTTACTCACGACGAATATTTTTTCGCCATAAACAATGTCAGAACTGCTTGACTGTTTCTGTATTGTTAGAAAATGTGAATTTCTACTAATGTATGTCCACAATCGTTCGCGTACTAAAAATGTTAATGTTATAACGCTAACAATGTCTTTAGATTATTTGGTCAGGGACCTGATTCCGTAGAACGAAAACGATCGGGCGATATGGTTTTAACAGTAGGTATAGGTATCTATGTATATCTCTTTCACATTTGTAGAGAAGGAAAGGGACCGTGATTGTTAAAACGATATGGTTTGATAGTTTTTATTTTACGGAATCAGGTACCAGTTTATAATTCTAAATTATTCTTCCGTATTTTTGAAAGAGCAGAAATATTTAATAGTTCATGTTTCGGAGATCTCAGAGATTTTTTTTTTGTCCCGTCAATATAACTGAGCCTGAGGAGAGTTAAAAGACGAGAACAAGATTTTTCCTTGTCAAATGTCTTCTTCCACACGAAGAAACTGAGATTCCATCAGCTTTCAATTTGTAGATGAAAAGGGCACCAAGTAAGAGGAGTGAACAGTCTACGATTGGTGGTGCAGCAAATTTTTTCCTCGTGTAAAAGGGGAAAATGTAATTATTATTAAAGATGTGATTATTTTTTAATGGACCTGTGTCTACTAATTGTAACTCTCATATCGATAAAATTGGTCGAGAAACGTTTCAACAAATTTTTTTTTATCGTTTCTCGACAAATTTTATCGATGCGAGAATTACAGAACGTAGGCACTGGTATCTTCCATGCGAGGTGATAGCACGACAGTTGCGGAGAAGTCTTTTAACTTGTATATTATGTCAAAATGAAAAGTATAAAGCACATTTAATAATCCAATCGTTCAGCATTCTGATTGGCCACCATTCACCTATTATAAAACAAAACACAATATAAGACTTTTTTTGCACTCTCAAGAGTCAAGAGTTCAATAATATCCTTTCGACTTTGTCAACAGTAAATTTGTTTGGACAGCATCAGTACTTTGGGTGGCAAGCTTCGCGTGTTCTAAGGATTTCAACTCCTTGATCGTACTCAAAGTATGGGCCTTAACTCTTAATGCCCATTCAGAAAGTAAATAACTTCCGCGGGTGTTGATCCTTTTTTTGGAGACTGTGGGCATTATTGCCACTCCAAAAAAAGTCAAAAGATACAAAAAATCCCGGTATCTCATTTTATTTTGGGAAATTTGACCTACGAACTTAGAATAATAATATACTCACCTCCACGGACGTTCTTCTGGGACATCGCTGGAGATCTATGTATTTCGTTTTGTAAGTTTGATGTTTTTTTGTTAATTTTTTTGAATTCTTGTTTTCCATTATTTTGCAAATCAAACCAAGAAATTGAATTTTGTGACTCTGAGCTAAGTTTTTGTGACACATAGAATTTGTTAAAACTCGATAAGGTACCTACATATGTGTGTATGTACAATACATATTCAATTTTACTAATTTCATTTTTTATTTATCAACTAAAATGAATTAGTTATTTCAATGTTCAAAAATCGAGTTTCTTATTATTTGGTACAGTAGAAAATTTTAATTTGTTTCGCAAGTGTCAGGATATAAAAAAAAGATAAGAATAATTTTAACTACATGTTATAATGTACATAGCCGTAATTTTATTATAAAATTAGTATACATATGTAGGTATTCATTTATTATATGTTACTGTTAAACTTCGAAATTAAGAAATTCTAGAATATACCGATAAAATATACAATTTTTCAGCAACATTAGTAAGTCTGTTTTGTTTTCATAATTCATTCCGGACTTTTGTCCACAGTTTTTTTGACAACAGTAGGTACCTTGGCTTGCAAGCTTCATGGTTTTCAAGAATTGTATCTTCCTATCTTCCTCTTTAAGTCCTCTGCCCCACTCCTGCAACTTCGTTGCCCAGCTTAAATCCGAGTGCAAAACTATAGAAACCTCCCTTTTATTATGGAAATCGATATGCGTCTGCAATGGAGTGCCACAATGCGGCATCTGTCAGAAATAGATACATATGTCCGATTTTATAAACAAAAATTAAATACATAATTCAAAAAATTGGTCAAATAAATATTTATTCAACAGATATATCTGCTAAGTTAATCGCAGTTTTAACTCAACAAATTATTTGAGTTAACTCGGGATCTAATTTGACAGAAAAAGAAACAAATCCTCCAAGAGTTCTCTTGCCTTAGCCGTTCGAATTCGATTAGAATCTGTAAGTCAATAAAGGAATCCTCTACCACCTGTCACGTCACAAATGAATAATTAAAATGATTTGTTTTTGTTTGCGTGTAAAAAATTTGCTATACCTACCTACTTACACCAAAAAACAAACACGGCTTATGTTTCAATTCAATATCAATATGTGACATGAGATGAGAAAAAAATGTTTAATGCTCATTTCTTCCCAACCTCTATTTTTCTTAGTAAGTTATACACATACATAGTATGTAGGTATGTAGATTTAATTTAAATATTTTAGCTATAATAACTGTCATCCTTCTAGTGAGCCAAAAGCGCAGCGCTTTACATGTGAAATATAAATGTCTTGGTCAAGATATTTGATTCGAACTCCGTTAACACATCATTCCCATTATCTGTGATGGCTGATGAAATCCAGATCATGGCATGTGAATCATCCATATATACATACATAGATATACGTTACCTACACTCACTGTAGAAGTCATCATCAGAGAATATACAAAACAAAAACAAACAAAAATCGATAATAATTTGTCACTTGGAATTTTATTGCAGGATCAAAGGACGCGTAACACTCAATGAGCTATTAATGAGCGTATCCATTCATGCCACATGCAAATGTTATATATTCTCTGATGGTATAGGTATTCTTGCAGTCTCGTGACTTTGTGGGGTAATATGTCGGAAAGCGATCCATAAAATAGAGTGAAATTAAAGAGCATTGAGAGAGGTGAAGGATGCTGTGATGGTGTGGAACACCGCGCCGCACTGGCCGCCATATACCCACCAAACCAAAGACAATCTGACGATGACGACTGCGCGTTGCGACTTAAAACGACGAAGACGACAGTTGCCATTAGCATGAGGATGGGTTGTAATGCATTTTCGAGTGGATCAATTTGTCTGCGGCGGCGTATACAGATGGGCGATCTTCGATGGAAGTGATCCGGTTAGATTCATATATACGTGGTTTTGGGAATAAACACTTAAAAAAAGAAATGGAGTGAAATAATTTAATATTAAGCTTTTATGTATACATTTTGTGATTTGTGTGTTTTTTTTAGAGGAAATCGATGTTTTTTTTTTGTGTAATGAATATTAGATTCATTGTTCCATCACACACACGATCGCACATGGAGTAAAAAAAACTGTCCGAAAATTTTGTGTACATGAATTAGTTGTATTTTATTTTCAATTTGACACTTGGAACAACAAAAAATTAAAAAAAAAAAAACAATTGAAGCGTATACATACATGACAACTGATTGTTTTTTCGCTTAGAAACAAATACTTGTTTGCATAAGTAATTAAACCTTGTTATTCCACTCAAAACAAATAAGAGTCTTTTGCCCGTTTCATTCCGCACTCTTCAGCTCCCTTGCCATCAAAATTCGATTATCCCAGGTTCAAGTAGGTAGGTATCGACTGCGATTAGGCTACGATGTTCTCTTGATCATCCTTACAGAACTTTCCGTAGAGGATATAAGCAGCTCTGGTCCTTCTATATTCCGCAGCTTTATGTATCATGTATGTGTATGCGTCTTTTCTGGCTATGCATGTACTTTCCGACACAGTTTGTTGTAGTCGTCTTTTAGACCTAGCACTTTAAAAGCGGCATCACTGATAGTTTCTTGGTATTTTTACCACTTGTTCTCAATACTTGATACGGCCGCCTTAAGAATACCTACATTAAAAGAAGGTTTCTGCGTTTTGATCATCTAATATAAATTGTAACCATATCGTCCAAAAAGATGTACAGCAAACAAATACAAATAATCTATTATTGATCTGAGATCTGAATTTCTGAAGTTAAGATCCAAACTAATTTTACGAAAATCGTTTCATAAATTACAACTTAAATGTGCAATTGAAATTATAATTTTAATAAATTATAATGAATAATGCTTATTTTATGTTTATTCATTGATATAATACACAACTTAGTAATTAAAAAAAAAAAAATAATAAACAATAAATCTCACATTCTTCTTCACATCACTTGGAGACAAAATATAAAATTAAAATGTTTTGTCGGCAAAGAACAAAGAATTTATTAATTATTTTTCGATTTATTCATGACGCAAAGTATAAACCAAAAAACCAACAAATTTATCCAATAACATCCGACAAAGACGAATGCAAATTCTGATTCCCAATATTATATTGACCAAGAAACGTCAAAATAAAAAACAACATCACACAAAGAACCCGACCGATCAACAGAATGACTGTGTATCTACATACCTATCTGCTTTGTAAAAATTAAAGTTCATAACTGTGTCGCACTTACTTACTCTCAAAGCTTATGGTATAATTACATAAGGAAAAATATTCACAGTCGTACTTATTAGATTTCTTTAGCACACTCTTGGACAGTGTTCCTAGCTAAATATTTGAAAATATCCCCTTATTTAAAAACGCATTCCAAAATTTGTCTTAATATTATGTTCTCATACACTCACTGACATCCCTGTAATCTACGTTCAATTAACATTTCATTCATTTCAAGATAACTTTTCAATGTCTGTTCATTGAACGTAGCCACTTTATAATAGTTTTGGATAACCAATTGCAGTGTCTAAGTTCGACAATTGATGGAACATGTTTATAAATGAAGTTTTGGAATTGGAATGGGTTTATAAATAAGACTGTTAAAGTAAAAGAAATACATTTTGGCGGTTCGGAAGAAAAACGACACAGCTCAAGAAATTGAATATTTCAGTAAAGAGGAAAATAAAATTTAAAAACAAATTTTAACTTCTATTATGGCTCTCCCAAACCAACGCGAAACATTTGGAACAACCGCGACGACGAAACTTTCGGCTGTCAATATATTTTATATAAGATACACTTAATCGCATCACCGCGTTGGTGTGGGTACTCTCATTTTCGTGTAAATATATTTTCTCAGCCGAAAGTTTCTTCGTCGTTCCGAATGCTTCGCGTTGGTTTTGGGAGCCTTAAATCTGTTAAAATATTTAAATCAATCATGAGCTGTGTAGGTTCCAAACATTGAACGAGGACGTTGCATTTTTCAAGGGAGTAGGTAGTGTTTTTTCCTACGATTGTGACTCAAAAATTTAATTTGTTGAGCTGTGAAGTTTTTCGTCAAAGCGAAAGTTAAATACATAACATTTAAAAAAGTTATATGGCAACTGGAAAAATTTAAATTTTTCAAAAACTTTTAAGTTTCAGCAGCTTAACCATTTTCGTTTCGCGTCAGAATTGAATTGGACCTTAAATTCCAGGTGCAAATAACAATTTCTTTTATATTTCTGTACCTCGTAATAGATAGTTGTCATGCCATTGTTATTAAACTCTATATGTCATTTTCCATGAATCCATAAATTGCCCTAATAGTTTCCAAAATCACAAATATAAAAAAAAATAAATTGAAGTAAACTAAAAAATGAATTAATTACGTCATTAGCATGCTATAAGGAATTTCTTTGGAAAAACAAAAATAAATAAACAAAAATCACAAACGAACACATCCTTCACAAAAAGAGAGCCAATTTGGCAAACACGTCAGAACTCACAACGCCAGCCATGAAAAAAGAAGGCAATCGCTATACATATAACAGATATCCCCCTTTATTTATTTAAGAATTATTTTTTTTCTTTTCCTGAAGTTCCTCAGCAATGGTCGTTGATCGATTTGACGATGATGGTGATGGCAATGGCCGAAGGGTGAGTTCCGCTTTTTTTTTTTTTTTTTTTTGTTCTTTATGTAATAATTCTTTGCGCTCCACAAGAGTAATGGCCGCTCTCTCCACAATTAGCCAAATGGAATGCAATTAGTTTGGCAGCCATTAAGATTTCTTTTGGCGCGCTATCTCCACATTCAACAAACAAAATAACGAAAAATAACGTTCGTTTTAAAATGTCATGATCATGAGAGTGGAGTGTTTATTAAATGGCCGCGGTTGTTTCTTGTTTCGTTCGCAATAAACTATATGGGATTTCTTTTAGTATTATTATTTTTTTTTGTTCAACGACGCACGATGATAGCCAATAAAATTGGAAATTTTAATTGAATTCCTTATTTTTTTTTTTTGGTTGTCCTAATTCAAACCCACCCTGTTTTTTTTATGTTCTCTTATAGTTTTCAAAAGAGGGTGAGTATTCTTACTCCCTTTGTGTCAAAATATCTACAGAAATTTCTCATTTTGTTTTTTTTTTCTTTTCATCTTTTCCAAGGGGGAAATGAAATGAAAATTTATTATTCTGTTTATAATTTAACGCTCTTTTCGTGTTGGCATATGTAGTTTCAATGGCCAAGGAGTTCTCAAAATAATGAAAGAAAATAAATAAATGGAAGGAGCTAAATTAGGAAAAATCATTGGGGTGTGGCTTAAAAAGGGGAAAAAAACCATAAATTAGGCCCGAAGTTATATGACCCAACTTTACCTATTATAAATTGTAGCTTGTTCTATAGTGATGAGGAAATAAAGTAAATAAATATAGTAACAATGTAAAACGAACAAAATGAAATCTGAACCTAAGTAATTTCAATGAACATACTATATGTAAATGGTCTTGTTATGTTAATGTTGACAAATGAAATATATTTAAGTATAAGGAGATAAAGAATTTCAGGTCAACCAAACCTGATGTTGGGCTATATAGAGCTTGGAAAATAAATAGAAAACTATTAAATCTTCCCTTTATCGTGATAGCATTAATAATAAAAATGTTTATTTAACAAATATGCGCTTCGACTTTTAATTGAGTTTAAACATTTATTTAATTGCTCATGTAAATACGCTGGTTAACAAAAAAAAAAAAGATCTATAAAATTAATGTTTGTTTTGTTTCTATTAACGCGAATAAATTACCTTGTATATACAGAAGATTATTTTTGATTTTTTATAAATTTATATGAGGTGAAACCATGACGGCGTGACCAAAGTTTATCAACGACGTTTTGTGAGTATCTATGTATATTGTATATTATGTTTATAGAAAAGATGAAAAAGGGTGACTGGATTCTTAAACTTCTAAATCATCTTTATAGTCAATTAAGCTTTTTGTTCATTTCTATCTAACATTTACATACACATTTATACTTTTTAAAATAAGGATTAGTACTGCATTTTATTTTTTTTAAGTAGGTACATCGTGTTGAAATGTCAACTGCTATCACACCAGAGGCATCGTGATCTAATCGCAGACTCTTCCACGTAAAATCAAAAATGTATTTTCAGGGGTAGGTACTTCCTCTCGTGAGGGAGAAGCAAGTCCTTCAAGAGCATCTCTTGTTATAGAAAAGGGCGTTTGCAGAATGATTTGCGAAAATATAATATTTCATACTTTTAAACCTCGGTTCAACCTGCTTATAACTCTGACTTGTTGTTCTTAATCATCCTCTCTTAACTTTTAAGTTATATTAACAGTTAGCTTATTCTGAGGTACAAAACAAAGAAATTTTGATCCCTCCAAAGTTGAATGCAGATATGCAAGTTTTGGCTGCATTTGAGAAACCATGTCTCAAACTATCATTTAAAAGCTGGGCTATAATTTAATTTAAGTTAAATCTTAGGGGATTGAGTATACGTATGTATATGTAAAAAAGTAATAAAGATGTTAACCGATAACGAGCTCCATTTTGTTTGAAATGGTAAAGCTTGGTCGAAAACTTATACATTTTATACATTTAAAATGGCAATTTTGAACTTATTTTAACATTTTTCAAGTCTCAATAATCTCTCTTTATTCTCAAAAATAAACTAGAAACATTTAAATATTTTATCAAAAGTCAATCATAAATTCATACTAGTAGTAGTCCCCATCTGTTTTTTCTTAATAAAAAATTGCTTTAAATATGTCTTTTGATTTAATTTGTTTTCCAAAATAAAGAAAGTACTTTTAAGTTGCAATTAGTTTTATCATCAGTTTGATTAATTTTCTCTTAAATATATTACTCTCATAATAATATTGACGACTGCCAAGAGATAGATAAATAATCTTAAATGAACTTTTTTTTTTAATTTTCTATAGGGAACTGAACTGGAAATAAATCCTAAAATGTTCCATTCCAGTTCGGGTTATCCAGACCTCACGGGTGGTTCGGGAAATGCCGTATCCTATCATCAACAAGCTGCTGCAGCAGCTGCTGCTAGCACACCCGTTTATGTTCCTTCAAATCGTGCCCTTACGCACAGTCAGTATGGTCATGCGGCTGCTCATTTTGGTACAGCGGCCGCCCAGAATGCTTGGACAGCAGCCGATACCTTCGGAGCAACACACTCACAAATACCCGCCCAATTTTATGCCCAAAATGTGATGATGGGTACCTGGCGAGCATACGATCCCACGGGATTCCAACGCACCTCACCCTATGACAATGCAATGGAGCTGCAATTCGGCGAGGGCCGGGAATGCGTAAATTGTGGAGCAATTAGTACGCCACTATGGCGAAGAGACGGAACTGGTCACTACCTTTGCAATGCATGTGGACTGTACCATAAGATGAACGGCATGAATCGACCGCTGATAAAGCCCAGCAAGAGATTGGTAAGTCAGCAGCTATCTGCACCAACTAACCAGAATGGTGGATAAAATTAGATTTTGTTTGTATTTATTACAGACCGCAACACGACGACTAGGACTTTGCTGTACAAATTGTGGAACCCGAACGACGACTCTGTGGCGGCGCAACAACGAAGGCGAACCAGTTTGCAATGCATGTGGCCTGTACTTCAAATTGCATGGCGTTAATCGTCCATTGGCGATGCGCAAAGATGGCATCCAGACGAGAAAACGAAAACCCAAAAAGTCTGGTGGGGACTCAAAGGACGTCAAGGAGGAAGGTATACGTTAATTAATGTTTTTGTATTGGTGATATTTTTTTACTTAACTCTTTGTTTTTTTCTTCCATCTCGTTTTAGCTGATTTAAAACCAGCGCTGACCAGTGGATCGTCGCTCTCGCTTGAACGAAATCTTGCCTCCTCGAAGCTTAGTGCCGATCTCAGTCCAAAGCCATCTTCGAATACATTATCACACAACCACATGCATTTGCCATCATCATCAGCATCTTCACGGACGCATAGTAACTCCAATCATGTGTATTCTTCAAATATGCACGGATTTAACACCTCTCACAACAACACTGGCAACACATCTGGTTTGTCATTTGGATCTACCGCCTCAAAATATGAACACTTGTTGGCATCATCCACCGGAGGAAGCAGCAATACTAGCTTAAGTTCAGCGCTGACTAATGGAATTGGTACTGGGACGCCGAGTCCGAATTATCATCATGCCCACCACCATCCGCATCATCATCATGCCCACCACCATCACCACCATTCAAGTTTGGGCCAACATACGTACGGAGTGAAGTCTGAAGTTAATACGACAAATTATGATTATGTGAATAATTGCTATTTTGGTGGAACGTTTGGAGCTCTGAGCGCCACATCCGCCGGAGCGGGAGTTCATGGAGCGACAGAACTTGCTGGCTATCATCATCAGCATAATGTAATACCAGCTGCAAAACTAATGGCATCATCTTAGGTTTGGAAATAAGGCAATTGATTGCGTTTATGTAATAAAAGCAGTTATTTGAAAAGGCTGTATACTTTATTTGCATTTTTGTACATAATAATAATGTACTTTGACGTATGTATAAGTATAAGTTCTGAAGGGTACAATACTGCACTTTTAGCTATAATGACGAGAATTGTCTATCAGTATCAAATTCTCAATCCTTATTCGATTAAGAAAATAATTTGATCTCAAAAATTTTATTTGAATATTTTATATTTTTAAAGAAAACTATTCTAGAAATCTCATCCTTTACCAATATTTTGACAGCAAATATAACTACAAACATTTTAAACATTCAAGATCGAAAGTTTTTCAAGCCATGAGTTAGCAATTTTAAGTATAACGTTCTCATTTCTTTTAAGAAGAAAATATCTATTTGGAGAATCCCGCGGATTTCGTTTGGAAACGTTAGATTGTATTGTCAAAATATTTGATGAAATTCCATGCAACTGTCAAATTAATGTTGAAACATTTCTTTCTTTATTAAAACTTATTATGTGCGTTTATACTCTACAAGATGGTGTGGGAGAATTTTAAATGAGTTCTGATGTAAAAACCTAAACTGAACTGACTGGCACTGGATTTTAACCAATTGAACAAATCAACTGACACTTTGAAGCCTTTCAGTGCAGAAAGTATTGAACTGAACTGAGTTGAGTTGAGTTGAGTTGAAAATTCATGGAACACGAAGTGGCATAATAGGTCTGTTTAGTAACTTGAACATTCTTACAAATTTTAACAATTTGCTGTCAAAATCTATAGACAAAAAAAAACAAGTTTGAGAAAATTTGCAATGTTAAGGCTTACGAAACACACAGCCCTGGTATTTTTATAATCTCTTCTTCGTTCGTCTGTATGAAGGTGCAGTGAATGTACACACATTAAACAAATCTTTTGATTACCGTCTCAGAAAATAAACATCCACAGACTGAGAAATATGGACAGTTATTAGATATTTATTTGTGGTTAAGTCTTCATACATACATATGTACATGTTATGTATGTTTAACTCGAAAATTTAAACAAATTTTAACTTTGTTCTTGTTTGTTAACTCAAAAAAGCTATAACAGGAATGCACACTGTATTGATATACATTTGTACCGCGGATAACTAAACCAAGATTTATTTTGATTTACCCATGATCTTCTAAAAACTTCGGGATTTACCACATTACATTTTATTATCTGGTAGATTAGAGATTAATCTTGCATTTATCTTCATAACACCAATAGTTTTACAAATAAAATTATTTAAGAAACGAAACGATGCCATTTTCATTGTTTGACAGTAAGAAAATGGTTCTGTCAAATTGAACTTTGAAAGGAAAAATGAAATATAAAGCCTGTTTGGTAACTTTTTTCCAACAAATTTCCCAAAAACTGAGTTTTTTTCTATGGGTTTTGACAGCAAATTGTGAAATTTTGTGAAAATGTGTGGTATAGGTATAGGGTGTTATTCTTTTGTAAGACGAAATAAGTGTGAACCAGTTGTGTACTTAATTAATATTTCTGTCTTCCTACTTGAGATTTATTTTTTTAAGCCACTTGCTCAAATATTGAAAGCAAAGTGGTATGTACATATATACCAGTACCTAAACCTTATGACTGTTCTTTTGATTTCCATTTGATTTCGTATTCAAGTTACTCCTCCTTCTCCATCAAACTGACAGGAATTGAAACCTCACAAACGTGAATTGAACTTAATTATGGTCTTAATGGAGGAATAAACTATAAAAAGATTGAAGGTATGCTAGTAAAATTATTGTTCAAAATAGCTAAAGTAGCTGGTATCGTACATCCTTAGTTTCTTAAACAAAAAAAATGCAATATTCATTCGATTTGTAAATATAAAGTTTTTTTTTTTAATATGAAATGCATTTAAAAAAATTATATTAATTAATACCATATTACTTATAATAAAATAAAAGTATTCAACACAGAATATAAGGTTTAAGCATTTGTAAATAAAGATACACAGACAAATAAAATTATATATGTATACCTATTATATAATAGAACTTAATCAATGCATAATTTAATATAATAAACAAAATGTAGTATTATTTCATAGTCATAACATTCATCATACCTAAAATAAATCTATTTAAAATAAATGTTTTACAAAATGTATCTATAAATAATTAGTTTAGTTTTTTAGTTATAATTTAAACAATAATAATATAATAGCATTCCCTTAACTTTAATTATATATATACCTATATATACTTTCCTAAAGTGCACTTAAAAAATCTAGACTCTATTTCTGTAGTTATAAAATTGTATAGATATAAAATTATGTATGTATATTTTAAGTAAGTTTTATTGGTAAGATTAATTTTATTAATAAAAAAGAATAATATAGCAAATACATTTATAATTAAATTAAAAAAAAGTGTTTACTATTGAGGGAATTATATGACAAACTATTTTAACACTTTAGCCAGTTTTTTTTCGCCACAAGTAAGCAAACATTTTTAGGTTTCTCTATACAGGGTGTCCCGAAATCACCGCCTCAGAAGAAAACCATGAGTTCCTGAGGTCATTTCAAGTCGAAAAACTTATGAGGTAATTTTCTCGTTTTCGCTTCGTTTTCGACTTATAACGGTTTTAATGATTTGTTTTCTTTTTTCCTTTGACTGGCTCTAACTTTGCCGAACTACAACCGATTTTTGAAGAATTTTTTTTATTTAAACAAAAACAGTTAGAAATTTTTACCTGCCATACAACTTTTTCTGTGTGGATAACGGTTTTCCCGCAATTTATTATCAAACACTTTTTTTTAAGAATTTTAAGGTTGTTTTTTTGACTTCGATATGATTTTTTTCTAAAAAACATGCTATTAAGTATAATTTTTTTTATGAAAGTCCAATATGTGTTCTTAAAAATACTTAGTATTTTTGACCTAAAAATACATTTTAAATTATTAAAAAAATAAAAAAGAAAAAATAAAGGAAAATCAAGAAAATATGAATATTTGAATAAAAACGAATTAAAATGAATAAAAAACTTTTACGGGCTTACTCTTACTTTATCCTTTCTAACATTCAGAACTCAACACTCACTGTAGTTTTTTTATTCATTTTAATTCGTTTTCATAAAATATTCATACTTTCTTGATTTTCCTTTATTTTTCCGTCTTCTATTTTTTAATAATTTTAAATGTATTTTTAAGTACAAAAATTATTATTATTTTTAAGAACACATATTGGACTTTCATAATAAAAAGAAAAAAGTTGTACTTAAGAACGTGTTTTTTAGAAAAAAATCGTATCGAAGTCAAAAAAAACAACCTTAACATTCTTAAAAAAAGTGTTTGATAATAAATTGCAGGAAAACCGTTATCCACACAGAAAAAAGTTGTATAGCAGATAAAAATTTCTAACTGTTTTTGTTTAAATACAAAAAAAATTTCAAAAATCGGTTGTAGTTTGGCAAAGTTAGAGCCAGTCAAAGGAAAAAAGAAAACTAATCATTTAAACCGTTATAAGTCGAAAACGAAGCGAAAACGAGAAAATTACCTCATAAGTTTTTCGACTTGAAATGACCTCAGGAACTCATGGTTTTCGTCTGAGGCGGTGATTTCGGGACACCCTGTATATACGAAGAAATTATGTTCTTTTGATGATGAAGGAATTGAATCCCAGCCTAGAGCTGTCTTTATATGTACAAGATGGCGCAAGAGTTGCAAATGGCGGCTAATGTCATTTAAGAAAATAGATACAAAATACATGTCAACAAGACATGAATCATTATAAAAAACGCGGAATTTGTTTGCGAAATAATTTTCAAAAATTAAAGCATCTTCAGATACGGTGACAACTTTTTTCCGCCACCTTGTACAATTATTATTCTTATACGCCATATTTGTTTATTGTATTTTTAGTAATAATATTCTGTTGTAAGGCCCACATATCGAAAGTTACTTTTTGATGTCTTCGGGGAAATTAAATCTCACATACAAAAAATGTTCCACATACGCCACAGTACCCCACGCCCAGTAATGAGGCTTTTTTTTCGTTTTGACGATTGCTATCTATCAAATCCGTAAATGTTAGAAGGAGATATATTATGTATAAACAGTTACACGACAACACCGAAACATTTTGACATTTTGAAAATCTAAGAAATTCATTTCTTTAACGAATATAGGAAATAAAATGTCTAAAAGAAACACGGATATAAGAAAAAATTCAATTTTCCATTATGGAGAAGAGAACAAATTAAGCGAATACAGAATTTTGTGTTTCAATAGTAAAAACATTTCCCTAAACCGCTGTCACTTGTATTCCACTTGTATTTAATTAAATACCAGAAAAGAAATTTTTTTATTTTTAATTTTGTTTAACTTTTTTAATTTTTCAAAATAATTTTCAAAACTTTATATTTTGAAAAATTAAAAAAGTTAAACAAAATTAAAACTAAAAAATTTTCTTTTCTTTTATTTAATTAAAATATATTTATTTAAACACAACTTGGAGACAGAAACCACAAAATGTACTTCAGAACAGTTAATTGTACAATATTTTGTTCGCCTACCTATGCGAACGTGGGTGACTTACGCTCCTAGTGACTTACACTCCAGTCTGCACCGATATGGAGGGAATATGAAAGTCACATTAGGTATATAATTTGTTTGATGTGTAAACATCTTTGCCGACGGTATGGTAAACTAAAAACGTGAGCCTTACGTGTAATACTTTACGTGTCACACATAACGCGTGTAACACATCACAATTACAAACATCTCCGCCTATGAATTAAGCGAATATAAAACAGTGCTTCCAAAATCTTCTCTTCGATAAATTTCATCAATTCATTAAAAAATGTATACTTTTGACATATGATAATTGACATAAACCAAATGTTTGAAAAAAATTATGTAGGGTATTTAGATAGAACTCAATTAAATATAATAAAATTCTTATAAATTTTATAATTTTGTTGACTGGATCGAAGGCATATAACGCACATTCGTCGTGTTTACTTGAAGACTTCTTCAGATTGTTATAACAATTAAAACCGGAGGAAACAAGGAAGGGTCTAGTTTTCTTCAGTTTCAATCATGATGATTTTTTTACGAAATATTTAGTGAGGACTAATATTGTAATACTTCCGCCGTTGAAACCAGCAGCCCAACTATGTAACTCGATTCTACAATAAAAATGTTCGAATTCGCAAAATATCAGCTCGATAATTCTTTAGCGAACGCATATAAACGGAAATAGAACAGCGCTAGTTGAAGATTCTGTGGCAAAAAGTCGAAAGCACCAAAAACTGATCCCACTTTCATACATATTACCACTGAAAATAAGCATTGAAATCAACTTTCGAATGGATTCGAAAGTACAACCAAGTTACATAGTAGGGCCCCAGATTTACTGTCAGATTAATATTGCAAAAAAATATTTGGTTAATTGTATTCTTCACTTGACACTTCAAAATTTAGATATTTATTTTTTAATATTTCAAAACAGATGACCCCATAGAAAATGAAACTTCACTTCTGTTCTATCTTGTTCTGATAGCTTTCACGTACTTAGGGCCGTTCTGCTCTGTTTTGATCCTATTTTTCTGCACATTATCTAGTTAAAAGTTCGCGTAAGAAAAATAACAATGCTATGTACAAAATTGGAAGCATTTCCGTTCGTCATATCAGGTCAGAAACAGGCTTAAAAAACGCCCACGGACTAGCTACATTATTTTTTTTACCCGAAATTTAGTTTTACCCAAAACCAATACATATCTATGTACACATCTACGATTTCATCCAATATGACCCTTTTTAGATTGTGACTGCCCACTACGTAGTGACGGAAGTTTGTAGCTGAAATCGGTGAGGTGGAAAGGGAGGCGACAGTCAGGAAGAAAACATAAAGGCGCATATTCATAGGCGTTTTTAGACCCCAGGACCCATGTTCTGTAACTCGGCGATAACTTTTCGCGTCGAGAAACGGCGAAAAATGGAACAAAAATGGAACAAAACTCATAGGAATCCTATGGGTTTTGTTCCATTTTTCGCCGTTTATCGCCTCGAAAAGTTATCGCCGAGTTACAGAACATGGGTCCAGTTTATCTTAGCCTGGAGTTTATCCAATGTAAATTAGATAGGATAAACCCAGTATTTTTTTAGAAACAACTTAAACAGTGACTATGAATATGACCCAAAGAGTGTAGTGAGCAGTCATGTTTCATATCCGAAACGTTCCATTTAATACCATTTTTTCATTTTTTTGTAGTTCGTTAAAGGGTGAGGTAGATGAGAATAAAAATAAGAAATGTGTAATTGGTCAGGGGTAGGCGCAAAAAATGCATTGAATTGGTGGATTGCTAACAGCAAAGATGCTGAAGTAGATTTAATTAATAAAATTGCAATTTCTACCATATTTTTCAACCACTTATTTATTTAATATTTAATTCAGGGTTCATGGCGCTCAGAACCAAATGTCTCAAATCTCAATTCACAGATATTCCATCAGAATTCAGCGATAAAAATGACTGAAAAATTTCGAGTGTAGACACGACATGACTATTCACTACGTAGTGAGCATGTCACAATCTAAACAGGGTCTATAGAACATTAAATTTAGTATCATCACGGCCATAGCCAGGACCTAATGTATGGGTGAGCTCCAAGTTTTTTTGGGTGAGCTAAAATATTTGTTTAATGAAAGTCAAAAAATGTATATACCTAGTCTAGAAAAATTAAATTTT
This sequence comes from Epistrophe grossulariae, assembly GCA_929447395.1. NCBI lineage: Eukaryota > Metazoa > Arthropoda > Insecta > Diptera > Syrphidae > Epistrophe > Epistrophe grossulariae. The sequence goes on along the minus strand of OV839567.1, from coordinate 32,663,538 downwards.
TATTAAAACCGTAGGTATAAGCAATATCACATTCATGTTTTTTAAACTAAGAATTAAAGCCTAGTATAACCTACGCACTTCGGGAAAAATTTTATTTCTCATGCAAATTTTTTCCCAGGACAAATTTTGTCTCCGATTTTTGTTAAACAGTACAGTAGATTTACAAAATCAAAAAAAAAATTTTTAGCTACGTTACTACCCATGTTTGAATTTTATTTTGATCCCTTCAACTTCATAATTTATATTGAGCAAAAAATGTAGAGATAAAATTTAGTTTTGCTCGATCTCCGTACTAGGCTTAAAAGTATAGGAGAGTAAGAAGTAGGTATATATACATAAGTAAGTACAAATTTCTATTTAGAATTAAAAAAGCTGTATTCTTGGTTTTTTTCGGCAAATTTACGCAATACACCATTTATTTCCAAAGAATTCAAAATTTTTTTTTTAACTGATACAAAAGAAAAATTTCGCAGGAGTTGATTAGTCTATTCTCGAAAGTGCCGAAAGTAGTAGTTTAAATTTTCACTCAAAATGTCTGTACCAGGTTCGACCAGCATTCAGTATGTTATTATAATGCTCAAACCGCTCATTTTTCTCTGCAATAACAGAGTCGATAATTTCAAAATAAACAATCTGCTGTATTCAAAAATTGTTTAAATGATTCATCCCTTCGCAAATCTTTTACTACTTCGTTAAATGACCGAATAATTGGCATAGCACTGCGATAGCCGATTTCACGTTGTTGCAAAGTTGAAAGTTCTATTAGCTGGTACAATTATTCCCAATAATTTAAATAAAAATCCAAGCAAAATAATAAATTTGAACAAGATTTCGAACGAAATGATAGAAACTAATGAGAATAGGAATGGTTAAAGTGAAATGTGAAAACTGTGTATACTTCCAATCTGCTCCAAAGTAGGAATCTTGAAGGGAAATACCGCGGATTTGTTGTTGAAATAAATAAATATGCGGATAAAAACGGGCCAAATTAAACCAGTGGTGCACATTATTATTTGATACGAAAAAATACTTTGTCTCTCAAGTTTAAAATATATAAAATGTTAAAATGTATCAAATTTTTTTTGGGTGAGCTCAAATATTTTTTGGGTGAGCTGAGCTCATCCTAGCGTATAGCTGGCTACGGCCGTGACATACATATATAGTAATTGTATTGACAGGATAATAGCCAGTAGCTTAAAAAGGTGCTTTTGTCAGAATTAATTAAAACTTATCTTGCTGTTCGCCCAAAATGTGAACAGAAATATCAAATCAACGAATGTATAAAATTTTCGTTGGGTTAAAAAAATTATTCTTCTCAAATATATTACCTACATATGTAGATTAAATTTGGCAAACAAACTTATAGTTTATACAATGCCAAACCAGTAAAAAATGTTCCCCTAAAAAAATGTTCACATGTATGTATAATGTATGTATACATTTTTAAGAGATTTCATTATTCGCTCGGAAGCATGGGGGATTGGGAGGAGGAAATTCGAGAAGGTATGGGAGAGGAAGATGTGGCTTTTTGATACCCTGGTGTGGACGGTGATGGGATATGGGGCGGAGATATGGGGATGGGAGGAGAGACAAGAAATGGAAAGAATGCAGGAGAGGTACCTCAAATGGACACTAGGAGTAGAATGGCAAACTCCAGGATACATGGTGAGAGAGGAAACCAAAAGAGATAAGATAATGATAAGGGCAGGGAGAAGGGCATGGAATTATGAAGAGAAATTAACAGGTGGGAAAGGAAGTGAAATAGCGAGGGAATGTTTAGAGGAGATGAGGGGGAGAGAGAGGGAAGGAAGCGAGAGAGGATCCCGATGGGAACAAGGGAGAATGGGAAAGAGAGGAAGGGAAGGAAGAGAAGACAGTATGACAGGGTACGAGAGAGTAGAATAGGAAGACAGAAGAGAGCAGGAGAAGGAAAGACTGGAACTAATATTGGAATCCAGATATAATAGGTGGTATAAGGAAGTAATGACCGAGGGGATCCCACAATATTTGAAAGCGGGATGGAAGGCGGACAGAACAAGGAGAATAGCGAGAGTCAGGCTAGGGAATGAGGTGAGAGAAAGATGGTACTGGAAGCATGAAGAAGAAAGAATGTGCAGAGTGTGTGAAGGTGAATCTGAGACGTGGGAACATGTGATAGAAAGATGCAGGTCAGGTGGTGATGAAGGGATGTCAATAGGGGAGAAGATGAGGGATATAATGGACGAAGGAGGGAGGGTGGATAAAGGCACTAGAGGTTGCGAGAAGGAGTAAGGCGAGAGGGATAGGAGAGTTGTAACCCTTAGGGGAAACAATACAATACCTACAATACAATATTATTCGTTCTCATGTAAATGCCAAATTTAATGTGGTCCGAATTTTGTGTATACTGTCCACTGTGATAACTGCGTACGTACGAACTTTCGAGAACGAATAAAGATATCAACTTATTCTACATATAATGACGTCATAAAGTGCAGACAAAATCAATTAGTAGTTTTATTTTTGAATAAAAAATGGTAAAAAATGTTTTTCGTCTCGAATATCCCGAGAAGAAACACTGATTTCGACCCCGGGATTATTTAATTCTATATACAATTATGAAATCAACAAATGATAAGGTTTGAACAAAAAAATTCCCTTACCGCCATATTATTCATGTAAATCATACAAATTCAATGGGCGTTAGTGTTTTATGTGTTAAAATTACTGAACAATATATTTTATCTCAAATAATAATAGTCCTGACATGTGGGACACCAGATACGATCATCGGGTACGTTCAATGAATTACGTTTTACATCTGAATTTTCAGAATTCTGAATTTTTAGAGCTTGATTGGCCAGCTGTCATAAAAAGTTAGATGACTTTTAGTGACTTTTAGTTACGTTTAGTGACGTTTCATCTGAATTTTCTGACAAGAAATTCTCATCTGAAAATTCAGATGAAAGTTGTTTGTGGTGGGGGAAGTGTCAAATCAGCTGTAGCACTGCTGGTTGATTTTTTTAGTTTTTGTCATGAAAATTCAATACTTATTTAAACGAACGAACTTTTTGTTTATTGTTTAGTGAATTTTTAAATCAACAAGTTTTTATATTGTGTTTTTGTAAGTCATACATATCAATAAAAGAACTTTTAGTGAAATTAATAAAACCGGTTGCTGATTTAGTTACATATATTTTCATCCTCACAACTACTCACGCTTAATGTTTAATTTATGAATGTCATTAAAGTTCTATTTTATTTCGCTTAAATGTAAATTCTAAATGGTAAATGCAGGAATTTGACACAATGACTTTCGGCTGAAATTTCAGATTTTTTTGCGTGCAACGATATAAATTCAGAAATCTGAAAATTCAGATTTTAATCGATTTTTATTGAACCTGCCCTTTTGAAACATTTTAATTGATTTTAAATTTCAAATTTCCCTGCATTAGAACATCCGTTATGGGTGAGTGCATTCAAACTAAATTTCCCAATTTAATTATGGTTGTATTCTTGGATAATATCCTATTCAAAAACCGATACATGGAGTACATGTCTTCTCCGTTATGGAAAAGTGATGGCTCTACCTTCATAAGGGTTAGTTATAAATTTGGTGAATTTTTGTTTAAGTACCTTAATTTCGGTTTTAACTAGTGAAAAAAATATCTCATTTTGGCCCAGACTATCGCAGGAAATAAATTTCTTTATTTGAATGATTGAACTACCTTATCATTGATCATTGAAATATTAGAAATCTTTTTATGTGAAAGGTAGGGCCAAAATGAAATATTTTTTTGATTACTTATAATAATCGAGTCATCAGATTTTTATTGGCATCAAAATAATCACTGTGTCCCTTTTTTAGGGTGTAAAAACTGAAGATTAAAATTTTCAATGATAAGTTTCAATGAAAGCTATAACTGGTTCCTTAAAACGAATTCCCTAACAATATTGACAATGTTCATTGATTCGTAGGGAGCCTGATAAAAAACCGTCAATAATATACCACTGACAAGTATCTAATATTGATTGTTGGTAGAACTATAATTATTGTCGGAACTGGTTTTAAATATTCCTACGAAACAAAGGAGGATATCATAAGATACGGTTGCTGATTGATGAAGCTTACGATTGAAATTATGCCAAGAAATTACTTGATGCAAATAGACCCCTATCGAGGTATTCATTCTGAAAATGTTCTCCTATTTGTTCGAAATCAGAGAATTTTGTACCAAAGTCGATATCCGTTAAAAGCGACACATCAGAGAGATTTTTATATAAAATAACGCACTTCACGGCAACATGTACATTTACACGAATAACAGACTTTTGTTACTCATGCGCTTTGAGTTCCTTCCGAAGTTCTCCGTCAAGAAATTTTTGCGGAATTAATTAAACTTCTTTAAAATTGTAAGTTGAAACTCGATTAACCGGAATGGCTGGGACCGAGCCCATCACGGATAATCAAAAATCCCGGTTAATAGATTTTTTATTTTCTAGTGTAGTGAAGTGAAGTAAACTTGCTCGGTCTTGTTCTTATTTTACGGATAATAGAGTTAATTCCGCATGATTGAGTTTAAATAAATACAATACAATATACATACATTGTCTTTTAATATTCCTGGAGGATTCAAAGAGAGAAAAGGTTTTTGTTTCTTTTACGGATATTAGAGTGAATGCCGGTTATTAGAATTATTTATATCAAATATTGTTCAACAAAAATTCCGGTTAATAGAGTGTCCCAAATAAAAGAATCCCGGATAATCGAGTTTCAACTGTACAACATTAATAACAAATAATAAGCTGTCGTTAGTTCAATGATTGAGTTTTAGAAAGAAAACAAAGACCGATTGGCCTTATACTATCGACGCACGTTGCTCGTAACACTACCAATAAACGGCAGAAGTTACAATCTTTTGGAATTAAGTACCTAATATTTTGACAATTGAATTGAAACTTACGAAATTATATAAACTCTTTTTATCTTAAAAAATATTTAACATAATACCTATTCTATTTTTTTTGTATTTTCATATTAATAGCTCGACAGAATTGTTAAGACCGTATAAACAGTTCCTTTCAATCAAGCTCAGCCTACCATTACAACGTTTTTCAAAAAATGTGATTTTTTTAATTAATTTAAAAAAATTTTAATTAAATAAATTTTATAGAATGTATGTATGTATTTACTTTTGTTCACACTTGCTTCTTAACTGCATAATGGCTTTGTGATAACTAATTAATGCTATGCATCCATACATTCAATGCTTGGTCAAATTATAATCTTTATTGCAATGCTGGTGCAATGTATCACCAGCAACTTATTAAGAATTTTTTTGATACTTGAATTTTGCCCACCATTTTATGCATATAATATGTAATTGAACATGAACAATGAACACGTTACACAAAAAATGATACAGTTTAATTCAGTAATCAATGTTTGACGAAAGTGATAGTGCATCATTTTTTAATTTATACTATACCTTTAACCCATAGGAGATTTAGAACTTGACTTGTACTTTAGCACTACTCCAAGTCCAAAACCAGATCCGATCGGAATGCAAGTAATTGTTGAATAAAAATAAAGTTTTTACGATTCAGAGCGTAATTGTAGGCTGTAGGCACTTGCCTTAGTTATAACAAATAAACACGATAAATATTCCAATTTACAATTTATGTTGAATTATATTTTCTTTTCCAATATTTTACATTGACAAATATTGTATTTGATTTTTCTAAGGTACAAGTTTAAAACGTGCAACAATTATTTTATTATTTATCTTTTCTTTGTAGTTTGCATTGACATTAAACTCTCGCAATCAAATAAAATCTACAATAATTAATCTGTATTTATTCTTCTTTTATGTTTTGTTTTTTTGCTATAAAATTATATCTCTAATTATATATATTTATATTTATATCTATATATAATAATTATTATCTTTTTATTTGTGCGTAAATGCAAATTCTTTTTAAGTTCTCATTTCAGACTACAACAACTGTATACACGAAATATATAAGGTAGACACTTGGGAGAAAAATAAGAAATTTTTTTTTTTTTTTTTTTTTTTTTTTTTTTTTTCTATTAACCATTTTTAAGTACGAAGAAAAATGTTAAGAAGAAAAAACTCTACAAAGCTTAGAAACTATTTTAGTTTAATTTATCAAAAAATTTATTATTTCGTTACAATTTTAGTGTCTTTAAAAAAATCTCTAGATAAATGTATACAAATTCTGACAAAATTGTGTAAAAAAAATGTAGAAAAAAGTCATAAAAAGTCTCAGTCACTGCGTAAAATTTCAAATGCACTTTAAATTATTATTATTCGAGTTTAAGTCCATTTTTTAAGTTTATTTTAAATTGCTTATTATTTTTGAAAGTCCATTTTTGTATTAAAATCTTCTTTTTTTTTGTGAGAGTGACTTATAAACTATTTTTTTAATTATTCTTAAATTCTAACAATTAACTACAAGTTAAGTGGTATATTTTTTACGTAAATATTTACATTCTAATGCATTATGCAATTATGTGTATGTGTGCGTGTTTAGTACTTCTCACGCACTAATCTGTTTTATTGTTTTTTTAATATCTTTTAAATATATATATATATATATATATTTAAATAAAGTATAAATTACAGAGAAATAGTCAGTTTTTATGTCTCTTTTTTTAAATGAAATCAACATTAAGCTGTTGTCTTTCATTTCTGCAATAATGTAGCAAAAATGTGTAGCATGCTTATTTAACTAAAATTTTTTTTTTTTTCAATTAATAATAATATTTGTCAAAAGGCATAAAATGAAGTTTTGAACAAAAAATAAATAAATACTCAGCAAATGCATTGCGATCTTCAGTTCTTTATAAGTGTGATTATGACAGATTGCACTACTTTTTTATTTGGAAGCCTTGAAAGGGAATTTAGTGTCCCTTTTCATTATGAAGTTCTTGTTTGTAGTTCGCACTTGCAGCTCTCTACGTTTGGAAGGTCTGCCAATCTAGATGAATAGTTTTAAAGTTGAGTTTGCTTAATCTATGCATTTGATTTTTATCAGCATGCCTGGAATTAAAGGAAATAAATAGATAAATCAGTTCAAATTATAGAATAATAAGCTTTTATATAAGTCATTAACATTACAGTCCCTCAAGGTGTTTTGACTGGGTCGCACGAATTTTTCAGAAATGTTCTGTTTTTATAATTCATTCCGGACTTTTACCACTATGCATTTGGTTAGCGAGCCAACCAAAGTACTATTGTCCAAGAAAACTGTTCACATTGGCGCCTGGACTGAACATAACCTAAGCGAAGCAACGGTGTTGCGTGAGAGGGAAAGAGGACCCAAAGAGAAAGATAAATTCCTTGGAACCCGCCCACCATACTCATTTTCAAGTAAACTGTTGATAAAAGTGCGGAATGAAATTTCGGTTAAGTTATTTCATTTATCTAATTTGGTTTTGTTTTAAAATCAAGCTACATATTTTATTTTATTTCGGTTCGGTAAATAAAGTCAAACCAATTTTTTGAAAATTGAAAAACTGCACATGATAAATAGAAAAATTTTTGTTTTTTATTAAAAGACCTTTCTTTCCAAACATCGTTTTGAAAAAAACACCCGCGAACTTGCAGTGTCCTTTACAGCATAGTGTTTTTTTTTAAACATTTTTAAGTATAACTCCGACTAGAAATGTAGAGTATCGTTTGACTTTTTTTTAACATTTTTGAGCAGACAGTCGCTAGGTTAGGACACAAGATTTTCAAGAAATTTCGAAATCTCATGACGATATAGAACATGGCTGGCACTTTAGCACGGTTAAATGAGCTAAACCTGAAGAACAAATTTAGTCAAGAGGGCTTAAGTTCGCTGGTACTTTGCAGCCACAACGAACATTGTAAGGAAAAGGGTATATATCGAAGGAAAGTCATTGATATTTTTTGCTTCCATGTCAAAAAGACACTGCGGATGCAAAGTTAATAAATGAGGATTTATACAATCCCAGCTACATGAAAAATTTTCAAATGTAACAACAGATAGAAACACAAGAATTTTAAGAATAAATAACAAAAAGAATTTTTTAATAAAAATGAAAGAACACAGAATGTCGAAGATACAAAGATAAAAACACGTTTAACATACAAATCGAAGACGATGTGACGACTGGCGCAAATGTCTGAAGGATACCTATGTCAAGTCAGCGATGTGTTAAGTTAGCCGTGGTTAATTTGAAGTTGAAGCAAAATTTTTTGAATCCAATTACGTACACCAATTGCAGTCTCCTGTCAACTTTTCGTTAGCACATAAAGTGACTTCCAAAAATCGAAAACTTGAGTGCGTGACCAAAAATAAAATACACATACATAGATTATATCTCATGAGTGAGTGCGTTTACAAGTGTTCATTGGGTATAGCACACTCACGATCAGCTCATGAGTATGCTTTTCCCAACCCCGCAATAAAATAACTTAATGCTGACATAAGTCCCGATTGGTATCATAGCTCATGAAATAAAAATTTGTGTTTTCTGTTAAATTAACGTCTAGCAGCTAAAGATAAAATGGCAGTTAGATATATTTCCATTAGATATATTTTTAGGAATATCACTACTTGGCTTTTTGATATTAAATATAAACCTGTCCACATATAGAAAAGTTTATTGGTTCTAACTTCGGTAAATGTTTTAATTTGGTTTCCATTTTTCATGTCCCATTAGCCCCATTAAGCAAATATGTATGTTTTTGTATTCTTAAAAAATACCATAATTCATTTATGACAAGTCACTTCCATCGAAAAGCCGACTCAAATCTATCAACTTATTTATGCAACAAAAAACTTCTTTGCTTCTAATTGGCATCTTATTTTAACTAAAAAAAAAAAAAAAACTTGATAATTAAAATTCTTTTTTTTTTATATTTACCTGCACTCGAATAGAACTCATTTCATAGCCTCCTTTGCTTTGCATCTGAGTTTGTATGGCATTCAGGTGATTCGTTGTTAGCTCCACATCAGCTGAGCCAATATGACCGGTGTGTTGAAAATCCGTTGGATTGCCGATCATTGATCTATCAATGCGTAATCGTTGATGTCGCCTTCGCGAGGGTGATTGTGGTTGATGAAAACAGCACGAGAACCATTGCAGCCAAATGTCACCTGTACTTGCCATTTTATTCGAAAATCTATTTTTCGTTTGTTGATGCGCCACGATTTCGGCTGTTCCTTTTCTTGTTGTCAAACGACAAGAAGAATAACAATAGCTATGTAAATGTCAGTGATTGGAGAATTTCACAAATTTTTTTTTTAAGTTTGAATTGTGCTTGTGCGCGCAGATGGCGATAGTGGTCTGTCAACTTCTAAATGACTACTTTCTAATGAATTCGTCGCAAAGAAATTTTTTTTCTGTGGAGAGAAAGAAGTACAAAAAAAAATTGTTAACAATCTGTCGCTAATGATTAAAAAAAAAACTATATAAAAAAAGAAGTATAAGTAGATTTGAGACATTGAAAAGATCCTTCGCCACCAGATGACTCTTGCCACAATGGCTTGTATAACATATGAGTTGTCACTGTGTCACTCATTTAGATGATCGCACAGAATAAAAAGTGAGAAATTCAATATGACTCAGTGAGGATAAAGTAATTTAAAACAACAACAAAAAATGAAATATATATGCAGAACTCCACTTGCTGCTGTTGTGGGTTTTTTTTTATTTTCTGTGTGAGTCGGCACTTTTCCTCCACTGAACTTAATAAAGTGCCGTGCGGTTATTAACCGCAGAATAGCATTAGCGATATTTATAGCGAAAAACAGAATACGCGCGTATTCATAGCCAAGGTACTTAACGATTTACGTAAAATCGTTGCTTCTGCTTTGCTGATGTCTGAGAGGCAAGTAGCATCAAACGAGCGCTGCTTAGCTGATGTCTGAAAGCCAAACAGCACCAAGCGATCACTTTTTTAACCAATAAAAATAACAAATAAAAAAAAAAAGTTTCAAAAACACGATTGAGGAGCAACAAAACTGAGTCATCTCTTCCATTCGCGTTTTGTTATCAAATAAAATTTTGAATTCGGATTTTCTTTGTTGTGCACATATTATAATGTACATAATTTCGCCTTCGCAGCGCATCCAGAAAGTCAGACTGACAGAATATTAAGGTCTTTTTAGAATTCAAAGCAAGTGCCATATGCGAAAGAGATATTGAATTTGATGTATTTTATGGTTCAGAACCGGAAGCAGCAGCTGGACGCAGAAGTGCAGCAGCTTTCCCATCTCATAACAGATATTACAATAAGCATTGCAGCACGGTTTGATCAATTTGACGAATCGGAAATGATTTTTGTTTGTGTTATTCAAGTAATTTTATCAGATAATGACCTTTTTTTTTTGTTGGCATAGTAATTAAATGAATCATCGCACATTACTGAAATAATATTTGCTTAGGTATACGAAAAAACGTGAACAAATTTACATGCTCGTAAATAGACTACAGGTCGTAAACTGAAGAAATGTATTGTGTTGCGTGTAGTGATTGCCAAACTTTCGAGACGTGTTAATGCTCATCGTTGTATTGTAATAACTTTTTATGGATTTATAAAAAGCTATGCAGAATGTTTGTTTTTTTTTCAGTAACTAGGTTATTTAATAGATCTTTGATAGTAAGTTTCTTCAAAGCAAATATGAGTTTTTAGATATAATTGTTTAGCGTGAGAGAAATTAGAATAAGGCTCAAATATATTTTCATTGAAATAATTATAAAATTAGGAAAACTATTAGTACTCGCAATTCGAAGACTTTTAATTATCATAATTTGATGGTGTTATAAAAAATCTACTAATGCCTCCTATATATTTAAGTAAAGTATTAAAGAAAATTAATTTAGATTTTTGTGTTATTTCAAAAAAATTGCATCATGAATGATCAGCATTATGGGGCTATTATAATATGCCTGTTTGATAACTTTTTTTCAACAAATTTTCCAAAAACTGAGTTTTTTTTCTACGAGTTTTGACAGCAAATTGTGAAAATTTGTGCAAAATTCGCAAGAAATTTCATGTTACCAAATAAACCAAATATAATCACATACATGGTAGTTTTTATTTTGTGGTTGTTTTTTTCTATTGTTAAAAAAATCTAAAATATTTTTTTTGTTGATTGAAGTCTTTGGATCACGTTTTAATTTTTTATTTTTAGTTAAAAAGTATTTTTTTGTGGGACCAGATGCAATATATTGTAGAATATTAAAAGGCTATGTAAGAGCTGAATTTTCAATCATGAAACTACCAATTAACTATCAGGGGAATAAATGGGATTAAATTTTTGCTTTCTCTGAAGAATAAGTATATACATATGTACATATATACATAAGTGATGTTTAACTGACAATTGAAAAATTGAGTATTAAATAAATATATGCAAACTTTTTTTTTTTATTTGCGCTCAAAACATTGAAATACAGTTATACAGAATGGAAGAAGAAGTCTCTGACAGTCACGTGTTTTTGCTAATTTTTGATAATAAAAAAACTTTAATTCACTTAATTTCTCATATTTTCAAATTTAATTTTTTGAAATTTAAAATTTATTAAAATTTATTGCCTCAGCGATGGAAATCAATAATTGCCTTCTATCAGCCGAGCAATATTGTCAAAGCGTCTCCATTAGCAATATTCAAGGCAATGGCAATTAGCCAAGCAATTTATTTCCTCAAGTATTGCTAATGGAGCCGCTGGGTAAAAAAGCTGTTCAAAAATTGCTGTTTGAATTTCCAGTTGAAAGAAAATAACTTATTGTATTCAATTATTTTCTTCTACATAAATTAATAAAATTTTAAATTTGAAGAAATAAGCAGATTCAGTAGTTTTTAATTATCTCATGAACTCCAAAATATAAAACTACATAACAAGTCCTTTTTTTTAGAAATTGAATTTCCTATTTCAGCGGGCGGAAATAGGCCCTTGTATAAGTGCAAGAGAGTCCATTTTTAACATCTTTTGTAAATTAAATATCACAAAATTTTTGGAAAAAAAAATTAAAAACTGATGTTGAGTCATGCGATATTTTTCACGAAGCTTTTTCGAAGATTGAAGTAAAAAAGAAATTTTAACAAAATGTCATGCTAATTTTTATCAAAATGAAGCATATTATATTTTAATTCAAAAGTCTCACTATTATAAAAAAAAATTGATTGATAACCGTTATGATTCGGTATTGACAAGTTACTAAATTCAGACGGGTCATGAGCTGACTTGTCATTTTTACCATTGATTATGGGACACCCTGTATGCATAAGTTCCGATTAAAATTAACTTATTTTGATGGAAACTGGAAGTGTTGATTTTGTTTTTTTTCCTTCTAAGGGGCCAGTTATAGCTTTCATTGAAACTCATCATTGAAAATTTTAATTGTTAATTTTGAGGCACTTAAAAAGTGAAATCAGTGATTATTTTAATGCAAATAAAAAGCTGATAACTCAATTATTATTTCTAGTGAAAAAAATATATCATTTTGGCCCAGCCTATCGCAGAAAATGAATTTTTTTATTTCAATGACTGAACTACCTTATCATTGAAATAGTTTTATGTGAAAGGTAGGGCCAAAATGAAATATTTTTTTAACTAGAAATAATAATCGAGTCATCAGCTTTTTATTGGCATCAAAATATTCACTGATATCGCTTTTTTAGGGCCTCAAAACTGAAGATTAAAATTTTCAATGATACGTTTCAATGAAAGCTATAACTGGTCCCTAAGTGAGAAACAAGTCCCATTTAAAATGTAACTGCACCCTTTCCTGGATAAGACCCTGTGAACGCAAATCAAAAATCTACGCAATCGTCGCCAAACTAGGAAGTTCTTCAGGAAAATTATGTCGATTATAGAATTCGAAAAACTGAATCCGCGCAGTAATTCTAAGTACAGTGTTCTCTTTTCTTTTCACGACACGAAGAAAAAAAAGAGCAATGCACTGCAAATCACTGCGGATCCTGTATTGCGGATTCCATAATCGACATGAATATTCCGACTGAAAACCGTCGCCCATTAAATTGCTCCAACGAGTGAATGAAAACTTCAGAAAACGGCTTCTAAAGTGTTAGGGCAGAAAAGGACGACTTTTTAAAGCCGTGAGAATTGAACAAATGAGATTCGTAGAAAAAAATCGAACTCGAGATTTTTATCAAAAATGATATAACGATGAAAAAAGTGAGTCTCACAAAAATGTCACTATCTGTCTATACCCCGACACCTACTGCTTAATCCACTGTTACCGATTTTCTTCAAACTAAAGTGATTTCCTTGAGGGGAAATTGATTTTTTTTTGGATCCAAAATAACGGTACCTGCCATACAACTATTTATATCTGGAAAACGACTCTAACGATTTTGTAAAAAAAAAAATTGTGTGTACATTATTGTATGTTCTTCACCCGAAAAGAGCAAGTTCGAGCGATACGATGTATTTGGGAATTATAGCCATGTTTTTTTGCAAGCCTGGGGGGAATTATATGAAAAAAACGACGTTGGGGCTAAACGATTAACATGTTAAATGCAACAACAACTAATCGCAGGGAATTCTCGGGGCTTTACTTAAGCGCACGGAAAAACTGTGTTACCGGCATGAATTACATACATGTTATCGATAGTTTGTATGAAAACTCCATGTTTTTTACTGTCATGGCGTCGCTAATCCCCGTTGTCGTTTTTTTCAACCAATTCCCCCCGGGCTTGCAAAAAAACACGCCTTTTATTTTCAAAAAAGAAGAAAGCGTGGCGCTCCTCTTTATATTAGGTTAATGTTTAGCAACTTATCTGATTTTTTTAATCAGTTTAAGTTTGATTAGGACTCAAAAGTTTTTAATTCGACTGGAAGTCGAAATCCACTTGGACCGATTTCATACGGTTGAAGTTGAACACAACTTAGTCCGATTTTATTTTCGTCCCATTTATCGATTCAAATATGTGGAAGCATTTTTTTAAGCTTAATAATAAATTATTAATAAATTATTTTTTAATTTGCAATCATTTTATTTTTGAATATTTTTAACTTTCGATGTCAAGAGCGAACAATCACAACAACTGTAATGAATGATTAAACATATACAGAAATGAAGGAATATCCCAATTTAGATCAGTTAACTCATCTATTTCCGGGATTTTGCGATATTCAAGTTCACTCAACTTTGAAGAATCAAAAGGTAAGACAGTTAACTTCCCGAGAAACGAAGTTTCGGTAAAGTTCGACTTAATAAAGTCAGCCTTAAGTCTTTTCGTTGATTATACTTATCGTACATTTGTAGCATATTCTTTTTCACTCTCTTTTCACTCTCTTTTCACTCTCTTGCTTTACAATCTATTGTTTTTTGGTAAATTGTACTTGCTTATATTTCTATACAATTAGAAAATTAATTAAATCGTATATAAAACTGAATTTTATTTTATTTTTTGTAGAAATCTACAGATTTCTTTATACCTACCTTTATAATGTTGTAGACTATTTTTTTTTTATTTTTCTAAAGGATTTCATTCAGAAAAACTAAAAATGTTGGGACATTTTTTGTTCATACTTTAATTTGATAAAAAAAAACTTCCAGGATTCTGGCTTATCGAGAAACTATTTTAAAAACGATTGCAGAATAAGACTGAAATTTTCCATATTTCTGCCATAATCCCATGGATGGGATCTCGTCGTTAACCAGGACCCAGGACAGGACTTACAACTCTCAACCATTCTTATTTGCGTGTTTAAAGTCAGCAGGAATGAAGGGGACCTACAATTTTCTGTCGAATCCGAACGGCTAAGGTTAGAGGCACTAAATACTAAACTATAGCGTTGAACAGACTGAACCTTAGTAACTTAATCATTATTAACTCTTTTTTACTAAAGCCTATAGTACGTTGCTGATAAACGAAATTTGATTATAGTTTTCACCACTGAGAGTTTTCTGTAGAGTTTTACCAATTGCAAATAAAAATAAGCAAACAAAAATCACACACAATGAAAGAAATAGGCTTAACACGATAATTTTTTCTTTCACTCATTCAACTTATTATTTTCATTCAATATTTCTTATTTACCTTGTATGTTATATTTAAGTTTTAACAATAGAAGAAAAGTTGGAAGATATTTCACTTATTACTGATCTAAATAAAATCTACTTTCATTAAAAAAAAAATAAAAAAATACGCAAGAGCCATTCAATTATATCACAAACTCACAGTTATTCTTTTTAAAATTTTCTTAAACACAATTTCATTGTTTATCACGCTTAATCCGACTACCGACTAAAAATAAATTGGAACCACCAAGTCAACTTAGGCACTCAGCTCAGATTCAATAACAGCTGCGCACATACGACTTGAGACAATACATTGCGAATAAGTTTGAATAAATTTTAAAAATCGCATTTTAAAAAAAATTAAGTCAAAGAATAAAATATCATTGGTTAAACATGTAGAAATGTAAAACAAAAACCCATCTTAATATAACGGTCTGCGCAAAAGCTGATCGAAAATAAACTGGCAATTTAAACTTAAATGAATAATTTTCTGAGCAAAACACCGTTACAATGTGTGCTAATGATCTCATCCCTCCCCCCGCCAACAACATATGTATATGATTTGAAATTGATCGCGACTGTAGATTATACTTTTCTACTCTTCTAATCGAAATACATAATTGTGTTATCTAATTTATTAAAAATAATGCTTGGATTTGGAATAGCAGCATTCATTTCGTTTTATACGATACCTAGAGCCGATTGCCCTGGTTTTTTGTTATTATTGATGTTTAGGTTTTTTTTTTTTAATCACTAGCTGGTGGTGAATTAGTGTCGTTGACATTTTAATGTTGTTTTATAATTATTACTGTTTACCGTTTTACCTATATACATACATACATAGTGATATTTGATACAAGAAGCTAAGCAAGTTTTTTTTCTATAATGACCAGTAGTTTAATTTGAAATGATCACTTTAAATAAAATATTAATTAATTATAAAAAAATACAACACATTAATTGTGGATCCCGGTCAAAACCCGATATAAAAAAAATAAAAAAAATTGCCTTTTGTACCCAATGGTCCCTATGCTCCTACAACGAATAAAGTTTTCGATAATGTCATTGTGTTCGAGATTATTTGATGACAAAAAACCCTTATAAGTCATTTTTTCTTTTTTAGCTCTGAGTAGAGCCTGGGGAATTGAGTAACCTGATTATGAGTTTTCTTATTGAACTATAAAAAACACTTGAGCAATGAATTTTCGTTATGATTTGATAAGTAATCTGTACGACATGAAAAATGGCATCTACTTGATTATTTAAATTTAATTTAATTGGCGTGTTCAGAAAAATGAGATCTCAGAGATTTCTCTCACTAAAAAAGTGAGCAAGAGAATCAAAGATTTTTTTTCCTCGGCATTTTTGACACCAAGAAGCTGAGAAATTTTACTGAGGAATCCTGTTCATTTAACTGAAATTACTGAGATCTCCGAGATCCCATTTTCCTGAACATGTCATATTATATTTCTGTGGCAATAAGACAGAGTAGCTTATGTCGACATATGTATGTGAACATTTTTTCGATTGTTAGTAGTCTACAGTTTGAGAGCTACTTTTCTGTCCAAACCCCATCTTTAAATCATTACCCGTTGAAAAGTTATCTTATAATTCCTAAAACAAATTTACATTAATTCTTCACAGATTGAAGACAAAACATACGCTACTCTGTCTTATTGCCACAGATTTAATTTATTTTGGAATCATAAATCATAAAAACCAAGATGAATTAGAAAATTAAAAAATTACTTCTGTTTAGGTGGTAAAATCGAATTTCCTTTCTTATTCGTTTTTTAACACGTGTATATGCATATACATATACATATGTATGTATGTATATCGCAGTCCAAATAATATGTATATAAAGATCGGATTTATTACAACTTTCATGTAAACATGGTTCATAAATGACGTTTTTGTAACAAGTTCTGGATTCGTTTTCCTTTGTGAAACAACTATAATAAAATATTTTGCACCAATTAAACAAATATTTTTGAATTTTTTTTTATAAAAATCAATTTGCACTTTTTCAGCAGCTAGTTTGACGTTCATTAATACACACACTACCTTCTTTCAGTTTAAGAGTCGTACGTGTCCGAAATGGCTCACGGAAATATTAATCCCCAAAAATGTAAAACATGTGTGTTATTGTAATTATTATTATTTTTGAAAATATGTATTTTATCTTTGCACGATCGTTGTTGCAGGGAAAAAATCAATATGCCACGTTTTTCTTATTTCCATCTTTTACTTTAATATAGCAAATTTTGACGATTTTGTATAAGAATTGCTTCAAAAGAAGTAAAAACTGGCAGAAACTTTTTATTTTTTGACAAAATGATTTCTTCTGATATATTTTTTTAATGGACAAATTTGGGTTTTTTTATATAGGCAGCACAAAAATGGCACGGCTTTTTAAGAAAATATGATACGGTCAATTTTTTTGTGCGGCAACGCTGATGGAAGTGACCAAAGGTAATGCTAATTTATAACAGTTTGTTTATAAGGTGTAATTATAGCTTAAATTGAAAACGATAGTTGAAAATATTAATTGTTAATTTTGACCCGTTTAGAAAGCAAAATTATTACATATTTATTTTAATGGTAAAATAAGGTTTTTGACTTAATTATTATTTTTATAAAAAAAAATGATTTCGCCAAAATATTTAACATGTCATAACTTTTAAGTGTGAATGATAACAAAACTTTACTGGTATTTGTATATATGTATGTATATAGATCTTAACTTCTCATATCCAAATGTAAATCCGCGGCATGCAACGTGGTTGGATTTCCATATTTGTTGTCACTGGCGACCTTCTGTCAGTAAGAACATATTTTTAAATGGGGTCACCATTGTTTGGCAAAATTCATTTGGCATTTATTTGTTTCGCTTTGATCGTTAAATATTTTGTTTAATTCGCAATCCACAATTGGCAATTTACGTTTGAATTTTTATTCATTATGTTTTTCAATCATTATGCAAATAACATTTGGCGTTTTTACATTTTGTTTTTTCTTAAAAATATTTTCAATCATTTCGCAAAATTCATTTGGCAATTTGTTGTTTAGCTTTTTTTTTAAACCGTTTGGCCGAGTTTTTTATTCGCGGAATAACGTTTCGCCGTTTCATTATTTCGCAAAATTTCAACAAGCCGTTTTATCATTTCGCTGATAGATCATTTCGCCGTTTATAGTTGTTTGGTCGATTGTACATTCATAATCTTTGACTTTGTTTGATTTACCGTTGTTCTTAGTTATATTTTTTTAGTCATTTGGTAATTTTCGATGTGGTAATTTCGGACTTTACATACACGGTTAAAAATTCTGGGGTATTTTTTAATACAGCTCTTGAATTACAGCCGTATGCAATACAGCAAATATTACATTTTAATACTAGGGAAATATTAAAAAAAAATTCTAATCAATTCTTATTACATTCTAATATTTTTGTATTAAAATATCATTTGTAATACAAAAAAGAGTCGATTTTAACCCAAAAGAATAAAACATATCCCTTGTAGAGAGGGAAAATTTCTCTCTCAGTTGCCATTTCAAATATGAGAATTTTTCTAATAATTTTTGATTACATTCTAATACCTCCTCGCCCTTTTTTTGCTTCGATGCTCTTTTTTGTCAGCCATATTGAATATGAACATTTTGAACAGACTGCGTCACTTTTTAATACACCCAAGATTAAAATTTATTAATATTGTATTAAAAAGCAAGAATAATAAAATATAAAAAAATTTAAATATGCATTATTTTGTAGGCGCTTTGCAGTTTTTCGAGGCACAATATGTTAATTAGTAGACAAAATTTCAATCGCAATAAGATTTCTATCCTCATTTGTGAAAACGATGGAGAAAAGAATGTTATTTTTCTAATAAAAATAATAAGAATAATTATTCCCAAATGGAAATAAATTGACATACAAAGATAAATAGGTACTCTTGCAAAAATACACATGCATTATTATAGCTATTACGAATTACGAGTATGTATTCATAATATTTTCTGTGTTGCATTAATTCTCAAAAGAAATATCCTTTTGAGAGAAAATTTTCTTGTGAGAAATTTCTTTGTGAGAAATTTCCTCAATTTATTTCCTCTCTTTTTCTAATAAGTTCTATTAAAAATGTAATAATTTTTGTATTAAAAGTAAAAATGTAATATTTGCGATGTATTAAACTTTAATACATTTTTGGTGTTGTCATATATACAACCCTGAAAATATTAAAATTAATGCCAGAATTTTTAACCGTGTATACACCCAACCTCGCACCTACCCCAAATCCTATAGTGTGCCAAGCAGGGGGGTTGGAGGGGGGCAGCATGCCCCCCATACATACATCACTGTTTACACGCCGTAATGCTGGGTGCTAGTACTGTATTTATGTAAGCAAGCAAAAAAACAAAAATCTCACATATGGGTGATTCTCTGCCAACTGTGATTTTTTAAATACAAAATTTTGCTAAAATTAAAAGTAATTGAAAATTATTTTTTTTTTATTTTATTTGTCTTTAAATAGACATGGTATTAAATCTGTAAGAGCATTTTACTACAACTTTTAAGGAACAAAAAATATCATAAAAAGTACTAAATCTCGAAGGCATGATGATCCTGACACGAATTTTTATTTTTGAATTTTTAAACGTTTTTATTCATTTTTACAATATTTTCGGTGAGTTTCTTAATTCCCTCTTACGTTTTGACGTTTTCAACTTTGAAAGGCAATGTTTCATTCAAAATTATATGTTTTTAAGTTTTTGAAATTTGTTTTTTGAGGTTGGAGTCTTAATTTTTATGCTAGGTTATAACTCAACATTTATTGCACGGATTTTTTTTTATATATTTTGTACGAAGTACTGGTACCATTATTAATACAAAAATAACAAGATTTTTAGCAAAATTGCTTGAAATCATTTAATTTAAGTTCATTATAAATAAATGTACCACGGTACTGACACCCACGGTACTGACATTTGTGCTTTAATATAACCTCATATCTCAAAGCTTCTGAGAAAAATTAAATCCGTTATAATTTTAACTTATATGACTTTGAAAGAAATACAATATTCTAAAATTCACCCCAACAAATTTTATAACACGCTTGGATATAACGCTACCACGGTACTGACAGGTAATTTTGTGACACACGATTTTAGAATAAAAACACTCCACTCGTACAGCAAAATTACGTTAGTAAAATAAATTGATTTTTGTAAACAATAGTGCCTCTTTCAAACAGTATCACACAAATGCCATCAAACTAAAAACAAAATGGCTGCTCAGCTGGAAATCTTTCGAATTCGAAAATAAAATGAAATCCAGGGACACCATTCCATTATTATTATTTAATTCGAGAGCAAATATTTTGACTTGATATTATCAAAATTTAATCAAGCAACTATTGTACTCAAACTTCTCTGAGGACAACATTTTAATTCAATGATGTATTTTAATAGAAAATAGTAGATTTAATTGGAAAAACAAGGATGGGACATACCACGGTACTGACATTTTGCGTATACTTTTACATGCCAAGGGGAAAGAGTAGCAAATTTTTAAACAATATGTAATGTAAATTGTAGTAAAAACTTATTTCCACAATTCAAACCAGAAATTCATAAGAAAATTTTATATTAAGTTACAAATAAAGCCCTGGACACAAAGAATCACAGTTGGCAGAGAATCACCCATATACAAAATAGTTTTAATTATTTTCAATTTTCTCAAGAACTAGAAGACATATATTATTTAATCGACATTAAGACATGTAATTTAATCGAGGCCAAAAAATTGCAAAACGATTGATTGCCAAATAAAAAAAAGCGAAACAACAAAATGCAAAAAAAGAGCGAAATAATAAAATGCCATATAAAAAAAGCGTAATAACAAAATGCCAAATAAAAAATTGCCGAACTTCAAAAAGCCAATCAAAAAAAAATTGCGAAATGAAAAATGCGGAAGGATGATTTGTCAAATCATTTAAAAGACAAAACGTAATTTGCAAAACGTAGAATGCCAAACAACAAAATGCTAAATAAACAAAATGCCGAACGAAAAATGGCGAAATAAACCCCCGCGGAACGTTAATTTGCCAGACAATTCTTGCGAAACATACCATACCCTTTTAAATGCCATCACAATTTATTTAGAAATCAGTTTCATACTCTTCTCTGGGTTCGTCTTGGATGCAGAAGGCCTAGCCCAAGACGTCTTGGACCCCCATTTTCATATCTAGGGCGCTCAGATCTTTTATTAATTATAATGTTTTAGTTGCTATACCTTTTATCCGGGCTTTCAGAAAAAAAAGCATTTTCAATGCACCATTACCGACAAAGGCGGCCCCAACTACGGAATGCAAGACTTTCATATTTGCATATGAAATAACAAGATGTATATACAAATTCCAGTGAATTTTTGCTATCATTCACATCCAAAATTTTCTGCGAACTCTCTTAAACTTAAATTCAAAAATTTCAATTATAGTTTTCAATGATTGATTGTGAAGTTTTTAAAAATAGTAAAATTCAAAAGCGAAATTAACTTTTCCCTTTTAAAAATAGAATGCTTAGCTCAATGTTTGATTCACCATATACCACAAAACCTTACACAAATCCTTCTGTCTCATATCTTTTTTCAGAAACCCAGAACTTTTCAGCAAGGTTGCCATGTCTTGAACTAATTTGATATCGCAATTTAAAAATGTTTGTAGCCCAAAATCACAGCCGAATAAGTAACCCAAATAGTAGCCCAACACAGATACAAATTTTCTCATAACTTTAATCACAATTTATTTAAAAAAATAAAAATGGAAATTGTATGAACAACAAATGAATTAATTTAAAGTTAAGACTGTTGTGAATGATTTGAAATTTCAAAAGCAATGAGTAGAGACCTATATTCAATGAAAAAAAAGGTGGTGCCAAAATGTAGAATACGTAAGGGGAATTTTTTAGGCGAAAAAAGTGTTTTATTTTTATACGCAGTTTTATTGCAATCCCTTTAAAGATTTTAAGTACGGAGTTTAATAAATATTCTTACAGCCGTTTTCGAAAATTACTTTTTTTGTGTACGAATAATTTTAACATATGTATGTACATTCATACATATACAGGGTGTCCCATAAACAATGGACCAAACTGAAACTGGTGATAGGCCAGGTTATGACCACTCGAAAATCGAAGTAAAAAAATACATTTGATCAAAGCATCCTGATATTTATAAATTTTTAGCAAAATGGTAAAGAAAATTTAAAATATTTCAATGCACGAAATTGCTTTCTAAGCAATATTTAAGTGTAAAAATAAAAAAAAAAAAAAAAAATCAGTTATGGACAGGGTGACCAAAAAACTGGGTCGAAGTAGGGGTTTTTTTGAAATTTCAAAAAAAAGCCGTTACTCGAAAACAGTAATGATGCGGTACGGACAAGTTACTAAATTCTGAGTGGTCATAACCTAGCATATCACCACTTTTCAGTTTGGACACCCTGTATGTATTTGTATAAAACTTAGACTATTATTGTCTCGTGATTTTACGATCTAAATCTTAAAGATCAGACCATCATACCTCATGTTATTTATGAGCTTCTTATTAGTACCTTACTGGAATAAGGAACATTTATACGTAAAAATCATTCATACCGCTTTTTAGGTGAAAATGTGCTAAATTTTGTAAACCCTATTATATTTTCCTAAAGCTCACATTGTGTTAAATATTCAAGTAAAATGAACCATAACGGACTATAAATAATGAATCATAGATCACATGTTTCATATTTAAGAGTCGAAACCATGTAATATTCATTATTCATGATTGGTTTGTTATAAAGAGCTTTTCCATTGATTATCGATTATAAAAAAAGCAGAAAAAACTCTTTGCAATTATTGTTTAAAAAAAAAGAGCAAACATTTCTTAAAAATGACAGGTATTTGTTATAGCTTCCGCTTCAAATGAAAATCAGAACATTTTTGCATAGGTATTAATTTAAACAAAAAAAAAAAACATCTCTTCAAAACTATTTCAATAGTAAATTTTAATAATGTACAATTCTTATTTCCCTATTTGATTAAAACATATTTGCATTTTTTTGTTTTGAATATAAAAGGTCAGTAGGTAGTTATTTTTTTGAAAAAATCACGTTTTGCCCGAACCTTGTAATGTCTGATATCGCTAAATGTTATTAGTTATTATTATGATCATGCAGTTCGACCATAATAATATACATATGTATATACCTCACTTGGTAAAATATATACATAGCTATTTCGAAGAGCCATGACAAATTCTTGATTTTGAAATCTAGTTTTTTGTTTGTCGCATGACTCAGAAAAATATAAATTGGCACTTTTATTGCAAAACAGTTTTTAGGTTTTCACTTATACCATACGAATAGACAATGCATATATCTGTTTATTATTTGTATTATATACATCATTAGATGAATCGCTAACTTTAATATTTACGAACTTTAATATATTTTGGTCATACTTTAGTTTCCAAAATTCAATATAATATGGCGAGTAAGTGAGTAGTACTCGTGGAAAAAAATGAACTTGATCATGTAAAAATTGATATGTCGTAGAGGTCATTAGAAGTTGCCAGCATTAGAAACGGATCAGAGTTAATTTGCTCTAATTTTAAGAAAGAAAATAAATCTACTTTTTTGAGATTTACTCCTTTTTTTTGCCATACTGAAAATAAAAAAAAATTAGCCGAAGGATCATGTCGATAGTTCAGCTAGTAGAGAAAAAATATGGACAGTAAAAGTATCTTTACCCATTTACCTTTTGTGATCTTAAATCTTAAGGAGTTCATCACAATTTTCCCAAACAAAAAAAAATATTTATTTTCAATGAAAATTTTGATTAACTCCACTTATTTTAATAAATCAGCTCCGAAATTTTACTTCTGAGGTTCTAACCCTGGAAGTTGCTGAGTCCATTTTGATTGTTCAGTGGTTGAAACTGAATTGTTTGCGTTCCAAAAAGATTATTCATTTTTTGATAAAAACCGAGCAACGAGTGTACATTTTCAATTACAGCCTTCCAGCCCGAACCATAAAAAAAGCAAGACATTTTTTATGAGACCATAGTTATAAGACAACAACAATTGTTTTGAATGCGGTGATAAAGAATTTTTGCATTCAAAATTTTCATGTGTGTATTATTGTAGGTAGGTATGTTCCGTTCATTGTGGTAAATATAAAATCATCATATCAATGGATAACTGTTACATATTAGCTGTGTTTTATTTTCCGTCAGATCCGAACCAGATTGGATTTGCTTACGACAAAATGTATTACAAAAACAATACAAGATCCAACTTTATTTTGAATTTGGATTTCCAAATCTATTTTGAACACACACCCTTAATTTCTAAATGCCAGTAGTGTAAAGAAAAAAGTATATAAATAAAAAATACAAAGGGAAAAAAGAATTGGTAATACCTAAAAAAAGTTGTCACTGAGATCCTGGGTTGTTTTTTTTCATGATCTGATCTAGGGGGAAATAAAACACAGCTATTGTATAGTATTAAGGCCCACTCGAATAAGTATCACTTAAGTGCCAAATATGTAAAACTAATACCCAATTTCACAGTGTAAACTTATCGGAATAAGTGACACTTAAGTCTCCCATATTGGGCACTTAAGTGCCACTTAATAAGACAGTAAAACTGCGCCTAAAGTTCCAAAATGGGAAAATTAAGGGCCACTTAATTTGTTAAGTGTGCACTGTGAAACCGGCCCTTAATCCTTAAATACCAATTTTTTAATGTTAAAGAAATTAATATTAAAAATATATAAATTATTTTTTTCAGAAAACCACAATATTTAAATTTTTGTATGCATAAATTTAATTTTTTCAAGAATTTAGACGAATGCGAGATTAACAAATTTTTAGGAATTGTTATATCAATTTATAAACTAATTTCATGCTTCTTTCAATTTTCCTGACTAATTATGTGCATACATGTATAAAATAAAACCTTTAAAATTCGAAACCCAAGAGCAAGTTCGTTCGATACAGTCGTACATTTTATTTCTTACGCAAAACAATTGCCAGTTAATTTATAATTTTTTTTAAACTCTACACATTCTACATTCAACATCCTTTATCAAAAAGGTCAAAGAGGAAAGTTTCTTACAAAAACAGGTTCCATTCTTCAATTTTTTATCAATTTATTCTAAAAGGCTTCCAAAAGAGCAAAGCTTTATTCAATCAAATAATTGAATTGAAACTAAACTTGCACATTCAAACCTGAAATCATTTTGACGCAAAGTGCAATATACTTTCAGGGTCAAACGAGCAACTCAATTAAAACTTTCTTAAATGTTTAGATACTTCAATACGTCATTCTCTCGAATTTATTCCCCTGAAGGATAGACAAACAAAAAAAAAACACCGCTAAACGAATAGCAATATTAAAAAGTAATCTCAAAATGCGGTCAATTTCGTGGAATCAGTAACAGCATAAAGTTGAGATCGAATCAAAACAAAACATATAGAAATCCGGTTTTGTACATCATGAACTGAAGTCTAAGCTCAGCATCGGTGATAAATAAACATGGAGACTGGAAATGAACCACACGTTCCAGCTTAAAAAAATATTTTAACAAAAAACAAGGCTGCAAAATCGGTTTTAAATGGGATGCAGGGCCGCACTTTTGTTGCCTTATTCTCTAGAAGCAGGGAAAATAAAAATCGTTGCTGGTCAGAGTCACATGATAATTTGTTCTAATACGGCATATGTATTTGTTTTGAATGGGAATGAAACTGAAATTGATTAAATCAGAATAGTTTTTTTTGTTTATATTGCAAAATATTGGGAATTTAACTTTAGACCAGTTTCAGTATGGAAACTTAATTTGCGTTACCTCGAAACGTTATCGTCTGTTATTCTTGGCGAGTTACACATTCACCTCAGTGGATATGTAAACAAACAGAATATGCTTTATTACAGGAAGCTT
Organism: Epistrophe grossulariae; assembly: GCA_929447395.1. Lineage (NCBI taxonomy): Eukaryota > Metazoa > Arthropoda > Insecta > Diptera > Syrphidae > Epistrophe > Epistrophe grossulariae. The sequence continues at coordinate 32,637,533 of OV839567.1, read as the reverse complement.
CACCAAAGACCTCTACATCTCAAGATAAGGGATCATAAGCTTTTTTGCTCACTGTGACTTCCCCACGTTAATTTTCTTAATCAAAGAATTTTTCTTTGCCTCCATTGAAGAAAATAGAGGTTCAAGAAGTGTGGTTCCAACTAAATTGGGGTTACAACCCACACTGCGTAGGTATGCATGTACTCAATCAAAATGACATATTAGAATCACTATTTTTAACTGTATAAGCATATTCAGGGGTGCCAGCATGTAATTTGATACAATCGAGCGTATGCAGTTCCTTTTGTTTAATCGAATCGAAAGCAGTCGACCGAGTTAAATTAGAAACTGCATATCCTTGATTGTACCAATGAAATCGATTGTATCAAAGTTACGTGCTCGACCCCCAGAACAAAAGCAAAAAATTTACTTAACCACAAATTTCACAATTTAAATTAATGAAAATCGTTGAAGAAAGTGATGAAGAATGGCTCCAAATACCTATGATGATGATAACTGTCATTTGCTAATCTGAAATTTTTACTTTGAAACAAAATTCTGTAACTGCAACTTTTGCGCATTATACAAAGTGCGGCCATGCCACTTATATTGTCTACATCCGGATACGAGTTTTTTATCTGCATTGAGACATGACACAACGAATGTCCGGAAGACAAAACGTGCATCAGTAATGGACTTCACAAAGGTCGCTCATTATAGATTGCCACTTACATACTACTTCCTTCACTCAATATTATCAGTTCGATGATGCGGTTGCAACAAAACAAAATAAACAAATGATGCAGTTTAATCCATTTCTTTTCTTCTCAATTTCCATCTCCATCGCCACTGGCATGAAGGATTTATTTACATTCTATCTGGTATTTTGATATAGCTGACATTTTTATATTTTTTCCTATTCTCTCTGATAACAGTATCCAGTGGAAATAATAAAAAAAAGGAGAAGTGTGCCGGATTGATGCAAACAAAACTGGATACCATATAATAGAATGTGCCATACAGCAAACAGTGAACATGGAAAAAGAGTTCTGCTTTATTTTTTATTACCTTGTTAACTGGGTTAAAGTTGGAAAATATTTTTTCTTTACAAATGTAGGTCTATCAGAGAATTACCTTTTGTCGTTCGTTGTTTAAAAGACGATTGCAGCTACGACGAGCAAAACAATTGACTTTTATTATTTATTTAAGACAAAATAAGTAAAATGGGAGAATTACACGATCTAAAGAGAGCTATTCATAAGCATTGCAATGTTGGTTTGACAATGTAAAGTAAACGTTTTGAATTACAAATGAACTTCCAGCCGAAGCTTGTGTTACGAAAAACACATTGAATGTTTAATGTCTCTGGCTGTGATGTCAATGTGATAGACAAAAACACTTTTGCTTTCTTTGAGTCGAAACACTCACCCTTTACGCAATTTAATTTAAATCAATAGAAATGATTTATTCAGCTGTAATGATATCTGGTGTAGTTTTATAATGCACATGTTTATTGTTTATCGAACTTGGCCATTTCTATTATTTCTACTGGATACACAGACGCACCTAAGCAAAAAGCAATAATTGAATTATATTTTTTTGGCAACGTCTATTTAAATAATTTTATTTTAAAAATACTCTAATAAATTTAATTGAGCACTTTGTATTCAGTTCACTCAAATTTCTTATGAGAAAAATTATTTTCAATCTTCAATGATACCTGTATAATTTGTTCAAGACAAACAACAGACATCCCTTACATGGTTACATTTTTAGTATATTTTTGAGAATAACTTCAATACACTTTTTTTTTGTTCGAGGTCATGCACGACTTCCGAAGATATTGAATTATTTAAATCAAGAATTGAGCACATACAAATATTCAAGCCTTAAGGGAAAGTATAGATTATTTAAAGTTTGTTCTAATAGTAGTGCAACAATGATCTGGCTTTACCTTGATGGTGTTTTTCCGCGTTAGCAATCGGTATCACGGATCGAGAAAAACGGAACTAAGAAATAATATTTATAAGGGCTATTTTCTAAAGTGTTGCAATAATCTGTCAGAATTAAACTATTTGTACCTACCTTTAAACTGTATTTAGAACGTTTTTAGTTGGTGATTTTTGTTTGTACGTACATGCAATCTTAAAAAGAATACATTTATTTCTAAATTCAAGATTTGTCTAATCTCCTGCACCACTTAAAATAGTTTTGTACCAAAAATGACTGTTTCATTGGTTTTACTTTTCCACTTTCGCAGATGGTTCAGAACTGACGCCCATTGTCAATGAAAAATTTGCCCAGCTATCATTCATCATTCTCGAAATTATTTGGTAGTAGTGGAAAAAGGTAAAAAAAGCTTTAACTGAAAGAAATTTTTAATTTCATTTTCGTTGCAATAAAATTAAAATAACGTTATTCTTTTCACGCATTTTTGTTTTGTAATTTTTAAATTGAACTAGGTGAAAAAAGGAAGCAAATAGCACTTCTTTTATTTATTTTGTATTCGGACTTGGACCATCAGCGTCAAATTAGTCAAAGGCAAGGTGACTTAATCACCATCGTTGAAGGCATGAAAACATGTATTTCGAGGTGTACTACAGTTAATGATAATCGATACTTGACTTAGAGAAAAACAAATAAAATTCATTTACCCACTAAATAATTAAACAGGCCGACATAAACTTGACGAAACCAGACTTAATTTAGTTTATGAGCTGAGCTCCAATGCAAGCTTAAATTGCTGTGTTTTACTTTCCCTCAGATCCGAACCAGATTGGAATTGTTTTATTTTCATGATCTGACCTGGATTGGATCTGGGGAAAATAAAACATAGCTATTGTGATATATTCGATTAATAAGTTGCTGTGTGCAAAAAAATATTGTTAGGATAAAAACACCACCTAAGTGTCTAATGGAAAAAAAAAGAGTTTGTGAAATAACTTACACATCGGTTTTTGTTCTTATTTTTTATTGATAACAAAGTGTAATCAATAAGGTTATATATTGATTGAGGTTACACAAAGTTTACCTTATAATTATATTATACCATATTGTTAACCCTAGGTAAAATGACCTAGGATATAACTGTTTCAAAAGACAAGTTTTCGACGTTTTGTTCGCTTCATTTAATCAACCAATGAACAATTTAAAAACTTTCTTGATACCCCTTGATTTTTGTTGACACTTACAATTAAATACATATACCTACATATGTATCAAGCACTCGACACTCATATCAAAACCCCTTCAAATATAAATCAGGCATCAATCATCACAGCCACTTAAAAGTAAACCATTCTAAAAAAAATCAATGCTCTTTAAATCGCCGAGAACAACACCATTTATGGCACTAAGATAACTGAATCGATGAGGATTGTTATTCTTAATAACCAAATCAAGATGATGTGAAGGTATGGTCTACAGCACGAATTAAAGTTGAAAGAAAGTGAACACAGTCGTGTTCACTGTATACAAAAATTAAAATCCATCGTTTTTGTTCTACCCACAACAACAAAACAAAGAAAGAATAGTTTTTTTACAACTTAAAATAAAGTTTTTTTATTGGTGGCAACACGAAAAAGCTGACCTACTTTTGGTGCCCGTTTTCATTCACCCATTCATCATCTCCTTAAAACTATAACTAATGAGCATTCAGTGCATTCGATAAGCAGTTCATCAGCGTCGTTATTTGTAGATATTTGAGCCTCATCCTCGAAAATGTATTGCCCGCCACAACGACACCGGTAGGTTTTTATAGTGCTCTCTATCCCATCGTCATCAATGAAAGTCCCAGTATCTAAATCTTCTACTCGCAGCCGATCGAAAACATTGTTGTGCAATTGAAATCGATTCTGACACAATTCGGCATCGTAAAGCTTGCGTTTAGTGGGATCTTTCAAAGTATTCCATGCGGTGTTAATCCGATGGAAGAAGCATGCATCATCGTCGTTGTTTTTGTTCAAAGATGATGACGATGACAAGGTGTCGGAGAGGTCATTCATCTTATCCGGGTGGTATTGCAGAATGAGTTGCTTATACTTTTGCTTGATCTCTTCCAAGGTGGCACTCTCATTGCACTGAAGAATTTCATAAAAATTTGCAGTTAACGACATAATTCTGGTGATTTTCGAAATAACTGGCTTGCCCTGGTCGTTCTTTTATCAGAAAAACTGAACACACAATACGAACTGAGAACAGGCTAACTGTTTGCATTTGCCCTCTTCTCTCTAACGTCGCGGCTCACGACACGGAAGCAGCCAAGGCCCTGAAAGGAGATAATTGAGGAAGAAAATGATACGAATGTAAGGAAATGGGCTTGGCTATAGAATTTGCTTCTTAATTTTAAGGGTGCTGATGATACAATATGTTGAATGAAAACTAATGCCCAAGGTGCAGGAATAAAATGGGGTTAAGGGATACAAGAAAAAAATGAATGTCAAGTGAGCTACAACTTCCCATCGAAGAGAAGATATAAAATATAAAACCCCCAGAGAATATTGGTTCGTTTCACCCTATTCGTTTATTTATAGTTTATTTGGACAAAGGGATACGAATTAGAATAAATTGAAATAAAATAATTGAATAACTTCAGGAAATAAAATTCATATTCATTCGAGACATGAATAACAATTATAATTTGTCATTGAATGGCTTAACTTACCGTAAAAGGAAGTTTCGTTCGACGTTCCCAATAAAAATTATGAAAGGAATACCGTGGTGGATGAAGGGGTTTTTTAATCCAAAGATGGTTCCCTTTTATTTTAGATAAAATGCGCACTTCACGAATTAATGGACATGCGATTTGTTCGGATTGACACTTTAAAAATTCACACCAAAGTGCAATGTGTTTTTTTTAGCTAAAAGTTTTAAAGTGCAGACATTTTTTGTATTACTTTCAAAAGAAAAAAAATATTTTTATATTTTGTAGGCAGAGTTCGAAGCGAAAGAGCACCGATACCGACGAGACGGCACACGAAAAGTTTGCAGAATGAAATTTGTGAAGTTTGGAAAACAACTGGAAACTGGAATTGAATTGCTGAACTGAGACGATGAGGAAAATGGTTCAGGCTGAATAAAAGTTTCCATTACACCCTGCTTAGATTGTGGCTGCTCACTACGTAGTGAATAGTCAAGTCGTGTCTACACTCTTCCGGCCTTATTTATTAACTCGTTTTAGCGACGCAGTAAATTTACTCCGACTTTACAACGCCTCTAATCCTGAAAAACTTATTTATAAAAAAAATAAACGAGGATAAGAGGCGGAGTAAGCTAAAACTTGTATATAGTAGGAATAAAGCCGTAGTAAAGCCGTTTTAGTATCTAAATGTCATCTTGACATGACATTTCAGGGCTATTCTGGCGTTGTGAGGGCTCACAACTCACAAGTCACAAGCCTTTGTGAGGATGATTTCTTGTGAGGTTGTTGTGTGGTTCTCAAAAGGAGATCACAATTTCGATAGTTTTTGTGAGGCTCACAGTTGTGAGGGTACGAAAACCTCACAAAATCGATTTCACCTTTCCTTGAGGTTGTTGTGACTTGTGAGTTATCAGTGAGGTTTGCCAGAATAGGGCTGTGAAACTATTAAGGAGTGTAGAATAAATTTTTTTATTTTAAGGCAAAATGGATTTAAACGCTTTAGCTGTAGAAAGAAGAAGGCCAAAGCAGTACCAAATTCGTTTCAATCCCATGACACTGAGGGCCAGTTGTACAAATATTTAAACCGTGGTTCAGCAATTTTTATCCACCGATTTCGGCGGATTAATTGAGTTTCAACAGTGGTTTACTGTTCAAGTGTGTGATAATAACCAATTACATACTTGAAACAGCGTTGAACCTTAGTTAATCCGCCGAAATCGGTGAATTAAAATCTTGAACCGAGGCTGAACCACTATTGTACAACTGGCCCTGAGGGATGAAGATTTCCGCTCAAAGAAAATATGTAAAAATTAATAGCCATAGCTGGGTCTTCCCTAAGCGATGATCAAAGAGGAGGGCATATCTCAATTGATTTGCAAGTTATGGCAGATATAAGGTATTGGGGACGCAATGAGGTACAAAATCGAATGGAGAAGAAATTATTTGCTCTTTCGTTTTGATCTCTCTTTGCAACTTTTTTCAGTTAACAAACAGGAAATTTTTACAATTTGTGAAAATTTGTGTAATTTTGCTAATACCACCAATAATAAATGAATAATTGTGGAAATCAGCTGGGGTTTGTTTACGTTTATAATAACCAGAGTTTTAGATTGGTCATTTTTTTGATAATATAAGCCGTGTTTTTTTTGCAAGCCCGGGGGGAATTGGATGAAAAAAAGCGACGTCGGTGCTAAACAATTAACATGTTAAATGCAACAACAACTAATCCCGGAGAATTCTCGGGGTTTAACTTAAGCGCACCGAAAAACTGTGTTACCGGCATAAATTGCATACATGTTATCGATAGTTTGTATGAAAACTCCATGTTTTTTACTGTCATGGCGTCGCTAATCCCCGCTGTCGTTTTTTTCAACCAATTCCCCCCGGGCTTACAAAAAAACACGCCTATATTTGACATAAGGAGGGTTTAGCTAAAACCACCAAGAAAATATTTTATAAATAAGAATTTGTTTGACGTGGCGTAAAGACGGAGTAAGTGCTTCGACTCGGTTTAATTATTCCGAGGTTGAAGCAAGTATTAGAGAAAACTAATAAATAAGGCTGGAAATTTTTCAGTCATGTGCATCGCATACCAAAATGAGGTAATTTCGTAAATTACAGAAAAAGTGTTTTCATTGCAAATTTGCTAATTTCGTTTGACAGATAATTTCATTTTGAATTTGATTTGTCAGTTAATAGCTTTTTTTTGTTGTGTTCTCTTTCTGTAGCCGTGTTTTTTTGCAAGCCCGGGGGGAATTGGATGAAAAAAAATGACGTCGGTGCTTTGCTAGGGTTTTAGCTGATGTTTGGAGAGAAAAGTGGCAGCTAATATTCAGCGCGATCTGCGTACTAAGCTTAAACAATTAACATGTTAATGCAACAACAACTAATCCCAGAGAATTCTCGGGGTTTAACTTAAGCCGGAACCACATCTATCTCGTTTGGTGTGTTGTGGTCACTGATCTCTATATACACTGGATAGTGTATTCATACAAAATTTTTGAGGCAAAAATATAGTCGTGGCCGGTACCCTCATATAACAGTATAACAGCGGCGCCAGCGGAATGGATGCTACTGGACCTGCATTTTCTTTTATTTTTTTCAATATTTACAGCCGCAATGCTTCTTGACATCAACTGATATCAAATAAATGCTCAATTTCGGAAAATATCTTCAATCTCTTTCTTCGTTTGTATAGAGCGAGATATGAGGTCGTGGCCGGTACCCTTTAAAAAACTTGCCTCACAAAAACTGTTATACACTATAGGCTATTCACTATCCAGTGTATTATAGAGATCAGTGGTTGTGGTGTGGAGCGGTGTGTCGTTGTTCTCTTTCTAACAAATAGTAAACTACACATCGTGGTATGGTGCAATCGAAACAGAAGCGATGAAATAACCTCATTTCCAATACAAATTTATATTTCGAAATGATGTAATTTCAACCAAATTTGAACGAAATATAAATAAAATTCGCTGTGAAACGAAAATAGTAAATTTGCAATGAAAACACTTTCTGTAATTTATGAAATTGCCTCATTTCAGCTCCAGTGAAAACGTAGTAATGCATGCATTCCACTTGGGTGTGTTCATCGAAACAGAAGCGATGAAATAACCTCATTTCCAATACAAATTTATATTTCGAAATTATATAATTTCAACCAAATTTGTACGAAATATAAATAAAATTTCCTGTCAAACGAAATTATTAAATTTGCAATGAAAACACTTTCTGTAATTTATGAAATTGCTTCATTTCAGCTCCAGTGAAAACGTAGTAATGCATGTATTCCACTTGGGTGTGTTCATAAAGTTTTTATATAAATTTCAACCAAATTTGGTTGAAATTGCCTCGTTTCGAAATGTGAATTTTAATGGGAAATTCAATAATTTGGAAATTTTCATCGAAATAACCTCTTTTGCTCCAATAAAAACGTAGTTTAAGTTGTTGATGTATTAACGTAAGGCCTAATTCACATAGAACTGGCTTAAAGTTTTGCAGCCTTATTTATTAACTCGTTTTATCGACGGAGTAAATTTACTCCGACTTTACAACGCCTTTTATCCTAAAAAACCTATTTATAAAAGAAATAAACGAGTATTAGAGGCGGAGTAAGCTAAAACTGGTACATAGTAGGAATAAAGCCGTAGTAAAGCCGTTTTAGTATCTAAATGTCAATTTGACCTGACATTTAGGGTCAGTTGTACAATAGTGGTTCAGCCTCGGTTCAAGATTTAAACTCACTGATTTCAGCGGATTAACTAAGGTTCAACGCTGGTTCAAGTATGTAATTGGTTATTATCACACACTTGAAGAGTAAAACACTGTTGAAACTCAATTAATCCACCGGAATCGGTGGATAAAAATTGCTGAACTACGGTTTAAATATTTGTACAACTGGCCCTTAGAAACTAAAAAGGAGCGTAGAAGAATTTTTTTAATTTGTTTGTTACTCATTGTTAGACAAAATGGATTTTGCATTTATAATAAATTTAAATTCTTTAAACGTTTTTGCTGCAGCAAGAATAAGACTATAAGCAGTACAAAACTCGTTTTAATCTCATGGCACTGAGAAAAATGGGAAAAATGTGAAACAATTAATAGCCATAGTTCGGCCTTCCCTAAATGATGATGAAGTATCTATGAACATTTAAGCAAATATATTTGTTTTTATCGTAATCTGCAAATTATTTATTCGTTTAGCTTTTGAGAACCATTCCAGTTTTCAGGCCGTATTCTTTTATTTTGTTTATCCATTTATTTCGTAAGAAAAACCATCAATAATAATTTCTTAAAATGAATAATTGTGGAAATGTGGGGTTTGTTTACGTTTGTAATAACCAGAGTTTTAGATTAGTCATTTTTTTGGTAATATATTTGACATTAGGACGGTGTAGCTAAAACTGCCAAGAAAATATTTTATAAATAAGAATTTGTTTGAGGTGGCGTAAATACGGAGTAAGTGCTTCGACTCGGTTTAACTATTCCGAGGTTTAAACGAGTATTAGTGAAATATAATAAATAAGGCTGTTAGTGTGGTTCTGGCGTGGTTGCAACATATGTCACTTTGTGTAATTTGCATGGGACAATACACACACATATGAAGAGACGAGGATATGGTGTGCCCTGTCATTGCCACGCAATCTTGAAAACTCTAGTGGCCTAGATAAACGTCACGCCACAATGAAACTCATTCATATGTCAAACCAAATCAAACCAAAAGAAAATGAGCATGAGGGATGACTATGAATTCAACATTGAATTCTGCGATGAGATCCAGATTTATGAAAATTTGTATAATTACAGGACCCAAGCAACACATAAACTCTTGAAGAGTACTCGAAACAATTTTATCAGCTCTTAACAAGCTATTATTTTAATCTTATTAATACCATACAACTTTATAACCTGTTACTTTGATCTATAAAAGTGTTTTTTATTGTAGCTATTGAAAATACGTCTCTTAAACATCTTAAAGACCTCCATGATAAATATTTCTATTTAGACTCTTTGTAATACCTCTTAAAAACCTTTTAAATAGGAGGATGTTCAAAGTGCGCTAAGAGTTTATATTTTTACTCTTTCAAATACATCTTAAAGATATTTTGGGGATGTTTTTATAAAAATGTCTTTACGAAGGCTTACAATTTTATCTTTAAGTAGTTTAATTTTTCTCTTTGGTTGGAAAAAACAAGTTTGTGTTTGACGTTTCTGAATCGCGCTTCTGTTGTTTTTGTATTTTTGGACTATCAAAATGAAGAAATTAAAGAAAAGCTGTTTGGAAACTTGGAAATTAAAGAAGAATTCAGGCAGTTATAAAAGACTAAATGCAAAAAAAATTGGTGATCAGTTTTGTCAGGATGTAGTCAGGACGTCTTGTGCTCATCAAGATGCAACATTTCATCAAAATGTCCTACATACGAGGACGAAAAAAATCAATCTTTGTTTGCACTTTGTTTGCACTTTGTCGACACTTTCTTGACTCTACTTTGAATAATTTTTTGGTGATATCTTAATGTCTGTTCGTTAAGAGGAATCTGACTCTAGGAAAAAATTAATATTAGACAGATGTTTTGAAGACTTCTTAAATAATTCTTTAAATGGTTTTTCAAATAGGTAGTCTTTTTATATAAAATACACATATTTTTGTAAAGGGTGACATTGTTTAACGTATATTTTAGATAAATTTTATTGATTAGATACAACATTACTTTAATGTTTAATATTTTATTTACCTTAAATTAAATTATCCATTTAAAAATTTTTAAAAATTTGTTGCGAAGGCAAAAATAAAAGGTCAAATTTCATGATTTTTCCAAAAATAAATTAATCCACTAATATCTAGGAAACATTTAATTTGAATGTAAAAAAAAGTTCTAGAAAATTAAAATTTTGTCTATAAATATAAATCTAAAGGCTTAAATATTAATTAGACCCTAATTTTATTTACCTACTGAATATTCTTTTCATAACAAAATCATTCAGTACATATACAAAATTCGATTTACTTGGAAAAATGAGGCACCCTGTAGGTACGAATTATTTCTGATGGATCATGGATGCACCAAATAATTAATTCGGAATATATTTTATTTCGTTGTGGAAAGAATATTTATCAAGTATTTATATAATATCTAATTTAAACTGTTGTTTTGTACATTATGCCTACACTTTTACTTGTATGGTAACATTTTAAGACAGCAAAATGTGTTTTCTTTTTTACCGTCAGAGAATTTTGTATTACTTTTTTTTAATACTTATGTGTAAATACATTTCTGTTTCCAGGCGCGTTAATTTTAAGTGGGGTAGAATATTCGATTTCATAGTAAATCTTTTCTTGCAAAGCAAAATCAAATCATTAAAGCTGGTAAAATGTGTTAAAGCCCCTTATAAAATCAAATTGTATATAAATGAAAATAAAGAATTGGTCAATAGTAATGTCTCCATTTTTTTTTATTTTATGTTCATTGCGTTTCATTTAAATTGCATTTAATTTGTATTTGTATAAAAGAGAAAGAAATTAATTCTTTATATTTTTCTCTCTCTCCAAGTAGGTACACATTATTCACTTTAAAAAATCATCTTCAAAACCATTTGAAATCTTCTTCAAAGATCAACAATCTTTATAAGCTCTTTCAAACACGTTACTTAGAACTCTTTGTTCCATACAATAGGCTCCTCCCCTTTAGGCCCTTTTGGGTCTTAATGACCTCTTCAGGACTTTTTGAAGAGTTGAAATCTCTTGGAAAATAAATCTTCTAGATATCTATAATAGGTAATTGTGTTGCTTGGGGAGGGCAGATTACTGCAATAGAAGCTTGCAAGACCAAACATGGCAGAAGATAGCCCAAAAATTCAATGCAAATGGTAGGTATTTTTTTAATTTCATTTATTTTTATTCTTTGTAAACTTGCGCCCAGGCCCCAACCACAAACTACTGAGCATTAATTATTGGTTCATTGATTACTTTGGAAACGCTCAGGATACATGTTCAGCTCTCGCATTACGTTGAATGCACCACTACTTTTCCCTTTTTCCAACCACAAAGGGTGTACCCAGTACCTTCTTTGTTTTTGTATCTGATTAAGATACATGAGGTCAAAAAGATCATCGTCCCAAAGCATTTCTATGTTTTTTTTTTTACTGGCAATAATTTTTCAAAAAAAATCAGGAGGAAAACAAAACAAAACAACAAGTTTTTATAAGTATGCACTTTTGCTTACAACAATTTAAATTAATTCATCAAAAAGAGATCTGTCAAAAAGAGAACTGTCATGTCCATTCACTGTCACTTCTGTGTGAATTGAGTTCATCACACCCACTTCATGCCCGTTGCAGACCTTAACCACACCAGCACCATAAGCCAGTTCTGTGTGAATCGCGCCTAAATCCGCTTAGCTCCAATGTCATGTTTTCTACCAATTCTATAGGGGCTTATAAAAAAACACGACTCAAAAAAATCTTCATATTTGTTTCCTACTTAACTTTTTAAACTTCCCTACTTTACAGACCAAAGTAATTTAAAACTAACAACACGCCCTTATATTTCCAATAATCATTTTTCTAAAAAAAAAATACAAACGTCAACAAACGCAGCTGACGGCCACTTCTGACAAACTAAAAATTAAAAGTTTTATTTTTTTCGCTTTGCAAAGTTTTTCTACTTTCCTAATTTGAATGGATTATTTCTCACATTTTAAATCACAAATCAATTAAAATGCTTTCTTAAAAAAAATTTGCTCATCCGATTAGTTCTAATGTACATTATCATTCCATAATAAAAAAAAAAGAAAACCTTAAACAATGGCTGGCGAGTTAACACAAATCGAATTCTCAAATTTGGTCAAGGACGGCAACTGCACCTTCACCGACTGGCCAGACGAGAACGACGTAGTAGAAGATCAAATCAATGAAGTGCTAATGACAGAGGATATGATCAAGCAAGAGCCAGAATTATTAGTAGACTTAAATAACCCCGATGAGGAGCATAAAATACGTTCGTTTCTCAAGAAAACCAAAGTCAATGACGAAGAAAGAAAACAACTCAATTGGCTAACTTGTCTGCTCTGCGATGAGCGTTTTTTATCCACCAAAGAACTATCACTACATGTGTTAGAGCACACAAAATCCGAATTGAAAGAAGATCTCCCAAAGGAACTAACCAACCGCCAAGCACCGAAAACTCAATACACTGGATTCTCGAGACAGGAACTACTGCAAGACTATGTAAACATTGCCGTCGAGCTTGACGGAAAGGCTACATATACCTGCAAACTTTGTCCCAATAAGGTATTTGCGCGGCAGGTGTCCATACGGAACCACATGAGAATCCACGAAAATCCCACATATAAGGAACGGTCCTGCCATGTCTGTCACAAGACGTTTCTAAGGCGAGATACGTTGTTGGTTCACTTAAGAGTTCACAGCGATGAACGAAAGTACAAATGTGAAATTTGCGAGGCTTCCTTCACACATTCCAGTTCCCTGGTCTCGCACAAACGCATCCACACTGGTGAAAAGCCTTACGTGTGTTCTATCTGTAGCAAAGCGTTTCGCGAGTCTGGCCAGCTAACGGCTCACAAAAAGACCCATTTTGAAAAGCTTTTGCAATGTCCCAAATGCGACAAGAAGTTCACCTCAAATAAAACACTTCGCGGCCACTGCCGTACCCATACCGATGAGCGTCCTTATTCGTGCTCCTTCTGTGCAAAGATGTTTCGTTCCAGTACAAGTCTGACAACTCATCTGCGAGTGCACACAGGTGAGAAACCGTACAAATGCGAGATATGCTCCTATGCAACCAAACAGTCCGGCTACATGCGGACGCACATGCGAACCCATACCGGTGAGAGACCCTACAAATGCTCCTACTGTGACAAAGGATTCTCGGAGAGAAAACGTCTGGTAACCCACACCCGAAGTCATACGGGTGAACGTCCATACAAATGCATATATTGCGATTCGGCATTTGCTCGGAATGATAACCTCAAGTATCACCTGCGAACGCACACCGGTGAACGGCCATTCGAATGTGCTGATTGTGGAAAACGATTTACCCAACGTACAGCGCTTCTAGTTCATCAAAAGATACATACCGGCGATAAGCCCTATTCTTGCCCCCATTGCGATATGAATTTCCGCCAAAGCGGAACCTTGGTCACTCATTTGTTGATGCACACAAACGAGCGACCGTTTAAGTGTGATCTCTGCGAAAGGGGATTTAGACAGAGGGCTTTATTGAAGCGACATGTCGCCAGTGCACATGGAGCTGTTATTGATAATTAGAAAAAGAAATACCAAATTAATTTTAAAAAAAGGGATGCTGCAACAAAGGATAGCATTTACGTATTAAGTAGTACATACAATATATGCATAATATAAAATAATATAAATAACTATTAAGTATAATATAATAATATATACAAATCGTGTGTCGATTCTAGTCTTGGTTTACAACATAAAAATAATTTTAGTTTGAGTGGGAAAATAAAAAATCAATTTGACATTGAGCAATAAAATTTATGTTTTTTTTTAAATTTATTCTTTCAAATTATTTGCATAAATTTATGTCTGCGATGGAAAGTCTTAAGGCAGTGATTTATTTAAATAAGAGATCATCTATCAGTCGAACTAAAAGTACTAAATTACACTTAACAGCGAAGTGGTACTAAGCAGAGCTTCATCGTGTCATCAATTTTCTTTTTAAAAAATTCAAACTAGGTTATAATTTATGTTATATTTAAGTTTTTAATATTTTAATGTTAAACACTAAAAATCAGATGCCTATATGTCTTAGTTTTTGAGAAAATTGAATACACAGAAATAATTTTCAATCCGTAGTTTAAGTTGCTCCAGAGATCTTTGTAGGTAAATAGCATAGCGTAATGGTTAGTGGGTAGGACTGTTGCGCCGATGTTCGATTCCCAGCCTGTGCCACCTAAAAACAGAAATGTTTTACACGGGTTACTGCCTCTTGCAAGGAATTGAAAAATCCACCAAAAGTATCTATTGTCATGAAAAAGTGCTTCTCAACCAAGCCGTTTGGATTCAGCAGAAAATTGTAGGTCCCCGCCATTCCCGCCAATAACACAGGAATGGTTGAGAGTTGTAAGCCACTTGGCCCTGCGTTCTACACGAGCTGTCGAACCACCCAATTTATTTATTTTAGTAGTAAAGTAGATTTTGGCATTTTCAATATTTTCGAAATAGATAGATAGATAAATTTGTTTATTCTCCAGATCAAATTACAACGTAAAGTTAACAATTTTAACATATTCTAGAATAATTTATAAAGATATGACATATAATGTCGTCTGCCTAAGTTTTTGATATGATATATGATATGAAGTTAAATAATAACATTTTCGATACTTATATAATTTTTTTTGAGTTACATATTTATATAAATTGATTATTTTAATTATTTAAATATACATTTTAATGCAATTCTTTGATATTGATAATGCTTTATACACTTTTTTTTGTAAATTTTATCAGCATTAATTTGAAGGAGTTTTGTTTAGTGAAAATAAAATTTTAAAGGACTTTTAGTTTAGTTAAAACATATTTTGTAGGACTTTTAGATTAGTTAAATCAAAATTAGAACGACTAAAGCTTTGTTAAAAATAGCAAATTTGTAAGGACTTTAAAGTTTAAGAATATTTTGTAGGACTTTTAGATTAGTTAAATCAAAATAAGTTATGAAAGGCAATTAAAAAGGGCTTTTAGTTTAGTTAAAACAGAATAATTATTTATTTTTATGACCAGCTTAGATCAAAATTTTCGAAATATACAACAAAACCATCTACAGGCGTATTTATTAAATTTTTTATTAGTTAGACAGTGTCCAGATAGTAAAACAAAAATGGAAATATGTATGCTTTATTTGATTAAATAAAATGTTACATTAGCCAAGGTTTAGACAACCGAGTCCGTTGTCTGAGTTAGATAGCACTTAGATATAAAATAAAAATGTTTATCTATATCTTGAACGGTTGTCCAAACTTAGACAACGTTTATAAATACGACCGCTAGTTTCTAGCATTCAACTAAGAATTAATAAGAGCATTTAATCTTAAGACTAAAAACAGTACATCAAATAACGATATATTTTTGAATCAATAATTCAACAAGTCCATATAAAATAGTGCTAAGTCTTCTACTTGGCTGATGTATTTCAGTAGATAGTATATAGAATTTGTATTATTAAAAAAACCTTCTGATATAAATAATTTTTTTTTTTTCAGAATCTTGAGTTTAAAAATAATTTTTTTAAAAACTTACTATTTTATTCATTCATTTATTAACAATCAACTGTACATAAAAGAAAACGACTTCAATTTTTAAAAAAATTAAAGAGTTGATTGTAGGTGTTACCACTGATTTTTAATAGATTTTATTTTATTAAGTTTTACAAAATTGTCCCTTCAGAATAATTAAAACGGCGTGATGGATTTTGCGTCACGTACAATTCTTTTCTTCCTTGGGCCCAACTTCACGTCCCTGAGTTTTGAAGCATAGGTAAATAAACTGTATATTTTCAACTGTTTATCAGAAATAATTTAATTTTGTACACTTACGCCCATATTATACACTCGACTCATCCAGAGTAAAACATAAATCCAGATGTAAATTATAGATTCAGGGTAAATACATTCGGATTTAAATTTTAATGTAGATGTATCGAGTAATAACATAAATTTGTTCGATTTATTTTTGTATTTTTTTTAAAGAGCCTGTATTTTTTGAAAAGTGATGATAAAGATGAAACAAAAAGCCTTCTAAAGCTTCATGTGTTGTCTTTAAAGATACCATTACTGTGCAAACATAAAGCCTTAACAATACATTCGCCAAAAAAGTGAAAAAGTACAAAAGTGAAAATTTTCAAACTTATTTTTCGATAGTTTTTCCGACTGGAAAACTTAAATTTTGGTTTGAAAAAAAAATTGTATGCTTTCACAAAGTAACTGCGCTAGCGGGAACAAAAATATTTTTACTTTTGTAATTTTGCTAAAAGTGGCCAATATAAGGTGTGTTTTATTCATTGCTGCATAGCCAGCGCAGCACAAGTCTGAATAAAACGATCATTCACTCTATACGTTCATTTCAATAATTGAAAGCTCTATCGCCAGCACAGCCATCTTTTTTTTTTACTGACTTCTTTTTCACCAGCAATCAAATTGTTTTTGTTTGCCTAGGGAAATTTTGCTGTGCTGGTAACGCAGCAATGAAAAAAACACACCTATAGTTAAAGGATCCCCCATACCAACGTGAATCTGTCGCGACGACGAAAACAACAAACAACGTGTTGTTTTCATTGACAACCACGTATTAGGTGTGTTTTATTCATTGCTGCTTAGCCAGCGCAGCACAAGTCTGAATAAAACGAAAGCTCACTCTATACGTTCATTTCAATAATTGAAAGCTCTATCGCCAGCACAGCCATCTTTATTTTTACTGACTTCTTTTTCGCCAGCAATCAAATTGTTTTTGTTTGCCAAGGGAAATTTTGCTGCGCTGGCTATGAAGCAATGAATAAAACACACCTATTGTTTATTGTTTTCGTCGTCGCCACCGAAAATTCGCGTTGGTGTCCCAAACCACTCCGGCTACCACGTCCCACGCTTAATAATTGCACCGTTTAAAAGCAGTCTTACTTCTTTAATTTTCCCTACCCAACCGACGAATGTAACAGAAGGTGTGTTCAATGAGGCTGTTCGGAACAGTTTAGAACACTTTAGAACAGAAAAGTACAAGATTTTGCTGTTCTAAACTGCTGGATTGCTGTTCAATGAGCTAGTTTGGAACACTTTAGAACAGGATTTTCTGCACTTGCTTTTGAGGTAGAACAAGTTAGAACAGATTTGTGAAAACTGTCAAAATCAGATGTTGTGATTTTTTTAATGAAAGTAGTTTGTTTTTTTGATAGATTTTATTTGAATCTCTGCTTAACTCTTTCAAAAGTGTATTTTAATCAATTCTGATTCTATTTTCATGAAGTAATTTTAGTTTTAAGACGTATATTTGTGAATTTGTGACAAGCATATATGCTCCGAAAATTTTTTGTTGCTTTTTTAGTGACAACGTAGGCAGCCATTTTCTGTTCTACCTTGTTCTGACGTTTTTCACGAATCTGTGCTGTTCTGTTCTGTCCTGTTCTAACTTTTTCCTCACTGAACAAACCTAGAAATACCAACACACCCTTATTTTTCCAATAAACTTTTCCATAAAACGTCAACAAAACCCAGCTGACGGCGTCTTTTGACTTTCAAGTTTCAAGAATTGAAAAATTTTTATCTTCGCCTTACCAAGTTTTTGTTTCTACTTTCCTAAATTTTAATGAATAACTTCTCACATCTTCAATCATAAAAATTAACTCATCCGAAGTTCATTTTCATTTCATAATAAAACAAAAAGAAAATCTGGAACCATGGCTAGCAAGTTAACTCAACCCGAATTCTCAAAAAATAATTTGGTCAAGGACGGCACCTTTAACAACTGGCCAGACGGGAGGGTTGTGGACAAAAATAAACACATCATGTGCGAGGGTATGATCAAGCAAGAGTTATTAGCTGATTTAAACAACTCGGGTGAGGAACATAAAATATGTTCGCTCAAGAAAAACAACACCGATGACGAGGAGAGAAAACTATTCAATTGCGATGAGCGTTCCACCAAAAAACTGCCACTAGATGTGATGGATCACACAAAATCCGAATTAAAAGATCTTTCAAAGGAACTTACCCAACCCCAAGTACTGAAAACTCAACACACTGGATTCACGAGGCAGGAACTACTGCAAGGCTATGTAAACATAGCAGTCGAGCTTGATGGAAAGGCTACATATACCTGTAAACTTTGTCCCGATAAAGTTTTTACCCGCCAGCTGTCCATAAGGAACCATATGATGAACATCCACGAGAATCCTACTTGCCATATCTGCCACAAGACGTTCCTTCAGCGAGACACGCTTATGATCCACTTAAGAGTTCACGGCGAAAAAAATTACAAATGTGACATATGCGAAACTTCATTCACACATTCCAGTTTAATGGCCTCACACAAATGCATCCCTACTGGGGAAAAGTCCCACGTGTGTTCCATTTGTAGCAAAGCGTTTCGCGAGTCTGGACAGCTAACGGCTCACAAGAAGATCCATTTTGAGAAGCTTTTTCCATGTCCCAAATGCGACAAAAAGTTTACCTCTAATAAGACCCTTCGTGTTCACTGCCGTACGCATTCCGATGAGCGTCCGTACGCGTGCTCATCCTGTGGAAAGATGTTTCGTTCCAGTACGGATCTGAAGACTCATATGCGAGTGCACACAAGTGAGAAGCCGTTTAAATGCGAGATATGCTCCTACGCGACGAAACAATCCGGCTACCTGCGGAGGCACATGCGAACCCATACCGGTGAGAAGCCTCACAAATGTTCCTATTGTGATAAGGGGTTCTCGGAGAGGAAGCGTCTGGTGACGCACACCCGAATGCATACGGGTGAACGTCCGTTCAAGTGCATGTATTGCGATGCGGCATACGCTAGGAATGATATCCTCCTTTATCACCTGCGAACGCACACCGGTGAGCGGCCATTCGAATGTTCTGATTGTGGAAAACGATTTAAGCAACGTACAGCACTCGTTAGTCATCAAAAGGTTCACACCGATAATAAGCCCTATTCTTGTCCCCACTGCGACATGAATTTCCGCCATAGCGGGACTTTGGCCACTCATTTATTAATTCACACAAACGAACTGCCATTTAAGTGTGATCTGTGCGAAAAGGGATTTAGACAGAGGGTTTACTTGAAGCGACATGTCGCCAGTGCACACGGGAGTGTTATTGATAAGAATTCGGTAAAGGACGGCAACTCCACCTTCACCGACTCGCCAGACGAGAAGGACGTAGAGGAAGATGGTCACATCAATGGAGTTGTCATGACCGAAGACATGATCAAGCAAGAGCAGGAATTACAAGTTGACTTAAACAACTCGGATGAGGAGCATAAAATACATTCGGTAATCAAGAAATCTATCGTCGATGACGAGGAAGAGATAAAACTCAATCTGCTCTGTGATGAACGTTTTCTATCAACCAAAGAACTGTCTATACATCAGTTAGAGCACACAAAATCCGATTTGAAAGAAAATCTCCCAAATGAAATACCAATTTAATTAAACAAAAAACAGTATGCTACAACATAGGAGAGCACATTTAAGTATTTAGTGGTACATAAGTATTTACATAGTATACATTTATACAAATATACATATATAATTTCCCAGATCAAAGGATCGAATCCTAAATAAAAACAAATCATGTTTCGTAATAAACTTGTCACACTTAGATATACAATATATATTTATACATTTATGTAAAATATATAGGCATATCCTTCGTCTGCAACATAAAAGTTATTTTTTTGTTTAATTGGGACAAAAATAGCGTAGATAATATAATTTATCGGTTTGTATTTCTTCAAAAATTAAGCCGACCAAAATGCAACTGTGACTTGAGCTCGTTATTGCTTTATAATATCAAACTATTTACTGCTTGAAATTGAAGAACGTGATCTCGATGACATTTGCTTCCAAGACGGAGACGGCGCTACTTGCCTTACATGACTTTATTGGGACAACAATTTAGTATGAACAATTTATTTCACGCTTTGGACCGATAAGTATGCCGCTTAGATCATGTGATATCCTGTCTCGACTTTTTCCTTGGGGTCTACTTAAAGTTCAAACTATAGGTGGATAAACCGGCTACGATTGTAATGTAAAAGTTCGGACCCATCATCAACATTTTTTTAACCATGTTAGTTAAGGTCAACATTGAATATAAATTACGGTTCTTTGGATGATAATAAAAAGATAAACCGATAAAATAATTTGTTTTTTATTTTTGAAAAGTGAACCTTTGTCCGTTGTTGTTTCACTAGATGAGTCTTTCAATTAAACGATAAAGTAGCCACGAACTAGTTGATTGATTAACATTCTACATACAAATATTTTACTTTCATGTCGCAGGAAAAACTTTCTTAAGATAGATGTGAAAAGTCCCAACTAACCGGGAGTTAAATGTTGAGGATTTCATAATCGGCATAATTACATTCTATTTATTATTTCAGACATGGCGAAGTACCTATCTCGTCGTATAGTGTCGGCATCGCTAAGTACCTCAAAACATTGGACAGTTACTTGCTCTATAGGGCAAGTATTCGTTTTGTTATTCAATACCGATTTTTTTATAATTTTAGAATGTAATGCAAAATAGCTCAAACAATATTGCATTTAATTTTTTTTAAATACATAATTCTTTAAAAAAATCTCCGTTCTTTAGTATTTTTGTTTTGCGGTTTTGACGTTTAGTCTTTAAATTAACATTTATAATTCTCAATTATAGTTTTCAATGATAAATTACAATAACAATTGAACAAAAAACATTATTCTTAAGTTTCCACAACTAGTTCATGAATATAAAATTTTTATGAACCTTGTTGAATGCATCAGAGTGTATAATCTTATAAAATTATTCTTTTCTCAATTCTCGCAATATGGTCATTCACATAGCAACATTATATAAATTTAGTACCTACTTGTTGATTTTATCCAATAGTGTAGGCGATTTGTAAAATGATATAATCTTTAAAAAAATCAAGTGGAACTAGGTGGGTGACAAATAATAGAGTTGAGAACGCAAAACTTTAAAAAAAAGCAAGATCGCATACACAATTTGGTAGACACTTCATCATTTTTGTAAGAAAAAAAAGTCGAATAAACAAATCACTGGGAAACACAACATTCATGGCACCTCGTTGACTCACTTTCTTAGATTTTGTTCTTATTTCTCGATGGGAAATTCCCCAATATGAACATAACACATCTTAAAAATTAACCGATACCTACATACATATATACATTTGGTATTTCTTAATACATACATAATGTATTACCTATCATTCTCATTCACTAAAATCTAAAAAAAACAATAAACAAATAATTTAGCTTATTTGAAACCACATTGTTGATCAGCCGTTGATGTCGATGATACATTTTTTTAAATTTGTTTGTTATCACAACTTTAGTAAGATGTTGTTATAAATTAAAAAAAAATATATGTAGGTACATAAAAATGCGTTTCAAATTTTTAATTACCAACTTATGTAATCTGTAGTGACCTTTTCTGTTGTTAATACGGAAGGCCTTTCGCCAATGAGCAGATGAGCAAAGCTTCATGAATTCTGAAGTTTGTGTGTTAATACTTTATGAGTTATGGCGCTGTTTAGATTTGGAAAATTGAGTATCACGTGAGGAACGAAAACAATATCAAAATCGGACTCATGACTAATGTTACTTCAATGTGTGGAATATTGAAATTGTTGTTGTTTCATTGTTTTTTAAGGCTCCTCAAAGTTTCTGATGAAACTCACCATTCCGGACTCAATTTTAACAGCCCGTTTTTATAAATATTTTGTTATGTATCTAGATTAGAATGTGGTCTTGCTGGTGGAATATGTTGCGCTTCGCTTTTGTAACGGTAAAAAATTGATTTAAACTGTTTGGAATATGAATTTACACGTCTGGCAGGTGTCAGACGTCGCAAAATGAGTCTGGTAAGGTATTTTTATAATGGGCGGGTTCAATAAAAATAGCTTAACATCTGAATTTTCAGATTTCTGAATTTATGTCGTTGAACGCAAAAAAAATCTGAAATTTCAGTCGAAAGCCATTGTGTCAAATTCCTGCATTTACCTAAAGGATTTACATTGAAGCGAAATAAAATAGAACTTTAATTACATTTGTAAATTAAACGTTGAGAGTGAGTAGTTGTGAGGATGAAAATATATGTAACTAAATCAGCAACAGGTCTCATTACCTTCATTAAAAGTCCTTTTATTGATATGTATGACTTACAAAAACATAGAAAAACTTTCCAAACATCAATTAAAAAAGTTGTTGATTTAAAAATTCACTAAACAATAAACAAAAAGTTCCTTCATTTAAATAAGTATTAAATTTTCATGACAAAAACTAAGCTTTTATGTGTGCTTTTGGCACTACCCCCACTACAAACAACTTTCATCTGAATTTTCAGATGAGAATTTCTTGTCTGAAAATTCAGATGAAACGTAACTAAACGTAACTAAAAGTCACTAAAAGTCATCTAACTTTTTATGACAGCTGGCCAATCAGAAGCTCTAAAAATTCAGAATTCTGAAAATTCAGATGTAAAACGTAATGCATTGAACGTACCCAATGAAACAAATTTAATATGAGGACCTTAATTCGGAAAAAAAAAATTAAAAACAACGGTAAAAATTACACCATTATATAGCTTTTAATACCTATACTGTTTTTTTCTTAAACATTTTATTGTAATTAAGTACCAATTTATTTTTAGTATTCAATACTTTCATCAATTTTTATTCGAACGCTAAAAACTAGATGGTTCTATATCATTTGGTTTTTGAAAAAACTAGATGGGCAAATGTCTTTTGGTTTTTTAGAAATTACGAAAACTGTACTTTGTTCATGAAACATTTTTGCACGTAAGGCCACCTCAAAATCTTTCCTTTTTAGCAGTCCTATTTTTTGTCTCATTCTACAGGCTGTTTGCAATGGAACATTAATAAGTCTGACAGGTATCTGATGTTGCTAATTACTGACTTAATATTTATTGTGATAAGTTTCATAATTTTTCAGAACCTGCAAAATTGAGGAATGTTTTTAAAGAACAAAACCAATATTGTGTTGTAATGGTTTTTTTCGACTTAGCAGTCTAAAAATTGAAGTGGAAAATAAACCTGGACCATAATTTCAGTTCACTGAGTCATTTCTATCAATTTATTAGGATTTGGTATGGACAAGTTAAGAAATTCTAATAGGTTGAAGTTAAGCTTAACCAATCAGTAATTAACATGTATAAGTGAGTGACGCATAACCTTACTTTTTTGAGCAAATCCTGGTCAGCCAGGATAAACCAGTGCCCCGGAAGACTTTCAAAATATAAAACGTGAATTTTTTCCCTTTAATTTGATGTAGGTTTTATTCTTCAAATCGATGGGTGGGAACACCCCTAAAAATTACCTTATTTTTTGGTCGGGCAGCCGGTAAGACCGGGCTATGGCGTGGACGACCAAGTATTTTTTATAACCTAATGATTATCTAAGGCACCATAAGCGTGCGTGGTAGGAATTTTGTATTACCGCCTGCCGGACTATTGCCTTATAACAACACAGCATTTTGACACACCGTGATTTACAGAAAGATTTTGTTTATTTATACATCACGAGTATATTGATTTTTTTTTTCTTAATTTGTTGCATACGAAGCCAAGTATGGCTTTTCACGTGTAATTCCATTTTTCTTTAAAAAATGTCCTTAAATTGTTTAAAAAATTTGTGGAAACCATATTAGGCTTCGTATGCAGTAAAGGGTATACAAAATTCCATACAATCGTCGTTAACATGGCTATATTATCTCAGTACAAAAACAAATTTAAATTAAGTATACATACTTAGAAAAATGTAACAAAATCCCAACTTTCATGCCTATGTACTTAAACATTTACCTATAGGTAAGGAAAATAAAACAGGAAGAACCAATACATAGCTAAAAAAAGGGATGTGGAAGGAGCAGCATGAAATATTCATAGAAAATTCATGCAGTGAGGGTTGCTTATTGAAATGGCTTTTTGGTGTAGCAAGATGTAATATAAAGACAAAACGAAGTCGAATTGCGATTTTACTTTTGTTACAAACAAAACAAATTATAGAAAAGTTTATTTCATTCCATTTTTTCAGTAAAACATGTAAAATATTACCTAATCCTTTAACTAGAAGAAACAAAAATTATTTGAAAACTATTGCTTCTTGCAAAAGAAAATTTTTAAAATCATATATATTTACATAAGTCTTAAAAATTAATTATTAATTAATTAATTGTTGGTAATATCGGGATATAATAAGTGCGGAAGGGTTGAGTGAAATATGGTCGCGATCGAAAAACCAAATAAGACCACGCCGACTAAATTCATACGATGATATGGAGTTAAACCAATGTTGAATTTAGAGCGCTATCGAAAAATTGAATTAAAACAAGCGGACAGAGGACATTATTTTAGACCGCGATCAAGGTAAATAAGCCTATTCCTGACGGTAGATTAATTTTGGAGGTAGAAAAATTCAAATCCCCAATTTTTAAGAAATTTGTTTAGCAGTAAGAGCTCAAGACAGACGTAATTGCGTCACCACCTTTTTATCATGTTATATTTCATCGAAGTTTTAGGCATTAAAATATCCGATTTCGGTTTCATTATTCCTAATTCCTAATTCCCATTCAACATGTCGAAGGCTGGAGTTTTTTTTTTATAAAAATTATATGTTGGTGGTTTTTCTGATACTGACTCTTCATACATTTGTTTGCTTCAATTATTCAAATCATAATATGTACACGTCTTTTACTCTATCGAAATTTTTATGAGTACTCCTTATATATTTACTCCTTATACTTTTACTTTTTTTCAATTTTCGTTAAATAAGTCACTATGAACTACATAAATCTAAAAATAAATGCACTACCACTGCATTGCACCGAATATAAATAGATAAACGACAAAACTGAGTTAAAAAGAAATGAAATAATCGATTTGTAGCAAAATATAGCACATCCAAAGTATTGGCTTAAGAGTCAATACGAATCGCAATCAAATTCTGGGAACTGTTTTATTTGTTAAAATTCTTAAGTATGTACGTCTAAATCGATCAATCAATCAAAACTATACACTCGATTCTAGAGGATATTTTAATCCCCTTAAAAAAATAAGTTTGCATTATTCAAAATGGAATTTTTGCATGTTCTTCTTTGGTCAGTAATAAAAATCTCTTTCCAGAAGTTGACCCTATTTATAGTGTATCAGAAGTATCTTAGACTCTCATAGTTTTCATTAATAACGTTCTTTGGTCACGGCAAGTCGCAAAAAGCACATTGACCCTCAGGTTGAACACCAATTACCAAATTTAACAGGTTGCTAATCACTTCTAAAGACTTGACCTTTAGTCGTTTAACACACAGGGATTTTCATTAAGTATATTAGAGGACAACGGTTCTAATTTCTTCAAACAACAACAAACTGTTGATTAAATAGTCATGGCTCTTTTGTCTACATAAACACACTGCCTACATATGTACATACACCATCGTCAAAATAAACACTTGTTTGTTGTTTCCAATTCATAGCTCTTTAAATAAGGCCTTGCAGTAATAACTGAACTAAAACAAACACGTAAATGTGTTTTCTTTAAATTAGGTATTTACCCTTTAAACCGCTCTGATATTATCTTTTTCAAAACCGCAATACAAAATGGAAAACTTTTACGTTAATATAACATTTATTATTTTATTTTGTTTATTTTTTTGTTGCTTTTCTAACAATAATAGATTTTTTTTGTCTTTTTGTTTAATGGCTTTTCTCATTCTTTTTTTTTTCGTTTTGAAAGCAAAATGATAAAAGATAGAAACATTTGGCAGGCGTAGTGCGTTTTTTTGTTGTTCTTATTCATATTTTCTCATAATTTTGTTTTTGTTCCTTCATTTAATTCCAAATCGTCTAATTATCGTTGTAATTTGTTGTAGCATGTTTGGATTAAAGATTTTAATCGACATTGCATGCATTACACCATTTAATAATTCTAAGAAACAAAAATAGAGAAATTACAAAACAATGAAAGAACTTATAACTACCCAGAGGAAAATAGGTCAATAGTGAATAATAATAAGAGAGAAAAACAATATAACAAAACTATCTTGCGTAGTGCTTGGTTTTAAGTGTTTTTTTTTCGATTTAGGTATATTGATTTTGTGTTTAATAAATATTGTTATTTTTTTAAATATGTATGTATATAAATATTTTGTTGCATATTTTCGATTTTTATGAATTCCAAATTTCCCATAAAATTCATAAAAAAAAAATAAACCTAGTGATTAAGTAAGTGTTTATTTATTTTTTTTTAAGTTTTATTTTGTTATTTATGTATATCGCAGTTTGTTTCCTCTGCAAAAGGAATTTAGAATTGTTTGTAACAAAAATAAATTTCAAAGTTTACTTAAATAATACAAAATGTACGTCTTATCATTTTTAAATAATAGTTTAAATAAAAAAAAAAAACTAAGAAAAACTATATTTATCTTTCAGATTCACGCGCCAATTATAATTTTTATTGTTGTATTATTATTCACCCCTATCACACAATTCGTCGGAGCTATTATTCATAAAAAGTTTTAAACGGGGAAGTTAGCACACCCTTTTTCAAATAATACATATTTCACTTGTGCCTTGGGTATCTTTTGTAATTCGTGCTTGTTTCGCTGAGAACATATTGCTTTGCGTACATTTGGTTTTAGTACAAGTGTCGTGCGAATATTTTGTTTGAACGCTTGTCAGTTTCCCTTACCACTTTCATCGATATGAATTTTTTTAAGTTTTTAAGTATGGTGGTGTTTAATTTTGTTTCAAATCTTTGTATTTTAATTTTTCGATTTTTAGATCTTTTTAATTTTCAAATTTTTATTATAAATTTTAATTAGGTACATTTCGTTGAAGATTTTTATTCGGGCAGAATAATGAATTTTTTTGTTTTTATTTTGAAATCCAGAATTTATTAATTCCAAACATACATATACATATGTACTTGTGTACCTTATACCTATAGGTTTACCTACTGAGCTAAGAATTTTGGAACTTTAATCTTAGCAAATAATGTTTTTTGCAAATTGTGGGTTATTTCTGGGATTTTGTTTCTAAAAGATATTTCAAAATTAAAGAATTTAGGTTATGTATGTATTTTCGAAATTCAAGTTTTTTGTAGTATGCATAAGTATTCAAATATATATATTTTCAAGATTATATTTCTGGTATACCTACATAAGTTAAGACATACATTGTCTTAAGTAATACTCAGACTGACATTGACTTTTTCTCTGATTTTAATGTAAATTGCTAATAAATTGATTGAAACTGATTTATAGATGATTGTTGGATATTTTTATAACAACGAATTATTGTGTTAAGAGGTGATAATTTTCTTTTTATTTAATTGCCTATTCTACTAATGTAATTTAGTTATGAAAAATTAGATTAATCTTAGTAAATATTTATATTAAAATGTTACTCTCCACATAAGAATGGCAATTTGAATTTATTATATTCATCAATGAAAAGATATAATTAATTTAGTAAATGTTTTGTTTTGTTTGTTTTCTGTGTTTAAATGGAAATGTTTTCAATCCCTTCATTGGCTTGCACATCCTTCTTTCATTAATTGTGTGCTTTGCATTTTATAGAACGAAAGAAAAGCTAAACCATCCCACCCCATTCACACAGACTTTACATATTTGCTTAAAATCTTATAAATTTAAAATTATACAATATAGTACTGTTACTTAGGTTTAATAATTATTAATAATAATAAGACGCTAAATGAATAGCGCACGCGATTACAATTATTTGCTATTTTGTGTGTGTGTGATATATAATTTTGTTTTTATTTATTAATGATTATTTTTTTTTATCCGTTTATAGCTACATTTATATTTTTAGTTTTTTTTTAAATCTTTTTTTAGTTGACTTGTGGGTTGTTTTAATAATTTTTTTATATAAATGACTCATCACTCTCTCTCTCTGTCTATCGCAATCTCGTAACATCACAAATTTTATTGAACAATTCAGTTTGCTATCGACGAGAGATTCTGTGCAACACCATTCACAGTCTTTGATTTAAGGACATCGTTTTCGTAGCTTAATACGGTTTCTCTGCCATTTTCGAACACCCTCTTGGTCATCATCTTTTTACCATTAACAAATGTTGTCGATGTTGAGGTTCTCTTCATGGCACCGCTCGGTGTGACGCTGCCGCCTATAGCCCCGTTCATTGAGGAGAAGGAGGTGAAGCTGTTCGATGGCATTAGGAAGTCCATCATCGAATAGCCGACCATGGGACTCATGAACGAGGCCATCATGTTATTTTGGGCCGGGTGCGAGTGACGATGTCCGGGGCCGCCTGCTGAACGATGATGGTGTCCACCGTTGCTGCCGTGTCGCCGACTCGGATGGTGTGTGCTGTGTACCTCGCGGAACAAATCCGCAAAAGGCGAATTCACTCCGAAGAACTCGCGGAAGACTTCGTCCGGAGGCCGGAATACGAATGGGAACCCGCCCATGATGTCGTACTCGTCAAAATCGTGCATACCGCCACCATTGCCGCCGTGGTATCTACGTGAGGTTCTGCTTCTTTGCCCGTCGCCAATGAGGCCTTCTTTGCCATATTGATCGTAGATGCGGCGCTTTTTCTCATCGGAGAGCACTTCGTAAGCCTCAGAGATTTCCTTAAAGCGAATATTTGCCTCTTCTAGGTTGTCTGGATTCTTGTCTGGGTGCCACTTTAGAGCTAGTTTTCTGTATGCCTTCTTGATTTCACCATCATTTGCTGTGCGTACAACTTCAAGTATTTTATAGTAGTCAACCATTTTTCTGGTTTATTTATTGTTGGGTTCCCTTTTCAGTGTGATTTGTGTGGCTTCTGTAATTACATGATTTAGTTGTGAATGATGGATAGACGAGAAATAGAGGGGAAGGAAAAATATAAAATAGAAAAATCTCGTACGTACACCAAGAATATCGAGCTGACAGCAGACTTAAGACTTTTTCTTGTACACGACGACCTTGCACCGCTCTTTGGTTTCAAGATTCGCAAACTTCCGTGAGAAATAAATTTGAATAGTTTTAATTCAGTTTTGGAACCACGAGATACTGTTCTTTTTTACAAAAAAAAAAGAATTGTTTGGTTGGAGGAAAATGTAATGGGAAAATAATTTTAATTGTAACACTCACTCTTCTCACAGCAGCATACAGGGGATTTCACTTGATTTTTTTTTGATTATTCGATCCGTTTAGAGATCTTTTTCTTTCTTTCACGCACGCAAATGTCAGTCAAACTAACGACAACCTATCGTTCTTCTGTTTCTTCGCGTTTGCTTGGGGTGACGAAGACCCAGAGACAACAAGATTTTTGACAAGTTGTTTTTTTTTTCGTATGAAAAATGGGATGATGCACGATACCCTTCTTTTAATATAGCGGTACTATTCTCGCAAGTGCAATACAAAAACTTGGGATGGTTTTTTGTTTGAATTTTGTTTTGCTAGAATTTTTTACAACACTTTTTGTAGGTGAAAAATCAATTCAGAAACGTTCTATTCAATGATAACTTATTTTTTTTTTATTTAATTGCAAAGCACTTTTATCGCTTTCGTTTTTAACTAGAATAGTTAATTCTTTAGAAATGAAAAATTATTCCATCGAGGACAAAGTGGTTCCGTTAATCCACTGATATGAAAAATTGACAAAAGTGCTGGTAGTTTGGTTGTGTTTGTTTTGCACGATATTGATGGATTGTGGATTGTGGACTGGAATGGAAGGTAAGCAGGTAGCCCTGTTTGTTGTTCAGCATATTTCAAACACTGAAGTTCTTTGCCAAAGCATATGGTATGTTCGGCATCTTTTTTTCCATAAAATATCGTTTGTCTGATAATTTCATTTTGAATTTGATTTGGCAGTTAATAGCTTCATTTTGCTGTATTCTGTTTTCCATACATCGAATTTTGTCATTTTCAATAGTTTCCAATGGGTTTCCATTATGGAGGCGGAACTGCACTTCAGCGACACCGTGCGCACTTTCGCATGAAACTGAACGAAACTTCATGTCGCGACATAGTTGGTCAGATTATCAACTTTGTCGCAAAGTGTCGCGCCGTGAAGTGCAGTTGTCGCTAAGTGCGATATAGTTCACACAAGTTCCTACAGATAAGTCGTGAAATTCAGTTCCGCTGAAGTGCAGTTTCGCCGAGTGCGGTCTTAGCTGAAAGCACCAAAATTTAATATTAAAGCCTCAACTACATAAGCCAAAAAAGTGAAAAAGTGCAAAAGTGAAAATTTTTAAATTGATTTTGTGATAGTTTTTCTGACTAGAAAACTTATAAAATTGATGCAGAAAGCTTAAATTTTGGTTTAAAAGGTTAAGCCTTAAGGCTTAACTACATAAGCCAAAAAGTACTGAAGTACAAAAGTAAAAATATTTTTTTTACCGCTAGCGCCGTTGTTTTGTGAAAAAGAATACACAAATTTGTTTTTAAACCAAAATTTAAGCTTTCTGCATCATTTTTATAAGTTTTCCAGTCAGAAACACTATCCTAAAATGAGTTTGAAAATTTTCACTTTTTTACTTTTTTGGCTTATGTAGTTAAGCCTTTAGGCGTGTTTTGTTGATTTTTTAATGTGAACATTAAGAAATTTTTCACATTAAGCCAACTTTTAACATGCAAATGCAAAAACAACAAGTTAACAGCACATTCAAACTTCAGTAACTCTAATGTGAACATTAGGGGTATTCCCGATCCGATGCAAACTGGTCGTACATACGTGCAAAGTTTTTGTTTTACAATGGGATTAGGGTATAGCAATTTTACATTTTTGCATTTTTGCAATGATACAAGTCCAGTTGCATCGGATCGGGAATACCCCTATTAACTTTCCAATGATTTTGCTTGTTATGTTGGTATCTTTGCATGTTTTCCAGGAAAATATGTTCGGTGAGTATTGTAGTTTTTAAAATATTTTGAAAAAATAACTTTTGTAAGATTTAAAATTATACAGCGAATTATTTTATTAAAAAATAACGAAATACATTTTCGATGATGCAAATAAAATTATTATAATAAAAATTATCATCCACAATTGTTAAATCATATATGACAAGATTCGAACAGAGTAATAGCTGTGTTTTATTTTCCCCGAGATCCGAACCAGATTGGATTTGCTTACGAAAATACATGTATTACAAAAACAACACAAGATCCAACTTTGTTTTGGATTTGGATTTCCAAATCCGTTTTGAACACACACCCTTAATTTGTAAATGTCGTCAGTAGTGTAAAGAAAAAAGACAACGGGTGTATCCAAATAAAAAAAACAAAAGGAAAAAAGAGTTGGGTATATAACAAGTTGTCACTGAGATCCTGGGTTGTTTTATTTTCATGATCTGATCTGGATTGGATCTGGGGGAAAATAAAACGCAGCTAATATTGGTTTTGGTAAGTAACCATTTTCAATGAACGCATCCACTGTGGGGCTTTTTTCAAGAAAGTGTGAGTTATGGCCAGTTGTACAATAGTGGTTCAGCCTCGGTTCAAGATTTTAACTCACCGATTTCGACGGATTAACTAACGTTCAACGCTGGTTCAAGTATGTAATTGGTTATTATCACACACTTGAACAGTGTAACAGGGGTATTCCCGATCCGATGCATCTGGTCTTGTATCATTGCAAAAATGCACTTTTGTAATGATGCAAGAGCAGTTTGCATCGGATCGGGAATAAAGCCTCAACTACATAAGCCAAAAAAGTGAAAAAGTGCAAAAGTGAAAATTTTTAAATTGATTTTGTGATAGTTTTTCTGACTAGAAAACTTATAAAAATGATGCTTAAATTTTGGTTTAAAAACAAATTTGTGTATTCTTTTTCACAAAATAACGGCGCTAGCGGTAAAAAAAATATTTTTACTTTTGTACTTCAGTACTTTTTGGCTTATGTAGTTAAGCCTTAACCCTAATATTTTTCAAAATAAAGTATTACAAGTAGGTATTCATTTTTACTATTATTTCAGTTTTTTATTTAGTTTAATAAGTTTTGTTCACTATTTTATCGTTTTAAAATCTCGAAACAACATTTTTATACCGCGGCAAATGACAGATGACCCGAGCAAATAGTGCCAACATTCCGATGCAAAATGTCTAATGAAACTGGAAAGCTAAAGAGTTTTGTTGAGCATTTCCTAATGTGAACATTAAGGGCCAGTTGTACAATTATTTAAACCGTGGTTCAGCAATTTTTATCCACTGATTTCAGCGGATCAATTGAGTTTCAACGGTGGTTTACTGTTCAAGTGTGTGATAATAACCATTTACATACTTGAACCAGCGTTGAACGTTAGTTAATCCGCCGAAATCGGTGAGTTAAAATCTTGAACCGAGGCTGAACCACTAGGGGTATTCCCGAAACGATGCAACTGGTCTTGTATCATTGCAAAAATGCAAAAGTGTAAAATTGCTATACGCTAACCCCATTGTAAAAAAAAAAACTTTGCACTTTTGCAATGATGCAAGACCAGTTTGCATCGGATCGGGAATACCCCTACTATTGTACAACTGGCCCTTATACTGTTCAAGTGTGTGATAATAACCAATTA
Source organism: Epistrophe grossulariae (assembly GCA_929447395.1). Classification (NCBI taxonomy): domain Eukaryota; kingdom Metazoa; phylum Arthropoda; class Insecta; order Diptera; family Syrphidae; genus Epistrophe; species Epistrophe grossulariae. The sequence continues at coordinate 32,604,618 of OV839567.1, read as the reverse complement.
CATACTAGAACCAGCGTTGAACGTTAGTTAATCCGCCGAAATCGGTGAGTTAAAATCTTGAACCGAGGCTGAACACTATTGCACAACGCCAATCAATGGAACACACCTAATTACACTTCGAGGAACTCACCTTGAGCACAGTACACATATTAAAGGTAATTATATTGCGCAGGTTGTCAAAGTTGGAAATGCCAAAAAATTAAAAATGGCTGTTCGAGTGCCCACAGGAACTCAACGCGCATCATTAGAAACAACAACAAAATATTGAAATTAGACAAGGAAAGGGGCACTGAATCCACCATTTTACCACCACAATACCTTGATTTTGACAGATGCGCAGAACTGAACAAAAATGAAAACGCTAATGATATTACCTTTAATATGTGTACTGTGACCTTGAGCACATTTATCGCACTGTACTTAAAACTTTGAATTGTTTGTCATTACTGTACTACATTCCACTTTCCAGTTTCCACAAACAAATATTTTATCAGCTGACTGTACCGTGTAGCGTATGAATAAACAATTTAAAAGAAAACCGAAATAAAAATAAAACATTTTTTAGCGAGACAATACATAAATTAAGCAATTGATGGTATGTATTAAAATGTTCAGTAAATCCGCATTCGATTGTTGGTCAGAAGAAGCAAAAGACCGCCCTATAATTACACTCTGCAAAAAGCTTGATTCCTGTCTGGGAGGTGGTGTTCCTCCAAAACTGATTACCGAATTTTGTGGTGCACCTGGTACAGGTAAAACTCAAATGTGGTAAAGTAAAACTTGTTGTTTTTCTTTTATAATTACATATTAAGTTTTGCATTTTGTTTGGTCATTTAAGTTTGCAATTATGTGTTAATGTACAATTTCCTCAAGAAGTGGGCGGAATTGGTGGTCAAGCTCTATTTATTGATACAAATCAGGGGTTCAGTCCAATTCGACTGCAAGGTGAGTAAATTATTTTATATGCTTATAAATTGGGGTTAAAAGTATAAAAATTATATGCCCGGGTAGCTCAGTCGGTAGAGCGTTGGACTTTTAATCCAACGGTCCAGGGTTCAAGTCCCTGCTCGGGCGGTTCTATTTTTTTATTAAAATTATTTTTCTTTTGTAGACATTGCACACCACTGTGCTGAAAGGTACCAGCAAACGTACAAGAAATTCCATAAAGAACAAGGGGTACCTACAGAATTTAACAGCACTAGCATTTTAAACAACGTGTCCTACATATACTGCAAGGATTACATAGAATTATTGACCTCATTGCAGACCGTGAAATGCACATTGGAATCCAAAAAGAATGTAAGAAGAAACTTTATTCTTCCGAAATGTATACCATTTAACAGGATAGAACAATTGAACAATTATATGTATTCAACTTGTAGGTAAGACTTCTCGTCATCGATTCATTTTCGTTTTTGTTTAGAAGTTTTGAGGATAATACCAACAGGACAAGGATAATTTATGAGGCTCTAACGGATCTTCAACAGATGGCCGATCAGTATGAGTTAGCGGTAAGGAAATTTAACGCCCTCGTTGATTTTTGATTAAAAACGAAACTATGATGGGGATCCTTTTTGCAAAAATTGCTATATAATATTCTTGCATTCTCCTAAGACTGTTTAAAGACGTTGCAATTTCACCTTCACGGCCTTTACCTACATATGTGTTGGCCTTGTTAAACAAAACTGATGAAGTTGAAAAACATCTAGGACAAGAAAAATTGTATCTATCGTTTTTTGGAAAAATAACGACCTTTAATATTATGAGATGTTCGTTTTTTAAATTCAGATTTCGATGATGGTGGAGGGATTACGATTTTAGAATGATTATTTTGTGTCATTTTGTCTGTCGAGCTGGTAGTGGTAACTATCAAACTGATGGCTGTCAATAAGTATTGGTGTATGTATATTGATGTCAGTAAAAAGAAAGCTGTAATGTTGATTTCCGATAGAAAAAATCAATTTTTTGTTTGCTAATTAGAAGCCCAAAATTTGTGTAGCAATGGGTAACCCCATTTTTTATCTCGAAAGATAAGGAAAATATTATTTTTCTCGAAAATGACTTACGATTTTGAAACCATTTTTTGTCATTTCTTTTTTTTGGACTCACATAATATTACGTTAAGAGCCAGTTTCACAGTGCACACGTAACAAAATAATTTTCCCATTTTGGCACTTTTGCCGCAGTTTTTTTTTCTGAGTAAACGGAAATCAAGTGGCCAACATGGGAGACTTAAGTGTCTCTTATTCCGATAAGTTTGCACTACAAAATTGTGCATTAGTTTCTACATTTGAAATCGAGTTTGAAACTACAATTTATGACAATTAAATAGGTGTAACATGCAACCCTATTGACTGGAGATGTGAAGAAGGGCCCTCCCTATCACTAATATCGAGGTGAATTTTTTGGTCCAAGTAATTTTGTTGTTGTTTCGTTTTCATGAAATCAAACAGATGCTTAAATTTACATTCCTGTACATAACTGTTAAGATTTGTGTGTACCTTTAGCTGGAATATAAAGTACATCGAAGTAGGTATCCTCTAAAATTCTTGATGACGTTAGCAAAATAAAAAGATATTTCTATTTCTTGGCGTGGCATCGAATGACGTAAGCAAACGTTTTCAATGAATTAACAAAAAAATAATACCTACAAAAAAATGTCTATTATTTATTTCAAATTTACCTAAATTTGTTTGTATAAGAAAAAATATTCAATGTAACCAAATTTCGATATAACGAATGCACCTTGGACATTATATTATTCGTTATACTGGACCACCACTGTATAATTTTGAGGTTGAAAATATTCGGTGAATAAATTTTGACCAGCGAAAGTTTCGTCGTCGTTCTGAATGTTTCGCGTTTTTTCAAAAAAGAGCTTTTATTCATACATAGATAAAACGAAATTTACACATTTTTCAAATTTTTGTAACGTTTGAAGAGAGTTTTTGGTAACATAGTTTGAACTTTTTTTTTTTAAAGTGCTGTCAATACTGATAAAAATAGATGTCGAAATTTTTTAGAAATTATGGAATAAAGATTTAAAACTTCTAATAAATAAGTTTAGGATTGGTTTTGAGGGTTGTTTTGTCTTATAGCGAGTTTTATTGGTAGAAAAAGAGCAATTCTAGATCAATTCTCAATACGAAAGAAGAGATCTCTCATGCGGTGAGAGATTCGATCTGAATACACAGCTGTTTCTGTCAAATGTAAAATATTTTGTTGTTTGTTATGAACTTGTGTCGGCTAGTGCTAAATTTAAAAAAAAAATAATATGGAGGAGGTTCATAACTTGGATTTCAAAAATTTGCTGGAGTTTTTGTTTGAATCGCAAATAAAAAACTACTGACAAAAATTTAATTGAAAGTTTAATTCATTGCTTTAGAGAGCAATTCTTTTAAATTTGAATGAAACTCGCTATTAATTTTTACACAAAAACTCTCAAGCTGTCAAAAGGGCGATGATATTATATTCTCTTAAAAATGTCGAAACTTCTAATCAAAATGTTTAGGGTTGGTTTTGAGGGTTGTTTTGAATTACATTTTGCACAGAAACTCTAAATCTGTCAAAAGAGCAATGATAAATGAAATTCTCTTAAAAATGTCGAAACTGCAAAAAGTTTGGGGAACGCATATTCACACAAACAGTATTCCGTATTATCTAATGTGAATGACACGCCCGACAAGATACTGAAATTTTGATTTTGAGGACAAAATTGTTAGTCAAGATTTTTTTTCTGGAATCAAAAAATTTATATTTATTTTAGTGAATCAAAAATATCAAAAATTCAATAAATAACAGCAAGCAGAATACCGAAGAAAATGTGATAGAAAGCAAGCCAGAAAGCGACTTTTTTGAGTACGAAATACAAATTCACTGTACGGAAACCGAAATTTGAAAACATATTTGATATTTGTGTTTCGTACAATTTTTCAACCAACTGATTTTAAAATCAAGATGCGCGTTATTTAATGCCTTTTTTATTTAGCATTGCAGGATTCACATGTTGCTTACCGTTATTCTATTTGAAACGGTACTACTAGTTAGAAACTACTAAACCGGCTCCAATGTATTTTTTTTTAAATTCCATCTACGGCACACCTACATTTCTTATATATAAATTTTTTGCATTTGCAGATGTAATTGCATTTAGTAAAATTCTCCAAAAAAGCGCGCAAGTTATCCGCTTTTTATCCATTTTATTTGTCGATAAAAATGTGTCGAACTCAATGAAATCTCCATTTGAATAGGAATAGGAGGCAGCTTTTGTTTTGTTGATGGCGTTAGATCGTTTGTAAGTGAAAAAAAAATTTTCTTTGGGCTTACAATTAAAAAATTGGACCGTGAAAACTCAAATTATTTAAACGGTAAGAGAGCGAAGAATTAATTATTTTATTCAGTTTTCACATTGAGACAAAGTTAGAAAAATATAAAAAAAAAACTTCTTGAGTCCATTGTTGATATAAGTACATACATGTAAACGCCCATGCCATGCTTATTTATGATTTTTTACAATATTGAAATAAGAAATTATATTAAAAAAAGTCTTACCACAACTTACTGAAAGAATTGAATATCTTACAACGGGTACGATACAAAAAATAAACTGCTCCAGAAGGTCACCCATTCACAATGATGCCAAAAAAATTCAAAAACGGAAGAAAATCCCAAGACTTAAATCTACCTTAAACTCCGCTCTAACATCCGCAAAAGATCTTGACATACCTATTGCCATCCAAAATCTAAATTCAACTACCTACCCACCCTGGAATTTACCAAAAGAGTCTATACTCACCAACCTCAGCAAATTCTCCATAACATCAACCAGTAAAGATGTTTTTAAGACCATGTTTTTTGACATGGCAGAGAGCCACAAGAAACAAGGATGGCACTTATTGTTTACTGATGCCTCAAAAACAGAAGACGGTACATCATTTGCTGTTATCGCAGAAAACTCAACAACCATTTGCAAAGGTATACTTCCAGCTTTCACATCGATATTCACGGCTGAAGCTTTTGCCATTCTCTGTGCAATTGACAAATCCGAGACCAACAAAGCTATTATATTTACCGACAGTCTTTCTTCTGTAAAAGCTATTAATAACATTAATAACAATAGTGAAATCATCGAATCCATCCGCGATAAACTAATCTCCAGAAATGGTAAACCTAAAATTGCATGGATCCCAGGGCACCAAGGTATCAATGGCAACGAAGTTGCAGACGCTGTAGCTAAATCTGCTCTAAAAGAACCTCTTACTACATTCTATGCCTACAACAAAAGAGACATAAGAAACCATCTACTTAAGACATGGAAATATAAGAGGAAAATTAACTGGTTAAATTATCACCACACTTACTCAAAATTTAACCCTAACGCTGAAAAGGCCAACTACCCTAAAGAATTATCAAATAATAAGATCAAAATATATATACGATTGCGAATGGGTCACACCAACTTGACACACAAACACCTCATCACTAACGAAACGCCCCCGCTTTGCCACTTCTGCAACGAAAACCAAACGCTTACCATAAGTCATCTACTATCATGTAATCAAATAAACTTAAAAAGTCAAACTCTTGTTCAAAAAAAATTAGCAGATCTTTTAACAGAAATCACATATAGCAATGTAAATGATGTTTATAAACTAATGTCAGCACTAAATTTAGACAAACTTCTATAAACCTAATTACTAGCTGAAAGCCCTAGAAGCTCCAGCTTTATATTTTAAATTATTAGCAATGTTATTTAATTTATTGTTAATAAACTTATAATAATAATAATAATAATAAATAAAGTCATTATCAAAAAACAAACCCATTTTCGTTTTCCATTCTACATACATAGTTTTCTTCTTCATCTTAATGTTCTATTTAAAAAAAAACCGAATCAATACTCTTAAGCTAGGACCGCACTCGGCGGAACTGCACTTCAGCGGAACTGAACTTCACGACTTATTTGTAGGAAATTGTATGAGCTATATCGCACTAATTGACAACTGCACTTCACGGCGCGACACTATGCTACAAAATTGGTAATCTGACCAACTGTGTCGCGACGTGAAGTTTCGTTCAGTTTCGTGCGAAAGTGCGCACGGTGTCGCTGAAGTGCAATCGACCAAATTTTGACATTTTGGTAGTAGTAAAATGTCTCCCTGCTCTGTTAAAGAAGGAATAGAAACTGATAGTTAAAAGTTAGGTAAAAGTTAAATGCACGATTGGGTCGCAACTTCTTGTAAGTCTATGCAAGGTTTCCATTTTAAAATTTATAATTAAACTTTATGAATTGTTTGTATGAAAAACGATTATATGACATATCATATGATTGTTCCCATAAATTCGAATTTATGCCACAAATATTTTAAAAAGTTGATGCAGTTTTAAAAAAATACTTTTAATTAAAAAATTTTTTTATTTGTAAGTCAAGAACTTGGTAGGCCAATTTTAAGCATTTATTGATCTGCCATTAAAACTTAAGTTTTAAAACCATAAACAAATATTGAATTGATAAACAAATTTAAATATGTTTGAAAATGTAAAAAAATATTCATTTGAATATTTTAGCGTCCAATGTTACAGGAACTAGTTGTACATATAAGTTATAAAATTAATAAAAAAAAAATGGCTCTATAGGAGTTCTGAAGAATAACCTACAATCAATATTTTTTGGATTTTTTGTAGCATAATTGTGTGATGCCAAAGTCTGGTAAGAAACATTATGCATCGCAAGTTAAATTATAAGTAAAAAACAATGACAGTTAAGTACGTTACAGTATTTGATTATTTTGAAAACCAAGTATTAGAGTCATCAGTCTTGTCAGCATTTAAAAAAAAACATTGACTACCAAATAAAAACTAACTGGGAAACATGAAAATTGAATGGTGAATGATTAAGTGAGAGAATATAAAAAATATAAAACAAGATTTATATACGACAAAATCTTTAACTTAGTTTTATATACTATTTGATTAATTTATGGAAAATTGTTTACAATATATTGTAAAGTCAATGCACCGTCCAAATTGTTAACTTTTTCATCGTCAAGACACTATGTTTACTTCGTCCTCTGTATTGTTAAAATATACATTTTTTTATCAATCTAACTTATTATATTAAAAAAAATCTGTATTATGTTAAATTTATAAACTTCCATTTTTTAATGGCTACTTTTAATTTAACGTAGAGTGAATAAATTTAGACTTGAAGTAAATATTTTTGAGCAAAAATATTTTTTTTTTACTGACAGGTAGTGATTACAAATGAGTTAACTACCAGGAAATTCAATGAAGAAGCAGTTGTTTGTCCAGCTCTAGGAGATAGTTTGGCACACAAAGTTGGGCAGCGGATAATTTTAAGCAAGCAAAAGAATAAGCACAATGTTGCCTTCTTGGCCAAATGTTCTTTTGTTGCTAAAATTGGTATTCCCTTTAAAGTGAGTATAAAAAAAAACCATTCAGTTTGCTTTTTCTATTTCTAAATTGTTTGTTTCTTTCTTTCAGATCAAAGAGAGTGGAATTAGAGGAATAGAATAAATAAATCTTATTAAAAGAAAAGTACATTTTGTAAAAACTCTTATTTGAACCAAAAATGCACAACATGTAAGTAGAAAAAGAAGAAGCTTTAGGTATTTACTTATGTGCATGGAATAATTACATGGTTCACTATTTCAAAATATTAATATTCAGCGGTCAGATGTTTAAAGCTTAAAAAAGCATATTGTTTTTTAAAATATTTTATCAAGAAACGCTTCTGCCAAAACTCTTAACGTGTACTCGTAAAAAAATAAAAATAATAATTTATATTTATTCCAAAATTTTAACTTAAACACCAAAAATGTGATTACCGTGGCATGTCTCAAGTTTTACCTACCCTCAACGAATTCATATTCAGCCTTATTTTGAGTTTCACCCGAAAAATATTTCACCACAAAACTTTTAATCCCCCGGAATTTTAAAAGCTGTTTCGCCCGAACGAAATTTCGTTCGCCTACTAAAAAGAAGTGAACATTTAGGCTGTCAATAACATTACATTCCGCCCGAAATGAATGTTCACAATAGCCGAAAAGTGAAATGTCAAATTTTCCGGGTGGAATGTTGTTGGGGCGAAACTCACAATAAGGCTGATTGTGAGTTTCGCCCGAACGAAATTTCGTTCTCCTACTAAAAATAAGTGAACATTTAGGCTTTCAATAACATTACATTCCGCCTGAAATGAATGTTCACAATAAGGGGAATTTTTAGAAAAAAAAATTTCGGGTGAAACTCAATAGGTGGAAAGTGAAATATCACTGGAATATTGGTGGAAAATTGTTTGAGCGAAACTCACAATAAGGCTGATTATTTTTAAGCTGTAAATATGTAGTTTTGAAAAAATTATTAGTGAACTTTTGAATAAAAAAGTTAATGGTGGCTAATGCCTAGCCAGCTTATTTTTTGAGGTATAAAAAGCTGAGTTAAATGAATTTAAGTGACATGTCTCCAGCAAAATTATCATTTTGTGGCAAAAAAAATTCTAAAAATATTGAATTAACTTTGGCAGAATAAGTTGCGGAGATCACATCAATAAAGGAACCCGTTGGTTATTTTTGGAACAATTTGCAAAATGCACACACAAATATTAGTACCGAGTAATATAGGCATTCAAAGTTTTCGTTCCCTTAAGCTGTCATTACCGTGGTATATGCATGGTATGTGAAAAACAGTTAAAAATAATAAAAATAGGTGGCCCACTGGCTTAAAATGTTTAATAATGTTTTTTGACTGCAGAGTTGCAACAAAATTAATAACACCTTAAATGTCCCCATACAAATTGATTTAAAACCACCCATACGTCCATTATTATTTCATGACATCAACAATACGTCCGATGTATCATATTTGATACAAAAAAATTGTTTTTTCTCGTGCCACCTACGTACATGTATCATTTTTGTTACATGAACAGAACTCGGCTTCACTGTCCCCATACAAATTTATTTAAAAACGCCAACAACGCCAAAACATTATTATTTAGTAAGATTCAACATAGAAGGGGTTTGTTACATACATATTATATGAATATTTCTATATCAATTTTTATGGAGACAGTGAAGCCGAATTCCAAATTTTTTCGAGTATGATACAAGGACCTAGGCTGCACGAGAAAAAATTTAATTTGTGAATCAAATATTATACATGGGACAGTTAAGGTGATAGATATGTTTATATCAGTTAATATTAATATTTTGAATTCCAAATTTTTTCGAGTATGATACAAGGACCTAGGCTGCACGAGAAAAAATTTAATTTGTGAATCAAATATTATACATGGGACAGTTAAAGTGATAGATATGTTTATATCAGTTAATATTAATATTTTGAAATATTTAATCCACTGTCAAATAATTTATTCTACTTGGTTACCCAAGAATTATAGTAATTTCGACTTTAAAAAAATAAGACCGCCCGAGCAGGGACTTGAACCCTGGACCGTTGGATTAAAAGTCCAACGCTCTACCGACTGAGCTACCCGGGCACATGATTTCTATCAGCCAAATGACCTACAAGTTGATTGTCGCATGTTTTAAAAATTCTAAAAATAATAAATTACGGATATATAGCTATGAGTAAACATCCATTTCCAAGAACCAAAAAGATCTTATAAGAGATCACAAGTGAGTGTTTCTCATCTCAGACGTCATGATTTTGTGTAATGTGAATAAAAAAATATATCTATGTACATAATGTACATACAAATTTTGAATTATTCATTGGGTACCTAGTATATTTCTTTTCAATGACAAACTTGATTGCATTACTAATATTATTTTCTCTTATCAGTGTGACTGTAATTTTGTTGCTATTTAAATAAATGTGACATAAAGATTTTTGTTTGATCAAGAACTTTCAACCTTTTGAAAGTTTTGCAAATTTAAGATGTTGGAGAGGAAATTGTTTCTATGGGTATCTATTATTTGATTTCACTTAAAGGAAAGGTTAAAATATAAATTTTTTATTGTTCATAAAGTTTTTTTTTTATCCAACTATATTCTCTATTACCTCCTGATAAACGTGAGGGCACTTGGCGAGTACATAGATATATGAAATAAAATGGTTTTTATAATATATATAATATATAGAGGTTAAATACAATAATGTACTTAAATAAATCAGCCAAGAAGAAGACTTAGGACTATTTAATTATTGATTCAAAATAGCTTTGAACAGCCTTTAGTCCACAAAAAATGGCGTTTTGACCGCCGAGACTTTTGTTAATTAAAAAAAACTATGAAAAAATGTTCCTACCATTGCAAACATCCAATTTCTAGTATTTTGTGGTCATGAAATGTTAGAACTGTCAAAACACCAAGCCATCATTTTCTTTCACTGTCAACTTGAAATTGCTGTGCCAATAAATACTTGTCCTTCATTTTCCTTAATTCTACTAAATTATTCAGTAAACATCATTATGTAAAATTAAGTCCTTAGCCAAAGGAGCCTGACTGAGTCGCTTTTATCAAATAAAGCTTAAAAATTGTTCGTGCAATTTTTGTTAAATATACTGTTTGATATAATAATACACAACTAAATTTCATATTGGAATGCAGATGAACAGTCTCATTTAATTTGCTTATTTTCACGGATAAGTTTAATGAGTGACCAACCCTATTTTGTTATCCGCAATTCGATGAACGCAATTGATTTTCTTGCGCTCTACCTTAATTTTGTTCATTAAAAGCACGTATGTCTACAAAAATCGAAGTTCGCCGTTGAGTCATCTAAAAATAATAATAGCTTTTTGATTTAATACGAATTACAACCAGTTTTTTACTTGCGATATATAGATATGTACATATATACCTATAAATCGAACTTGGGATTTTGATCAAAGTTGATATTGCGATGAAAAAAGTGGGTTTCGCAATTCTGTCCGTCTGTCCTTTCGGCTGCAGCCTAAACAGGTCGGTCGATTTTCTTCAAAGTTGGTACCTAGCGTTTTTGGCATTCCCCCACCCGTTTTTTTTTAAGACCAAAAATAACGGTACCTGCCAAACAAATTTTTTTACAAAAAGTGAAAATCTTATTTTTCTCAAAAACGTGCTCACAACTTAAAAAAAAAAACTCAGTAATTTTTTTATAAAAACGCAACCTTTTATAAAATTTTTTTTTTCCGAAAAATGGTTAAAAACGGTACATCCCATAGAACCATTTTTTGATTTTCTATGTTCTCAAAAACAGTTCAACGGATATTGATCAATTTTTTTATGGAGAATGTTTGAAAAAGTTTTAAAAGTTTGGTATACCAAAATTATCCAAAAAAAAATTTTTGGATTTTTAAAAAAGTTTCAAAATTTTTTTTTGTGAATTCAATACATAATTCGAAAACGACTCGGTCAATTTTCATTAAATTTGGCACCCAGCAGTTTTTTAACATTATCTAGCAGATTTTAAATGAAAATTAATCTTATAATCAAAAATAACGGTACCTCCCATACAAATGTTTGAAAACCGGTATTGAAAATCTAATTTTTCTCGAAAACGGCTCCTACGATTTTGATTAAAATTTTTGTGTGAACTAATATCCGTACGATTTCGAAAATGATTATTTGTTTAAAATAATTTTTTAACACCGCATTAATAAAGGCTAAAAAAATTGCGTACCATTTTTTTCAAATTTTTTTAAAAAAATTATTAAAAAAAAACCGCTTCAACGATTTTCAATTTTTTTTTCTCATAAATTGAGATTTCTTTAAGAAATTGGATGATGTACATCGCATTGGTGTCAAAACAATTTCAGAGGTTGTTTAATCAATTTATGTTTAATTACATATTTTTTTTTACAATTTTTCAGTCTAAGCTGTAAGTTCCAGGCATATTTGCAACACGGTGCTATATTGTTCATAAATATATGTACCTACTTGCATAATACCACCTTAAACTTAACTACGTTTTAAGCAGGTGTTTTTATATTTTTATAGGCTCCCATAACTAATTTATTTCCTTTATAAGATAAATATTATAGTTTTTGAATTATTAAAACTTTAAAAACACAGTGTGATCGCACATAAGAGCAAGTTCGTGCGACCCTGTCGTGCACATATTTTTTTTTAAATTGGTCATACACATATATCCGACTTATTTCATAAAAATGTTACCAAAGAGACAAAATTTAAAACAATACATTTGTATCTGCATTGTTTTCTCAGGTGACATTGCTTTGTCGATCATCAAAATAATGTGTCAAAATGTTTTAAATTTAATAAAATGTAGACCTTTTAATTTATCGATTTAGAAAAATATACACTTAGACCATAAATCGGTTTCATATTTATACTTAGACCATAAATCGGTTTCATACGCCCATGTTCTGCATTTCGAATGAAATCGCATTTCAATTTCACATGAATTGAAATTCCATGTTCTACAATTCGTTCGTTTTCGAAAATTTCGCAATTAGTTCGAAATGTCAAAATGCAAGGTGCCTCCATTTTTAATTGTGTTTTAAAGTGAAATTACACTGAAGATGAAAATTAATTCTATATTATTGGCATTTATAAGGGAAAAAAGAAAGCGGAACTCGAAAGAAAAAATTAGCCGAAAAATTTTGTAAGAAAAAACCTGCCCGACGCGACAGCGGGCGTGAAAGCGGAACTCGAAAGAAAAAATTAGCCGAACAATTTTGTAAGAAAAAACCTGCCCAACGCGACGGCGTGAATATACCTAAATATGAATGGTTCTGATGATTTTTGTATTTTTTTATTCGTATGTTCTTATGTTTCCTACGAAAATAATAATAAATAATTAAACAAAAACATAAAGTTTGCTTACATTTTGTACCAAGAAATACAAAACTATCTTCAAATGCACCGATTTCACAACGCATAAAAATGTGGATTGAAAACGTTTAGAAAACGGAATGAACCGAAATGCAGAACATCAATTTCATGTTCGAAATTTATATTCACTATTAGCATTTCGAACGAATTGTGGAACACGTAAATTCAATTTCGCCATGTGAATTCACAATAAGTGGAATGCAAAACATGGGCGTATTTAGAGAAAACAATACTCTGTTTTTTCAGAACATTTATTTTCATCCCCTATAGTCGCTGTTAAGCCTAGCACTCACCTCCCGTGAAATACTCATAAAAAATCATTATGAAAACATAATTAATTCTCCACATCAATTTTCGATACACAGTTTTGAATTTCTAATACTCACTGAATGAAAAAATAAACAAACATTCATTTGAATTACTGTCATCAGAATTTCGAAAAAGTTCTTAAAGACTGTTTAGATTCCTTGATTTGTTGTTTTTTTCCTCCCTGATAGGAAAAAAAATTGTGTTCGTTGCGGTACTCGCACGGTTAAGATGTGCAAACATCAATTTTCGTTCAAGTGCCGGAGTTTTGTTACTGAAAGTCCAATTACTACGTAATGTGTGACAATTAGTAATTTGTAACACGGAACGTATGTACATATTAAACGTAAGGCTCAAGTTTTTAGTTTACCTAATCGGCTTCGGCATAGATGTTTACCATTGACTTACTTATAGGTCAATGATGTTTACACATTGTTTACACAAATGCTAGAAAAGAGAATCTCGTTTAATCAAAAATATTTTTTTATTTTAGAATTTGTATTTTGAACAAAACAAATTGATTGACAAATGTCACATTTTCCACAACACCTTCAAATGATGAGACAAATTTATTATTTAATGACTAAAATTTGGCGGTTCACTGGTCAAGTTTTCAAAACGTTTTAAATTGTGAGTAAAAAAAGAAAACTTGCCAAGTAAACCGCCAAATTTTCGTCATTAAATAATAAATTTGTCGCATCATTTGGAGTTGTTTTAATATTACTCTAATTAAAATGTTTGATATTAAACCTTCATAAAATAAGAACTTGGCGTACTTTTAGATCTCACTGCTGATTTGTTTCATACAGGTTTTTATATAGAAGAACTTGGCTTACCATTTATGTTTTTATTCTGATCTCACTCCTTTTTGCAAGGATTTTTATTTTTTGCTAGGTCAAGATCTCGAAAGATATACTAGTGATCAAACTAGAAGTGTAGTACTTATTCTACAGAAGTTGGAATTGCTCCATTTAATTGATCGCAAATTTAAGAAAGTGGGCGGATACTACGCCCCCTAAATGGAAAACCTCAGATATTTAATTTTTGCTTTTTATTTATTTCAAGACCTAGACTGCTCTACCAAATTTCGTCATTCTACGGCAATCGGACGTGCTCCATATAATTGACAACAATTCTGGGAAAGTGGGCGGATACAACGCCCCCTGAAAGGAAAATCTAAAATTTTCAATTTATCTTTTGGTTGCACCACAAGACCTACTACTATGCGAAATTACAATAATCTGCGATGTCGGGAAGTGCTTCATAATTTTGATGGTCTGTCAGTCAGTCAGTCAGTTACGGTTTTTGAGATTTTTCTTATATCTCAGGACCCACTTATGCTAGGGGCATGAAATTTGATGAGCCGCCTGTGCTTGGTCTGCCTAACAAATATTCCGAATTTGAAGTTTCTGACTTTGTGGTACTGAAGTTAGAGGGGGGTCGAAAATCGCCTGAGTTTGTTCCTGTAAAAATGGTGTAGTGCCAGCACTTGGCTGGGCACTTCTGTGCCCTTTGATTAAGTTTGTTAGGTACTTTGTGAATTTGTTTGTACCTGCTTTATTGTTTTTGTTTAATTGTTTAAAAATATTTGCTACAGTTGGTCATTTTTATTTTCAATTTTGGACACAAACTTTATTTTCAAGTGGTAACCGTGGTTGTAACATCCATGGAGAACATCTAAGAGAAATTATTCAAAAAATTTACTGTAGGGCTCAGTTCAAGCCTTTTTTCTGCTGAAAGCTTATTTTAACCCAAAAACTATCATCACAGCCGGATTCCTCTTAAAAAATATTGTTAGAAATTTGTGTTTTTTTCGATCTAGGCCCTTCTGTGCTTCATTAAATTTTAAAAATTACTGCAAAAGCTTCATAAACTCCCCTAACTACTTACGTATACATAAATGTGGGTATATGGTTAACCACATCCAATCAACGACGCACGCACGGCTTTTTGTTTATTTTGTTCGTTGTTCTGAAATAAAATACTTACAAATTTTATTTTTTCCTCAATTTTATTGTATCTCACCGAAGTTATTTCTTATTTATTTTTTTTAAATTGTAATTTGATTTTAAGCGGCATATACACACATCAAAATCTCATCAAGCATGGAAGAGTGTGTTAGTAAAACAAGTTTCACATTGAATATACACACATCAAGCATGAGTTTTCAATCACTCATTTATACGTACTTGTTCAGATGAGAAGACATGTGAGGATTTTTATCCGCTGCCAGTATTTTGAATTTTCTTCTTCGCTGTTCAATATGAAAATGAGCACATGCATGATCAAGCATTCAATCACAAATATACACTACGTCAATCTTGACTACTTGATTGACCAAAAATCAAAAAGTTTTGATTTTACTTCAAGCATACACACAACGTATACGTGTGGCAATTTTACTAATACACTCTCCCATGCTTGATGAGATTTTGAACTGTGTATATGCCGCTTTATGGTCATCGACAGATTGTGACGAATACATAATGTAGAATTTCTTAAAACTATTACAAAAAGTTTTTCACATCTATAAACTCTTTTTTACGACACATATTTGTGTCTGAATGTTGAAAAATTTATTGTAAAAGATTTCCCATACAAAAGAATCACAGCAACGCACAAATAAAGGATTTTTAATTTTGATTTTTTTCATCGTCGCGTCTCTGCAGTCTGTGAGTAGGACGGACAGATTTAAAAATCAGTTGATTTTAATACGCCTTCTCGAAAATGATCCATCCAACTGATAAAATAACTTTTAAATTTAACAAATAAAAGTTGGAACCAAATGTGTGGTCTAAAGTTTAGTTTTTTTTTGTCACAGAAATTCCTTTTTTTGACCACAAAAAAGACTTCTTTATACAGCGAAATTAAATTTGTATTCGTCAAAATAATGAAAATATCGAATGCATTTTTGGCAAACAATCTGTTCGCCAACAGAGTTTTACACGATTTACTATTGCTCATTTTCTAGCAATAAAACTCTTAAATAAGGAAAAGGGCACATCTTTCGACAAAAAGTGCAAATATTTTCGTAAATGAAACCCGCTATAACAAAATTAGATAAAAAAGAAAATCAACGAAACGATTTAGAAAACAATTAAAAAAAGAAAACAAAATGAAATTTAAACTTAATAAAAAATTAAAGCTTTTTTACAACAATATTAAATAGGCAATTAGGCAAATTAGATAAGATATTATTTCCGCTGTCGGTGTTCATGACGTTTGTTATTTTATGGATGTGCAATGACTCATAGGCATCTAAATTCCGCTCTTCGAAGCTTTTGCCTTCTCATCTTTGGCTAAACCAACAACATTTTTCAGTTTTCATTTGTAAACTATTTGTATTTTTTTTTTTGTAAATTGTTTTTCGTAGTTTCTTGCTGATAGCTGGGATGTAGGAGAAAGAAATCCGATTTGCGTTATTTGTTTTGTCCCTTTCATTCTGTCTGTTCAACTGATTTTGAATTTTTGTATTGGGAGTAGGTAAGGTACCTACCTATTTTGAAAATTTATTTAAAATAATTGTGAATTATATATGTAGGTACTAAAATTTTCAAAAAACTATGTTAGTTTTTTTTTAAGTTTGTCTTCGAAAATAACCAAGCGGGTTTTTTAACAGTATCATCTTGCATATTTTAAATAAAAAATATAATAACTGAAACTATCAGTACTTACAACACAACTAATTTTGTTTTGCTACGATTTTGATTAAAATTTATATGCATTGTTTAACAGTATGTATCTTTTCTATGCCCATTTTTTTGATTTTCAAATAAATATCGGTATAATCGATTTAAATTAATTTTTGTATAAAAGTAATATTTCTATTATAAGTTCAAATAATATTGCATATGTTTTCGTAAAAAATAAATTTTGGATATCTAAAAAGATATTCTAAATTATTTTTTTGAAAATTATGATATGTAGGTACATACCTATTTCAAAAATGGGTACCTAGATGATTTTTTAAAAAATGGATTAATAAAAACTAAAAATTATCTAACCAATTTTTTCTTATTTACCTATATACATACATAACTTTTTTATAATCTATATAAAAAAAAATGTAAATTTTCGTTTGTTCCTAATCGCTAATCTCCGAAAGTTCTTCACCGATTGCTTTGAAAATTTTACACAACATTGCATTCGAATACGCTCGTGTTTATATGTCCTTTTTTTGTTTAAAACAGCGCCATTTGTTGGGTATACAAGCAAAATCCGATATATATTATGTATATACTGACATATCAGAAATTTAATTTACGTTACATTATTTCTTAGAAAAAATTCTCATTTTTGTTGTCAAAAATTATAGGAAATCAAGTTTAAAATTTTGTTGCTCAATTTTTAAAGAAGTATAGTGTATTTTTTCCTATTTCGTAATTTACCATTTCTCTGGTGCCAGGTAGAAAAGGGTTAAGTCAGTATTTTTCCAAAATGAAATTAAAGTTTGGATTTTTTTTAAATCCTTTTTTTTTTAATTTTTTTTAAAGGGTATTATGTATACAACTTAGTGCAATTCATGAATTTCTTAAGGAGTACCTATTTATATTTTCAAAAATTTTCTTTTTACAGGTTGAAAAAGGTTAAAACAACAAAAATAGCATCCGATTTTAAAAATCACTTTATTTTAAATGTTATATTAATTAGAGGATGGACCTCGATGGTATTGTAAAAAACTTAGCTTGTTATAGGGTAAAATTGGGAAAAATAAAAACATACCATCCCATTTAAATTTTATTATAATTATTTGTAAATATGAGGTTATACAAAAAATTTGGCTATTTTTGTGGGAAAAGAAATTATGTCATTTTCTTTTTCTTTCAATTTGAATTTTCTGGTGAAAATACATTCTTATCCTTCTTATTTTACTTAATAATATAGTCATTATATTATTATAATATGTATTTGTTTGTTTGAATTTATTTCTTTCAATCAAGTTAAAACGACAGGATGTATTAGTATATTATATAGTATATTATATGTACTTTAATTTTTTATAATGCAAGGTGTTGAGGGGCGAAGCAGGTTGGTAAGGGTTTAGTGTTATTGAAATAGCTTACGCCAATTATAACAATCTTTCCTTTCGTTCGAGAATATATTAGATATATTAGGTATACCTAGCCACTATCCCAAATTTTACAGATAAGTTGTGTTTTTGTTATATTTACATATGTACATATTAATACATATTTTCTTTTGTTAATTTTTTACGAAACTAAAATTTGTGAACAAGTGCGAAGCCGGGGCGGGCCTGCTAGTACATACCTACATATGTTATATAAAAAAAGCTTTTAAATTTGTTTAAATCTAAAATAAATTAACACTAAAAATACAGAAATAACTTCTATTAATAGTCTTTTCCCTCTACGAAAAGATAAATAGGTACGGTCCGATAGTAAAATTGAAGAAAATTGAAGAGGCACCAATATAATCACCACCGCATCGCATGGACTCGATACGCGTTACACTGATTTGACAAGATTATTATGCGAGGAACCGTACGATTTATACCTACCTATTTGGGACCAGTTACTTACTATGATACAAATGAAAGAACTACGATGGTTAATTTTTTGTGCGATAATAAAATAGATGATTCTGCGATATTTAAAAAAAGTGACGATCCTGGTATGATGCATTATTGTTAAATTGTTAATCCTCATGGCTAATTTCAATTCTCAACGTTCGTTATCACTTGCACTTTATTAGTTCATCTCACCTGCACCTGCCTGGCGACTGCACAACCCCAGTCCAAAACCCATTCTCAGTAAAAACGACTCAAAACATTTTTCATATGTCATTTTAAACAAATGTTTCCACTCAAGAGAGACTAATGACGTCACAAACTGAAAAAATGAGTACTTTGCCGTTTTACTTTTATAAAAGCCGCATACAGAGACCAACAAATTACCAGTTTTTGTAAAGTGTTCACATAGAGAAGATTGTAAGTAGACCGGCAATATTTTAAATATTGAATCAAGTGTAAAAAAAATTAAATAATTTGTGCAGTGTTTTGTTTAAAACAATATTTCCATCCAATGTTTTTTGACAGAAGAATAATTTGTTTTGTATCATGAATTCTGTTAATGCTAAGTGGAACAGGAAGGCAATATTCTCTCAGTGCTTTTCTATGAGGAATTTTATTTTAACATCTTTGGGTGCGGTTGAAGGAATTAATTTCCAGTTGATGTACGGGATTCCAATTATCGGAACTGTAGTTCATCGAATTGCAATAATTTCATACCTTTTTTGCAATCTAAATTGTTGAAAAAATAATTTGCATTCCCAAGCTGAATACCCGCAGTTCCCTAAACAGAGAAAAAGGTGACATCATCTTTTTTCGTAATTCTGGTGGTGTGGAATTTTTTATGTTGGTTGTTCCGTTTGTGCTACTTCGTTCATTTGATGGTTTTGTAGCTGTATCTACGTCTTATTTAAGTGAATTTTGTTTGTGTTGAGTTTTCATTTATATCAAAAAAGTTGTATCTCATTTACAGGCGCTGCTCCCTATTGTACTTTTAAATTTATCAAAAATATGTAGTAGGTACAGCGAATCTTGAATAAGCTCGTACAGCTAAAATTTGTTGAAATGTTTGTATGTTTGCTTTCTCTCAGTGGTGAGTGGAATATCTGGACATTCGTCGTAAAACCATCAATTTCTGGTTGTTGCTTTAAATGAGTCTCGAGGAGTACAGTCGTGCATCATCCAAAGAAAACGAGGCGTTTGCCGCTAAGCAAAAGCTTTACTATATAGGTACCTTGTCTTCTATTCATGTATATTATGATCTCTAATATATAAACGATTGCCAGTATCACGAGTGTTTTATTATAGTATTTTTAGAGAAATATAGTCTCTGGAGTCTAGACCTTTTGATCTTTGGAATGGAAAATCTGTTTATTAGTCTCTACTCTATACCGGTTTTCAGCCACGTCAATGATAGCGAATCATTGGTCTACTTTACTCCTCCCTTTAAATAATGTATATTCATTCTTCTTTTAGTGTGTTTCTGATTTTATTACTCTCGTTTTATCCCACTGATTCATGATTCAGTAATTAATTTTGTTTTTAATTCTTTTCGAAACAATCTGTAGAAACGGTTGAAGGTTAGATTAGTGAAAAATAACGGTTTTTTTGCAATTAGATGCTGATATAGTAATAGGTGTGTTTTTCTCCAATCCCAGAAGGAATTGGGTCTACACTAAACAATTTACATGCTAAAAGTAAATGCAAAAAATCCCCTGTGGGCTTAGCTAAACCCACAGAATTTTTTGAGCTTAGCATTTATCCGTTTTGAAGAAAATTGTCACAAATTCGTGTTTTTAAACTGTAAAAAAAAAATCATTAATAAAACGAAAAGAGAAATTCAAATAATTCTCAAAAAAAGTATGCAGGTATATTATTATGTTCTGTTCAAATTAGGTAGGAATATAGGATGTTAACTATTTGGCTTTAGAAGAGCCTAGGTACAGTTATGGTTTTGACTTTTAGTGCTATAGCAAGAGAGAATATTGTAGAATATTGTATTCACGTTAACAATTCTTGTTTTTGCTGATTTTAAATGTGACGATCTACTGTGTCGTAGATATCTTAAAGATTCTGTCCTGCATTACGATTATCGATTATTTTCCTCCAATATTTTAGCTATTACTAGCAAATAAATGGTTCTTTACTGGTGAATATTACAATCTTTTTTACTTATTCATACTTTCTGTACATGCTTAATGTTGCATCACAAGTTATGACCAATAAAAATAAAAATGCAACTATTAAGATCAAAAGATCAAATACCTACCTACATAGTTATAAATTAATTTAAATTTGCTGTAAAACTTCAAATGCTATTCTTAATTTTGTAGGATAAAGTTATGCGAAAATAAATGACTTCTAATGTCAAAGATCTTAGATCCGTTTGCTAAAAGTTTCTTAGTAAATCGGATCCTCAGTTAATCGAATGCCGAATAGACGAGAATTGACTGTATTTTCCAACACTCCCATACTTGCACGCGTTGCATTAGCGAATACATTTTCAAAGTCATAACATTTATAAATTCGCACCCTTCTTCTTTGGGTTAAAAGAAGAAGAGAATAACAAAATTGTATAAAGAGAATAATAACTTGTAAATTATGCCATTCAAAATTTTTCATTCATTGCAAGCCATACCTACCTAGATTTATTTTCTATTGATGCATTTTATAAAGAAAACTTGCCATTTTTAGTTTTTCATTACATTCCTTACATTTTTCAATTAATAATACAGTGTTGCAAATAAAGAGATAAATGAATCACACAATTCTGGTCCTTTAAACAATGATTCAGTACAACCAAATATTGGAGGTTTTGTTGTATGACTAAAACTGATTTATACGTAATACCCTTGTTTAAGTTTGTGATATCAATTAATATAAATAACTCAATTTGATTTAAATGAATCCTTTTTAAATATAAGAAATTTAAACTACTCTTAAAAGTTTCTCTATGGTTTATTTTTTAAAATTAAAAATATAGGTATACAGATACCTACAAAATATTCAATAAAATTTCAATTAGTATTTCTGAATTATTATTATGAAAATTTTATGAATAAGGGAGCATCCATATCCATAAACGCCAAATTAATAAATAACTGTTTTTTATTCATTCATTAAGGCAGATTTTCAATGGACCTAACTTAGGTCAATAATTCAATCCTTCCCTTACTCATTGCACTTATTTATGTATGTAGATAGTAAGAATAAGCAAAATTAAGAGGTTTTTCTCTTGTTTACTTCAAATAAAATTTCCCGGTGTTTCAGCACGGGGATGCTGGTTCTCAACGTAATATACGCAGGTTCTCTTATGGTAATCACGAGTGAACAGTCACATTTTGATTGTTGTCTGTGGTGAAAAAATTAGCTTGTACCTACTTATTAGAAATTAGATTCTTGACATTTACGAATGTTCCCTTACTTTCTATTTCAAAAACTAATTGGATAACATTTATATCAGTTAAATTTTAACCTACAAAAAAAAAAAATAATGTTACAGGTTCGTTTTTCTTCTCGAAATCCTGAATTATCTTCTTTTTCTGTTCACTTCCAGGTTATTTATAAGCAAAAATACATTAAATCTTCCGTAATACTGGGTTTCCACTTTAACACACAAAAGTTTTTAACCACACATTTCAAACATTTTTGTATTATATATTATTCTCCAGAAATAAATACATATGTACCTACTACCTACTTAAAACAATTAAAGAAGCACATTAATGTTTTTATATGCTAACATGCTCGTGTTAAAAATCAATATACATAGGTACCTATGGATATGTACTATCCTCTTATGTACATATTGGAACCATCCCAAGTCTCAATCGTATATTTATATATACGTTTTCCTGCCTTATATTTTTATTAATGGCGCAGTAGATATCGATTCAAAAAAAAACAAAACATTTGTTCTGGCCTAATATCATCTACCAAAGGCTAACACGAGTTCGACCTATAAAGAGAAACATTGAATGACTGTCTTTTCCCATGTAGGACTATTGTATTCACAGTCTATGATGTCATAGATTTAATTTACTATGACTCTCGTGCGATCTAAAGCTTGAGAGAAAATAAAAATGCCCCTGATGTAATATTTTGAAACAGATAGAGCTTTGTTTTAAAGGGTGATTCAAAGGAAGGGCAAATCATAGTACATACCTACCTATTTTAATATGATTGTATACTTTAATTTCTGAATTAGCCTTCATTATGGTGGTTAAGCAATTTCCACTATATGACTCATATTAAAATGTTTATAAGCATTAAACAATTTTATTTATATTATTAATATGATTAATGTTTATTTTTTTTTACTTTCAGATATAAAATTTGAATAAAAACATCACAATGAGTTCAGCCGAATACTATCCATTCAAGGTAAGTTTAATTTAATTCATAAACGGAGTTATTAAGGTTAAGTTACACAGATACATACAAACAAACAAATTATCTTAACTCAGAGAGTAAAAATATCGACGAAGTTATTTACTTGATTAAAATTTCAAAGTATGGAAATTAGTTCAAAATGATAGAAAATGGAGTTCGTGCTTTTTATAGCATTTCAATGTCCGAAAAGATTTAAATAGAAACAATGCATATCGTTCGCTAAATACGTATAGCTGTCCACTTTTGGACGAAATTGAGATTTTGATTTTCTTAAGAAACACATTCTGCACAAAACAGCTTAATCACTTCTGTCCAATGTATCTTAGTTGCTGCAGAATCCTAAAAGAAAAATCAGTTTTTTATGGATCCTTATGTAATTTAGCAGTTTTACGTTATGCCGACGATATGTTTTTTTAAATATGAGATAATAGGGTACTACAAATATTGAAGTTGACATATACATTAAAAAAAAAAAAAAAATTGGGTACACCTACTAAAACTTGCTGGGATTACATTATTTTCTATACATAAAATAGGGTTTCGAGTGAAGCTCGTTTTTGTTTTTTTTTTTACTTATTACTGATTAGTGATTACCTACCTATTAAAAAATACTCAATATTAACAAATTAAGATGTCTTTTTTCCATTAAAGCCTACATTTGTTTTCTTTAAACAGATTGCACAGTAGTGCCGTAATAGATGTCATAACTGGATACTGATTAATGGGAAGGCACAGATGGCGAAATTGTATCCTATTTCTTGAAAAAATCTTTATCCGCACACTTACCCAGTGCGTATAGTTATAACGAACGATTACTCTCGTTATCGCTTCAAATACCCGTTATTTCCATATTAGTATATCACTCGTTATCAATAAAACGATTAAATTATAACTTGCTGCCAAGAAGCTTTCCAATAGAAAACTAACACATCATATTTAGAATCATAACGGTAAAATTGCCTATTGTAAATGCAATATCATTGAGCTCATACTGAGGGGTCACATATAGTTTTCATTGAGACTCATCATTAAAAATTTTAATTCCTTATTTTGAGACACAAATGCAAAATAAGTCATTATTTTGATTCTAATAAAAAGCTCTTGACTCAATTATTATTTCTAGTCAAACAAATATTGCATTTTGGCACCAAATTTCACTTAAAGCTATTTCTAAGCTCAATCATCAATAATATCAATCAATAATTTCAATAATTGAAATAAAGAAACTTCTTTCATGTGGAAAGGCTAGGCCAAAATGAAATTCACAGGTGGGTAAATGAATAACTCTATCGTGACTCGTGAGCCCAAAACAACACATTTTGTGTGTACACTATCTTAAAAAAATTAAATTGTCTAAAAGTTTCAAAAAAACTTGTTATAAAAGAAGACACATTATTTTTAGTTTGCAATAATATTTTTCTTTTGTTACGAAAGTGTAATGCTAAAAATTGCAAATGAATAATAACTGATAAAAATTATAATATAATTTGCCTTTGAAAACAAGCTATTTTTGGTGTGCAATTATTTTTTGTTTATCAACATGATTCATTAAATTTTTGAATACTTTATCGAAATAAAGTTGCATTCTACTTCAAAAGTTGAGTTAAAGTTCCCGGTTTGCCGCAAAATATAAAAATTTTTATATGTAGGTATAGGTACTATGTACATATTAATTATTAATCATTCCTTTATAGCTGACAGTTCGCTGAGCAAGATGCCTATCTTATCTTGTTTTTATGTTTATTTTTGTTTTCTTGATAACGAAAAATTTTAAAAAGCCGGTACCATATATGACTTTATCTTGGTTCAAATGAATTTCAATGTGGTTATTACTTGTTAATATGAAGAAAAAAGAACAAAATAATGTTTTGTATTTCAATTAATTTAAGCCCGTTTTTGTATTTGGTGTAATTTATCATTTTATAGGAACTGCCCCTTGAAAAGCACAATCCCATTTAAGAACATACATAATTAAATAATTTAAGGATGGATTAATATTTTTAATATTTATGCACATAATATGTACATATATACATACATATATACATACATATATACATACATATATACATACATACATACATATATGTAAGTCCTCTATGGTTATACCTGCTGAAAAAAAGTTAAAAAAAACTGCTGATTTTACTAATCATTCATATTTCGACCCCCACCCAACGTTAACAGTTTCAAGCATAATAAAATCAATAAATCAACCAGACACATATTATAATATGTAGGTATGAACTTAATTGTCAAAGATAAATGTGTCATGATCGATATCTAGGTGGATACCTAATATGGATTTGGAAAATTATTACGATTATTATTACATTAATTTTAATGTTTATTCATTCATGATGTCAATAACCTCACCTCTGTTAACCAGCTTTATTCGGCCAGCCATATATGTATCGAGACTGACTTTTTACTTCCGCTGTGTGTTCGAAAATATGATTTAAACAAATACCTAATGATGTAGGTATTAAAAACGTCAAAAATCTTCGCTTGTACAATCGAATTTCTTTTCTACAGCGTTTTTAAACGCTCTTTTAAACCCGACAATTTTCATGTCCTACCTACCTGCTTTGCCTCACTAGATCAACATCTGCAGCCAAGTACACAAAATAATTCAAGTAATCTTTATTTTGGCATTATTATAAATATTCATTTTGATTTTTAAATGTCTCGAAGGTTGAAAAATACAATTTTTCATGAAAGCTTTAACTGGCGCCTTAGAACTTTACGAACTAATCTGTCCAATAATTTTTTTTTTCAATATCAACAATATATCTGTAGCAATAAGACAGAGTAGCTTATGTTAAAAAAACTGGTTACGCACTTTTGTCGATTTCAAAATGGGGTTTGGATAGAAAAGTGGCTCGCAAACTGTAGGCAAACGAAAAACCGCTTATGTCGACATAAGCTACTCTGTCTTATTGCCACAGAAATACACAGGCAAATTCCACTCTTTGCGCTGGAATTAGAGCTTTCCCGGTGTCTTTTTTGCGGCAAGTTTTCAATGCAGACTTTTTGGTCATTCAAAACATTGGGTTTTGTAATGGTAATGTAAATATATTATCTAGAGAACCGACTTCAGGGCTTTTTCTCTTTCACCCTACAAGATGTACTGAGAGCTTTCCTCCACAAGGGTGAGCATGTGTTAGTTGCCCAATGCATTTTAAATGGAACCGCACCAACACATTGACACTGTTATGGATTTTGCGTTTTTAGTACGAAATTTTGAACGGTTTTGAAAATTGAAATTGTAGCTGGTACAAGCCTGTCATTGTAGCTTTAATTAAAATTTTGAATTTTGAAAATCCGAATATTGGATCTAAAGATATATGCATTTAAAAGAACGGGTATTTTTCAATTTTTCATCTTTTTGAGCTACATTTTATATCGTATCAACAATTCACGGACAGGGAATTTAAGAGAATTGTCTCCTAATGTGCTCAAATACAATTTGCGGGTGTTTTAGGCAAGGGGTACGAGTCAGTTCTCTAGAGTCTAGATAATATAAGTACTCTATGGGTCAGATCATGAATTATACCATTAAATTGAAATAGTGATTAATAATTTTAATAAGGGGCCAGTTATAGCTTTCATTGAAACTCATCATTGAAAATTTTAATTTTCAGTTTTGAGGCACTTAAAGAGTGAAATTAGTGATTATTTTAATGCAAATAAAAAGCTGATAACTCAATTATTATTTCTAGTCAAAAAAATATTTCATTTTGGTCCAGCCTATCGCAGAAAATGAATTTCTTTATTTCAATGATTTAACTACCTTATCATTGATCATTGAAATCTTAGAAATCGTTTTATGTGAAAGGTAGGACCAAAATGAAATATTTTTTTGACTAGAAATAGCAATCGAGTCATCTGCTTTTTATTGGCGTCAAAATAATCACTAATATCGCTGATGAGTTTCAATGAAAGCTATAACTGGCCCCTAAGGCAGTTTGGTTGGAGCTGGTCTCCAGGGTGTCGTTAAAAAATTAATATTTTTCCATTAAAATTTCTTTAAATGGTTCCTTTAAAAAAATAAAAAAATGACCTAATGTCCATACCAAATTTTAAAAGTAGCAACTTCCTAAGTAAGACTGAAGACATGGTCTTTTTTTTATTCAACTTCAAAACATATGACAATAATTAAATGATGCTCAATAGTAAAATCACAAGAATTTGAAATAATTTGTACTTGTAGGATTGGAAGACTTGATTTAAAGTGTCGTCACGTAGTTGCTTATTCATACCCACACATCATCACGATAGTTTGGCACTAGGAATTTGTTTTTTAGTAACACCACTGACTAGTTTTTTTCTTTATAAAAATAACATTCGCAAAAGATGATGTCATAGATTCACGCGCTCAAGCAAAAACATTTAGTTTTTCTTGGAAAATAAATAAGCAAACATTTACAAAACATTTGATTTGTGTATACTAATGACTTAGTTTGTTATTCTGAGTAATTTTTTTGCTTGTTTTTGCACAAAGTCAACGAAATAAACACATGTAGAGTTAAAATGAAATTTGGAGGCTTGGTTGGTTCCCTTGAAAATTAATCTTATGAATCATTGTAGCTTCATAATAGGTATATCTTTTAATTCTAATAAATAATAAATAAATTATATTGTTGTGTTTGGTTGTTTTAATATTCCACCTCTGTGTTTTTTATCAAACAAATTCTCTGTGGGCTAGTTCAAAGGTAGTTACATTACAAAAAAATATAAAAAAGAAACTTAAGTCTATTACGAGTATGATATAATTTACCTTGGCGATTTTCTCGTTTTGTGGGAGCTTAGAATTTTTATTGATCCATCATAACAAAGCAATTTTAATATTGATGATATGATTTTAATTTTCAACATTTGACTACATAGTGGTCATTAAATTAAAACTCCCCTAGTAAATTTTACACAAAAATGAGAAAATTAATACCTACCTATATTTTAAATTAAAAAAAAGTCCTAAGTTCTGTTAAAGCTCCCTTATTGTTTGTTTTTCTATTTAATTTTAAATAAATAAATTTCCTTCTTGGTTTCATTTGATGAAACGTAACGTAATTTTTTCAAGTTCAACATGAGTGTTTGTTTATGTGGAAGTATCCGCAGATGAAAAAGTGAAAAAATATATTTTTCAAAGTTGATTAAATTAAACACTTCTTAAAATGTTCTTTTAAAAATTCAAAACAATTAAGGCCAACGCCCTGATGATGTCCTCACAAAATTTTAGCTTTCTAAATAAGACTGATAAGAATTCGAATTCGAAGAATAAGACTGATAAGCATACGACCTGCACCAAATTGACACAAAAGCAAACAAAAAATAATTCATTATTTTATTTGTTTTATAGTGCACCCCAACTGTATACCCAGCTGATCCCTTTGATCCAATTGAAGATGCTGCCACCCTTCGTAAGGCAATGAAGGGTTTCGGCACCGATGAGAAGGCTGTTATTGAAGTTCTGGCACGTCGTGGTATTGTTCAACGTTTAGAAATTGCCGAATCTTTCAAGACCTCATACGGTAAGGATTTGATTTCGGAGCTTAAATCTGAACTCGGAGGCAAATTCGAAGATGTTATTATTGCACTTATGACACCCCTGCCACAATTCTACGCCCAAGAATTGCACGATGCTGTCGCTGGTATTGGTACCGACGAGGAAGCTATCATTGAAATTCTCTGCACCTTGTCCAACTACGGAATCAAAACCATCGCTCAATTCTATGAACAGAGTTTTGGTAAATCCCTAGAATCAGACCTTAAGGGAGACACAAGTGGACACTTTAAGCGCTTGTGTGTCTCCTTGGTACAGGGTAACCGCGATGAAAATCAGGTAAAAGTGAAAATATATTTTTTATGAAGATTTTATTTATTAACTGAATTCATTTTTTGTTAACTCAGGGAGTTGATGAGGCAGCAGCCGTAGCTGATGCTAATTCCCTATTCGAAGCTGGTGAAGGCCAATGGGGTACTGATGAATCAGTTTTCAATTCCATCCTGATCACAAGATCATACCAACAACTCAGACAGATTTTCCTCGAATACGAAAACATTGCTGGTCATGAAATCGAGAAGGCTATTAAGCGCGAATTCAGCGGACCAATTGAGAAGGGATTTTTGGCAATCGGTATGATAAAAATAATTTCAAAAAACTAAAAAAAATAAACAAACACATTTTTAAATTATGTATAAATCTTCAACTTCTAGTCAAGTGCTGCAAATCAAAAGTAGACTATTTCGCTGAGCGGCTTTATGATTCAATGCACGGCATTGGAACCAAAGACAAAACTCTCATTCGTATTATTGTTAGCCGATCTGAAATCGATTTGGGTGACATCAAAGAAGCATTCCAAAATAAATACGGAAAGAGTCTGGAATCTTGGATTAAGGTAAATTTTATTATTATTTATATTATTATTATTGTTCGTATAGTAGCTTCTTTGGTGCTTCGGTTTGTTTTGTTTTTAAAATTTTATTTTTCGCATGAACGCTGAATATTTGCAGATAAAATTATGGTTTAATACTTTATAAATTATTATTTATCTCACACATAAAACTCGATCGGAAGTGATAACACGCAATCAACGGATGCATGAGGATTCAAAATTAAAATATGGCATATCATATTTGAGTTTATAATATGTCCAATCAAGAACTAAAATCACTAATTGAAGCGTTAGCAATAACATTTAAAAAATCATTCGTTGTTTTTGTATTTATCTTGAAAAGAAATCCTTTGTATTACTAATGCTTGGGAATTTATTACTGGTGTTTATTTTAAATATTCTATGAATTCCTTGGTAACACTTTTTAACTGGAAAGAAAAATAGTATACATACAAATATTATTATTTTTCGTTATAATAACAATAATAACAATCAGCATTACTACGAAAATGGGAAATTTTTAACTTCAATTATTTTATAAATATGTACTACGTTTTAATTAGGGCCAATGTGGTAATTTCGTTGAAAAATTTCAAATTCAATTCCAAACTATCTCATTTTCCATAACCATTCAAATTTGAAATCAGATTATTTGCACGAATTAAAGTTGAAATTGAGGTGAAAACCTAACGAACACAATCCAATTGGAATCCATAAAAAGCTCTTTTGAATGGAAATGTCAAAATTAGTGGTATGAAAAACAGAACACAATAAAAAAAGGAATTAACTTCCAATTCAGAAATGAATAAGCTGTCAAACAAAATTAAAAAAAAAAAACTAGAAATCCAAATCTTTTATCATTTGCGAATATACCTCATTTCGGCTCTCTCTAGTTTAACATGGAAATTTTTGTTATGGACTTTGTTCTTTCAAATATTTGTTGTGCTGTGTAGTTTAAAAATAAAATGTAAGCGAAGTTGTGTGTGCTTGGTGTTTTATTTGTTCGAATTATGTTTATTAAAATAAATTGAAGACAATTTTCTATTCTTTATGCGTGTTAGGGTTCCCCTCATTTTGACTTGGATAAAAAACAGGTTTAAAAATTTATCCTAAATTGGGTTCAATTAAATTCCTTTTTAATGTCAAATCTAAATTTCTATCAACGATTTTTAGGGGTAGAATTTCGTTAAGAAAATAAAATATAGTTGTTTTAGCAGTAACTGATAATTTTGTTTCTTCTATTTAAAGTTTCCCCACACCAACGCGAATCTGTCGCGGCGACAACCACGTGTTGTTATTGTTTTTGTCGTCGCCGCGAAAGATTCGCTTTGGTGTGGGGGAACCTTAAATCTAGTCTAATCTCTACACCAGTTCAGGTTTTTTCTTCCAAAAATAAACTAAACAAAATTTTATTGTTAGAATGGGTAGCTGTGGATTATTGTTAAGCATTAAAAAAGATGGCGCCACCGTTAGTGTTGTATACCAGTTATTGGCATTATGCAAAACCTTTTTTTGTTTACCTGAAATCTATTTTTTCATACAGAAAACGCTAAAGCGCGTGTTAAATAAAACACAAAAATTTTAAATAAAAACTAGGGGCCTTATTGCGAGAGTCTATTTTTCGGTAAAAGTTTATTCGACAAAAGATCAGAAATTCTTGATGGAACTGAATTTTCTATCAAATAGAAAAATATATGATAGTAGAGTTTAAGTCTATTCGACTTTAATTCTTTTTTGAATAGACTGTCTAAATAAGACCCTAAATAGGCCCATTCTATTCTTATTTGTCTCTGCTTGATTTTTTCATTGTTATATTTTAATTGGAATAGTCGCTTTCTTATGTTTTGCCAAAATGTACAATGTAAATAAAATATTATTATATCAAAATACATTTTCTTAATTTGTTTGCTTATTTCAATTGTGAAACTCGTTATTAAGTTTATTTAAATTCCATCGTTGTACATAATGGAGGGTATTCATAGTTATTTTTAATCTGTTGCTAAGGAAACAGTAAGTTTAATGGAATTTTGAATTCATTCTTATAAAATTTGAGAAAAGGAATTCAATATGTAAAGCCATGTTAATGAGTAAATCGTTCTAAAAAAAATTCTTTCAAAATTGTACGCCCTTAAAATAAAATGCGACAATCTCCCGAGAGCGTTTTTGAAGTCTTTCGGGATTCAGTATACTTGCAGTTATTTTTCACAGCTACTGCCTGCAGATCCCCTCTATTACTGCAGGTAGCTAACAACAAGTAGGTACACATGAATAGTTGTCACCAAATGTATTTATTTTCTTTTATGAAAAGTTAAAATAAAGTTATATAGTACACTAAAATACCATTCTATAAAATCGAAAAATAAAATTCTTCATAATTACATGAATAATTATGAACTATTTTTTTGAATAAATCAAATATTAATCAAATGTAGATTACGCCTTCTATAAGTAATAAATTTCTATAACCACTTTTTCAATCGTTATTAATTTTCCACAGTAAACACCTCCTTCAGATAAATGTTTTAAAATACTTATGCTCACGCAATCATTTATATCCGTCCTTAAAATCGAATAGAAAATGCTTTAAAAAATTTGGTGTAAGCCATAATAAATAATTTAAATTTGTAATGGATTATTGTGGTATTAAAAAAAAATAAATAAAAAAAAAAACAAAACATCCAAACCAATGTCTTATGAGCAAATAAAAAAAAAATAATTATATTCGATTTTTCAGGGCGATACCTCTGGAGATTACAAACGATCCCTATTGGCAATTGTTGGACTCTAAAATTAAAATAACAAATATTACACCAACGCCATTTCAATATATAATTGCAACATGAATCTTCTTCTTACGCCTCAAATAAACTACAAAAAAGTTAATAATTAACTATCAATATTTGATCCTAGACAGATAATAATAAAGGACATAAAGTCTTTTTTTTTCAAATATAAATTTTTTTTAATGCGCGCTCGTTATAAGCTTAGCTTTGATAGCACCAAATAGGATTTATTATAATAAAAAAAATTGTATACAATTTTATCTGTCCAATCCTATTCTTACTGTTTTGTCTGTATTCAGATTTGTAATATTTTTTGTAACAATGTACAATTAAAAGTTTAAATATATATTAAAAAATACAAATAAATAATGCCTTATTTTTTTCATTATACATACATAACTTCTAAGCATCTAATCTTTCACTAAATTGAACTAATTGTAAATAACCTTTTTTTATTTTCACATTTTTTTCTATATTTATGTATATTTATAATATTTAAACATTATTATGAATTAAGTAACTTTTAACCAACACACATAACTTTTCGAGTTTAACTGAAGGAACATTTTCTAATTCTAATAGTAATTTTTATCAACAAATTTATATTCATACATACATATATATCAAGAAGTTTTTCGTGATTGGATTACTGCTACAAATTGCAGAGCAAAATACATCCTATCATATATATTATATATACGTATGAGATCCTATGATAGTTTTTTGTTTTGAGATATGTAGTAGAATTCCGATGGCAAACATGAGATTTTATATATCATGTTATTTTAATTATTTTATATGTTGTTGTGCTAAATTTATTGGTTGCTAAAACACATTGTTATGCTACTTTATACACATTATACTAAAATATTTCGGCAAAAGCACACCATAAATGGAAAATTATCATACACTAAAATTTACAATTTTGAAAGTATATATCAAACAAACAAAAAACGAATAATCTTTTCAGGAGGATTCAGAAAGTGCAAATGGATATGCTCTTGCCACTGTTGTGGCCTGGTAGAAAGGAAAATATTTAATTCTACATCATTTCCAATTAACTAATTCAGCTTTAATGCTCCAAAATGATAGTATTAGCACCAAACAAAAGCTTTTACATACATATTATATACTTAATAATAATCTAACAGAACAAATCAAAATGTATACACATTATTTTTTATTCAGACCGAAATAATTTTATACATTATGAAAAATAAACGTGTAATAATAAAGTTTTTATGCTATTTAAATTTTTAAACATAGTGTTCTATGCAACCAAAATTTTTGTTTTTAAATTTCGCAACTTCATTAAATGTTTCACAAGTTTATATTGTGTTGTTATTAATTTCATCGTTTATCTTAGGTGAATATTAAAGAAATTGGGGGTATAAATTGCCATTCATTGGCAATTGTTTGCATTTTTTTAAAATCAATGGCACATAAAACTATGCCTGTTTTGTAACGTGAAATTTAGGTATAAATAAATCCAGCATAACTTTCTTTTATGTTATATTTCCAGTATACATACGTAATATGTAGGTCTAGGTACTGACAGAAAAGTTGTTTATTCATTGATCAATTCCTATGTCAGTTTAAAAGTCTGGTAAATCCGGCATTACTAATAGTACAGCGGCATAATATATGGATTTGTGAATAAACTAATTGATTCTTTTCATTACTTTGTCACTTAAGTTTTTTTATGAAAGTTGGGTAGTTCTGACATAACCAACAGATATTTTTTTTCAGAGTTAATTTGTACAAAAGCAATGGAATATTTTATTTTTTTTAACTAAGATCATGTTTCTCCTACTAAATTAAATCATAAAACTTATTTTTCCAGTTCTCTGGAGGCACAACTAATCGTATTCATTGTATAGTTATTATTAAGGCATACTTTCTTAAACACTCTTCAATTCTTTTGTTATTGAACAAATGTGAATAAAAATTATTGTATGTACAATCTTTTTGCAGGATGATTGTGAAACAGACATTGGATACTTACTTGCCACTGTCGTGGCCTGGTAGATTGTAAAAACAACAGTCTAATTTTTAAATGCTTACCGAACACAAACTTTTGTAGGCGAACATCTACCACTTATATTTATTTCCTTTATAAATTCAATTTAAAAAAAATACATACAAAATATGATTTATCAAAATATATTAGAATTAACAAAATTGTTCTTTTTTTATATTGGAAACCGATTTTTTGAAAGTAAAGGACCATAATATTAATGTTTATTTTAAATAATTATTTTATATTTAAATAATTATTTATATTATATTTGAATAATTATTTTGCAGCTGATTTTAATTCAGTTTAAAGAACACGCAAATTGATGTGTAATAATTTAATTGATACATTTTTTCTTTGGCTTCCTTTTGATAAACATTTCGATTATGGAATCAGCAACATTTTATTTCCGGGCATTATCCAAAGTACTTGGGTTTAGATATGAAAAGAAAATATTTGCATCTAGCGCAGATGGTCCTCAGAAACAAAGTGGCTCTTCATATAAAATCTGGAGTTTTTCAGAAAATCATTTTGAAGTTTTTGTTTCAAACAAAAATTTAGAAAATGACTTCATAGTTCACATGAGGAGCATAAAGTCGTAGAATAAAAAAAATAACAGCCACATTATGACTATCAAATATCAATTAGTTGATACCTGGGGCCTATTTCACAGAATTACATAACATATATGTATGTGAGAGTTTTTCTAAATAAAATTAATCAAATAGAGACCAAGCGCCAACAAAAAGGAGTGGCAGTCGTAAATAGCTATAGCTCCAGCCTAAAATAACTTGGTGGTAGCTCAACCAAGTGTTGTTGTTTCATTCAAACCTTCAATATTAATATGATGGTGCGAAAGCTTGGCAGCCTAACTGCAAGTGTGTTATCACACAAAAACCCCATGTTAATTATTTTAAGTTAATGATTTAATTTGCTTTTTCCAAACCCAAAGCTAGTTTTTGTTAAAAAAAAGTTTTTATAACCAAGTTTTACCTAAGAATCTTACAAACAAATATGAATACACTTGCAATGATTTTTTTCTTCAACTGGTTTCTAAAGAGAAGCTTTATAATATCAAATTATGTTTTACGCTCGCAGCCATCTCATTCACTTATCAACGTATTCACGCTATCTATATCACATTCACTTTGTCACAATGTTAATAAATTCGTGCTAAATTAAAAACTATGCATTTTCAATTTCAAAGAACAAAATACCCACCAAATTGATCTTTTTCAGGATGATTCTGAAAGTGACATTGGATATCTACTTGCCACTGTCGTGGCTTGGTAGACAGACTACACATATCATCTTCCATCTTATTCAGCTTTAATACCTCAAAACAAAAATTAATTCAAAAAAAAATAAATAAAAATGGAAAAATAAAAACAGCTTATTGTTTATCAAAATATTAAATAGAGTTACGTGAACAATTTCCTCTAAATTGTTTATTTGAAAATTTAAATAAGTTTAAATAAATGTTATCAATATTAAATGCTGAATTTTTTTATATTGATTTTCATTTTGCTAATAATTTTTGTACACCGATCTGTATACTATTTTTCACTTATTCAGCCAAAAACATACATTGTTGTATATAAATAAAATAGATTCACATAACATTGTTTTCGCAACGAATTTAAATCATTCTATACTAACAATTTTCATCCATCTTATGAACAATAATTCTCTATACAAAAAAAAAAAAAAAAAAAACATCAACAAAATACCGATCTTTTTGCAGGATGATTGCGATTCTGATGTAGGATATTGTCTTGCAACACTTGCCTCCTGGTAAACAGAGGTTCATTCTTTGGTGCCATTGGCCAAATACTATTAAACTTAAGCAATACGAGAACAAATAAATATTTATAAAAAAAATGATTTGAGTGTATTTGCTTTTAGAACTTAGAAAAAAGAACACCAAGCTCAACTTTGTTGGGAGTATAAAGAAAAATCCTGGAAGAATGCAGTAAATTGTATATCTACTTTAAACTGAAATCCAAACGTAAGATTTTGTGTGGTGAATCATAACATAACCTTTTGTTTTGTTTCTGTTCAGCAAAACATATTTCTTTGTCGTACAAAATTTGACTGGGTTTGAAATTATTTTCAGTAAAATGTTGGTTGTGTTTGCTTAGTTATTTTTTTTTATAATTATCTTAGTTGTATTGATAAATATTTGTAATAAAGATTTGTATGCTTATAATCAAAGTATGAATTCGTTTTATTCATAAAATATATTCGTTTCTATTTTCTTTATAGGATGATGTATCTGGTGACTATCAAAGAGTTTTAGTACAACTAGCCTCATATTAAAAATTACTTTAATTGAACCTAAAAAAAAAAACGGTTGGTGTATCGTGTCCTCTATTTAAAAAAAATACAAATATATGTTTTGTTATAAGAAATGAAAACAAAATGTTTTAATGCAATAAATATCAATTGTGATGTCGATTAGGAGAGAAAAACGTCTCGGAAGATCTTGATCCAAATTACTCCGTGCTTATCTACTGCTTATTTCTATATTCCAGGGTACGGAAATGCTCACTCATGAGCTGTTTGTGAGTGTGAAAAAACGAATTAGCACTCATGGGTTATTAGCTGTGAGCTTATTTAGTTTTGTTTCATGCTCACGAGTGCTCGATTTGTATAAGCTCACGTGATCGAGCACGATACCGAAAACCACACTTACAAACAGTGTACGCCAAACGACAAGCAAAAAAAAAAAATATGTGCACGATTGAGTCGAACGAACTTGCTCTAATGTGCGATCACACTGTGTTTTTAAAGTTTTAATATTTCAAAAACTATATTTATTTTATAAAAGAAATAAACTAGGTATGGGAACCTATATTGTATACCACCTGCTTAAAACGTTATTAAGTTTAAGGTAGTAATATGCGAGTAGGTACATTTATAGCACCGTGTTGCAAATATGCATGGAACTTACAGTTTAGACTGAAAATTGTAAAAAAAAATATCGGGTTGCCGTACTTTCGAAATTTGGCCGAATTCGAAGTTCGAGTTTCTATTTTTCGGCGTTGTGGGGGGTAAATATGTATTAGTAGTAGATATTAGAATTAATTCTTTAAAAATCTATACATTTAACTGAAAATACTAGTAAGTAAAAAAGACTTAAAAGCATTAAAAAGACTGCAATACCTGCATATACTTTGCATTAAGACTCCAAGATTGCAAGTAATGTTTAAAATTCTTAAAAGCTTTCTTCAAGTTTTTTAAGCAAATCTTTTGTTTAGCGATAGTCAATAGGTAGGTAAGGTACCTACGTAGGCAGGTACGACGCAATAAAACTTTTGCCTAACGAAACCGAAAAAAAAAACATTTTTTTTTTTGAAGAAAGACCAAATTCACACTTACTGGATTGTTAAAAAAATGAAATAAAGAAAACGAAAGCCACAAATGATAGCCAAATAAAAAATTCAAAAAATTCGATTGAAGGTCCGTAAAGGAGTTGAATGTTTGCAGCAAGCGTGAAAACTGTAAACTTGATTTGCGGCTGAAATAAGAGTCCTAAAAATAGCATATTCTAGATGTGGGAGTTACAACCTTTCCATCAAGTATCACACTACAAGAAATTTTGTTTACTTAATTTTGATCGTACCTTAAAGAAGTTTTTGGATAGTAATATTTCCGCAATTGAGCATCTTAAATGGCTGTGGTTTGGAAAACTTCACATTAAATTTTAGAAGACCTTTCTAAAACTGAAAACCAATAGCTTCTAGCTGGTCCGGTTCTCGAAATATTTCCACCCAAAGTGATACTACCTCAATTCAATTAAAATTTGTCAACAAAATTTGTTTGGATGGCGATATTTCCACAATCGAGACCTGTATAAGTCGTTGCGGTTTTCTGTGCTGAATTGAAAATTCACAACCTTTTCCGCCAATTTAAAAATTTAAGCACATCTTGACAAATCAAAATTTTATTGACTTTTTGAAAAATGAATGGTTTTCCCCTTTGCTTATTTTTACTCCAAATAGAAAACTTAATGATAAATAAAACATGCTTGGGCTTTGTGCTACATTATTTATGTAAGTGAAGTTAGCACCGCTATTTTCGATTTACACATATTACACTTGTATAAACACAAACCAGCACAAACTGAGCTTAAAACAGCACAAGAATAACTTTTTAAAAACATTTCAAAACAGTAATTTTGCAACAAAAAAAATTATCCGCAAAATTTGAAACTGCGAATTTAGAAAAAAGTTACAAATTTGGAACAATACAGCACAACTTTTTTTTTGAAAATCGAAAATGATGGTGCTTGCTAACTTCACGCTAAGGTCGTTCGCAACATTTGCGTTCTGTCGTAAAAGTTGCAAATAAGCGATTTTTTTATATGTTCGGTTATAAGTATCATTTTTTGAGCACAAAACGGCACAACTTTTTTAAGGAAAATTTAATTTTGGAAAAAATTTTATCCTCAAAATTTGCGAAATTTTCAAAAATAGTTATGGCACATGGCAACACAAGTTGAGCACAATACAGCATATTTTTTTTTCAAAATCGAAAATAGCGCCAAAAAATGACTGGACTCTAAAAACCATAGCACGATTTTTTTACGGCACATGGCAGCATAAGTTGGACACATCGCACCACAACCGTTTGTATTTTTACGAAAATCAAAATGATAAATTGCCTAAGTCTTCAAAATTTAACATACCTTAAGCTCATAAAATACCTTTCCCTCATAAAACTGTTACGCAATCTAAAGTAAGTTAGGGTGATTCAAAATAACACCTTTCTCGAAATTCAACCAGGACCGGGCGAAATTATGAAGTTTAGATTGAAACCAAAAAATTAAGATCAAAAAATTAAAAATCGAACAACATTTAGAAGTCGCTACTAGCGTTTTTTCAATAATTTTGCTTGAAAATCGGAAGTTTTCTCAAATGTTAAAAGCTGCTTAACTTTTCGAGTTTTGGTGCTAATGGCATGAAATTTTCAGGGATTGTTCGTAATTTAATGTAATTTCTGAATATTCAGTTAAAAATTAATTTTGGAAATGATTTTTTTATAGTTTTTTTTGTTTATAAATACAAAAAACGTCACAGAAAAAAACCGCAAGGGATCTGGGACTTGGCGTTGACTTCAAATTACGTCTAATTAAACCAAAAACACATTTCAATTACCAAGAACCGGCCCCAAAGTTCTTTTCTTGCTTAAACCTGTTTAAACAATATTTTCAAAAAATCCGATTTAAGGTAATCATAATAATTATATTATTACATCAATAATTTTTTGTTTTACAAAATATTTCTGCAAATATATCTTAATAAAATTATGACTAATAAATAAATTAGTTTGTTTTTGACTTATCTATGTGAAACCATTTATACATATGCTATACAAAAAGCACTAAAGTAGAAATTGTGTTCAAGTAGTTAAAGTGCTTTGAGTTCTTGTTGTATTGTACAGCAGAGGTATTCCTTTACTTTGCGTGTCATCTACAACGAAATTAAAATCAACATAAAATCAAATTATTAATATTGTTTAAAAAAATTACCTGGATTTGATCCAGTACCTGTAGCCGAAGCTTCCATTTTTTTCCGCGAAGTGAATTTTTGAAAACCGCGTAGAAGTATCTGTTTTCTATATTTGGGTGTTGTAAATGTGTACAGTAGTGGATTAACTGCTGAGTTGAGTGGCAAAATGAATATGACCAGCCATGCGTAGGTGTCATCTGGTTTGAGTTATAAAAATTTGTTAAATATATTTTTGTATTATATAATATAATTAAATTTATTTAAACCTGATATGGTATATCGAACGAATGCCCAAATTTTCATCACTATAATTGGCGCCCAACACATGACATCTGTCAGTACTATGAAAAAAAACCTGACAGCAAATTCACAATCGAGAAGTGACAACGGTGTAGCTTTTCGCGTTCTGCAAATTGACACCATAAGTGCAGTGTAAAGGACAATTATCGACATCAGCATGGAAAAATTCATTCCAAGAAAGATAAACGCCGAGTACTGCCATCCCAATGGATACGGTTCTTGTATGTGCAATGGAAAACAAGTTCCTGAATAGGTTCCATAAAACATCGTACTTGATCTCCAAAAGACAGCTGGTGCAACTGCAACTCCCGCACCTATCAGCCAAATTAAAAGTAAAGAAACAAAAATATTTTTTGGATTCAAACGGTGATGAGCACGAAATGGATGGGCAATTAATAAAAATCTCTCCAATGACATAAAGGCTAATATCAGCAATGAAACTTCAGACGATGTCACAGCTAGAACACCAATAGCAGCACATTTCCACGAACTTATCCAATCGCGAGCCAATTTATGATATTGATTCCGAAAACGGATGTCTTGAACTGCAATGCTGAATAAATAGAATCCCATTAGCATGTCGGATAGCGCAAGGTTTCGAATAACCATAGTTACGCCTCGATTTTCATCTCGATAGATAAATCTTCCCCAAAGGACCATCAAATTTCCAATCAATATAACACATGCCATTATCCAAGTTGAGTAACGTAGAACTGGTTTTGTTAGTAGATCTTGAAATGAAGACACTCCATCTGAGTTAGGTTTACACATTCGCACTTGAAGTGTCATCGAACAAAAATAGAATTTTTCAAACACGATATACTTGAGATTGGCGATTTCAGCAACAGCTCTGAAATCTATATTTTGAAATGCAATACCATCTAAATTAAGGTACGATACATTAACATTGATTAGAATATCATGGTTGATTGTGAGTCCTGTATGACCAAGCAAGCTGAAAAAATAAGGACAAAAAAAAAAG
Source organism: Epistrophe grossulariae (assembly GCA_929447395.1). NCBI lineage: Eukaryota > Metazoa > Arthropoda > Insecta > Diptera > Syrphidae > Epistrophe > Epistrophe grossulariae. Next base: position 32,563,585 of record OV839567.1, on the reverse strand, counting down.
TTATAAAAAAAAGAAGGATAGTATTAAAATAAACAACGATAAGTATAAATAAAGATTCCAATGCCTACGGTCTTTTAAATTCAATTTGCATTGCACCGCATTATAGTTCTGAGATACACCAGATTTAGTTAATCTTGTAAATAAATTGAACCCGACTTAACTAAGAAGCAGTTTTTCAGTGTTGATTTCACTTAGAGTTTTAGTTGGAATCAAAGTTCGACACTATGAAAATGGGTTTTCAGTATTGAAACATAGATGGCGACACCCTGCAAAGGAAAAGGCGATTTCCTTAGTGTCGTCCTCTCTATGTCGATAGTGTTTTGACACACGTTTGTCAGAAATTTCTATTAAGTTAATCCAGAGTTAACTCATTGTCTCGTTGAGTAAACTCAGATCTAAATGGACTAGAGTCAACGTGTATTTAATTCCAAAAAAGTAATTAAAATGTGGCAAAAGGTATGAAATATACATATTTATCTAAATAAATATTGTGTTTTCTTGTTTTCATTGGTCCACAAAATTGTGGAATATTATTTTTTTCTTATTTTCTTATTTTGTTTAAAAAAAAAACAAAACAAAAAATGCATAAAAACCGTGTTTAATCAGCCTTATTCTGTAAGGCGTTTAAGAAGCGTTAATTTGCGTCTAAGTACTAAACGCTAAAACGTTACTGTTCTCTTCTTTCTTCACCTTTCTAACCATTAAAATGGTAGTCGTTTTACTAAAAATCTAATTTATGCTTTTGGAGCCGTGTAGTTTTGATGGCGATTTACTAAAACTAGTACGTCCAGCCCCCGAAACTCGAGTGCTAATAACATTATCGTCTAATTGAAAAACAACTTCCAAAAAATATATTGTAATTCACATGAAATTCTAGAAAACTTTATTTTTCGATGCATACGATTTTTGGAGGTGGATACTCAAACATTAAGTAAAAAATCGCAAGAATAATATCATCGTTTAAAAGCAGTCTTGAGCGTGGAGAAAAACTGAGCTAATTATTATTATATGAGCTTTTTATTATTTCCTGCAGCACTGAACGCCGCGCTACCGGGTTGGGTTTAGCCGATCCCAGAACCACTGGTCCCAAGACCATCCCGGAAGTAGTCAATAAAGACCAATTAAATTTATATCGAAAATAATACTCGTCGAATGTATTGATTCGTGTATTTAATATATTCGTTAAGATGGTTAGTGAATAAAAAGTTATTGTTCCACGCCTCAGCTTAAACATCCCTCACACTACATCTACAAATTGAAAGCATTCTTCCTTTTTTTGCTCACATTTTATTTCAATTTAAAAAACAACACCCAATGAGCGAGAGACACAATAGATTGCAGAATATTTCAATGCAAAACCAATATACCTACAACTATACATAATTTATGCTTCCTTGCATTAAATCGACCAATGGCCGAAAATCCAACACAACAGAAAAAAATCCTCAGAAATAAAATTCTTCCCACAAAAATCCCTCACTCGAATTCACTAACCATCTTAACGAATATATTAAATGCACGAACCATTGCATTTAACGAAAATATAATAAGTTTGTGAACAAATACTCGGTCTCGCTCTGGCTCTTGCTATGGTTCTCGCTCTCCTCGCACTTATAATGCAATTTTACTTTATTGTTTTTTAGTCTTTGTGGTAAAATTATTTAATAAATGTTTGCTTTGTGCACTTCTATGCAAAAAAACCTTTCCATCGACATATAATTTATATACTTTCGGCTTTTGCAGACCGCGTAAATGGTACCCCAAAATTCGTGTTTGTCGTTTTATTATATTGATGATGATGCCTTACGGAATAAGGGTGAATTTTTTCTTCCAGCAGGCAGTATTCATCGTGAAATAATAGGTGTGTTCCTTTACTTTAAACCTCCGTGCATTTGTGTGAATTTCTACGTCATTTTATTTTTTTATATAAACTTTGACAGACTTTGGTGTAGAAATTCACAGAAATGCACAGAATTTCAAAGTAAAGGAACTAGGCTAATAAAATAATTGAAAGGTTTATTCCCAAGACAAGTAGGTAAGTATTCTCAATGAAAAAAGAGACTTTAATATGGATAGTTCACACTTTGTCACTTTAAAATGTACGCATATGTGTGTATGGGGTCACCATTGTTTTGCAAAATTCATTTGGCATTTCTTTGTTTCGCTTTAATCGTTAAATATTTCGTTTAATTCGCAATCCACAATTGGCAATTTTCGTTTGGTTTTTATTCATTACGTTTTTCAATCATTACGCAATTAACATTCGGCGTTTTTTTATTTCGCTTTTTTTCAAAAATATTTTCAATCATTTCGCAAAAATTATTTAGCAATTTGTTGCTTCGTTTTTTTTTTGTTATACGTTGTTTGATATTTGGCCAATTGTTTTTTCGTGAAATAACGTTTCGCCGTTTCATTGTTTCGCAAAATTTAGCTTCGCCGTTTTATTATTTCGCTGATAGATCATTGCCGTTTAGTTGTTTTGATAATTAATATTAATGTTTTTTTGGGAAGTAATTTTTTTATATGGAAAAATCGTTCATTTTTGAGTATTTTTCGGTGACGTGGAATAAGGTCCAACGAAAGAAGACCAAATCTCAAATTTGGCCTTATTCCGCTTTGAAAATAAGGCCAAATTGGCTTTATTTCATTTCGAAAACGAAATAAGCCCAAATTTGACTTAGAAATAAAGCCAAATGTTTCTGTCCAACACTTTAATTACACCCAGCCTCGCATGCCCCCCATACATACCTCACTGTTTATACATGCCAAAAAATTGCAAAACAATTGATTGCCAAATAAAAAAAAGCGAAACAACAAAATGCCAAATAAAAAAAAGCGAAATAATAAATTGCTAAATAAAAAAAAGCAAAACAACAAAATGCCAAATAAAAAATTGCGGAAATTCAAAAATCCAATCGAACTAAAAACTAAATGAAAATTGCGAAATGAAAAATGCGAAATGATTATTTGTCAAACCATTTAAAAAACGAAACGTGATTTGCAAAACGTAAAATGCGAAATAACAAAATGCTAAACAAACAAAATGCGGAACGAAAAACGGCGAAATGAACCCCCGCGAAACGTTAGTTTGCCAGACAATTCTTGCGAAACATACCATACCCGTGTGTATCTACAGCTATGGACAAAGAAATAACATACTCGATTTTTCTTTTGTGTGAATTTCTTCGTCATTTTATTATATTGATTGTGTATGATAGTATAGATAGGTGATTGCAAAATATTGACAGAGGCGTTCATTGTACTCGTGACAAAAGGAGTATTGTCTATGAGCTCCAGGAACAAGGTAATAATCTTTCAGAAATTGCTATATAAATGAAATGTCCGCCAAAAATGATCTACAATGCCATTAATTTAATTAATAAAACCGATCCTGAGCTGAAAATTAAAAATAAAATTCGCAAGCCCCAGCTTCGCAAAGCTTCAATTCGCGTTGACAGAGCGGGGGATGTTGTATAAAAGTTAACATCGGGGAATAAACTTAAAAAATTCGGAAAGCATGGTACAGCTATTCCCCAAAACAGATGCCAATATAATTAGTGAAGAGTTTACCATGAAGATGCCAAGTTACTTTGAAAAATCTTGGTCGGTCAACGAAGTATTAACTTGGTAAATAAAGATACGGTATGAAGTGAAGTTTTATTTTCTCAAATTTAGTTTTTTAACAGATTTTCAAATGTGTGTTTTTATATCCAGCTGAAATAATGTCACCATAAAATTTTTTTTTTAATAATTTAACCTTAAAGCCTAGTACGCTGCTGATGCGAAACGAAATTTTTCTGTGATCTCCAAACAGACAACGAAACGCTTGCGAAAACACAACGGAAAATATCTTTGGAGAGTTTCACTAATTCCAAAAACAAAATCAAACATAAACGCAAAAATCAGAGAAACCCATGATGTAAAAAATGATAAACAAAAAAAAACACAAATAAAACTCAAATGTCATTTTTCCGCACACAATAAATAGTCTGTATAATTAATTCAGTGCGAAAAAGGAGCGGAGACTTCTCCAAATAATCTGCTACAATTATAAATTTCGCTCTTCGAACAGCGTACTGAAAAACGAAAAGCAGAACGAAATTTTCCGTTTATGATTTCGTTAGGTCATTTTTGTATGGGATTTTTCGTTTCGCATCAGCAGCGTACTATAGGCTTAAGGAGTTTACTAAAAATTTTAGTTTTAAAGTATCTGAAATACATATCTGAGTTTCTATACAAAGAAATATAATTGTTTAATTTATTAAGTTCGAAATAAACTATGCTTTTATTAAGAAAATTCATGAGTGTGCATTTCTCTGTCCATAGCTGTATGTACATCATCAATTCTTAAATAACAAAAATCTTATAACAACAAGATTGTTGCTTTTACTTACAGTGCATCCAACAATGTATTCCTTGCAAATGTTTCAGCCGATAAGAATTTTAAAGGATTCCCCATCAATTGTCTGTGAAGCAAAAAAAAATAAAAAAGATTTTTCTTTAAAATTCAAATTCAATCAATAAAGTAAATAGTGCGTGAAATGATCAATTGTCAAAATTTATTGTAAATGTCTGTTGACTTTTATGTCGTAGGCATTAACATAAAAAAATGCTGTAGACACCAAGTTAACATAAAGAAGCATGATTTAAAACAAGATAAATTAGATAATTGAAATTATGGACTGTCAACGATGGCAAGAAGATAATGATACTTGGAAGTTGTTCATCCTTGTCGAAAGTAAACTTTATCTTTGGAATTGGGGAATGTAATGCTTTTCTTTTTTTTTGAGAAATGAAAAAAGTTTATGCGAGACCTTTAAACTAACTTTTTGTTAAATGTGCAATCAATTTGAAATCATTTTGAAATTGATTGAAAATATTTTGAATAATCTATGCTGATTTATTGAGTAATGGACATGAACAAATATAATATTATAATACATTAACAGATTCTATAAAGCTGTTATGATTTTATGCAGATAAATGTTTAGGGAAATAAGTCATGATTAGTTATCCGAATCATAAATTTTAAGACATAGTCATATAACATATTAAGGGTATTCATGCAACGTCGCAAAAGAATCGTAAATGTGTTAAACGTCTTACGACGTCGTAAACGAAATGTCAAAATTTGTATGGGAAATCTTTTTAAACAAATCTTAAAGTTTAAGATACAAATTTGTGTGTAACCATATCGTAACCATGGTTAACTCTTAAATCAACGCAAAATTTATTAAAACTTTTGGCCTTATTGTTAATAAAATTTAGCTATTGCATAAAAGTTATCTCCACACTTCGGAAAAATCACATATATAAATTATTTTTTAAATGCCAGATTGATCAAATAGCAAGACGTTTAAATTTAAGTTGTTTGAGGATACTTTTGAAATACGTGACAGCCAAAGAACTGGCCGCCTTCGCTCTGTGAGGACTCCACGTGCCGTCAAAGCCATGGGGGCTCTTAACAGGCGAAAACCACTGGCAAAACAGAAATGAGTATTTCTTAAGAATCCATGTCTCACATCATTAAAAAAAATCGTAATGTAGCAATAACGGAAGCAAAAATCAAAAGCCCTGCCTAGCCGGTACGGGAAAAATGCTCACAGACAGATTCTGTTCACTAACGAAAAAATCTTCACAGTCGAAGAGGCGTTTAGTTAAAAAAATGATTGGGTGTATGCTCGGACATCAAAAGAAGTGTCAAAACTCATTCCGAAGGTTAAAAGAGTCCACCATCCCAAAAATGTACACTGTTCACTGTTCAGTCCTCACAATGAATGATGTCACTTCCACACAAAATTCCTAGCAAAAAATATTCATATATATAAATGCAAATCACGTACCAGGACTTTGTACTTGTTGCTTCTATAAACAAAAAAAATATAACCCCAACACAAAATTGTACACAAAATAGTTCAAGGTATCAAACAATAAATTAATGGACAGCTGCAAAAACAATATTCTAACACAAATTCTCCCGCATGTTTGCAAAAAGCTTATGACGGTCTCCACAGCCTCGCGCTAAATAGACAACAATGGCTCAGTCAGTCGCGCTTGACTCGAACGTGACATTTGGCCAATTCAGCATTCACACCTAATCCTGGCGGGATTTGACCCACTAAGCTTTAAGGCAACATGCCGTGCTTGTATTGAGTTGGTTATTGCTGCTAAAATTGGGATGAATAACAAATTTACCCTCTATAATGAGAATGAATTTGTTTCCAATAGATTTTTGTTTTACCAATTCTTTGTACATTGCCTTAAGGGTCATGTCGATAAGCGGGTTGGTGTTGGAAAAAGAGGATCTTGATGCATATTATTTGTACTAAGGACTATGGTAATGACGAAAATGAATACATATAACTAAAAAAAAAGGGTACACGAAAATAGAAAATAAGTTCTTGGTTGGACTTGTGTGTCTAGACGAACTGGTCAAAGTATCTCCAGCGGGAATTAAGGTGTTTCCCTAAGAAATATTATTCTTTTCAAAACAATTCTAAAACTCCTCTATGGCGGTGGTGGCGACAGTAAATAAAATGATAGGTCATTTGTACATCGAAAAGCTTTGGTTGTAAATTCTAAGCACGTTACATATTTGCATAAAATGAATTTCTGATTATTTTTGGGTGGAAAAGTTGCCTTCTATTTTGTAACTTGCTTTTAAATATGAACAAACTAGCTTTCAACTTCAACCTTTATTATGATTTTGGTGACCTCCATGTTTTATGATTTTTAAAACGTGGGTTATTTATGTGGCACATGTGCATTTTTTGTGGGTTTCACGTTCATAAGATATAAAATGAATTAATTTTGCCTTTAAAATTCAATTAAATCAAACGTGGCTCGTAGCATTTAGAAATAAGTTTTTTTTTAAATCGTGGTACACATTAATAGATATTTTCTAGTTTTTCTATATGTATGGTTACTGAATGGTTCTATATTTATTTTGAAAAATCCACAAAGTATTTCGAACTACCACAACGTCAAAATGCTAAAACTTCTGACGGTAAATGAAAAAGCAAAGAGTCAAAGACATTACAATATGAAATAAAATGCAAGTATGGGTCGCACATACTTGCTCTTAAAGTGCAGTGCAAGATTCTTTCATTAATTCTAATGGCGGTACATCGGAGAATATAACTTTGATTTTTCGCACTCGTTATTTTCACCACCATCTTAAATTTAAGTATTTGGTTGGTAAAAGTAAAAAATGTTGACAATTAAATTTTCTATTTTTGTTTGTAAGGAACAATTTTTAGATATTATGAATATAGAAAAGGTTACATGCGCCAATTAATTTTAAATTCTATGTATGTACATACATAATGTGATGAATGTAATACCAAAATTTAAAAAAAATTATGTGAACAAAATTAGTTGGGCTTTAAATTCTTTACAACTCTGTCATACATCTTTTTTATTATGTAAGATCACAATATGATTTCAAAGGGTGCCGTGCCGTGCCGTGACATAGGTTATGATATGCGTCATAAGGCCATATTACAAAATATGGTGTTATGACGCTTTTGCAAAGTGACATAAAGCCATATTCAAACAAATGGCCTTATGTCTTTTTGATGAAGTGTCATAATGCCATACATAAATATGGTAAATATGGCAACATGATACTTTCGTTAAATGACATAACACAATATTTCGAAAAAAATTTACTCACTATCCGAAAACAATATTTTTATACTGTAAATTGCTATTGAAACAAACTTTTCTTAAACGTATTCTTAGTTTTAATTTAAATTGCTAAAACTTTTAAGTTAATCAAAATGTATAATTTTACACCCAAGTTTCAACTCCAAATTTATTGAAAATGAAAACTTCTGTTCCTAATTGAAAATAACAAGAAATAATTTTAAACTATCCGTTTGAATTAAATTTAAGAATAGGTAATGTTTTAAAATTCGCGCAAAACGTAACGAAACAAACTTTTGTTCAGGGAAGAAATTTGGGTTGCGAAAATTTAAAAAATTACTCAAATTTGTGTTTTCTATTGGGCAAACATTTATTTTAAATTTTATTATAATTCAAATATTTTTTTTTTACTCCAGCTGACTTAAGAATCGATATGAATAAATATTATTTATGTGTAAATGCAAAATACCAATCATATCGACAGAAATTTTTCCACGTAGCGGAAAAAAAAAATTTTGGCCAAGAGAAGATTAATTTGTGGTGTAAAAACTAAAAATTCGCGCAAATTTTCATTTTTCGTTTGACATTTCACAAACAATCACTTCACTCCTGCAAAAAAAAAAAACAACAAAACATCGCATGTACATAACACACATATACATTTCTTTTGTCAGCAGCCTTCAGCAGTTTCTTTTTTACATTTGATTGAGCGCTGAATGTTTGGAAAGGTTTGTTTGTTTAGTTCAACTTTGCAAATAGTTTTGGAGAGGTTTTATATAAAACTTGTGGTTTACTAAAACTTTTCGTTTACCAAAAATGTATTGGAAAACTTGAGTTTTCGATGTAGGTTTTCCGCCAAAACCGATAATTTCGCGAAATTTGTGTGTTTGGGTTTGGTTTAAAAAGGCTAGGTATATGATTCTTATCAAAAAAAAATTTTAAACTTATAGAACATTTCAGTAAAAAACTTTAAGGTTAGTAAATTGTTAAGTAGTATCATGCTTATACCTTAACATAATATAGGCTGTTTGAAATTTTGCACCTTTTAATTTGAATTTCTCTACACCTCTTTCAGATAAGGAAAAAGTTGTTGGAAGAAATTTTTTTATTTTCCGTTTAAAGTTTTTTCGTTGAATGCCCACTACGTGAAGTGGGAAAAGGATTGTCAACAAACATTTCTTCAAATTGTTGGATTTTGTTTATTCCTCTCACTATAATTACCCTTTTCTCCTGATACAAAAATCTCTTCGTTTGAAAGGGGTCTAAACTAATTAAAAAATTCTGAGATCATGAGTTCAGAATATTAAAAACCTGGCTTAGTTTAGTTTACTTTAAAATACGTCCAAATTTTACATTATTAAAAAAAAAACATACATATATTTATATAAAAAATTGGAATTATTTATGTATGTTTTTTTTGTCGGATACAAAGTGGATATTCCAACGAACTTATATAATAACGTTATAATGAGCGCTATATTTCTGCTCTGATGATGGTTTGATTCGAACAGGTATCTACATAATGTATGTATGATCAGACACTATTAAATTAAACTTTTCATTTTTCTTTTTCGAAATCGGTGTCCCGAATTTCCCAAAACATTTATACATGTAGACATATAATATATCGCACCCTTAGAATGAAAGTGACCTAACTCAAAATTTTCGTAACTTCTTATTTATCAATAAACTGACCTTAGAAACCGAAATGAACTCTAAAACCAGGTTGTAAAAAAGATGCCGAATTTTTTAGTTAGGTCACTTTCATTCTAAGGGTGCGATATGTAGGTATGTATGTATACTGTATATATAAATATACATTTGTACCTACATATATACCTACATATTGATATCAAATTACAAAACTTTTCACAGCATTTTATTCCTTCCAGTTTGCCATGTGCACACTAATTTATTTTTTCCCATGAATGTCCAAGTTGAGAAAAATATTATTATTACACAGTACGATGCATTTGCTTAGATGCATGCAAGAAGAATCTTGCTTATGCAATATTTTATAAAAGACATTTTTCTTATTTTTCAAGCTTTGTTCAGAGCAGAGCACCGATAATTATTATAAAATTTACTTGGGCAATAAATTGTAGAAGACTCTCAAATTGTATGAGAAATAGTTTAAAATTATTAAGATTGTCCCAATCCCAGAATTGATTTTTTCGTAGAAGAAATTTTGAGAGAGAATTCACTTACGCATATCCTTGATGTGTGAATAACATGTCGAAGACCTCTTTGTTTTGTCAGATATAATGCTAAAAGAAAAATAGTTAAAAAAAGCTAATTGTTTTTTTTTCACTTACTTATAATTGTTTTTGTGTTATTGATCTGAAAGATTGAAATAGTGAAGTGAATTCTCTCTCAAAATTTCTTCAACGGAAAAATCAATTCTGGGTGAAGGAGCTAAACGGAATCGGAGCAGAATTTGGAATATATTGGGATGAAAATTTAGGATCAGAGGAAGAATGGATTGCTAAAAGTCGTGAGCTCTTGGACTATCTTAAGTTGAAAACACAGCAAGAAAATACGAGGAGAGCAACTGAAACCAGTTCACGCATCTAAAAGTTCTTAGATCACAAATAGGGACTTCACTATTTCACAACCGTGTTGGATATTCATAAAATAAGTTGGATTTTCAAAGCGAGATGTGATCTGATTCATCTTAACGGAAGTAGTTATAGCGGCAGTCAATCTTCCTTATGAGGCCTTTGTAATATGAGGGAAGTAGAAAATATTCAACACACTTTATAGGAAGATGACTTTGGAAAAGTTAGAATGGAGGAAGACGAGATCTTAAACTTGCTAAACTTTGAAGATCTATTTGATTGGGACAAATTGGTCAAGGTATATAACTGTGGCCATATCCTACAGAAAACAGCTAGTTGAAGAGTTTAATTCATCAAACAAAAAATGTATTTTTTAATATCTTTCAATTTCTGTATTATTTCTTGTTGAAAATTTTGATCATAACATGTACTTTTTTTAATTTCTGGTTTATATGACGTAAAATATCTTTTTACAAACATTAAAAAACAAAAAAAATAATAATAATAAATATTAACTATAAAACTACCCGACAGACGACTCCGACTCTTTAAGTCATTGTCGTAGGTTTAAAATTTTAACATTAATTGAGAACAAGGCAAATGGAAATATAATAATTTTAAAAATTGAGTTGAAATAAAAACCATTTAAAATACAATACAATCCACCCAAAAATTATTGAGGTTGAATCATTTCAGATATTATCTTCCAGATTATTTAATAATTTTAAGAGAGTAATATTGAATTTACATTGAAAATTTATTAAACAAAAAAGGAGTGGGAGGGCTTATATTTTTCTCGGATAACGATTCAAATCCATGCATTTGTGCTGTATTCAACTTTAAAATTCGAAATAAGAATTACTTTCACTCAACTTTTCCTAAGGCACGAGATTTTTGTACAGTTGAGCAGAAGATATTAATATAAATGGCAAAAGACCAACCCCATCCGTCAAGACTAGCCTTCGACGACGATAGAATCCTATAGCTCCTAACAATAGCGAGTGAATGTATACCTAACTAAAATATAAGTACAAACGTTTGTAGATGAATGCAGCGTGATATCAAATACACAGATTTTTTTCTACGCTCTTGATGGAAGATGGGTGTTAAAAATTCCCAATTTTTTTAAATCTTTTTTGTAAGAAATAATCTTTAAAAAATAAATATATAGAATGGTATTGTTTTTTATGATATTAAAGATAACCAAATAAAATTGATTTTTTGTATTTTTGAAAAAAGTACCTGCTTCTAAATGGATCACTCATTATTTAATACTACAACCATCAAACTCCAACAAATATGTTATTTTTCATCATAACTGCAGATATGTATGTTAAAAATAAATAAATAAAAATCCAAACAAAACTTCCGTCATGGTTTAGTATAAAAATTGTAATCGATATACATAGATGGTCACGTGCTTCGTACATATGTAAATAAATATATATACATACATATGTCCGAATCCAAACAACTATGGAAAAAGTATTTCAATTAAAAATAAACATACTATATGCCTAAGGACCACTTTAAAAAGTCTGATGATCGGCTTAGCATCCGTGAAATATCTATAACTCTAGCCTATAAGCTTGGTGTTAACACACACTAGTTATTGTTTTTTCATGCAAATCTTCAATATTATTTTATAACCAGGAACTATTGTATCAGTTATAAAGCTTATTCAGTTAGAACATTTATTTCTATATTTATTCAATAAATTTGTTTAGTGTGTAAACCGATTAGCAGTAAAAATATTCAACTTGACGGATTGTTATATTTCATTGACTACACACTGAATGGTAATATTTTCTTTTGGGGTCGTTATACCTTGCAGCGAATCAGTAGTCTTAAAGTGTTGTTGATAGTATTCTTAAAACTTTTGTTAATATAAAATTAAACAAATTAAAAAAAAATACTAAAAAAAACTATCACTATTAAGGAATCTAATCAATTAAACCGCAATGTATTCACAATTCCATTAAAATTAAAACTTGAGATTGAGCAGAAAAAGTATGCGGTAGTAAAAATATTGAATTTATTCACCCTCACAAATATTCTGATAGTTTTGACTCATTTAGGTAAGTTCTGTCCCACAACCCCACCAGCATCACCAATCGCACATACATATCTTTTCGATGATGATGAACTACCGTCTATATGGCAGGGGTTGGGGATAGAAATCGGGTGTCAAAGCAGAAGTTTTTCTCTATAATAATAAAATGAAATTGTTCCTAAAGTGGATATGACTATAGGTGATATGACGACGGACGAATGTAGACAACCTCCATAAAACTATTAAGTAAGTCAATAAAGAAATGGCTATGAAAACTTTGCCTCAAAAAAAAAAATAGTATTATGACGGATCACATCAAAAACAAAACACACAAATACTTACATATCTCGTATGCTCTCGAGTCCTGCAAATGCCCTCGCATGAATGTGAACTATTTTGTTGTAATTCAAGCTCCTACTCTCGATGTCATCGTTGACGCAAAAGTTTTTTTTTCGGGTGTAGATGTTGCCAAAAGGGAAAATAGAAAAACAAAGAGAACGAAAATTTATCTGAATGTAAAGACTGGTGTATCTTTTCTCGTTAAGTTTGGCAAAGTGCTTACCAAAATAATAGCTTAAGGATGATGCAAAAACATTACAGGACCGTATTTATCAAATAAAATATCTTATAGATAAAAGATTAAAAAATAACACCAGGCCATATCAGCAGGCATTCCTCTGCTAGAAAACAAAGAACCCAAAAAATGCGGTCTGACAGAAACTTATTTCTACTGATACATTTATTTTGTCTTGAAATCGTCTTATCCTAATCCAGGAAACATTTTTACAAGCGTGGCCGATAAAATTGCAGGTTCACAGAATATACAAATATACAAAAATTGAATCAAAGTTTGTTGTTATTCGAACATTGTCAGTTTGAAAATTGTTTTTGTGTGATAAAACACTCACAGTAAAGGCTAAAAAGAAACAGAATGTACAACAAACATCTTGTGTGTGGCTTTATAAAAACTCGACTGAATCGAAATAATAAAATGTGGAAACAAAAAAAAACAGGAAACAATTTTAAAAATCAAAATAGACAAGAAAAACAATTGTTCATTGAAACTACAAGTGCGGACCTGGATTGGCTTACTTAAGGTTAATTTATTGTAACTATATATTTATTAAAAGAAAACAACAACTATACAGTGTATTTGGGCAAGTTATTTGATTTCCTCAGGCTCATTTGTTGTTAATTTGTAGTTAGGTTCAAAAATCCACTATTATAGCTTAAGTTATAAATAAACCGGTGACTGCAAATTCAAAAAGGTGCGAGAAAAAAAAAAAACAAAAAAAAACATCAAAAAGGATGAGCCCCACAAATTATTAAGACTCGCTTACTTTTTTACTATAGCAATTTTGGGAATATCATAAAAAAAGACGACGCACAACTTAAAGAAAAAAGATAATACACCACAAACGAAGGATAGTGACAGAAATCTTCTCCAGTCTAAAAGATTGATGATGATAAGTTTGGTAGATTTATCCATCGAGTTGAAGCACTTAATACCACGAGGCTTAAAAATGCATTTAAATTATTTTCTTTATTGAATTAAAGAGAAATAGTTCACTAACCCTGTCCTCTTTTCTAACACATAGATAAGTTTGAATTATTTGGTTTTCATTAACCTCAGATAAACCTTTTAATGAAAACAAATGGAATGTATGTATGGCTTTTGTATGGCAGAATAAATAGTTTAAAACTTTCTGACAGGTTAACTTATTTGCTGACGGAAAAAAAAAAACAATTTGTATATTTATAGCTCAAAGAAAGTTTCTTTTAGGAAAGAAATATACTTACAACAAATGGAGCTTGTCCAGTTGTTTGAAGACTTCATCGTCTATTGAAGTGATTGCATTGAAATCCAGACAGCTAAAGTTATGGAAGAAAAAAATATTTGTTGGTTCATATAATAAGTTTAGTAAATTACTTTAATTTATTATAGGTAACGGTGAGTATTAGAACTAGAGTATATTATCAATATATATTAGTAAAAAAGAGAAACTTCACCATTAGGCAGTGAAGTATTATTAGATACCGAGCTAATCGGCTATTAAAAACCGTAGTTTGCTTGTTTTAAACCGTTGTATAGACTTTTGGGAGGGGATCTTTCAAAAGCACACAACCAAGTATTCATCGAAGTCTTGTCCAACAATGACTAAGTCAACGAATTACCCTCGTTTTATATTGGTTTGAGACTATACATAACAAGATCTATTTAATTTACATATCAGATCTCCAATTTCAAAACCTTCTGGTTGTAGCATGTTAATTCCTTCGTTACCCAAAGTTCCCTTTGATTACTACCATTTTAAATTTATGTATCTTTTCTTTTAAAATTCTTCACAACTCAGCAGCATATTTTAGGCATATAAAGTTAGCATGACTACTTTTGAAAAAAGTAATTGTTAACTAGTCCAGAAATTGTTGTTATAATTTCCGTAAATATACCGTGAAAACAAAGAAAATTAGCGCGATATTGGTTCTCTCAAAATGGGTTGTCATGTTTATTTTTTAATATAAAGTAAGCATGACATTTTTTTTTATTTTTGGTCAAAAATAGTTTTTCTTTATGACAGAAGGTGCAATTTAATTTTTGTAATTGAAATCTGTACTGTTGACTTAACTAATGCAAAGTTTTTTTTTTGAAAATTATATTTCATCTTAGCAACATAAGCTATTTTATCTTCGAGCCTTTTTGATGTTTTTTTATACATTACAAACATTTGTCCGCAATAATAACAAAACTATTCTACATAGGGCTTCGGTTTTTTATAATATATAAATGATTGAATTGTATCTGCGTATTTAGTTAATTTTGTTTGCAAATGTGAGTTAGGCCGTTTTGGCGCTGAGCGCCTCAATTAAAATCGTTAGAATCGTTTTAGAGAAAATAATTCATTAAAAACATTTATTTAATTAAAAATAATTCGATTTCTGCAAAAAAAAAAAACTGGAATACAAGATATAAAATTTAAATTAAATGGATAAACCAATATGTTGAAGATCTTGAAGATTTTAGGTAATGTCATAATGAAGATATGAAGACAACGTTTTTGTCCACGCTCTACTTTTCAAATTAATAGATGCAAACGATAAACAGAACATGTAAATCCACCATAAATATTTATGTATTTATTTATTGAAAGAAGCCCTTAAATGATCCATTGCTAATTTAATTCAAATAGGTCACTGTGGCGTATACGTATGTTTTATTTAATAATTTTTGATAATCAAATAGAGAAATAAGATTTGTGTTGAATATAAGTTCAAACTGGTCGTAGGTCAATACAGTTATTTTGCAACTAATTTCAATTTGTCTTATTGAACAAAACACAATTGAGATTGATTGTGGTTCAATTTAAATTATTTTATTGAAACACTTCGTATATCTAAATTCGATAACATTTTTTAAAAATTAATTTTGTAATCTACATAATTTCCCGGGAATTCTTTATGTTTTTTTTTTTTGCAGTTCAATATTTACGCTACCGTGAGAGTATCAATTAGTAGGTACCCAAAACTAAATTGCTACCTATGTCATTTTGAATTTTAATAGAATATGTAAAAATCAATTCTACAGTATAAATATTTTGTAATTGATTAATCTTTAAAAAAAATTATGATATATGTTTTTACACTTTAAACTAATAAATACTTACATTTCATAGATATTCTCCATTCTGGGAAATTGATCTCCTTCCAGTGTTAACCAATTATCAGTTAAATTCAGCCACAAAAGCTTTGGAACATCCTTTAAATTGACAAATGAAAATTCTTTCAAATGATTTGAATTGAGAAATAGCCATTCTAGCGATAAAAGACCACCCAATGAACCTTTAGGCAGTGTTTGAATTTTATTATAACCAAGTTTTAGCCTTTCAAGATTAATTTGGCTAGAGAATGTTCCTGAAGGAATTATTGATATGTTATCATGAATTAATGAACTAAAAAGAATTAAAATATGAATAATTATGTTTTTTTTTATTTATTTTAATTTTTTAACTTACATATAAGTCAAGTTAAGTCCTTGAAATGAATTATTGTTTAAGGTTATATTGCTGCTTAAAACAATTAGATGTGTTACCTATTAAATAAACAAAATACAAACATGTTAATAAATAGAACAACGTTTTTCTGATAAGAGAGTTTTTTTTAATTGCTATGAAGATCTTAAAGATATAGCTCCGTATTTTAAGGATATAATTTCAACTTTGTTAGATTTACCAGTCCAATAAAATTTTTAATTTTTGATGTACAAAATTCAAAACTATAAAATATATGCACTGGAAAACAAATCTCTTGTAATAATATGATTAAACACAGTTTATTAACTGTTTTGCTATTATGTCAATAGTTTTGTTTTTCGTATTTGTATAGTATTGTATTGGTTCCCCTAAGGGTTACAAGTCTACCATCATACTCTCCTCTCCTCCCATCCCTCTCGCCTTACTCCTTCTCGCAACCTCTAGTGTCTTCTCCACTATCAATAATTTTGATTCTATTGATATTATAAACATTTTTATTTTAACAATTTCTACTGAATAAACAATTTTTTGGGCCAGTTAAAATTCGTTAATTGAAATTTTAAAATTTTTAAATTCTAAAAAAGCACAACATTTTTTGTATTTTACTTTTATTTATTTTGGGTTTCTGAACTAGAAAATTACCTACATTAGGTTTTTTTTTGTTACTTTAACCTACTCATTTATAATGTTTATAGCTAAACAAAACAAAACAAAGTCAAAATACTACATGGATTTTTGAAGATTTTCTAGTAATAACTTTGAATGAAAAAAAAATTATTAATTTGAATGACTTCTTCAGAATCTTAAAAAAACGTTTTTAAATTCTGTGTTTTGTTCTTTTTTCTTTACAAAAAAAATTAATTGTTTTCTCATTTCAGAATTTATATTTTGAGCAAAACAAATTGATTGACAAAATGTCCCAACTTTCCTCAACACCCGCCATAGAACGACCTACTCTCATCGAGTTAACAGATAAGGAGCATACAGTTTTAAAAAGTTAGTATCTAAACTAACATTGCATGGGTTACCTGTCGAAATATGGTCAACGCATAGGGTTGCCGCGCCTTAATTGAATTTTTTTTGGGTTTTTTCAATTATCTGATCAAGCTCATATGGTAGGTTTTAGAGCTGTGTTAACTTGGCCCCAAAAAGTGTCAATTTTTTTTGATTTTTTTGTAAAATATGACCAATTAAATGACCTTTTTTGACCACCGATTAACTTTTGTTATCGAATAAATCAATTTTGTAAAATGGGGGGCCAAAACAATGTCACCCCCAAAAAATCAAATTTGATTAATACATTTGATTGGTCTATTTTTTAAAAATATTGACCACCCCTATCCCCCTATCCATATTTTGTTTTACATTTTTTCTCCTCAAAAAATATTTTTTTTGAATTTTGAACGATGATCATTTCGAAAAACACAATTATCTCAAATGACCATCAAATTAAATTTGAAGGCATTTGGTTTTTGATTTCTCGTAATAAAATTATCTTTATGTTGATGTTGTTTTGAATGAAAATACCAATGCGAGTAAAAAGGAAAAAATCAAAAACCAACGGAAATTAATGAAAAAAATATATATTGTTCAAAAATTCACCTAGCCAAGAAAAAAGCTTAAATCGAAAATTTTGCAAATTTTTAATTTCTTATTTTCTTCTCAATACTATAAAATTTATTTCCATAAAACATCATCCTGATTTTAGGTGATTTTTGTATGCTACATCTATTTCTCATTTTTTTGTTTTTCAAATGCTTTTATCTCGAGTTTTAGATCTTCTAGATTTTTTTTCATATGTATGACTTTCTTGTATTTATAAGATCTATCGATTAAAGAAACAAAAAACTATTTATTATTTTTCGTTTAAAAAATAGAATATAGACCTTTTTCTTCGTTTACCCTAATTTACCCTACTGCAATCCGGATTTTAAAAAAATCACGTATATTAAAACTTTTAAATAAAGTTTCCTTACACATGATACTTTTTTTTATCACTAGACCCTGCCATATGAGCTTGGTTAGATAACTGAAAAAACCAAAAAACCGACCTTTAAAGCGTGGCAACCCTATGCCTTGACCATATTTCGCCAGGGAACTGTTGTGTAAAATGAATGAAGAATCTTTCATATTTCACTTTCATATTTGGGTACACATTTCTTGTTGTGAATTTCATCACTTTTGTATGAACATTTTATTTTTTGTCGAACTGAATACTATAGGCATATCATTTGATAATTGACAATATCAATAGTGGTTATTGACTTAAGAATAATAAATTAATCTGATTTCAGGCGGATTCAATTTTAATTTATTAAATAATCATTGTACTTTACTTTTTTTTCTGATAAGTTGAGTAATTTGAATGAATTATTTTTGACCAGAAATGAGAAGAAAAAATTCATTCTTTATGTAAAAACAATGGGATTTGTTTTGGTTTTTCTTCTTAACGAGGCATTTTAATGGAGAAATTGAAATATTCACAGTAAGCATATTGCTTAAAAGAGTTTCAAAGTTATGACAGTTTAAGTGCAAAATTTTCATTTTCATTTTTTTTGTTTTTATATTTTATATTCTCAATTTTAAACTAACTTCCAGATTAGCTAGAAACCAAAACTTCACTGATAGGAAGAAAAAAAAAATAAAAGACGGACATACAATTATCGACTCGTGCTAAATTTATTGAATACGATAAGAAATAAATACAAATAACTCAAATTCGATATTTAATAATAGTATAGATAGAATATTTTAAGCTTATAATTGAAGCGTCTAGAGTGAGAAGGGGTCAGGTGACATTTTTCAATTTTTTTTTTTCACCAATACTGGTGTTAAGCGACAACTTAAATTTTGGTCTAATTCTTGTGTCTCTTTTGTTATTACTTACAAAGTTAGCTTCAGATAAAGGGGTTAACTACACGTTTGTTTTGAAGTTTTTTTTAGTCAAGAAGAAGTTAAGATTACTTAACACCTCTATGAGTTGAGAACGCATTTTAATTAGTAGTATTAGTACTCACTTAATCCCTTTATGCAATAAAAGCCGAAATATATAATACCAAGCAATATATTGTTTTTTTTGCATAAAGGTGGTAAGTGCTATAGACCAAGAGAGAAGAAAACCAAAAAACTTTCTATTGAAAAAATTAAAAATCTCGATGACCATATGAATTTTGTAAACCAAGAACACCGTTGGTTTTGTTAAAAGGAATTATCTGAAATTTCTGATAACAAAAAGAAGACTAAAACCAAATTTTAAGAAACCCAACTTTCACTTGACCCCTATTTCATAAAAAATAATTTAAACTCATTTTCGCATAAAGGGGTCAAGTGCTGAATTTTTTGTAAAACACCAACTTCTTCTTTAAATAAAATTGGTTGATATACTAAAAATTGTAAATTTTTTTTCTTTTTTTCTGGCTTTTTTATAAATTTCTCTCGATTTCAGAAAAGAAGTTATAAAGGTAAAACTTTAAACGCTTATAACTCAAAACTTCAAAAATGTCACTTGACCCCTTCTGATTCTCAACGCTTCAATTCCCATTCCATTTTGTTTTTTTTTATTTTTAACTCCCTTAGAAATGAAAGCTTGAAATAAATTCATTGAAAAAAAACTTCCTTGTATACATCGGTACATACTTATCTACTTATTTATTGAAATTAACCCACCAATGTTCGATTGATAAATCAAAATCAATTGGGTCACTGTGGCGTATACGTAATTTTTATATATTGTTTTCTTTTAAAAATCAAAAAAAACTGGATCGCACAAACTTGCTTATGTGGTTAAAAATTATAAATATATACACATTGAATTCGTTTGTTTACTGTTCAATAATGTAAGGACATCTTTAACGAGGAAATGATTTACAAGTCAAAAGTACTCAAAAAAATTGATTTTTTAATTTGATATTCGTTTATAAAAAATCTATTTTCACATTTTTAAATGTAAAATTGTTTTTACAAGCCATTATAAAGATATACATACATATATGTAGGTGAATAACTAAAAAAAATGTACAATTAAAATTGAACAAAGACCACCACCACTAAAAAAGGAGTCTGATGATAGGCCTGGCAGTCGTGAAACAGCTATAACTACAACCTATAAAAACTTAGTGGTAGCTCACTCAAGTGTTCTTGTTCATTCAAACCTTCAATATTGATATGATGGTGCGAAAGCTTGGCATACTAACTTCAAGTGTGTTATCACACAAAAACCCCTTATAAAAAATTAAGCAATTTTATCAAAAATTATTAAAAAACACTATTTAACAAATTTTAATTTATGAGAAAAAATTTTAAAAATTGTTTGTATAATTTTGTATGTGTAGGGTGTGTACATCATTGAGTCGAGACAAGTAAAAATCGTATGGGAAGGGGGACTTGAATTAGAAAAAATAATTATTAAAAATCAAAGGCAAGATTTTCAACGTCATTTGTTATGACGGATCAACGGTCCACTTCGCAACACTGTGCCATTTTTTTCAAACATAAATATTTATTAAAATAAAGTAAAAAAAAGCAATTTTTTTAACAAGATAATCTGTAACTATTTGGAAAAGATTACAAAATAATAGTAAATTTATATTATTTTCTTTAAAAAAAATTAGAAACAGTTTTTATATAGGTTATAACAAAAAAAAAAAGAAAAAGTAAATTAGTTTAAAAACAGAAAGTAATAGTTGAAATTATAAGTTAAAATTGTATAGTTATAGAATAAAGAAAAAATACTATTATAGTAAATTTTAATTTAAAGAAAAACAAAACAGATATAATTTAAGGTAATATTTGGCTTGATGACATCTGGTAATTTCCTTTAAAAAGTTCTTTTAGAAGTAAATGGAGCTGCATATCATTCCTCATTCCAATTATCTTCAAAAATGATGCTACTTATAATATCAAGTTTATTATTTAAATAATTGTATTAAAGATACAGTTCCACAAAAAATTTCCAAATACTCTAGCTTCTGCCATCCATGGTATACAAAAGAGCTTAAAATTCTTCGTAATAAAAGAAACAGGGCTTAGAAAAATTATATAAAAAGTACGTCCTCTGGAAATTTGTTAACTTAAAAAATAAATCTGATGGCTTCCCAGTCAATTTTACTTTTAATAATAATATTTTAAAGAGTACTCCAGAAATTTGTGAGGCATTTGCAAATAACTTTCGTGAATCTTTTATTGACTCGCCAGTTATTGTTGACAAGGATTGCTTCCATTACTTAGAAGCCTGTCCACAAACCACCATTAATAATATCAATTTTGACATTGATAAAGTTTTTCATTACCTCACCTCACTTCATGATGATTACTCACCAGGACCTGACGGTATCCCTCCAATTATTTTGAAAAAGTGTAAATCAATCTTAGCTTCTCCTCTTCAAAATATTTTTGCGCTATCCCTAACATCTGGTAAATTTCCAAGTATATGGAAGTCAGCATTTATTTTCCCTGTTTTCAAAAAAGGAGACAAATCAGATATAACTAACTATAGGCCAATTTCAAAACTATCTGGCATTCCTAAGCTTTTTAAACAGGTTGTTGTTGATAGTTTGAAATTTAATTGTAAAAATATAATTTGCAATCAGCAACATGGTTTCATGCAAAAGCGATCGACTGTAACCAACTTACTTGTATTTGTGCAGAAGTGCTCGGCTGCATTGGAACGTGGATATGAGCTTGATTGCATCTATACTGACTACTCTAAGGCTTTTGATCAACTTTCTCATGAAATCATCAAGTTTAAATTAAAAGTGTTTGAATTTCCTCCCGGACTCATCACTTGGATTTCGTCTTATTTCCAAAATAGATCTTACCAGGTGAAATTCAGGGACTCTTTTTCAAATCCTTTTATTGCAAAATCGGGAGTTCCTCAGGGTAGTCACTTAGGACCTCTTCTTTTTAAATTAGCTATTAATGATGTACCTTTATGTGTACGTTATAGCGAAATACTTATCTTTGCAGATGATATGCAAATTTTTATAAACATTAAATCTGTTAATGATCGTTTACTTCTTCAAGACGATATTAATAGTTTTGTTTTATGGTGTCAAAAGAATGGTTTGAACCTCAACCCTACCAAATGCCAGGCACTTTTTTCAAAAAAACGTGTTCCCAGTTTGTTTAATTATAAAATATCGCAACATATTTTACTTCGTGTCTAAAGTATTAAAGGCCTTGGAGTTCTTTGTAATTCTAAACTAGATTTCACAGGGCACATTAATTTAATCGTCGGCAAGGCTTACGCCATGCTAGACTTTATGAAGAGATGGGCCAAAGAATTTCAGTATCCATACTCTCGCCCTTTACAATTGCATAGTTCGTCCCCATTTTGAATATGCATCGTAGATTTGGACACCTTTTTACAAGGTTCATAAGAATAGGATAGAAGCAGTACAGCGTAATTTTATTCGTTTCGCGTTGAAAAGTTTGCAATGGTCTGATCGTTATAACCTTCCTCCGTATGAACATAGGATTAAACTTCTCCAGATTCAAACTTTGTCACAGAGAAGGCTTAATAATGATATTGTATTTATTCACCAGCTATTAACTGGTGTTATTGATGCACCTGAATTATTAAATTGTATAAATTTCAATTATCGTGGAGGAACTCACAACCTTCGTGGTTTTGATCTGATGAATCTACCCCGCCACAGAACTAACTATGGATTGCATGAACCTCTAACTCTTATGTGCAAACTATTAAATTTGAATGATAATCTCTTTGATTTTAACATTAATAAAATTAAACTTAAAACTGTATTGAAGACTAGTGTACCACGCTTTTAAATGTTTGTACTTTATTTGCATTAGTTTATTTATTCTTGTTTGTATTCTCTTGTTTTCATATTTTGATTATAATTATTTATTTAGAGTGCGTTTGTTGTAGTTTTTTTGCTTACTAACTACTAACACTGCACTAAGTGATGAGCCAGTATTCACAAGTTTGTGTTGGCAAATCTTTGGTCGCTAGTTGTAGCTTGCCTTAAGCTCTCTTCGACAAACATCTGATAGTGTAAAAAATTAATATCCAGATTATTTGTGGAAGCAAGTAGAAGAGTTTTATCCAGGTCTGCGAAGTTGGCAGGGCAATTTTCACCTTAACCAATAACCATGACAGGAATTAGCAGTTTTATTTGCATTTATATTCATGAATTTGCAGTTCATCATGAAGTCGCTGTTATCAATTGACCTGCTAACTTCACTGTGAATATATGGCACGCTCCACATTTTTTACACATGTAAAATATTTGTAGCGTTACAAAAAAGTTTTACGAATAGTTTGATATATTATATTAAAATTTGTTGCCTTAATTTATTTATTTTTTTTTTTTATAAAATGCTTACTATAAAGTTTCTAACACAAGTCACAAGTTCTCTTAAAATAAGATGATCCCATTGGTTGCACAATTTCATTAATGTCAACGCTAACAATAAGTACTAGAATTCCCGCCACATAAAAAAATATTTATTAGGAATTTATGGTACGGTATCGAACATTTCATTAAATTAAGAAAAGATACATATTATATGAGAATGCAATATATGTCCTCCAAATATTATATCACTTATATTTTAAGAAGACAGTCAAAAGATATGGAGAATGGCATCAATTTCTCGTGATGAATTTATTTTGACGATGATGTGGTTTGGATTGGGGGTGTTTAAATAAACGTCTTAAATTACTATAAGCTGAAGAAAAAAAAAAAAAAAAAAAAAAAATGTGCCTCAGAACAATGGTCCTTGAAATCATTTCGAATCAACACAACAGAAAGAAAAGGCAAAGTAAAAGAGAACAAAGTGAAATGTTTGTTTTTTTTTTGTTTCAAAATGATTGTTGTTTTTATGTTTTTTTTTCTTTTTTATTTGCATAATTTGAAATTGGGGAGTTTTTAGCATTAAAAATAATCGACCAGAAAATTACGGAAGATGTGATTGCGTGGATATCCAAATGATTGTTTTAAAGCACACAACAACAATTGGATCTTAGATGCAACGTTTTCAACCATGAAATGTTTTTACAGGAATCTCAGAAGCTGAGTGTAGGTTAATATAAACACTTGAGTTCCAATTAAATGTGAGTATTTTTTTTTAATCTCAGAAAAGAAAAAACAAGTTTAACAAAATGTTGGGTGAAATTTTGTCTATAAAGATTTTGCTTGAATTGGTCATAGGTAATGCGATGGAATTGTTGTACGAAATGCAACTGGTTCATTCACTTATAAACACTGCGATTATAAAAATAGCGATGAAATGAAAGACTTGAAACATTGCATCATGGTGGTGTTTCAGCGAAGTAAAATTTTCCATTATAGTTCTATCACTTATCAATTTTAAAGCTCTATTTTTTATTTATATCCAAGAGACGCATTTCTGGAATGGTTGAAGAAAACCAAAACAACATGTGTTCATTTAAAAGAAGGTGGTCTGTGATGAGCATACCGCAGAACTGAAAACTTTTTGGTTCCTTCGATGTAAGTGTCTCTAATGGATGGCATGAATTGGGGTGGGTTTTACTTTAATGACAGGAAACAGAATTGAGTTGTTTGAAGCACCTTAAGTTTTCCACGGTTTTTGATTACCAATTCGACAAGAATGTCTTAGTAATTAAAGAACTTATATTAAAGTTTGATTTAAAATGTATCAACAATTTGAATTTACCGCCATTTGGCAACTCTAAAAAAAAAAACAATTTTACAGCTGACAGTTTAGAGTAAGTAAAAATTGAGCATTACACGAGAGAACAACGTGTTTTAATTATTGAACAATAGGTGTGTTTATTTAATTTGAAACTCTGTGCATTTGTGTGAATTTCTACACATTTTTTTCTTATATGAACTTTGACATAATTTGTATTAGAAATTCATACAAATGCATAGTAAAGTAAAGGAACTAGGCTAATATTTAAAAATAATGAAAGTTTGGCGGCCACAGCTCGAAAATTGATGTTACTGGACTTTCACCAACACTCTCACGCACTATACAACACAATTGGCCGCAAATCTTAATCCTGTGTAAACTTTGGGACACACTTAAATAATTTTATTCATTAATTAGTAACAAAAAAAATCTGTACCATTTTTTAGTATTTATTAAAGGGAATTTAAAAATTGAATTTTGAAGAAAATAAATCCCCATTTTTTAAAGTACCGAATTTTCAAAAAATAATTAAGATATTTTTGTTTTAAATCCAACATTAGATTTTTAATCGGCCTTATCACAGGTCCCGTCTTAATAGACTCGCACTCCGAATATTAAAAGAAGTATCATAGCACCATTGTCATAAAAAAAGTATGGACACGAATTTGTGCACTATCGATATCACTTTTCACGAACTCGGAATTTATTTAGAAATATATTTGTTAGGACGGTAGCTATGATACTTTTTTTTTGGAGATCCGTAGTACGAATCTTTAACGACGGGGCCTGTGATAAGGCCAAATGTTAAAAAACCGCTCAGTGCCAAGTTTGCTAAATATCAACTTATTGATAAAAAAAAAAATTGAAAATTTTATTGAAAAAAAAAAAAAATTGTTGAAAATTTAAGTAGATACACAGTAAAATTTTAACTCTTCAAAACATTCTCCATAAAACAAATTAATCAAAATCATTTGAAATCAAAGAAAAAATGTGTGAAATATGGTTAATCCAGTACTTTGTCACTTTATTGTATGCTTATAAGGCTGATAATAACAAAAAATAGTAAAAAGAAAGTTAATCCTTCCTTTCGTGGATTCACCCAAGAAGCCAATAACGAAAAAAATAGTTTTTGTTATTTTTGATTTTCTCAAAAACTACAAAACATTTCCACATCCGGTTTTTGTGTTCGATCAAAAATTAAAAAGAGCGTTGAATATTTGAAAAAAATAATACTTAATTACGGAAAAATTTTGGAAAAAATATTTAAAAAAAAAAATAATTTTTGTATTAATTTTTAATTTTAAAATTAATTTTTTCAAATTTTGAAAAAAAAATAATTAAAAAAAAATTATTTTTTTTTTTAATTTTTAATTTTAAAATTAATTTTTCAAAAACTATTCACTCGAACAACTTGATTTAAAAATAAAATTAAAGTTTGGATATCTGGCTTTTCATAATGTTATATCATGACTCTGTAGATGCTACCATTATTTTTTAATATTTTTTTTCTATTTTAATGGATTTTTTTTGAAAATTGCCCCTCTTGCCTAAACGGGAGGAAATAGACCCCCCCTCCTGTACGATTTTTTTCTTGTCTAAGTCCAACCTACACGCCCTAGCTTGTGCTTCAAAGATTAATAACTGTCTACAAAAATTATTGAGAAAGAGTTTAAAGTTTTTAACAATTCAATGCCAGGCTTAAAACAATTGTTCCATAATGTGAATTGACTGTTGCGGAATCAATCATGTCTATGGTACGATATTAACACTCCAATTTTGTACCACAAATGACTGGCAATTGATAGAACAGTAACGGTTAAGGTAAAAGTACTATATTCTGGCAAGCTATGGATAGCACTCGAGATTTGATATTAAGATGATAGGTAGAAGAAAAAAGTGTGTCTCGCAATTTTGTCTGTTTGGTTTCAGTCTTAAC
The DNA here is from genome assembly GCA_929447395.1 of Epistrophe grossulariae. Taxonomy (NCBI): domain Eukaryota; kingdom Metazoa; phylum Arthropoda; class Insecta; order Diptera; family Syrphidae; genus Epistrophe; species Epistrophe grossulariae. The sequence goes on along the minus strand of OV839567.1, from coordinate 32,536,723 downwards.
AAAAATATTGATTTTCTTTAAACTTCGTACCTATCGTTCTTTAAATTTTTTTAAGGCCCCAAAAAATATTGGTATAATAAAACTTTTTAAGCATTCTTATCTTATTTTATTCTTCCCAAAAATTATTCCAGAGATTTGAAAAAAAAATCATTTAATTTAAATATATTTGGTGAAAAAATAGTGAGTTATTAATAACACAATCTCGAAAAAGTTTTTTTCAATTTTTCACCAAAAATTTTTTCTCGAATTTTGTAAAGTGGTGTACATTGATGGAAAGGTCTGTTTATTGTCATTTTAGAATTGAAAACCGGAACCACTTACAAGGCTTGGTTGCGGAGAAATCGGGTTTCGAAAGAAATCTGATTTTAAAACATTTAAATGATGCCGGTATCATAAGTTTTTTTAATTTTTCAATAAAAATTTTGTTCTCGAATTTTGTAAAGTGGTGTACATCGATGGAAAGTTTTGTTTATTGTCAATTAGGAATTGAAAACCGCAACCACTTACGATGCGTGCGAGCATTGGACATCCGTTTTTTTGTGTTTGATCAAAATTAATAAGAGCATAGAAATTATTAGAAAACAAAAATAATTCTTAATAACGTAAAAAAAAACCATTCAATCAAACAACTTTATTGAAAAATAAAATTAAAGAATGGATTTCTGGTTTTTCATAATGCTATAGCATGACTCTGTAGGTGTTACCGTTATTTTTTAATATTTTTTTTCTGTTTTAAGTGATTTTCTTGAAAATTCTTCCTCCCGCCTAAAGGGGGGAAAATACCCCCCTTTCCATGCGATTTTTTCTTGTCTAAGTCCAACCTACGCCCACTAACTTTTTGTCACACCTTATGTAAATCACCCTGTATACACACTTACATGTAAATTCAATTTCTATAAATGTATTACTTATGATATTTACATGCTTAGATATTCATTTGCAAAACATGAGTTTATCGTATGGTAACTAAAAATCTAAATTCATGTTTTTTAATCTTACCCCCAAAGTATCACACAACGCATTTTTATATTGTTCGAAGTTCAGCTGGCAGAGCTATGGACTGCATGTAAAAACTTACACTTTTTTTTTGAGGAAATTGATTGATATTTTTTTTATGAAAACAATTACAGCTCAAAAAAGTTTAGCTTAAATTAACAAGTAAAGTAGTAAGTTTGCAGCTGCCGTTTGGGAACATATAATAATGGTTAATCCACACAAACAACTTCTACTTGGGTTTGATGAAATCAATTAGTTCACAACTCCGTAAGCGTTCGTTAGAGCACACTCATTCTGCGATATATTTCTTAAAATGATAATTAATTAATCAGGGTTTGTCTGAGTTTTGAAACAAGAAACTAAGCACCATTTAGCTGATAGTTCGGATTTTTTCCATCCACTCGAAATGAGACCATTAGTTTTGCCAGCTTGGAAGAACGTCTGATCAATTATTATATTAACCTTATGATTTTAAAAATGATAAGATTGGACCCCGCAATTCTTTCTTTTTGTAACTATAAAACTTCAGTATTATAACATTCGTACTCAATCAGCTTAAACTTGACTTTAAAATTCTAGTTCATCCCCAATTAAAAATAAAGAAGGAACTTTAGCAATCACCTTAAGCACAGACCTATAAGAGATCAAGCCAATTCAAACACAAGCAACCTAGCCAGAAATTTAAAATCCGCATTTTCCGGTAATTTTTAGACAAAAAATTGTGGAAATATTGATTAAGAGGAAATTTTTTTTTTGGCCAGTTACACACTTGATTAAGTGTTACTTAAGTGCCAAATATGGTAAACTAATGCACAATTTCACGGTGTAAACCTATCGGAATAAGTGACCCTTAATTCTCCCATGTTGGCCACTTAAGTTTTACTTACTCAGACAGTGAAACTGCGACTAAAGCGTGAAAATGGGAAAATTAAGTGCCACTTAGTTTGTTAATTGTGTACTGTGAAACTGGCCGTTAATATAGTAATTTAAAAATGTTCACCATGCGTCAGCGTAATAATTAAATTTTACTATGAAACCTTCCTTGTAATATCTAAACATAAAATTAAACTCACTTCTTTGCTTATTTTTGGAATTTCTGTAACCATTGAATTGCGTCCACAGTGTATTATTGCCTTTTTGCAGGAACACTGTTTGGGATATGTTTGAATTTCTGAAAATATATACAAAATACAAAAAAAAAACCCAACAAAATAATAAAAAGAAAATAATAAATAGAACATTATCATTTTAAAAAACCCAAGCTCTATATTACCACAATCTTTATTATTTGAAGTGGCATTAGTGGCATTACGTGAATGGGCTATTGCTACTATATTCGATATCAACTCCTTACTACCGTACAACATACCGCATTCAACGGGGTGTTCATCGCTTTCATCCTTGCAGTCCGGATGTTCATCGCATATTTTACGTTGTGGCAAGCATAATGTTCCATTGTCGCAGGCAAATGTTCCTCGGGGACATGGTCCTATTGTTTCACGTTGTCATTGGGGGAATAATTTGTAAAGGAAAAGAAAAAAAAACAAGAATAAAATTGAACTTTAATCATATTGATTTAGCAAAGGAGTTGTTGTAAATAAAAATACACATACAAACGATACGAGATGAGGCGATTGCAAGTGGAGAAATGGTGTGGATGTTTTTATTTCTTATTTAAGGGTCACACCCATTTGTCGATTGGAAGTGCTAATCAGGCAAGCCATAAATAAGCTATAAAGTGTTAATTAGAGAAAAACAGTGTCTATAATGCTTCGAAGGTGGCACATTTGATTGACAAATTTCTGCATTTGAGAATTAATGACAAACAACAGAATCCGAAGACAAAATACCAAGATTTTTTTTTTTCATTTAGAAGATAAAGTGCAAAATTACAACAATCAATCTTAAAATCCTATTAGTTAAGGTGATTTAGGTGTTAATACATGCATGCATATTGTGATAGTTGCTGATTTGAATAAAGAGGGGGGGAGGGCTCTGTTTTGTGTTTCAAAATTCTGTGCTTGAGAATTTAAGATAGTTATTGAAACGTACATATTATATTCTTGATAAAAAACATTTTGCATTACAATTTGCTGGAAATCCAAAAAGTCCTCATCGATATAAGCACCGCTCATAAAAAGAAAACATTTTTTTTTGTAAGAGAAACCGTTTTGGGGATATATTCATGAAAAATCTGTTTTGGGGAACATAACATGTGACCCTCCGTAAAATTGTTAGTGGTGCTCTTATAGATGGGCCTTGTTATAGAACACCAAAAAACTGTAAAAATTAACTATAAAATATTTGGATTATTCAATTATTATCAGTTATTTTTTATCAATTTAAAATCGACCAATATGCGGCTGACTTTCAATAACCCCGCGCTGGTTCTCGGAAATTAAGAGTTAAGGTCTTTAAACGAAATCAGAATATTAAGCTTAATTTGTTTAAAAAAAAATTAAAGAGAAGAGATCGAGTCCGTCATAGATGTTTTTTTCGAATTTCAAAAATATCTTGTACACCCGGGTAGAGATAGACGTTAAAAACTTTTCAGGTTCTCAATGTTCAAACATTTTTGAAAATAAATTTTAAGGAAAGAGTTGTCGAAATTGAGAATTTCCGCACAAACAAAACTAAGGGACAAAAAAAAAATCTACAACAAATGCAAATTTCATTTAAGCGTTATAACCCTTTTTAAAATGGCGGACAATGTACAAGATTTTTTTAAAATAGCTATTTAACAACAACAACACAAACATATACAGGGTGTCCCGTTACACAAAGTCAAGTAGGTAACGGGTGATAGGGTAGGTTGTACCTGTTCTGGAAAAAATAAGAAAACAAATCTATCTCGCTTGGTTATTTTCTATATATATAATATATAAATCTTGATGAAACGCGCCAATTTTTTAAAAAACTTGCCAAGGTAGTGTAGTAAATTTTTTTTTAAATATGAAGTGTCAAAGTTCGCTTAAAATTTTTTTTTGAAACATGACTCAGTCAAACTTTATTTTTCTTACGAAACTTACAATATTTATTTTTAAATTTGTGATTGAAATCAATAGCATGGTTATTTAGGATTACGTAAAAAAATAAACACGTCAAAATTCGGAAATTTTTGACCACAGTACCTAAAAATGTGGTCTAGGGTATCGATTTTCACTATTTTTCTAAATATTGCTATTATTATACTTAACCAAGCGAGATGGATTTTTGTTCTTATTTTTTCCAGAACAGGTACAACCTACTCTATCACCCGTTACCCGCTTGACTTTGACTTACGGGACACCCTGTATATATGCCAGTAAGACCTAGGGTCTTATAAATTAGGCAAATGTTAGAAAGAATAGGATAGGATAGATTTTTGTTGGCACAGTGGATTGAGAAATTAGGTTTTGATTTTCTCATTAAGTCCCAGAGGTGGCGTTCAGTTGAGTGAATGTAGAAAAGAATGCTGCCTAGACTGGGGATCAAACCCACACAACCAGGCTAGCTTTCAATGCGCCGGGGTTACCCCCACTTTTAATTAAAATTTCATAAGAACGTAAAATGAATATTTTAATTAGAAAATTGTTGGGCCTAAAATTCAATTTTTTAATAAGACAACAAAAATTGATTATTTTTAAAAAAATTTATTTTTGACAAGCAATTTTGTATATATGAAGGGGTATATTTTTTGAACTATTATTTATTTTTTTTTTAATTTTTAAATTTATAAAAATAATTCTTGTATACAATTTTTTTAATTTAAAAAGTTCACTTTTTGACATAAACTGTCTGTTCCCATACTGTCCAAAACTGCGAATTTCTACGAATTTTGATCAAAAGTCTTTCGAAGTTCATATAAAAAAAATAAAATGTGCAGATTGGACATAAAATCACAGAGTTTGAAAGTAAAGAAACGCAACTATTTATTTTTGAAGTAAATTTAAAAAATTGTTTACAAACGTTTGCTAAAAATCAATGAACAATAAAAGTGATATAACTGGAAGTGTAAAACTACAGTTTTATAAAGCAGAAGAACTGCAGTAAGCAATTGGCTGTTATATTTTTTCCAAACAAAATTCTTAAATTTTAAAGGTTCTTATTACATGAGTTTTCTTAAATATGTCAAGTTTTGTCATTGCGATGCAAAATACCAAAATATCACACAATCTCAAGCTACTTAACTCAAATAAAACAAAATAAATAAAAATAAAAAAAATCACGACTTAAAATATATTTTTCTCTATATAAAATTTTTAAAACATTTTTAAGAAAAAATAGTGGTACGCCATTTTTAAATATTTATTAACGTGGAGTTTAAAAATCATCATACTCACTTCCGAAATATCGAATTTTCAAAAAATAATTTAGAATTTTTTTAAATTCAAAACTTGTTTTTTTTTTTTTAATTTGTATTTATGGTAGCAGAATGTTTATAAATTATTTTCTTAACCTATATTGCACACTTTACAAAGTTATGGTATAAATCTACCTTACTACTCATAATATTATTATTTAAAATCAAAAAAAGAACCAAGAAAAAAAGTAATTGCAGGAAAAGCTACATAAAAACCTTTATTAGAAAAAAAATAAATAACAGAAAGAAATCAAAATATGAAAAAGTGTAAAGTAAAGTTATTAGAAGGTCTTGTGTAAAAAATTTCATTAAAATCGATTCAACACATAATTAGATAGTCAAAGGCAAACAAAAAATGATTATATGAGAGATACCGTTAATAATGGAATAATAAAAAATTTAATATAGTAGATCGTACCTACTGATATAAGGTCACATACAATTTTTTATAAAAATCGTACAAGTACTTGATTTATTTCGGACCCAATTATTGTCTGCACCTACATCTTATCTCTCTTTTATTTAAGACTATAGCTGTTAGCCCACCCGCTTCGCTGGGCGTTATTTAAATTAATACGAACAAAAATTTTGAATTTGTAACTTATTTTGTTGTTCTTTATCACTGATAATTTTGTCTATTGTTTTTTTTTCTTTTTCTAATCTTGAATCAAAAAATAAATTAATTAACATTCTATAAAAGTCTGTACAATCAGTTTTAACCTTCATTGATTTCAATTTTAATGGCCATATAAATATTTTTAAAAACTTCAATCCTTATAACATTTTGTTTGACCTCAGAAAGATGCATCCTCAAATTTTTTTACTGCTGGCATTGTTTTTTGTATTCATATGAATCCATTATTTTTTTTCTAATTTTATTGTTTTAAAAAAGAAAACAATATAAATGTAAAACTGTTATAATAAAAGTTTAAAATTGATTAAATTGGTTTTCAAATTTTCCAAATCTTGGAAAAACCAAAATTGTAAATACCTAACGAAATAAGAAATAATAAACCATACTAACCTTTAAACAACATGGTACTCGAGGGTTGGGGTCAGAATCCCGAAAACCGAAAACCGAAATCCCGAAAACCCAAAATCCCGAAAACCCAGAATCCCGAAAAACCCAAAATCCCTTTCTTATTTCTTATTTTGTATGTACAAACCCGCTCGTATTTGAATGCAACATTGTGTCAAAATTTCAAAGCAATCGGTGAAGCACTTTCGGAGATAAGCGGCAAGGAACAAACGTACATTTACATTTTTATTTATATAGATTAATTCAATATATACATACATGCAATATATTGCAAAAGCCATAATCAATATATTTGACTTTTTGGACTTCACACCTCCTTCCTCGCTAGAAATATTTCTTTTAATACACGACTTAGAGAATCCACTCATTTTGTATTCAAAGGACCAATGTATTTGTGATAAACTTATACTCTCATATATTTTATCACCCCACTCTATGTAGATCAACGATTTTAAGTAGTGTCAACATATTCAATGGGAATTATGCTTATTTCGGTTAAAACACTAGCTATTGCATGAAATCGCTTCAATTGGATCATTCTAATAAATCTTTAGCCGTCTATATAATATTCTAATCCTACAAATTTTGTTCATTCTACATTTAAGGAAAACTGTAAATCTAAAAAAACACTGATTTATCATACATCATCTCATGTTTTATTAGCATAATCATAATAAAACCAACAGAAAAAAAAAACTGAAATGAATAAAAATATTTGACATCAACACTCAACACGTAACTATAAAAAAAAAGTTTATAGGGCTTTTTTTTTATTTATCAGCAGGGTCTCCTGACGCACCAAACAACAACAGATGTATGTATGTACCACCGCCGTCGTCGCCGACCGCGACGTCTACATTAACTAATTATGTTTTATTAAAGATATTTTTATATCCTTAATCCTTGTCTTTATCTTTTTGATTAGTTTTTCTGTTAAGTCGTTTCGCGCCTTTTTCGCTATATATAAAATACTCAAAATATTTGATACTCGAAAGAGGCAAGGTCAAGACCTTCGACCAAATAATATTAACGATAGTCTAAAGTGCGGTACAGTTGGTTAGACACACTTACGTCTTACCTATATATGTACATATATACATTTTTATTTTATTTTATTTTATTTTATTTTATTTTATTATTTATACAACTTGAACCCTGGTTTTGAAATTTTTTTTAAACTACTCTCAACTATTTCCAGTGGCTATTTTCTTAAAAACAAATTTTATAATGTAATAATTTAATTTAATTATTATTTATTAATTAAGAGATATGTACATATGTACATATATTGGTGAAATAAGCAGAACATATGAATATATTTTTATTTAAAACAAAGTGGCGCAAAATATTTTAAACAACCTAAACCTAAACATTTAGTAATTTACTAGCTCTTCGAAAATTTGAATCCTTTATATTTAACTAGTAAAATACTAATTTCTTTTTATTAAAATCGGTGCATCTGAACACGTTCAAACTATGACAGTTCGTGAAAGAAAAACAAAGCAAACAAACCTCAATCTTAGACCTAATGATTTGAAATGTCAGAAGTGAAAGTAACGACCTAAAATTTATTTTGTTATTTTATTTTGTACTAGCCGACCCACCCCTGCTTCGCATTGCTTAAATGATTAAATCTGTCAGCTTATTTCATATTCGGAACTCTAGAATCTGTGAATCCAAGCACTACTCGCTGCGCATACATTTATTTTACTTTTATATTCGCACCAAAAGTGTTGCGGTTCGAAAACAAAACATTAATTTGGTACCAGTGGCATACGCAGGGGGGGGGGGGGCTTAGGTGGCTCTAATTTAGAGCAAAATTACATTCTATGCTACAATTTTTTTATAATAATATCGAAGTATGTTTTTATTTATTTTTTTCTTTCAAATTTCATTTTTGTTAGATTTTAGCTTTAACAATATTCTTTAATTCTAATATAAAAAAAATATACGTATGAATATCCTAATTAAATCACTAGTTCATACCACACGTAATCTTATAGATTTCGATCGACATTTAAGATGAAACTCAGTACCTATTCATAGAAACTCAAAAAAAGTTCCTTTGTAATCAGGCAAAAGTCCTAAATTTCACACATTTAAATTTGTTTCTTTTTCCATTTCAAAAAACCCATAAAACGGAATGAAATCCCATGCACCGCCTGAAAAAACTGCACTCATAAACATAATAAACACTCTTATTATGACTATACTCTTTTTTGTAATTAAAAAGATTAAAGAAATACAAAATAAATAATATAATATAAATAATATTAAATACTTAGAATTATATAAGTAACTACCTAATATTAAAAATTAAAATTAAAATTAAAATATACAATTTTTGAAACAATTAAAAGTTTTTTACCATACATTACCATTAATGAGTAATTATATGTCTAACACTGAGATTGCTCAGATCTAGAATAGCGGGTGTTGCTTTCATGCACAACATATCCCACTATTTTTTTTTTCTTGTTTTGAGTATGTACAAACCCGCTCGTATTCGAATGTAACATTGTGTCAAAATTTCAAAGCAATCGGTGAAGAACTTTCGGAGATTAGCGGCAAGGAACAAACGTACATCTACATTTTTATTTATATTGATAGATAGATAGATAGATATAGTTGCTGTTCGTTGTAACTTGTAGGTTTGTATATAGATATGAATTTAGCAAGTTACTAAAAGTTAATGTAGCCATTTTGTGATTTTGACTTTAGTAAAATGTTCAGAGATAGTAAGTTGCTAAAATCGTTAAAATCTTTTTTTAACTTAGTAACTTACTAAAATGGCTTTACGATTCTACTAAATAGTTCAAAATTTTGCGCTATTAGTTTTTAGTCAAAACCCTTCGAAATATAGTCCTAAATTTGCCTATGAAAATTTTACATTAAAAGAAAAATAGGCGTGGCAAGAGCTGGGTTTTAATAAAATTACAGATGTCATGCCTTAGGTTCAATTGAACTTTAGAACAAAATTTTAACTTTCACTAGAAAATAATGAGAAAACTTAAGAAAAGGCGTTGTGGTAGTAAGCCGATTTCAAAAAAAATTAAATATGTCCTCCTTTATTAATAAACTCAAATCAAACATGAATTATCTTTAATCAGTTAAATAAGTGCAAAATCTTATCAATAAAACGAACAAAAAGTTGGTTTATATGGTAATCAGATAATTCACCTAAGTAACAATTTTTACCAACAACGAGAGATTAAAAGAAAACAAATACTAGTGACACATTACGTTATTAACAGGAAAAGTTCACACTTCGTAAGAAAGTGTATTGTGTGCAGACCCCAGAGAATAAAACGAGTCGAGTAATGTTCACGAACATCGAATACTCACTCGAAAAAAGCGAGTTCAAACATACAGAGTCAATGCAAGGAAAATGTTTACGAGTTTTTCTGGCCACGAGTATGATGACTCGTGATTCACCAATCACCACACAAATCAAACGAATACGAACGAGTATACTTTGCAACCGAGTTAAATTGGTTCGAATAAAAACGAGTCAAGCGACCGTGAACAAAGTGTCCACGATCGATATGCTCGAATGTGCTCGACTCGATTGTTTGTGTAGTGTGTATTGTGTATTCGACGTTGACGGTGAACACAGTACACATATTAATAAATTGTGTACTGTGGACGGTGGATGGGTTACCTAAACTCTGCTGTGCGAAAATTGGGGTTGGTTTTGTGATTTTCAAGCAGCAGTATGTTTCTGAATTATGATCTTTTAAGATAAATAAAAATACCTAATTAGTTTGTTTAACATTTTTTTATTGAATAAATCAAGCTAAGTAGGAACTAGGGACATGATATTATAAAAACAAAATGAAATGAAGTAAAATGAAATAAAAGTAAATGAACAAAAATAAATAGTATTACGTTAAACAAAAAAATAAAAATATATAACTTATAAATATATCACAAATACATATGTAGGTACCTACATAGCTATGATATTTTTCTTTAAGTATTGTTATTATATAACGTGTCGTCACCATCCAATGAAATAGGATTAATTTTAAATTTGAATTTGCGACCATCAAATTGTTGACAGTATCCGGATTCAATCTGGTTCTTTTTTCTTAATATAAAAATCACTACATTTTCTGCGAATTTAGCCAATCTTTAAAAAATTTAGGTATCTATAGTACATAGTAGGTAGGTAGAAGATAGGTAGTAGGTAGGTACGTAGGTACATGCATATCTACGCAATACGCATATAAATTTTTTCCGAATTTAAATAATAATTTCGTTATGATGAACGTTTAATACTTTAGTTTTTCAAGGGAGCTGTTTCCCAGATAAAAACAATTGTCCAAAAACTGCACTCTCTCAAACTTTCCTATGTCGTGTGAATAATATAGTATACATAGTATACTCGCTTTGTTTCGTGTACTCGAAACTAGTTCCAACTGTTCACGAGTAATTTTGTTCGTGGGTGTGAAGTCAAACCGACACAAACGAATTCGACCAGTTTGTTTGAGTTTTCTCGTGAGTATTTTTATTTGTGAATAAAATGACTTGCGAGTATAGAGGCAGAACGATCGAGAATAAACGAACATAAGGAAAAATAGAGAATTGTTCGAACAAAGTCGAACATATTCCTTTTAATCTCTGGTGCAGACTAAATAATACTATTTTCTGATAGTAGAGTTGTAGTTGAATGTATAGTATAGATTTTCGTTTAGATTAACTACTCAATGTGAATTAGCAGTTCCATGTATATAATTTATTAATAATAATAAATAAATCGTGAATTAATTTTTGATCAATGTTTATAAGTTGATTTGTGAATTGGAGGAAAGTTAAGATTTGTCTATTAATAGGGGTGTTAATGTTTACACTTTTCATTTCACTGTTTTCATATGAAAGCAAACACAGTAACTGTATATAGCTTTAAACCAAACTGTAATTTTTCAAATATAACCATAAAATTACAAATAATTTACACAGAAACATTTAATGTACGTGCGAAAATTCTAGAATTTATCGGTAAAACTAAAAAACGGAATTTTTCACTACACATACATACATACTTTTAGTAATCGTGTTTTTTATCAATTAAATGCAGTGATTTTTTTTGGTTTATTTGAATAGCAATAGCAATCAATGTTATTAATATAAGAGCATGATAGGAAGATTGGGATCCACCTCCACCCTCAGTATGAATAAATGGTTACTCAATTTACAAAACAACTATTTAGTTAAATTAAATTAAATTTGCAAAAAAATGTATTAGGTAATGAGTTTAACCGAATGAACCGGAAAGTGTGAAAATATACAATAGCTCAAATAAATATAAAAAGGCTCTAAGTTCACAATAATAAGTAATGAAATTGTGTTAAATGTTTTCTTATATATTATTTCATAAGTTTCACTGAAATGTTCATCTCTGCGAGAAAAACAAAAAAACAAACAAAAATTCATCAAGGATAATGACCACGAACGTGCTCTAATATCTTTTCCTAAAACAATTTAAGGATATATTCACTTTGTTCAAGTCGTTAAAGTCAAATTAAAAACGAGAGAATTTAAATGATTAATTTTTGGTAGTATATGTATAGGTCAGGGTTGGGAGTTTATGAATTAAAAAAATATTAAGCCATAAGCTAGGTTTTTGATTTGTGAATTGGAAAATATTCAATTCACATGCTTTTTGGAATTTGTGAATTGAAAAACATTTTAATCGTAAGCTAGTTGCGATTTGTGAATTGAAAAAAATTAAATTCATAAGCTGGCTTAATGAAGCAAGCTTACGCTGGCTCATGAATTGAAAGTTCTCCAAAGCTAGCTTATGAATAGAATTTTTTTCAATTCACAAATCCCAAATAAAGAGCAAAACACCTTCAAGAAAAAGCAGCAGAAACACGTGGGCGTAAACAAGTTTTAACGCCATTTTACATAAAACGTGTTGTACGGTTTTCAAAAATACATACATACTATTGCAACAGCTATGCACAGATTGTGGATGAACTTGATTTACTATGCGGTGTTCATACAGTTAGAAGACAAAATTGGGGAATCACAACTTGAATGCTCGCAGTGCACGAAAAGTCCGATTTCTGAAAAAATTATAAGTATAACAAAAAGAAAGAGGTTTGCTCGAGAGCATTTGGGATGGGATTCCAAAAATTGGAAGAATATTCTTTGGACTGACGAGAGTAAAATTGCACTTTATGGTGGTAAAGGATCTCGCCAGTATGTAAGAAAACCACCAAATCCCGCATATGATCCTAGATACAAAACAACAACGACAAAATACGGAGGATCTAGCATCATGGTATGGGGATGCTTCTCATGCTAAGGAGTTGGTATAATGTATTGAAAGAATAATACAATGAACCAGCATCTCGTACGTGAAAATTTTGAAATGCCGCTTAAATGTGTATTCAGCAGTATAACGACCCAAAATACACCAGCTCGCTTTATTTTTGAATCTGTTTTGTTTTTGTATTATTGATTGAATCATGATGAATTAATTACAATTCAATTCATATAAAAAACATTTCAATAAAACGTAAAAAGTTTTGGCTATAATAATTTCTAAGATCCAACTTGTTTTTATTTTATATTTTAGACTTAAAATATATTTTCAATTGCACTGCTATTTTTTTGCTCGCAGCTGTAGCTTCTCATAAAACACACCTTCTATTATTTTTCTCCATCAACTTTTAAATAAATCAACGATTTTTTTTTCATTTATCCTTAAAAAATTCATTCCAATATTTGGAGGTAAACTTTTAATCCACATAACTAAAAGTCATTCCTTTTACTTTCTTCTTTGCTACCATTGTTCACACCCCTATGAAATGGGTCTATTAATTAATCAAATGTTGAAATGCCAAACACAAAATATCTTAGCAACTCCCTGGAATCATTAGTCAAGTACATCTTCCTGTAAATCGAGGGGAATGTAGCATTAAGTCCTTTCAAAGTACCTAGTTTTTGTTTTAACAACGTTTAACTCGTGTCGTAAAGAACATTAAGTCTTTTTTAAGTGTCTCAATTCTAAATTTTAATCTGTGAATTTTTAAAACATTATTCTTAAATTTGACTTGGCACGCTATTGGCCTCCTTCTGTCGCTGCACAAGTTAAATTAAACATCACTTTTCAATTACACTCTGACATTGAAGAGCAAAACTTTATGTCCTGGCAAATTGCAGTGAACCGGGAGTAATCCCTATTTTATGTACAGGCGACACAACCACTTTCACTTTCTCATCATTAGCATCCACTAAACGTTGCTTAAAAAGAAAAAAACAACAACAACAAAATAAACATAAATAAACATCATCTTCATTTATCCTCCAAAGCAAAGGAATTTTTGAATGCAAATTACTCCTTGGGTGCATTGCAGAGCAGCAACACAACACATCCTATGTGCAACTTACCCAAACTTAAGTAGAACGTCAGAGCAGAAACAACAAGCACAATGAACAGAATACTAAAACCCGTCCAAATACTCCGCCTGTACACCATCCTGAATAAAAAAGGTCTTAAAGCTTGTCTGATGACCTAATCACATCCTCAGGCCAGACTCATTATTCTGAATTGCAGAATGAGCTTCTTAACTTGATGCATTTAAACATACGCGGAATTTGGTATTTTTTTTATTTTTATTCAAATAAAATAACAACAACAACAGCACCAGGCAATAAAATTCGGGATGTTACATTTGAGCCTTACAAAAGCTACCGGACGAATTAACAGCTCGATTTACACCAAGTGCCAAACAGGTTGGAAGCCTTAAAGTATATCGAGTACAAAATGTTAAATTCTTAACAGACCCACTTTAATACACACACAGTACACATTGGGAGTAAAATGCCGGCAATTCAATATTCACACAATGCCTGGCTGCCGACAGACACAAATTTCGTATAGACGATCTCTCTACGGTACACTTGACTTAGCCCGAAACATTCGTGGCAAAGAACATTCAGAATCGTTATCGCGCCCTTCCTTACAGAGCAGAGCCCAGCATCCAACTGAATATATCTTCAAATGCTCAATCGGAAAACATCCTTTTATATTTTATCTTTAAACTAACAAAAATGTTGTATGGCAGTGGCAGGGTTCCCATTTGCGTTTAGTCGTGTCAATAGAAATCGAGAATCAATTTTTATTTTATTTTGTTTTTGCAGAAGCCTTTAGGAAGAACTGAATCTTTTTTTAAAAAAAGAATTCTATTGTTATTAATTCTAAAAAGTATTAGTACACACTTTTGTTAAATAATTATAGTGTACACTTAAGAGATTATGCACTAAAATTGTTTATTACGAAATGAGGAGGGGATTTAAAATGAGAGGCCGGTAAAAATCCGTTGGCACCAAAAATTGATAACGGTTTTTTTGTAGAGGGGTCAAAAACAAGTATTTTTTACTAAGGGATGTGGGGGTCTATTTCGCCCCGTTTAGGAGGTAGGGGCAATTTTGAAAAAAAAATGATTTACAATACCGGTTTTGAAAGCCAGAAATCTACTCTTTAATCCTAAATTTAAATTAAATCATTTATGTCAATAGTTTTTGAAAAATTCGGATGCAAACTCAAAATTTTGATAAAAAAAAATGACAAAAAAAGTTTAGACCCATTTTATTAATTTTTTTCAAAGTTATGAAATGAAGTGCCAAATTGGCTTTTTGTGGTCAATGCTTATATCAATTCTGAATCGAACACAAAAACCGAATGTTATGTCTTCTAGTTTTTGAGAAAATTGAAAATTACAAAAACTACTTTTTTATGAGATTTTTGTTTTTTTTTGCTTGCTTACATAAATACACCTAGCACCCAGTATTATGGCTCGGCGTATAAACAGTGAGGTATGTATGGGGGAGGGTATGCTGCCCCCCTGCAACCCCTCTGCTTGGGCACCCTATAGGATTTGGGGTAGAAGCGAGTTTCTTTTCATTTAAAAAATCTGGATTTAAAGAAACTTTGAATTTTTCCAATATTTCCAATGTCAACAGCAGTTTTCGGTTTTTTATGTTCGATTCACAATTATTAGGATTGACCACTAAAAGCCAATTTAGCACTTCATTTCACAATTTTGAAAAAAATTAGTTTAAACTTTTTTTTTCATTTTTTTTATAAAAATTTTGAGTTTGCATGCGAACAGGTCCGATAAGCGGACAATTCCCTTAAACGGACGCGTACACTATTTCTTGCTCATTTTAGATAGAAAACCTATACCAATACGAGGACACATAATTTTATTTAGGGATTAATTTTAATCAACAAATAAAACAGAAGAAAAAACAGGAGTACCATTCTCAGTATAGTTTCAGTTTTATTTTTATTACGTAAGAAAATCTATAGAAAATCTCCGATAACCGCACGCTAAGCACTAATAACAGGATAGATAGATGCTATGTTGAAAGCTTATTAGGGGATTTCCCGAGTAACTAAGTTGGTGTAGTTTTCAGAGTGTTTGGTTCCCTTTTTTTCATCGCGTTATATTGTAGTACATGTCATTTCCTTTCCTTTTTATATCAATTTTTACAGTAATTTCATTTCGTGACCCCAAGAAAAAAAGGTTGCATTATGGGAACAAAAAAAAAAGAATGCTTTCTTTAAAACAAACAAATTGAAATAGTCAGTGTATTTCTTTCCTTTAACCAGACAGTTCTCATAACCGGACAAAAATTGGGGGACTATGAGTGTCCGCTTATTAGAGCTTTCACTGTATTTCATTTTTTGGGGCGTAAATAATTTTTTTTTGTGGTCCTCATTTCATAATGAATGACCCCAACATCAAATTTGGCGTTTAATTTCGTTTTAGTTTGAAAAATATTTTGAGGCCCTATTTCACAATAGGTGTGCTTTTTTCCAATAACGGAGCTTGGGAATTTGTTGAAAAAAAAACGGCAAAGGAAATTAGCGAGGCCATCACAGAAAAAAAAATTTAGTTTTCATACAAACTACCGCTAACAAATATGTATATAATTCACAGTTTTTCTTTGCGCTTACGTTAGGCCCCGAGAATACCCTGGGTTTAGTAAGCCCGTTTTTTTCATCAAATTCCCTTCGGGCTTGAGAAAAACACTTACAATATGGATTTTTGAAAATTAAAACGGTGTATAAACAGTGCCCTGCTTGGGCACTTTATAGGATTTGGGGTAGTCGCGAGGCTGGGCGTATGCAATTTCTTTAAATCCAGATTCTTTAAATGCAAAAGAGACTTTGCATACACCCAGCCTCGCACCTACCCCAAATCCCATAATATGCCCAAGCAGGGGGGTTGCATAGGGCAGCATGCCCCCCATACATACATACCTCACTGTTTATGCGCCGCGATTTTATTTAAGATTATCTTATCATTGAAATTTCACTTTGGAAATATCGTCTAAAATTTGGGAAAGAACTCCCAAATTTAAAAAAATGTTTGGAAATATCGCCCAAATTGAGAAAATGACGCCCAAATTTTACAAAAACAGTTTACATTGAAAATATTTGGGCGATATTTCCAACTTAAAATTTGGAAAAATATAAATTTGGGCGATAAAAAAATTTGGGCGATATTTCCAAATCTATTTTGGCGTTATTTACTTGGGCGTTATTGCATAACGGTCCTAAATCGGATTTGTTTGGTATTGCGATACCTTGATGGAGTTTTAGAACTCTTTTAATCACTAATTTTCCATTTTTAGGTCGCTTCGACGCTTGACTCAGCTGAAAATCAATAAAGAAAAGGTACAAAAGACGATCTTAAGTTGCTTTTTAGTATAGTAGGATTCATAGAAAGCATTGGTCTTTTTTCATCTATGTACATATATGTGTCAAATTTTGAATATTGGCGAAAAGGTTTATTCAGTTTCTCGATTGTAGAAATGTCTCCATCCAATAACTTTTTTTAGGGTTACATCAAACAAAATAATCACAATGTGGATGGAAATATTTTCAAAAACAACTTCGTAAATTTTTTTTTAACTATATGTGTAAAGGCGGCGGCGGCTAAAATTATTCTATTTCTGTACGTTGGAATAAAAGATATATTTTAGTTTATTTCTTAATATTTATTGAATAAAAGCAATTAAATTAGGATGGAGCTTGGCTCGGTTTACAAAATTAAAGATTGTTAGCTCTCACTGTTTAATAAGTTTTACAATTTATATTGAACTGTTTACGAATTACATTTAAGTTGTCCGTCTTCTTCGGCGAATTTGAACTGATTTGTATCTGAAGGATTCGTGTATGCAGGCGAATGTTGAGTTTTTATTTATAGTAGCCTCTCTCTTTCTAACAATATGCCTGTAAGACCTAAGGTCTTTTAATTGCAAACTGAATTGCACGGCACTAGTTAGAATAAATAGTATCATATTAAATCCCACGGGTGGGAATAAATAAAAGAATGCTGCCTAGATTGGGGCTCGAACCCACATCTATAAGTTAGCAGTCAAGCACTGCATCCACTGCGCCATTTTAAGGTTTTCGGTTTTAGAAAGATCTTAAAAATTTATAAACTTGCAGTGACTTATTCGAGTCTCAATTGTGGAAATAAACTATTTTAATTTAAACTATTTTTTTTTTTGACAAATTCAATTGGGTTGAAATAAAGTAATATCACGTTGGATGAAAACATTGCGAGCATTTTTTTGTTTTCAATTTTAGAAGGGTCTTAAAAAACTTGTGAAATTTGCAACCACTTACGAGTCTCGATTATAGAATATCGCCATCCAAATAATTTTTATGGGTTGATTTTCGAAATTACTCCGAAATACAACTTTGGATGTAAATATTTTGAGAACCAGACCTCGTAGAAGAATTTGGCTAACAGTTACGCAAAAAAATCTTAAAGGCCTTTCTTTATAAAATAAAAAAAATCGAAAAGTTTGTGTTGTTTATTTTTATTAAAGTGTGTTTCTAACACATTTTGCTGTTTTTTTTTTTTTTTGTATTTCTATTTTGTTTACAAGTTAGCTTATGTGTATAAAGTAAATATCCAAATAACTCAATCTATAAGTTATAGCAACTTCTTAACGCCCTCTCATTTTAAGACAATTCAACCCGATTGTATGCTGGTCTTCTTCTTCAAAATTTTCAGTTTAAGTCTTGCTTCTGCTTCTTTTTGTTGAGAAATCGCTTGCAGTATTTACATTCGTTCATCTCTCTAATGCTTAATCCTTTATCAGTGTGTCCATTGTGATGAGCGGTAAGAGATGTTAATTGCGCATACTTTTTTGGACAGTGTGTACAAGCGTAGGGCTTTTCGCCCGTGTGAATTCGTATGTGAGATTTTAAAGCGTTTGCATATCGGAATTCTTTGGTACAAATTGCACACACATACGGATATTCATCTTTATGAACGAGAAGGTGAGTTTTAAGTTCTTTCAAGCATACAAATGAATTTTTACATTCCTCACACTTAAAGGGTTTATTTTTGTTGTGCCTCAATTCATGTAATTTATGAGTGGATTTATTGCGAAATGTTTTTTCGCAATATTTGCAACTGTAAGGTCGTTCTTCATTGTGAATTAGCATATGGTTATGCAGACTAGAAAACAATGTAAAAACTGAAACATAGTAAAATATTTTTAAACAACAATTAGATACTGTACAAACTCTTCTGAAAACAAAACGAGAATACAATGTTTATAAATTCAATTAACTAAAATAAAATGAAAACCAATTATTTAAATCAGTATCTATGGAAGCAAACACAAAATTTCCTACTGTAGGTTTAAGAAGACCCGAACCAAAAACGAATATTCCTTTTTAATTAGGAAAAAAGGTTATTTAAGAAAAATTTCCTGCTTTGCATGGAAAAATTTCCTGAACTGAATTTTCAATTTTTCAAAAAAAAAAAGGGTAGAAAACGATTGTATCAAAAACTTTGTAGGTAGTTTTTCAAAAAATTAAATTTTTCATTATCTTTTGAATTCAAAATTTCAAGAATCGAATTACGCATTCTTGTTAATAAAATATGTATGTATGTATATGTAAATATACATACTCCATACCTAGACCAATTTGTTCACCAACCGTGGTGAAACTCATCCGATTGTGTAAGCAATTTTATGAACGATTCTGGTAATTTTTTTTTCGCAATCACGACGCAACCGTCACTAAATGAATTCTTAAGATGTTTCAAATCGAAAATTGCAATATGATTGTCACTTTTTTTCGAAAAATCGGATTTTTTTTCGATTTTTTTAAGGTGAATTAATTTTTTTTACTTTAAGTGCGGTATTCACCGACCGCTCATAACAGTTAAACAGATTAATTTACTTCTGTTTTTAAATATCTGAGATTTTTAAATTATTTGTTTGAAACTATCAATTAGAACAACTTGATTTAAAAAGAAAATTCAAAAATTGGAAAGGCTTAAGGATTTTAATGAGGACGTTTCAATTGTTTTTTAATACTTATTTTTCTATTAATATTTTAGAAAATTGCCCCACTCATTTAAACCTGCAGATATAGCCCCTCCCCCAGACGATTTTGAACTCTGGTCATTTAGATAATTTAGGTCATTAAATAAACAAATTACACCTGCATGTAGGTAATAAAATTCAGTAAGTTAAGAAAAAAACATCGGTTTTACTCACCTTTACCACAAGTCGTACATGGAAATGATGTTTCCTTTTTCTTAGGACTCTTTCGTATAATTATATCCGATTTGAAGTTTAAGGACTCACAAGAAAGATGTAATTTATATTCGCCGTTGTCTTCATTTTCATTTAAGAGCGACGATTCTAATCTACCTTCCTTTTTGGCATTTGATTCATTGTCGATGGCACTCTTTTTTTGAGCTTGATAATTAGAATTCTCGAAATGGTAATTAGCGTGATTAATTTGCTTATTATCATCGTTGTTTGAAACTTGAGGTTCCAATAAGGACTGTATTTTATGTGGAGAATATTCATCTTCCACCTTAATTACTTTCGTTAGTTCTCTAATTTTGGGGTCAGTGTCCTTCGTTTTATATAAAATCATTGGTTTAAGGTTTAATGTATCAACGCAGTCAATTTCGTCTTCAAAAACCAGTTTTTCAATCATCATTTCGAATGAATCAGCACCCATAAGTTCGTCTTTTTCTGGTTCTACTCCTAACTTTTCATCTTCTTTGAAATGATTATTTGAACATAAAACAGAATATGAATTTGAAGTCTCCGTTTTACACTCGGTTTGGATAGAGGGCTTATTGAAAATGTTTGATGGTGCAGATATGATTGTTTGGTTGAGAATTTTCAATTCGGAACTGGGTTTCTGATTTTTAGTCTTCGGTACTATTTCTGATTCTTCTTGTGGTTTTTCGGGATTTTCTATGAGGATCTGCTTGAGTGTTGAATACGAGTGCTCACACTTCAGTTTGAATGTATAACACCGATTGATTTCTCTGATGCATTCAAGGCAGACATTTTCAGGGAATCCATCGGATTTATCGGGCTAAAGAAAGTCTTATTTTATATGTATCTATCTTTTAATTTTTAGAATATAACTACATACCCGAATATCAGTTAGTTCTGTGAGCATATCGGACAGATTTCCAATATTTGAAAAACCCTTGGTTTGGTAGATTGATAAAAGTTTACCCTCCAATCCAAGACATGTTCTGCAAATCTTTGTGACTTCCAGAGTCATCGCTATTTGGTTTTTTGCATACGCGTTATTTGCTTACTTACTTCTTAATTTGTATCTTAAATCGTGATAAGTTTTAAATTTAAACAAATTTATTAAATTGTTGTTAAAAAAAATGTCCCTTTCTGATTTGTTTTGACCCGTATTTGTATACAGAAAAAGAAATACAAAGTGACAACTAACTTTTCAGCGCTGCCAGGCACAAATGTTGTATCATTCTAAAAAAAAAATCGAATGGCTCTACCAAACCAACGCGAAATATTCGGAGCGATGACGAAACTTTCGCATGTCAAAATATATTTACAGACCGATAAATGGTAGGACCCACGATACTGATTATAAAGATATGAATTTTTCGTACGTTTCACCCTCCAAAATTCCCATTTCTTTACATAAAGGTTCCCCCACACCCCCACACCCGCGAATTTTCGGTGGCGACGACGAAAACAACAATAACAACACGTGGTTGTCAATGAAAACAACACGTTGTTATTGTTTTCGTTGTTTATATCCGTCAAAAGCTTACAGTTTATTTTTGTGTCCAATAATCAAACGTCAGTGTATTGCTGGAATACAATTCGTGATGAGTATAATTTTTTTTTCATTGAAAGGTTTCCCCACACAAACGCGAATTTTCGGTGGCGACGACGAAAACAATAATAACAACGTGTTGCTTTTATTGACAACCACGTGTTGTTATTGTTGTTTTCGTCGTCGCCACCGAAAATTCGCGTTGGTGTGGGGGAACCTTAAAAGGAGGTGTCCGGATCGCTACTGCAGGCGTTTTTCTTTTTTAGCCCCGAGCGGGGCACAGAGCGGGCTCTGAGCCAATAGAGCTCACTCCGAACAGAGCGTGACCTGAGCGCACCGATCTATTTAAGAAACTCAATTGAGCACCATGAACTCTCATATAGTAATCTGTCAAATTACATGAAAATTGTATGAAGTTAGCCGCGCTCGGCTTTGTGCTCGATGTGCTCGGTCATTTTTTTCCGAGCTCATCGAGTGAGCCCCGGTCGAGCTTCGAGCTAAAAAAGAAATGCAAGTTGAGAGCTCGGAGCGCTCCGAGTTAAAAAGTAACATAGTTTTCTTTTTGACAGTTCAGTGCCACGCTCGGGGCTAAAAAAGAAAGGATTCACTTCTTTATAATTCAGTATCTTTGGAGATCACCCACACCAACTCGACGATGCGAAAGCGAATCTTAAGGCTTAACTACATAAGCCAAAAAGTACTGAAGTACAAAAGTAAAAATATTTTTTTTACTGCTAGCGCCGTTGTTTTGTGAAAAAGAATACACAAATTTGTTTTTAAACCAAAATTTAAGCTTTCTGCATCATTTTTATAAGTTTTCTAGTCAGAAAAACTATCACAAAATCAATTTAAAAATTTTCACTTTTGCACTTTTTCACTTTTTTGGCTTATGTAGTTGAGGCTTTATATTTGAAAATTAATTTTAACAGCCGAAAAATTTGTCGTCGTTTCGAATGTTTCGCGATGGTTTGGGGAGCCTTAAATTTGTATCCGTTAAAAGTTTACAGTTTATTTTTGTGTCCAATAAAAATGTCAAACGTCAGTGTATTACTGGAATACAATTCGTGATGAGTATAATTTGTTTTCATTAGTTGTTTCGCAGTTTTGGGAAGTGAACGAACGGACTGAAATCAATTTGTCTCTCCGTTCCTTTTATAAAAAAATTACTATTACTACGTTTACATGGAGAATTAAATCCGAATCGAATCAAGATTTAGGTATTTGTAAACTGGATCGGATCAAATCTGGAATCGAAAATAGAAATGTATACCTAGATCGAAGAATTAAAGAATCGAGATTACAGCGGCTTGTGGGTGTGTGTGTGGTATTGTGTATTTTCCTTCCAAACTGATTGCGGTGATTGCACACACACAATAAAAAACAAGACTGTCACTTCGATTTCATTTCAATTCTATCTTTCGATCTGGCATCGTCATATACCTAGATCGAACTTTCGATTCAGATTGCATCCGATCCGTGGATCCGCTCTTGTAAATGTAGTACAGTAAAACCCGCTTAAGAGAAACTGCAAAATGTCACAGTCTTTCTTTCACTTAAGCGGGTTTTTCACTTAAACGAACCCCGCTTAAGTGAAAAAAATTTCAACTTTCACTTAAGCGGTGTCCGGATAAGTGACAAAAAAATTTGAACGTAAGCGGATTTAAAAATTCCAAAAAAGGTTCTGACATTTTAGAAATTCAAATGTCATTTTCATGATGAAATTTTGATGGAGGGGAAAAATAAAAAAGAAGTAAAAGCGTTCAGCAAATTTTTTGTTCTTTCTATTAAATTTTTTTTCACTTAAGAGAGTTTTTTTTTCAATGAAAATTATTATTAAATTTAACTGAAAATATGTTTCAAGTATCCGGGTTTTTCACTTAAGCGAGTTTCGCTTAAGCGGAGTGTTATAAAGGTAATTGGTCGACAAATACTTGAGGATGAAAAAAGTGTTTCAGATAAGCGGGTTTTTCTCTTAAGCGGGTTTTACTGTATATGTAGAAAGATACAAATATTTGGCCCATCTAACTTTTTAGTTAAAATAAAATATGGCAGTTCTAAATTTTTTTTATATTTGTCTCCTTCTGTTATATCATAAGACAAGGAAAGCTATAAGACTTTCACCTTAAATCGCAAAAACGCGAGTTTTTCACGTTTGAAGAGAAAAATATTTTTTTGTTTTAGAATTTTATAACATTATATTTAAATTAAATCAAATAAAGTGAATTCATGTGTTTATAAGTTCAACTAAAAGCCATTTATCGACAAAAATAATGGATTTCTCACAACCTCCCCCGGATATGCTGCAACAGCCACCGCCGTCCATGATGCAGATGCCACCTCCGCCAGTTGTAATGAATTATAATAATTCTGGGCAAAATAATGGGCCTGGTGGAGCTGTTGGAGGGGGTGGTGGAGGCGGTGGTGGCGGCTACCGAACACATTACTTCCAACATCACTCGGGACCTGGAAAACCAGGCCATCCATATTTTAAGCCCTTTGGGAATTTCAATCGTGGCTTTGGCATGACCCAAGATGATTTTGATGGAAAGCGATTGAGAAAAAGTGTTATGCGCAAAACTGTCGACTACAATGCGTCCATTGTAAAAGCCCTCGAGGTGAGACATTTTAGTGGAATTAAATTTCAACTTTTATAAAATAATTATTTTACTTTAGGCGCGAACATGGCAAAGAGACGATCGTGATCGTCCGTCACTCCAGCCAGAAAACATATACATACCCGAATTGTTGCCTCCGCCTAGTTACTTGGATAACCCAACAAACTCGGTTACAACAAGATTCGTTAAGACTGCCACAAATAAAATGCGTTGCCCTATATTCACATTAGCTTGGACACCTGAAGGCCGCCGATTGGTAACCGGTGCAAGTTCGGGCGAATTCACGCTTTGGAATGGCCTTACTTTTAATTTCGAAACCATCCTCCAGGTAAGTAGTATTAGAGTTAATACCTACATTTTTAATAGCAAATTAAGGAAATACAGAATAAGTAGCTGTTGAGTCTAGAGACCGACTAAATTCTTATTCAGCTAAACAGTAAACAAAATTGGGGAATTTATAATAATTTCGATATTTATTTTATTAACACAGGCTACATGAAATTTGGCTCAATTGCCAATATCCAACAAAATTAAGAGGCTAAAAATGTATGTGAAAAGCAAAATTAACAAACAAATTTTGGGAATTGGGGGAGTTTGAGTACCATTAATCTTGTGTCTCAAATACGTGTCCATTTTTTATAATGGATATAAATTCAAAATAAAAATATCGCCCAAACCAAACATTTACCATTTGGCGTTCACAAAAATTACGCGATTTTTTCGTACGATTATTTACAAAATATTCCCTTTAGATTTAAAAAAAATCTAACAGAAATCTGACAATTTTGATCCTTTTAAATTAAAAAAAAAATATTAAATAATTTATAATTTGTATAATTTTGATCCTTTTAAATTTAAAAAAAAATGAGCTAAGCATGAACATGCTTGTCCACAACCAGGAGCATTAATTTTATTTATTAATTTTAATAAAGGCACTAATGTTTTCATGTTCAAAGTTGTATGTGTATGATTATTTTTTCTTCGAAAAACTTAACATTTTGGAGTACTTTAGATGGGGTTATCTCCTCTCTTAAATCTAGCCAGTTACTAGATACTTTAACGTATTACGTACATCTTTAGTCAGTGCCCAAGTGCATCACATTTACAGTTTATAAAACGATCTTGGTTGTAGCTCCTAAGTAAAAGTTTTGGCCTTTCTCAACTTCTGGAGTTCATTTCAGATTTTTTATAGTTTGGCCTGCTCTTCTCCTTTGATTACAGATCCTTAATAGACATCAGCCATAGGCAAATTTTGAGAGTAGATGTATGTACATACATATTTATAACCCTGTGGAAGATGATGTAGATGTGTTTTCGAAATCAAAATTCTGGTTTTGCTATTTTTTAATCGGACATATATTTTGGACTTACATCTAATCCCAAAATTTTCTGTTGAATCTTGGGCTTTAATTAAGTGACAGTTGTGGTTTCCAAATGTTAAGTCTAGAACTTATTTTCTATTCCCTACGTTATAGGTACCTAATTTTTTTGCCAAATGAAAAATTATTTTGTATAAGAAACGGTAAAATTGCAGTACTTCCGTCCTCAGTTTTGCTTGCTTGTACCGATATTGGCAATGGCTAAACCTTAGGAATCTCCCAGATACCAGCAAAGACTGTAGTGGTCAAAATTGTATTGAAATTGAAAAGTTATTTGGTGGAAAAAATAATCTTTTTGCCATTTAGCATTTTTGCATTTAAAATTTCACGCCCAACAACAGATTCTTCAACCTCGGAAAACGAAAATTTAAGACCTGAGTCTGAGAAAAAGAGGAAATCGATAGAAAAACTTGAGGTTTAGTTCAAATTGAAAAAAATATTGTATTCAGTTCCTCAACATCTATTTTATCTGAGTAACATTTTTCCCAAATTTTGATCCAGAATCATTAGAATTAAATTGATTTTTAATGAATTACGAGCATCTTTTAATTGATTTATATCTTCTCCATCTAGCATATACAAACATGACAACACTGTGAAGTCTATTACATATCATTAACATTAAAATAATAAATCAACGTCTTATTTACTTCACCAAGTCACTTTATATTACATCGCCATCTTCAGCAATTTTTTATTTACTACAGCATTAGGTGTGTTTTTTTGCAAGCCCGGGGGGAATTGGATGAAAAAACCGTCGTCGGTGCTAAAAAATGTACATGCAAAATGCAACAACAACTAATCCCATGCGGGCTTAGCTAGCTAATCCCAGAGAATTCTCGGGTCTTAACTTAAGCGCACAGAAAAACTGTGTTACCGTTGTCGTTTTTTTCAACCAATTACCCCCGGGCTTGCAAAAAAACACGCCTATTAATTAACGCAGTAGTACTTGTGACGACACACTACCCAGTTAGTAGTTCTTGTGACTACACAGTTTTTCTGGGATATATTATTTATTTTTTGAATATTTTTAACATAATAATATGCTGATTTATAATATAGTATATTGGATTCATAATAATGTTTTTGTCATGTACATACTAAAAATCTTTGTTCATCTTCATTTTTGATAAGTTTCACATTTTCTTCATTGTGTTCATTTTCAGGTGACTTACAATCATTGCATGTTATTTCATAAATTCCTGTTATTTTAAAGTCTATCTTTTTTAGATCTTAATCTGTTTAAAAAAATCAATTCAATTATTTTGTTTTGAATACCTCACTTATTTTAGGAACAAAATGTAATTTTATGCGTTTCTTTTGATGTTTTGAGTGTGGTGAAATTAATTCATCTTAATGCTTTTGAATGTGGGACGAGTGTATGGGGAAATCGGCGAAATTAATATCTCGTGTTTTTTTAATGAAACCTCGTTATTTTGCAATTACCCATTTTATTCTATATAGATCTTTGTTAAAAAATTTGATTTTCAATGGAAAGAAAAAGCTGCTCAGGTCGGTTTCATTTGGAAAAAAGAGTTGAACAGCAAACTTTGTATAAAATGTTTTCTTTAGTTTTTGAACTAAATTTCAAATTTTACATGAATAAAAATAATAACGATTGTAGGTTAATTTCAGCCATATTTTCCGATTCAGAAGCAATTTCAGGCAAGAGTTCTGACTTATAAATTTTTAAATACAATCTTTATGTACACCATTGACAACAGAACGAATATGAATACATTCTCTTAGAGAAAACTAAATACAATAATAAGTTTTGCTGCAAGTTAAAGCCTTATCTAAATTCGAAAAAGAAGAGTGACCATTAATTTCAGTAGCATAGCTAAGCTGTTCGTTTTTTTCGTAAGTTCACTACACTCCTCAAAATTCTTTGGCGGCCTTCATTTGCTCGTCCGTGGTAAAATTGGATAACTATTATCACTTACACAATTAAAAAATTTGGCGCAAAATTTTAAACGTTTTAGTACGATGTTAAAGCATTTTTAGTATGACAAAAATGCGTTAACATCGTACTAAATCGTTTAAAATTTTGCGCCTTTGTCTTTTAACAGCAAACTAAGGTTTAACCATCGTTCGTTAACTTGCACAAACCTCTCCCGTTTCCTTAGGCACTGGTGCCATTTTTGCTTTCACTTCGACAAAGGACTTATAATTACTTATGGTAACTCAGGAATTTTTTCAATTTCATTATTTATTTATCTTCATTAACTTCTCCCTTTAAATTCATCTTTGCAAAAGGTCGCCATTTTTTATTGATGGAGCTACAAATATGTCAGTTATTAAAAAAGTTGCAAATTTGAGCAAAAATTCTTTCGTGATTTGGTTTAAATATAAATAGCCTAGGATAAAACAAGAAAGATCTCGAGAGTGTTTTTGATGTATTTAAGAAAAGTTGACTTCAATCTAAAATTCACAATTTTTTTCATTCGAAGAAGCGCATTCAATAAATCACATTAAAAAAAATACGAAATAGAAACCATTTTTTTAAACGCCATATAATTTCATGTATCTTGATTATTATTATTATCCATGGTAAAATAATTATCTA
This sequence comes from Epistrophe grossulariae, assembly GCA_929447395.1. Classification (NCBI taxonomy): domain Eukaryota; kingdom Metazoa; phylum Arthropoda; class Insecta; order Diptera; family Syrphidae; genus Epistrophe; species Epistrophe grossulariae. The sequence continues at coordinate 32,508,668 of OV839567.1, read as the reverse complement.
TGCGCAGAAGTAATGTGTACCCAGTTTAAAGACGTTATAAAAAAACACGTTATATCACAGTCTGCGAAAAAAGTTCAACGAGTCAATGTTTACGGCTCCGTAACTGTTACATGAATTGACAAAGCCAAATTATTTTAATGCAGTTACATACATACGTATTTGATATGACTTACCAAACTCTAAAGTACCGTTAAAAGAGTTGATTTTTTGTAGTTATTGCTACGGGTCGTCCCCCTGTGCGTCGGCGAATTTCCTTCTTTTTACATGGTATTTTCAAAGAATGACAAACAAGTTCGCCAATAAGAAAGAGTTTCCCCATTCATTAATTTTATCCAAAAATTAGCAACAATTGTACTTCATGCATTAACTGAACCTTTTTTTACAATTCTAATGTACATACATTTTTTTTTATTTTGGTAGCAAATGAAAATTTTTTTTTCTAAATACTACAAATTGGCTAACATTTTTTTTTTCTTAAAAATGTTAACAACATTTTAAATATAGAAATTTTTATTTTAATCTCATAAACGCGAGATTTTTTATAGCCAGTTTCATTCACGAAAAGATTTGCACTTTTTGTCAAAAGATGTGCCCTTTTCTTATTTTAAGAATTTCATTGCAAGAAAAAGAGCAATTCTAGGTCAATTCTCAACACGAAAGAAGAGCTCTCTCATGGGTTGAGATATTCGATCTGAATACATAGCTTTTTCTGTAAAATGAAAAATATTTTGTTGTTTAAAAAAAATGTATTATGGAGGAAGTTCATAATTTAGATTTCATAAATTTGTTGGAGTTTTTTTTTGTCAAAAAGCAAATGAGAGGCATGTCAAACTACTGAAAAAAGTTTCATTGAAAGTTTCATTCATTGATTTTGAGAGCAATTCTTTAAAATTCGAATGAAACTCGCTATTAAAGAAATCTACATATTCTACATTTTGTTTGTGTCAAAACATTTTATATGCCCAACGCATGCCCATATGTGTTGGTTCTCACCTAATACTTTGTTATTTAAAGTTTATTCAATACAACCTTCAACTTAACTATTTTTTTCGCAGAGGACATAAAATATAGGCTCCCATAACTTATTTATTTCTTTCAAAATCATATGAATGTGAATGAAAAGTTTTACAATATTCAGACTTCAAAACCATAGTGTGATCGTACATAAGAGAAAGTTCGTTCGACCCAGTCGTGGATTTTATTAAATTTCATTTGTTTATTTGCAATATCCTTACACAGTAAGATACAGAATTTTCTTAATTAGTATAAGTTACAGTGATTAATTAGAAACATGTTTAATTACCAAGCGAAAAAGAAAATTAACAACATTTCACAAAAATATTTCCAATATTTCATTAAAATTATATGATTTTTAAATATACCTTCATTATGATGATATTTATTATTAATAAAAAAGAAAGGAAAAAATCGAAATAGAAATAATAATAAAAATAAAAAAACAAAATAAATCGAATCATCATCAAGAGAGTGTCTCTAAATATTGCTTAAGGTTAACCCTGAACAGGGTCCTGGAGTCCACCAATCTAATAGATCGGGGAAGGGAGTTCCATAGTTTGATGTGTAAATGCCGAATTAACGTATATTATGGAATTAACGCTCAGATACTAAATATGTATGTCTTATTGGTATGAGGTCACAACTTCTATTGCAACGCGGAAAGCAAATTTTGTTATATAGGTATGAAGGTTGACGTGTCAGGACAGTTTCATGAAGCAAGGTTAATTTCTTCTGTTTAAGGATATTCTCAAAATTGAGTCCATGTATTGACTTGGATAGGAAAGAGATGTGGTCAAATCTTCTTCGTCCGTATATATATCTTGCTATACTATTATAAGCAACATTTAACTTACGTTTGTGCTCGTAATCACAGTTAGCGAAAAGTTCACAACCGTATAATATAATTGGAATGGGTAAAGTCGTGTATTGATAGGTGTAATTTTCTGTGTAGCCCAAAGCATACGAAGACTTCCGTATAATCTACCGACTTTGAGAGTTATGTGGTCATTCCAGGTAAGGCTTTTGTTAAAAACTAAGCCAAGGTTTTTTGCTGAGTCCACAAATTCTATGGGTGTATTGTTCAGATATAATTTAGGAAAATACGATGTGTCTACTGTGTTTCGTGATATAATTACACATTTTGACGTCAATGGATTTAAAAAAAGACCATTTTATCGTGACCAGCGAAAAATTCTATCAAGATCCTCATTCACTTCACAAGCCACATTCTCTACAAGTTCGAACAAACAATTTTTCCGGAGCTGAACATCATCTGCATACATATAAATTCCACAATTTAGTGAGCACGGAGGAAGGTAATTAATGTATATTGAAAAAAACAATGGGCCCAATATCGATCGACAGTTCTGAAATTAAAATCTTAAACCATATGTAATATTAAAAAAAACGCGTTAGTACTTCCAATTAATTTCATAACGTTTTTCTTGTATCAAAAGGTGAACCACTATTATTTTGACCGCAGTTGTATATAAATATAAAGATATATTATGTAATGTATATTGCAACAAAAAATCATTGTTTATATACATAAAAATATGTTGCTTGTTTATAAATTAACTTTTACAAATGTATAAATGTGTATTTAAGCATTTTTGCATTATACTTTTTTCAATTTCAATGTATGCATAAGAAAAATTAATTTTTAAGGTTTTTTTAAGAATATAAATTCTATATACTACTGAAATACATCAGCCAAGTAGAAGACTTAGCACTATTTTATTTGGACTTGTTGAATTATTGATTAAAAGCTATTTTGAATCAAAAATAATTGTTGTTTCTATTTAAATTAGGCGCATGATGTCCCTGTCCGAACAATGGTATGGTCACATAACGATAATTGGATGGTTACAGGAGACAATGCTGGGTACGTTAAATACTGGCAGTCCAATATGAACAATGTGAAAATGTTCCAGGCCCACAAGGAAGCAATAAGGGGAATAAGGTACAACAAAAGAAAAAGTTTATTTTTGTCCAAAACAATAAAGTTAAAAAAAAAAAATTTAGCCATAATAAAATTGTCCCCTTATGAATTACATAATAAAAAGTCGAATAATATTAAGAGATTTGAGTAGGAAGAAATAAAATAAAAGGGTATATTATTTTAAGAGCAAATATAATAAAGTAGGATATGTTTTAAAGTATACATATGTCTGTGATATTAAAGAAATAACTAAGACTGATTCAATAAAAATAAAAAAAATAAATTTATATATATAGATTTATTTCCGAAAACATGCTGCCGTGTGTGTGTTTTGATAAAATAAACGTTTAAACCACATAACATTTGAATGCCCAACAAGATTTTTTTTAAATTATACAATTTTATCAATGATTTTGTTGACTCAAAGAAAAGTCCAAATAAAACAGCAGTTTTTTGCTAAAAATCCAAACTATTTGTTTTCAATACTACGATAAACCAACTTGGATTTTCCTCACAGTGGCGAACACAGATCTTGAAAATAAAAAAAATTAAAACAAAATGGATCTTTGGCTTTTTCTTAAACAAATTCCAGACAATTATTTCCGATTCATTTGGACTATAACATAAATTAATAATGAATTTATTTTAATATAATACGTTAAAGTGTTCAAAAAATAAATAAAATAATTTGAAGAACATCAGCTAATAAAAAGTTATAAACGTCCTATTTTAATATATTTTGGTTATATAGCGATACAGACAGAAATTTTAGTCAATTTTAATATTTTTTCAGCTTACGACTGCTTTTGGATAATTTCAAACCTTGCACTATTGAAATTTAATTCATAATATTACAACATGCTACTATCAACGGGCCTTACATATATATTTTATTTAAATAAAATTTTAATAAAATTTATATATTTTCCTTAACTAGGAATTTTTTCTTAAATTTATTTTAGTTTAGAATGAAAATAAAAAACATAAATAAAGTCTCACTACTAGGTGGTTGTAGTATGTGTCCATTCTTAAAAAATGTTTTTTTTTTTTTTTAATTTGCGTTGTATTTAGTTAAGTACGCCTTAAAATGACACATTAAATATTTTTGCAGAAATCATTTTGTGTGTAGCTTTAAGCTAATGGAGGTGGCAATATAGTGAATGTAGAGCTTGACTGCCAAATTATACATAGGTGAAGTTTCAAACCCCAACCTAGACAGCAGGTTGTAAGGACGATGTGATGGGTAGCACAGAAAAGAAATAGATTGATTATTCATACCAAAAATATTTTAATGCAGCATAAATACACATACCTATTAACGCACTTGTGATTTTGGTCGTGCGATTAAATGTCATTGAACGTACATAAAAACAAGAAATCATACCACTTTTTTCATCGTAGCGACAAATAATCGCAATTATGTACATTGCTTAGCCTAAGGAAACGTTTTTCAAGTAAAACACACATAGGAGACGTTTATCTAGTAAAACGTTATTTAATTCGGTATAGTAAAACATTTTTCGAAAATAGTAACCGAATGAAGTCATAATAATTTGTTTAATTATTTGCCATAATGGGTTTTAATTAAGGGTCTAAATACGTAAAACAAAAACGACCAAACAATGTCGTTTCGACAAAAAATATCTCCTATCACACCTTTAGATAAAGCTTTATATGTACATATGTATATCAAAACTATAGTGTTTGAAAAAATTCGTTTTACGTAATAGAACTTCAGGAGATTTATTTTTTGGCATTATGCACCAGTAGGTTTATTTACTACACTTCATGGATAAATTTACTCTTAGTTTTTCAATATCAACAAAAATCGTTCGTCAATATTACTTTTCAATTCTTTTTACCTGATCTATCGGACTTTATTTTTGGATTATTCTGATTATTATTTTTTTATAAAACAAAAATAAAAATTATTGTTGTCTGCTATTACACGATTACTTTTGATTCATGACTCTTTTCGTGAAAAAGAAAAAAGATGATACACAACACAACTGCCTGGTGATTCTTCGAAGTTTATCAAAACAAGTTTAAGAAAATGTCATGATGACTCAAAACACATCGTGTAGTAGCAGACTATGTAATACTAGCCGACCTTCCCGGCTTTGCACTAAGTATTTATTTAAAAAAAAACAATTGTAATAAAAAAATATAACAGTACCCATGATGTGTTGAGCAGTCAACGTCATGACTTTTACGATTGTGTAATTCTCAAAATCCAACCTCTAAATATTTTATTTAAAACGCAAAAAGAATTTTTAAAATCGAAAATCACTTACTTCATTTTATAAATAGTTATGTATATACATAATGATCCTTGACAACCGTCCTATAAATATATCTTTACAAACATAAAATACATCCAGATTTAAATTTTAATCTGGATGTATCAAGTGAATAATTTGGGCGTAAAAATATACATACTATGTAGATTTATTGAATTTTGTAGATAAACTTGTTCACAACAAATTTCATTAAATTTTAATTTAAATTCGTTAAAATTAGAAAAAAGTCCTACAAATTTCGTACAAAATGGATCGATATTACGAACACTTTTTCAACAACACACAAGGTATCCTATATAATAATAACCTATTTTTATTTGAAGACTGACTTTTTGATTTTTTTGTTCGGTTTAACAGAAATGTTTTTGGACTGCCTCTTTCGAGGAATTGACAAATCCTCTAAAAGTAACTTTTGTCATGAAATCAAATATATGCACATGTGGGTTTGTTGGTGACAAATAACGCATATTTTGCTTATTTACAAAATCCATTAGTCAAAAATTAGCATCACGCCGAAGACGACGGAGTACTTGCTCTTAAAGTTTCGACCTCTGATTAAGAATTGACAAATCCTCTAAAAGTAACTTTTGTCATGAAATCAAATATATGCACATGTGGGTTTGTTGGTGACAAATAACGCATATTTTGCTTATTTACAAAATCCATTAAGTCAAAAATTGCAAAAATTGCTCTTAAAGTTTCGACCTCTGATTAAGAATTTCATTGGTAATTTTTAATTACATATTTTCAAACGGTGGATCGTTCGGGAACTTCACCATGATAAAATGTAAACCTTTACTGACGTTTTTACATTGACAAATCATAAAAAAAAGTTTTTAGGGTGTTTTTCTATTAAAATAAAAAAATTGTCCGTCTGCTTAGTTACAGCCTAACCGGAAGGATCAATTTTCATAAAATTAATATCTTGTTTTTTGGACATTCTCCTGACAAGATTTTCTTATTAAAACTAAACAAAAATTGGTACCTGCTATATAATGTTTCATCATTTTTTGGAAAATCGTGTTCTTTTTAAAAATAGCAGCATAGAAAAATTCATTTAAATTTAAAAATAGTGAAATAGCTTTAACTCCAGCCTAAAACTTGGTGGTAGCTCACCCAAGTGTTTGTTGTTTCACTCAAACCTTCAATATTAATATGGTGATGCGAAAAGCTTTGCAGCCTAACTGCAAGTGTGTTATCACACAAAAATCCCTTTCAAAGTTTAATTTAGTTTGGGCTGATTTTGGTCAATTTTTTTTATGGAGAATGGTTTTGAAAAGTTTAAATAGTATTGTCTACTAAAATTACCAAAACAATTTTTTAGTTTAAAATTTTATTTTGAAAACTCGGTATGTATTTTAAAAACGACTTGGTCGATTTTTACTAAACTTGGCACCAGGCTGTTTTTAACATTTTCTAGCAGATTTTAAACAAAAGATATTCTTACAGCTGTTAGTCATATTTTTCGACAAACACTCCTTCTATTTTGGTTGAAAATTGTCTGTACCTATGCTTATATTTAACAGAATTCAATTTTCATTTGACGATTTTCAACTATCTCTATTATTTTTTTAACCGATGTAAATTAAATTTTCTATACAAAAGCTTCTAATAATTACAAATTATATTGCACATCAAAATTTTAAAAAAACAAGTTTTGGATTTAAAAAAAAATTTAAAATAATTTTTTGAAAATTCGATATTTTAAAAATGGGTACATGATTTTTATCGAAATTCATTTTTTAACTTTGCATTAATAAAATGGCGAACCAATTTTTTCTTAAGTTGGTGACATAAAATATAGGTTTACTAATTTATTTCAAATCAAATGAATATAATTACAATATTCAGACTTTAAAACCACAGTGTGATGGTATATAAGAGGAAGTTCGTGAGACCACGTCGTGCATTTTATTTTATGACAAAAATAAATAGGTAATTTTTTCGGATGTATTATTCAATTGTTGGGTTCTCAGTTTTTCTGGACTTCTTCTTCAAAGCAGTCGCCTTTTTTTAGGCAGCGATATTAGTCAAAAAATGTCGGCAATATAATTTGCAATAAAATCGATACAAAACGATTATTTATCTGTTTTAACTGTTAATTCAGAAACACATCTTTGCGGACATGATTCACTATACTTCACTTTTGTTAAGCATTCATTAATGCATCAAACCAGCATCAGAGTAATTGAATCGTATGGACTATTGAACTTGCAAACATGAATCAAGAAATTAGTTGACACTGGTACATTGCACAGCCCCAGCTGCGTTAAGGTTCCCCAAACCAACAGTTACGCGTTGGTTTTGCATTTATCCATCAGCATTGAAACAAAGCAAATATGTATTGACTTTAAGAATAAACACTTATGGCGTTTTTGATTGCTAATCTGGAAGATAAATGCCAATCGAACGCTTTTAACGATTCTGAAGTATAAGTGCTTCTGGTTTAGATTCTGAAACCAAATCTAGAAGCATTTTCTCTTCTATCGAGAAGAAGGAATTGTCATTTCGTGGGATTCAGAAGTTTTCTGGGCGACCAATTGAAAATGCTATTATATTTAACTTCAACCTGATCCTTAAAAAGAGAAGATTTTTTTTTTCGATTATTCCTTTTCTGGTTGTTTTTCTACTTCTTTCTTTATTTAAATTAATTTTGCAAGTATATTTTTTTTTGTTGAAAATTTACCACTCCCTGAACATAAACAATATCAACTGTCACTGTTCAAATGTAGTGAAAATTGTGTTCTTAATTATGTAGAAAATAATCTACACTCAGTAAAAAAATATAACTATAACTTCGTGAATAGTTGTTATATTGACAAAAAAAAAAGCTGGGTGCGTCCGACACTGGTAACTTCCCGTTGGTGCCCTTGAAAACTGGAGACCCAAAGTTATTTTGTAATAAGAAAATTCCCAATTCAAGATCTTCGAAGACATTATCAGGGTGTTCAATATGCAATGAAGTGAATGCCAAAAATTTGTTTAAAAAAAACTGTCAATTGAATTTTTTTTAAAATCATATCAGTACTTAAATATGGCATTATGTTTAGTTTTATTTTGCAATTTGTTTTGTTTTTGTTGCTTTAAAAAAAAACCGTCAATTGAATGATTCTACAAGCTTCATCAGTTATTGACTACCTCATTGTTTGTAGAATAAAATTAGTCCGGCTTCGAAATCTTTTTTTTTTCAAGATATTCGAGGCAAAAACGTTTTTCAACATTTATTTTAAGTATTTTCTTGTAGTTTCTTTTCTTTAAAAAACCTGACAATTGAATTTTTTTTAACATCGTGTATAGAATAAAATTAGCCCGAAGTCAAAACATTGGTTTTTCTCAAGATATTCGAGCCGTAGAACGATTTTCTACAAAATTTTGCATATTTCTAATTAAAAAAAAAACTGTCTCGTAATTTTTTTTAAATTCTTCATTACTTCATTATGTGTAAAGTAAAATTAAGCCGAAGTCATTGGCATTTCTTGTTCTCGAGACATTCGCGATGAACGACATACAGGGTGTCCCGAAATCACCGCCTCAGAAGAAAACCATAAGTTCCTAAGGTCATTTCAAGTCGAAAAACTTAAGAGGTAATTTTCTCGTTTTCGCTTCGTTTTCGACTTATAACGGTTTTTATGATTTTTATTCTTTTTTCCTTTGACTGGCTCTAACTTTGGCAAACTACATCCGATTTCCGAAATTTTTTTTTAATTTAAACAAGAACAGTTAGAAATTTGTATCTACCATACAACTTTTTTCTGTGAGGATAACGGTTTTCCCGCAAAATATTTTCAAGCACATTTTTTAAGCATTTTTAGGTTGTTTTTTTGACTTCGATATGATTTTTTTTTCACAAAACCACGTTATTAAGTATAATTTTTTTTCATTATTATGAAAGCCCAATATGTGTTCTTAAAAATACTACAGTTCAACTTATCGATCAATTTTTTATGGAAAATATTTAAAAAAAAATTTACAAGTTTTGTATACCAATTTTTTTTTTGATTTTTAAAAAAAGTTTCAAACGTTTTTTTTTCGAGAACTTAATAATTTGAAAACGACTCGGTCAATTTTTATTAAACTTGGTACCCAGCAGTTTTTTAACATTATCTAGCAGATTTTGAATGAAAATAATTCTTATGACCAAAAATAACGGTACCTCCCATACAAATGTTTAAAAACCGGTATTAAAAATCTCATTTTTCTCAAAAACGGCTCCTACGATTTTGTTGAACTGATTTGAATGAATTTTTTTGTACAAAAGCTTCAAATAAAATCTAATAATATTGCATACCAAATTTTCAAAAAAATTATGTTTTGAAAATTCTATATTTCAAAAATTGGTGGATGATATTTTTTTTTTAATTAATTTTTTAGCTCCGCAATAATAAAGGCTTAAAAATTGCGTACTATTTTTTTTTTATTTTACAAAATTTTATATACAGGGTGCCTCATAAACAATGGTCCAAACTGAAACTGGTGATAGGCCAGGTCATGACCACTCAGAATTCGAGTAACGGCTGTTTTTTTGAAATTTCGAAAAACCACTACTTCAACCCAGTTTTTGGGTCACTCTGTCCATAATTGATTTTTGTTTTTTTAATTTGTATACTTAAATATTGCTTAATAGTGAAAGCAATTTCGTGCATTAAAATTTTCTGTGCCATTTTGCTAAAAATTAATAAATATCAGGATGCTTTGATCAAATCAACTTTTTTACTTCGATTTTCAAAAGAGCATCCTGAAAAAAATCGTATTACTTAAAACTGTTTTTTACTTTTAAAAATTGGCCTTATTTTTGAAGTTTCTTAAAAGGTATAAAACTTGCCAATATTAGACTTAAATAAAAGTTATAACCATTTGAACTTTAAAAACAGGGTTCTAAAATAAATAAAAACAAATCTTTTTTAAATAATAGCTGTTTTATTAATTTTTATTTTACATTTTCCCGATAAGCTTAAATTTTTTCTTATTAAATTTATAAAAATTGTTCAAAATGGCCCCCTCCTGCACTTGTACAAGACCGAAAACTTTTTAAAAACTGTCTTTTCAAGAGTTTTGTGTTTCCCGAATTGTGTATCTCTTGAGCAGCCGTCTGTATCCGTTGCTGGAGTTCAATAATGCTACTAGCGGTGACCGAGAGGCTCCAAAATTGGTCCGATCCAAGAGGCTCCAAATTTGGTCCGATCCAACGTTCTAGGTAAACATTGTTTAAGAAGCGTTTTACAATACTACTACTATGTGTTGGGCAGCCGTCGTGTGGAAGCATCCTTGACTAGTCAACGACGAGGGCCTTGTCCGGAGGAAGATGTAATACAGAAAAAACCGTATATTTTCCAGAAAATTCAAGTAAGTTCTTGATAATGGTTAAAGTTGCTGATTGTTCATAGAGTCCTAAAACTTGGTACTCAGAATAACAGTCCATAAGTTGATTTTGAATTGGTATTGCGATTTTCCGTCACGTTTCAAAATATGTGGGTTTTCTAATTGTCAACTGTGAAGTTATGATTTATGAATATTTACGTATCCATCATTCTATCCCAAAATTCATCAGTCCTTAGAATTTTTTTTGAAAAACCTAAATATTCTTGATTTGTATCAAGCATAATTCGATAGGATTCCCGTCTGTCGATAATTCTTTGGAACTAAAGTCCGGAGGTGCTGTATATGAAAAGGATGCAAGTTTTTCCGTTAAAAGTATCCTCTGAATCGTAAATTTTGGTATTCCATGTTGTCCTTTCGAAACAATGGATCGAAATTCGGGAAGCACAAGACACGACAATTTTTAAGACGTTGTCGGGCTTGTACAAGTGCCAGAGACGACCATTTTGAACAATTTTTGTAAATTAAGTAAGAACAAATTTAAGCGACCGTAAAAATAAAATAAAAATAAAAAACAAAAACTAATAAAACAGCTATTATTTAAAAAAAGATTTATTTTAGAACCCTGTTTTATTGAGTTCAAATGGTTATAACTTTGGATCTAATTCTAATATTGGCATGTTTTATACCTTTTAAGAAAATTCAAAAACATGGCCATGAGTAAAAACCAGTTTTTAATCGTATGATTTTTTTTCAGGGTGCTCTTTTGAAAATCGAAGTAAAAAAATAGATTTGATCAAAGCATCCTGATATTTACTAATTTTTAGCAAAATGGTACAGAAAATTTTAAATATTTTAATGCACGAAATTGCTTTCACTATTAAGCAACATTTTAGTGTACAAATAAAAAAAAACAAAAATCAATTATGGACAGAGTGACCCAAAAACTGGGTTGAAGTAGGGGTTTTTCGAAATTTAAAAAAAACAGCCGTTAACCGAAAACCGTAATGATGCGGTACGGATAAGCTACTAAATTTTGAGTGGCCATAACCTGGCCTATCACCAGTTTCAGTTTGGACCATTGTTTATGGGAAACCCTGTATAAAAAACTATTTTTTTAAAAAACCGCTCCTCCAACGATTTTTAATTTTTGTTTCTCATAAATTGAAATTTCCTTAAGAAATCGGATGATGTACATCGCATTGGTGTCAAATCAATTTCAGAGGTTGTTTAATCAATTTATGTTTAATTACTTTTTATTTTTTACAATTTTTCAGTCTAAACTGTAAGTTCCATGCATATTTGCAGCACGGTGCTATATTGTTCATAAATAAATGTATACCTACTAGTATAATACATCCTTAAACTTAACTACGTTTTAAGCAGGTGGTATACAATATAGGCTCCCATAACTAATTTATTTCCTTTATAAGATAAATATTTATAGTTTTTGAATTGTTAAAACTTTAAAAACACAGTGTGATCGCACATAAGAGCAAGTTCGTGCGACCCAGTCGTGCATATATTTTTTTAAAATTGCTATAGAAAAAAACCGCCAATTGAATTTTTTTGAAAACGCTTTCTGCATTTTATGACGTTATTATCTGTAAAAATTTTGACATATCTCGACGTTTCGAGGTCCTAAGAATCCAAATCCATCTTTTTTTAAATTTGAAGTATCTTATGTATTTCAATTTCGTTATTTTAAATTGAAAGAAAATTAAAATGATTCAAAATAGCTTTTAACGGCCTTTAGTCCTACAAAAATTGGCTTTTCGTCCCGGCGATCTCTTAACAAAAATTTCGCATTGACAAGGCCCTCACTAGTCAACTGATGGGTCCGAGTAAGATCGCTGGGACGAAACACCAATTTTTGTAGGGCTATTTTGAATCAATAATTCAATAAGTTCAAATAAAATAGTGCTAAGGGTTCTACTTGGCTGATGTATTTCAGTAGTATATATAATTTGTATTATAATTAAAATAACAAAAAATTAAAATGTTTTGGACAAACATTATAAAGAAAAGTATTAAATGATTAAATTTTATAAAGGTTTAATAACTACTTTTAAAGTAAAATACGTTTGTTTATTTCTTTTTTTTTTCATTCTTTGAATGCATTTTACAGCTTTAGCCCCACGGATAGTAAATTTGTAAGTTGCAGCGACGATGGAACGTTAAGAGTGTGGGATTTTTACCGATGTCAAGAAGAACGAGTGTTAAGAGGTAAGTTTATTCAAAAAAAGTAAAATTTAAAAAATAAGGTAAGTTTAGACCATGTTCGGTTATTTAAATGTTTTTGTTTCAATAGTTCATTAAAAAATGTAGACCAATCACCGACCGCGACATGAATGAAGGGATGAATCAGAATCAAATTCAAAAGTCTTCAGTGGGGATTCTTAAGATTTACCTACCCGTTCAAGTTTTCATACCTTTAATTCATGTATTAAATATACGAAGTTAGTTTTTTTGATGATTCAATAGAACTCAAAATATAGGTTATCCAAATTGTGTTTTTATATTCATTTTCTATTTTCAATATTTTTTTTTAACCTTTCCCTCCCACCTAAAGGGGCGGACAAATACAGTGGGCCAATATCTTAAAACCATGTTCATATAATGTAACAACAATTGACAAAAATGCATGCTTTTATCACAAAATGCAAAATTTTTCAAATAAGTCGTCCCACTATATTGAAAAGTAAACCCTTAACTCCAGCCTATAAAAACTTGGTGGTAGCTCACTCAAGTGTTATTGTTCATTCAAACCTACAATAATAAGATGATAGTGCGAAAGCTTGGCAGCTTAACTGCAAGTGTGTTGTCACACAAAAACCCCTTATAATTTAAAATCCATAACTTTCCGATTGATTTTTTTCAAAAACGATTATTTTTATGAAAAAACTATGTTAATGTTTTTTGTAGCAAATTTTCTAAGCTACTATATAGTTTTAAACATTTTTTCTGTACAACTTACCATTTGGGAGTTATTCCTGAAAAATCATTTTGGGGGCCTTCAACCCCCCTTGCAATTTTGAGTTTATGTAAAGGTGCGAAGAACGATAAAATAAGATTCGTTCTCTCGTGAAAAATTCAAAAGGGAATTTTATTTTTTATTCGATCCCGAATCTTAATTTTTGGATCCTTTAAAATAAAATTCGTTTTCACGATCGAATCCTTTTGGGTTCGTTCCCGAATTTATAACGTTGGAACTGTTGAAGATCCATTCACGAGCCGTTCAAATGGGAAGAACAATGTCATTTTATGTATCATTATATGTATTACATTAATTAAACCTGTTTTTATTTTATGTATTTTAATATAGAAAAAACATTAGTGCTTAAAGTAAGTTTTTTTTTACATATCAAGACTTTTTAATAAATTTGCCTTGAGTTGAATTTCTCGAAATTAGATTAGTTTCAAAAAGTTTCACGTACGGATTCCATATTTTTTTCTGATCAAATTGTTCGTCTTCGAAAATTTGAAAGGGGATATTTTTTAACAAAATATTTAAAAAAATCACTCTTCTTCATGTCAATTAAGACCCATTTTCCCATTTTACTTGTTTTCTTTTCGAGCTGACAGACTTCCAGTTCCTGATGGTTGCTAATTAGCGCCCAAATAATTAAAATTAACACTATGTATGTACCTACTGTTGTAATAAATACTCTACCTGAATTTTTTTTCCGATCTCACGAACGAGAGATACAGAAAAAAATGGATTTAGTTTTTTCATGAGAGAACTAAATTTTTATAGATCGAAAATGTTATCGTTCGCTAGATATATTTTGTACGGTTCGTGAGAACATCAATAAAGAATGATAAAAATCCGTATTTTATGATTCACGAGCGATAATTTAAGAACCCTGGTATATTCGCCTTAGGTCGCACCCTCTGTTGCTATTCATTCTTATTGTGAGTTTCTCCCGAAAAATTATGATTGAAACTCACTTTTGGTGAAAAGTGATATGTTAAATTTTCCGGGTGGAACGTTGTTCTTTTTTTTTATGAAACTTTTTTCGGATGAAACTCACCGTACTGCTGATTGTCTAAATAAAAAATATATACACAGGTGAAAAGTTTCCAAAAATCACTCAAGTCAAAAGAAAATGAAACTGAAGCGACAGCCACATTTCTTTCACAAAGAAAAACGGAGGTGCATGCAATAGATTACAGTAAGGAGTGTTAGAGAGTAGCACGCATGCACCACGCATCTCTAGCTTATCAGGAAGTTAATTTAATATCGTTTGAAAATTTTTATAAATTTTTTAATTGAAACGTTTAAAAAACACTTCCTTAATCAACCTGATTGTTTTTTTTTCACAAATAAACTTTTTTGCATGAAAAAAAAACAAGAATGGGGTGATTGTGTGAATTTGTTTTTTTCATCTACCAACGAATCTTAGGTGGAATAACGTTGCCACATATCAGGCCACAAAACAGATCTGAAGCGCTCTAGGAACTTAATATCTCTAAGCAGACTTCACATTAGCTCCGTCATAGGTGTCATTACTGGGCACTGTCTAACAGGCAATCACGCATTGAGGCTTGGAGTATTTTCTAACGGCTTCTACAGAAGTTGTATGGACGAAGAAGAGGAAGAATCGATTCCTCACCTTCTCTGTACATGTCCTGCTCTATCTCAAAGACGTAGGCTCCACCTAGGAGAATTCTACTACAATGATCCTAGTGATCTGGCAAATCATGACAATAGTAGTTTCGCGCACTTCGTAAGAAGCTCTAAATGTTTCAACGAGTAGGAAGAAAGCTTCCTAGATTCCTGTGGTATTACAATGGACCCCTGGTGTGTAGCGTTTCTGCTGACAACCACATAAACCTAACCTAACCTATCTACCAGCCAAATTAAATAACATTAAACATTTATAACTACCCGATCTTTTCTAGGTCTATTAATTCGACTAATTTTATAATTTATACAAGAAAGTCAAAATCCATTGTTTTTTGTTAAAAAAATGCGGTTTGAATAGTTTTTGTAATTTTCGATTTTCTCAAAAACTAAGACTTACAGCCATCTGGTTTTTAGCACTCGACTAAAAATAAATGAGAGCATCAAAAATTATAAACCAATTAAGTACCTACTAACGCAAAATTAAAAAATGTTTTTAATTTATTTTCAAAATTTTAAGTTTCAAAGTAATATATTAAAAAGGTAAGCACTAAAATAACTTTATTTGAAAATGAATGAGGAATGAGTTCTTGTCTTTCAAAAAAAGGTATAGCATGATATTGTAAGTGTTGCCGTTGTTTTTTAAATATTTTTTTTTCTATTTTAGGTAATTTTTTTTAATTTGCCACTCCCACCTAAAGTGTGGGCATATAAATTGGCCCAATATCTTTAAATCATATTCATGTAATTTGATGCTTGTATCACAAGGTGCACAATTTTTAAATATTTAAAATTTCAAGACCCTAGCTCATCGCAAAAAAGAAAAGGACTTAATAAAAACGTTTTAAAATATGCTGTTTAATAGTAAACCAACATTGTTAAAACTTCTGGTTCTGAACCCAAACCATCAACACTAAATGAATTATAGATTTAAGAGCTTACTTAAAGTTACATATTATATACAATGTTTTTGATTGTTTTCGTAAAAAAAATAGTGTAGGCAAAAAATGAAGTAGGTACCTTTAACCAGAAAGCATTTATGAATTAGCACCAAAGAACAAAGTAATTTTTGTAGTTTTCAATTATTTTAAGAGGATAAATCTTTTAAATACCATCAACCACATACAACCAATAATATTTATCTCGAAAACGAATTCAACAATTTTGATATATTTGTATATCTTCGTAAAATAAATTTTTAGCAAAAACTGTTACTAACGGTACTTGCCATAACCAATTTTATTTTATTTTTGACTTTCTTGTTAATGGTTTCACCAATTTGATTGCATATAAAATTTTTCAAAAAAAATATGTTTTCTTTAAAGTGAAAATTGTTAAAAATTCAAAATTGGTACATCAAATTAATTTTATATATGTATTTATGTACATATAAAATCGCTCTTAGATCTCACGAAGAATTGGGAATACAAAAATGTCAATTTTTAACAGTTTTGTGACAAGGCCACTCCACCGGTGGACATACTTCGGGCACCCAGGGTTTTTTTCGGGTCACGCGAAGTGGCACACTTTTAATACCGAAAAATTGTTATAACTGTTAAAAATCGGCATTTCTCTATTCTCTTTCACTTTAAAAAGCGATAAGCTACTATACCTATCTATTATAAATTGGCAATCTCTAGTATCGTCCATTTTTAAAAATGGAAAACACACCGTAATTAATTTTATCTTATAAATGAAGTACAGAAAATGAAGAAGAATAATTAAGGTCCACTTGTTATCTAACAGCATTATTCTACTATTAACATAACTATTATATTTTTATTTAAGGTCATGGTGCCGATGTAAAGTGTGTTCACTGGCACCCTCAAAAAGCACTTATAGTATCCGGAAGCAAAGACAATCAACAGCCAATAAAATTATGGGATCCAAAGAGTGGTCAAGCTTTGGCTACATTGTAAGCTTAATTTATTTTTTGCCTCTCGAGAACTTATAATTAACTCATTCTTCTTTCAAGGCATGCTCACAAATCAACTGTCATGGACCTTAAATGGAATAATAACGGAAATTGGTTGGTAACTGCTTCTCGAGATCATCTCCTCAAACTTTTCGATATTCGTAATCTCCGTGAAGAAGTTCAAGTATTTCGTGGTCATAAGAAGGAAGCCAGTTCTGTGTCTTGGCATCCAGTACACGAAGGACTATTTAGCTCTGGCGGCTCAGATGGTTCGGTGTTGTTTTGGAATGTTGGGTAAATAATACATATATTTAATTTATGTAAGGGTTATCAATATCTTTTGGATTTAGCACTGACAAGGAGATCGGTGGCATCGATACAGCTCACGATAGTATTGTTTGGACTCTGGCATGGCATCCACTTGGCCATATACTATGTTCTGGCTCGAATGATCATACAATTAAATTTTGGACAAGAAACCGTCCTGGAGATCTGATGAGAGACAAGTACAACCTGAATACGCTTCCAGCTAGTTTGTCCACTCTGGATGAATGTGAATATGGTACGCAAAATTATTTTGTCTTATTCTTATTTACTATCATGTTTTTCTGATAAATTAGTTCGTGTTTTATTTAATTACATATTATTAATTTGTATTTTCTTTGTAGATGATGCTGTCATACCTGGTATGGGCCCAGAGGACAAAGTAGAGTTTACCGAAAGTCTGACTGCCGACAAAGGATTTATTCCTGGACTAGATTTAGATCCTAACAAAATCATAGATAGAGACAGAGAGAAAAAAGTCCCATATAGCAAGCCAATTCCAAGAAATTTCCAAGCGCACTGGAACGATAGCCGACGAAACGAGGAAGGTGAGGAAAATAATTTACGAGATTCCAAAGAAATTAGTATGCTAGCTGAGGGTATGCCAGATAACGTGGATCCAAGTACAATAGTTGGAATATCGGTATATGGAAGAGTGATTCGGGTAATGCCAGACAGTAAGTTGGCTGCAATAATACGAAATGGCCCCGATGCACTAAATCGATATATCAGCTCAGGCGAAATCGACGAACTAAGTGATGTTGTGCCCATTGAAAACAGACGAAGTAAATCGCCCCTTCGCGACCGCAGTAGATCTCCGCCGGTTAAAAAGTCTCGATTTGAACCTATAAATCACAATGCCAAAGTGATATATGCAGGTGATATTGACTGGCGTCGAAACTTAAACAATCCATTCTCCGCAGTCCAAGTGAAAACTAACGACGAACCTGAAGTCCTCCCAAATGGAGATGTAGATTTTCGACGCATCAAAACCGAAGACGGCAGCCGTCCCAGTCCTTGGGCATCAGGGCCATTGGCAAACAATGATTCAAATCGAGCAAGTCCTTGGACAACACCGCAACAAAATGGCTTTAACAATAACAACAACTCATCGAATGCTCAGTTCAATACAAATGCATTCAATACCAGTACAAGTTCTAATCCAAACAACCCATTCGGTGCACCGAACCATAATAATAGTTTTAGAGAAGACAGGGAACACGATAACAACTCGGACGGTGGCGGTGGTCGAAACGACAACTCGGCCAACCATAGATTCAAGGATGAGTTCGATGACAGCAACAGCAACACTGGTAGTGGCAAGGGTGGTGGGGGAAGTAGGCGCAATCGAGACCGGGGGCGGAACGATAGACGTCATAACAAAAACCGAAGCAACCGAAGGTTTTGAATATCATCAGGAGGTTACTCCATCCATTCTGCATGAAGAGATAATGAATAAGAAACCAACAAACAAACTGGAATGATTTTTATCATAATTATGTTATTAAGTAATTTTAAGTAATTTTAGTTAACAAATATGATAAAGGGATAAACAACCCACAACGAAACAAAGAAGTATTATCATCTGATGTCGTTTTGGATTGATTATGCTCAACAAAAAATATTATTGAACTGTAATCGCGTTAGTAATTTCTCTTACTTGTTAGAATCTTAATGAATATGAAAAAAGAATGAAAAAAAAACAACAAATCAAACCCTCGATATATTTAGAAAAAGAAAACACAACGATTAATCTAATTTACAAAAGAAAAACAACAAAATTGTAGTCTCAGAATGATTGCGTAATAAATTTTTCAGCTAAGGATTCCCGGCAGTGGAGACGATACAGGTCAACTTTAAACATCGACAAGAAAGAGGTAATTGCATAAAAGGAAACCCATATTAAGTTGAAATATTTTAAAAAAAATTTCAGTTTAAACTAAAAAGAGAGACGGTACGGCAATGAATTCTTCGTTGAAGTTTTCCCTGCATAAAATTTAGTTATGTGATCTTAACTGTGTGTGTTTTTTTCTAGTGAGTTTTATCAGTTTTAAATTCTGTTGTAACATTTAAAAATAAGGTAAGTATGTTATGTAAATTTGTATAAATATATAATAAGCTGAAATAAGAATAAAAAAGACTGATTGATTTATCTTATAATAAAGATCATACATTTTCAAAATGAAAATATTTTTGTTATTGATCGAAAGTATTAAATCTTAAAACAGACTTAGGGGCTATGATCTATCTTTAAAGGCGAATAAGTAATCTTAAGCTCAAATGATTTGAATTTATGTTCAAATAATTGTTAGACATTATATGGTAAAAAGAAACTGGAACCTTATGCTGTAGCCCTTTTAAAAGCCCTTATTTCAAGGAGGGGGTCTAAAAAAATAGGTCTACGAAAAGACCCGAGACCTATGATCTTATTTTTATTGTCTAAAGCGCGCTAAACATTGCAATGCTCATTTTTCTCTTCACGTATGCGCCATATTTTAGCCATTTATGGACTATGGTTACCATGCACATTCGATGATTTACCAGTTTTAATGATCATTGATTAAAGATGATAAGCTATGAACTGGCTACTAAATGGCATTAAATAGTCCAAAAAAGTCATCTCGGTCAAAAATGCATTTGCAATATCTTCGACGGAGTCTTGGTATTTTGCTCCAGGTTTATAAAGTGCTTTCATTTCATTCTCATATTTACCTTGTGTTTTTTTCACATAGCTATTTCTTCTTTAAGTTTTCGTGCATATTCAATGTGAAATGAAACTCACATAGAGTAGTTTTTTCACACAGGAGTCGTGCTTATTTTGTTCATGGTGTAGGCTATTCATTGGTTATTTCGATGCCATTGAACCAACAGTTATGTATGGGACAAGTGTTGGAAAGGCATTATATTCTTCGAAAAGCAAGAAAATCTAAATGAAAATATATTAATAATTGTAACAACAAATTCAAAAACATGCACTTGTTTAAAGTATGATATTTCGAAAAAAGCCGTAGAGTACTAAATTCAATGAGGCATTTAGATATTCCGCTTATTAGTAATCAGTCAACAAAAAACAACGCATATTTTTAAATAAATTACCTAAACATTCCAAAACCTGAACGCGCTATTAACCTAATCACTAATAATCGGAAGTACTAAATACCTCATCGGATTTAGTACTCAACGGCTTTTTCCCACATCTTACTTTAATCAGGTACGTGATTTTGAATTTGAATTATTTATTGAATAAATTTTGTGGCACGACAGCTCGTATGAAAAGGTTCTCCGGTCTAGTGATTTAAAGCTCTCAACTATTCTTGTGTGCAGTAATATTTTAATATATTTTTTCATGTAATGATTTTTATAGATACGATTGTAACATTGCAACAAGTTGTGTTCTGAAAGAACAATAGTAGTACTGAACAAACATGTCTACCACAAAGGTTCTTCGCTCTGTCGTTTGCTGATTGACTTTGAGAATGTTCCATTCCTATCGAATATGAACAAATTTAAGTAGGAGTGATGAAACTTTCCTTACTCGATAGGAATGGAATTCAACCGAAAATGGCTTTATGCACTAAACATGTAAAACCTGTTCAATGTCTTGAGCCTGGAATGAAATGGGCAAAATGGTCTCTCTTGTTTTGTCTCTTTAACTACATACTTACAACTGACAACTACTAACTAACTAACTACTGACAAGTTGTTTACAAAGATACTGAATTATAATTAATATTCAGTTTCTTTGGTTGTTTGTTTCTAGGCGAAAAAACGAATTGTTCACAAAATAAGCCTTTAACTGTAAAAAACAATCTGTTGTCATGCGCACTATTATTTTCTCTAAAGCAAACGATTTTATGTTCTTTGAAGTGTCAAATACCCAGGGGTTAGTCTAGTTCAAAATTGACCTATTTGGCGGTTTTTTGCTACATTTCATATATTGCTATATGACCTAAAAAAAAATCTGACACCTAATTACATAAATATATGGAGAAATGTGAGTTCGTAAAGAGAGTTAGAGTAACTTTATTTCGTTTTTCTGGATTCTCTACAAACTTTGCACCCGCAGTCAAGGGGAGTTAAAATAGTAGTACGTTTTTAATATTATCTATTCCTTTAACCAATAAATGCTTTTAATAACAACATTTGTAATTGCTTAAGATGGAATTACTGCCTTCACCATTGACCTATTATATAGTAAGTCAATAGCATTCACATTGTTTAAAAAAAAATATTGATAGTTTACGAAATATTTATATAAACTGAATTTTGCCCGCTTTCCTCGCCCTAAATAAAAAAAACTGGAACTAAAACCATACCATATACCAGTCGAATTGAAAACAATCAGGTAATTTGGTAACTACCAGTTCCACAGGAAAAATTGCTTTCTTTGGATAAAATTTATGGATTTTTAATGGAGACGTTTGTGGTTTTTTTTTTTCAAATTTTAGTACAGAACTTAACACTACTCAAATAATATAAGCCTTTAAACGATAAACTTATTTAAGCGGTATAAGTATTGTTTTAAGAAATTTTGATTTTTTTTTTGCCTGTGGAGATTTTTCTAGTTTTATTTGTAAGTAGGTAGGAACTAGAGGTCTGCAATGAATGTGTTGAAAGCAGTTCGATCAGATTTGTATTATTTCCAGTACAATTAAGCATATTGCTTGAAAACTAAAATTAATGTACACTAACTGCTTCTTATTACTTATAGCGTGCTACTCTTTTTACTTTATTTTTATTTGAGTAATGAAAGGAGTACACTGAAGTATTGCACAAGTTAAGAGAGAACAAATCAATGCAGAACTCTAGTAGGTACTGCAGCAGATATGTTTCAGTTAAAGGTCAATTTTTGTTAAGTTTTGAGATTCTCGAGTTTCCAGAATAACATCAGTCAGCTACGATTTTGTATGCACATTCCATTTCAGCCACTCTCATAGAAATTTCCACTTCACATGGAATGTATTGAAATTATATTTTTTTTAAATCTGGCAGTTAGTTGTTACTGGCTCTACTGTAGAAAACCAATCAGCCTTATTGTGAGTTTCACCCGAAAAATATTTCACCTTAAAATTTTTTGTTCCCTCGGAATTTTAAAAGCTATTGTGAGTTTCGCCCGGAAAAATTTTCGTTCGCCTACTAAAAATAAGTGAACATTTAGGCTCACAATATAACATTACATTCCGCCCGAAATGAATTTTCACAATAAGGGGAATTTTTTTAACACTTCGGGCGAAACACAATAGGCGAAAAGTGAAATATCAAATTTTCCGGGTGGAATATTCGGGCGAAACTCACAATAAGGTTGAATTATTTTAGTTAGTTCCTGGGGTGACATTCTGTATGGGGAAAGCGATCAAACGTTTTCGTTTGTGCGAAAGATTTGCTTCAAATATTTATGCAAGTCCTTCGCACAAACGAAAACGTTTGATCGCTTTCCCCATACAGAATGTAGAACCTACATACGGCAGCTAGTAATAGGCCTGTCAACGTTTTCTGAAGTCGAACGGACTTATGTATAGATCAAAATTAGTTCATTGTTATTCGTCAATTCAGTCTAGAATCATTTAACCATATCACAAATTGCATCTTAATCGAAGACTTTTTACGAACCTTGAAACAAATGTCAGATACATATTAACAGATTTCCATTTTGAAATATTATTTGTAATAGTTTCCGATTACGATGGATTTAGTGGTAGGCCCGAGATTATACGTACCTATTTCGTCAAAAAGAAAAAAGACTCAAAGTTTTAAGTAAACAATTGTTATTTTGTTTAATGTGTTGTTAAATACATATTTTTCTGGCTAGTGCCTCTTTACACAAAATGAAGTAAATGTTATTGAAAGGAATAGATTAACTTTTTAAAATATATCGAGGTGGTTAAGGAAAATAAGATTTGTAAATGATGAAAATAAGTAAACAAAATTCACTTGGCCGCCGTTTTAAACCTCTCGAGTCGTTGTCGCGCCTTCTCTGCATACAAATCCTTACCCTGAACGTCGGGCTTCTTGTCACTGTCACCAGACACATCACCAAACCGTTGTTTTCTCTTTTCCAACCGCTCGTTTGCAGTAATTTCTGCTATGGCTGGCGCAACCACACATCCGAAACGTTCAGCTCGCTTCTTTAGTGTCTCGATCTGCTTGGGATCAACTTCTTTTCCTGCAGCCCCGCTTATCGAGTTTGCATTCGAACTGTTCACCTTGTTCTCTTCGATGCCGAATTTCTTGGCACGCATTTGGAGGCGTTCTTCCAGTGTGAGTGCTGAGACTTTTACAATCTTTGGCTTCGGATCGATTTTTGATATTTTTGATTCGCTTCCATTTTCGTCGTTGAGAGCGGGATCGGCTTTTACGTCTGTAGCTGGGGTTTCTATGGTTATTGGCGTAATTGAACTCTTTCGCTTAAGGACTATCTTCTTTGGCTGCGACACTGGCACTTCGATGGTTTTTTCTGTGGGTGAGAAAGAAAGGACGACATCACTGCTGGGTGATTTTAGAAGCTCATTCTCATCTGGTGGCAATATTAGTGCCTTCTCTTCCTCGTCGGTGAGAACATCTTCAAGAAGGTCTTCGCCCGAGATTGCTGTGTCTTCGAGTGATAGATCACCGTCAATCAAAGCATTCTGGAGGCGCTCTTGTAGTTCGGTTTTGTTGCCCGTGATTTGTAATCCACGGAGCTTGAGTTCACGCTTCAGATCGGCAACCTTTGGTGAAAAATTACATTTTATTTCTCGTTCAAATCGAGAGCAAAGCAAGTATATTATACCTTCATTTTAGAAATATCATTTTCCGGCATTGTTGGTGTTTTTATAAGAATATTCTAGTTAGGATGATTAAGAAATTGAAACAAATATTTCGAAAATTAAAATTCTTTATTTCTATCGGGAATTCCACAGCAAAGAAGGCCAACAAATATTGCTTAAATAACATGACATTTACATGAGCAGACGATTTTGACATGCGTTGCCATCAAGTTTATGGAAAGTTAAAAGACAACAATTTTTATGGGAAATGTGTTCAATTAGTAGGTCCAGATTACGGCACAGGCTCTCAAACTAAAAAATTTTTTTGGCGCAACATCTACTGCCAAGTACTTCTGGCTGCAGTCAACTACTTTTACTCTGTGGTCAAATTAGTTCAAAGCACTTCAATAATAGGCGTTTTTCTTTTTTGGCCCCGAGCGTGGCACTGAGCTGTCAAAAAGAAAACTATGCTACTTTTTAACTCGGAGCGCTCCGAGCTCTCAACTTGCATTTCTTTTTTAGCTCAGAGCTCGACCGGGGCTCGGAAAAAAATGACCGAGCACATCGAGCACAAAGCTGTGCGCGGCTAACTTCATACAATTTTCATGTAATTTGACAGATTACTATAAGAGAGTTCATGGTGCTCAATTGAGTTTCTTAAATAAATTGGTGCGCTCAGGTCACGCTCTGATCGGAGTGAGCTCTATTCGCTCAGAGCCCGCTCTGTGCCCCGCTCGGGGCTAAAAAAGAAAAACACCTATTATAAACAAAAATCAAAACAACAGTCATGACATCACATATATCTGTACTTTTCTTTTTCAACATCACTACACACAAGTGTGCACATTCAACGACACACCGCTCCACACCACAACACACCACACGAGATAGGTGTTGTTCCGGCTTTAGAAAGACGAAAATTTCGTTGCCGTTCCGAAGTATTCGACGCACGTTCGAACAACCACCACTCTACAAAACATTACACGATAAATGTGCGGTTCCGGTATTATACTAGTGCTGCCTCAATTTGTTTCCCGCATAACATTCGATCTTTGAGAAGCACAGTTTTTTATGGGAAACCTGCTTCAGAGCTTCCACCACCCTCTCCGACGTCCACCAACGCATGTAACTGACGGAAAATTGACCCCTTCCAAGCATACCTTGCAGCAATCCATTTTGAAGTTTCGTAGATTTTTCTTTAGCCAAAAACCAAAATTAGGAATTTTCGTTTGGTCTTCGAAGTTGTGCTAAGTTTCAAATTAATAAAGAAAACGCATAACAAAATCTATCTCATAGTGCGGTTTAAAAATCTTAGGACTATAGACTTTTTCAGTGGACTATCATAAAAAAAAACAGAAATCGCGAAAATCTTGTTTAATCGTGAAGGCGAAACTAGTGGTTACGATTTGTGTGTCTATTGAGTTTTTTTTGTTTTAAGAAAATCCTCAAAAAAAAGTACATTTATATATATATTGATTTATATATATATATTTGTATGATCAATTATTAAAAATATTACATTTCTAAACGAAACGTTCTTTGTATTCATTGCAATATCGTGACCATGATCAATCTGCAGACTATTACAAATGTTACCGATTGTGTTCCGCTGTATCTGCCGCACAGTTTGTATCTCAAACCTGTGGCCAAGTTGAGTTTGTCAGTTTCTTTGCCGCCGAATAAAATGGGGAAGTCCATATCGAATTTCGATATAATGGACAAATTAACAAAGGCCCTTGCACCAGATAAGTTTCTTATTTTGAAGGTAAGTTTTTAAAATATCTTTGTTTCAAATTTTAGTTAGTCAATAATCGTATTCACATTAGGAAAATCTGAGATTTCTCTGAATTGTCATCCCAACGAAATCTTGTTGATTAAATCAAGTTTGAAATGTAGCACTGAATCCCCAGGATATTTAAAAGCCGATATCGAATTTTTATCAGCCTATTTCTTGGCTGGACATATACCTACAGTCGTGTTTATTAGATTTGTTTCTACTTAGACACTGCCTAACTATTTTTAAATTGGTGGAAATATGCTTTTTTTATATAAATAAGAGTCTGTCTAAAAACCCGACAGCGCGTACGCGAAATTAAGTTCTTCTCACTTCTATGTTTTTTTTGCTTGCTTACATAAATACAGTGCTAGCTCCCAGCATTACGGCGCGGCCTATAAGCAGTGAGGTATATATGGGGGGATGTTGCCCCCCTGCAACCCCCCTGCTTGGGCAAACTATAGGATTTGGGGTAGATGTAAGGTTGGGTGTATGCAAAGTTTCGTCTGCGTTTAAGGAATCTGAATTTAAAGCCAAACTCGCACCTACCCCAAATCCTACAGTTTCGCGTACGCGAAAACATTTTCGCTCTTGCATTAGTTAAGTTAGACAGCTATAAGACAATAAACAAGGTTTTTGAACACATTTTTCAAAGTGACTGTTGTCTAAAATAGCCAACGTTTATAAATTAATAATTATAAATAAGACCAATAATTTACAGGGTTCTTCCACATTTTGTATTTTAAAAAGTACCCTAAATGTGTAGTTAGCTGCGTCCAGTTACACACACCAAGTCGGTTGAATCTTCTGCTTCACACTCCATCGGAACACCCAAAAAATCTCCCTCGCAAAGCAAACAAGTTAATGTACATCCGTTCTTGACCAGGTCCATTTTTCAGCCCTATACAGTAGTACCGTGATGATAAAAGTTTTGTATAGGGTTTCCTTGGTTCTTGGTTCTTTGATCTTTAAATTTGTTTCATTTTGAAAGGTAGGTATAAGGAGAGCACGAGTAGACCAAGTCCTTGACAACTTCTGAAATTCTGAATAACTTTACTAATCTGAACCGAATTTTATGAAATAGTTAGACATGATAAATAAAATGTCTTATCGCCAACAGTTGATACATAATAGGACAGTATTCTGTGCTATATAGCAATTTGTCTATACAAAGTTATAGTCTATACTCCATAATAGGCTCAACCATAATCCGCGAAGTATGCCTAGAACATACAAAATAACAGTAGGAATCCCTATCATATTAGATTTATGCTTAAATTAAACCTTTTTTGAACTTTTTCTACTACAGTGTTTTTATGGTGTTCCAACAATAACATCTTGAAAAAGATAGAAACAAATAAAATTTAGAAAAGGAGAACCAATTAATATTGATTTAAACAGTTCTCAGGAATTGGTAGGTACTTCAAAACATTTTGTCCATCAACTATAGTCTTAATCTTTTTATCTACTAGAAATATTTTTTTACTGATTCAATTTTTTTTTTTTAAAGGTGACAAAAAGCACCCTCGAAGTAATTAGACTAGAAGCCGAGCTAGAAGAACCTAGTCGGCTACAGAATGCTTTGGCCCGTCTTGATGGGTTGTCATTTAAAGTATCCGGTTTTGCTGAGCATTTTAAAGTTCGTACCAAAGAAGCAAAAGACGAATTTCCTAATCGACACGATTGGGATATATTCTTTCGTGATGCACATTACATGGATGAAATGAAAGCTGGCGAACGACCGGATACGATTCATTTTGCAAATCTACCCATTAGATGGTTTTGTCCACGTCACATGGAAAATGATGAAAATGTCAAGCCCAGCGAAAGTATTTTTAAAAGAATTTTTGAAAAATTCGGTGTAGTTCGGGCAGTTGATATTCCTGTTTGTGATGTATTTAGACAGAAAATGAGCTCAGATGTAAATGGAATTCAGGTGCATAATTTTGAACAAGACCTTCTTTTCGAAGGGTAAGTAATAAATAATAAAAAAAAACGAAATAAGTTTTATTTCAATGACTTTTTCTCAGATATGTTCAATTTGAAGAATACATTGGATTTGTTCGAGCAATGGATGAATTTCGAGGAATGAAACTTGTGCGCAAATTTGTAGATAAAACACAAGCCATCAATATAATTGTTAATTTCGATAAAAAGAAGCATTTAAGCGAAGCAAGTATGTTACGACGGGAAAGGATGAGAAAGAGTCTTCTAGCAAAGGTTAAAACAAGAGAAGAAGAAGAGGAAAATAAAAGAAAAAAAGAACAGGAAAAAATCGAGAGCGAAAGGTTTGATTACATAACATTTATTGGTTTTTTAATAACAAAATTCAATTGATGTTCCGGTGAATTTTCAGCTTACATTTTACACTATTTACACTTACATGAAAAAAAACAGCCATAAGTATATTTTGAGAGGGGTAAAATGACTTGAATTTTTATATTGCGCATAGGAAATGATATTTTCTCTAAGTCTAAAGACTTCCATATCGACTTACAACTCAATACATAGAATTCTATTGTTCGAGTCGTCAAGTTGAAGTGTTTAGAATTCCACAAAATTGCCTTTCAGATATTTTTATTTATATTTATATCTCCATCTTACCATAGCGTTGGTTCTGAAGACAAACAACACAATTCAAAAATAATTAGTTCGAGTTGACATCGCAATAATAAAATTTATCGTTAAAAATGTGTGTTTCTCAGTATATATTTGGAAATTTTAGATTTTAGAGCTCTTATGAGGTTTAAATATTTTAATAGAAATTCAAAGTTTTATTTTCTTTGCTTTTGTCGCTTTTGAAATATGTGATTTGTCTAATTTTGTCATTGCCGATGATATAAGCTGTATGTAAATATATTTAACTTTGGTACGAAGTTTTACTATGTAATTCGCTACAAAAACGAAAATAAATTAAAACAAATCGTCAACGAAATGATAGGAAGTGTAAGATTTAATTTCGGATTAGACATATTGACGCATTATGATTTTAGATAATATCACACTTATTCATTCAAAATTTAATTGTATTCCGATGTCAATTTCTTCTAACACTCTTTACTATTATTTTTGCGTCGTACGCAATATTGATCAAATTATCGAAATAAATTTACAGACTTATTTAAGTTAAACATCTCTATATTATAATTACACAGGTAATCGTTATTTATACATATTTGATTAGTTTTTTGAAAGTGAAATCCTTTAAAGAAATTGATTATGTTAATTAAAAGAAAATAATAATATCTTAACATAAAAATAAATTCTTTCACTTTACCTAAAGCCCATTCAACAAACGATTAATTAAAACTTAACTGAAGAAATACAGTTTGGAAAAAAAAATGCCATTCATTTGACGTATTGATTACAAGGCTTCAAAAAAAAACTTGATTTTTTTGGAAAAAAAAGTGCAAAAATTGAGTTTTTTCACTTTCAGAAACAACAACTCATTTATTTTTGTTATTTATTTGTTTTAAATGTTGGTTACACTTTTACGTATTAAAATTTATATACCGTTTTATCTCAAATGTTCTGATATTTTTTACTCAATATTAGTTAACAAAAAAATTATTCATTATATAATTATGTAAATCCCATTTAATTCTCAAAACAATAGTACAGTTGAATAAACATCATCCGATAAAAATGTATTTTCTGTAAGGAGAAACCATTTATCAAATTTCTCCTCACAGAAATAATGCAAACAAAATATCCATCAATCAATAGATTCATACGTATTTTATACGATGGTCAACTTAAATGAAATTTATAAATTATGATTAAAATAAAAAAAAAACACAAAAAATGCATTTGAAGAGAAAGCGGAAACAAATTTCAGAAAATTGGCTGAAGAAATAAAACTCAAAGAACTAGAACGCCAACGTGAACGAGAAGAGCAACGCAAACAGAAGCACCTTAAAAAACTGGAAGAGAAAGGTCAAATAGAATTATCCCGGAAAATACGCCTCGAAGAGAAGAAATTGCTTATTGTAAGGCGTAAATTGGAAAGCATTCGGGTACTTGAAGCTCTTTTCGAAAGGCTTAAGGTAAATTCAATAATTTAATAAAAATCAAAATCTAATAAGAAGAAAAATTACTTTTTTTTTGTCAGTTGAAAGATATTCAAGAAAAGGGGAAAACTGTATCGCACTCAAGTGTAGATTTGCGACAACGATTGGTCGATAAATACAAATCAGCAACTGAAAAGCTCTTAGACGAACAAAAGAAAAAGGTCGAATCTGAAAAAATTCAAACGGGATTGTTGGGACTTTTGAAGTATCGCAAGGGTGATAAAGCAGGAAATTCTTCAGCGAACGGCAATGCAAAAGAAAATGGCAAAAAGAGAAGAAAATCCCAACGCGCTTCTTCGGATTCTTCATCGTCTTCGGAGGATGAAGAATCAATGAAAAAACACGAAATCAACCCACGAGCTGATCAAGTATTCAACCCATTTAAAGATGTGTACACCCCCGAAGCTGCTGCTGAGTTTATGAAAATGAGTATGCTCTCGTATGGAGTCTTCCCAGGGATGCCAGTGTATCGTCCTTCTTTCCCACCGGCTCATGCAATGCGTGGGTACATACCTCGAGGTAGAGGTGGTGGTATGAGAGGCCAGCGGAGAGGGGGGTACAATTACCATGGATCATCGTCGGGGTATCCTTACAAAAACTACTACAATGACTATAGGAATGATGGGGGAATTTCTCACGACTATTCCGACAGGCACGGTGGCTATAAGAATTCTAGATCGTATTCAAGATCCCGATCAAGGTAGGGATAAATGTCAAGGATACGATTCTATGTTTAATTTATTTTTCTCTTTAGGAAACGATCAAGGTCCCGATCGAGAACTCGATCCCGATCACATTCAAGGTCAAGGACGAGGTCCCGTCATCGTCGGTATTCGCGCTCCAGACGATCGAGACACCATTCAGATAGTCGATCTCATTCACGTTCAAGATCCAGGTCTCGGTCTCGTAGTCATCGCAGCCGCACAAGGGATCGCTCAATCTCTCGTTCACTGTCTAAAACAAAGGACCATCGTCCACGCAACAAGTCAAAATCTCCGCCAAATTCTAAATCATACTCTCATCGATCGAGATCTGAATCAAAAGACAGATCAAGTCGTATTCGTTCACGAGCAAACTCTCGGAATCATCGTTCAAAATCCAGAAGTCGATCGAAATCCAAGCAGCGCTCAAAACGTTCAAGGACATCGTCGAAAACAAAAGAAACATCCAGCCAGCAGCGATTGCAAAGTAGATCGCGATCGAAATCAAAAATCAATTCAAGACGGTCGACCTCCAAAAATCGTGGCCATTCGAAACCAAGATCTGATTCAAAATCTAAAAAGCGATCAGGTTCCAAATCAAAGAAGAGATCGAAATCACACCATTCTGGACATAAATCAAAGTCATCAAGGGCAAGGTCTAGATCGCGTTCTTCGTCGAAAAACAAATCCGATTCAAAAAAGAGTCCAAAAGTACTCGTTTCAACTCGCAGATCACATTCGCCGACTTCTTGGTCTAAATCCCCTTCGGAACCAAGGCGATCGTGGTCAGCAGGAGAAGAACCATAAGCTGGCGATTTCGGCTTTTTTAATAAAAAAAAAATATATCACAAATACGCAAAAACATTAACAAAATAAAAAACAACAGTTTTTATCAAAGATATTATTTAATTTTTGTTTCTTTTATTTTTTTAAAAATAAAAATTATATTTATGCCCTCCACTTATTGCAATAATTAAAAGTATTATTTAACTAGTTCATTTAGACAAAAAACGGAAAATAGAGCAATCCCAATAAAAACAGCGTAATGTCGTGTATAAAGGAAATGTTGAAGTTTTTATTTTAAATAAGAAAAACATTTATTTTAGCTGGTTTTGAAAAAAAAAAAATTGAAAAATCTAGAGTTGAATAATTAGTTAAAATATTGGCCAAGGAAAAATTCACAAAAAAAAGCTAGTCTCCCGTAGTCACTGGAAACCTGAATTTTGGTATCCTCTTCATGGTGTTCTAAAGAAACTGTAGGAAATTTTGACGGAGGGTTGAAGGCTCCCCAAAATGGTTTTTCCGGAATAACTCCCTGATGAAAAGTTGTAGACAAAAATGTCAAGGACTAATAAGAAGTTGAGAAAATTTCCTACAAAAAAAATTAATAGTTTCTTAAGAACAGGAGGCTTTATACCAAAATACAGCTTTCCAGCGATTATTTCCTAATGGGGTTATATTGATTGGGCTATAAACGATTTTGAAAATATTTCACTCATATAACAAGCTCCATTTACCTTTCATTTGATACCAAATTCGTTCGTGTACGCTCTTAGGCAAGGTTCCATAGTAAAATGGGCATTCCCTTTGCGAATGTCAATTGGTGTTCTACTGCAAAAACTGAAAAGACGTTCTTAATCTTGAATTAATATTCATTTTTGAGATAATCATTATTGTTTAAAATTTATATCCAAAACTATCTGGATAGCTTAGAAAAGAAAAACTTCAAGATACCTTTAATTTTCGACGATAGACTTTCGACAAAAGTCGTTTATCGATAAACAAACGATACACGCAATAAGGGCCCGTTATTAATTCGGTCAAATAATTTTTTGTTTCAACATTGTAAACAAATATTTCTGAATAGTTCAAATTACATTAATATATTGCCTTCCGAGTTTGAGCGATTCGTGCATTTTATTTTAAAAAGGCTTGTTTTGTTCTGACCAATCCCAAATAATTACCTTTAAGATTAATTATTTTATGTGTAAAATGTAGATGTCAAAATGATTAGTGGGTCAATTATAAATAGGTACATCCTTTTATTTAAAAATTGACAAGCTGTTGCATAAATATACAAAACAACAACAATTTATTGTTATCTATTTTAATTTATTTGTGTCTATTAAGAAAAAATTAAATTATTTACAAAATAAGTTAATTAGAAAACAAGAACTAAACTTAAAATAATAAACCTATAAACTTGCATAGGTATAATATTGAAAACAAATAGAATACATCATGGTCTACCAGACTTCACATTTCTTAACAGGATTCATTGGTGAACCTTCGGGGCATTGGAAGTCTTTGGCGAAATCTTCCATATTGCTCATAGGGCCAAGAACTCGGAACTCGGATGGTGAATGAACTCCCGTTGTGATGCGCATTTTTAGAGATTCTAAATTTAATTTCATAATTTAATAATTTCTCTCCAAAATTAATCACCGGTCCTTTAATTATTACCTTTTCTATTCTTTGAGCACCAGGTTTGTGCAGCTGATACCCAAAACATCTGCTCAGGATTAAAATCTAGTCCAGGTAGCTTAGGTTCTGGACCATTTGTATGTGCCCATTGCCTGTAGGCAAGATAGGATTCCTTAATGCCACCATTATCGGCTATGTTTTCTCCTTGAGTGTTGATTCCATTCAACTAAAATAAATTAAATATTAGTTTTTGGTTGAAACTCTGCACACTAAGCACACTTACATTCAATCCTGTTAATTTGTCGGTATAGTTTCCGTATTGTTCAATGATGCATCTGGCTTTGGATAAGTATGCCTCCTTTGTATTTTCTTGCCACCAATCGACTAAATTACCATTTACATCGAATTGCCTTCCCTGATCGTCGAAACCATGAGTTATTTCGTGTCCAATGACATAACCGATTGCACCGTAATTCATGTATTTTGGTCGTTGGGGATGGAAAAATTGTTCTTGCAGGATACCAGCGGGGAATTCTATAAAAGCCATAAGTTAAGAAACAATGAAACAAGTTTATACTACATAATATATAAAAGGAATTGTCAATTGATAATTGAAATTTGATATTTTAAAACATAATTTATAAAAAAAAAACTAGTTAAAAATATTCATTGATATAATTATCAATTGTTATTAATAACAATCTTATGCGTCATTCTAATTGATCATAATTTTTATCAATTGGCCCTATTGAAATCAGTTTAAATTAATTTAATAATAATTGATTGACAGTCGTGGGTAATTGGGAAGTATATTTTATTACGAAATGACTTTCGCTTTTCTGATAAAACATATATTTTTTATGTACATACATATCATATAACAAACTGAATACAATAGTTTTAAGTGTGCCATGGTACATATTACCTCTGTTAAATTTCTTCTTAAAAATGTAAATTCACAAATTTAAGTCCGATTTTCTGTCAAATTTTAAATAAATAGGCAGAAGTAAACGAACAGACTTAATAATTACATGAATATTTGAAAATTTATAAATTTGATTCTTGTCGGCTGTGTTGGTCGTATTAATGATAAAATGTAAAGATGTTTTACTATGTTATGTTATTTGATCATGTACTATTATTTTAAATTTAATTCATCTTCTCTTATTATGAATTTATTTTTTATTAATTGCATCCATTTTAATGATCATTAAAATGAACCATCAACTGAAAAGATATTTCATTATATTTTTCCAGATATTTCTCAAATATTTATAGAAAAACTCAACTCTGTCAATAACTCATCAAAAATATATTATGGCATTGTCTGGGGGTCTTCAAACTCATTTGATTACTTTTTATTTTATCTAATCAAATTATTTATAAACCGCCATATTATTCACTCCATCGATGCAGTTTAAAATTTAAACCAACCCGTATGTATGTATGCAATGATTTTATATGAATTTACATCCGGATTTAGGTTTTTTAATCGAGTGAATAATATGGCGGTAAGAATTAATTCTATTTATTTACTTAACCGTTTTTTATTTATATGTATAAACGTCTTCCGGTTAGGCTTTTAGTCCGATATATAAATAAAATCACATAAGGTTTTTTTTAAACGTTGATCGTGACAACTTTTTGCGTTTTGGTGTTTCGTAAAAATGAATCACTATCAGTGTACCTTCCGGTAAACAAATTAAAAAAAAAAGTACCTGGGAGACCGAGCTTCGCTCGGCTTTTTCTAATTGAAAAAAGTGAAATATGTATGAGAAATATAGAAATAGCAGTTAATATAATAAGATATACAAAATAATAACAAATATCTATAGATACATAGATATAAAATCTTAGTTTATTTTAAATAATTTTTTTAGGATTATCTAAATAGACCTGAAGAAGCACGTAAACACGTGCGAAACGCCGTCTATTTAAAAAAAGCAAGTTAAACAAAGAAGACCTGAAGCCCGCAAAAATAGAATTTAAATACTGTTTTATAAACTCTATAAATAGCGATTAGGAACAAAAGAGACAAAAACACGCCTATTTACGTTTTCACCAAGTAGTCCAGTAGGAACGAAGGAAAATAAATGCAAAAATGATGGTTAATGTTTAAAGCTAAAAACGAAGAACGGGTCGTTTTTCTGTAGAAATATAGGACATAGGTACTTCGCAGTAAAATATATTTGCAACAATAATTTAAGATAACAATCAATAAGAAGCAATTCCAAATGCATCACAATTACACCTACACACAAATTATAGTGTTTTCTCTGAAAAAAATAATATGTCACATAGCTAATTGACAGTAACCCATAGACAATTAATTATTTTTTCGAACTAAAATCGATTCCAAGCACTTTTCACTTACCCATACAAATTTTATAATTTTGTCGAATAAAAAAATGTTCCACATACGTCTAAGTGACCCATAATAAAATACATTTTCTTCGAAAATTATACAATAATTCTTCCTTTCCCATATACAGGGTGTTCCGAAATCACCGCCTCAGAAGAAAACCAAAAGT
Source organism: Epistrophe grossulariae (assembly GCA_929447395.1). NCBI lineage: Eukaryota > Metazoa > Arthropoda > Insecta > Diptera > Syrphidae > Epistrophe > Epistrophe grossulariae. Next base: position 32,472,981 of record OV839567.1, on the reverse strand, counting down.
TTCTGAGGTCATTTTAAGTCGAAAACAAAATCATCAAAATTGAAAAAACTAAAGCTTAGCTCCTCTTTTAAAAATAAAATTGCATCGTTAAACTTAAAATAGAATTCAGCATCCTTTGGCACCTCCTTATAAGGTCTGGATGATACTTATTTTTATTAGCTTTGAAAGTTAAATCATTATTTAAATACAAAATTTCCTCCAGATAGTTAGAACTGTTGCTTTAGCGCCCCTTTAGTTAAGGGCCTGGGTGATACAACAAAAGTGGGCGTGGAAGGGCGTGGGCGGTTTTTACAATTTTTTTTTTATTTTGTTCTTGCTTATCAGTACACTTCCTGATAATTTCATCCAAATCGCTGAAGCCATTTACAAGATTCCAATATATAACAAAAGTGGGCGTGGCAGTGGCGGATTTAAATAACGCTAAATTCCAAAAAAAATTCTCGTTAAGCTATGCAAACTGCAAATTTCATTCAAATCTGACCGTTCCCGAAAAACCTAAGAAGTAAAAAAAATTCATGCAAATCGTTGGATCCGTTTCGGATATTTTTTGTTTTTCAATTTTTCTCACTCATAAGAACGAACTCTAAAACTTTTACTCAAATAGTTTGAGTAGCTTCCAAGAAATAGAAATAATAAAAGTAGTCGTGACATGGGCGGATTTTTTTAAAATCAATTTTCAATTTTTTTCTTGTTCATATCTAAAAATAAACTGAAAATTTCGAATTGTGTTCGAGAAACCAAAAACTAATAAAAGTGGGTGTGGCAGTAGGCGAATTCTACATATTTCTTTTAAAATTTTGTTCCTACTTTTAAAAGAGAACGCTCACTGAAAATTTTATGCAAATTGTCGGAGCCGTTTCCGATAAACTAAAAACAACAAAAGTGGACGGAGCAGTGGGCGGATTTCACTAAACTTTTCTTAACTTTTTTCTTCTTATTGAGGAGAAAAAACTCTGAAAAATTCATTAAAACGGCTAGTTCCGTTTCCGAGAAACCAAGCAATAATAAAAGTGGGCGTGGCAGTGTGTGGATTTTAGTAAAAGAATTTTTCAATTTTTTGTTATAAGAATAAACTCTTATAACCTCATTGAAATCGTTTGAATTGTTTAAGAAAAACTAAGAAATGATAAAAGTGGGCGTGGCAGTCATAGAATTTTACTAAATATATTTTTTTATTTTTTTTCTCGATCATAACAATAAACACTGAAAATTTCATCCGAATCGTTGGAGCCGTTTTCGAATAGCCAATAACTAATAACAGTGGGCGTGGTAGTAGGCGGATTTTACTGATTTTATTTTTTTAATTTTTTTCTTACTCATGAAAGTAAACTCTGAAAATTTTATTCAAATCGCTTGAGCCGTTTCCGAGTAATAAAGATATTTCAGACCGATTCCGTCATACTTAAAAGTAAGAAACGTGGGCGCGGGGTGGGCGGATTTTACTAAATTTAATTTTTTATTTTTTTTCTCGTTCATCGTAATAAAATCTGAAAATTTTATCAAAATCGTTGGAGCCATTTCCGAGAAACCAAATATATATAAATATACAAGAATAACTCGTTTAAAGTAATAAGATAGTTTTTGGATTTAAAAATAAATACATACATTTTTTTTTGAAAAATCATAAATTTTAAAATTTTTTGTGCATAGGTACATTAAATTTTGTCAAGAATTCAGACGGTGGAGTTCATTATTTTATGTTTTAACATTAAAACATTTTTAAAAGTTGTTTTAGAAAACAATTTGTATGTTTTTTTTTCATTTTCTCTGATAGTTACCTATGTATTTATTATATTAAATATGTAAGTGTTTTTATTTAATTATTATTATTAATTAATTTTATATTTGTATGCGTATAATATAAAATTCTCAGCCATATTGAACCCCAAGAGCAAGTTCGTACGATCCAATCGTGTTACACTCGCAACAAAATATATATATACATATATAGGATTGTATAATGTAGGTTACTGACCAATTAATCCAATAATAATAATCTTAATCAATTCATCGTATATGTACCTATATGATAAAATTTTGATTAAAAAATACTTCGGTACTTGTTTGTAATTAATAATAATAAAAATTATTGCTTCACAACAATTGAAGCGTCTAGAGTGAGAAGGGGTCAAGTGACATTTTTCGATTTTTTTTTTTTTTTTACCAATACTGGTGTTAAGCGACAACTTAAATTTTGGTCAATTCTTGTGTCTCTATTATTATTACTTACAAAGTTAGCTTCAGATAAAGGGGTTAACTACCACTACTTCTACTCATAAACTTAAAACTTTAAATTTAAAGGCTTATAACTCAAAACTTCAAAAATGTCACTTGACCCCTTCTCATTCTCAACGCTTCAATTATACCTTAGCTATAGCTATTTATTAAATACCGGAAACTTACGTATGCTGTTTTCCAGTGATGAATAGAAAGCATTTACAATCGCTGGTCTAGCATGACGAACCCAATCAGTTTTGTTTACAGGCAAACGAAGTTTGTTGAAAGATTTGTCTGTTCCGAAAACGTTCATTTTGAGGAACGATTCAAAGTACTTGCTTGAATCAATGTCTAAATTGTCGTAGTATTCGCTCAATTTATTATCATCGATAATCTCATCAGGGTATCCAATGTGAGTTGTCATTGAGCTCAATTTTTCTAGAGCCGATTTTCTTGTAGTCTCATCCATCCAGTCGACTTTGGTAAGGATTCCAGAGTATACGCTTCTTATGCTATCGACCATTTCTAAAGCAATGTGTTTGGCATCTTCTTTAAAGTGTTTTCGAACATACAACGAACCAATTGATATAGCCAAACTGAAATATTAAAACGAATTGCATACATATTAGAAATAATTTATTTTGGCAAAAAAATGGCATTACAAAAGGACAAATTTGTTAAGACTGAATTTTTACGACATAAAAAAATGTTTGCTTTCCGTTATTTAACACATACATATATCACGAACAGTAGCTTGATGTTTTCAAAAACTTTTAAAACTTTCGAAACCTTTAATATATAATCTAGAAACTTATGACCCAAGCGAAGGTAAAATAATGACTAATATATAGCGCAACATTAAAATGTATAAATGGTAAATGTTTTGCATGCGTGTATTTGTTCTCATTTCTTGTGCAATTCATGAAAAATGTACGTTTTTTTTATTTTGAAAGTTGCTCATACCCTTCTTCTTCTTGTTCTGCTTCATTCACGTCAGAGCTGTAAAAATTATAAAAAATTATAATCAAGGAACAAACTATTGAAGGAATGTCTCTATGTGGGTGATTCCCTGAGAAAGGCAATATCACAAAATCAAAATTGTATTCAAAACATTATAAACAACAGGCACTGTAGAGTTCAAAATGTTGCTTAAGTATACCGATGACCTTTAAATATTAATTTTAATCCTCTTCTAAATTTTATCTTATCTATTTATTGTTCTTGAAGCATAAGAAACTTTCTAATTTTGTACAGTCCTATATTAATAAAAAAAAGTTATTTCTATTTTACAAATCAACTTAAACTTTGATCAAAACTTAATTCAGGAATTGAAATATTTATTAATAAGCAATTAATTGCCGATTAACGCTAAGTAGCAAAAACCTATACTACATTCGACAAGAAGTTAGCTTTTGCCAAAGATTATTAAACCGGAACCAAACTTGTCTCGTAGGGTGTGTTGTGTTGTGTTCTTTAAAACGCTACAATTGTTGAATGTTAGCTTTGTTGTGAAAAAGACTCATCTCTCCGCACTGTTTTCTCTACTTCCTTAAGCGGAGTTCTCTTCCAACAACTTTAGTTAAATATTTTTTGTTTCCAAAATTTGGAATACTTTAATGGCCAGTTGTACAATAGTTGTTCAGCCTCGGTTCAAGATTTTAACACACCGATTTCAGCGGATTAACTAACGTTCAACGCTGGTTCAAGTATGTAATTGGTTATTATCACACACTGGAACAGTAAACCACCGTTGAAACATAATTAATCCGCCGATATTGGTGGGTAAAAGTTGCTGAACCACGGTTTAAATATTTGTACAACTGGCCCTAAATGATGTACCTGACTATGCATTATAATTAAAATTTAGGGGTTGAACGTTTTTATACTCCATTTTACGACATTTTATGTTAAAATGTGTTCTTTAATATTTTTATTTGCAGGTGACAAAAAATGCATGCTATCAAAGTCTTGTTTTCGCAATTCTTTTTACACTAGCATATTGTCAAGTTTAGAAAATATATATATAGATATAAATATACATAGATGTAAATATTTATTATATGGTTTATCTAAGTTACCTTTTTTTCAAACCAAGCTTTTAAAATCTTTGGAATCCCTGGAAACCCAAGGTATTGTTGCCCATAAAAAAATTGTCGATAAAAGTCCGGAATAAATTATGAATGCTTCTGAAAAATTCTAATTTTTACCGGTAACCAAATTATCTTAAACAAATTCACATTTTGAAATAAGATTATTTGATAATTCAAACAAAATTTGCAAGAAATAAGGTTGGAAATTAAATGGAAACTTATCAAACACATCCAAAATGGAATTCATTTCATTTTTCAAAACACAATGTAGGTACAAACATACTTTATGTATAAAAAACAGAAACGGGAATAGAATTGAAACAATACCAACCGATTAAAAGCGAATTCTTTTATTTAGTAGATCATTAAACATCTTTTTCTATTCTCTAGAACCCTCTTTAGATTATGGTTTTTTACTACATAGTGATGCTGTGTCGCCACTCAAAACTTTTCAGTCATGTGTATCGCTGAACTCTGATGGAATATCTGTGAATTGAAACATTTGATTCTGAGCACCATGAACCTGAGTTTAAATATTAAATATGGAAGAAATTGCAAGTTAAACAATTAAATCTGCTTCAACATCTTTGCTGTTATCAATCCACCATTCGGCAATTCAATAAGCACTTTTTGCGTCTACCCTTGACCACTCATTTCTAATTTGTATTCTCATCTATATGTACCTTATCCTTCAACGAACAAGCCAAAAATGAAAAAAATGGTATTAAATGGAACATTTTGAATATGAAACATGACTGCTTACTCCAATCTTTATGTTTTCTTCATGACTGTCGCCTCCCTTTGAACTTCACGTGATTTCAGCTAGAAACTGCCATCGCTACGTAGTGAGCAGTCATAATCTAAACAGGGTCTAGAACAATGTAGACATTTTACAAAATTTCACAAACGAATAACAGCTGACAGCAATAATGAAGTTTGGGGTGCTATCAAATATACACGAGTGCAAATTTTACTCCATTGATTTCGATTTGTTGCAATGGTTTTTGGGGTATTATAAAATTAATAAGTGTAGCAAGATTTAAATCTCTATATTTTGTTGTTGGATTGCAAGATAATATTAAACTTTTGGACTATTACAATTACCAGGTTCAAGACATGAAAAATAACATCTGAAATTTCTGATTTTTGAATTTTTCGGGCTTCCGATTGACCAGCTGTCATAAAAATTCATAAAATAATTTCATCTACCGAACCCGGCCAATGATACTAGATCAGTTGCACTGGACCCCTGTAATAATTAAATTAAAATGTAATTTAATTTTAGTATATAACTCGCGTGGTAGAAAATCAATTTAAATTCTGTCATTAAAGTCTCGATTTTTTCCGATTTGTCTCAATTTGTGGAACGTGTTTTCTCATCCTAATGCCTGTTTATTCTATATGGTCGTGTGACAGGTAGATAGTAACTGATATACTGCCCGCTGCGCAGTAGGGAGATAAATGAAAGTCGATTCTAATAAATAATCCAACCACGGTTTCCCAGTTGAAGTCCAATATCTCGAAAAAATTGCCTCTTATCCAAAAATAGCAAAATTTGCCAGCGAATTTTAAAAAATTTCAGGTCCACCCGTATCAAACGTTTCGTCAAGACATATTTCCCAAGAATTATCTTAAACTACAAATTGCGGGTACTTAATTGGCAAAACCAAGGCAGGAAAGGACCCAGATTATTCTCGCTTCGTGTTAGCTCGTTCGTACATCCACCACTAGTTAAGAAATTGTTTTATTGTTTATGCATGCATCCGTCCATGCATGTAGGTAGCTATAAATGTTTTTTTTTTTTTTTTCCAAATTCTTACCTTCCACTCGTAATGTCAACACATTCCTTCCAGCGGGCTTCTTGTTCTTGTCGTCCAGATAGTGAGGTTGTATACTGCAACTGACGTTTCCTAAACTCCTCTGACAAAAATGAAATGGAAAACGCATGAATTCTCCACATCATATAGTTAGAAATTGTACGTTTTGGAGTTTTGGCCAATAATGGTCCAAGATTATCAAAGAAGCTGGGCACTGAAACATTGATAGGCTCATCATCGTCAATTTGAAGTTGTTTTGGAAGAAGTGCATTAATATAATCTTTCCAATTTATATATGGATAGCTTTCCTGGAGCTGGGAAACTGTTTTCAAATTATACAAAGCCGAAGAGTTTCGACGTTTTTCGTTTGGCCAAGAAATCTATGATAAAGTGAATTTTCTTTCAACTTAAAATCACAGAAAAACTTAAAAAAATATATATTCAAAATTACGTTAGCCAAATCCATTTCAAATTGAAGAGATTCCTCGAGTTCCCTTAATGCAACACCTCTATCAGCTCCAAAGATGACAGCCAAGTCAACCATATAGTCATAATAAGCCAAAACGAGAGTTTCATTTAAGCCTTTCACAAGGAATTCACGACTTAAACCAATTGCCGATTGATCAATCTATTAACATCAAATACAAATATTTGAGCAAAAAAATTAAGGAATGAGTTGGTATAGTACTTACATCAATTAAACGCTTTGTAGAGTTCTTAAGATCAACACCAATTGAAAAGTCCAAAATATAATCCATGCTGAAGCCAAGATTACGGAATTTTTTAACAGTATCCTGCCATGTCCATGAGTTATCAGAATTCCAAGATTCACCCTTAATAACTGGCCATCCACCTAAACTTTCAGAAATTTTTGCAATCGGACTCGAACCTAGTTCCTCAATCAAAGCTACATATAAATACAAACATTAATAAGAAACAAATTTAAATATTACTCATCATAAAATGATAAATATTCCTACATTTGTTCATGCAAGCCTTGTATAATTGATTTGGAAGTTGAAAATGTTTGGGGGCACTTTCGTTACGTTCTTCTTCAATTATCGACTTAAGCTGTTCCTGAAGTTTGTCATTGATTTGTGAAAAGCTGCTTATCGATACTTTATCTTCGGGAATCATTTGTGTGCGTATAAAGTTGCCACATGCAAATTGGTAGAAGTCATCACATGGCTCTACAGTTGGGTCTAGAGCATTCAAAATATTTGAAGCAGTGTGAATGCATTCAGGTAATAGACAGATTTCGTCAGGCTTAGTTGAAGATTCTACTGGTGTAGTTACTGGTCTATCTGGAACTTGTAATGCTTCAGGGGGATTAGCCGTACCTGCACAGTAAAAAAAACGTAATCAATGATTTAAAATATCAATAGAATATTCTTTAAGGATCCCCCACACCATCGCGAATCTCTCGTGGTGACGACGAAAACAATAATAACAACAGCCATTTTTTATTATCAGAATTGATCTACATGCGACTCATCAAATAACATACATAACAACAACAACACATGAACCTGCTCTTTATCGGGTTCACGTTTCATGATCCGAAAACAGGCTGCTGATTCTCGCCACTGTGAGGTTTTATTTTCGCAGGATGATCCATATGGATCATGGGTCATAATAAAAAACGGCTAACGTGTTGTTTTCATTGATTTCATTGATTATTTTCGTCGTTGCCATGAAAAATTCCCGTTGGTGTGGGGTATTCTTTATGCTATAATTTGTATATGTCAAGCGGAAACCCCCACAACGTCCATTGGTTAAAGAATGACCAAAATCCGATATGGCATAGAGATAAACACTACCGAATTTTTGGGTTTTTGTCGTTTTTTATCTCAATGCCTGTTTTTGGGGTTTCACCTGGTGATAAATGTGTACTGACCTTTGGTCATTTGGTTGGACAGAATCACTGAAACTAATCCTATTACTAAACCAATTATAGCAACCAATGCAAAAACGCAGAGCAGTGTCAGACATCTTTCAAGAGTTGAACGGCGCTTCCACCAATTCGGGTTCCTGTAAAACAAAGAAATTTAAATTAGTTGGATCACATAAATTAAAAGAGAAGAACTTTATGGAAATAAGTATTTATTCTTAAGGTACTACTTTAACCTTTTCCCGTAGTCCATTTGAAATAGTTTTTCAGAATCTACTGTTTTTTTGAAAATAAATGATTTTTAATGTCCAAAATGTGTTTGAATTTTCAAAAGGAACAAAAAGGAGAAAAATTAAAGATATACATATCCCAATAATTCCACATTGAATATTATTATACAATACACATATATTATGTTTACCGTCCAAAAATTCAAATTGAAAATATTATAGGGTTGTCAACTCTCCTTATTTTACTCGCCTTTCATTCCTAAAAACTAAAAGTTAATCTGGAAACCAAATTTCCCTCGTCTGAAAAGGGATTTTAGAACCGAGGATACTAGGTTAAAAAAAAAGGATTTTCCAAATTTTTAACGAGTAAGCATCGTACTAATTTTTAAAAATGTTATTAAAGTTAAAATCACCAAATAACTATTTTATCTTTTTAGTATCATAATAACTCGAAATGTCACTTTGACAATAACAAATGTGATAATGGTATATGTTTTAAGCGAGTCCAGTTTGAACTTATTAAGAAAGTAGAAAAGGGAAGTTGTTGCCATTTTTTAAATTGTAAGTTTTTTGACTATCAAGAAAAATCAAAATCAATTAAAAAATTAAAAACAAAAAATCAAAGCAATCAAACTGTTGACAGTTAAAAATAGTTAGTTTTTATTTGCTCAATAAAATAATGCAGGTACTAGAAAAATCCAAGTAGGTACAGATAAAAATTCCAAAAGTTCTACCATTATTACGTTTAGGTTTTTATTCGTTCTTCGTTTTTTCCTAATATCGAAACACCGCGCGTTTTTAAATAATTCTCAAATATTTATCTCCTTAACGATTATTGAATTAGCTCTTATCATTTATAGCCTGAAAAGAACTCATTAATTTTTTACTGATGAAGTAAAATATAAAAGAAATGCATCACTACCATTTCAAAATATTTGAAACAAAAGACTGTATTTAATTCTGTATAAACGAAAAATAAAAAAAAACATATTCAATAAACAAGTTTTTAAATATTGTTTTGAGTATCCAGGGATAAAAGAAATTAGTGAGTTTTTTCATTTATAACAAATCTAGTTAATTTTTCTTGTTTGATGTTGAAATAGATGGATTTATAAATGAAAAAAAATGAAAAGAACTTTTTTGCTAACGAAATAATTTTGAATTGTTCATTGTTATAAGATCAAATATTTATAATATCGCTCGTGACAAGATGACGATCACATTATTGTAAATAATTCAGTCACAATATATCTTGAACTGAAAAAGCGGAAGGGGCAAGCCGCAAGCGATGTTCTATTCAACTGCATCAGAGTTTGTTACAACTTTTTCGATAGATTGGTAAGACTCAAAAAAAGGCTTTTTTTTTATGTTCAGATTCATCAGAGCGCTCAACTTATGGTTGTATATTCTGTTCAGTAATCTGCTCGACTATGGATGTATACATTAGTAAACAAGCAAATACCTCCAATTCGCTAAATTTCACTCAGTCAAGCAACCATAAATTACCACAGTAACAAAATACAAGATGCAATGCAAGACTGCAACTTCTTATCTTATTGTCTCATGAAGACCAAAAACTTTTATTTTATAAATTTATAAATTTGAATATCAAGAAAAATCTAAAAAATTATACCTTGAAACGAAAATTCAAAATATTACGTATACGCCCGAGTGTATTTTACATTTTATGGAAAACACTTGTAGATTCATCTTATAAAAATTTAGTATTATGTACAAATCATGCAAAAATGAATACGTTTACTAAATTACCTGTTATTAGATGAAAAATTCGAGATTTCAAGAATAAAAGACTTAAGAACATGAAATAAAAAAAAAATAAAAACATCGCCTCTAGGTATTGGAAAATCTAATTTGTGCATGTAATTTTTTTTATCTACCATTCGTTGATCCGAAGGTATAAGAGTCTAAACTTGCCTGTATTTCCTTTCAAGTTTCATGGTCAAAAAAGCTAAATAAAAAAAAAAAAAAAAAATAAGGAACATCGAACAGAAACGTATGCTCTACATAGTGCAATTTTTTTTATAATACATTTATTATGGTCTAGCTGCACGTCTAAAAAAAATATAACTTAAAAAGTTTAGAAACTCAGTTAAAAAAATATAACGAGGTTCAATTCAAAGAAAGTAAAAGTAAGAAATAAATGAAATGAAATACAATACCATTGGTACTTATCGAGATCTGCAAGTCTAAAAAAAAAAAAACTTCGGATTTCAACTTCATAAAATTAGGTCCAATAATTTTTTTGACAGTACCTACCTACATATACCTGCAACGAAATTAAACAACGGTAACTGCCTTAAAGAAAAGGCTTATCTTCCACAAAAATAGTAACTACTGTTTTCTGTGGACTTTCAGTGACAAAAAAAAAAACCATAAACTGTTACTAACAGTATATTCTCCTGTTCGTTTGGATAATAAATTTTTTATTAAATAATTTTACAGATTTTTATCGTATTTTTACATCGAAGTTTCTGGAAGTATAGACATAAACATGCTGATTTTGGAGCACGTAATATTGCATTTGCAGTAGGTACTCTCATTTCTTGTTTACTCATTTTTCGTGAAAATGAAAGACAACACAACACTGCAAATTCAATATCTAATCAAATTCAATAATCAGTATGTTTATATTTATGCGAGATCTTAATTGAGAACAGATATTGTTTTGTTTAATTTGAAAAAATTTAAATAGTGATTTTTTTCCATTTACCTATAGCAAATGCAAATTGGATCAAATCTAGTTAATTTTTCTTGTTTGAGAATGAATGGATATACATAGGTTTATCATTTTATCATTTACTCAATTTGTCATCAATTGATTGGCGGAAAGTTTATTCAAAAGAACTTTGTTGCCGATGAAACAATTTTTAATTGCTCATTGTTAAGATCAAGTCTTCATAACATTCCTAGTGTAACAATTTTGCATTGAAAAGTAAAACAAATAGGCATAACTGAGGATTGAACAGAAACTAGAGCGTCTTTAGAGCCATATATTTACTAAGCATTACGCTACCGAAGTCACATGATCAGGTCCATCCCAATAAAGGTTTTATTGTTTGACAACTGCATTAAATCGACTAGCATAAAGCATTATTACTATAGCCACACACAAGTTCAGTGTCGTAAATTCGTTTTCTTGTTTTGTGCTCAAAATTATTCTGAGAGTAGATTTAACAAAGGTACCATTCAGCACAATGTTAATCGTTAATCTTTAAAACAAATATACTCATACCTATCAAAGTTATTGCGCTAAACATAATAAAGAAAATAATTAACACCTTTAAAAAAGATTTTAACTGAGTGTTAAGCCCAGTTTAACAGTGCACACTTAGGAAAATAAGTGGCATAAATAAAGCTTCCCATATTGGTACTTAAGAAAAATTTTTAACGTCTGCCAGCAACTTAAGTAGCCAATATATTAATTAATTATTCAAATGAATTTTTACTGTGAAATTGGGCCTTAGTTTTCCGTACTAACCACTTAAGTAGCACTTACTTGGAACTTTTGACAAACTCTCAAACAACAGCTGTTTTTTTGTATTCAGGTAATTTTTATCAGACATGAGTTCAGAAAATAGACATCTAAAAAAAGATCACTAACTTAACAGAGTGATGAAAGAACAATAAAAAATCAAGAACAGAATTGATGCTAATATAACCGGAAAGTATACAAAATAATTAGGCAAACAATATTATGGCTTTTCAATTGGTTGACTCAGTTTTTAGTTGCTATACCTGGTGTACTTCTTTATACATATATGCGAAAGTGATTGGTAGTTTTAATCTTCGCCTCTAAAAATGTTTGTTTCTTAAATGATACATAATTAAGTAAACAAATCTGATTTACATATAATGAATTGCCGAACACTTCTTAAAATTGGATCGAATAAATACTTCGCAACATATGTAAGGTGTGTTTCCTTGAGGGAATTGGATGAAAAAACGACTTCGGTGCTAAAAAATGTACATGTTAAATGCAACAACTACTAATCCCTTATGGGCTTAGCTAAACTCAGAGAATTTTCGGTGCATAACTTAAACGCACAGAAAATCTGTGTTACTGACATCAAATACATACTCGTTATGGATAGCTTGTTTGAAAACTTCATTTTGTTCCTGTGATGGCGTCGCTAATCCCCGCTGTCGTTTTTTTTAAACAATTGTCCCCAGGATGGAGATGGGGGTGTCATAACCTAACAGTAATGACAAGTTTACTCTATTGGTTTACTAAACGTACCACATACCATATCTACATAGTTTACAAGGCTTTAGCACGTTTAAATGAACAACTCTATATTGATTAAACTCGGTATCGGAAGTATTTTTTCTTTCATTGACTTTTGTCGAGTTATTCTCTTCTCAGGATTTGTAATCTCTTCATTAATACAAATCTGATTCGGGAAATTAATGTGACAAAAGTTTTTGTCCAACAGTTTAACTGTAATTCAGTTATGGCGTATAAACATTGAGGTATATGTATAGGCGGCCATACTTCCCCCCTGCAACCCCCTCCTTTGGCACACTATAGGATTTGGGGTAGGTTTTCCCACTTAACGATCGTATTATGAGGCCATAGCCTTAAGTCGAAAAAAATATAGCACTATGACACTTCGTCAAAGCGACAAAAAGCCATTTGTTCGCATATTGCCTTATGTCACTTTGCTATAAAAGCGTCATTTGAAGCAATTTATATTTTGTAATATTTTGTAATATGGTCTTATGACGCATGGCCTTATGTCACGGCACCGTCTAAGTAGACGAAAATTTAATAAATACGACTGTAAGTAGGCATGTTCAGGAAAATGAGAACTCGGAGATCTCAGTAATTTCCGTTATTTGGTGTCAAATCTCTGAGAAAAATAAATCTTGGATTCTCTAGCTCACTTTTTGCGTGAGAAAATTCTTGGAGATCTCATTTTTCTGAACACACCAGTATACAATCTAACATATAGTTTGTCAGGAAATTTTGCCAAATCTCTTATGTTCAATTTTCAATCAGTCATAATCGACAATAAGTCAGTTTATATTTCCAAGTAAATAACGAAAAGATTAAACGAAATTTCCCCGGTCAACGATATTTTTTTTTGACATTCCTCTTCACACTTCACGTATTTATTAATTTGTTTTCCTTGTATGAAAGATGCAACAGATTTTAGAAGAAATTAAAAGTAAACGTCAACAAATCTCAAGCAACTGTGTGAAAGTGAACAAACAGTTCCAGTTCTGCCATGGGTAAGCTATATTTTGTCTTAAGAAAAGAAACAGTAAATTGTTTAAACATTCTGTTTTTACCTTTCGTATGTGATTCATTGCAATAGTAAATCCATTTTAAACCGGTGAAACGTGTCCAGTATGAAAACGATCAGATCCTCAATCATCTTCAATATTGTTAAATTGCTAACTGCTTCTAGTGCGAATTATCATAGATGAGTATAAATATTTATACAAGTTTACGTTTTCACAATTAAATTTATGTAAGCTATTAAAAAAAATCAAATCAAGCAATGTATTTGTTTTGTTTTAAAGCGGTCGTCAAACTTAACAACCCATAATTTTAAACAAACCTGTATTTGTTCGTTTCCAATAAAATAGTGACTGAAGTCAAATGTAAACTCTATTACGTTACCAAATCACAAGAGGGGTGGTGGTTGTAACAAACTGTTAAATGCAATGTTATATGATTGTTGTCCTAATAAGGGTTAAAATCATTAATAGCAGCTCAAGAACACGTTTGGTAATTGAGATCGAGAGCACAACTTAACAAACTTGCATCACCAAAAACCGTTCAAAATTATTATCGGTTAGTGAAATATTAAATACAAAGAGCAAAATAAATGGCAAACTTTTTTAAAAATACCTGCTCATAAAGATGCCACTGCTCCCATTTTATTTAAAAAAAAAAACCAACCGTTGCATGCCGCGATGTCATTTGTAGGTATTGTTATACAAAATTTAGCTATGAAAGCGATCTTTTCAATAGGTATATTTTGCTTCCATATCATGGGTATTTCCTGGTCAAACAGGTGGTGCACATTGCACATATGACGTACTAATATTAGTCCGTTTATACACTATTTTTCTGACAGTAGGAAGTTCCAAATTGAAATCAAAACAAAACAAAATAAAGTAAATAGCGTTTCTGGCGCAAACATCACGTGCATCGAATTAATATGCAAATAATTGCATTTGTGCTTTTTCGAATCGGAAGAAAAAAATTTTAAAGAGTCATTCATATGTCATTTTGTTTTGTTTGTTTTGCCTTCATCATTATATTATAAATTATTGGTGGTTGATTGATTGTTGAAAAGAATGTCTCCAAATAAATTTAAAACTATCACGTATTTGCAGTAAGAGAAGCCTTAAATTATGACCTCCAATTTTTAACGATATGTGGAATGATTTCAACCGGGTTGATGGCTGCGATACCAGATTTTGAAAATTAATATTGTCTGTAATGTTGAGTTAATGACCTCATAAGCGCGGCCATTACACTAAAGATGTTTTTTTTTAATACCTGCTTTAAACATTTGAGTTTAAATTGTGCGTTACCAAAAACCTTTTGATGGTATTTTTATGTGAATTTAATTTATTTAGAATATGTATTGTTTGTTACATTGTAAAAAATGTATTTGTATTTGAAGTTGACTCCACTTAACTCAAACACAGCCCACCTGAAACTAGTTTTATATAAGCGAAGTTATGTCGAAATAAATTTTATTTTGCTGAAAGCCTGTTAATCACTTGTAATTATTTTACATTTTAACCTTTGTTTGATATTTTTTTTTGTGAAAAACAAAATATTAAACAAAATTTAAATGCAATATTATTTGAAATATTATTTGAAAGATTGAAATTTATTAAAAAAAAATCGGTCAACCATATTAAAAAACGTGAATAACTAAAAAATAATGCAATTTTCTCAAAAACGTCAGGTTCAGGTTTTTTTTGCAAAAACCTAAACCGCAGTTTTCTTATAATTACTTTGGTCATGAAGTTTAACCAAATTCCTTAGATCCATTTTCGAGAAAATCCAAAATTTTCTCCTCGTCAAAATTTTCTTTTACACGAAACCAATACTTGCCCTGTCGAGTAAATAAAATTTATGCACAGAAAATACTAAACAATTTCAAAATTAATTTTTTTTCATTGATGGTTTGAAGTTTTTTTTTTTGACAGCAAATTATTTAAATTTGTGCAAATTCGCAAGAAATTTCACGTTACCAAACAGACCTATTGAGGGGAAGAAAAATATTTTTCAACTATTCTTCCACTTTCGTACTACATTCAGTCGATTGTCAAATGTATACCAACATTTTTTGAAAATTTTGGTTTTTAATAAAGAAAATTAAAAAAACGGAATCAATTTTGTCTGTATACCAACTTTCAAGATCCTATATATTTAGTTTCTCTTAAGTACCAATTCATATAATATGTATAGGTATCTTGATAGTCTTTTAAGAAATTTCAATAATAAATAAAAATGCATTGATTTTTAGTGATTCCAAAGCATAAAATCTCTCCAACTATTGAATTATTCATCAACATCGAGACAATCTCAAATTGAAAACAAAACTAAACACCCCTCATGATGATGGTGTGTGCTTCATTACAATTCATTGAAGACACACTTTAGTAGAAGATATATCCGAAGCTAATTATAATAATTTATTTGTCCACCCAATAAGTAAAGAGTGTCTTGTGAGCGTTGTTGCTTTAGGTGACCATGTTTTATTTTAAAGGAAAATAATAGATGAACCATTAATTTAAAAAAAAACACCTTGTTATTCAAAAGAAATTTGAATCTTCTAAGATTCTAATTTTTATATTACAAAAAATTAAGCGCGTTCGATTGATTTATGTATGTATGATAGTTGAATGTTAATCTTTCTAATTGAAGCAACTGTCTTTTTAATATCTTGAACATTCAATGTGAATCCCATTCGAACCAATGGGGTCATGGTCGAACGCATCTTAAAACCGCCGGAGGACATCTGATTAAGTTAAGGGATTGTACATGACATATGAGATCTACATATTTGGTAACGTAAAATTTCTTGCAAATTTGCACAAATTTTTCAAAATTTTCTGTGAAAACCCATGGAAAAAAATAAATAAATTGGGTGGCGCGACATCTCGTGTAGTACCAGGGCCATAGCGACTTACAACTCTCAACGATTCCTGTTTGCGTGTTATTGGCGGGAATTGACCTTCAATTTTCTGCCGAACCCATCGGATAAGGTGAGAAGCACTTTTTAATGGCAAGAAATACTCTTAGAGGATTTGTCAATTTCTAGTAAGAGACAGCATAGTCCGTAAAAAATATTTCTGTTGTGTGACATACCTATAGGCTGAGAATCGAACCCAAGATCTTTGGCGTGACAATCCTATCCTATACGCATCTAACCATTACGCCACGAGCTACTACAAAAACTGGAAAACTTGGTGAAAATTTAAGTTACCAAACAGACATAATGTAATGCCTTGTGATTGCGCTCAGTGTTTTATTTGTAAAAAATCTAATCAATTTTTTTTTTTTAATTATTTTAGTAGTTTTCAAGCTAAACAACAGATGGTCACCGTAATTCTACTCCTATGAATTTTTGCGCCAAATGGCCGAGGAAACAAGTGGATAATTTATACAGAAAGGTTATAGCTATTTCTTTACGGAAAATCTAAATCATTTTAAGAAAAGAACAACAGATGGTTTAAAACATAGCAACAACGAAATAAACATATATACGGCAGAAGTTAAAAACATTCATACACACATACATACATAATCCCTTTTAAATTCTAACTTTCTCAATAGAATATTTTATGCTGGGAGTGTAAACTTAAAACCATCATGTATTTTTTCCGTTATCAGCGTAAGGTAGGTTTAGCTAATGTAACCGTGTCACCAATACCACCCGTCAATTGAGTGCCAATTGAATTCGGATTCGAGTTCACGCAAATTAGCATAACGGGGAGAAAGTTGATAATAAATTATCATACATGAATGCGTCTTAGACTTTACTTCATAGACTCACTATATGTATACCTATACCCATTGAATGAAATGGGAGAAATAAATTAATTGAAAGATATCAAAACATCGCAAAAATATCATAGTGAAATTAAATCAAAGCAGTTTATAGATGCGAAAAAGTGATTCGAGTCATATAAAAGTGAAAGGTATTATTATAATATACATAATTACATATGTATAGACTTGCATGTTGCCATTTAGACAATCATTGTAAAGCTGGCCCGTCTGGGCTTTTACTTCATGTTACTGCTTTTGCTATAAAAGAGTCTAGGTTGCAGATTTAGGAGAATCATCTCGCCCTTGATCTTGTTTTCAACATATTCTTGCCAGAATAAAATAAACTACAAAAATATTTTACCAAAAAACATTTTTTTTATAAATCGTACTTTTTGGACCAGACCAGGTACCAGACAAGACATCATAACCTTCGTCTATATTTACCCACACGTCATGTAAACCGTCAAGTTGATTTGAGCGCACAGTACCTACACCTATATTAAAAGTAAATAATATAACCGTTCTTTTACTTCCCAGAACTGCCCATTTCTACCATTTTTAGTCCAAAGAGTGTCAAAGTTCATATAAAAATAAAACTGGTGGGAACTGCCAGTTTTGGGCAAGTGAAACGAACATGACTACCTGATATCATTAGCATTTTCATTTTTGTTCAGTTCTGCGACTTTGTGAAAATTGAATGAAAATGGCGGATTTCTTCACATCTGTCAAATGTCAATATTCGTTGTTGTTTCTACAAATGTGGTGTTTAGTTTTTCAGGGCACTCGAACCGCCATTTTAATTTCACTTTGAATTTTGATATCCTGCTCAGTATAATTACCTTAAATTTGTGTAATATGGATTTGTGCTAAATTTAATTTCTACTATAACAAGGTAGGGTAGGGTGGGGCTAGTTGAACCATTTTAGTTGAAGTCTCATAACTATCAAACTGCCCATAGTACAACTATGGAGTTAGTATTAAAAGACAGACTTGACTTTTGGCTTCTAAATGGAATCTGAAAAACGTCCAAACGGCCCAACTTGCCCCTATAGCGGGCAAAAACATGTTAAATAAAACTTTAAAAATAAATATAAAAGAAATAAACTAAGGTTTAAAATAAGTTTGGAATTGTAATCGCTGTTGTAAGCATATACAAAGAGGACCCATCTCCGGCTACTGTAAAGTTTGTATGAGCCCGCACTTTCTGCAAGTATGGTACTGTACGCACACGCCTCACCCGGAAATCTTTCAGTGAATGATTCTATCTACATTATTTTATTTTTGTAACAAAAACCACCTGGTCCAACTAACCCCACACCTGGTTTATTGAAATTCATTCGTAAAATTATAAAATTTCCCATCGGAATTGGCTTCTGAATCAAGTGAAAAATTACACTTTCGTTGAGACAATTAAACCTTCATTAAACAATGAATACTTATTAAATACAGTTTTTTTTATTTTAAGGAATTTCATTACATTTCGCCATTTTCAGTGTAAGAGCGCTTAAATGCAATAATGCATGGCGTTTTTATAATTATATCTGAGGAAATAAGTTATATGAAAGCATAATTTCATTCTTTAATTTTTATTATTACGAGCATTTTGTCTATATATACGTCCTATAAGAACAAAATAAAAAAAAAACAACAATGTGTACATTTTAATATATAGATATCGCTTATTCGCAAGAACAATAACAGCAACATAACAAATTCTCTATTTCAAAATGAATGCGGTTGAAATTTTGACAAAAAGAGCTTTTGGGAAACGACAGTAGTTCTGCAACAAATAAAACGCTTGTGTGTGAAATGGACAGACATCGATGTATGATTTTTGATAAAATAAGGAGCAGAATTTTGCTAATTTTATGCAATAATCGCACATCCCAAAAACTGAATATTTTGAATTAAGTATTATACTTAGTTCAAAATCGTCAATTTCTGAGATGTACCATACCTTCAGCTATATATGTATGTATGATCGGTATATTAGGTGTGTTTTATTCATTGCTGCATAGCCAGCTCAGCACAAGACTGAATAAAACGATTCCTCACTCCATACGTTCATTTCAAAGTTCTATATCGCCAGCACAGCCATCTTTTTTTTTTACTGACTTATTTTTCGCCAGCAATCAAATTGTTTTTGTTTGCTAAGGGAAATTTTGCTGCGCTGGCTATACAGCAATGAATAAAACACCTATTATATTTAATGGACATTGAAATGCATTTTAACTAATTCTGACTCAATTATATTATTAAATATTAAAATTGGCGATTTGGTCTTATCCCAAAACTTCTGCCCCTACAACAAAATAAAAACAGTTACATCACTGAATTAAATATATTAGCTTAAACCAGTTAAATATCCATCAGCTGATGTGTATCAAAATTCATAAGCAGTATGCTTGCCCCTGCGGGCTAAATGCTGAACTAAATTGTGTGGCCATGGTCATTGGATCACAGAATGATTACATAAAAGCTGGCATGTGCCATCATCGGCACATATATATACTGTCACAGTTAGCGGAAATAATATCAACAATTAAATCGAAACGCCGCCACCGCTGTTCGTTAAGCATTATTATTCGGTTGGTCAGTGGTCATATCATAACACAGAAGCTCTACACACACTTTGAAAATTACGCGTTCGTAAGTATATGTTAAATAATATGCGTGTTCCGTTGAGTCAACACTTAATTACCTTGTCGTTCAAAAAAAAAAAAAAACAAAAATAATTTTCGGCTTCAATAGTTTGTGGTTTCATAAAGAAATACATAGGTTTAAGACGTTGGTCTTTTACGGATCAAAACTATGATGAATTAAAGTCCAGTCCAAAGGTGGTATATCATTGTGGCCCTTAGCAAAGTAGAAAAATTACCGCACATAAGTAGATATTTGCTAACATTGACGTGACGTTGCGTCACGCAACAACAAAAAGTTTGAAAATAAGTTTTGCTTCAATAAACCCAACCGCCATGGTTTGGAAACAGGTGTATATCTTATTGTTTATTTTGATTGAATATTATTTTATTGAATTGCACCTAAAAAAATATTTAAAATTATAGGTAGTTGGTTGTTGATCAAAATAAATTAAACAATCCATTCAAAACATGTAAGGCATGAACTTTTGGCTGAGTGCAAATTGTAAGGTGTAATAAGTTCGAGACCATAATTTTTTGAAGGTCTGACTGAGAAATTAAAGCTATGGGCAGATATGAAGAAACAAAAAGTTTGCTTGGGACCAAGATTGAGAAACAACATAAAAACGAAACAATAGATAGCTTAAGCTATAATCGAGGTGTGTTAAATGAAACTGAACAAGATGATGGGAAAGAAAAGAAAAGATATGAAAAGCTAAATTGGGTGGTCAGCAAATCCTATACATCTTGAAGTTGTCTATCAGTTTATAGTTAAGCCACAATATGTCACGTATAGTGGATGATCACTTAGGTGGAGAGTGATGGCAAAACTTTTTTTTGAATTTGGATTTTCAAATCCATTTTGAACACTCAACCTTAATTTTTAAATGTCGTCAGTTAGTCCAGTCAATGAATCGAAAAAAAATAGCTAAATTCTAAATAACGGTTTTTGAAATAAACCAATCAGAAGAGTTAAGGGTTTTACTTTTCTATGTAGATGGGCGACTTAATTCCAAAATTGTGCATTTTGTGATAAAAGCACCATTTTTTTGTTGTTGTTGGTACATTCTATGGACATTATTTTAAGATATCGGTCCACTCTATTTGTCCACCCCTTTAGGTGGGAGGGGCAATTTAAATTTTTTTTTTTTTCTAAAATATAAAATGAATATAAAAACACAACGGCAACACTTACAATATTATGTTATAGCTAACCTTAAGGCCAGATATTCATTCTTTTTGTATGTTTCTAAACAAAGTTACTTTAGTGCTTAGTTTTTGAATAAATGATTTTTGAACTCAAAATTTTAAAAATAAAATTTGAAAAAAAAAATTATACCTAATAATTTTTTTTTCAAAATTTTTCGTTATTAAGTACTAATTTGGGTTAAAATTTTTAATACTCTTAATATGTTTCAGTCGAACTCTAAAAACCAGATGGTCGTAAGTCTTTTAGTTTTTGAGAAAATTGAAAATTACGAAAATTATTATTATTTTTTTTTTTTAATTTTATTTTTAAAATTTTGAGTTTAAAAATCATTTATTCAAAAACTAAGCGCTAAAATAACTTTATAAAACCCTTAACTCTTCTGATTGGTTTATTTCAAAAACCGTTATTTGTAAGAACAAAGTATGTTCTATGTTTTTCCAGGAAATATTCCAAGCTACAAATTAGTCTTTAACACTTTTCTTGTATAACTTACCATTTAGGAGTTATTCTTGAAAAACCATTTTGGGGGGCCTTCAACCCCCCGTAAAATTGTTAGCGGCATTCATATCGATGGGGACTTTTGACAATTTCTTAAGAACACAATGAGGAAGCTATATACCAAAATCCAGCTTTCCGGCGATTTTTTCCGAGTCAAATGCTTCATTGACTGGACCAAGTATAGTGTAAAGAAAAAAGAAAACGGGTGTATACAAATAAAAAAAAAAAAAAACAAAGGGAAAAAAGAGTTTGGTATATAACGTTATGTCACTGAGATCCTGCAGGTTTGTTTTATTTTCATGATTTGATCTGGATTGGATCTGGAGGAAAATAAAACATTATTTTTTTTGACATTACAGATACGGACTTAAATCATATTCGCTGGAGCCGTTTTCGATACAATTTATAAGAACCAAAAGCATTGAAGTAAACCGGTCAACCCGTTAAAACTTCATAGCTCGATACCACTGTATATTGAGTTATAGCTCGATATCAAATGGACAGGCTCAAAAAACGTAAAGATGGACTCTGTAACAAAAACTGCTTTTTTAGACTTCTTCATAATTAAAATCTCGATTTTTTGCATACAAAATCAATACTTTTCCTATGAGCAAATGATAACATGTGATTTTAAGTTATTGAGCTCTTTTGTACCATCTGAAATGTTCGACATTAAATAAGCCAGTAAAGCGTATCAAGGTGTTAAAACTACTTAAAATGTCTACACTACACTCTTCAATGACGCATCAACCATAGCACTTCTATCGATCGAAAAGTATGAATTGTAGATATGTACATATATTCCCAATTAAAAAGTCTCTATCTCAAAGTGTATCAATTCTAATCTTCTTTTCTCAAAAATTAAATCCCCTGATTGAATTGAAATTATAATGGCAACATTTCCGGAATTTCACTTAGACAGGTCGTGACCGCCTTAAAAATTAAGTAGAAAGTAATTCTATTGAAAACAAAAACTTATCATGCGAATTTTCACAAATTGACACAATGGCACCGTACAAATATTATTGGGTAGGCACTGATCTTTAATTTATAAACCGACTCGAATTTTGAATCGGAATGGAGACTGAAGTTAACTATATAAGGATAAACATGTTAAGGACAAAATTTATAAAGCTATACTTCACGTTTCTAAGATTTTTTAAAATTTCATATGTCAAAAATCGAACAAGCGCATACAGTAGGTATTGGACAAAAAAATTGAAAAATCCTGTAAGGCGTTATTCATATTTTAAAAATCTGAACTGGTTTCATCATAAGAAGCAAACTTCGTACAATCAACTGATTGTATTTGTCTTACGCAATCTGGATCCAGAATTATAGCTTTCATTTAATCTCATCAACTTAAATCTAAAATATTGAATTTAGAATTTTCAATGAGAGTTGCAATGAACGCTATAACTGATGACGAAAAATTAAAAATTGTGCATCTTGTCTGTGAAACTTTTTAATCTACAAACAATTAAAATGAATAGATATATAATTTACTGTAAATACCCGAATCTAATCTTTTAATTGACCCGTAAAATCAAGAGATTACCTCAGGAAATGGTATAAAATGTTGAAAAGTTCATTTTATTCTTGTTTCTGTTTTATTCAGCTTCTGATAAAATGTAACTATTTTCTTTACCATAAATACCAACCTTAAAAAATAATCTTTTTAAATTCCAAATCAAAATTTGTTGGCTTTTGCTGAATAATGCATTGTTTTGTTTTTATATTGTTTACTTTTTAATTGGCATTAATTAAAAGCGCTCATTTATTTTGAAATTGCATTCGAAAGAGATTAACGTTTTATCATTCTGTAAATACATACCTACGCTTAACAAAAATAATATCTACTTTTCAAAGTTATTTTACAAGCGAAATCAGCAACAACAAAAATACAAATAGGTTATCTAGTATCTTCCTGTTCGTTTGCAAACAAAATTCAATGCTGTTAGATTTTATTTTGAATTTTAGTAAAAAGAAGTTTAGTAAAATAAAATGTTACTTCATTCATTTCAAGACCCTGTGTATATTTTTATATTCTATTATTTGTTTAAAAAAATAACTTTTATTGTAAAATTAATTAGAAACAACCTAAAAATACATTTAATAAATGGACGAATTTCAAGCGAAAATTAAATTAATAGTTTTTAATTTTTAGGGCCCAGTTATCTATTTTATTATTTATTTCAACAATAATCATTTAAGATTTGACTGATCATTGAAATTTTAAAAATGATTTTAAGGTTCTCTCAAACCAAATAAACGAATTTTTTTTTTGACTAAAATCATAATTCAAGTCACAACACAATTTTTATTTTTGTATCAAAACATTTACTGATTTTGCTTTTTAGATGGGATTGCAGATGGGAGACATTGTTAATTCTTACGAGAAAAAATTGCGGGATATTCTTACAAATCTCGTCTGGTCTCACTGGTTTTCTGAAATTCGATGCCATTGTTGTACACCTTAACCACTTGAACGCAAAAGATGCGATGCATGGCGCCCGCCCTAAAATGTAAAAATTTAAATGCGTATACCTTATCTTGTTTATATGTGAATACAATGGATCTCCAGCCGTATCCGCAAATTCTAGGAGTTAAATAAGTTCTAATTATTTCTGTGTTCAACCGAAAATGCATATACAAACTAATGAAATGTACACACCAGTGCAGTGGTGCGTTCTTTTTCTCTTTAATGTTAACTATTGTTGACTTTTATCATTCATAAATTGGAAAAGTGTAAAATTTTGTAACACTATGATGTCATTCAGATGTCAGAGTGTTATAGGTACTTTGTAATAATGTCTAACTCACCTCGTTGATATGAATTTGAAATGTTGATCTGTCAAAAGCAGCTGAATTTGGATATGTGTTCATATCTTTTGTTTACTTTTCGTTCTTCCGATATCGAATTATTTTAATTTTTGCATTTCTTTTCAACATTATTTGTTTGTCAATTTTAAGTTATGCAATTGTTTTCAGTTTTTTTCTGATGAATGTTGCTTTTCTTTTTATACTTTCAATTTTATTTCGGTAGAATTAATTTGTGTTCCTTATGAATGGAAAAAAATTCTATAAATTTCGTTTATAATCCGATTTTGTACAAAAATTAAGTTAATGTGAATTTAATTGAAATATTGTTGATATGACGTATTTAAGTGATCATAATATTTTTTTTAATAAATTTAATAAAAAATTCTTTTTTAATTATTCATTCTTAATGAATTTCGTATTTTTTTAACCCCTTTCAATACCTTTAAGCCTAGTACGTAGCTGAAGCGAAACGAAAATTTTCTCTGGTCTCCAAATCGATAACGAAAACGTAAACAAAACGACTACGGAACAAATAAATGTCACTAATTGTAAAAAAAAATCACAGAAGCCTTTGCATGTAATCAAAGAAACAACAAATAAAAATACAAATAAAAACTCGAATGTCACTTTTCCGCATACAATTATTAATGGTTCGCGCAATTAATTCAGTGCGAAAAATAGTGGAAACTTCTCCAAATAATCTGCTACAGTTATCAATTTCGCTCGTTGAACAGCGTACTGCAGAACAAAAATGAAAACGAAATTTTTCGTTTATGATTTCGTTGCTTCAATTTTTGTATGGAAATTTTCGTTTCGCTTCAGCTGCGTACTATACTTTAACATTGATCGTTCCTAAATGAAATGTTACACAGTGTAAGTTGTAACACTTTTAATAATGACATATTAATTTTTTTTTTGACACATCGACAATAGTTAACATTTTATAGAAAAAGAAAGCATCACAGTTCAATTTTGAGTGTTTGTGTAAATTGTATGTACACACTCCTAACTGATTTCTTAGTAGTAGGTACTCATGAAGGGCAAACAAAAAGACGCGAAGTTTGTCTTATAAGTCTTGGTCGCCGAAAAAAAATAAATGAGTATGTAAAGTTACAAATTTTAGGTTAAAGTCGAGCGAATTTTCTACTTCCCGGTTTTTTAAATGTTCGATATTGTGGCTTGTAATCTATAACTCTGATGATGTTGATTAAACTTTGTACAAATTAAGTCCAAGTTGATTGTGATAAAAATGTGGTTTAGGTTTGAACTTCGTACAAATAATGCCCAAGTTGATTGTGATAAAAATGTGGTTTAGGTTTAAACTTCGTACAAATAATGTACTAGTTGTTTATGATAAAAATTCTGTTTAAACTTAAACAGCATTTTTATGACCACAATCTACTTGGGCATTATTTGTAAGAGGTTTAATCAAAATCTTCAGACTGGTTTTTGAAAACCATTAAAAATTTGTCAACTATGTCATTTTATTAGGCAACTCTAATGCTTATTTGCCTTATTTATATAATTTATTTTCAAATATAATGTCAAAGATGTGCGATTAAATAAATATTATGTGTTTTTTTTCAACAAAAATAAAACTTTAACTATCTATTCTAATTATAAGATATCATATCCCGCATACGTTAATTTATTAACCAAATTCATCAACTATTATTTTCTTTTTATATATTTAATAAAGCAAATTAGATCGCAAACAATATTATAGTGCAATTTTATTGCATGTCTAATCTTAATTATAGCCAACTTCTTTTAGATTAAAAATATTTTTATCTAAATCATATCGTATGACAGCTCATATACTGTTGTGTGAATATTGTATTCTAATGCAAAATAAAGTAAGTACCTAGTACCTACCCTATTAAATTATTTTAATCTCACATTTGCATCGTAAGTGTTTTCAATTATTTTAATGTAGGCAACATGAATTGTTGGCAAATAAATAATTGAAAAGACAACAATGAAATTTAGTTATTATTGCTTCTTTTTTTTTTGGTTTTCAAAAATTATTACAAAATTTAAAAAAATGAAATATTACCTTCATCTAGTATATATGTATATGATACTGCATATACCATTATTATTATAATGAGGTGCTAGACCAACCACATTAAATAATTGTATTTTTAAAATATACATTTTAAGCAATAATTGAAAGTTGCATGTTGTTTTCAATTTTGTAAAACAATCGATAAACTGATATAGAAAATACTACAGCTTCTTCATTTAAAATTCTACAACATGAATTAAAATGCTATTTTTTTCATTCTTAAGTTTATTGACTTAAACCAATAATTGTTTAAGAAATATTATTACAAAGATATTTTTGATTAACAACTAGAAGTTAGTGTTATAAAAATGCGTGTGTTTTATATGAGGGAATCCAAGTCCTAATGGTAAAATATGGTATATATTCCGCTTTTACGACTGAATTCCACACGATTATTGATTGAGGTATTGGGGTATTAAGGAAGTAGTTTAGGCCGAAATTTAAAGAGATCACAATAGAGCGTATTCCTTTACTTCGAAACTCGGTGCATTTCTCTCCAATTTCTACACAAAAGTCTGTCAAAGTTCATATAAAAAAAAATAATATGTGTATAGATTCACATAAAGTAAAACAACACACCTATAATATTTTGTCGTCCCAAATTCGAAGAACTAGGAATTGAATATGAAAAGCTTAGGGAACTCTCATCGGCGAAACAGTTAAGTGCACTAGAAGTTTTAGACAAAGGATCCTTTATGAAGATGAGAATCAAAGTCGGACATAAAAAGAATTTATATATATTGTTAACTTCGGACTTAAACCTATCAAACCAAAACATCTTTAAATAGTCAGAAATGTAATTAGGAACTTATCTAATGAAAGAATCACTCATCGATATCAAAAGCACGTGTTTTCACTTTAACGATATTTAAAAACTGACCGAACTTTAAAAAAATATGAAAAAACAATTAAAAATAAAATAACAATAAAAAAAAACTGGCATTTGATTTAAAGTATTATTTGGTTGGTATATATATGTATATATGTATATACGAGTATGTATACAGTCATTCGTATATACATGTATTACTTATGTATCTATATTCATTTGTGGCTAAGAATTCCTCGCAAGCAAATGAACTTTTAAAATATTTTTGATAGTCGACCAACCATTGAATTGTCCATTTAAAAATTTCTATTAATTCCCCTTATGACAGCGAGAAAACGGCACTGATTAGTATTACCTGAGAAGTCATTCTGTAATTTTCACAACAATAATCGTGAAAACAATAATAATTATCGTTTAAGTGATCACCAATATAATTTGCTTTATACGTATGTAACTTAACCACTGACGTCATTACTTAAAAAATGAAATTTTAAACTCTGTTTCAAATGTCACAATAATTATAATTTGCGTGATTGATTTTTTTGTGTTTTGTGCGGAAAAAATTTCGAAAATTGAAAAATGTAAGTTATTGCCCGACAACCGAGATGGAGCACCCCAAGGATATCTTAATCAACCGAATTTTTAAATTTAGCTTTCATAATAATATAATTAGCCAGTTCACGTTTCTGAGATCTCACTGAGCAAACGTCTGTCAGCTCCACTGAGGAGAAGGAGAAACCTGAACAAAATTTCTCCTTTAGAAGTCAAAAGCACTCTCCATCTCGCTTTTATAAATTGATCAACTGCGACAAAAAATAATTGAGCAAACGAATCAAAAAAATTTCAGTCTCAGCTTTTTGACAGCAAAAGTGAGGAATCTCACTGAGGAATTACGTCAGATTTCTGAGATTGCTGAGATCTCAAGAAACCTGAACTTGAAAAATATATTTTTTTTTTAATCTTAAGTCAATGTATAAGGTTAGGTCGCCTATGTGCAAACAAAATTATAGTGTTTCCATTTTGTGTTTTTTGTAAACCTTTATGACAAAACAACTGATGCAAGAAAAACCCAAAGTATCTGAACATTTTGGGATAAGGTGGATTGCCTATCCGATAGTATTATCTGATATTTTTGTAAATTAATACAAATGCATTTGTATTATGTAATTATATACATATTTATATTATATGGGTTTGTTACAAAAACTCAATTTGGAACATTAATTAATTTAATAGTGTCCCTACGTCATATGGGTTGAAAGAGATAAAGGATTTGATTTGCATCTTAATTGTCGTGGCATTCGCTATATTTGCATTTTTTTAATCACTTTCACTTTAAACTTTACAACTGGTAGGTGTGGCACATACAGTGTTTTAAAATATACCCATTCAAATAATATTTGGTCATTAAGTCTATTTCCGATTAAAATTAAATTAAATTAAATTAAATCCAAGAAAACTAATTAATACACTCTTACTAAATTTGAACTTCCAACTTTAATGCGCTTGTTATTATTTTTGTTAACAAAGCATAATTTAAATATTTCTTTGATCAAGTGAATAAATAAAAAATTTATGCAACTTTCGAGATAATCATTTAGGTGTGGTTGTTAATACACACATACATACATAATATTCATGAAGTACATCCGAATTAAATATTCTTTTATTAAAAGATTATAATGTGCCATTCGCGGATCCGGGATTTAGCTAAAGAGGATCTTCCACGTTTGGGCCAAAAGGCAAATTGCAAAAAATTTAAAAATAGTACAAAAAAATATTTTTTTTTTCTAAAAAAACGCTCCAATCGTTTTTTATTTGTTTCTAAATTTTTCGTTCATGATTTCGTTGTGTCATTTTCTTTTGGTATTAAGCCTAGTACGTTGTTGATGCGAAACGAAAAATCCATCCAGTGCAAAAATGACACAACAAAATAATAAATGAAAAATTTAGTTTTGCAGTAGGTACCTACTCTGTTCGACGTGCGAAATTGATAATTGAAGCAGATTATTTGAAGAAGGAAACGACGTGACATTTGAGTTTTGTGTTTATATTTGTTGTTTCTTTCTTACTTATTATGCGCACTTTATTTTACAATAAGAGTATTCATGCAACGTCGAAAAACCATCGTTAAGGTCGGAAAGTTTACGACATCGTGAGCGAATTGTCAAAATTAGTTTGGGCAATCTTTTCCAACAAACCCTAAACTTTCCGACAAGAATTTGTGTCGTTTTAATGAAAATTGTAAACGTGCTTAATTTTGTTAAATGGTATATTAGGCGTGTTTTTTTGCAAGCCCGGGGGGAATTGGTTGAAAAAAACGACAGCGGGGATTAGCGATGCCATGACAGTAAAAAACATGGAGTTTTCATACAAACTATCGATAACATGTATGTAATTCATGCCGGTAACACATTTTTTCGGTGCGCTTAAGTTAAACCCCGAGAATTCTCCGGGATTAGTTGTTGTTGTATTTAACATGTTAATTGTTTAGCACCGACGTCGTTTTTTTCATCCAATTCCCCCCGGGCTTGCAAAAAAACACGGCTATTATAACATTATGACTGAATCAGGTTTATCATAAAAATTTATACATCAAACTATGCGACGTTCATGAAACATGTGTCGGGAACTTTACAATTTTAAGACGTCAGAAGTTTCCGAAGTTATGTACTCATGAATATCACCTTTAATGATTTTGGGGATAGCAAGAAAAATTCCAACAAAATGATATATGTTCATCAATATTCTCAGCAAAAGCAAAAAGATTTTACTATTTCTAGAACGAATAAACCATATTCATGCCAGGATAAGGCAATGAGATTCCCCCCATTGCTCCTTGGATCCGCACATGGTATCTGCACTTTGTAAGTTCTTATGAACGCTCATTTGTATGGGGTAGATATATATGTATGTACATATGTATGTAAATACAAAAAAAAATTAAGACAAAATTATAATGAATTTTTTGGTTTTCCTTTTTTTTTTTTTTTTTAATTGACAGATAAATTCGAAGTAAACTTTTACTCGAAACCCCACCATCATACAAGGTAACCCAAATTGACCTTTCTGTTAATTTTTTGTACTCTGAAATTAATGACTGATAACAAAAGAGAATGTGCATCTAATAATAAAACTGAATATTTAAATTATCGTATACGTTACATACCTACATTTTTATAGACGTACGACTCTATGCTGATAAGAGAAATAATTGTGATTATAAAAATAAAAACATTAAAAAGAAAGCCCCTTGATGACAGATTATAAAAGTACATATAACAAATTAGCAAACTCACAAAATAACTTAATAAAAAAAACTATTCAAAACAAGTTTAACAACCCGTATAACAACTTGTGGATTTGTATATTGACAAGCTATGGGAATGAATTGTTTTCATCTTAATCGTCATATGGATATCATTTATAGCTTAATATATGTATACATACAAAAGAGTAAGGCTGTAGTTGTATGTTATTCTAAGCACTGTCAAAGTTTAAAGGTAAGAAAATATAAACAATTTTTTAATGTGAAGCTTTATGGTGGATTTACATTCATCTTCATGTGAGTTCAGCAATAAAGAAAGGATACGCAACATATAAAATTTACATTTGTTGAATAGAGAGAGAAGACCAAAATGCAAAGATTTTCGTGAATGCATATTATAGGAAGTGTCATAATGCATATATATAGACGAACCTGTTCATATTCGTAAAGGTACTCTTTCACACATTCGTATTTTTGGCATGAACGTGTCCCGCTCTACCTTTCTTGATATTTGCAGATGAAGATGCATGTAAATCAACCATTAGCTGTATATATTAGGAAACGTATTATCATAGTAAAGTAGTAGTTGAACCAATTTTACTACAGTTACAAGTTAAAATTATATTTCAGTTTGTCATATCGTTCTATTTAACCAAATAAAAAGTTAGGTACAGGTAAGTTGGCTGAGAGCGTCACAATGTCTATAACTGGTGGAAATTCCATTTGACTTGTCTGAACTCTGAAATGATTATTATGAATAAAGGGAAGATACGAGTTGTAGAGTGAACCAGTACATGGAGTAAAATCTTTGTTGTTACATAAAGAAAAATGAGAAAATCATTAATAAGATCTGTTAGGATTTGATATAGAAGTTATTATTTTCTGATTTCAGTGGTTCATTAATAGTATAATGATAGTTGTGTTTTATTATGGAAGCTCAATTTTTTTTTCTGCGATGGAGTCGCTAATCGCCGATTTTGCTTTTTTGTTCCCAATTATTCTCTCCTGGATTGGAGAAAAACACACCTTTAGTTGACAGCTGAGTTAACAACCAAATTGAGTCGTGTATGGTCTGCTTTAGTGATAAGTCATGTACACAATTTTTGTGTTGGCAAATCGTGTCCCCTTCTCCAAGAGGAAACAAGTTGCTGGAGATTTTATTAACGATTTCTTTTAATTTTTCTGTAGCTTTCACACGAGGAAACAAAATCGTAGAAATTTTCAGTAGTTTCCTTTTAAAGTACATATGTACCTTGGTTGAAGACATACTATGTGTGTGTACTGTGAAGAGGAATGTCAACAAAATTTCGTTGGCCAGCAATATTTCGTTCATTCCTCTTACTTCCTACCCTTCTCACCTAAAAACTGAAAGTTGATGGAAACTCAGTTTCCTCGTGTGAAAGGGAACATAGTATCAAGTTGGAGTTTGTATTAAGGGGCCGACCCATAGAATCCGTCGCTTCCGTTGCGGCAACGGATCCGTTATATATTATATTTGTGACATTGACAGATGAAACGTATAGGGATGACCCAATGAATCCGTTGCGTTTTTTTTGACATCTTAAATTTGTACGAATCTAAAAAACCAAATTTTCGGAAATTACTAGGCTCACTATAATTATTTATTTGTGTTTTTGTCATAAAAATTCGCAGAATACCATTATATCTTTTCTTTACAAAGTAAGAAGATTACGAGTAAACAAGGGCGAACAAACAAGCACATAAAACACATCATAACGAGTTCATAATACAAATTACAATAGAACACATAATGTATTCCAGACAACAAGCCTATTATTGACAACTGATGTCAACAGACTTGCCGGAAAGAAAAGTTAAAAGTTGAACTACTTTTTGCGTAGCGTCCGGCAGCGCATGCGCTGCCTATGGGTCGCTTCTCATAAGAACGTGTGTATTTAATAGAGCTGTCAGTTGTTTACGAACTTTACGTGCGTCGACGCAATGGAAGTGACGGATTCTATGGGACGCTCCTTAAGCTCTCTTTGACAAACGTCTGATAAAATAATGAACAAAAAAACAAAACAACCAAAAGTAATGACACAGAAATTTGCAGTAGGTATAAAAAACTTATTGTGTCTTACTAATAAAATCTCAATTCCATGAAACACTTCAAAATACATATGTATCTAAATATAAATTGATCTTGCATAACAAACGTATGTACATATGTATCTTAAAAGTAAAAAATAAAAGGCCGATTCATTTCCACTCTTTTAGATTAAAACCTAAAACAGTGGAAATGATTTGTGTTAAAATTTTCAATGCGAAAATGTCAGAAATATTTTATCGTTGTTTGAGCGACAAAAACAAATTCAAAAATATTTCTAAAACAATAACAGGAATGTTATTAAGAGCACAAGAACACTTCAAAGTTATGCCTATTTGTATATCTTGTGCCAATTATACCAAAAATTCTCTAAAGTTGAGTCTCTCATCTCAAAACTTACCAGGTCTTTGGAATTCAAACCGGATTGGAAGTATTAGGCGTGTTTTTTTGCAAGCCCGGGGGGAATTGGTTTAAAAAAACGACAGCGGGAATTAGCGACGCCATGACAGTAAAAAACATGGAGTTTTCATACAAACTATCGATAACATGTATGTAATTCATGCCGGTAACACAGTTTTTCGGTGCGCTTAAGTTAAGTCCCGAGAATTCTCTGGGATTAGTTGTTGTTGCATTTAACATGTTAATTGTTTAGCACCGACGTCGTTTTTTTCATCCAATTCCCCCCGGGCTTGCAAAAAAACTCGGCTATTATAGACTTTTCGACTGGCTATCTGGAACAACAATTCGTTACATGTGAACGCTTCTGATATCGATATCTAAAATCAAATTCAGAAGCATTCTTACTTATTTTCAAAACAGAATAAATTTTGTTATTTATTCAAAGTGATAGATTAACAATCTTACATAAAAAAAAGGTTATAATGTGACAATGACAGTTCAGGTTTTAAAGAACTAAATACTACCTGCTATAAAATTATGTTTAGCACGTTCTCGTATAAAATTATAACCCTTAAGGCATCGAGAAATGGATTTCTGTACAATATTTATTTGCGGTAAGCATACTAATTTGTATAAAAATAAAAATTTGCAATTACATATTTTAATTTTTTTTTTTTAATTAATAATACCGTATAAGTAATACTGTATAGGTACAAAATTAATCAAGATGACTTCATTGTTAAGAAATCGAAGTTACTCAACCGAATTCGAAATATTTTGAAAGTCTTTTTTTTTATTGACTTATTGAGTAAATATTCAATTTATAAAAAATATAATAAATATAGTTATACAGGCCTTCCACCAGGCAATAAATTGTTAATATCAAGCATTGCACATGTATTATTGATCGTGTAATGGATGTATTGCGCAATTATTGCGGATAACTTAATATTATATTGAAGGATATTAAAAACAATTTAATATTTATCGAAGCAAGCTATACAATAAAACCATGCCGAATATGGAATGTAAGGAAAATATTTGTTTGTTGAATGGAAATGCGGTCCAGTGATTCACAGATTATCTAGTCGTTAGTCTTGAATATGGCAAAATTGAGTCTGAATTCAGCTGTCAGAATCTATAATCAAGGTTATAATGTATTTTTACATGAAGATCTTATTGCTAGTTAACTGAAAAACACGCGCTTCAGCCCAATGATCCATTGATATTTGATACTGGCGTCTGGCAGCATTTCCACCCAAGGAGTAAAATTTCGGAGCAGATTTGGAATAAAAGTGAAGTAAAATTTTCCGGATTAGATTTTTGAAAATCTAAAAAAAACTAAGCTTAAAAAAAATTTTTTTTTTTAAATAAAAATTACAATAAACAACATAAATTGCTTATGTCATAGATTCAGAATTAAATACCTTAAAACTGTCTTTTAATAAATTTATAATAATAAATAAATAAAAATTGGCCTTGTGCCAAATAAAGTACCAGAACAAGGAAATCTATTACATTTTACTTCGACAACTCATAAACACACAACTGTTTGTAGAAAATCAATAAAAGAATTTTACTGCCGGTCGGTGGATTCTTTTTGATTTCTTTTAATATTATTATGATTATTATTTAAAAAAAAAATGTATTAATGCTCTAATTCACCACAGTACACAAATCTAAGGTAATACATATATTGCGCAGTCTTTCAAAGTTTAAAGTGTCAAAAAATTAAAAATGGCTGTTCGAGTGCCCTCAGGAACTCAGCACGCATCATTAGAAACAACAACAAAATATTGAAATTAGACAAGTAAAGGGACACTGGATCCACCATTTTACTACCATAATACCTCTATTTTGACAGATGCGCAGAACTGAACAAAAATTAAAACGCTAATGATATTACCTTTAATATGTGTACTGTGTTAATTCACAAACTAATACTCAGTGTAGCAGAGAGTAGTATGCTGTACAGTGAAAAAGAAAAAATTCTATGTTTTAGTACTTTTGATGTCATTAATATCAGCAGTTTACCCTAAACTTCTAGCCACGTTTTATATAAAAATATATACAAAAGTGCATATTTTAACTGCCGTCTAATCCAAATAAACCTGCATGACTGTTGAGCAAGCAGTGATTTCGTTGCGGGAATCTTGAAAATTAATTTTAATTACTCTCATACTTTTTGAATTAGTTGCTGCCTTATTAAAACACTAATCATCAACAGTAACAATAACAACAACAAAATTAATATCAATAAAGTATTCATTGCACTTGTAAACATGCGGCCTAGAAATTGTAAATAGGAATTTCGGATCACGTATATAGTGGAAGTTCCATTATACTTGGAAATATTATGAACGTTATGCTTCCGATGGAATAATAATATTATCACAATATTTTTAGCAGTAATAATATTTTAACAATATCCTTGAGTATTTTTTGACACAATGCCAATATTGGTCAAGTGGCGCGGCCGGCGCGGCGCTCTCTGAATAAAGGAGGACGAAGTTAACACAGAGATTGTGAATATACATTATATTAAGTATGTATCTATATATAGCTTTTTTGTCTTTGTTTTGTCTGCTTAAACAATTTATTTAATTGTATACTTTATGTATTTGAGCTTTGTATCAAGTGTCAAAGGCTTCGTTGTATATACTTGGTAGTTGTTGCTTTCCTGTTTGTTTTGTTTAAATTTCTGTCATATGGAATGTCACAGTTGTTTTTGAGAACACGAATTTTTCTTATGCATCATTTTATCCATATAATGCAAGCATTTTTGTAATTCAAAGAATACTGTCTCATGCATTGTCTCTATATGTGCAGTATGTCATACTTGATGTTAAAGGGTTTGTTTTGTCTCGATGATGTTGGAAAGATGCTTTACGCCGAAATGAAAGTGAAAATGTTGTTAGGAAGAAAATTAGGGGAGGGCTTTAAAGTAAGTGCCTACCTACATATACTTAACCTGAATTCTTCAAGTTTAAAATATGCAACCCTATACTTATATAAATATACATATATATGTACAATATACATGTATGTACTTCAAGGATGATAATATATACTTCATGATTATGACTGGTATTTTAAACGCTGTGAGTTTGTACGTGTCCACGAAAAGGTTCAACAGGCTGATAGTAAACAGTATAGTTTTTTAAGGATGTTGTTGATGGATTTAAGAAATTTTAATTCAATAAATTTACATCCATCAGAAGTGTTTGATAATTTATGTACGTCTCCCTTTCTCTTTCAGTCATTCTATCGTATAATTAAAATGGGACAAAAATGGCTATCTTTGTTTTCATAAATCTGTTGTTTAGATTATATATTCTCATTAAACTTGATAAAAACAGTTAAATAAACAAAAAGTTCTAAACAGAATTCTTCAATTGAACGACAAAAAGTTGTACAACTCTGAAATGATAATCTTATGGCTTAAGAAACAGATATTCCAAAAAAGATCTGGAACATTTTCAGTCGCCGTATTTGTAAAAACTCATTGCAAGGTATATTTAACTTAAGACTTATGCTGTATACTACAACTTCAAAACCTTATTTGTATAAACATTTTCTATCGATTGTCTATAACTAAGACAATGCAATTGATTGTCCAAACATATTCTTAATTAGGCGCGGCCAATGAACAAGTTAAGCCAAGTTTAGTTTATTATTTTCATTCTGAAATTAACGAAATTTTCATTGAACGTATCCAAAAAATCATTTATTCATTTGAAATTGACAGATTACAGTTATGTCCAATATTTTTAGATATAAATTAGCCAATTCACGTTTCTGAGATCTTATACTGAGTAAACTTCTGTCAGCTCCACTGAGGAGAAGGAGAAACCTGAACAAAATTTCTCCTTTAGAAGTCAAAAGCACTCTCCATCTCTTTTTTATAAATTGATCAACAGCGACAAAAAATAATTGAGTAAACGAATCCAAAAAATTATAATATTTCAATTTTATTTCTTATAGATACAAATACATAAATAAATTAATCATTGTTCTATACCAGTTAAATCTTGAACTAGTAACCGTTCAAAAATACTGTAATTAATAACCACAGTATTTTTGAAGGCTTATAATCAAATACGGAAAACAATTCAGACGGCAACACATTGAAGTATCGACCTGACGGAAACGGATCATGATTGATAAAGCGGATATGCAATGCGCAGAAAGAGCCTTCTGTTGTAAAACTTGAAGTTGACGAACTTCAAATTCTATTGCAGCGCAAAATTCAAAATATGTAACTTAAAATACATACGTAAGACAACTTGAAATTTAAACCAAAAGAAATTTTTTTTTAGAAAATCTAACTTTTAAGTTTTTGACTAATTAATATCGTCACTGCAGATTATATTCATAAATGATTTTTGTATATTTTTGTTCGAATGATTCGCATTAAGTTAGACAGACGGATATACAATAAAATGTACATAGTTATTATTGGAATTTTTTTTACAAAGACGACTTCGACAAACAAAGGCTGTTTAGCGATAGGAACTGTATTAGTAATTTTGAAAAGACAAAATGAGAAACAAAAATTGAGGAAAGTTTAAAATAAAAATAGAAATTATTCCAGAGTTCGTCTACTTACGAATCACGATTTCAGGAACATCCTATTTGAATGAACAAAGTTTCTCTGTTCTCGATAGATTAACATTTTTCCAAGCTCAACAATGTTTCTGGATCGGCTTATAGTAATATTATTGATTTAGACAAATTGTTAAATAAGCTCATTTCGCATAATTCAAAGTCTGCAACAAAGCTCGGGGAGAACCAGGGCCTAGTCAAAGGTAAGGTAATATATTGCGTATTTGTTGTCAAATTTGAAAGTGTCATAAATGTATAATATACCTAAGATATAAGTTTTATATTTTATGTCTACTACCCACTCGGGTAGATCTGCGGAGGTCTGCTTGTCAATGACAATTTTAAAGTTCCGTCCATAGATTACGGTGCATATATGTATATTCATCCAAAGCAATAATTAAGGATTTAAGAATCTTTATGTGTATATGTGTATATAAAAACAAAGTATACGCTATACCCTTATATAGCAGGAATTTTCGTATGAAATCATAACAATTTGTAATTAAATCCAGCGACAAAAATATTCAAAGAAAAAGACCGCCACGAGGTTGCGGCGCTCGAAATAAACAAACATTTATTTTATATTTTATTTGATTTTTTTTTGTTACTAATTAAGAAAATAAAAGTAAAAAGTCAACAATATACAACGACCTTAATCCAAATTATTAAAATTGCAATACACAATTATTCCATTCGTAAGAAACGAACTCGACTTTATATATTATAATCATGTAAAAAGAAAAGACGAAAAGAATGATTTTACAATTCTGCCCGCTTGTAGGGACCGTTAACGGTTGTATCTAAAATTCAAAGCAGTAACAGCTTAAGTGGTTTGCTTTAAGACATGTGTATGATATGGTATTTTCGGTATAGGATTTTTGGTTTCTTTTAAATTCAAAATAAATTGCACGACTTAGTCGCACATAGGTAGTAGGTACCTACTTGCTAAAGTGACTTGAAATTTTAAAGATTTTATATTTCAAAAAATATGAATGTAGAGAAAATGTTCAAATGTTACATATTATGTACTTAGTTTAAGCTCGTAAATATTTCTAATTGTCTGATTTTAAATTTAT
This sequence comes from Epistrophe grossulariae, assembly GCA_929447395.1. NCBI lineage: Eukaryota > Metazoa > Arthropoda > Insecta > Diptera > Syrphidae > Epistrophe > Epistrophe grossulariae. The sequence continues at coordinate 32,434,207 of OV839567.1, read as the reverse complement.
TTGAAGAAATTTTTAAAAATTATTAAAACAGTTTTATAAAAAAAAGTTATTTTCTTATAATAAAATATCTTTAACATTTTCCTAAAAGAGTGTCTGCTTTCTGTGAAATAAAAATAGTTATTTGATCGGTAGGGTTAATAAAATAAATTACATAGTGGCGTAAGAAATCGCAGAGTTGTACGTCGGCAGTTATGAAGGGGTCAAATAATTGTGTATCACATTCAACGCTATCCGATTCCGATGCATTTTAGTTGTACAATTTTCACCAAAAATTCGTCAAATGTCGCTTTATTTTAAACAAAATAATGCCCATATTGAAATATTTAGTGACAACGTGCACGAGGAATTTGTTGTCACAAAAAAGCACGATCGTGCATGCCACATCGGCAACAATTTATTTCAAAATATTTGCGTCGAATATAAAATTCAAATGCGGTGTGCGCCTTTACGTTTATTTTTATTAATCTGGACGCGGCACAACACTAACACCATAAGTACAAAGGAAATAAATTTTTCGATTTGTTTGTCATTAAATTATAATTAAAAAAATCATTTTTGCAATGTGTAGTTTCACTTTAATAATTTTGTACTTAAAAGTACCTACCTATTTCCAAAATTTTAACAAAATCAGTAAATAAAATAAGGAGATAAACCAAAAGTAAGAGCAAGTAATTATTTTATCAATGAAATCGGGCCATGTTTAAAGATAAAAACTTTAATTGATTTTTTTTATTTTCAACTAACTATAAGTAAAAGTCCCCAATTTGTTCCTATTGAACTAACCTTGTTTACAATGTAAATTATATATCTCAAGTAAAAACGTAAAAACTGTAATTTTTTGTGAATACAATATTTAAAAAAAAAAACGGAGACTTATCAGTATAAAGACATTAGATTCGCATCCATATAAATTTAGTAAGTGAACAAATTTTATTTTAATTTTTTCAATAAATTTTTTTTTTCAATTTAACCTAGTTGTTTTTTAAATTTGGATGTACTCATTTAACGAAACTTGTATTTTATTCCTTTGTTAATTTTTTTTTATTTTCAATTAAATCAATAAAAATATCAGACAGAATGCAATAATTAAATAATTTATAATTTATTTATTGCAAAATTATCAATAAATACCAGACAGCCCTATAAGAAGCACCAAATCATTTTTTGTGATTTATTTTAATTTCACACTGGACAAACAAACATTGTTTACCAGATAGCTACTATATTATTTAAAAGAAAAATTATTGAAACTTACGTTATTACTGTCTGCATACCGCTTGTCATGCTACAACCTGTGAGATCTCTCGATATATAATTGTTGTTGATTTATTCAAAAGATTTGTTGACCTACGATTTAAAACAACGATTATTCACAAAACAAACACAATTAATTGGTATTTTCTTTGTTGAAAGCTGTTACTCTATTAAACAAAATAAACAAAAACACACTGCGTGAATTTTATCTGACGAAAAGAAAAATATTTACTAAGAAAATCACACAACAAGAAATCACTTGTAGATAAAAAAAAAAACAAAAAAAATATATATGTATAAAACAGGACCAACCTGTCACAATTTTTTTTAAAGGAAACAGGAAATCGAAAAAATGACACCTTAGTTTCCGTGTCCGATTTATAAATTCTCAATTAAAATGATAATGGAAAGAGTTAAGTTAACCGATAGCGAACTGTGTCGTTGTACGAATGAGACTTTCTTGACGAGCTTTCTAAAAATTATGCGTCCGTTGTTGATTGTTAGAAGAAGTGTTGAAGAAGATTTGTTGTTTCTTCCTCGAAGGTGTAAAGAGCTTGCGCTAGATCTAGTATAGTGTAGTTAGCTTGAAATGAAGAGGCAGACAGCACAATCCAATGTCGACGGTTGATACCGACGAACTGAAGTTCGAAATAATGCTGCCCAATGATTTTATATGGCTAAAGTTGAGGTTTTTTTTTGTGCTGTTTGTCAACTAGGTATGCTGTGTGGACGGAGAAGGTTTTTTGGAAACTAAAACAACAACAAAATTGTATATCCATTACACACATGAACATCAAATTTTATAATACGGAAAGTAGCGTTGAAAATTATTGTACATGTGTATTATACTGTATAGTCATTTTCTACCGGCAGTTATTTGATTCGTTGATAACAAATCAAATTCACATACTCATGACAAGTAAGACCGTCATCATGCCGATTATTGGTTGGAGATATAAATATGTATATGTATAAATATGAATGTAGTTTTCTATTATTTTGCTCAAGAATTATTCACTCCTTCTGAACATATAGCTTCTAAGTTTTTTGTAGTGCTATTGACAAATATGAATTAGATACATATTTAATAACTTCAATAATTGATTTCTAGGTGTAGGGGAAAACAAAATAATTTTTTTTACTTACGCTATAGGGGAAGTATTGGTTTCGCGTAAAAAAACTTGATAATCAAAGGCTAACCAAGATCTCGACACTTACCTTTTTAAGAGGAACAAACTCAAGTGATTCTCGTTCCTCCTCTAACTTTACTACCAATAAAGTTACAAAGATCATCCACTTTCTTCAAAATTCTAACAACCAAAAATCTTTACAAAAGGAGTTGTTAAAATATCTTGCAGAGAGTTCAGGGCGACCCAGTACGCCTCAGTACTAACATCGAAAGAATCTATGGAAATAAATAAGGTAATTTTATATATTATCTACAAATCTGCAGCCAACTGTCACACTTTTATTCGCTGTTGCCGAATCTTATGATTTATCATGATTTTTCACCCTCACCTCATGATGTTTTTTTCATAAAAATCAAGCAATTTAATATTTTTTTAAGAGCTATTTAAAATTTAAAAACAAACAAAGCGAATATTCTAAAATGACAAAGTAATAAACGACGAAGATTTCTGAAATATATATTGATAAAAACTAAACTGGCCGTCGCACAGTGGGCAGAAATCGTCGTTTTAGTGGTCAAAATTTTTTTTTTTTTTTATTTTTAAATCACATTAATTTAATTTTAATTAAGTAAAGAAATATTTCTACGTAAAATGTATGATTTTTTTTTATCTAAATATGCCGAGGTTAAGAGAAAAATAAATTCAAACGTAGAAAAACTTATAAATCGTTGTACCTATGAAGCATTTTTTGGCTTAATTTTTAATTCCTGATTTTCTTAAAAATCCTTTTGGAAAGTAATCGAATTTATTATAGCTAGTTATTCCACATATTTATCTCTTGAATACGCAGAAAAAACAAAAGTTAAGTAGAGTACCGTTTGATTTTGAAAAACCCATCTCAATTTTACCCAATTTATGAAGTTTATAGAGGCGATACAAAAATTCACAACTTTTCACAACTTAAATTTATTTACGAATTGAAAATTGAATATGTGCTCTATCGAAACTCGAAAGATTCATATCCGCATTTACGAGTTAGAGCGAAAAAACACTTTACATAGCGACTTTTTTGTATTCAAAATTTTACTTTGAGTATACTCCTAAACAAGGTTTCGGGAAAACCAATGACCGTAATACGACAAGAAGATTTTTTGAGAATTTTGAAATAACTGCGGAAATATTAAACTTGAAATAGTAGTGAGATTCAGAAAAATTTTAACTTTAATTAAAAGTGGTTTAAAGTTAAATGGGCAAAAATTTGGAAAATAAGCCAAGGACACATGAGACGAGCTCATAAAAATTACCAACAAAATTTTATTACACCAACTGTTCACAAAGATTTCTGCCATGAAGAGTATATAATTAGTTCTGATGTTTGAAGAGGCTCAAGAAACCAACCATAAACTATATAGGAAGTTCTGGTTAAACAACACTTGCAAAATTATAAGAACGAGGACAAACGAAGACTTATTTTGAATAATGCTGGTATCATCAGACCCCTTTATGTCGTCACTAAGAAAATTTCAACAAAAAAATAAAATTCAGGATAAATAACCTACAGAAATTCAATATATTTTTGAATTGAATAGCCAATTAATTAACTGTTTTATTTACTTTTTTGTACTTATCTTACTTACAGACAGACCCTAAACCCCAGATTTTAAACACTCGACATAAAATTAATACTAGAATTAAATATAATAACATACTAGTACTCAAAAAAAAATAATTTTTTAATTTTTTTCGATGCCACATTCTTGAGCCAGTACTGAAAGAAATTTTTTCAAAGGTTCTCAAAACCAAAATAAGAAATTGACTTGAGGTCGATTCAATCATATTGCCTCGAAAAGCAAATCACAGACTTAAAGTAAATTATCGATCGGGGGGGGGGAGGGGGGGATGGTACAACTAACCCATTTGAAATAGCCACGTTCATTCAAAACTTGATTCTAAGTTGAGCGCTCTCATAGAGGTGAAACAAGTGATGAAGAGAGGATTTTGGATCTGTGTTGTCACTTTCAAATTTAAAACCGTGGATGGTTGAGCTAAGAAAAAGTGGTAGATTTAGATTCTGCATGATAGATTGCAAATATAAATTTTTCAGCGTTTATTTTTGTGTTAATAACAAAAGCAAATATACAAATCAAAAACTTTATCCAATTTAAAATAAATATCAAATATTTCTGGAGTATTTGGCCAAAACTGATATCAACTTAATTAATATTGCAAGAACAATGTAATCCTCGCTTTCCAACTCTTAAAAAATCTCTTAGTTATCCCAGCCTTTTTTGAATATATATATATGTAATTTACATTTTCATCGCTCTCAAGGAGTTATACTATGTTCTTGGGGCGCTGCTTATTCCAAAATGAAAACAGGCAATTACAATATACCTAGTTTAAAAGAAAAATTATAATATAAGCTGACAAACATTCTACTGTCAGCTGGTTCTTGTTCGAAGTTTTTAACAATACCTTTAAATTTAAAGTAAGTTTCTGTTGAAAGGATGAAAGAGTTTAGGAATTATAAATGAACAATAGATTTACTAAATGGTTAGAAAATAGTGGTAGAATTTTTGGTCAGAAATTTTGGAAGAACTTAGTGATATGAAAGTGAGAGAGACGTGAAATGTTTCTACCTTCAGAAAACCTTCAAAAACTTCGCTTCTCACATGGCGTTCAGGTGCTAAAATACACTCACAACTTTTATTCCTTTCCGTATACAAACATATTTAATTAATCTAAAACAAAAACTGAGGTTTGTCTACTGATTGCGGGCTCATTTCGTTTAAAAAATGATAACATTTCTTCTCGACTCAAATTTTAAAGCCTTGCAAAAAATGTTTAAAACTCATAGGGCATCACAAACAATTTGATTTATTAAAAACTGAATTTTTAGATTTAAAAGGAAGTATAATATGACATTGATTTGTACTGTTTTTTTTTAAGAATGAGAAGAACAAATTGAATAAAATTAAGACACAAAATTTTGATCGATGGCTACCAACGCTTTATAAAATCTACAGCATTATATACATTGAAAATTATATTTTTCTTGGGGAATTTTAATAAATTCATGCACCTAGAAAAGTAATGCTCGTGGTTTGGCTCAGTGATGCCACATCAAAACAAAAGAAGTACCTATAGGGGAGGACGGGGCACAGAGGACTATTTAACGTTTTCCGATTTATTGAAATATATAGAACAAAGAAAAATGGCTCAAATTTGTTCTCAACATATACCTTAAGATGTCAACATCAAATGGACTTATAATTTCTATCGAAATTAAATTAAAAGTGCTTAAAAAGTGCTTTTGATCCTCTGTGTTCTACCGTTGGGGCACACAGGACCTAGATGGAAGCTGCTCAATTGATGGATACTTCTTTTGAATTTATAGCTGATATTGCATTTTCCATTGCAATAAATTTCAGCTTGGCTCTGGCTTTTTTTTAATGTTCGTATTCTTTAGGCGGCACAGAGGACCACAGAAATTCTCTGTGCCCCAATACGAATGCGTTTTAAAAAGTGTTTCCGACACGTTTAAACACGAATATTTTACAAAACTCAATTGCCACTGAATTCATTGTTTTCGATATTAATTACTTGAAACTGTTATTGGCAAAGCCTTTAAATACTAAAAGAGCACAACTTTATATATTTTTTTTATAAACTTACCTTAAAAAACAAAAAAAAATTAATTTTTTTATTCGGAGAGCGCTCATCAGCACGATAGACAATAACAAACTGAGGAGCTAGATGGGCGCTTTTACTATAGTATTCAACTTTTGGGCAAAGTCACTTATTTATCGTTTTAAAGCGAAAGTCCTCTGTGCCCCGGTTGTCCTCTGTGTCCCGTCCCCCCCTATCATAGACATATGAAAAAACGTACATATGGTACACAATTCAATTTAGTAATAAAATTCTAAAAGTCCCTATGCATTTATAGAAAATTCTAATATTTTAAAAATCCGTCATTGTAGGGATTTTCTCCTGAGTGTATTAGGTATATACAATTTGGTCTATATAGACTTACAACTATTTACATAAATTGACAAAAGAAAAACTTGTTGGCACATAGGAGGCCTAACTCATACATTGACAATATTAAAGAATTGTAACAATGATATTATACATGGTAAAAAAAAAATTTAAATAAAAAAATCGGTTGGCTTTGATTTTCTCTCAGGTTTTTCCGTCCCGGTTGTCCTGTTAGTGGGTTTGTTGGATGGAATAGTCTTTACCACCTAAAAGTCCCATAAGAAATTCTATAAAATAATAAATATCGACTTTTGTAAAATATAATTAACTTACTATCAGCAACGGTACTTCTTGAACTATTACTTAGGTTAATTTGCTAGTCTTTGCTTGGTTGATATACTGGGTTGTGTGCTTTTGTACGGTATTGTAAGGTTTGTATTCGAATCAGTTTGACTAACTATAAAACCTGACGAGCATCTGAATCGTGATGAACATTTTCGCGGGATACCTTGGGATGGATTATAAGTTTTATTTTATTTTATTTTATTTTTCTTTCTATAATAAAGTGTCGATTAGGCGGGAAAGAGGTAGTGATGATTTTTGTGTAAACTCAATGCGAATATCCACTTTATGTGAGATACAAACTATACTATTATAATATATATACTACTATACTATTATAATATGCGTTGTGTATGTGCTTCTATCGAAATCACTCTTGATATAGTGAAAACATCAGCTGGGTCACGAAAGTCTTTATCTTGTAGTGGAAAATGCACCGGTTTGGTGAGTCTGAAAAAAAGGTTTTTCATTGCTATGAGATGAAATTGAATGTAGCCAGATCGTAGTATACAAAGTGGAATGAAAGCAACTTAACTAGGTACCTATACTGTAATATGACATGTAAAAGGTTCAGTGATCTCAAAACTCAATTCAATGTGTACACACTGATGGCCATACACGAATCATTTATAGCTCTCAGAAAAGAGGAAAGAGATTTAAAAACAACTGATGGACAATACTCGGCGAATGGAATTGAGAGTCTCATAATGTCGTAAATACGTTAACGATACAACTGTTGCCACAATGATCGTTTCTGAAAAGTTACATCATTTTTCAATAACATGATGTTTTATTTAATTTGAAAATTTAAAATGTTTATTTTTTGTTTGAATTTACGCAAAGAGCTTTTAATTTCAATAATGTAAAATGAAATAATAATATTAATCCGAAGAATGCAATTAAAACCAATTACGGGTTTATTAAATAAACGAAGAAGTTTTACCTACAAGACAATGGTTGGTGGATGAAAATAATAAATTTCCACACTAACTCCTTCTCCGCCCCTTTATATTTATGAAAAGAACACCGAAAATTCTTTTTTGTCTTCGAAAACTGTAGGTTTAACTACAGAAGAATCTCAGAAAGATGAACGGTTCTATAAGATGAACAATTTGAAAAGATGAACGGGCCCTGTTTTATATCTGTTCATATTTTCGAGATTCTACTGTACATATTTTTAATGGTTAATGATAACCATTTCTATATAGCATATTTTAACGAGTAAGCTGCGTTAACCGACTTCAATATTAATTAAAACATAATTTTATAAGTACCTACCGTTATAACTTTAACGGGGTGCCGGGTGGGAAAAGAAATTCATCATAACTTAAATAATGTAATGCCCCACTAGGTAATGGTAAAGCCATAAAAACTTTCTTTCTAAAATTTTTAAGTTATAATTGTAAGTATGTAAGTCAGTGTAAAAGTAAAGGCTCCCCCAAACCAACGTGAAATATTTGGAAAGGCGACGAAACATTGTACTTACACATTTCCGTGGATGGTGGTCGTGAAGAACACGTTAACCAATATAATCAGTGGCGGATCCACGGGGGGGATCCATATTTTTATAAAAATTCGTCTAAAATTTCTTAAAGTGTAATGAATAGGTATAGGTACTACCTCTAAAACTTCAAAATTCAAATGCATCTTATTGGAAAAAGGAGTAGGTGTATACCTACTTATCTACAATAGATTTCGTTTTATGTGGGAAACTTAGTTCAAGAGCTTAAGCCTTAAGGTATGTTAAAGCAAAATATTAAAATACTATTCGATATTATGAGGATAAAAAGAAGTTAGCACCACCATTTTTGATTTTCGTAAAAAAACCGTTGTGCTGCCAAGTTAGCATGTGCCATACAAAAATCGAACTAACCATATGGTTTTTAGAGACTAGCCATATCTATAGCGTAAAGCCATATATTCGATTTGAAAAAAAAATATATACTGTATTGTGCTCAACTTGTGCTGCCATGTGCAGTAAATATTTTTGAAAATTTCGCAAATTTTTTTCAAAATTAAGTTTTTCTAAAAAAAATTGGTGCTGTATTTTACTCAAAAAATGATTCGCATATTTATAAATAAATTTTGGGAAGCGTTAAGTTAGCAGTTAGCACCGCCATTTTCGGTTAAAAAAAAAAAAAATAAAGTTGCGCTATATTGTTGCTTGTGCTCAACTTGTCTGCCATTGTGCCGTAAATATTTTTTAAATTTGCAATTTTTTTTTTTAAGTAATATTTTTTTAAAAGTTATACTTGCGTTGTTTTAAGCTCGGTTTGTGCTTGTTTCTAGTTTTCTTTAAATCGAAAATGGCGGTGCTAACTTCACGCACATAAATAATATAACACAAAGCCTACACAAGTTTTATTTATCCTTAAATTTTCTATTTGTAGTTGGACCCTTCCCATAACCAAATTTTCGATCCGCCACTGAATATAATATGACCTAAATTATAATATTATTTTCTAGCTGACGACGTTTTCCTGTCACTTCGAACTGGAATTAATAATATCTACAAAAAAAATTATTTCAAAAACATACAGTCGTATTTATTAGATTTTTGTCCACTTAGACACTGTGTAACTTTTTTCAAATTGGTGGAAATATGCTTTATTTAATAAAAATAAATATCACATTATTCACGGTTAAGACAATCTACTCTTCTATCTAAGTTAGGCAGCTATAAGACAACAATAAACAATTGGTTTTTGAACACATTTTCCAAAGTTGGACAGTTGTCTAAAGTTAGACAACGTTTATAAATAAGACCAATATTGTTTATGGTAATGCTTTTGAAAAACAACATTATAAGTTTTCTTTTCTGGAGCGTAAACAAATAATGTTACTATTTTTCCGACACGGAAACAGGCGATAACAATTGACCATGTAAAAAACATTAATTTTCAAGATTGATGCAACAAACACTTCACGACTACCCTTGCGATTTATTTATCGATACTGCAAATGCAAGCCGCACTGGAAACTATAATCACATGGCAATGTTTGTTGAAAATCACGTCCTGCCAATAGAACCATCTCACCACCAAAATTGTTTTGGTTGATTTTTAAATCTTGCGTCGTGCGGTCTAATACCACTAAAAATTTTTTTTGTATGCCATTTTGCATTCATCCCAAACGGTCAATTTGCTTTGCTGCAACACTTTGACCATCGCAGAATTCCTCGAAAGGTTGCAAGTTGGAGGTTCATTAGTTTGCATGTTCAATGGCAACTTGAGTGCTGAGTGGGCTATTCAACCGCCTTCCGTCCAGTTTTCTAAATTTTTCTTTCCGTAAGAACCTTCTTCAAAGTAACTATGTAAATCGGTAAAGTCGTTTTTAATTTATGGCATGTCCAAGTTAAACAGGGATTTAATTTTATATATATAGATAAAATGAATAATAAAAGCTGTGTTTCATTTTCCCCCAGATCCAATCCAGATCAGATCATGAAAATAAAACAACCCAGGAACTCAGTGACAACTTGTATATACCCAATTCTTTTTTCCCTTTGTTTTTTTTTTTTTAATTTGTAAACAGCCGTTGTCTTTTTTCTTTTACTAATAACGACATTTACAAATTAAGGGTGTGTGTTCAAAATGGATTTGTAAATCTAAATTCAAAACAAAGCTGGGTCTTGTGTTGTTTTTCTAATACTTACATGTTTTTTCGTAAGCAAATCCAATCTGGTTCAGAGATCTGAGGGAAAATAAAACAGCTATAGTAAACAACATATTTTAACGATATTTTACGCTTGTCTAAAATTTTCGAATAATTTAGAAAATAAGATTTGTAACTATATTTAATAGTTTTTTGTTAATGATATTAAACATAAATATTGACCTTGTGAACTGTTAGAACAATTATCCTACGTTCTTTACGAAATCCATGGATTTATATAACTAAGTAAAAATAAAGGAATGAAACTTTTTTTTATTTGTATTGATAATTGAAATGCTGTTACTTCGTGAATAATGCTCACATTAAGAAAAAAATGTTCAATACTCAGTCAAGGGTAAAAATTTTAAAACTGAAGATGAATAAAATACACTACGAACCACTAAAGGAGTCTGATGATGGGCCTGCATGTTAATCCTGGAAGTCGTAAGATAGCTACAAACATAATATAATTTCATAGCCTACACAAAAAAAAATTGGTGGTAACTCACCCAACATAGTTGTTGTTCCATTCAAAACCTTCAACCGAGATTCATTTTAATTTTGAGGAAACAAATCGAAGAGATTTTATTGTTAAGAAATTTGACGTTTCCAATTTCGCCGGTAAAAATAATTTGAGTTGTTAATCATTAAAATCCCTATTCAGCTGTTTTTACTTGATTAGTGCCATTTAATTATAGAACATTTGAAAGTCATGGAACAAATTTAAACCACTGTGAATAAACTGACCCTAATCGCCATATATTATTCACTCGATTAATCACGATTAAATACGTTTGTATTTGCGTTGCATTAATATTAACATCCGAATTTATGTTTTAAACTGTCTTTCTACCAATGTAAAAAGTCCCTTCCGGAAATGAAATGTTGCAGGTTCCATTATCAGCACGAATATTTCAATATAACGGTTTTTTTTTTAAACCACGCGTCGGAAGTTTCTTATCACTATTATCATTTTGCGTTTCCTACATGTCACTAGATGTCTCTGTAGAAAAATCGAAATTTTTGTTTGTAACATTATGTTAACGTTACGTGGCGTTTGACATTTAATCAGCTGTCACCAAAAAACCTATCTAGCTCTAGATTTTAGTAAATAATTTTGTCCCAAGTCAAGCACGGTTATTTAAGCTATTTATTAAATATTTAAACTAAAAATACAATGTTCTTAGTAGCAATAACAGGTGGAATTGGAACTGGTAAAAGTACAGTAACGGCCGTCTTTCGGAAAAATGGTATTCCAATAATTGATGCTGATAAAATTGCAAGGGAAAGTAAGTTTTTTTTTTACACCTAAAATGGGTTTAGCATAGATCTTTTCATTGCTCTATTTATTTTGATTGTTTCTTCTCAGTTGTTGAACCAGGCAAACCCGCCTGGCATAAAATCAAAGAAGTCTTCGGCGATGAAGTCTTCCTACCAACTCGTGAGTTAGATCGTGATGCTTTGGGAAAAGTTATATTCAGCAGTAACGAGAAAAGGGGTCTGCTTAATCAAATCACCCACCCACGCATCCATAGGACAATTACACAAGAAGTGTTCAAGCATCTCATGTCTGGTGCACAATATGTTGTTCTTGATTTACCATTACTTTTTGAGACTAATATTCTGATGGATTTCATACACAAAATAATAACCGTGACTTGGTAAGTTGCTTTCAGTGTTTGAAGAGAGGTAATTTAATTTTAATCATTCGCATCCGGTGTTTCTAACGAATATTTCAGTAAACATGTTACAATAATAATTTTATTACACTTTTAAAGTGTGTACGCTTAGGTTGCCTATAAAGCAAACCGCCTCACTTATTAATAAATTTAGTAAATGTATTGTTTATCCCAGAAACTTTATGCGTCACTCACTATAGTCATCCCCAAATTCAACTATGAAATAGATCCCTAATTTTTTTAATTTTCGATTTGTTACTCCACTTACTATTTTTTTTTTATATATGTACAAACATATGTTTTGATTTATTATTAAATGTATTTTCAACACAAAAAGAAATAAAATCATAAGAAAACTCTATGTTTTGGGGTCTTATTTCATTCTTTTTTTGAGCGACATATTGCATGCCTTTTTGAGGATTTAAATTATCTAGTTTAGAGACCTATTTCGATTTGTAGAGTTACTTCATTTTTTGTTGGGGGTTATTTCAGGAAGCCGTAAGCTTTCTTTTAATATTTAGGTATCTTGGCTAGTTTATTAAAATACTATTAATATTTCTAATTGTTTACAGGTTTTCCTCTTTATATTATAAAAACTATACTGTACTATTAATCAAAAACTAAAACTTTTTAAACAGCGAAAGCGATCAGCAACTAGAACGTCTGAGGAAGCGAAATAATTTTAACGAAGAAGATGCAAAGAAACGTATCGCATCTCAGATGCCGCTGGATAAAAAATGTGAAAAATCTCATTTTGTTATCGATAATTCGGGAAGCATCGAACAAACCCAAAAAGAAGCCCAGCAAATTGTACAGCTTTTAAATGGCAGTCGACATCATTGGCGCATTCGGGCATACATCCTAGGAACATTCCTTGCCGTTATATGTTTTGTATTATGGCTCAACCAACTATTCCACTTTTTACCATTCGATTTATTTTAAGTCAATTGCATTGTCATTCTTTTTTGTATAATGCCAGTTTGCTATAATTTCGCCGTTATATTACCAATTACTCTTGTATTTTATGCCTTCTAAGCGAAAACATTAAAATAAATAGTACCCGATACGTTGTGTCTTTAAATAAATATTACTGTACACTTTCAATGTAGCTTTTATTAATTGTTAAAATTTAAACATCTTTATAAACATCGTCTTTAAGAATTATTTTTTACAAATTCCGCTGCCTGGGCTTTCACTTTTTCCACATTTTCCGGTGTTCCATGGTGTTGCTCGAATTCCAAGTATTTTTTGAAAATAGTGCGCATTTTTTTCAGAGGAATTTTTTGTAAAATAGCTCGCTCAAGTGTTCGCCTGTTGATAAGAAGAAAATATATTATTAGGTATCTGTGGAAATATTTGAAAACCAAAAAAATAATGTCTTACCTTGCAGATTCAATTTGTTCATCTTTAATTAACATATCTACAAGTTGTGACCATACATCAACACGTTTTGGATATGATGTAACGACCTGGTCTAATAGAGCATGAGCGGTTTCAGGATTTTTCGAATATTTGTGTGTCAAGTTTGCAAATGCCACAATTGTATTAACGTCTGAAAAATAATAATTATGTATTTCAATTTAGAAACTTGTATAAATAAGAAAAAAAAATAATTTGCGCAGTAATATTGACCGTATAGGGGCTGTATTGCTTTATTATTAAGGATAGCACAATATAATATTATTGCAGGATATAAAATAATATTTATTGGAGCTACTGCACATTTCCTCTTTAAGCAATAAACAAAAAAACTTATACTTGGAAAAGGCTATATTGGGAATTCTTCCTAGGTCCTTATTAGTTCGATAAAAGTTTATCGCAAGTTGGTTCAAAAAAAGTGGATAGATAATGCAAGTGTATGGCGTTGGTTCCATAACGTTGTAATATATCGTTAAGAAGAAAGTGTGAAACAAATCAAAAGAACTACTTAAATAAATAGTTTTTTTTTTGTTTTGTACGTTAAACTATTTGAATGTGATATTGATTATACTATGTACTAAGAAGTATTGGATTTCAGAATTGGAACGAAATTTTATTGCATTCACTGTTAATAGTTTAATAAAACACATACATATATTTATTTTCGAGAAAATTTGAATTCCTCTTCTAGGGAATTCCACCATCCGTGTAGGCTCTAGCTCAATGTAGAGTACACGACTTACAAACTCACAGAACTGAACGGGTGGTAAAGCGAAATCCATTCTTCTGGATTTCTCAATCATTGTAATGTTAAGGTTAAGGACTACTTAACCGCGGAATGTTTATATAGAAAAAATTTGGTTACTTTTACTTAATTTAAGAGTTCTTTTTTTTTTTAACTATTAATATACAAATTTAGACTCACGTTCTCTCTCCGGCAATACAGCTAAAGCTTTATGCATCATCTGTTGGGCGCGATCATGTATTCCCACTTTGTACAAAGCTATCGCACAACACTTCCACATTTCCAAGTTAACTTTGAACTTCTTCGTCACTGTGCCAACTAATTCAATCAATTCTTGTGTCTTATTAGCTTCCGCTAAAATCTCCAACACACGCATGTAAATTTTCAATTGATCATTACTCAACAATGATTCTTTAAGCACATCATTGAAGTTCTCTTTTGTGCCATAACGCAATTCCAAATTCAACAAAGCCACCCAAATGTTGATGAGTTCTTCGGTCTCACGAAAAGATATTGCTTTCAATGCACGCCTTGCAACGGCTCTAGCTTTATCTATTTCCATGGCTTGCAAATGGAAGACCATGTAGTTGATCCAGTTTTTACTGTCATTTGGTCCGGCCAACACCAAACGATCAAATTGGTCTGTCGTCTCGGGTAAAATATCGGGATTCGCGTATTTTTCTTCAATCTCTCGCAATCGGGCTTCTTCTTCACGTGAAGCCTTAAATTTTTCGGCTGGGGTTTGTTTCTTCTTTTTTTTAACTTCACTCTCACCGCATGTGTCGTCGTCATCATCGCTACTACTGTCTGCTGATTTGTTGGTGGCTAAACTGCTTAAATCTGTAGACCAAAAGTTAGTTGCTCCAGGGAGTGTTTCTTTGGCAGAAGGTTTCTTTTTCTTTTCGTCAATTACTTGAAGCTTTTTCACCTGCTGCAATGGTGTCCGCGATTGCTCCAATGTGCGCTTACGTGGTAGAGGAGCAGGTTCTTCTGAAGAATCAACTATGCTTGGAACGCGATCTTCAAAAAACATGGGTGTCTCCCCCACTGGTTTTTCCATGTCCCATATTTCAGCCACTTTCTTCGCTTTCTTAGTGGGTGGTATATCTTCTAGTTTTGTCTCTAGTTTTCTCTTGTATTTCACCAGATGATGCCAAAGCTTTTGAGTTTCCTCCAATACAGCTATGGGAAATTTGTCATGGATGAAAGACAGTTTACAAAAATCTCCTTCTTTGATCGTATTCGTACTACCGGCTTCAAAATCATTGTAATGCAGCCGAGTCGGAATATATACCAGTGGATTCTGACCCTTCTTAAGCGAACAAACTAATGCATTGTCCAATTTCAACATTACCTTAGCATTGATTCCAGTTTTATTAATTAAGTTCTCGGGAGTACTTTTGCTCTTTGTTATTCGGCTAATATCATTTGGATTGCTGCTAAGGTAAACCAAATTATTCAAATAATCCACCCAAAGTACAATGCATTCCACTGATGTTTCTTTCTTTGGTGGCTTTTGCTTTCCTTGCACCGATTTCTTAATCAAACCCATCACTTTGTTTTTCTCCACTTCCATGAACCAATCCTCCGTTTCTGCATCTGCCCCTTGATAGTTTGCTAAAACCTTTTCTCCAATGGTTAATTTCCCTATTGGATTGTTCTGTTTCTTTAATGCCTTTTTGATTTCATAAATCTCAGTCAAATACTTCGCAAAGTATTCTCCGGTCTGAACTAAATTTCCATCCCAAACATCGGATAGCTTTGCCGACACTCCAATCGTCTTGGTTATAGTCTCCTTAGTGAGAATTTTAACATAAATTACTTGATCTGGCACCATAATAACACTTCCTTGCTTGACTGCCTTAAGGAGCAACATTTTTCTATGAACCTTAACGATTTTCGTAAACCGTTTGATTGGAACTACGATTTCTATGATATCATTATCAACATTCTTGATAAACGCACGAATTATGTCCCCAACTTGTACCTGCTTCCACTCAATTGTTCCCTCTTGAAAATAATGCAAATCCCGTATGCTAAAAACATTCTTTGATATACAACAGGCTGTGATTTCTTGTCCAATATTATATGTCCTTAATTTAACGGCAGTTAAATCGGGAAAGTCTGAAAGCAAACGATCCGGTACTAGTGCTTTTAGACTTGGACTATCCTCTTGTTTGCTTTCAACTTCAATTTCTAATCCAGAATCCATCACATGAGTTACTGTTGCCCTGCAAAATTCACCAAGTTCAAATGTGTCTTCAGGTAGACCTAGAACAATGTTAGCCTCTGAACGTGAGGTAATGCGAAAATGCATTGTTTGCCCTTCGAAGAGTGGAGCAATGCCACTGACTTTAGAAAGATAAAAAACTCCTTTAATATCGTTAAAGAATTTCACAACAGCAAAATTTTGTTCACATTTCACAATTGTGCCCAAAAATATGCTGTTAAGTTTGGCATTCTCGAGTGATGTTAGAATCTTACAATCTTTCGTCAAGTACTCGCTTAAATTTGTCAAGTAGGCAAAATTCCGATCGGAGTTGATAGCTAATACACGACATTTTATTTTGGACTTCTCCGATAGTCCAGTACTTGTTGGTGAAAGAAACATGCGTTCAATAACACCTGGAAAAATTATATAAAAAAAGCAAATTAATATTAATAACAACAACATTATACAAAGCTAAGAACTACATAATACAAATATTAGAACCCCGAACAGTGTTCAAACTTATTTTCTAATATAGACACAAAAAACATTTTTTTAGACAACAACATAAAATAGTTGATAATTTTTCTTGTAATAAATATGTATTTACTGAAGAAAAATTTAATGGTGTATTCTTTTGAGAAGAAATTACAACCTTTATGAAAGCAACAAAATTAAATTAATACATTCACCGGATCCCTTGATATTTAAATTTGAGTTGAATCATTTTTTCTTGTATATGAAATTTTCCAATTTTAAAATCATCTTTCTCTAAAAAATGTGATATAAATTAAAAAGGGTGCATTCATTGGGCCTTACCAAATTTAAAGACGACTTAAATATTCAACTAAAATGAACCATAAAGGTATGGACTATAAATAATGAACCATACATATACATCACATGTTTCATATCTAAGAGTCCGTACCATGTATTATTCATTATTTAGGGTCTACTTAAATATTTAAGTCATACCATGTTTTCTTATATAGAGTATATAGTGTACCATTATGGTCCATTTTGCTTAAATATTTAAGTCGTCTCTAAATTTTGGTTTTGGTAGGGCCCATTGTTTCTACACAAATTATCCTAAAAGTGAGCTTGGCAAAATAACTATGGGTGCCTGAAACTTCATCAAAATCGTTTGAGAGATTTTGTGAAATACAAATTAAAAATATACAAATTGAAAATCTTGTAGCAGGCTCCAGGTCAATAAAACACAGTTTTATATGATATGTGAAATAGCATCTTTTTAATTAAATTTTAGATTATTGTATGCCAAACGAATAAATCAGGTGGCTCTGAATATTCTCACTTCGAAGATATTTACCCTGTCGGGTGCCTCTGATGGCCCGAAACCAAACCGAACTCAAGTGTTGTGTTAAACTGAGTAGACACTTTACCCTTCACCTTTACTATCTTTTCGGTTCTTACTGTGCAGCTAAGGTTCATTAAACACACCTAATATGTGTCAAAATGGTCGACTGGGGGCAATACAATTACAATACCAGATGTTACAACTTCGTTTCATTTAACATCGATCTAATGCTTTTACAATTCAATGATTATAGACCAACTTTTTCAATCTTAGCCAAGAAATTATTCTATTTAAACTTACAAAAAAATTTTAATTTTGAAACTTATGATAATAATATAATTGTTCGTCTTGAACGAAAACTTACCATTTACTTTTCCAATTTGCAATGCATATCCTCCAATCTTTGTTTCCTTCCCGGTGACAGTTGCCGTCACTATATCACCCGGGGACAAGTCACTGACATTGAACACCTTTTCATTTACAACACCCGGATCATCAGTACAAACAAAGAATCCTCCAACCAAATCATAATCTAAAATCCGAACATTGTGCTTAGATTTTTTTGTGTACTTATTTAACATCTGGTCCATGTCAAAGTTGCCGGTGTGATTAGCTTTTATCGCCTTCATGGATATCAATCCTTTGTACTTGTTGTTAAGCACAACCACAACCCCACCGCTACCAATATGATGAACAGCAGCACCTTTCACGACCTCTCCTCTTTGGAAAACTGTCGATGATTCTTGAGAATCGAATAAATTCAAAGATAAATAGACAAACTTTGTCAATGGAGCAACATAGAGTATGCGAGCGCTGAGGGTCGAATTCAGTTCGATATTTGTTGTTGACCCAAGTGCCTCTTTTAAATTGTGTTCGTTGATGTAGCCTGTGAAGGCGCCATTCATCAGTGTGCCCTGCAACCCATCCTTCAAGTGCTTTATGACAGTAAAGTTGACTATGGTAGTTGGAAGAAGATAGTCTAAATTTGGTTCAATTTGGTCTTTGATCTTCAGGTGGTTCTCCGCAAGTTCTTTGCAGCGAATAGTAGTTGCCGACGACTGTTGTTTAAGAACTTCAACTTTCATGAAAATCGATTCTCCAACGGCGTGTCCTGGTTTCGCTTTTTCAATAGGCAGAAAGCAACGTAAGTTCTTGATTCCAGTTTCGATTATATAACCGTGTTCTTGAACTTCTTCGACGGCACCACTAAAAATGAACCCTTTTTTTATGTTAGTATGAACAAGATCCGAGTGCACGTCACTTGGTTTCAAGGAAAAGTTGATGTCGGTGTAGCCGTTGCCCTGGTCTTTGATTTCCAATACCTTGCCATAAACCAATTGGCCAACTCTATACATCTCAGTGAGAGGTTTATAATTCTCGACATTTTCGGGATCGTTAACAAATTCACTGACGTTCTTGGTGTAGGAATCGGATATGGATAGAGCTAAAACTTTTACGATTATCCTTCCAGGTAATGCGATTTTTACACAAATTTCGTCGACAGACTTAACAATTCCTAAGATTATAATGCCATCTTGAAGAGTTTGATAATTGACGAGTCCTGCAGATGCAATTTCAATGCGATCTTCTTCTTCGTTCTGCTCATCTTGTGATTTTTTTGTACTCTGTTTGGGTCCGGATTTTTTCTTAAATTGCGTTGCACCAAAAATCTAGATCAAGGAATGTTGTTAAAAAGAATATAAATAAAAATAGACCACAAATGCTTACAATATTTTCACTTTTATCTGCAGTAGCTGCAATAGCTTGTGATACTCCACCACGTGGAAAACTTTTCTCCACAATAACCATTTTGCAACAATTATATTAATTACGTTTAAATTTTGGAAAATAATTTCAAAATAAAAATTCACACGTGCTCAAAGCGGTTTGCAGGTTGAGAATTGAGAAAAATGAGAAATGTCACCAAACCAAACGACCACCACAAAACACAAAAAGTAAAACGTCAAAACATAGCAGCAGCACTGCCAGAGTAATAAACTACTTTTTGCAGAAATATCGTAATTGGCTCTGTTTGCTCAACAATTTAGTGCCCGAGTACATGGTTGTTTTACTGAAAGGCGCATCCATTGAGACATGTACAAGGCGTGTTTTGTTGACTTTCTAATGTGAACATTAAGACATTTTTCACATTAAGCCAACTTTTAACATGCAAATGCAAAAACAACAAGTTAACAGCACATTCAAACTTCAGTAACTCTAATGTGAACATTAACTTTCCAATGAATTTGCTTGTTATGTTGGTATCTTTGCATGTTTTCCAGGAAAATATGTTCGGTGAGTATGGTAGTTTTAAAAATATTTTGAAAAAATAACTTTTGTATGAAGGTTTAAAATTATACAGCGTATTATTTTATTAAAACATAACGAAATACATTTTCGATGATGCAAATAAAATTATTTTAATAAAAATTATCATCCACAATTGTTAAATCATATATGACAAGATTCGAACAGAGTAATATTAGTTTTGGTAAGTAACCATTTTCAATGAACGCATCCGCTGTGGGGCTTTTTTCAAGAAAGTGTGAGTTATACAAATACAAATGCATTGACACAGCATCGGCATGCAGTTAGAGCTAAATGCTGGGGCGCCCAAGGAAATTTTTAGCTGGTTTTTTAAGGAATGTGTTTTGAGATTTTAAATCATTAAAATATTTAAAAAAAACTTATTAAATTATGTACAAAAGTGAAATAAAAATAAATATAGTCCATACATGCAATACTTTACTTACATGCGGTGCTATGTTAAATCTTGTAAACACGTAGATATAGTAAGAAGTTTACAATTTTTTCATTTCACTGGCTGGTTGTGTATCATATTCAAAGTATAAAAGTATATAAAGTAATGGGTAGAAAATTTAAAACGTTGAAAAATAACTCTGCACTACGGGCGCTCAACAAATGTGAGCGCCTTGCCATCACCAACAAAATGTAATGCGACTATGGACCAGAATTAATTTTGACAAATATAACCCAACTATAATTCACGTGATTGAAGTATGTTTTTATATTTAGATAATTTGCTTTTTTACAGTGAAATGCTATGAAATATCAATTTAAAATTATTCTACGGGAATGTTATTAACTAAAAAACATCACTTCACATTACTTTATGTAGGATTTGAGACACAATAAGCTCTCAAAATGAAAAAAATTGTTAACTCCTTATTATATGTATGTATGTATTTAAATCGTGTATTATTTATTCACGATTTAACGCAGCACCCCATGTTGTTTAATAATTTTGCAAAATAAAGTATTACAAGTATTCACTATTTTTACTTTTATTTCAGTTCTTTATTTAGTTTAATAAGCTTTGTTCACTATTTTATCGTTTTAAAATCTCGAAACACTATTTTATGCCGCGGCAAATGACAGATGACCCGAGCAAATACTGCCAACATTCCGATGCAAAATGTCTTAATGAAACTGGAAAGCTAAAGAGTTTTGTTGAGCATTTCCTAATGTGAACATTAAGAAGGTCAACAAAATACACCTACAGTCATATTAGATTTCCTTACCCACCGGCTCCATTGGCATTGTTTTAGGAAATAAATTGCTTGTCTCAATGCCATTGCCTTTGACCCTGTTTATATTGTGACTTTTCACTACGCGATGGTGATGGTTTCACACAGGGAAGGCATGTAGTTAGACAGATAAATCATGGGGCGCCCAAAGGAATTTTTAGCTGTTTTTTTGAGGAATGTGTTTTGAGAATTTAAATCGTCAAAATAGAAAAAAAAGATTAGTAAATTAAATAAAAAAATAAAGTAAAATAAAAGTAAATAAAGTGAATATATGCTATTCTTCATTAAAATAAAAATACAAAACTACATGCGGTGCTCCGAATTAAATCCTGTAAAAACACCTATAATAAGCAGTGCAACTTTTGTTCATTTCACAGGTAATACACGTAGTATTTCATTGGGCGAAATGAGGTAATTTCGTTGAAAATTTCCAAATTCGATTCCAAATTATCTCATTTCCCATACAAATTCACATTTCGAAATGAGGTTATTTCAACCAAAATTGTACGAAAATTGGTTTGAAATTTCGTAAAAACTTTTTGAACACACCCAAGAGGCATCCGTTGTGGAAACCCATTGGCAACCTTTGAAAATGTCAAAATTTGATTTACAGAACACAGAAAGAAAACACAACAAAAAGAAGCTATTAACTGCCAAATCAAATTCAAAATTAAATTATCTGTCAAACGAAATTAGCAAATTTGCAATGAAAACACTTTTTCTGTAATTAACGAAATTACCTCATTTCTACTCCAATGAAAACGTAGTATAAGCTGTGTCTCATATTCCACATAAAATAAGTAAAATTAGTCCCCTTTCACACAAGGAAACAAGTTGCTGGAGATTTTTTGACGTTTTCTTTTAATTTCCAATTCCCAGCAATCATAGACCGTTCATTCCTTTTACTTGTTACTTGGTGCCCTTCTCTCCTAAAAACTAAAAGTTGCTGGAAACTGAGTTTCCTTGTGTGAAAGGGGACTTACTCTGCACTACGGGCGCTCAATGATTTGATCGCCTTGCCATCACCAACAAAAGCTAATTCTACCCTGGGCGAGAATTTCAATTTTGACAGATAGGTACCTGACACAGTACACATATTAAAGGTAATATATTGCGCAGGTTGTCAAAGTTGGAAATGTCAAAAAATTAAAAATGGCTGTTCGAGTGACCACAGGAACTCAACGCGCAGCATTAGAAACAACAACAAAATATTGAAATTAGACAAGGAAAGGGGCACTGAATCCACCATTTTACCATCATAATACCTCGATTTTGACAGATGCGCAGAACTGAACAAAAATGAAAACGCTAATGATATTACCTTTAATATGTGTACTGTGGGTACCTGACATATCACGTTTCAAAGTATATTTGCATTTTCAAAAAATTAGGCTTTTTTATAACAAAATGCTATGAAATATCAATTTTAAAGTATTCTACGATAATAAGTTTGTTCGTGTACTTCTCGGACTAAATCTGGCAAACTGTCAAAATTGGAGGAGTGGGGGTGAAATTCTCTCAAAGAGAAGCGAAACTGTCCGAGAATACACGAACGTCTTAAACCAAAATATTTTCCAGTTTTTAAACGTCAACAAAAAGTAAACAAAAGCAAAAAAGTAAACAAAGCAACAATATTGAAATTTTCATGATAATTTCATATTCTTTATTAAATTTGATGATGAACAAATTAAAATTAAAGCCTAGTACGCTGCTGATGCGAAACGAAAAATCCCATACAAAAATGACACAACGAAATCATAAACGGAAAATTTCATTCTGCTTTTCGTTTTGCAGTACGCTGTTCGAAGAGCGGAATTTATAATTGTAGCAGATTATTTGGAGAAGTCTCCGCTCCTTTTTCACACTGAATTAATTATACAGACTATTTATTGTATGCGGAAAAATGACATTTGAGTTTTATTTGTGTTTGTTTTTGTTTATCTCTATTCTTACATCACGGGTTTCTCTGATTTTTTGCGTTTATGTTTGATTTTGTTTTTGGAATTAGTGAAACTCTCCAAGGATATTTTTCGTTGTGTTTTCGCAAGCGTTTCGTTGTCTGTTTGGAGATCACAGGAAATTTTCGTTTCGCATCAGCAGCGTACTAGGCTTAATGTTGTAAGTATTTACAAATACAAAATACGACACTAAACAGGAACATCACGCAATTTTTTGTATTAATCCCGAATTCTATGAAGAATTCAGAGCAGAATTAAAAAAAAAAGCACTGAATTAAAGTACACTTCACAAACAAAGTTTCTTAAATAATTTATTAATTTTTTTATTAAAAAGTCACTTCTTTTATTAAAATAATTAATTTTTGTAAGTGAACGAATAAAAACTACATTTTTACTAAGACAAAACAAAAAGTAAACAATAACCATTTTGTAAATTTTTTTTTGTTCTTTGTCTTTCAAACTGGCTTCTGACACAACACAGCACTTACCAGTTTTTTCCCGAAGAAATTTCTCGGGTAAAAACTGGCAAGAAGGGGAAATTATTTTCTCTCTCATGAGCGCTCTCTCCTGCCAGAAACTTCCCAAAATTTGCGTACGCGAACGCCTTCGGACTAAATCTGGTAAAAAATGGTAGTTTTGGGTAGTTTCTGGCGCGTAAGCGAACGAACCTAATGTATTTACATAAAAAACATCACTTCATCACTTCACATTAGTGAGAATAGTGAAAACTTTCAGTACTTTATTATAAAATATTTATTTAAAACAACATGCCATGCTGTGTTAAATTGTGTAAAAACACCTATAATATGGAGTTAAAAACTTTTCATTTCACGGGCTGATTGTGTCTTAAATTCCACATAGATTTTTTTATTTTTTATTATTGTTTTGTTTTTTTACAATTGGTGACATTTATTTTTTCCGTAGTCGTTTCGTTTACGTTTACGTTTTCGTTTTCGATTTGGAGACTACAGAAAATTTTCGTTTCGCTTCAGCTGCGTACTATGCTTAAGCATGAACAACTTTTTGATTTGTTAGTATACATAGATGGATGGATTTTAAAGGCATGAAAATATGAGCATTTTTGACCACCCATTAACTTTTTTTGACCAACCACAGTTATCTAATAAATCGATTTTGTAAAATGTTGGGCCAAAAGAACTCCGCACCACCTCCAAATTTGTTTTTTAAATTTGAATAATGCTTTCGATTGGTCTCTTTTTGAACATTATCGACCAACATTTAACTTTTTTGACCACCCCTAAAAATGTTTTTTTTTTTATTTTTGAAAAAAAATCGATTATTTTTTTTTTTTTCAATTTTTGTCTCTTTTTTTATTTTAATTGGAAAATTTGAAAGATGACCAATATTTAGCCAGTTCAGGTTTCTTGAGATATCTGAGATCTCAGCAATCTCAGAAATCTGAACTTAATTCCTCAGTGAGATTCCTCACTTTTGCTGTCAAAAAGCTGAGACTGAAATTATTTGGATTCGTTTGCTCAATTATTTTTTGTCGCAGCTGATCAATTTATAAAAACGAGATGGAGAGTGCTTTTGACTTCTCTGAGAAATTTTGTTCAGGTTTCTCCTTCTCCTCAGTGGAGCTGACAGATGTTTGCTCAGTGAGATCTCAGAAACGTGAACTGGCTAATTAAGAACATAATTATCTCAAATGACCAACCGAGATTTATTCAAAAAATATTTTTTTAGAATTTTGAAAGTTACCATTTTAAGAAACACAACTGTCAAAAATGACCATTCTTTAGAATTATTCTAACTCCTCAAAAAGTTGTTGTCATCAAAATTCTGAAAATAGGAGGTGTATATCCAACAGTTTTAAACAAATTTATTAATTTTGAACGTGAATAGAATGAGCACTATAAAAATAATATTATCTAATTAAAATATAGTTTATATGTTTATATATTAAAGAATTTCTTTTTAATTGCAATTTTAATTGTTTGCACAAAGTTCTATAAGCCAATTACATGTAGTTTAAATTTCGGTGAAGGTTCTATGCACCACATAGAACCTTGTAAGTGTTATTTAAGCATATGAAGATTTCTAATATATAGAATAGAGTTTCTGAAATGATTTTCCAACTGAATATAAAACAAAAATCCGATTTTTGCATTTTTATTATAGAAAAATATTAGATAGTATTTATAACCTACAGTACACTTTATTTACTTTATATATTTTACAGTTCAAAATACGTTAAAATAAATAAGAAAATAATTAGAATAAAACTAAAATTTTAATTATGTATTAGATGAATTCAAGAAACATTTAAATAAATAAAAAAATCAATAGCAATTTAATTAAACAAACTAAAATTTTAATTATTTATAGAAGATTATATAGATTTTACAGCTTAAGTACATTTAAGAAAATATGTATATAATAATTTAACTAAACAAACAAAAATTTTAATTAATCATTGGATATTTATTCTTGTTTTCGTTATATTTTTGAAAAATTCTTTATCAATTGCGGGCATGTATTAAGGAATTGCATTGATTTTTCTGGGCGCAAGTTCATTTTTAAGTGGTAATTCTTTTAAATTTGTCCATTGAAAAAATGGTATTCAAATCTCTTAAGGTTTTTGAAAACTTTAAGTTCACACCTTCGAAAGATTTTTCAAGGTGGGAAGTCTTAAAAAACACCTGGGTAAGGTTCTGTGTAAGTTGAAGTTGAACAACTTTCGAAAACGGTATTAATTTAAAATTTTAAATTTTACAACACTCGGAAACATTTTTAAAATCTAACGGTTGCATTTGCACGGAAAAGAGCTTATATAGCTATTGATCAACATATAAATTTGTTATTTTGGCAATCCGATAAGAATTATAAGGTTCTTTGTACAAAATTAAGGAATACAAGATTCTATGTCAATAAGATGAGTAATTTTTTTATTGATCAAAAAGAGAATTACAAAGTTTTATCTGCCAATTTTGCTACATAGAACATTGAAATTCTTAAAATAACCACATTTTGGTTGACAGAACCTTAGTTTTTTACGTTTTACGCTTTATAGGGTGAATTAAGGTGCTGCCCATGAACTCATTCGAACGCGTTTGAAAATACGAATCCAATGATGCCCATAACTCATTTTTCGTAAAAATGGCGGTTAGAACCTTCTCAGCCGACGAATTATTTCAATAATTTCAAATGTAATATTATATTTTTTATGTGAATAAATATCAATACAAATAAAATTATATTTCAGATTTGCAACACTCCGCTTATCTGTATCTGTATCTGAATGTGAAAAAAAAACCCGAAGAGAAAAGAAATGTATTGTTGCAAATGCTTCCATTAAGCAGTACTGATAGCGTTAAAAAAATTGCTTAAAAATCTGTCTCATCCGAACCCAAAACTTTATTTATTGTTAAGTCACGATATAGCTATAGTTATTAAAGCACCACCTTCATTTTGAAAGTATGAGTAATTATTGAAATAAGTATGTACGTCATTTCCCAGTGTCATATTTTGATTCAAAGAATGTCCCCCGACTAAAAACTTTGACCAGATTAATTAAACAAATATTAGGTGCCTTACGTGATCTGGGAAAATCCATACTTATGGATTTTTTTGCTAGAGGTCTTTAAGAGATAAAATTGTGAATATGTATATAAAAGCGGCGAGCTATTTTGTTTCAAAAATATTCGCAAACTTGCATTTGAATAGATCTTACAATTATATACTTTCAAAATGCGTACCATAGTTTTTGTTGTTGTACTTCTTGGACTTGTGTGTGCTCTTTCATCTGCAATTCCTGTAGAAGATCCACTTGATGCTGATCTGGAATTTGGTGCAAAAATTGATTCCGGTGAAGTGGAAATACCAGTACGACATAAGCGAGCGACTTGTGATTTGTTGAGTGCTTTCAATATAAAAGATACTGCTTGTGCTGCGCACTGCCTTGCTAAACGATACAGAGGTGGTTATTGCAATAACAAGAAGGTTTGCGTCTGTAGGCGTTAATTTTAAAAATTAAATGTTTTCTTAATATGAAAAAGTAGTTTTAAGGTTCCTATGTAATAAATAAAAAAAAATTTAAAATAAATGTTTTGTATTAACTGTCGCATGAATTAGGAATGTAGGTATACATAATACATACCTGCATATATGTTTGAAAGTATACTATAGGCGTGTTTTTTTGCAAGCCCAGGGGGAATTGGTTGAATAAAATGACAAGGGGGATTAGCGATGCCATCACAGAAACAAAATGGAGTTTTCATACAATCTATCGATAACAACTATGTAATTCACTTCGGTAACACAGTTTTTCAGCGCGTTTAAGTTAAGTCCCGAGAATTTTCTGGGTTTAGCTAAGTCCGCAGGGGATTAGTTGCTGTTGCATTTAACTTGTAAATTGTTTAGCACCGACGTCGTTTTTTTTAGCCAATTCCCTCCGGGCTTGCAAAAAAACACGCCTTATATAAACTCCGACACCTCCAAACTGACAGAGCTCAATATTTGAGGAAATTTTCGTTATAATCCCAAGAATGTCTCTGTGCATTTCATTCGAAATCGGGTAAGCAAAAAGATCCAGGAACGTACCTACGCCTGGACTAGAACCTGGTTGCTTTGTTTGCTTGTATCTCAGAAATGATAGCTTCCAATGTACGTTTCTGTATGCATATATAAAGCTCAATTTTGTATGTTTCAGGGACTCTGAAACTTTCAAAACGATGGAGTTCAAATTCTTAGACAATTTTCAGTTTTGGGTCGAGTTTGTTTCCGAAAAGTTTTAAGAGTCATAAAATGTTCACAATTTAAAAATGAACGTTATGTTCAATAGAGCTTAAAAACAGAAATTAAAAACAGAAATTAAACTTTTTAGTGACTTTAAATAAATAAAATAAATAAATTGAGTGGCTTGACAGCTCGTGTAGATACAGGGTCTAGTGACTTATACTCAACCATTTCTGTGTGTGAGTTACTGGCAGGAATGGAGGGGACCTACAATTTAAACCCGAATCCGAATGGTTAAAGTGAGAAGCACTTTTTCATGACAAAATATACTCTTGGGAGATTTTCAGTTCCTCGCAAGTGGCAGTAACCTGTGGAAAACACTCTTGTTTTATTTTAAGGTGACATAAATAGAGAACTTAATTATTAGACAAGTGAAAACTGAAACTCTTACAAAAATTACACAATCATGTCATGCTTCAATTTCAAGAAAAGTTATATTTACGAAATATCAATTCTTTCTAGAAATTATGGGGAAAACTTTCAAATATACCTACATAACAGAATTGAACGTGAACATATCATATGGCTATAAGTTTAAAGAAAGCTCAGTTGCAAAGTTGGTCCAGTAATTTATGAGTCTAAGCCAAGGCGTGCACATGCAACTAATCAACATGCCTCTCATATATAATCCTATAGAACTCAAAATCGAAGTCAAACTGTTTAGTTGCATGTGCGCGCCTGGCCTAAAGATTATAGCAGATGGAGGCGTGGTTCCTGACAAAAAGGAATACATGTTGGCCACCTACAATGCAGCTGTTGGGAAACTGAGACAACAATTTTGATTAAACTTAACAGAAGCACTCTCGAACCGATACCTAAGATTGTCAGAAAATTTTAACTCAATCGATATGAAGGTTTTTAAAATAGGATAGCAATATTTTTTTAAGAATTTTTAAAATAGGATACCATTTTTTATTTGTGTATGTTCAAAAATATGTGACTCGCAAAGGCATACTATATAAATGTAGCCTTGTAAATATAAATAGAATTTTTTAAATCGGACACCAGTTTTTAACCCATTATGAATAGCTTACTTTTGTAGTTAAGCCCGTAGGCCATTTTCTAAAAAAAAAACTTTCGAACACAAACAAAAATTTTAAAATTAGACAATCTCTTCGGAGAAAAAAACTTACAAACTGGGGGTGGCCCGGCGCAGTGGAAGTAGTGCTTGACTGCTAACCTGGATGTGTGGGTTCGATCCCCAGTCTAGGCAGCATTCTTTTCTATACCTCAACTGAACGCCACCCCTGGGATTTAATGAGATAATCAAAACCTAATTTCTCAATCCACTGTGGCAACAAAAATCTCCTTCTAACATTTGCCTAATTTATAAGACCCTAGGTCTTACTGGCATATATACATATGTTTGTGTTGTTTAAAAAAAAACAAAAACGAGGTATGCACCTTGTTAGAAAATCGCTGGACCGATTTCGAATGAATTTAACAGAAACATTCTCGGGCTGATACGGAAAATTGCCTCAAATTTTGAGCCCAATCGAGTTGGAAGTTTTGGATTCCAATAGTATACTTTCAAACATAAGTACATATATAGTATATACGTATATATACTACATTGAAATGTTTATACATTCCTAATTCATGCGATAATTAATACAAAACATTTCTTTCCAATTTTATTATTTATAATTTTATTATTAACTATAGAGGAACCTTAAAACTAAATTTTTTTACAAAGAAAATATTTAATTTGTTAAATTAACGCCTACAAACTCCTACAAATGCAAACATTTTTGCTATTGCAATAACCACCTCTGTATAGTTTTTTAAGACAATGTGCAGCACAAGCAGTATCTTTTACATTGAAAGCACTCAACGAATCACAAGTCGTTCGCTTACGTCGTACTAGAATTTCCACTTCTCCGGCTTCCAAATCAATTTTTCTACCAAATTCCAGATCAGCATCAAGTGGATCACCTACAGGAATTGCAGATGAAAAGGCACACACAAGTCCAAGAAGTACAACAACAAAAACTATGGTACGCATTTTGAAAGTATACAATTATTGTAAGATGAAAATTTGTGAATATTTTTAAAACAAAATATCTCGTGACTTTTATATACATTCACGAAGACCATTTTCTAGTTGAATTTTAAGTCTCAAAGACCTCTAGAAAAAAAAGTACATGAGTATGGATTTCCCCAGATCACGCAAGGCACCTTATATTTGTTTAATTAATCTGGTCGAAGTTTTTAACCGGGGGACACCCTTATAATCAAAATATGAGACTGAGAAATGACGTATAGGTACATCATACCTATTTCAATAATTATTCATACTTTCAATAGAAGCTTGTGCTTTAATAACTATAGCTAGCTTATCGTGACAGAGAGGTGAGACAGATTTTTAAGAAATGAGCAGAGTGTTCTATAGGTTATCAGTTAACCTGAAATATCATTTTATTTAATCATCACTGATGTTATTTACATAGAAAACAAGAACGAAAATGAATTCAAAATGCACTTGGATCTTGAAAAAACTCTGTATATCTATTTCATATGAGTTTCAGTCTTGAGGTGAATAATTTTCGTATCGAACAGTGTACTAACCTAAATGAAATGAAATTAAATTGATTTGATTAAAGATTTTCTGAAATTTCATGTACATACACATCTTTCATACACATTCTGGTGCTCCAATCTTAAGTATTTATTTATGTGCGTCAATCCGTTTTAGAAATATCGAATTTTCTAAAAATAATTTTCTGAATCGATAACGTGATATTTTGAAAATTTTGATAGGCAAAATTATTTAGATTTTCTATAAGCATCTGTATAAATTTGAATGTCGTTTGTACTCTCTACCTTCAGCCTTACCCACTGAAGCGATTTTTAGCTCCAAAAATAGCGTTATGAAAAAACAACCGTTATGAAAAGGTCATTTATCTCGGAAACGGCTCTAACGATTTTAATACAAAAATATGTAGGTATACTATAATATGTTTACGTATCTTCACCTGATTGCAAGAACCAGCTAACTCAATTTTCGAATTTTTGAAAAAGTCACAAAAAACGTCTTGGCCTCTTTTTCAGGCTCCACTTTAGTATAGTACCACTTATATATAGCATTGGTAAAGTAATAACACCATATTTTGTCTGCGTTACTGATTGTAGTGATTAGTGAAAGGTAAAAATTACGATGCAAATCGATTAAAGGTAGCAAAAACTCAAGCACCTCAAAATTAAAAAAAATCGAGTTAGCTGGTTCTTGAAATCAGGTGGTCTGCATTTTTGTAAACAAAGATTACAAAAAACTTTAATTAAACTCCTATGTAGGAATTTTTTTTTTATTTTCGACTTTACTCGCTAACGACTTCTTTAAAGTCGGAATAATATATTGCACTTTGCAAAACAATATTTTGTTCATCCAAAAAATATTTTGATTGATAAAGCCCGTTTGATGCTGCATTTTTTTCTCATTTTTAATTAATTGAAAATGAAACTAAAGCAGCACGAAGGATTTATTATTGAAAATTCCCATATGATCGAGTGTGTACACATCAAACCCTAAAAATGTGAAAATGTTACAAAAAAATGTGAGAAAATTAAAGAAAAATTTAAAATGTCTGAAAAAATTATTAAAAATGTGATTCGATTTACATTTTTCAGCTTCTAGCAGTTTTTTTTTGACAGTTCAGAATTGAAAATTAAAACATATTTCAAAAAACATTATAAAACTAATTATTAATAAACATTTCGGTCAAAATTCAATCGGATATAGTTTTGTGTTGCCGTCAATATAAATTAATCAAATATTGCATCATTAGAAGAGAAAACAAGAAAAGGATTTTTAAAAAATGTTGACAATTCATATTATTATTTTTTCCAGATATGTGCTTTTCCTTTCATAAGAACAACATGTTTCCTTTTTACTCTTGGCTGACTCTTTAGTATGATTTAATGAGCTAAAAATGAAGAAAAAAATGTAGTGTCATACGGGCTTAATTAGTATATGCAATATTATTTTGTAGAAAATTTTGATCGAAATCAGTAAAGCCCTTGACGAGAAGATAAAAAATAGCCATTCTATATGATAGATACCGTTAGTCAAAGTTTTCAACATTTTGAAAACGGTTTAATTATTTTTTTATTCTTAAACTGCGAATTTCTTCTAATTTTGTTTTGTATGGAATAACATTTTGCAGTTTTGGATAAAATATGAACAAACTTAATATATTAACTTTAAAATAGCATACCAAATTTTATTTACCAAAATATTTAAGAAATTAAAAAAAAAAAAATTTTAAAACACCGCTCTAACGATTTTTGAAATTTTTTTCGCATAATTTAATATTTTTCAAGAATTCAGATGGGAGGCGTTCTTTATAATAGCTGTGTTTTATTTTCCCCAAAATCCGAACCAGATTGGATTTGCTTACGAAAATACATGTATTACAAAAACAACACAAGATCCAACTTTGTAAATGTCTTCAGTAGTGTAAGAAAAAAGACAACTGGTGTATACAAATAAAAAAAAAACAAAATGAAAAAAGAGTTGGGTATATAACAAGTTGTCGAGATCCTGGGTTGTTTTATTTTTATGATCTGGATTGGATCTGGGGGAAAATAAAACACAGCTATTATTTATTAAATAGGCGTTTTTCTTTTTTTGGCCCCGAGCGTGGCACTGAGCTGTCAAAAAGAAAACTATGTTACTTTTTAACTCGGAGCCCTCCAAGCTCTCAACTTGCATTTCTTTTTTAGCTCAGAGCTCGACCGGGGCTCGCTCGATGAGCTCGGAAAAAAATGACCGAGCACATCGAGCACAAAGCTGAGCGCGGCTAACTTCATGCAATCTTCATATAATTTGACAGATATGAGAGTTCAGTGCTCAATTGAGTTTCTTTAATAGATCGGTGCGCTCAGGTCACGCTCTGTTCGGAGTGAGCTCTATTCGCTCAGAGCCCGCTCTCTGCCCCGCTCGGGGCTAAAAAAGAAAAACGCCTAATTACTCCAAAACACGTCACACATCGTATATTTGTTTAGCCCCGAGCGGGGCACAGAGCGGGCTCTGAGCGAATAGACCGAGCCCCGGTCGAGCTCTGAGCTAAAAAAGAAATGCAAGTTGAGAGCTCGGAGCGCTCCGAGTTAAAAAGTAACATAGTTTTCTTTTTGACAGCTCAGTGCCACGTTCGGGGCTAAAAAAGAAAAATGCCTAATGGGTATTTTTTTGGCGTGGTTTTCGCATTTTGCTACTTGGAGACAGCATACAAATTTATTTTCGCAGCATCTGACACACTCTCCAGTCTCTACTAATATTTTTCGATTTGGAAACCATAGAAAATTTTCGTTTTTTCTCAAGCCTAGTACGCTGCTGATGCGAAACGAAAATTTCGATCTCCAAACAGACAACGAAACGCTTGCGAAAACACAACGGAAAATATCCTTGGAGAGTTTCACTAATTCCAAAAATTCGTTGTCTTCTTTGGAGACCCCAGAAAAATTTCGTTTCACATCAGCAGTGTACTTTGCTTTAACCGTATGGTGACACACAGCCTACATTTAATAGAATCCAAGTGTAACTTCCTATAATCCGAAAAAGTCTCCACAAATATTCTACATACTCCTCGAACACACCCAAACAAGAACATGTCCACGTTCAGGATACAAACATTTGAAGTCGGCAAAAAAGCAACACAAAACTCGCGGCTAGCTGCCATCGCCATCCATTACCATTACCATTTTCATGTGAAAAAAATTTGTTGCTTCTGCGGTTGTTGGATTTTAATTTTTAATAAATTGTCTGACTCGAAAACACATAAAAGTAACTTAAATATAATTCATCAAGCAGGATAAAAAGAACGAAATAAATTGGTGAAGGTTGTGTGGAAATTTTCGTTTTGTTTCCCAAATCAATTTAATCTTTTTGGCGCAATCAAGAAACATGGGGGATCGTGGCGATAATGGTAAGAAAAATTTTATTTATTAAATCCAATGTTATTTATAAAAATTCTTGTTCGCAGCTGAATCCTTTGATGATGCCGTAGAAGAGCGCGTCATTAACGAGGAGTACAAAATCTGGAAGAAAAATACTCCATTCCTTTATGACTTGGTTATGACGCACGCTCTGGAATGGCCTTCGTTAACCGCCCAATGGCTCCCCGATGTAACCAAACAAGAAGGCAAAGATTACTCAGTGCATCGCTTGATTCTGGGAACTCATACTTCTGACGAACAAAATCATCTTCTCATTGCAAGTGTGCAACTGCCAAGTGAAGATGCCCAATTCGATGGCTCACACTACGATAACGAGAAGGGCGAATTCGGAGGGTTTGGTTCGGTTTGTGGTAAGATTGAAATCGAAATAAAAATTAATCATGAGGGAGAAGTCAATCGGGCAAGGTACATGCCACAGAATGCTTGCGTTATTGCCACAAAAACACCGTCGAGCGATGTTCTTGTCTTTGACTACACCAAGCATCCAAGCAAACCCGAACCGAGTGGTGAGTGTCATCCAGACTTACGACTCCGTGGTCACCAAAAAGAGGGTTATGGGTTGTCCTGGAATCCAAATTTGAACGGCTACCTTTTATCCGCCAGTGATGATCATACCATCTGCTTGTGGGACATTAATGCAACTCCCAAGGAACACCGCGTAATCGATGCCAAAAACATTTTTACCGGTCACACGGCCGTTGTGGAGGATGTCGCTTGGCATTTGCTTCACGAATCTCTGTTTGGATCCGTTGCCGATGACCAGAAGCTTATGATCTGGGACACACGCAACAACAACACATCGAAACCGTCACACACAGTCGATGCCCACACCGCCGAAGTCAACTGTCTCAGCTTCAACCCATATTCGGAATTCATTCTGGCCACTGGCTCCGCCGACAAGACTGTCGCTCTATGGGATTTGAGAAATCTCAAATTGAAGCTGCATTCATTCGAATCGCACAAGGATGAAATCTTCCAAGTACAATGGTCACCTCATAATGAAACTATTCTCGCTTCATCTGGCACTGACAGACGTCTGCATGTTTGGGATTTGTCGAAAATCGGTGAAGAACAGAGCGCAGAGGATGCAGAGGATGGACCACCAGAATTACTTTTCATCCATGGTGGACACACAGCCAAGATATCGGACTTCTCATGGAATCCCAACGAGCCCTGGATCATTTGTTCCGTGTCCGAGGATAATATCATGCAAGTATGGCAAATGGCTGAGAATGTGTATAACGACGAGGAACCAGAGATACCAGTTTCTGAATTGGAGACTCCAACAGCATAAGTTAGAGTTGAGTTGTTCGTAGAGCAACCATTATTGTCGATTTAACGTATTTTTTTATATATATTATATTCCCTACACTAGTATGTATTGTTGCGGCCCCTTAATCTGTCTCTGGATCAATATTTTTATTTTTTCCATTGTTTTGGTACCATTTTATTTGCAAACAAAATAAACCATTATAGATGTATTTTTGTTATCGATTTAGTTATTTTTCCAAGTTAACTTGCATAGGAACCAAGTTGTTTACTGTAAGTAACATGACAAAATAACCATTACTGCAAGATGCAAGTAATTGTTTAACAGGAAAAAAATCATTCACAGTTAGGATCATTGAAAAATTTGAACAACATTTATTTTTATCGACTTCTTCATCGCCAACCGCGAATGAAATGATGGACTATGTTGGAGCACAAGACGATCCACAAAGTGAGACCCCCACCTAATGGTAACTACCGATGATTACAAAAACACCCGAGTGCGCTGGTTTAATACGCAGAAACTCTCGTTTCACAAGTATTGAGAGCAATAATCAGTACACTGCAGGTCGAATATGGAAGATGTCCCAATTGATTTATGTGAGAATAATACAGCACCGTGTTACACATAATATGTAGTGATTATGTGGTGACCACCACATATACATTAGTGTGGTTCTTAACAAACAAAATTGGAGCCGCCCCTGAATCAGTTCCAAATATTTAAAAAGAAAATCCCTGGCCCATCGCGATAGACAAACGATAAGTTGATTGAAAATGAAGTGTTGAAAATTTTTGTCTCGTATCTTGCTATAATCGACTTGGTCTAACTTTATCTGGTTCCTGATTTTTGTTTCAAGTTTTTATCAAAACAAAAATCAAAAATACTCCGCCTATAAAAACTTGTTGGTATGGTAGCTCACCTAAGTGGTTATTGCTTCATTTAAACCTTCAATAATATGGCGTTGCGATAGCTTTTCAGCCTTTATGAAAGAAAAATCTATTCTGTATTTCATATTTTCTCAAATCATTTGTAAAATGGTTTTTTTAAATGTATTTAGAACTTGTAAAGTCGCGACCCTCTTTTCCCTTTAATCATTTGTCGTAAAAAGAAAAGAGAACACTACTGAGAATCACTGCAGATCTAGAACTGCAAAGAGGAAATTCAATAGCCGACATGAAACTTATAAGAATCAACTTTGTTAGGTACGCCAATGTTAAGTATGATTTTAATTATGAGCAGTTAAAAATTAAATTTCAAAAAGAAACATCAACCATTTAGCTTTTTACAGGCGTATTTAATAAACTTGACTGGTTAGACAGTGTCTTGATAGTACGAAATAGTTGGATATATGCTTTATCTCATTAAATAAAATTTTACAATAGTTAGATAACTCCGCCATATTAATCACTCGATTAAACCAGTTTAAAACCTAAATCCGGATGTATTTACATTAAATATATATTAATTTCCATCAGGATTTAAGTTTTCACCTGGATATAGCGAGTGAAAAATATGGCAGTTAAACAACAACTAAAAATATTTATTTATAACTTAGACGGTTGTTCAAAGTTAGTCAACGTTTAAAAATACGACGGTCAGTTTTTAGTAGTGTTAAGAAGTAGTGTTAAGAAATGATACAACACATACTTGAAAAATAAACTGTTGTCACTTTGATATGCATTGTCTTATTTATATGAATCATTAGCGATAATAATCAGCCCTTTGACGAATTCCATAGTAATCGGGAACTAGTTACGAATCCCGAAAAAAACTATGACAAATTTCATCGTAGAGAAAAATCTCATACAAATTGTCATTACGAAGGGATTCGATAATAGTTTTTTTTGGGACAAGATTCTCCGCTTAATTGTAAAAAAAACAAGTGTTATAATTCCCATATCTGAATTTCTGGAAACGAAATTTCAACTTTGCTTAAAATATTTAAATGTGAAAAGAACATTCAAATATTTCATAGCATAGGCTTCAAGTGAGATTTTGCTCAGAGATTTTATTCCGGGTGTTATGTTCAGCCCAGATATAACTGGCTTGTAGGCATCTATGCCTCTTGATATCAAATAGATGAACACGACTATTCTACAAAAGGAATCAAATGTCAGTTCGATATTTGACGTTTACCACTTGTTTTTCTTTTTGTATTTTGATTTTTAGAATTCAGAAAGAACACGTGCAATATTGTGTTTATTAAATATTTTCGAAGCAGTGTGTTCCAAAATGAATAAAGGTAATACAAAATTAGTTTTCAATAAAACTTTAAAGTTAAATCTATATTATGTCTTTAAAAGTAAATTTAAATAAGCCGTAAATGTGTAGTAAAAATAAAACAACATTGTTGTAATCAGGAACAGGAATCAACATACTACACTGTGGGAGTTAAAAATAAATACATTTTTGAATCTTTGAACAACAAAGAAATTGACGGAATAAAGAATGGTCAAGTCTGATAAACTGAAATTCAAGTGTGAATAATACAATAAATAATAATAAATACATTTTTTTTAAGCAAAATTGAAATTATTAAAGAAAAGTACCTACACATTTATCAGCTCACAACTCTTATTTGACTCACGAGTCTAAGCATTGAGCAGTTTTCGAAAACATTTGTATTTGCGTTTCTTTGCCCTCTATAATACACTTTCTTTTGCACTATTCATAGAAGTTTTATTCGTTAACTTTAAGCAGGGTTGCCTCAGGTTTCCTTGAGAACCCCAAGAATTATCAAAAAAAAAAATGGGTTTTCCGTTAAAAAAAAACCATATTGCTTTAACCATATTGCTTTAAATTGTGTTGCTGACATTCAACGAAGTTGTGTACTCAATACTTGACTGAAACATTAAATTCGTTTTAAAAATTAATTAAAACAACTTCAGCTTTTCCCTTTTCCCTTTTCTATTTCTATTTACATATGTATTATCATTCATTTTTTTCTTTTATTTTATCTCAAAAATAAGCGAATCCACAACAAAATAATTGCCTCATAACTCACGTCACTTTGGCAGTTTATTTGGTAACTCAACTGCCACAGCAAAAAAACTTGGTCTATTTCAGGGCGATCCTGGGTCTCGATAAACAAAAAATTTGGTTGTCAGTGTGACTTCAGGCATTGTATATAACTTCATATACAAAGGTTCAGGGTTTAAAAAAATGCTTTAGCGCGTCCCTGGGGTGATTTTAGGGCTCAAGTACAGTTCCCATAAAATAAGAATTCAACGAATTCAAAAAAGGTTCTTGAATTTTGCTCTTAGAGCTTAAGATTGGCAGAACCCATTAAATCTTTCTTCATATACTAGCCGGCATACTTATTGATTTACTTAGTCTAGATAGTATGTATTTACATATGTTTAGTTTTTATTGTTAAACTTATTGACGGTTATATTAATGCTTTCAACCTTTTGTCTCCCGTTAATAATATGTTGAAATTCTATAACGTTAATCATGTGAATCGTGTAAATGGTCCAAAACCTGTCATTATTTTAATCATAAAAATAATGACCAAAAGGAAGAAACGTTTAATTTTACCATTATACTGACTTCCTACTATCTGAAATTTATTGGACGCAGGTATTGCTTCAGAAAAGAACAGCTATCTTAATATTGAGTGACCAGAAAACTTTATTATGCTAAGCAGGCAGAAAATAGTGCTTTAAGGGCGTTGTATGTGATTTAATTAGCGATAGACCAAAAGAAATATATTCGAATCATACCTACTTAAAAATGTTTGTGATTCTGAACCAATTCTTTTGGTGAAAAATATACTTCAGAGCTGCTTAAAAAAAATTATTTCTTATCTTGCAATTATTTTTTTTAAGAATTTGAAGATTCCGATTCGGACAATTTCGAGGATGAAGAGGACGAAGTCGACGAAGGGGAGGCTACGAATTGCCTATTTTGTGTTAACCAGTACCCTTCAATAGAGCTTGCTATTCAGCATCTCGATAGCAATCATGGAATTCAATTAGGAATACTTAAAGCCAAGTATAACATGGACCAGTACTCTTACATAAAAGTATTTTTTTTAAATTTAACATTAGCTTCGAAACTACATTTTTGTCTTCTTAAGCTCATCAACTATATTCGAAGAGAAAAGCCATCTTCAGAAGAAATTTTATCAGCAAAATCGATCATATGGAATGACGAAAAGTACCTGAAACCAATTGAATATGAATCATGGCTAAGTTTTGGTAAGAAAACACTTGAAATATCAACTTGATCTGTACAGTACATAATTTTGTTTCCAAGATTTCGAAGATATCGTTGCTGATGATAGTGTAAATCAAGCAACAGAAACAATATCTATAGAGGAATACAAAAAAATGCAAGCAACTGTGACAGCTCTTACCAATAAAATCAAGGAACATGAGCGAATACTAGAGCATGCTGCTGAAAGTGTATCAAAAATGCGTACTGCATATCACAGACTCGTCGATAAGGAAACTGTCGAAAAAGAAAGAAACTGTGTGTCCTCGGTGTCAGTAAAAGCAGACGAAAGTTACTTTAGCAGTTACTCACATTTTGGAATTCACCATGAAATGCTTTCGGTAAGAAAATTACTTTTCCTATAATTTTAAGATTCTAAATATCATAATTAGGATACGGTGAGGACAATCTCTTATAGAGATTCCCTTCTTAAGAATAAAGACTTTATCAATGGCAAGACCATTATGGATTTAGGCTGCGGAACTTCTGTTTTATCGATATTTGCATCACAGGCTGGTGCCAAACAAATCGTAGCTGTGGATAACTCAGAGGTCATCTACAATGCCATGGATATTGCAAAGTAAATATTTATGCACTCATAAGTAGATTTTTTTAAACTTTATATTCTTCATAGAAAAAACAACATCTCGAATATCTCCTTTGTTAAAGGCCGCCTGGAAGATACTGCCCTGCCTGTGGAGAAATTTGAAGTGATAATTTCCGAGTGGATGGGATATTTCCTACTTTTCGAAGGAATGTTGGATAGTGTAATCTATGCCCGCGACAAACACCTTATTGAGGGTGGTCTTCTTATGCCCAATAGGTGTACAATGAGTATTGTTGGTTATGGGGATAAGACTCTTCACAATAGGCAAATCGAATTTTGGGATTCCGTTTATGGCTTGGACATGTCTGTTATGAAAAAAGAAGTCCTTCATGAGCCTTTGATAGATGTAGTTAACTCAGAACATGTTTTAACGGAGCCAAACGTTATTGCTGATCTGGATTTATCTACCGTTACTGTAAATTATTCGAATTTTACATATGATTTCAATTTAAAATGCACAAAATCAGGGCAATTGACTTCGTTTGTGGGATATTTTGATACGTTTTTTGGTGGATTACCGAATCCAGTGGAATTTAGTACATCGCCATTTGTTGAGCCGACACATTGGAAACAAGTTGTATTCTTTTTAGAAAAACCAGTTGATGTTGCAGAGGGGGAAATGGTAAGTGGAACATTAGTTTGCCGAAGAAGCAAACAAAGTATGCG
This sequence comes from Epistrophe grossulariae, assembly GCA_929447395.1. Taxonomy (NCBI): domain Eukaryota; kingdom Metazoa; phylum Arthropoda; class Insecta; order Diptera; family Syrphidae; genus Epistrophe; species Epistrophe grossulariae. Next base: position 32,393,499 of record OV839567.1, on the reverse strand, counting down.
ATCGCTGGATGTTAAAATAACTGCTTTTGGAAAGCAACAAACTTACTATTTAGATTGAGTAATGATCAATAAAAGTTGAAACAAAATTGCATCGTTTAAATTTATTTTTATATTATATTAACTATCCGTAATGGCTTTGTTCATTGAGAATACTACAATGCCGACAGATGGTATAAGAGACGACATAATATACATACATATATAAAATAAAACTTAAAATAAGTAAAGAAAATTTTAATTATAGATTTTACAAACATAACGAAACAACGTTTTTTTAATGTACAAACTTAATTTCCTAAAAGTCAAAAGAAAGTACTTAAACCGCATTTTGTCAGCGCCAGTGCCACTTATACGGTTTCTGCAATCCTGAATTTGAAATTAGATATTTTCATTGGCTTTTTTAATATTCTTATAAATTTAATTGTGGATAAATTTGTGTGTTGTACTAAAATACAAATTAATCTCATTTATGGTATAGATTCCTATATTCTAGGAGCTAGAATCTTTACTCTAGCGACTAGAATTTAATAGCTTCATTCTGGTGGCTAAATTGTAGCAGATAGTATCTAGAGGAGAGATTCCAACGTCTAGTTTCAAGCACTAGTTTCTAGTGGGTAGATTCTAGCGTATAATTTCTAGCACCAAGATTCTACCGGGTAAATCCTTTTGTATTGTATCTAGCTATTAAATTCTAGCGCCTAGATTTTAACGAATTGTTGAATAGTATTTTTTAGTTTTTAACTCGTTATTGAAAAAAAGTTTTCAAGTTTTCGCTTCAGGGAAAACAAGAATATCATTTCATTTTTTGCTGCGCTATAGCGCATTCAGCCCGGAAAAAAACACACAATAAACTGGAAAACCATGGCATCGGTTTTGATAGTCGTACTTAACATAGAATAGACCCTATTTTTTCCGCAATTTAATAGGCTCATGAAAATTGTATATTTTCATGTATTTTTTATAAAAAAAAGTAAATTCGATGGCGCAACAGCTCATTAAGAACCATGGACTAAGGACCTACAACTCTTAACCATTTCTTATGCGTCACGTCAGCAGGAATGCAGGCCATCTAAATTCTTTAACCGAACCCTAACGGTGTAACGGCTATCCAAGCCTGTGGTACCACTTCATGACCTAAAAACCTTAAACATTGGTTTGACTTGTGGGAGAAAAGTGATCAATATTAGAGCTTTGAGTTCGACAGCACTATGCCAAACTAGGAAATTTGATGGCTGGTTCAGAGACGCATATGATTTTATCTCATGAGACCCCGTAATCATAACTTTCGTCACAAATATCTTTAAAATAATAACAAATTTTAAGAGAAAACATAAGAAACTTATGACAGTTGAACTTTAAGTATTGACTGAAAGTGGTAACAGCGCCCCCTATTACGGTTTAGGGCACTACAATGCATTTGTTGTAGGAACAAGCACTCCATATAATATATGCTCTAAGCATGAAACAAGATTTGGATTATAGTTGCGGTACTGCTGTAGCTACGGGAATTCATCCCAGAGCTATTGCGTCGCCTTGAGGAAAGAGATCAAATATTTGGTCTTTAGCTCAAGTTCGTTGAGGTTGTTGGCCTTAACAAATGACTGTTCCCTCATTCTGGCCAAAGCGAGGCATTTACAGGGGAAGTGAACAACTATTTCCTTTTCCTGCTGGACTCCACAGCTACGACAGTGGAATTTGTGGGGGATGCACAGCTTCCCCGCATGCTCTCCAATTGGTCAACGTCCAGGGCAGGTCGCGAACTGGATATGTCTTGCCTGGTTGGGAAATGAAGAAATTGGTTTTTTATGAATATTTTCTTCTAAAATAACTTTAGCAGACAGTTGTTTTTGTTTTAATTTTATTTAAGTTTATCAAGCCCTATGGTAAAAATGGCCCTTTTTATGCAGTTTACACGCGAATAATCGATTATCAAGCAAGTGAAACAATTGTATTTGTAAGAGATATAGTTTTAAATTTTTGATTGTCCTGCATCAATATTTATATGTTCTCTTGTTCTTATTTATTGCTGCAATTAATACAACAGTTACAATGCAAATAATAATCCAAGAGCACAATCTCCTCAAAAAAAATCATATGAATCATACACCACAAATATCTGTTTAATGTTGTACAAGATCCAAAAATGTAAAAAAAATAATAAAGCAACTGATGATTATTTCTTTTCCAACCATGTCTTGTTCTCGAATAAAAGCAGCAGTATCACCACGCTCCCACGTTTCTTCTCAACATTCCACGTCTGTTGAGCTCGACGAATCAAATTGATCATACAAAAAAAAATGGACCACACCTAGATTTGGTGTACAGACACAAAATGGCAAAAATTCGTCGGTATTCTGCCATACTCACTATTTTATATTAACCTCTCCAAACAATTAGTATTTCCAAAGATTCATTCTTATACATATGTATATGAGATGAGATCAGTGCATTTTCAGTTATTGATGATGATTGATCAGAAGAGCGCTAATCACGAGGAGAACAAAACACCCAAAAAAGGCAGCTTCATGTGGCGAAAATCAAAGAACTAGCCATTTTGTTTCTTTAATTATTACTGTTTGCAAAAACGAATTGTTAGAAGATATACAAATAAAAGACCAATATTCGCAGACAAGTGTATCTATTTATTTAGAACATTTAGACAAATGTATGCCCGGTATATATTTTTCATAATTTCATTGTTTTTTTTTTTATAGAAAATTGAGTTTTTTTCTGGACATGGAATTCAATTCTGTTACCAGACTTACAAACGATTACAGTTAAAATGTGATTTAATGCATTTTTTTGGAAATAGGTTTTAAATTTAAACGAAAAATAGTATCACGATATGAAAAATGTGGGAAGTCAACCCCCCACATTCTATACATCGGAAAAATGCAAACGAAAATATGTTATAAAAAAAATATAATAAAATCTCATGAGAACTCTCAGTCCATCTTACTGATTGGGGCAATCATTTGGACTTTGCTTCTTTTTGTTTCCAGCAGTCTTCTGGTCGGCAACGTCTTCATCACCTTCGTCCTCCTCGTCTTCTTCCTCTTCTTCGTCGTACTCATCACCGTCATCATCTTCATCATCGACAATATCACCGGTATAGTAAAGGACTGCCTTGGGAATGATGCGAGCCCTCAAGAAGTGTCCAATTTCGAAGTCTGTTGCCAGAATTCCCTGCGAGTCTTCATCAACTTCGTTCTTATCATCTGGAATCTCTGGTGGCTTAAAGAAGTTGAAGAAGGAATCATTTGGGACCTGCTTGGTGATAGTCCTGACAGCACCACGCTCCTTATGCTTCTGCTTCTTGCGGATCGTCTTGACAGTTAGGTTCATGCCCTTCTCCCAGTTAATGTTGCAGCCCTTACATTTGTAGATCTCAGGACCTTCGAACGAGAATGGGTATTCCTCTTCGATAGTGGCCTTTAGGAAGTATTGTTTGGTTAGGATCGGATTGGAAAAGTATTCGTTCTTATCGAAGTGGAATTCCAAAGTGTACGATTGCTCTTGGTCTTCTACGTATTTGATTTGGATGTCACGGAGCTTCTTCAGTAAAGGCTCATCGTGTTCCTGCACCATTTCTGTTAGGATTTCGGTATTACGGAATATAGTCAGCCAGAAGTTCGGGATACCCTCGACGTCCTCATTCAGTGCCGGCTTGATTTCTTTCATTTTCAGCGAAATATCCTTGACCCTTTCAGTAATTTCTAGATCTTCCGATTCTTTCCACTTGGGCGTTTGCTCTGGAGGATCCACGCTGCCGGCGACAATTTCCTTTCGCTTGTCGAACAATGGCTGATACTTCTCGTGATACTTCTTTTCGATACTATAGACCTCCTCGTAGAACTGCGCTTCCAATTGAAGTTGTTCTAATTGGATGTTTTTGAGTGCAACCACACGATTTTGGACTTTTTTCGGTAATGACTTTACCATTTCGTGCAAAACTTGACGACGCATTACGGCCGACATAAAATGCGGTGGATTGCATACTTGCAGTAAATTTTTTTCGTCCGTATCGCTATCGTTTCCAGACTCCACTTTCGCCACAACTTTCGAAGATTCCTTCTTGCTCATTTTTCTGGATTCAGGTATTTCTTCTTGAGAAATGCTCTGCTATTTTATATAAATTCAGAAAAATAAGTTTAATTAAAAATGGTGAGTAGAAAACGTGCTGCCTACTGAAGGAACCAAAAACGTAAAGACTGTCAGTTGGGAAAGTGGAACGTAAAGTGAAAAAATTAAAACGCAGTACGGTAGGGAAGTGTCTCGAAAATTGCGTTTTTGCCTTAAAGAAATGAAAGAGTTCAGCTCAATTTTAAGATGTATCACTTGACTCTGATTACACGAATTGTTTTTTCGGTCGTTGCAGTTCTCTTACTGCAATTCTCCCATTTTTTTAATTGTTTGAAGAGATAAGAGAAACGCATGAGATAGAAAGATTTTTTTTCTTCATGAATAGGACATTTTCGCAGAACCAGAACCAGTTGGAGAAAAAATTAAATACTATTTCTCATGAACTAAGTGCGGCAATTTTTTTTTAACAAAAGCCAGAAAATATAGAATTTTAAATAGCCTAGTACACAGTTCGGGAAACATTTTATTTCTCATACAAATTTTTTCCTAGCCTAGTAAGCAGTTCGGGAAAACTTTTATTTCTCATACAAATTTTTTCCAAGAACAAATTTTGTCTCGGATTTTTCTTAAACAGGATGCAGTTCAAACGCAAAATCCAAACTTTTTTTTCAAACTATACATAAAAAAGTCTCCACATAATTAATTTTTCCCAGACAAATAATGTTCGAAGCATTATTTTGCTAGACAAATGTTGACGTTTCATTAATATCACGGTTTTTATCAACCAAAAACATATTTTCGTTTTAACATTTCCAATTTTGAAAGGTATTATGTGAATGATGTCCAAAAAAACATAAAATAAAACATGAAAGAAAGTTACGGGAATTAATTATATAAAATAGCTGTTTTCACACAGTCAGTGGCGTAGCTAATAGGAAAGGGTTCAAGAGTGCCAAATACTAGTGCGGCAACTTTTTCCAATCCAAGAAAATATACTAAATTTTCATAGAAATGATTTTTGAATGACAACATAAACTCGCTGTAAAGGCTGCAAACACTTTTTTGTACTGTTATTTTAATATTGCTGTGTAGATTTACAAAATCCAAAAAAAAATATTTTTACCTACGTTACTGTCCTCATTTGAATTTTATTTTCATCACTACACCTTCAAAATTTGTCTTGAGAAAAAGAATGTAGAGATAAAAGTTATTTTGTCTCGATCTGCGTACTAGGCTCGAACATCTGTTATATATTTATATTTATTGTTATTTTAAAATTGTGAACAACATCTTAGGTCAGTTACCTGCACCCACCTCTTTCTTTCCTTGGAAAACTATATGTGATTTTTTCTTTTTTTCTTTTCTTATTGAATGAAGCTACAAGAAAAACTAGTAGCTTTGCCTCCTAAACTATCTTTAATCTGTGATATTATTTAAATACAAATCGCCGCCTGAGTGCTTAAGTGCCCTATAGACCACTTTTTCGGGAAACTGAGTTAAAAATGCAGATATACTAATTCGTATTCCCCGTTGCTCTATCTCAATTTTTAACAAAGTTACAGAAACGAGTTTTGCTCTATAGACCACACATTTTTGGGTTCTTTTGGTGCTTATTTGCCGTATATCCAAAATTTGTACTAGGTTGGGCAGTTTTTGTAGAAAAGTTTGGATAGCAAACACTTAATGCTTAAATGCCCTATATCCCAATGGGCAATGGATATAGAGCAAATTCAACTGAAATATATTTTCAGTGCTTATTTGCCCAATATCCACAGTACCTGCCTATAAGTAGCTATAAATTAAGGAGGCCTTTTTATTAACTTTATTTATTTTATTTTTTAACCCTGGATGGTTATCCTTCGTCGAATCGACGAACACTTCTTTTATTTTGTATGATTTCTCTTTAACTATTCATCATTTTTAATTCTTTTTTCGTACAACATCGGTTGGTGTTGATTTCTACCAGTGAGCGGACGTATTGTATCCTGTGATAAATTAAAATACATTTTTTTTACAGTTATGTTCGTCGAAACGACGAAGGATAACTTTAGTGTGATTTTTTTTTTTATGCTTTTGTTACTTTTTGTGAGGGGTCGAAAACTAAGAACCTGGTTTTTGGTGAATATTATGTGAAAGAACTAACAAAACCAATTCATGGTTTAAAGAGAAATGTAACAATGGATAATTAGTTTAAGTCCGTCAACCTTTTGTTGGAGTCACATAAGTTGACCATAGTTGGAACCTTGCGGGCAAAAAAACGGGAATCACCCTATGAAATGTGGAATCAAAAAAAAAAATACATAAATATATTCCAACAGGAAAAAAAGGCAAATTTGTGGATTTTGACCAAATTTTAAAAACGCATGACAAAACCTTCGTGCTACAAATGCAAAAAAGCATCGGTTTTGAACACCAAATTGAAGCTTCTGCCTCTTGTATAAATTATAAATTAATACTTCAAGTTTTTGCAATTATTTCCAAAGGTGATATTATTTTATTATTTTTTGTAAATTTTTTTTAAACCAATAATTGTTTGCGTAACAAAATGAACTGATAATTTTAATTTTATTTTTAAGAGCAGAAAACAAGTCGATATTATTAAAAAAATCGTATTTAATATTTAAAAACTATTTCTAAGAGCTTTATTTAAAATTTTCATGATCAAGGTTACCGAAATTTAAGAATAAGGTAGGTTTAAAGGTGAACTTCGTCGATTCGACGAAGCATAACTTTAGTGTGCGTTAAATATGCATAACCATCGAGGGTTAATTTTATTATTTTTATATTTATTTATGTATTTAAATGAATTTGAAAAACATTCGTGAAGATATTAATTACCACATGTGTTCCTTAAATTGCAAACTTTGCAATTCTTGAAGTTTTTTTTAATTAAAGCAATGTCAAATAAAATGTTGGATAAAAAACCCAAAAATGCAGTCTCTGATTTAAATTATCATTTATTGAATTTACCGACGTTTCAGTTCTGGTTGGGATCTTCTTTAGGGCTGAATTAGCAATATCAACTGTGTCTGTATAGATTGTTTTTCAAAAGCAGCCATAAAAAAAGTTTTTTTTTCATAATATTCTGAAAAAAAGTAAAAAACGAGGTTAAAACAAGGTTCAAACAAGGAAACAAAATTATTTTAAATAAGACCAATGATATTTCTTCACGTAGGTGACCTTCATAGCTGCGTTGAACAAAGTTTTTTGTAAGTTTTTGTCGTTTTAAGTTTAAAGATTTTTTTTACTAAAAAGGATAAAAACAAAACAGATAAAATTTTTTTCAAATTAAAACAAAAACTTTAAAATAATACTTAAACTTACTCCTACGAATATTGAAGAATTTTTAAAACCGACTTCGATTGAAATTTAATGTATTTTTATAGTAAATTTTATGGGCCAAAATTAAGTTTTACTATTTTTTATAATTTAGTTTTAAAATAATTTCCCTTTTTCATACGTTTTCTATTGACTTAAAAATAATCCAATATGGTATAGAGGAATGCAAAGCCACTGAATTAATATTACTTTTTAGTTTTATGATTTATCACAAAAAATGAATTTATAAAAATTAATAATGCTAGAAATTTTGGATTTACATTATTTTTGCTTTCTTTGATTTTCCAATATTCAGTGGCACAAAAGTCCTATATCCATAGGAAAATTGTTATTTGGTTTTCATGGATTTCGCATTCGTATGGGAGAGGGTTCTATATCCATTTCTGACTTTCTGTAGGTACACTTTATTTTTTTTTAAGTAACCGAAATAGCTTTTGACCTCGGGTTTTCGAATTACATAAAAGAAATTTTCAAATAATACGTATAAAAATTCAAAAGCCGTATTTGTTAAGAAACTAACACAATTATTTTTCAAACCTTAAAATTCGTTTTCTGAGGAATAATTTAAATGGATATAGGGCACAAGTATTCAGGTGGCGAAATTGTTAGTTATCAGTAGTAAGGTAGCATTATTCCATATCTCTGTAGATTGTGCAATTCAGTAAAAATTTGGCTAAAATAAAATCTAATCTGAACGACTACACAAAAAAATAATGTCACCGATTGCAACAAAAACAAAAAAACAAACAACAAAATCATAGAAACCTATGCTATAATCAAATAAACAACAAATAAAATACAAATAAAACTCGAATGTCACTTTTCCGCAATGGTTCGTGCAAATAATTCAGTGCGTAAAAGAGTGGAGACTTTTCCAAATAATCTGCTAGAATTATCAATTTTGCTCGTTGAACGGCGTACTGCAGAACAAAAATGAAAACGAAATTTTTCGTTCATGATTTCGTAGTTTCAATTTTTGTAGGGAAATTTTCGTTTCAGCTGCGTACTAGGCGCAGGGTCATAAGTCCCTAATGGATCTTGACCCACTCTGGTGGGTTAAAAGTCAACAAATTTATAGTGGATTTTTGGCCCATTGATTTTGGAATTTTGACACACTTTAGTGATTTGAAAAATATTCAGTTTTAATGGTTCCATAGGAAAAATACGCGTTCTCTTTGACAACCAGTATATCAAGTGGGTTCAAAGGATTTTAACTCCCTTTTTGGGTCCTCTGTACTCAAGCAATTCCGTTGCAGTACCTTGGGTGGCCTGCTGCGCGGGTTCCAAGGATTTTAACTCCCTTATTGGGGACTTTGTATCGCTCACGCAACTCCGTTGCTAGGGTATGCTCAGTCGCCAAAGTCAACAGTTTTCTTAATAAATAGTTACTTGGGTAATTTTTTATTTTTTCACTTGTTCGAATTCATTGCAATTCTAAAATATGGTCACCGTAGCTATGACCCTTAAGCTACCCACAAACTGACGCGATGGCGGTGGCGATCACGATAAAAATGTGGATGCCGCACATATAAATCAAAGGAGTGGCACACATCAATCGCTTAAATGTGTGCCTCTCCGTTGATTAACATCTGCGGCATCCACATTTTTATCGTTATCTTTTCCTCCAGAGCCCGTCAACACAAAAGAGATATAATAATGGCTCAATAATGTAGTGATCTTTAACGATATTTATAAAATTCAAAATTGTAAGTACGTCAAGTCATTACAAAGATAAACACTAAAAACCCAAAAATAAAGCAATTTTCAATTTCAATTGCATGAACGAAGCTTATTCAAAATAGTTAAAGGCGTTTTTGATAAAATTTAATACATACGAATTCATTGTACCCATTATAGATGAGCTAAAACAAAAAAAAAATTTCTACTCTAGCGAATTTAGCTCTGTACAGGATACCGCTCATTTGGACGAAAATCATTCTAAAATCTTACTCTGCAATATCAAAGTAAACTTTAATTGACTTGTAATAGTTGTTTCTTTTGGTCTTTAAATTAACCCGCAATAACCGATAATTTTTTGCAAACGTTCGCATACTTACTATGCCTGTTTAGTAACTCTTTTTCGACAAATTTTCTAAAAACTGAGTTTTTTTCTATGGGTTTTGACAGCAAATTTTGAAATTTTCTGAAATTTTGTACAAATTCGCAAGAAATTTCACGTTACCAAACAGACCAACTAGGTAGTGGTAGGTCATTTTGCTCTCCCATTTTGTTTTTTTTTCCGGCTTTTATCTAGTCGTTTTGTTATTGGAATTTACTTATATGTATAAAGGTTCCCCCACACCAACGCGAATTTTCGGTGGCGACGACGAAAACAACAATAACAACACGTGGTTGTCAATGAAAACAACACGTTGTTATTATTATTTTCGTCGTCGCAACGAAAGATTCGCGTTGGTGTGGGGGAACCAGCTGTTTTTTTGCTTTCATTCACAAATTAAATAGATCGTAAAAACAATGATGAACTTATTTCTTTTTTATTTCAAGCCTAGTACGCTGCTGATGCGAAACGAAAAATCCCATACAAAAATGACACAACGAAAACAGAAACGGAAAATTTCGTTTTGCTTTTCGTTTTGCAGTATGCTGTTCTAAGAGCGAAATATATAATTGTAGCAGATTATTTGGAGATGTCTCCACTCCTTTTTCGCACTGAATTAATTATACGGACTATTTATTGTGTGCGGAAAAATGACATATTTTGGGTTTTATTTGTTTTTTTTTTTTGTTTATCATTTTCTTACATCATGGGTTTCTCTGATTTTTTGCGTTTATGTTTGATTTTGTTTTTGGAATTAGTGAAACTTTGCAAGGATATTTTCCGTTGTGTTTTCGCAAGCGTTACGTTGTCTGTTTGGAGATCACAGAAAAATTTCGTTTCGCATCAGCAGCGTACTAGGCTTCAGGCGAAATTCATTAATAATTAATTAAAAATCATTTTTGTATGGGATTTTTCGTTTCGCATCAGCGGCGTACTAGGGTTTATTTGTTTTTTTTTTTTTGTTTATCATTTTCTTACTTCGTGGGTTTCTCTGATTTTTTGCGTTTATGTTTGATTTTGTTTTTGGAATTAATGAAACTCTTCAAGTATATTTTCCGTTGTGTCTTCGCAAGCGTTTCGTTTTCTGTTTGGAGATCACAGGAAATTTTCGTTTCGCATCAGCAGCGTACTAGGATTTATGGAGAATTATATCACAGCAAACAGCCATTTTCTGAAAAAAAATTTTGTTTAACTATTTACGAGAATTTGTTCTCATTATGTGAAGTGAATTTAATCATATAAAAAGGATTATTTCAATTTTTATTTTCACAGAGTGAAGTTAATATAATTTCAAAATTTTTTTTTTAATGTTATAGTTCGAGAATAATGTAATTATGGAAACATTTCCAGCGAAAAATTTTAACAGTTAAGTTATATGTACACATATGTATGAATAATTTCAAACGAAAATTTGATATTTTATCTGGGTTCACCTAAAATGTTTAGCTAAATTTGAGCTTCGCCTACATATTTTACTGAGAATAAGTGTATGGGAGCTAAAATTTTGCACGAGCTGCATACTAGGCTTTTTAAATAAAATAAAAGTGAGACGACACTAATTATACTAAGTGATGAGTCGACGAAAATTGATGAAACTGAATTCTTCCATACTAATGAGGTACCTATATCTGATACCTCAAAAACATGCAAAAACATGTCCGTTAGGTTTGATATTCTCTACGAAATTTAATAAGTTTAAAAATATTATTCACCTACTGTTAAATTCATACCAATAAATGCAAATTTAATACAAAATGTATTTTAACTTTTACCTTCAATTTTTTCGTTCACTTCAATTGCCTTCAAATTCGCGAATAAAAAAGCATCTCCCTTTTTACGGTTTTCTCTTAGTGAATCATACATTCACAATCAGCAAAACATCTTAAGACCTTATTAATAAAAACCACCGTCTTTTGCTTATACTAACAGTTTTATCAATAAAATGTTTTATGTTTATCATTTCATTTTGATTATTGCTTTTTTTGTTTGTTTTTTTATTTCATTTTATTTTTTGTTTTGTCTACTTTCTTTTGTTTCAGTTTGCTTGTTTTGAGTTTTTTTTAGCCGAATAGTCGAGAACGCAATTGACACCATATGGATACTTGTACTTCTATCCATAATTCTCCATCATCATCCGTACTCAGATCTACACTTTTTGCAATGAATACCACCGTCAACTACTTCAACGATGCCTTAGTAAACATTGCAGAAAATTATCGAACAAAAATATTTATTTGTTCCACTAGCTATGTTGTGTGAAGTTGCACTTAAATCTACTTCACTTATATTATATTCAGAATAAGTGTTATAAAGGGTGATTTTTTAAGAGGTTTAGAACTTTTTTAAAAAAAAAACACAAAAAATTCGAAAAAATGAATGAAATATTTATTTAAATCGATAGTTTGAACCTTGCAATTTAATGTTTAAAGATAATTTCATGCAAATGTTGACCGCGGCTGCGTCTCAGGTAGCCCATCCGCTGAGCCCAATTTTGGCATACTCTTTCACACATATCGGCCGGTATCTCACGAATGAATGCATGGATGTTGGCTTCCAGTGCGTCAATCGAAGCGGGCTTGTCCCTATAGACATTAGCCTTGACATACCCCCACAAAAAATAGTCTAATGGTGTCAAATCGCACGATCTAGGCGGCCAATTGACCGGCCCGAAACGTGAAATTAACTGTTCACCAAACTCGCCTCGCAATTGCGCCATTGTTTCGCATGCTGTGTGGCATGTGGCACCGTCTTGTTGAAACCACATATCATGCAAGTCAAGAACTTCCATTTCGGGCAAAAAAAAGTTTGTTATCATCGCTCGGTAGCGTTCACCATTGACAGTAACGCTGCGATTCGCATCATCTTTGAAGAAATATGGCCCAATAATGCCGCCGGCCCATAAACCGCACCAAACAGTGGCTTTTTCGGGATGCATTGGTAGCTGTTGCAATGCTTCTGGCTGATCTTCACTCCAAATGCGGCAATTGTGCTTATTTACGTACCCATTCAACCAAAAATGAGCCTCATCGCTGAACACAATTTTTCGCGCGATGAACATTTCGAACCGAGCACGAATTTTGATAGTAAAATTCAATAATTTGCAAGCGTTGTTCATTTGTAAGACGATCCATGGTTAAATTGCAAACCAAACTGAAGCTGTTTGACAGTGACACAAGGTACTAAACACACGTCAGCTGTCAAAACCAGTGTTGCCAAAACCAAACCAGCTAAAAAATCACCCGTTACATCGATCAAATAGTTTAAAAAACTTTTGTTTTAATTTAAAGTAAATCTTTAAAGTTTTCGAAATAATGTTACTAAGTTATGAAAAAGTGCCTTATAGCCGTTTGGATTCAACCGAATATTGTAGCTCTCCTTCATTCCTGACGAAAGCTGGGGCATTGAGAAATTAAATAAGATCCACTTCAATGTAAGTTGCTCTTGTGGTTTAAAGCTATAACGTGGCTAAGGATAGGTAAAGTACATAATTTTTATTTATTGAAAACATTTATTACGGCATTTTGAATTACAGTTTTAACATTTTTATAACCTTAAAAAGAATGATCGGCTAAATTGTCAACTTTCAAAATATCAATTCATACAAATTGAGTGACATAATACGTACGTTCAGCAGACACTAGGGACTACATATGTAGTCAACTACATTCATTGAACGCAAAATTGAGTAAAAGCCCTTCCACAGTATCCCACTGAGTATTAATACATGTCAAAAAAGTGTGAAACAAATCATGTATAATAGTGTGGAAACAAAATATGATATTCCCAGCCTACACACAAGTGTTAATACATGAGAATTTTTAGAAATGGTTCTAATTCTGTCACACATTTCATCACATTTTTATTGAGGTTAAATTAAACTGTTGTGTGTGGTCAAAAAATGAAAAGAAATTTCTCTCTCACAAATTTGGCAGTAGCATGGAATTCTTTTCCACTTTGTATTAATACTCAGTGGGATAGTGTGGAAGGGCTTTAAGGAAATAGTAATTTCTTACGATGACAAAGATTTCAAAATTGGGTCTTTACTTCAAAAATGTACATTCTTATAATATGAATATTATGGAATACCCAATTCTTCATCTGCAGTGTTTTTCAGTATAGAATTCTCTTTTCTTTTCACGACAGTGTAAAGAGAAAGAAGAGAATTGCACTGCGAATCACAGCGGATCCAGTATTGCAAAATCGACATGAATAGTCTGTAGACGAATAAATAAATAAATATATTTATCTGAAAAACACCTCACACAAGGCAAAAATCAATATTTCTTACATTTTTAATTAAATCTTTTCCATAATATATTATGATAAAGAACCACTTCAACCAAAACTTATAACAAAAGTGAAAAAAAAGAAGTTGCAGAACAATGAAGTTCGGCTTCCTATTTAGCGATAAAATATTTTGACATAAATACACTTGACTTGAAATGTAGGGAGACATTTCTTGACTAGCTTTGCAGTCAACTTTCCAATAAAGTTTCTATAATTAGAAGGCAGTTTTATGACATCTGACCAATCAGAGATTAGAAACTTGCCTTAATTTCTAGTCCCCACGTGCTTCTGAACATAATCAATGTCAAAATGAAAATTTGTCAATTTTAAAAATATCGACTGAACCAAATGTCGATTCTATAATTTAAAGTCGACAATAGTTATTGAACCATCATTCAAATAGCCATTAGATCCGTTCCTTGAAAATTAGGTACACACTCACAGGGTTGACCCAGAGTTTTTTTTTCGATAAAAAATCAGGATTTAAGTGTACAATGTACGTACAATATAATTTATAGCTGACAGTTTAGATTTGCTTTATTTATTTTGGTTTTGAAATTGTGTTTAAAATATGCAGAAAATAAATGGTAATAGTAAATGGAAGCAGTTTAAAATGAATCGATAAGTTCATCAAGTTTATATTTCTCCTCTAAAAGTAGATTAAGAGATAATGGGGCATATTCTTAGTTCTTCGATAGACGATAAGTTTCAAATCAAATCAATCAATTTGAAATAGTATTCCAATCAACAAAAACATTTCTGCCTCATTTTAAAATAAAGAATCGACTACAGTTGCCGTTGATCTATGACAAATCACTATTAATATTAATAAAAAAAACATAACCAAAAAAAAACAAATATTGCAAATATTCTCGTATATATTTGACTGTAGTAAAAACACAATTTTCTTTAATTTAACATTGAATTATAAACATACATTCAAACTGACATTTTTTTGACAGAACGCAAACCTGCCGATTTCTGCCTAAAGATATTTCTTGGACAAAAGTTGTCTGGAAGGGGAAATGTTTTATTTTCTCGAGAGTGTGGAATAGGATTGGGCAAAAATTGATGAAAAATCGTGATAGTTTATTTTAAAGTTTGAAGGAACAAACTTTTAATGTGTACTATGGTATGGGACTTAATTTTTTTTTGTTGTAGGTAACCCACCGATGGAATTAACTGCTATAGGGTTTTGTTTTGTATATGAATACAATACATGTCCCTTTAGAATATGATCAAGTAAAATAAACGTAGGCAGACAGAAAACAGAATACCAAAACAAACACATACGATCTTCTTCCAGAAACGTCGGCGTTTGTTATAAATGGACGACGGGAAGTTCTATACGGATTCAGTACGACTTTGAAACTCGGCCGATCAACAAATAGAGAAGTGTGATCTGATCACTGAACAAGTACATAGTGTAATCAAATTCAAGTGAACTAAAGATTATTGTGTCCTCCAATTAATTTCTATCTATATAGTGACCAGAAAAGTGCAAACAAAAAATTTAATAAAGTATTGAGATACGTTTTCTTTAATTTGAATAGTGTTTAACACGTAACCACTATCTATAGATCAAGTTCTATAAGAAGTATCGTTAAAATTTAGATTAATTGCAATAATGGGGCAGTTATTCTTGGGGGCAACAATAGCAGTACTGATCTTTGCCGTAGGATACGTCAGCTCGGTTCCATATTTCGAGTAAGTCTTTCACCTTTTACTCACCAGTATATAGTTGTTGAAATTGTTGTTCTTCATTTCAAAGAGAATGTCCGTGCTTATATTTGACTTTCGTTTCTTTTTTTTTAATGATTTTTCTTGTATTTAATTATGGTAATCTGTTAGGTATATACTACATACATAGCGGGATTGACGGTGAAATGTGTGAAAAGATACTTTTTAATTAGTTTGCAGTGTTGAGTTGGAGTTGAAGAAGCCCAGCATTTTTAACGACAACGTTGACCTAAAAACCTACCTAACGGTCGTTGTTCGCGGCAAAAGCAGTAGCATCACAAAAAAAAAAAAAAAAAAAAAAACAAACAAAAAATAAGGAAAAAAAAATATTTAATGCGATTAAACGCAAACAGGAAACGGCTCTAAATTTTAAATTGTGTAGATGAACCTGGATTTAAGTAGATCTAACTGGTAGCGGGCGGCAGCGGCTTACCATTCTTAAATTATTTTTATTTTTTTTATTTTGATTAAAATATTGCATTCATTGCATTCTCTAGTTTCAAGATATTAAGAATTATTGAACTCATCATATGAGTTGAAAAATAAAAAAGAAAGTTGAAGGTGGATTTGTAAATGTTCGAAAAATTTGTTGTTGGGTGTTGGATTATAATTCCATATCAATTGAGTGATAAGTGCGTAAATAAAAACTTATAAATATTTGTTCTAATGGCCAATTGAAACCTAAGTTTATTACCTAGGATTCATTAGATATCTATTTGAAAACAAAGTATGAAGGCAATTTTTCCATAAAAAAAAGAAGCCTAAATTTAACTATAACTTAATAAGACTAAAACCATTAAAATAAAGGATGATTTTGTTCTCTGAATTTTTTCCCTGAAACCGATTTATTGGACTATGTCTACAAAATTTTAGGTTCAACACTACTCTTTCTTTTTAGATGATGCCTTTTCAATATTCTCGAACTGGGACAAATACTAAGATTCACCTTGTGAAAAAGAAAAATTCTTGTTTTTAACATACAAAGAAAAAAGCCGGCAATGTTGGTCTTGACAACAACGATATTATGAACTAGCTCACAAATGAGTTAACTAACTGGAATTTGTTTCATATAAAAACTAACTTCAATAATTTGTTTACAACTTAAACTTAACCGTAGAATGAAAAGTCCGAAAATGGAGTTGAATTTTCGAGGAATGAAGTGGTAGTTCCCTCTTGCTTTACTATTTTTTCCCTTGAAATCCGCTAACTAAAAACATAATTTTATTTATGACGCATTTGAATGATAATTTGAATATCTATACTAAGGCATAACAAGTATTGAAGCACGTATGATGCGTCTGACGTGAAACAACGCCAGTCCGTATGACACGATTAATGGAAACGTGTCATATCGTTATTCGCACATTGATTTGTAAAAGGCTTAATCAAAATAAAAGTATATACTGCAATTTGGGTGCATTCATTGTTCACAGGAAGACTTATTAACCGCCCTGCACAAATCACCTCTTTACTTTCAATTTAGTTTACCGAAGCCGTTTTTTTTGTAAAAACTGTTGACGGGGTTGGTGGAGGTGTATACTCAGATAGCCTGAAACTAAGTCTCTCCTTCCGTCTTCCCAATCACTGTAGCGTGTTCCAGGCTGAACTTTTGGCTCAAAGAAAATGTGATATCCGTATTTTCTCGGATAGCCAAGCAGCCATTAAATCTCTGGATTCTGTCTCTGCAAATTTAAAAACTGCCCTTAATTTCCAATCATCTCTCATGGAGATGGCACAGCAGTTCCAACATTCACCTTTGCTGGGGACATTCCAGGCAACTGTTAAGCAGACGAACTCGCCAAAAGTGGAACTATATACTACCTATATTGTCAAATCGGACAAATATTGGTATACCCATCGCTACTTGTAAACTTATGCTAAAGCAAGATGCAATAGAGAAAACAAATCTTAGGTGGAATAACATTGCCACATGTCAGGCCACAAAACAGATCTGGCCCCTATGCTGGATCTGAAGCGCTCTAGGAACTTAATATCTCTAAGCAGACTGCACATTAGCTCCGTCATATAGGTGTCATTACTGGACACTGTCTAATAGGCAAGCACGCAACAAGGCTTGGAGTATTTTCTAACGACTTCTGCAGCAGTTGTATGGACGAAGAAAATGAAGAATTGATTCCTCACCTTCTCTGTACATGTCCTGCTCTATCTGAAAGACGTAGGCCTTACTTAGGAGAATTCTACTACAATGATCCTGATCTGGCAAGTCATGACATTAATAGACTTGCGCGCTTCGTTGAACGAGTAGGAAGAAAGCTTCCTAGATTCCTGTGGTATCACAATGGGCCAATCCCCTGGTCTAAGTGTGACCAGCGTTCTGCTGACAACCACATAAACCTAACCTTACCTATCCAATTTTACCCGATTGCCTAATAACAAGAAAGTTATGAAGACCAAAAATCAGAGGTGCCCAAAAGAAATTTTAAAATTTGAACGGATTTTATTTTGAAATCTGAAAGAGCATTTTGATGTAAATAATAATTAAGAGGAGACACTTGAATTTTAGTATAGGTTCATTTAGAAACACGTAGCTGTAATGCAAGAATTAGCATTTTTTAAATTTTCTAAAAAAGAGTTCAAACGATTTTGATTGAACTTCGTAACTGTAATTTTTAAGCCATGTTTCAATAAAAATGTAAAGCAGGATTAGGAGAAAATTGCCTTATTTTTGGGTTAATGGCTCGATTAATTTTTATAAATTTTTACAGACTGGTACTAGTTCTAGTAATAAATAAATCATTTTTGTCTGATTAAAAAAAATTTAAGACAAACTTAATTTTTTAAGTAAATTTCCGAGTTTTTTCACATTTTCTTGTTAAATTAAAAAATTTCATAAAGGAAACACCCTTTAAAGCGTTTATCCTAATATAAGCGGACATTATAGCCTCTGAAATTTACTTTCAACAATACAAAATATTAAAATTTTTGAAAAAATACTTTTGTGCCTTTATAATATGTCACTTTGCCCTGCATGTGTTGTGGTCGTTTTATGAAGAGCCACAATGCATTGAGCAATTCATCTCCATAATCTTTTGAATACACTACCAAGATGAAAAATAAAACTGCGCACTAAACGTTTTTATTTTCTCCATTATAAACACATGTGCAATTCCCAAAGGCAAATAATAAAAATAATATAAACATATAAATATATGTACATATTTATTTATAACTCAAGAATCTTTCTAGAAATTTGATAACAAGTAGGTACAAACAATGGAGTATTAAAGAAAGTAATCAATTTTTTAGGGGATACCCGATCATTAATCATCTTTATTTATTTTATTTAAAAATTTCATGCTTATTTAAACCTTAGTTCTAAAAATTTCCACTTATCTGTTTTACATCTGTGTGTTGGTTTAAATTCAATAATAAAAACAAAATTTGCAAGTAATATCAACAATTACACATCGGCTATCACCTTGAAATAAGTTCATAAAAATAGCGTTAGTCATTCGAAGATTCTTTTATTAAGGGACACGTATTATATAATTTTTCGAAAAAAAATAATAAGAAATAACTCGCAATATTGTAAACCTACGTATATGTATTTGCAGAACTTGTTTTTGTTTTAATTTTTTGTTCACCTTTAGACGTCTTTTTATAAGTTTTTTTTTTAAACAGGCAACCTAGTTTAAAGTTTAGTAATGCTTTGCAAATAAAAGTTAAGTAGAGTCTTCTAGCAAGTAGAACTATAATCATTGCTTCAACATTTATGCATAGGAACTACTATTAATTATACAAAGAAATAAAAACATATAATATGGTCGCTTTTTTTGAGTGCCAAATTAAACGTACTTAAAAGAATGTTTAAACGGAATTTCAACAAAAAGCCACAACTTACATGTTAAAATAAAAAAGTTGATTTAACTACATGACTTATTTATTAAACAGATATGGGGAATTTTTTTGTTGGATTTCAAAACTAGATTATACTTTCTCGGAGATTTTTGATGCCCTGACCTTATATACGTTTGGTTTTCAAGATATTCTTATCGATGGCTCAAAAAAATAAATTTCACGACTGGATCGCACGAACTTGATCTTGCGATTCAAACTAAAATAGGAAATTATATATGTGCAAAAAAAAGTTCACACTTTATGAAAAAGTGTATCTGTGCAGACTAAATAATAATCTTTGGTGACAGCACAGTTCCTGTTGATTGTAGCAGATTTTCGCTAAGATTTGCTACTTAACGTATTAGTAGTAGTAGTAGAAATGTGTTTATTATTTTATTTAACTTTTCTTTTGTTTTACAAATTTCACAATAAAAGCAATGGTTTTTGCCGTCAGCTAGTTAGCAGTTAATTGTTTATTAGTAAATATTTTAGTTTGTGAATTAATTTTTGGTCAATATTTAAGTTGATTTGTAAATTAGAAGATGATTAAGCATTTTTTTATTAAAAGGGATTTATATAGGTTTAATGAAAATTATTGTATGGTAGCTAAATGAATTAAAAACAAAATTTGAGTTTCTCTTTTAGGGAAATAATCAGTACTAAATTTGAAGCTAATACGTCCATTCGTCTAGGCTCTAGCTCAATGTAGCCGCACAGATGCTAGAACAATTTTTTGTTTGAAAACGCGAATTTATTTTTCTACACGAAACCAGTTTGTTGCCCTACAAAATCAAGGAAACAAATGAATAAAAAATATGTATACTTGAGCAGTGAGCACTGTGTCGAATTAAATTTAAAAGATTGTTTTGAACACTTTCTTGAACAACAGTATTATATTTGGAGTTGATTATTTTTCTGCTACAGAAACTCTTTCTTCAAAAAGTGCAATTTATTAAAACAAAAAAAATGGGACATTGTGTTCACATAATATCTAATAATTCTCACAAATTTAAGTTAATTTGAGTAATTAAATAAACATGTTAGAAATGGTCAAAAATATTTCTAAATAATCAAAATAAATAGAAAACATGTATGTGTGAGAGGGAAGCTAAAAATAAAATAGAAATATCCATACAACGAGAAGAGCTAGTTTTCAATATTCGGGATCGCAGACAACAATGTGCATATACAATTTCAAACAAATACCATCACCACATAGAGTCAGATTTCGCAGTCTTTACTCGTATTTCAATTTTTAAATATTTAATGTCTACCTGCTACAACAGTATCTAATGCTATCCGGTGTATGACTTCATTTAAATTAGACACGGTCATTGTACCATGAATGCACGGGTCATATTCATTCAAGGAAATATACAACTGACATTAACCTTGACCATAATTAATTCTTTGGAACAAGTAATGTTGGTATGTATCAACCTACCACTAAATTCAAAGAAAACAATCGTCGGATCGGCAGTGTTAAAATAATTGTTTCACCAAAATTTTTGTTTCAACATACCTAATATGTCAAAAAAGGTTTACAACTTTGAATTTTTTTTTAATGCGTATATGTCTAAGGTATTGCATTTACTGGAAACATGATTTTTTGGCACATAAAATTGATTTTGACCATATGAGTAGCAGGAAGTCTAATTGTCGATCACTATATCAAGCAACTGAGGCCGAATATCGGCAATTACAATTTGTATATATGTATGTATGTAGCGTTGTTCTGGCCTAAGTATTCATTGCGTTCTAGAACAAGAACATATCCGATAGGCTATCCACTTAACCCAAAATTTTCAGATACGAGTTGTTGCTGCATTAGCTGT
Organism: Epistrophe grossulariae; assembly: GCA_929447395.1. Taxonomy (NCBI): domain Eukaryota; kingdom Metazoa; phylum Arthropoda; class Insecta; order Diptera; family Syrphidae; genus Epistrophe; species Epistrophe grossulariae. The sequence continues at coordinate 32,372,298 of OV839567.1, read as the reverse complement.
TTTTTTCACAAGGGATAACAACAACACAAACCTATCCGGATAACTTTGGATAGTTCTTTGAACTTGAAATGTTAAATTGCAAAAATTATTGAACACAAATAATCTCTCAGCTGTCAAATTTACTGTCACTAAAAACAGTGTTACCAATTTAAAAACCAAACCTCTATTCAGAAAACTGGATCCGCAGTTATTCGCAGTGCAGTGCTCTCTTTTCTCTTTACCTATTTGCCATGAAATGAAAAGAGAACACTATACTGAGAATCATTGCGGATCCAATATTGCGTATTCCATAATCGACATAAATATTTATTTAAAGAAATAAAGATTGAAATTTCAAAACATTAAATTTTTTTAGTTGTTTTAACAAAATTATAACTTTCAAGCAATTTACAAAAGAAAATAATTATTCCCTTATTCATCCAACACTCGTAGTCGGGTCTAATCGAATCAATTTTAGGGTACCTCCACTCATGTTCAGCTTTGTCGGAATTTTGTTGAAGTGAAAGTCTAATTTTACTGAGATATTTGGTTTTACGGAAAAGAAAAAAAAATATGTAAGTAAGTAGGTAGACATAATTCAATATATGTAAACCATTGTTATTATCTTTTGAATGATATGTTTTTGGATGTTTATTTGACGCCTCAAAATGATAATTTCATTAGAAACTTCTTTTAACGAAGTTACAAAAAAACCGAATGGAAAAACTTTCATTTAAATGTATCCATTATCCAAAGGTACATGATGTGTGATATGTGAATGCACTCGTGTGAAAAAAGTGTAGCATGGGAATGAAGAAATAGAAACGCGTAGTTAGTTAGTTTTCTGCAATATATTAAGTTACATTATAGGTACTCCTCTTCTTTGGATTTCAGTTTGTATTGTTGTTAATTTATTTGATAATTTTGTTCGTGCAGCATGAAATAATTTCACACTTCTGTATTCTTTTAAATTGCATAGCTTGAATGATTAATTTTGTTTTAAAGTCTGTAGGTAACCTACCTATCAGTATGTACCTCAAATATTTTGCTTAGTAATCATATTCAATCATTACCACAACGTGTTCTTTCAAAATTTATATTTAAAAGATTAAATTGGATTGAAATTAGTAAATTGGCAGTTTTGAGAAGTAAGAAATGTTTAATCAAACATGTTATAGTTTCGAGAAGTCTAAAGGTCTCTGACGATTTTGATAAAAAAAATTTACATTTAATTACTGAAACAATTTCAATACTTTTAGTGCCTGTTTACACAGACCTTTTACTGAAAGGCGCAATCAGTGAGACAGGTAGATTTATGTGTGCGTAGAAACGAGAAGGGTAAATTCCATCCAAAAATCCTTCTCGTTTCTAAGCACATAAAATCTACCTGCCTCACTGGATGCGCCCTTCAGTAAAATGCCTATGTAAACAGGCACTTAGGAAAATTCAAAAGGGTTTTGACGTTTTTTCCGAAAAAATTAGTTTCGTTGTAAAACATTTGGTCTGTTTGGTAACGTGAAATTTCTTACGAATTTGCACAAATTTTCACAAAATTTCACAATTTGCTGTCAAAACCCATAGAAAAAAAAACTAGTTTTTGGGAAATTTGTTGAAAAAAAAGTTACCAAACAGGCATATTTTTACGAGGTTTTAATCAAACATGTTATAGGTTCGAGAAGTCTAAAAATCGGTTTTTACCATCCCTCGGCCTATGCGTTCACTGTACTCGATCTAGAGCCTAACTGGTGAACAGATTTGCTCTTTTAGAAAATTGTCTTATTGTAATGCAAGCACAGCAAATATCTTCCTGCACCAGCATTGACCCACTACCGTATGCACATTGCACAATGATCATATCATACGATCCATTCCATGGGAATTCAAAAGTCAAGTCAAAGTCATATTTATAGCAATATAAGAAATAAACAGAAATAAAAACAGTTAGCGACAAAAGATACAGTTTAGTTTTATTTTAAAGATAATTCATTATTTAACGGGTCACTACCGTAGGTATATCTCGTTGAGTAATTTTGCTACGGTTTTGCAGCTGGTACTGACTGGCATACTGTTATATTATGAAAACGTAGCAAAAGTTTTAATAAATAATTTATATTTCTGTCATTTTTCAATGTTTTTTTATTTGGACACTTATGAACTCATTTAAATTAAAGCATACTCATGCTGTTTTAGCTAAAGGGATGTAGAACTGTAAAGCCGATGAACTCTAAAGTACCTTCATAATAATATCAGAATTTTCTTCCGCAAAACAAACAAAATTAACATCAAACCATAACAACTTAAATGCTTACATATAAAAATTGACGTTGAATACGCATTTAGAATATATTATTGGCAATTGTAGTCCTTAAACGATTCTTTAAAAGTCACCATCAGAATTAATCATCAACCGAATAAGTACCGTATTTTTAAGAATTTATTATCAATCGTCAAGAAGAGCACCCAAAAGCCACAAATAATGACGGGGACATAATAAATTTTATTATTGAATCACACTTAGGGTAGAAGTATGTATATTCTTTATATCATTGTTGAGGCTAATAAATCAATTTTAAAATGCGGTTACATTAAAAGAAGCAAACACAATTCAAGGCTTTGTGTTTTAATTCATTTTATATTCATAGTTCAGAAGCTATTAAATCGAAAAAGTATGTCTCTAACACAATAATTTGATTTTCATTTTTACTTGCTCTATAGGGCAAGATGTATTGGTTTCGTAAAATGAAAAAAACAGAGGTTTCAATAAAATCTAATATTACGATGAAATGGTGGAGAAGTCATGACGTCATTTGAGTCAGTTTTTGTGTCCTGGTGTAGAATGAGCCTTAAAATAGGATTTAAATCTGAAGTATGTAAGTACTAAGACAAAACCCCATACGTTAATGTTTTTTAGACACCAAATAAGTAAGTTTTTTAGACACCAATAAGTAGATAGAATTTGTCATCTCATTGAAACACAATATTCTGAATAAGTCAAAAGAACGAATTTTTACAAATTTAAAATTCTTCACCTGAATCTAAGAGTGAGACTAAAAACTAAAAATCGATTTCTTTGACAAATCGGGATCACAACAAAAAACATAAATGTTAAAAAAACAGCCAAGTTCTTCTATATACAAATCTGTATATTGAACAACTCAGCCGTGAAAAGTAGTGAGATCTAAAAGTATGCCAAGTTTTAACTTTATATGAAGGTTTAATATCAAATATTTTAAGGAGAGTAATATTGAAACAACACCAAGTTATGAGAGAAATTTATTATTAAATGATTACTGACTAAAATTTGGGGGTTCACATTGTCAAGTTTTCAAAACGTTTTGAATTGTGAGTAATTAAAAGAATCGATTTTTTCCTTCGTATGCACCACCAGGCCTACCACTTTGCGAAATAACAAGTTTCTGCGGTGTCGGGAAGTGCTCCATAATTTTGATGATCTGTCAGTGAGTCAGTTACGGTTTTCGCGATTTTTGACGTCTTATATCTCGGGAACCACTTACGCTAAGGAGTTGAAATTTGGTGTGGTGCTTGTGCTTGGCTATCCTACCAAATATTCCGAATTTGAAATTCCTGGCTTTATTGGTACTGAAGTTAAAGGGGGGTCGAAAATCGCCAGAGTTTGTTACTGTAAAAAGGGTGTAGTGCCAGAACTTGAGTGGGCACTGCCGTGCCCTTTGATTTGCCTTAGTAAAATGGAAATAATATTGCATTTTAAAATTATAAAAAAAACGTTTTTGTACATACCTACTACCTTATAGCAAATAAATTTGAATTTTTTAATTCTTTCTCCTTAGCAATACATCTGTTTGTCGTCTACTTCCCAAAACTGTCAGTTTCTATCAATTTCAGTTCAGTTCTGTAAAAGTTCATATAAAAAATAAAATTTTAATAAAATTGGAAGAAATTGAAAGTTTTGGGAAGTAAACGAACAGACGAAGGGTCTGTTTCACAATGTCTTAGTAAGTTCTGATTAGTTACTGAACACATTAAATATTGATACAGGGTCATAATTTCACAACAGAAACACAACAAATTGTCTTTTGACGACTTGAATGGGTATAAATGCAAAAGTAATTTTATTTGGTTTGTGTGGACTTATGACCCGGTTCCGATATTTATGTGTCAAGTAACTAATCAGAACTTTAAATAAAATTGGAAGATTGTGAAACAAGAAACAAGAATTTCCTTTAAAATTTCTGAAATAGGTATGTCACATCACTCAAAATGTTTGTCTATTAAAACTAGAATACATCGCCCAAAAAATAATGCATCATGTCAAATCACCTAACATACAAATGGAACAGACAATTTTCATCTTCAATCTTTAATCTACGGTCTACTGACTTCGAACTAGGGTTACCAGCTCTAAAATCAGCAAAGCCTGACAGTAAAGAAAGAAAAGCCTGATTTTTGAGAAAAAAGCCTGACAACATCATGAAAACATTTTTTTCCTTTTTGAAACTTTATTTTTATAAAACAAAAAAAAATTTAAAAAACATTCATATAGATAACTTACCCTGATTTAGATGCACGAAGACGACGAGACAATAAATAGATTGCAAAAAAATACGTCATAAAATGAAAGGGTCATATCTTGCACAATAGGGTGATTTAAAATAACACCTTTCTAGAAATTCAACCTGGAACGGGCGAAATTATGAAGCTTAGATTGAAAAAAAAAATTCAAAATCGAACAGCATTTAGCGGTCGCTACCAGCGCTTTTTCAATAATTTAGTTTGAAATAGGAATTTTTCTAAAATGTCAAAAGCTGCATAACTTTTCGAGTTTTGGTGCTAAAAGCATGAAATGGTTTTTTTTTGAATCACCCTATTGCACAACTCTTTGTCTCTTTCTAAAAAGTGACAACTAAATGAAAACAATTAATGTGTTGAGTGTTCACTGCGATTTACAAGGATTTCGATTTGAAAACATTTAGTAAACGTTTTTCTTCTAACGATTATATTTTGTGCGATAATTATAAAAAAGCCTGACAAAGGACGAAACCTGGCCAAAGCCTGATTGGACATTAAAAGCCTGACGCGTCAGGCGAAATCCTGACGGATGGTAAGCCTACTTTGAACACAAAGAACAAATAAGTGCGACCCAGTCGTGCGTTAAAGTTAGTATGAATTTATTTACATATTTTTTGTTTTAATTTTCTTACATGTATCAATTCCTTTGTCTAAAATTTGTATTGTATAAACTTTGTTGGTATATTTATTTATGAATTATACAGTATGTACATATACATACATATATACATACTTAAGTTTCTTATATTCACCTAATTTTTTTAATTTCCTTTTTTCATTTGCAGCCTTGAAGATGAGATTGAACATTTTGGATCATTGGGACGTACCGAGAGTATTTCAGATACAGCAGATGCTTTAGGTGAGTAACTAACTATTATTCCCCAATTGAATCGTTGAGTGGAAGAACATTGTGACTGCCAAATTAAACCTTACTTCGCAGAAAAATTATTTATTTTTCTATTTAATAATATAAGAAAAATTGCGCATGATTGCAATTGTTAACGAAAATTTTACTGAAAAAAATGTTAACACATTTTACTGCAGTTACGCTTCCATTGTTCTTCTACTCACCGATTCAATTTTGATATGCGGTATACGTATATGTATATGAATAGGCAAAGTTATTCATTCGTAAAAAAATCGAACTTGAAATTTTGATCAAAGCAGGTATAACGACGAAAGTGGGTCTCAAAATTTTGTCTCTCTGTCTGTCACGGCTCTTCAGTCAATTTTCTTTTAAATTGACAACTGCCTTTTTTATAACGTTCTCCAAGTACATTTTGTAAGTTTTTTTACGTCCGAAAATAACCGTGGCTGCCTGTCATACAAAATTTTACATCCGTTAAGGAAAAGCAGCTGGGCCCGTCTATCGGCAATTCCAACTTTTATGCGTTCTTTTGGCGTATGGCTGGTGAAATTCATGATGAAATTGAAAAATATTCTAAGCACATTTCATCTGTCAGCTGTCAAATTTACTGTCACTAGAAACATTGATACCAATTTAAAAAGAAATTAAAATTTAGACGCTGTTTATATTGGTGAAATTGAGTATCACGTCGGTTTGTGGACAAGAAATGTTCAAAGTCAGAACTCTCTTGTGGTGCGCAAAACCAGACCAAAGCCGGACTCTTTAGTATAATTTGTTGTTGTTTCGATGAACAAAATGTTGAAGATATTGTTGTTTTAATAGCCTAGATCCTTTACTTTGAAACTCTGTGCATTTCTGTGAATTTCTACACCAAAGTCTGTCAAAGTTCATATAAAAAAAATAAAATGACGTAGAAATTCACACAAATGCACAGAGTTTTAATGTAAAGGAACACACCTAATGTGTTTTTAGGCACCTCAACGTTTAATCTACAAACACGGTGTGACTTATAACTTTGAATGATGTTTAAAATCAGCAGTTTTGTACAAACAAATATAGATTTGAATTTTGCAAATCCAATATCATTTCACATAAAGTTTCTCCCACACCGCAACGCGAATCTGTCGTGGCGACGACGAAAACAATAATAACAACACGACAGATTCGTGTTGGTGTGGGGGAACCTTTAAGGTTTTTTTTTTGTCAACATTTTGAATGTATATTTTTTCTTTGATGAACAAAGTTGCAGTTTTATTGGAATGAATATTTTTATTTTTTTTTTCAGCGGATGCTGTCATTACTGGAGATAATTCACAGCCCGGAAGCAATGCATTTTTCCCAGCAATTTTTCCGTCCTACAATAATCCCTTCTTCACTAATCCTATGTTTTCACCTTTTGGAAATATTAATTTTGGAATGGAAGAAGCAGCAACTGTACCATGGTGGAGAGGGTAAGTAAAATTATTAAACAAAATTTTAAAATGTTTATCTGGGTGTTTATGTAAACTTTTACATTTTTAATTTGTTGCGGCAACACTTTTCCCCATGTCTTTCCAATCATACAGGCCTATTCTACTATCCGATCCGATCGAATTATTCACTTAATTTGTCACAAATTATATTCTTTAAACTCTTTAATCGTTTTGAGTGCAAATAGCTCTATCAATAATAATTTTTGAAGTTCTTGGAGAATCTAATTGTTAAAATTTTATTTTTAATTCCATTTATATGCTTTTTGGAACATTTGTTTTCCTCCGACGGATAGCAGAATACGAAAATTCACGCGAACGTTTAGCATAATAGTGCTGATAGTCTGCTATTACACGGTGACTTTTGAGCTGCCTAGTAAGTCGTGCATGGGTGGCCTGACCCTTTTTGAAGTTCGATTCCAAAGTCATCGTGTATAATAGCAGATTTGTGTTCGAACAGAGAATAACGCTTACAAATTTTGTTTCCAAAATCAAAATCGCGTCTATTTTAATTTTCGATGAAAAGTTAATTAATAAATGCATTCGTAAAAACGTAAAACTGGAGGTTTTGACATTGAGAAGACAAAAAGTGGAGCCCGCAATTCTGCCTTAGTCGATTTTCTTCAAAATTGACAGTTATTGCATATAAATATGCACATACAAGCGTCTATTTTTTTAAATATAATATACCTAAAGGCTAAAGTACACTTTTCGGTGAGGTTTTAGTAGGCCAGGATAGTCCAAACTTCCAGGCCTATTAAGTAAGTAATATGATTTTCTCTTAAAAAAGTGATTGAATTGTAGAAATGCTACCGTTTGTTTCTTTGTTTCCATTTAAGTAGTTAAAATAAAAATAAAAATGTAAACATTGTCTTAGACACATTCCTCAAGTCATTTATATAAATATGAAAATGGTTGTTCAGTAGTGTAAAATTAGATACTAGATAGTTACTAGGAATATAAAACAGCAGCTCAAATACAAAGTGCTCTAGAAAAAACTACAGGTGTGGTGCTTTAATTAATTACTTGTATATTAAATAGAGAAAACACCTGGTAGGAAGGGGGTATATTGACATTAATGGACATACAGAATGATGCAATAATTTATTATCAAGCAACTCTCTTTGTTTGATTACAAAATTTATGACTGATTAATAATCGGAAATATGTGTCACTAAAAACTTGGGGAATACTGCAAGCATCGAATATAAGATACAAAATTCAATTAATTGATGTTAATTAAATCTTTAATTTTAACAATTATTTAAAAAGTTTATAACTTCGATTAGGTTTGAACACAATTTATCAATAATAATAATTTTTTATCTTTAAAGCTCTTCACTAAAATTTTCTTAGTTTTAAACATTTTGTACCTATTATCATACTGAACCTATTTTCTTCATAAACTTCAGTTGAACACGCCTAAAACAGTGAAAGTTCATGCGAAAAAGTAAAAACATTTGTAATTGTCAAAGTGACATTTGAAGCTATAGTGTGATACTGAAAAGATAAAATAAGAATTTGTCGATTTTAACTATAATACAAATTTAAAAAGATATTAACTCGTTTAAAATATGAAAAACGCTGCTTTTAAACTAGCATTATACTAAAAATGCGATTTAGTACAAAGCTAAATCGTCTAAAATTTTGCGCCATTAAATTTAAATAGATGACAATGAAAGTATTAAATTCGAAAATATAAGAAAATTGGGCGTGGTAGATATGAGGGAGAAAAAAGAGCTTCATTACAAAATTTTAAAATTATAAGGCGAAAACAAAAATAAGATAAAAGTGAGCGAATTTTAATCTAACCACTGTTTAAACCATCTCCCTGCTAATTGGAACAAACCTTTTTCAATTTCAGCGAAATAGGTTTACTATAATTTTCGATTCAATAAGCCTCATACAGACTAAAATTAGTTTTATATACATATGTACATACATATGTACATTTATAAAAAAGAGACATTTAAGTATTTAAAAATTAATCAATCGAGATTTTGATCAAACTTAGCGCTGCGATTATGGAGAAGTCCAAAAAAGTGGTTTTCAGGGAACAAATTATTTTTTAAAATTATTTTTTGATTTTTTTCCGCACTTTTATGTAAAATAGCAATAATTGTATTTTTTTTTAATTGACGGAATAAAGAATGGCCAAGTCTAATAAACTGACATTCTAGTATGAATAGTACAATAAATAATAATAATAGAAATAATTGTATTAATAAACAAATACTATGTCTTTAATAATAAGGTACATTATAACCTTGAAACACAATGGCAAGTTCGTGTGATCCAGTGATGGATTCTATTTATTGTTTAGATAGTCACATCGCGCGCCACCGCCTGTGCCGCCAGCCCAAATCATGACATTGAAAAAAAAAGAATTCAATCTCGAACGCTTGCAGTTAAGGCTTGTTGTAGCTAAAGAATGTATTAATTAATAATTCAAACCCACTGGAACTATTAAAATTTGTGTGCATTTTAATTTTGAAGTTAACTTGTCTTATATATAATAAAATAATAATGCTTCGTATATTTATTCATAGCAATGTCAGCCATAAAAAATGCCAGCTGTGAAGCTTCTCTATAAGTTGAAACTTATTAAAAATTATTTAATTAATCTTCTAAGTTTGTCCGTTTTTCTTGCTAGGAATTGACTTATCTGCTATGGACACTGAGCAAAAATTTACTGAAACAATCGATACCGAAAAGTTTTGTTAAGGATTTTGCTATGAAAAAAAAGAAGATATCAGACCTAGGCTCTATTTCACCAAACACTTAATTTCACTTTGCAATTTTGCAAAAAAAATTATTTCCTGCAAAGTGTTTCAAAAATTTGCAAAGTGCAAAGACTTTTCATTTTTCAATTTTTCAGACTATTTTTGAAAAGTGAAAAGTAAAAGTGTTTCACCAACTTTCAATAGAACTTTGCATTTGAATTCGTATTTTGCAAAGTTGCAAAGTAAATCTGAGATTGTATCTGTTAAGATCAAATATGCATTGAATTATAGGGTAAATGACTCAAAATTAATCCTTTTATTTATTTTCTTGCAAAAAAATACTTGGACTGCCCGCTGCGCGGGCTCAAGGATTTTAACACCCTTTTTTTTTTAAACGCGTTTTGGTAGAAGAACTGAGTTAAATTCATGAATTACTCTCAAATGAAAAAAAAAGTTTTTTTCCAAAACTTTCAAAAAAACATTTTTAGATTTGCGGCTAAACTATGCTTAGCGACTCAAAAAATGCATATTCGTGTTTTAGGAAGTGCCAGTTCTAAAAAATCAAAAAAAGTTGGTAAAAAAAGTTTTTTTTCCAAAACTTAAAAAAAAAATAAACTCAAAAAATGCATATTCTTAATCTAGGAAGTGACTAGACTAACCCCCACTAAAATTTCGTTCGGACTTAGTTCATAAATTTGGGAGTTAATTCTTATTGGGACTAAGTTCATTATGAAATAAGTCCCAACGATTTTAATAAACAGTGAGATATGGTGTTTTGGTCACTATTATTTACTTTCAAAATATTGTTCAAAACGGTTCATTTTTTTAATTATTTTAAGACAACTTTTCCAAAGAAACACTTATTTGCAAATGAAAATTTCTCTTTGTATATTACTGAAAAACTTTTCAAAATTCTTAAAATAATTTGCAAAGTTTATTTGTTTGGTGAAACAAAAAGAACAAATACTTTGCAAATAAACAAAATTTTTCACTTTGCAAAAAGAACTTTGCACTTTGCAAATTTGTGTTTGGTGAAACGTAATTTGCAAAGAGGAAAACTTTTCAATTCAATTCTTTGCAAATTTGCGTTTGGTGAAACAAAATTTGCAAAGTAAAAGTGGTAAGTTGCAAAGTGAAAAATGTTTGGTGAAATAGATCCCTAGTCTCCTTGATTTGATCATTGTCTCTGATCCATACAATGTTCTTACGGATAACCAACTTTCGATTGATGGAATTTCTGACCATAGTCTTTTGTACCTACAATATTGAATTTGTGCGAACCGTTGTTCCAGCAAGTGTTGAACTTAGAGATTTTAAATACATTGATTACAATGTACTTTAAACTAATGCAAGTTTAATTGAGTGGAATAGGTGTCAGTATATCCCGAATATTTATGAAAAAATTGATTACTTGCAGAATTTGATTAATAGTTTATTTAATACTCATATTCCCCTAAAGTCTGTGGTTGTGCGTTTCATTATTTTATTTTTTTTTTCTATACTAATATTAATATAGTCATAAGTTTATACTATTATTAAAATTGTTAAAATAGTGCTAAGTCTTCTACTTGGCTGATGTATTTCAGTAGTATAGTATATAGAATTTGTATAATTAAAAAAACCTTCTTGTTATTATTATTACTTATTTAAATATTTTATTTTATTTTATAATTATTATTATCATTTTTGCTATTGCCTATCCAGCTAAATAAATAAAACATAAAGTGTTTACGGTAGATGTCCAAAATTCAATACGTAAAAGGAGAAAGCTTTATCATAAATGGAAACTTCATCAAACTAACATCTTTGATCAGAAAAGCTAAAAAAAAATTTTACCTATCGAAACTGTGTGTAAACCAAACCAGCAGGAGTACCACAAGGATCAATTATAGGTCCTCTATTGTTTTGTATCTTTAAAAATGATCTCATTAAAGAATGTTCAAATGTTCACCTACATTTATATGCTGATGATTTGCAAATTTATCTCTCAAGACCAATTGGATTAGTGGAAAATTTGGTGTGCAGAATAAATGATGACTTATCTGCTATTTTGAGGTGGTCTGTTTCTAATGGATTTTATCTCAATGTCAGTCCATTATTATTTCAAAGAAAAATTACGACCCTGGAATTGTTCCAGACATTTACCTAGGGGATATTCGGATTAATTTTAGTTGAAAAGATTACAAGCCTTGGATTCAAAATAAATTCCTCCTTATCAGCTATGTGACCATATAAATAATATTATTGGGCAAATCTATGGTGGCTTGCGCAAACTCTTGCTGTGTTCCAGCTTTACACCAGTTAACACAAAGATAAGTCTCATTAAAACGTTTCTTTTGCCTTTTATAACATATGGTGCCGTTGTTTATTGTATGCCTGATTTCCTTTCATACCAAAAGCTTTTAGTTGCCTTTAATGATAAGATAAGATATGCTTTTGGGCTTCGACGACATGAACACATATCGCTTCTTCATAAAAAAGTCCTTGGTTGTTCGTTTCAACAATTTTTAGAAATTAAGTGCTGCATATTAATGCACAAAATTATCCAAACAAAGACTCCGTTTTATCTGTTTGAAAAAATACAACATGCTAACTCCGCTAGAACTTTAAACTTTATCATACCGCAAACACGGTTTTTAAACGTCGTGCCTTTTCTTTGTTCATCCAACTCGTAGATATACCGCCTTAGCTTTGGAAATTTCATTTTGATTGAAATATTTGTTTAAAATAATTTTTTTGGAATTTATCGTTTAAACTGGTAGTGGTAGCCTGTTGCGCCACGGGTTACTGCGAAGGTCACGCCAAAGATATGGGATCGAATCTCATCCTGTGCTATACTTAAAAATAAAAAAAATTTTTATTTTTTGCACGGGTAATGCCTCTTAATTAATATTTCTATTAATTATTCTTTTTTCGTGACCTCTAAGATCATTAAAATACATAGACATGTAGAAGTACGTATCGACGTCTAATTTAAAATACTAAAGAACACAAAGAAAGACCTGAAGCCCACATATGTAAATAGGATTTTAATATTAATATTTCTATTTCCAATTTGTCAAGTTTTCCTATGTTTTCTTTCGTTTATTTTCATCACTGAAATGAAGCATTTTCAGTGAATTTAATTATTTCGTCTTACTGCGGTACGTGATTATTTAGTTCATTTGAGGTTTTCAAATTCAAAACTTTGCTGTTAATTTTTCCAACTCGGAAAGTGCACTTTGACGTCAGACGACTCATACTCTGTCAAACAATATTTTTTTTTTGTTATTTTTGTTACATGGTTTCTCTTTCATTGTTTATCTAACTGATCCCATTTAAAATGATGGATGAATTTATTTAAACAACAAACTGACCGCACAGTGTACTATAATACAATAAGTTCTTATTTATAAACACTAGACTAGATACACTTTTCATTTGGTATAGCACAATTCGCTTTCAGTTTCAATGGCGGGCGATGGCATCAATTTTATTGCCACTGATGATGAAAAGCCGACTATGTATATACAAAAGCAGCACCAATGGGGTATGATGCTAACGCTCAAATTTGCAGCGTTCGGCGTTAACTTATTATCTACTTTATTAGGCAGAATAAGTGATTTCCTCAATTGAAGACTATTATATATGTATGTACAATACGAGCAGAAGAAATATTATTTACGTTCTAAACGGGGACACAGGTTTGAGTGAAACAAGTGGCAATGTAAAATAGTGTAAATATAACTATGTTTGTCAATAAATACACTTTGAATAGTTCATTAGATAGAAAGTATTTCCTACAGAACCATAAACAAGTCGTGGATTTCAGAATTGCTGAAAATCAAAAAAAAAAAAAAAAAAACAGTGCAATCACACGATGCATTTTCGCACAGCTCTATATCAATTTGGCTCAAGCTTAAAACAAAAAATACTTTTCTAACATACAACGTGTAACATAACATGGTCCAATAATTAAAGTCAAATGTGTTCTTCTTGAGGAAAGACCAATGGAAAACTTTGGCAGATTTGTTTGACCTCGAGAAGCAACAGTTTTACTTATTAGCGTATGCAGATAGATGACAAAAGGCTCATTTGATTAAAATATCATTTTATTTACACGGAGTTTAAAATAGTTTTACTTGTCAAATGTCATCGAAATGACAGTGTTGACAGTTGACGTTATATTTGTTTACACTTTTTTACTAAAATTTTAATTTATTAATTTAAAGATTTCGATTAAATCCTTTAAGAGCACATATTTGTGTTTTTCAACGACTGCTAAACGTCAGAGAGAGTCGGTTGTCTCACATTTGTTTTTTTTTTAATAATAGAAGTCAGAATCACGTCAAATAAGACATTCATATATGCGAACATATTTGACATATCTCACAAAGAAGATTCTTTTAGTTTTTTTCGAAGTGGAACAAATAATCTCACCTGGTCGCTCTGTTTTTATTCGAAAACGAAATAATTTATATATGTATGTATGTATGTACATAAATATTATATATATAAATATTTTAATTCTCAAGTTAATAAATATAGGCCTTTAAAAGCTATTTTGAATCAATAATTCAACAAGTCCAAATAAAATAGTGCTAAGTCTTCTACTTGGCTGATGTTTTTCAGAAGTATATAGAAAAAACCTTCTTAAATAAATATAGTTGTCATCCAGGGCCAAAACCAGGAACGGCAAGGTGATAACAAATTGATTACAAAAATCATAAATTTATGTGATGGTGGTAATAACTATAATAGGTAGCCAAAACAGTGGGGTAAAACATAATCAACAATGGGAAGTGATTGAATAAAAATAGAAGATCACTAATCACACATTAATTTAAAATACTAAAATTACATTTGTCAATAAAAAACGATGAAGAAATAATATGAATATAAAAAAAGTACGCATACGCCACAGTGAACCATTGTTTTACAAAGCCACAAAAGAGTTAATTTTTGTTTTCGCTCAAATCAACAAATCAAAAGCAATCACTCAATCTGGAACTCTGTGTTGTGGAGTGGTGTGGTGTTCGTTACCATATATGTGTTTCATATCCGTAGTGCCATATTTCTCTCGTGTGATATGTTTTGTCTAACAGCCCTATTCTGCTATTCATTCGAAGTGAATCTGTATTAAAGTCGGTAACGTCGGTAATACTGCGCGGTATTCTGCTATTCACGTGAACGCATTCATTCTATACAATTCAAATCCGCATATGAAATGTAGCGGATTTTTCATTTAATGGGTCGTCTGTCTGGTTGGTTGTTATTAAAATGTAAGTAAAAACTAATTTATTATGATTAATTTAGAATATTTGTTTGTAAATAATAGATTATTAACATTTTTAGGGGTAGAACGACAAACAAAGACCAATTTACGGCAATAATTTCTGCAATGAATTTTTCTTTTCTTGAAATTGAATCATTTCGTTGCGGAGGTGGAAGATTCGATTCAACAATCTCCAATACATACAGAAATGCTCTTTTATTTAACCGAAAGTTTTTGGTAAACCTATGATTTTGAAATAATTGGTTTATTATTATTTCAAAATGAAAATAAATGAACTTACGTTTCGTCCGGCAGTTCCATAATATTTTTTTTCGATTTTCTAACATTTCTCCGTAGCTCTCTCTTCAATGATTCTCTTATTCCTCTGTTTACAATTGGAAAAAAAGTCCAATACTGTCCATTTCCAAATTTAATTACGAAGATGAATCAAATTAAAAATTAAAATCAAAACAATTTATCCAAGATTTTGACATGAACAGCTGTTTACGTGAATGTCAAATTGGTTTGGGATAATGTAGTTCGTCCGATGGATAGCAGAATGCAAAGGCAGTGTGAAAGGGAATCGAATGGGTGAATCGAATATACGATCCACGTGAAAAGCAGAATAGGGCTGTAAATCTTTCCTATTCCGATTGCGCCATTACCACGAAGTGTCGCAGACATTTTCTTCTGTTTGTGGGAAAGAGAGAAAAATGTTCACGGAAAGAAAAACAACTTTGTTCTAAAGCAATAATGACAGTTTGTAAAACGGCAGACTATGGTCTTATTTCCCAAAATGTTTGGTATATATTTATTTATTTATACCCCAATGAGGATTAATTTAGTTTGTGAAATTTAATGTGGCTATACCATAAAGTCTAAAACGACTCTCAAGAGAGCAAAAAAGTCCAAAATCGTTTTATTTTGAAATAATTCAATTGAAAATATTTTATGTGTTATTAGGCTCGTTCAGAAAATGAGATCTCAGAGATTTTTTAGTATTGAGTATTTTCACAGAAAAGCAGAAAATTTTCTGTTATGTATGTCCTATTAATTGATGCTTTAAGTAATGGGCCTTAATGCTAATTTAGAATGCAATACCTCCCACGTTTTTTCTTGCTTTTTTGTGATGGGTCTCACTGCCAATCCATGGTTTAATGGTCGAACACAATAAATACACTTACATTTCAACAGGAGATATCTCAGAAAGCAACAAATATATATTGGACTGAGATTGAACTACATTTTGAAGAAGAATTAGTATGACATATTATGTATCTTCAAGTAGTTATTAATTTTACCATAGGTCATTATTTAAAATACCTCTCGTAGAAGCATTTTTTTTTCTCAATTACATACAATTTTTTATACAAATTCTTCTAAAAAATCTTAATATTGCATATCGTAATTTAAAAAAAAATCTTTTTTTTTTAACAAAAATCTTTTTTTTTTTAACAAAAATCATTTTTTTTAACAACTAGCTGGCTTAATATAAGTCTCGTCAAAAACTAACAAAATAAATTTTAAATAAATATAACAGTGTTATGTGTTAGGTACTAGTTATAACAACATTGAAATTTTTGAGACATTTTTTTTTTAAATGAAATAACAATTAAACCACCAGCTTAATTTTGCCTCAACATAATTAATGATTTAGCTTTCTAAATGTCTCAAAATTAAAAATTCTAATGATGGTTTTCAATGATAGGTGTTACTGGCTCCTTAAGTGAGCTATGTATTTCAATAACTCCAAAGTCAAAATTTTGTTATATTTTGAATAGTTTTCACAAACCCGCTTTGCGAAGCTCCACAGCCAGCAAGACACTGTGTTTTAAGAAGTATGCTATAACGCAATTGATCTTGATTGAAGGAAAAAAGTCAAAATAAACTTATTTACAACAAATCACGATTAAATTATTAATTATTAATTAGAAAGATAAAGATTTATTTTCACAGCAAGAACCTAAGAGCTTTGAACAGTTGATCTTGGCTACAAAAAACAAAATCCGAACATTTTTTTTTTGTTTTGACATATTACTTTCTGTATTTATCAATATTTTTAAAAAATATTTAAAGGGATGCTATTTTCTTGTTTTTTCCCATTTTACTCTATAAATAGTTAAGTTTTAAAAATATCGTCAAAGTCCTTCCTCTTAATGATTTTTAATATCGTATGCTATTTTTGTTTCTTTACTTCATTTTAAGTGATCCTAGAAGGCCATATCTTCTAAAAATGTTTAACCTTTCAGCCAAAAAAAAAATGTCAAAAATATTAACAATATTTTTACTTATATCACATTTCACCCTATAAGTAGCTAAAATTTGTAGCATATGAACCCAAAAAGCCATTCCTTAAGTTAAATTCAATCAAAATCGATTGCTATTTTTCGTTTTTACCCCATTTTACCCTATAAATAATTAAAATGGGGCAAACGATTCAAACATATAGTGTTAATTCACAAACGCATCGTTGCAGAGCTGATGCACAATCACTTACGTCAAACATTCATAAAGCCATGAAACCAGCATCAATTTTAGTGTAAAGTGTTCACGATTACAAACTTGCATCAAATAATGTGCAAACTTCATGCAAAACCGAATCGAGAAAATTCATGAAGCGTAGTTGCTGATGTATTGAATCAGCATCATCTGCGTTGCGTATCAGCATTTACACATATGTTTCCCTGTATTTTTACAACAAAACTTATGAATTCTGCCCTGAGATTTCAGTACAGCGGGTGTTTCTTCAAAGCCCAACAGATGGCGTTTTAAAAACTAAGTACATAAAAACACTCGCGCACTCGAATGCAATATAAGAGCAAGAATGTGCGACCCAGTCGTGTTCCTTATTTTTATAGGAATCGCTTTATAAATATGATGACTTTTGATATTTTTATAGTCTGTACTGTATCAACATTTCAAATTGATATAGAAAATCATATTAAATTAACCAATAACTAGATATGTAGGTATAGAAAGATTATACATACCTTCTCCAAATAATACTTATACATATGTACATAATATGAACGTAATTTACAAAACAAGTTTTTTTTTTTCATTATTTGCAGAAAAAATGTTTGCGTTGATCGTGTAGAAAACGAAGACGACACCAATGATGATGCGGATGAAAAAGCAACAACAGACGAATTCAAGCCACAGCAGATCTTTGGAGGATTCCAATTTTCTGTCAAC
This sequence comes from Epistrophe grossulariae, assembly GCA_929447395.1. Classification (NCBI taxonomy): domain Eukaryota; kingdom Metazoa; phylum Arthropoda; class Insecta; order Diptera; family Syrphidae; genus Epistrophe; species Epistrophe grossulariae. Next base: position 32,354,262 of record OV839567.1, on the reverse strand, counting down.
TCATGTGTCGAGAAGCCACACAAGCATACCTGCAAAAAAATGTAAGTATATATAGGATATACATATACATAGAATATTGTATAGATCCTTTAGATTAACCATTTTAAGTTGTTAGAAAAAAAAACTTGGCTCTGGAGTTATTTTTACACAATTATGTAGGAAATATTTGTTGTTGTATTAGGTAATACATTATATATGGTTTGATTGCTTCGCTTGTGACCGGTTGAATTATAGTTTATAGATAATCCTTTTTCACTTATACTTTGCATTGATATTTGATATTGCACAACTTGTAAGTTGTATTCTTAACGTGACATTTATATGCAAAGGGGATAGTTGACTTAACGCCAGTTCGTAAGCACACCTCGAGGAACGTGATCAAATATAGGTATAATGTGTGTTGTGCATTGAATAATTTCCTGGTTTGAGCATAAGTATCAGTGCATCATATGGAAATGAACTTTGAATTTAGCATGATAGCATGACAGTGTGGGTGGCCAAACAAAAAGTGGGTCAAAACACTACCATCCCAATTAATAAACTCAAATCAAACATGAATTATTTTTAAAAAGTGAAGTGCAAAATCTTATCATTAAAAAAAAAATATTTTATTTATTTTAATAAACAAATTCACCCAAGTAGGTGTATAAACGAGAAGTCAATTTAAAAAAATCTAAGATTTTTTTATCAACGGATATACACCCCGAATGAAAGTGCGTTCGTAACTTGTTAAGAAATTTGTGTGTGAATACTAAATAGTACTCCTTGATGAGAGGAGCGTTTTTGTAGAATGTAGTAGATCTTCGTTAAGATTCCCTACTTAACGTTAATTAGCTATTAATTTTTTATTAATAAGAAATTTTAATTCATGAATTATTTTTTGATCAACGTTTTAGCTGTATTGTGAATACGATGGGTGTAAATAATTTAAGTAGGTACATTCCAGCATTCAAAAGAAGCTGATTTGTTGTTTAAAAGTTTGGACACAATGACACTTATGTACTTAACTTAAAACCCTACGTGGCAGTATTGAAAACAAAAAAGTGTGAGTGCCGGGACTCACGGTTAAGATGTGTAAACATCAACATTCGTCCGAATGCCTCACAGACCGAGAGCCTACATCAAATTTAGGGTGTGGATAATAGCAAAAATTTACTGGTATTTTTATATAGATCTTAACTTTTCATAAACAAATTTGAAAATCGGTAATGATGCATGGAAAATGCGTTTTTTAGTTCACCGACAAAGGCCCCAACCACGCTTATAAAAAGTTAAGATCTATCTAAACATACCAGTGAATTTTTGCAATCACTCACACCCACAAACAGCAGTGGGCTCTTAGCCAATCATTAAAATTATATTTAAAAATATTTTCCAGTCAATTACCTTATTTCGTCTAATTTGCCAAAAAATGCGGCCTTCTATGTTAAAACCCTGCAGCCATGATGAAAGCGCAGTCCATGTACTATATGGTCTAAGCAACCAACCACATTTCAACCCAAACTGAACTCGACTTTTTGATTTCGTATATAAGCACTCAGCGTTTAGTTACTGAGCGTACATAGCGTTAAACGCACTCAATTTTCGTGAAGCTCAGATCAGAGATTATGGATAATTCATAAGTCTGCTATTACACGATGAATCTAGTTGCATGCACCTTCTTCGAATTCTTCTTTGTTATTTCGTCCGCTGTTTCAAGCGCTATTACACGTTGAAACCAAAGTCATGAACAAAGATACTGAATTATAAAGATTGGAATCCTTGGCTGTCATTCTGGTTTGCCTACAAGCTAAACAAAATGGCGGTCAGTGGTAATTCATATTTTTGCACTAGTGTTCCATGTTTTAACGCACACTAGTGCAAAAATATGAATTCACCACTGCATAAATTGTTGTTGCAATTCACATCTATTCATCGACACGAGATGAAATTACAAAAACAACAATGTAAACAAATGGGTTTTGGGGCATGGAACGTACGAAAGATTCCAATCTTTATAATTCAGTATCTTTGGTCATGAATCTAATTTGACAGTTCTCTTTATTTTTCATTTTCGTGTTGGGCTGTGCTCAAGCAATAAAAAAACTTTTTCTGTTTCTGTTTTTATTTTTGTTTTCATTATTAGATATATTGGAGAAAGAAAGGTTTGTGTGCCTTTAAATGAATATCAGTCAAGAAAAGCAATAATTTATTTTATTTATGTTGTTTTTAAAGATGAATTTCTCATTTCTGGAAAGCCTATAAGGCTATCAATAACAGTGCGTTGCATCGAAATTTACTCTTTGAACAACAAGACCATATGAAGCAGAATAGTAAAAAACGGACAAGAGAAAAGAGAAACGTCAAATAGTTGCATCGAAAATTTTACTCACGCGACACCGGTCACTTTTTTTCCGTCTCATCTTTTCGATTTTTGTTTCTCTTTTGCACTTACGTAGTTCGAAAAGTCGCATGCGTCTAGATGCATCGTGTAATAGCAGACTAATCTCTGGCTCAGAATCAAAATCACGACCACGGCTACAAGATAAGAATCACGACTACGAGATGAGTGGGCGTAAATTTTAATTTTTTTTTAAATTATGCGTTTTCTAAGTTGACGCAAAGTTTTTCAAAAAATTCAAAATTTACACTGAGCCATCTTTGGCGTCTACTTTAAGGTACATACATTCATACAATGTATGTGATGTATGTTCCGTGAAATAGGCCCCTGGTCTCAAAGCAGTCATGTAATTGAAAAAAAGTAAAGCAAAGAATAGAAAATACGGATAAAGGTAGCTGCAAACAAACGCGATAGCGGTGGCGATCACGATAAAATTGTGGATCTAGTACTGGCGAAAGAGTTTTCTTTGAAGAAAAAATGTTAAAGAAGTCGCAAGACAGAACATATCGACTTGTCGACTTTTGACATTAAAGGTAAAGGGTCATTCATTTCGTAGTTTTAATTTGGTAGCGCTGGCATTTGACACCTGTCATACTCAGCTGTCATTTGAAGTGTCATATTAGTTGAATGTTTGCCATTTACAATAATGGATCACTTAGCAATCGAACAACGCGTTAAAATTATTAAAACTTACTACAAAAGTGGTGATTCAAACGTAGCCACTTTTCGCGCATTTTTCGAACAACAGTTTCTTCAGCGATAAGCCACAAGTGATCAAAGAGGTGCCGTCGCATCCAGACAAAGTTACTGTTTGGTGTTCTATATAGTCGAAAGGTGTCATTGGTCCGTATTTCTTCGAAGATGGTAGAAGACGGTTACAGTCAATTCGGAGCAATATGGTCGAATGATTCGCATGCTGCGAATCTTCCCGCGGCGGCCATTTGAATGATATTGTTTTTCACACTTAATGGCAAAGTCTAAACTTTATAATGAAATAAAAATTTCATCAAAAATGTATCGCTGTGTGTTTTATTTAGCTTTACTTTCGAAACAGAAAAATTAATGACCCTTTATTAGTAGATCTTAACCCACTTTGATGGAGCAGCATGTGTTTTCCAACGTCATCCTAGATAAACGGACGTGTTTGGCAGTATAAAATAATATACATAAGTACAACCGTCTTCTTTCAATCGGACTCAATTGCCAGCCAATATTTTCAATCGAAACTCTAATAATTCTACACTACCGGCCAAATTGTACACTCAGTGTGTCAATTGCTAAAGTGAGGCAAAATTGATGCGTTAGCTTATGCGTATAGTGCAACAATAATTGGTCTGTTTGGTAACGTGAAGTTTTTTGCGAATTTGCACAAATTTTCACAAAATTTCACAATTTGCTGTCAAAACCCATAGAAAAAAACTAAGTTTTTGGGAAATTTGTTGAAAAAAAGTAACCAAACAGGCATATAATATTTCCACACAGTGATTGAGAGGTTTTAACAGCCGGGAGTGGGACCTACAATTTTCTGACGAATCCGAACGGCTAAGGTGAGAAGCACTTTTTCATGACAAGAGATACTCTTGGAGGATTTGTCAATTACTCTCAAGAAAAATATTTCTGTTTTTTGGGTGGCATAGGGAATCGAACCCAAGACCTTCGGCGTAACAGTCCTACGCACTAATAATTACGACATCATCCCTTAAAATCGACGTATCATAAGTAGTGATTGATGAGTGGCATCATTGAAAATTCATGTGACAAAAGTTGATTTTGACATTTTTCACGATCTGTTTTGACTAGATAGCGAGTGGAGAAAATCCTGTTTTGAAGTTTCCGAAAAGAAGACAGCAATCAGGATGGTTAGAAAAAGAAAATTTCTCATTGAACAGCAAACTGAACTGAACTGTTGCTGTAGACATTTGAGAATGAGAACAGAATGACAGCAAAACAAAACTATTTTGTTTTGCGTAAATCGCAAAACCATAAAAGTATCGGAACATTTATTATATTTCCATACCAAGCACGTACAAATAGTTTTTTATTTTAAAGACCTAATAATTTAATCATATTCATATATATACTCCATCGGACTTCTTCTGAACTGAACGTATCTACATACATTTTTATTTCATTTTGACACTTCTTTAGGTACAGCTTGTTAATTGACCCATTTAAGTGGTGCACGCTTTTTTGAATTTATTTTGTTTATTTAACTCAATTTATGCAGAAGAATACAAACATAATGTGATTTGAATTCTGAGTTGATAGATATATCTCGAGCTAGGTAAACTTTTTGTATGAAGACACCATTATTACTAATTTGAATTCGATTTGTTTTTTTTTTTTTTTTGTATTTTAATTTGAAGGGCATTTCAAGAATATAAATCATAAAGTTTGATATTATACATATGTATACGTTCTTTAATGATTCATAATTTCATCCAATAATACACCAGCTGCCTTCTAAGTTTACAAGCATATATTGTATTAAATTTGTCTACGGTCACGGAAATAACATCTTAAGTGATATAATTTGTTTGAAACGTTGCCTGAATACAAAATTTAATTATTTACATAAATGTAATACTAGAATTATAGGGACATAATATGTATGTACTTGTAGAACTTGCGTTTTTAATGATTTGTGACATTAGATTATACAAAGTACTGGCTTCCCCGGTTTTGTTTTTTTTTTTTATAAAAATGTTATATATTTCCTCCGCCTATAAAGTTTCACATATTATTTTCTATATATACATATATGTATGTATACCTACAAAGCGCTTATATTCAAATTTAATTGCAATGAAATAATTCGTATAAATTGCCTTAATTCCTTATTCTGTTGTGCAATACTTTTTATATGTATGTATTTTCAAGGCCAATGTGCTAAGGTTTTAGAGGACGTAAGATGATAGATAAATTATGTGTTTAATATGAATTTTAGGCAAACTAAACACAATTTGTAGGGCCTTCGATATCAACAGAAACAAAAAAGATTTTTCGTAACGCAAAAATAAACTTACGATTTTATCAATATGATAGTCTTTCGGTGCAGGAACATAAGGCCCAGGGACTTAAAGTCTAATCTCTTGAGAATTTTCTTTAAAGTTTTCTTAATTTTTTTCTTAGATATCAGCAGAGAAAGAATAGATAAACTATACTATATAAATTTTGGAAGTGAAAAAAGACCAAGGCCCTCCTCCGCAGCGCGTGGCGGCCGGCGCAGCGGTGGTCACACTTCGGACACCCAAAGTGTTCTTTTCAAGTCACATGAAGCACGTATTGAACGCCCCTTGTTTTTAAATGCAATGACTTGAGAAATGTCAATTTATAACAGTTTCGAATATGCAGACCCGCAGATCCAGGTCCTTCCGCTAGTGGACATGCTCCGGGTACGTTAGGTTTTTTTAAAGTCCCACGAAGCGCTTCAACGCGCACCCACTTTTAATGGTGATAAACTAGTTATAAATGTGCATTTCTCCAGTCTTGTCCTTTTTTTAAAAAATGCGATAAACTCTTATGACTGTTATAAGTTGGCATTGCTCTAGTCTCATCATTAATTTTATCGATGGTACTAGAGAAATGTCAATTTATAACAGTTAATAGCCATTCAATGTGAGTGTGCATTAAGCCGCTTTGCATAACTTGCCCACCAGCAGAGGGCCTGGACTTGCGGGGCTGCATAAACATTACCCTTGTAAACAGAACTGTTATAAATTTAAATGTCACTTAATTCCTAATTATATACATATTATGTCTTTCTTGTATTTCTTTCTTTAACATTTTGTTTTATTAAATTTTCAGTTATAGCACTAATGGCAAGAAAAAAACTCTCACCGTTACACGCCAGTGCTGTCAAGGTTTTGGCCGTCGTCCAAATGCCGAATATACAGAACATTGTGAAAAAATGGAAATGAAGAGCTTTGAAGATGCAGCAACTGATATGGGTGGCAGCGAATTCATGCGAAGTGTAAAGAATAACGATTTAGAGAGCATGCTCGCATCCAATGTTACTCTCTTCCTACCAACTAATGATGCATTCACAACATTTTCGGAACAAATGTTTGAAAACGTATGACTTCAATAAACTTTAAATAGGGCCCTAACCGGTGAACACATTGAATTTATTTTTTATTTTCTTCTATAGAATTTGGTTTATGTACCCATGGGCAATAGACGTCGTCGTGCAGCTGACCAATTTGGCTTCACTTCAAAGGATCTACTTTTAGGACACATGGTCAATGGCTTGAACATAATGGAAGACTTAGCTAATGAGGATCTATTGATGACAAAACTTAATAACAATACAATCCGTATAAACATCTTTAACAGACCTTTTAGCAAGAGTGGTTCATTGTATACCGCTAATTGTGCTCCTTTGACTAAAGTCAATCAACCTGTCACAAATGGAGTAATTCATAGTGTTAATGGAGTTCTATCGCCTGTAACAAGCAACGTCATGGATATCATTCGAAAACGTAGCGACATGGCTGTTTTCAAGACCGTTCTAGAAAAAACTAGGCTAAATGAGCTTTTGGAGGGTAACAGACCTGTGACTGTGTTCGCTCCCACTGACAAGGCTTTTGAAAAATTGGACATGAATTTGAGAAGAAAATTGAAGGAAGGAAAGGGTTGTGCTACTAGTAAGTTTAACTTTTAATAACTGTTTCGTTGCATATAAACTAATCGCCTTTTACTTAAAGATATTTTAAAGAGCCACATACTGGATTTCACTTTTTGCTCAGAAGTAACTTCACCTGCCAATCCAAAGCCCATGGCTTACAACATTCTCGGAGAAAGTCTACGTTTTGAATTGTCTCCAAACCAGAAGATTGAATCTGAAACGCCAACAGATGATTTGCTCATCAATGGATTGGTGCGAGTTGTTGAAACTGACATCATGGGAACTAACGGTGTTATTCACGTTGTTGACACGATTTTGCCAAGTGACAGTTCTCGCTCTATTAGCTCACTGATGCAAGAAAAAAACATTAGCATCTTTAAATCACTTTTGGAAGCCTCTGGTTTGGAAACTGAATTCAACGACTATGACAATGCTACCATTTTTGCACCCATTGATAAATCCTTCGAAGATTCCGAATGGGCTAAGAAATTAGAAGAAAATCCAGATCAATTGAAAAATAATGCTGAACTTAAGGAATTCCTCCGAGGCCATGTTGTTAAGCCAAAAATTAAGACTTGTGATCTTAAAGAAGACATTATGAAGACTGAAGCTGGATCAGATTTGAGAATTAATTTGTATTCAACTCATTCGATATTCACCAATGTCATGAATCGTGCAACTGTCAATTGTGCTCGTTTGGTGCATTTCGATGATGAAAGCTGCGGTTCAGTGTTGCATCAAGTAGAAAAGCAGTTGGAGAACCCCAAGAACGTAAGATAATATTTTATTGAAAATTATATTATTGTACCAAATTTAATAATCTCTTTTTTTTAGAATCTCTACAAAATTATGGAATCCAATCCCAAATACAGCAAATTCCTTGAAGCTGTCAAAATTGCTAATTTAACAAATCTTCTTATGGATGAATCTGATAGCTATACAGTTTTTATGCCAAAGAATGAAGTATTCAGGGAATTCGATATTAATGTCGCTAGCAATAAGACTGCTGCAGAACGTTTTGTTAAAGAACATATTGTCAACGATATTGTTTGTTGCACTGGTATCACGCCAACAAATTGGCCATTCGTCCGAACAATCGAAGCTATAAGTGGAAGTAATTTACGAATTAATCGAGATCGTCGTCCAAAAGTTGAAAATGCCATGATTATGAAATGTGATGTTTTAGCTACAAATGGTATTATTCACGAGATAAATGATGTCATCCTCTCTAAACAAGTGCAAGCTCCAGTTCCAGTGAATAATAATAAATATAACATTTTAAGAGATGTATTCTTTTAAAGAAATAAATAGGCACTGATAAGTTTTTTTTTTCTTTTGGAATGCATTGTTTTGTAATAATATTATGAATAATTATTTTATAAAGATTGCGTGCAAGAAATAATTATTATATTTATTTTTTTTATATAGAAAAACGATATACATAATTATATCAATATTATGTTAAGATAAAGAGAAGAAAAATAAAATTTAAAACAAAAATTGAATAACACAGAAGATCCTCAGGTTTAAACGCAACTTTAATATTGATGGGTAGGAGTTAAGTTTTCAATTATTTTTTTTATTATAATTTTATTTTATTACATTTCTTACTCTGAATATTATTTTTTTCGTTAAATCAGGATTTTCTTCTTTTTATCTTGAATCAATAAATTATACCTACGTTTAAAAATATTCTGTTTGTTTTGTGCTGTTTGATTAAAATCAAACTAAAAATAAAAAAAAATATCAAAAGTATATAATAGGAGCTACCTTCGGAACAGATGTTAAGGGTATTTTTTTATTTGCTATTTTAGGTTTTTAAGTATGTATTGCTTTCGTGTAAAAAAAATCGAATTTGTAATCAAATCTGGAATTAAGATGATGTAGGTTTTCGTCCATCAAGTCGTCAGTTTGTCTATGTTTCTGCGTTCAGCTAAACCTTGAGCTAGAGCCTTAACAGATGAACTGATTTGATCAAAATTTTCTACAGAATTGTTTTATTTGATTTCTTTGAAAAGAAAATTCGAGTTTAGAACGGGTTAGCTGCCAAGCTAAAAAGTTGCATAATCATATAACCAAACCAATGAAGCCATTATACCTGTACATTTGGGAACTACCCCAAAATAAGACAGTTTTCTTTAAAAAAAACGCCGAAACTCTATTTCCGTAAATTGGTTTTGTTTGACGAAAACCTGAAACGAATTTTATTTAAAGGCATACATTGAAAATGAAGAAAAAATTGGATTTATTGAAATAAATGATAATTTTCTGCCACCAATGTTTGAAAATGATTTTGGGCATATAGGCAGCTCGAATGTAGGCCAGCCTAGAAGTTCAATTTTCGAACTCTAAACAAAATTTTTTTAAGTTCAAGTGACGTCAACTCCAAAAATTGCGTTTCGCCCAGCTACGACAGTTGTACTCATCAGTTAGATGCTGTCGTACCCTTCTAAGGCGCGAATTATGGTCGATTCTTACCGACTCTTATAAAACTCACAGCATGAATACACTGTGAATTTTATATTTCTAAGTGAATTTGATTAAACTCAGACACTTAGAAAATTAAAATAGTAGCTTTTAAATAATAACGTAGATGAAGATAATTAGAAAACTACTCGTGTTTAAGTGGAGCGATTAAATATATTTGAATTTTTAAGTTCAAGTGACCTCAACTTCAAAGGGTACGACATCTAACTGATGAGCCCAACTCTCGTACCTGGGCGAAGCGCAATTTGTGGAGTTGAGGTCACTTGAACTTAAAAATTGAAATATATTCAATAGCTCCACTTAAACAGAAGTAGTTTTCTAATTATCTTCATACGTTATTATATAAACAAACAATGTTTTATTGTTCGAAATGTCATATTGAAAAAAATACTCATGTACACAAAATTGTCTTCCAGCTTTCTTTACTCCGTGTGCGATTGAAGCAAAAGTTACCCAGGCTTAAATCTCGTTCAAAATTGACCTAGTATGTGATAGTCCATTTTATCTATTTTTCCTCATTTGCTGTTCTTTATTTTTCCGTGCTCGGCTTTTGCAATGCTCCGTAATTTTTTTTTTTTTTTTACTTTAAAACTCTGTGCATTTTTGTGAATTTCTACATCATTTTATTTTTTTTATATGAACTTTGACAGACGACTTTGGTGTAGAAATTCACAGAAATGCACAGTTTCAAAGTAAAGGAACTAGGCTAGTATAAAGTAGATTTATTTTAAAACAGTTTTCAATCTCACTTTATTAGGTCCGTTTCGTAACGTTAATTTCACAATTTGAGGTAAAAATCTATATGGAAAAAAAATCAGTTTTGAGAAATGTGTTGAAAAAACAGGCATTATTATACTGTTATACCAGTTTTGATAGCGGCATCTGATAGCATTTTCAAATTTCAAAGGTACGAAAAATAAAAATTTTGAGTTTGAAAGTGAATTTTTCAAAACCTTTTGATTAAAATAAATTTAAAATGGAGATTCAGGGATGGGTTTCTGGCTTTAAGAATAGCTATAGGATTTTGATGCAGATGGTGTCGTTATTTTTGTATGGTTTTTTTTCTATTTTATGTTTTTTTTTTATAAAATTGCCCATCCCACCTAAACGGGGGATATAGACATCCCATCTTATGCAATTTTTGTCTTCTTTTGACCTAACCTACACACTGTATTGATTTGATGATGTTATGCCAAAGACCAGTTATCTTATTACTTTAAACGAGCTATTCTCTTATAACTTAATGAGACAATAATGAAGAATCATCAAAACAATTCTAAGAACAATCCAGCTGCAACCAGTGTTGCCGAAAGTACTCCCATAGTAGTATTGTACTACTTTCAACACCTCCGTACTCCCGTACTCCTCCTTTCACATTCGCAGGTACTCCTATTTTTTTAAAGACCTAAAATATCTTACACTTGCACTTGTAATGTAAATCTTATTAAATATAATTCAAATTTATTAAATACTTCAAATTTAATGCAAGTGCTGACACTTTTATCTTCCAAACTGTCGTCAAAAAGGGAATTTCCTCTTTTTTGTTTGTTTTTGTTTTTCGTTGGCTTCGTGCAATTTTTATCAATTTTTGTCAGTTCGGTATTTATTTTATTTAGAGTTTTTTAGATTTTGGTTTGGTGGTGCCACGCCCACGGCTCTAGGCATTTGGGTGAAATTTTCAGAGTTTTTGAAGTAAAACTTCTTTTGCGGCATGGGGGTAAAAAATTTTTCTATGGAGCTGTCAGTGACATGTCAAACCGACATACAAATTCCCGTCACGAATTACAAAATTCAGCGTCACGATTTTGCAACGGTTCTGAGTTTCAAATCGGGTGCTCTGAGTGGTAGGACTTGAAAAATACTTGCCCTGTTGTCGTGAAAGAAGTTTTACTTCTAGCGCGTGTACATAAGTACGCACACTCTTTTTTTTTTCTTATGCACGAGAAAAACGTTTGAAAACTAGTTTAAGTCAAATCCGCCCACTGCCACGCACACTTCTATTACTCATTAGTTTAGTAATGTCTCTATTTCTCGGAAACGGCCCAAACGATTTGAATGAAAGTTTTAGAGTTCCGCCCACTTTTTTGGTTTTTCATTTATCCGAAACGGCTCCAACGATTAGCATGAAATTTTTGGAGTTTATTCTTATGAAATTTACTAATATAGTGGAATCTCGGAAATGCCTTCAGCGATTTGGATGAAATTATCAGGAAGTGTAGGCTCTGATGAAGAAGAAAAAAATTCAAAAAATATTTTTTGGAAAAACCGCCCACTTTCATTGTATCATCCAGGCCCTTAACTAAGGGGGCGCAAAGACCTTGCAAGGATTTTTCACCTATTCAAATTTTTGAATATTGTTCTAATTAGCAAGAAGATGGTTTAAAAAGCTTTTATATTTGAATTCCCTCCTACTGCACATAGGTATTTTTGATTTGGGGTGTTTCCTTATTGAACGCATTTATAAAGTGAACAAATTTAATGGATGGCATATGTTGTTTTCCACTAACTGCCATCTTCTCTCATACATATTTCAATTTTGTCGATTAGGAAAAGCCGAGCGAAGCTCGGTCTCCCAGGTACTTTGTTATTGTATACGGTTTATTGTACTCCTTTTTGCTATAGATAATAGAGTTATTATTGCTAAATTTTGGAAAACTGTATTTTGAAAACTATTGGTTTTATATTTGCGATTTTGGGCTCAAATTAAAGAAAATGTAGTTATCTTGAAATAATAGAGCGAACTTATAATCAACAACTAGTCCCTTCAAGTTAATAACTAAAATTTTGCGGTTTTTTGTAATTTTTGGAAATACTCAGTTCGTCGATCGAGGTCGAAAACTTGGCTTATTCATTAGGCCAATATCAAAAACAACTCAAAAAAAGATCAGAACTACCGGATTTGACGCCAGGACTGATGTATAAAGTTACTAAGACTAAAGCTCACATTTGTTTGTAGAACATTTGAAGCGTTTGGACGATGAAGGTGCTAAGCGACATTTTCAAAGTTTTGAGTAATCAGCATTTAAAGTTTTTTACCTTTAACTTTTTTCACAAAAATAATAAAAATTCCATATGGCCAATTTTAAGTAAATACAACTAAATTGCTTTTAAATTTAATAATACTCTTTATTGAAAACAAAGAACTTTGGAGATATTTACAGTTGTGTGTACTTAAAACTTTATCCAATCCACAAACTTAATTGAATATACTTAATTAGTTTTTGCATAAAGCTCTTAAGTGACAAATTTGACTCTTATACCGAATTATTTATTTTTTGACATTTTTTTTTTCTTTTTTTGCCTCAGGACCTGCTGAAAATGCATTTCAATAGAACCATTGATGTTCCACTGGGATGAATTTCATCTGATCTTTTAGATTTTTAATTTTTTCCGCAGAAAGCTGTTTGATTTTACTCTCCCTTCGCATAAAATCTTGATTTTCGTTGGGGCGGTTATTGGTTTTTGCTATTATAACTTTACTAGTATATTTACCCGAACAGTTGGCTACGCTAACTGTCACATGATGTATGTGCAAGACAATGTCTCAATCTACCTTTTACTGCAGTCACACGATGTATGTGCAAGACAATGTCTCAATCTACCTTTATCTCAAATCTACTTTTAATTGTCACACGATGTATGTGCAAGACAATGTCTCAATCTACCTTTTACTGCAGTCACACGATGTATGTGCAAGACAATGTCTCAATCTACCTTTATCTCGAATCTACCTTAATCTCACTCTACCTTTTTCTCACTCCACCTTTATCTCACTCTACCTTTATCTCACTCTACCATTATCTCACTCTAACTTTATCTCACTCTACCTTTATCTCACTCTACCTTTATCTCACTCTACCTTTATATCACTCTACTTTTACCTCACTCTACCTTTATCTCACTCTACCTTTATTTTAAGAACTTTAATTAACCATACAAATCTGACTATTTAGAACATAAAATAATAATAAGTTATAAATCAAAATCAAACCAATCAAAATTTCTCTCTTTGTTTCTATCTGTCTGTAGCTCTTTGACCCTCTCTGTATCTTTCTGTCTCTCTCTGTATCTCCCTGTATTTCTCTGTCTCTCTCTATATCTTTCTGTCCCTCTCTGTATCTTTCTTTCTCTCTCTGTATCTCCCTGTATATCTCTGCCTCTCTCTATATCTTTCTGTCTCTCTCTTTACATCTCTATATCTCTTTGTATCTCTCTGTCTCTCTCTGTATCTCTTTGTCTCTATCTGTCTATATCTCTTTGTCCCTCTCTATATTTGTCTGTCTCTCTCTGTATCTCCCTGCATTTCTCTGTCTCTCTGTATATCTTTCTGTCTCTCTCTGTACCTCTCTGTCTCTCTCTGTATCTCTCTATATCTCTCTGTCGCTCCCTGTATGTCTCTGTCGCTCCCTGTATCTCTTTGTCTCTCTCTAGATCTCACTGCACTTCTCTGTCTCTCTCAATACCTCTCTGTCTTTCAATTCACTAACTTATATTAGTATATAGGTATATATACATAACTACCTATGTATGTATGTATGTATTTATGTATGTATGTTATTATATGTACATACATACATACTTTTTTTTTAAATTAATAGTATATACAAATAATTTACCTTTATTTTAAGACTTTAACCATAAAAATATGACCATTAGAACTCAAGTTATAAATCTATATCCGATTTGTCCAGTCAGCCCTTGACCTACTTTTCTACCTCTAGCATGATAATTCACCTTGATTTTGGGAAATTAATCTTGAAAGTCTGACCATTGTTACTCGTCAAGTTATAAATCTAGTCTACCTTTTATTCCAGGCACTCACTTAGTTTGACCTTTGTCGATAAAAATCGATTGCGGGTCCCCTGTCCCGCTCACGCAACTCCGTTGCTCCGCTTAGGGTATGTTCAGTCGCCAGGCAGGCGCCCAAGTTAACAGTACCTTTGGGTGCACCGTACGACATGTTTTGATAACTTGTTTTTTTTTTTTTTTTTTAACTTTTTGAACACTGTTTAGCCGGATACTTAATCAAAATTTAAAAAACTTCACCTTGAAAATCTGACCATTATTAAAAATGTAACCAACTTGCCAAGTCAATAACTTGACCAAATCAACGTTTTTCTATAAATCTGAGTATCAAATTTGTTGCCCAATGCCCAGCCCAGCCCGTGCTCATATTAACGAAAGCGATTTTTTTTAATTCAATTTGAATTTTTTTTATAAAATAACTTGAAGTTAGCCTAACATTTTACCTTTATTTTAAGACCTTAATCTTACAGATCCGATTAATAGAACAGAAGATATAAGCCAACTAAATAATATACTCTACCCACATCATAGTAAGTTTCATTAAAAAGGTCAAGTACACTTGAATGACATTCTACCTAAATTTTAAGACGATGCGATCATTAGAACAAAGATTATCAGCCAACCAAACCAACAATGATGGTACCTTTAGGTTTATTACGAATGAGAAATACCTACCACCAACGCACGTGCATATAATAATATAAATATGTATATGTATATATATACCTACAAAAATAGAAAAATTTTCGCGTTTTTTCATTTATTTTTCAAGAAAATTATTTAAGATTTTTTTATGAATTTTTTTTTTTAGAACGTTTTAATGTATGAAATCGATGATAGATATATATGTTTTATACATCAAAATAAGCGCTTACTTGTTTGCAAGCGAATAAAAGTCATTTGATTAAAATCCGTTATTGTAGTAAAAAGTAATGAGCATTTTAATGAAGCAAACACTATGCCGCAAAAAGCATGTTATAAATAAATTAATTTCAAAATTTATTTAATATCTTAATTCTTGTTGGACTTAGAACCTTAAGATGTTCAACAAATATTTAGATAATATATTAATAAATAATATGTGATAAATTTTTTGTCTCTATTTTGAATATAACATATTATTTAAAATTTTTTAATCAATCAAAGTGGGTGTAAAAAAACATTAATTCAATTTGTTTTTACATTTTTTTTCATAATTGTCATGAAAATTTGATATTTTTTTTACATACATTTAACGTTTGTTTTAATGACGGTATTTTAAGACTTTAATCTTGAGAATCCGTTAAGAATTTTAGGAGTTATTAATTAATTGATGATGGCATGTCTGATGATTTTTTTGATTAAAATCGATTTTTATCGTTAAATTTAATTTAAATCCCCCTCCCGCCGCACTTGTTGAATTTACCCCTATAACACCATTGACTTTTTTATAGATAAGGGTTGGGGCTACAATATTGTAGAACATAATATTTTGAAATTCGTAAAATTTTCATCAACTTTTCGATTTTTAATACAGAAAATTGAATTGATGACCTCTTTACCACCCCTTTTCGTATAGAACGCTTCCCCCCTTCGCAATAATTTTTATACACAATTAAAGATTAACATTTACTGATTATTTTAATATCTTAATCTTGAAGATCGGACAATTAGAAGAGAAGTTATGAATTATTTAATCCATCAATATGATTTGGATTTTCTGATTTTGTTAAAATAACGGGTCATCTGCCACTGGTCGGTGGTGGTTGGCAATGAACAAATGGGGTAATTTCGATTAAATTTAATGGATTTTTTGATTGAACTAAAATTAAAATTGTGATCAATCTATAGTGGGTAGATTAACAAATGAGTTATCAAAATCATTGTTATCATATTGCCGTGCGAACTAAAGAAAAATGAAACCCATGCGCGCATGCACTGATGAATAATAAGCTGACATGTAAAACAACCTTTATAATTCTGTTATCTAAACTTGAGGGTATAAAAAAAATTAAATAAAATTAAATTCACATTTAAAACAATAAATTATATTATTTGTGAAAATTTCAACCTTCTATGGTTACTAATTAAAAAGATATTATTAGAAAACCGTTAGAAAAAGTTTTTTAAAATTTTTTATACTTGAATAACTTTTTTAAATGGTACTTGAGAAATCCAATTTTCAGCAAAATCATGTAAATCCATAATCTCTATAAGATTGTAAAATTTCATATTTCTATCTACCCGCATTAAAAAGATAAAAAATAAAGAGTGTGAAAAAAAGGTAAAAAAAAATTTGTGTTTTTGAAAAATTGCGTGTGTCAAAAATACGACATAAATAAAAATTTTGTATTACACGCCTAATTTTTATTTCTATGCTCTATTCAAAATAGTAAATATGATAAAAATCAACACACCCCCCGATTTAATATAATTTATTTGTGAAACATTGATTTTTGAGATTTTGCGTTTTAAACGTTGGTAAGTGTGAAGATAATTTTTTATAATTTTTTTAACCCCCCTGACACACCTTAGAATTAAAAAATCTATGAAATCTATATAAATTAATAATTTTATTTCAACCCATTTAGAAAATAGAAATCCGACTTTACCCTATTTAAACCTAAGTTTACCCTATTAAATTTAAGAATTTGAAAAAATCCCTTCTTAGTGTGCACTTTCAAATATAAAGTAATTCAAAAAAATTTTTATATATATTATATATATTACACAGTAAGCTGTACAATGATGAGTTAATGAATGAGTCAGTGAGTGAGTGAGTGATAAACATTCGTCTTTATAATAATTTAACTAGTATATTTACCCGAACAGTTGGCTACGCTAACTGTCACACGGTGTCTCCTCAATCTACCTTTTACTGTCACACGATGTCTCAATCTACCTTTTACTGCAGTCACACGATGTATGTGCAAGACAATGTCTCAATCTACCTTTATCTCGAATCTACCTTTATCTCGAATCTACCTTTATCTCAATCTACCATTATCTCACTCTAACTTTATCTCACTCTACCTTTATCTTACTCTACCTTTATCTCACTCTACCTTTATCTCACTCTACCTTTATTTTAAGAACCATACAAATCTGACTATTTAGAACATAAAAATAATAAGTTATAAATCTCTCTATATCTTTCTGTCCCTCTCTGTATCTTTCTGTCTCTCTCTGTATCTCCCTGTATATCTCTGCCTCTCTCTATATCAGTCTGTCTCTCTCTTTACCTCTCTATATCTCTTTGTATCTCTCTGTCTCTCTCTGTATCTCTTTGTCTCTATCTGTCTATATCTCTGTGTCCCTCTCTATATTTGTCTGTCTCTCTCTGTATCTCCCTGTATTTCTCTGTCTCTCTATCTATATCTTTCTGTCCCTCTCTGTATCTTTCTGTCTCTCTCTGTATCTCCCTGCATTTCTCTGTCTCTCTGTATATCTTTCTGTCTCTCTCTGTACCTCTCTGTCTCTCTCTATATCTCTCTGTCGCTCCCTGTATCTCTTTGTCTCTCTCTAGATCTCACTGCACCTCTCTGTCTCTCTCAATACCTATCTGTCTTTCAATTCACTAACTTATATTAGTATAGGTATATATACATAACTACCTATGTATGTATGTATGTATCTATGTATGTATGTTATTATATGTACATACATACATACTTTTTTTAAATTAATAGTATATACAAATAATTTACCTTTATTTTGAGACTTTAACCATAAAAATATGACCATTAGAACTCAAGTTATAAATCTACTATATCCGATTTGCCCAGTCAGCCCTTGACCTACTATTCTACCTCTAGCATGATAATTCACCTTGATTTTGGGAAATTAATCTTGAAAATCTGACTATTGTTACTCGTCAAGTTATAAATCTAGTCTACCTTTTATTCCAGGCATTCACTTAGTTTGACCTTTGTCGATAAAAATCGATTGCGGGTCCCCTGTCCCGCTCACGCAACTCCGTTGCTCCGCTTAGGGTATGTTCAGTCGCCAGGCAGGCGCCCAAGTTAACAGTACCTTTGGGTGAACCGTAAGACATGTTTTGATAACTTGTTTTGTTTTTTTTTTAACTTTTTGAACACTGTTTAGCCGGATACTTAATCAAAATTTAAAAAAACTTCACCTTGAAAATCTGACCATTATTAAAAATGTAACCAACTTGCCAAGTCAATCACTTGACCAAATCAACTCTTTTCTATAAATCTGAGTATCAAATTTGTTGCCCAATGCCCAGCCCAGCCCGTGCTCATATTAACGAAAGCGATTTTTTTAAATTCAATTTTAATTTTTTTTATAAATTAACTTGAAGTTAGCCTAACATTTTACCTTTATTTTAAGACCTTAATCTTACAGATCCGATTAATAGAACAGAAGATATAAGCCAACTAAATAATATACTCTACCCACATCATAGTAAGTTTCATTAAAAAGGTCAAGTACACTTGAATGACATTCTACCTTATTTTTAAGACGATGCGATCATTAGAACAAAAGTTATCAGCCAACCAAACCAACAATGAGGGTACCTTTAGTATTATTACGAATGAAAAATACCTACCACCAACGCACGTGCATATAATACTATAAATATGTATATGTATATATATACCTACAAAAATAGAAAAATTTTCGGGTTTTTTCATTTATTTTTCAAGAAAATTATTTAAGATTTTTTTATGATTTTTTTTTTTTTAGAACGTTTTAATGTATGAAATCGATGATAGATATATATGTTTTATATATCAAAATAAGCGCTTACTTGTTTGCAAGCGAATAAAAGTCATTTGATTAAAATCCGTTATTCTAGTAAAAAGAAATAAGCATTTTAATGAAGGAAACACTATGCCGCAAAAAGCATGTTATAAATAAATTAATTTCAAAATTTATTTAATATCTTAATTCTTGTTGGACTTAGAACCTTAAGATGTTCAACAAATATTTAGATAATATATTAATAAATAATATGTGGTAAATTTTTTTTCTCTATTTTGAATATAACATATTATTTAAAATTTTTTAATCAATCAAAGTGGGTGTAAAAAAACATTAATTCAATTTGTTTTTACATTTTTTTCATAATTGTCATGGAAATTTGATATAGTTTTGTACATACATTTAATGCTTGTTTTAATGACAGTATTTTAAGACTTTAATCTTGAGAATCCGTTAAGAATTTTAGGAGTTATTAATTAATTAATGATGGCATGTCTGATGATTTTTTTGATTAAAATCGATTTTTATCGTTAAATTTAATTTAAATCCCCCTCCCGCCGCACTTGTTGAATTTACCCCTATAACACCATTGACTTTTTTATAGATAAGGGTTGGGGCTACAATATTGTAGAACATAATATTTTGAAATTCGTAAAATTTTCATCAACTTTTCGATTTTTAATACAGAAAATTGAATTGATGACCTCTTTACCACCCCTTTTCGTATAGAATGCTTCCCCCCTCCGCAATAATTTTTATACAGAATTATAGCTTAACATTTAGTGATTATTTTAATATCTTAATCTTGAAGATCGGACAATTAGAACAGAAGTTATGAATTATTTAATCCATCAATATCATTTGGATTTTCTGATTTTGTTAAAGTAACGGGTCATCTGCCACTGGTCGGTGGTGGTTGGCAATGAACAAATGGGGTAATTTCGATTAAATTTAATGGATTTTTTGATTGAACTAAAATTAAAATTGTGATCAATCTATAGTGGGTAGATTAACAAATGAGGTATCAAAATCATTGTTATCATATTGCCGTGCGGACTAAAGAAAAATGAAACCCATGCGTGCATGCACTGATGAATAATAAGCTGACATGTAAAACAACCTTTATAATTCTGTTATCTAAACTTGACGGTATAAAAAAAATTGAAATAAAATTAAATTCACATTTAAATCAATAAATTATATAACCTGTGAAAATTTCAACCTTCTATGATTACTAATTAAAAAGATATTATTAGAAAACCGTTAGAAAAAGTTTTTTAAAATTTTTTATACTTGAATAACTTTTTTAAATGGTACTTGAGAAATCCAATTTTCAGCAAAATCATGTAAATCCATAATCTCTATAAGATTGTAAAATTTCATATTTCTATCTACCCGCATTAAAAAGATAAAAAATAAAGATTGTTAAAAAAACAAAAAAAAAGTTTAGTATTTTTGAAAAATTGCGTGTGTCAAAAATACGGCATAAATAAAAATTTTGTATTACACGCCTAATTTTTATTTCTATGTTCTATTCAAAATAGTAAATATGATAAAAATCAACACACCCCCCGATTTAATATAATTTATTTGTGAAACATTGATTTTTGAGATTTTGCGTTTTAAACGTTGGTAAGTGTGAAGATAATTTTTTGTAATTTTTTTAACCCCCCTAACACACCTTAGAATTAAAAAATCTATGAAATCTATATAAATTAATAATTTTATCTTAACCCATTTAGAAAATAGAAATCCGACTTTACCCTATTTAAACCTAAGTTTACCCTATTAGTTTTTGGAATTTCAAAAAATCCCTTCTTAGTGTGCACTTTCAAATATGTAGTATTCGAAAAAAATTTTTATATATATCATATATATTACACAGTAAGCTGTACAATGATGAGTTAATGAATCAGTCAGTGAGTCAGTGAGTGAGAAACTTACGTCTTTATAATAATTTAACTAGTATATTTACCCGAACAGTTGGCTACGCTAACTGTCACACGATGTC
This sequence comes from Epistrophe grossulariae, assembly GCA_929447395.1. NCBI lineage: Eukaryota > Metazoa > Arthropoda > Insecta > Diptera > Syrphidae > Epistrophe > Epistrophe grossulariae. The sequence continues at coordinate 32,333,244 of OV839567.1, read as the reverse complement.
TCCTCAATCTACCTTTTACTGTCACACGATGTCTCAATCTACCTTTTACTGCAGTCACACGATGTATGTGCAAGACAATGTCTCAATCTACCTTTATCTCGAATCTACCTTTATCTCGAATCTACCTTTATCTCAATCTACCATTATCTCACTCTAACTTTATCTCACTCTACCTTTATCTTACTCTACCTTTATCTCACTCTACCTTTATCTCACTCTACCTTTATTTTAAGAACCATACAAATCTGACTATTTAGAACATAAAAATAATAAGTTATAAATCTCTCTATATCTTTCTGTCCCTCTCTGTATCTTTCTGTCTCTCTCTGTATCTCCCTGTATATCTCTGCCTCTCTCTATATCAGTCTGTCTCTCTCTTTACCTCTCTATATCTCTTTGTATCTCTCTGTCTCTCTCTGTATCTCTTTGTCTCTATCTGTCTATATCTCTGTGTCCCTCTCTATATTTGTCTGTCTCTCTCTGTATCTCCCTGTATTTCTCTGTCTCTCTATCTATATCTTTCTGTCCCTCTCTGTATCTTTCTGTCTCTCTCTGTATCTCCCTGCATTTCTCTGTCTCTCTGTATATCTTTCTGTCTCTCTCTGTACCTCTCTGTCTCTCTCTATATCTCTCTGTCGCTCCCTGTATCTCTTTGTCTCTCTCTAGATCTCACTGCACCTCTCTGTCTCTCTCAATACCTATCTGTCTTTCAATTCACTAACTTATATTAGTATAGGTATATATACATAACTACCTATGTATGTATGTATGTATCTATGTATGTATGTTATTATATGTACATACATACATACTTTTTTTAAATTAATAGTATATACAAATAATTTACCTTTATTTTGAGACTTTAACCATAAAAATATGACCATTAGAACTCAAGTTATAAATCTACTATATCCGATTTGCCCAGTCAGCCCTTGACCTACTATTCTACCTCTAGCATGATAATTCACCTTGATTTTGGGAAATTAATCTTGAAAATCTGACTATTGTTACTCGTCAAGTTATAAATCTAGTCTACCTTTTATTCCAGGCATTCACTTAGTTTGACCTTTGTCGATAAAAATCGATTGCGGGTCCCCTGTCCCGCTCACGCAACTCCGTTGCTCCGCTTAGGGTATGTTCAGTCGCCAGGCAGGCGCCCAAGTTAACAGTACCTTTGGGTGAACCGTAAGACATGTTTTGATAACTTGTTTTGTTTTTTTTTTAACTTTTTGAACACTGTTTAGCCGGATACTTAATCAAAATTTAAAAAAACTTCACCTTGAAAATCTGACCATTATTAAAAATGTAACCAACTTGCCAAGTCAATCACTTGACCAAATCAACTCTTTTCTATAAATCTGAGTATCAAATTTGTTGCCCAATGCCCAGCCCAGCCCGTGCTCATATTAACGAAAGCGATTTTTTTAAATTCAATTTTAATTTTTTTTATAAATTAACTTGAAGTTAGCCTAACATTTTACCTTTATTTTAAGACCTTAATCTTACAGATCCGATTAATAGAACAGAAGATATAAGCCAACTAAATAATATACTCTACCCACATCATAGTAAGTTTCATTAAAAAGGTCAAGTACACTTGAATGACATTCTACCTTATTTTTAAGACGATGCGATCATTAGAACAAAAGTTATCAGCCAACCAAACCAACAATGAGGGTACCTTTAGTATTATTACGAATGAAAAATACCTACCACCAACGCACGTGCATATAATACTATAAATATGTATATGTATATATATACCTACAAAAATAGAAAAATTTTCGGGTTTTTTCATTTATTTTTCAAGAAAATTATTTAAGATTTTTTTATGATTTTTTTTTTTTTAGAACGTTTTAATGTATGAAATCGATGATAGATATATATGTTTTATATATCAAAATAAGCGCTTACTTGTTTGCAAGCGAATAAAAGTCATTTGATTAAAATCCGTTATTCTAGTAAAAAGAAATAAGCATTTTAATGAAGGAAACACTATGCCGCAAAAAGCATGTTATAAATAAATTAATTTCAAAATTTATTTAATATCTTAATTCTTGTTGGACTTAGAACCTTAAGATGTTCAACAAATATTTAGATAATATATTAATAAATAATATGTGGTAAATTTTTTTTCTCTATTTTGAATATAACATATTATTTAAAATTTTTTAATCAATCAAAGTGGGTGTAAAAAAACATTAATTCAATTTGTTTTTACATTTTTTTCATAATTGTCATGGAAATTTGATATAGTTTTGTACATACATTTAATGCTTGTTTTAATGACAGTATTTTAAGACTTTAATCTTGAGAATCCGTTAAGAATTTTAGGAGTTATTAATTAATTAATGATGGCATGTCTGATGATTTTTTTGATTAAAATCGATTTTTATCGTTAAATTTAATTTAAATCCCCCTCCCGCCGCACTTGTTGAATTTACCCCTATAACACCATTGACTTTTTTATAGATAAGGGTTGGGGCTACAATATTGTAGAACATAATATTTTGAAATTCGTAAAATTTTCATCAACTTTTCGATTTTTAATACAGAAAATTGAATTGATGACCTCTTTACCACCCCTTTTCGTATAGAATGCTTCCCCCCTCCGCAATAATTTTTATACAGAATTATAGCTTAACATTTAGTGATTATTTTAATATCTTAATCTTGAAGATCGGACAATTAGAACAGAAGTTATGAATTATTTAATCCATCAATATCATTTGGATTTTCTGATTTTGTTAAAGTAACGGGTCATCTGCCACTGGTCGGTGGTGGTTGGCAATGAACAAATGGGGTAATTTCGATTAAATTTAATGGATTTTTTGATTGAACTAAAATTAAAATTGTGATCAATCTATAGTGGGTAGATTAACAAATGAGGTATCAAAATCATTGTTATCATATTGCCGTGCGGACTAAAGAAAAATGAAACCCATGCGTGCATGCACTGATGAATAATAAGCTGACATGTAAAACAACCTTTATAATTCTGTTATCTAAACTTGACGGTATAAAAAAAATTGAAATAAAATTAAATTCACATTTAAATCAATAAATTATATAACCTGTGAAAATTTCAACCTTCTATGATTACTAATTAAAAAGATATTATTAGAAAACCGTTAGAAAAAGTTTTTTAAAATTTTTTATACTTGAATAACTTTTTTAAATGGTACTTGAGAAATCCAATTTTCAGCAAAATCATGTAAATCCATAATCTCTATAAGATTGTAAAATTTCATATTTCTATCTACCCGCATTAAAAAGATAAAAAATAAAGATTGTTAAAAAAACAAAAAAAAAGTTTAGTATTTTTGAAAAATTGCGTGTGTCAAAAATACGGCATAAATAAAAATTTTGTATTACACGCCTAATTTTTATTTCTATGTTCTATTCAAAATAGTAAATATGATAAAAATCAACACACCCCCCGATTTAATATAATTTATTTGTGAAACATTGATTTTTGAGATTTTGCGTTTTAAACGTTGGTAAGTGTGAAGATAATTTTTTGTAATTTTTTTAACCCCCCTAACACACCTTAGAATTAAAAAATCTATGAAATCTATATAAATTAATAATTTTATCTTAACCCATTTAGAAAATAGAAATCCGACTTTACCCTATTTAAACCTAAGTTTACCCTATTAGTTTTTGGAATTTCAAAAAATCCCTTCTTAGTGTGCACTTTCAAATATGTAGTATTCGAAAAAAATTTTTATATATATCATATATATTACACAGTAAGCTGTACAATGATGAGTTAATGAATCAGTCAGTGAGTCAGTGAGTGAGAAACTTACGTCTTTATAATAATTTAACTAGTATATTTACCCGAACAGTTGGCTACGCTAACTGTCACATGATGTATGTGCAAGACAATGTCTCAATCTACCTTTTACTGCAGTCACACGATGTATGTGCAAGACAATGTCTCAATCTACCTTTATCTCAAATCTACTTTTAATTGTCACACGATGTATGTGCAAGACAATGTCTCAATCTACCTTTTACTGCAGTCACACTATGTATGTGCAAGACAATGTCTCAATCTACAAAGGTAGATAAAGATCTCAAATCTACCTTTAACTGTCACACGATGTATGTATGTGCAAGACAATGTCTCAATCTACCTTTATCTCGAATCTACCTTTATCTCGAATCTACCTTTATCTCGAATCTACCTTAATCTCAATCTACCTTTTTCTCACTCTACCTTTATCTCACTCTACCTTTATCTCACTCTACCATTATCTCACTCTAACTTTATCTCACTCTACCTTTATCTCACTCTACCTTTATCTCACTCTACCTTTATATCACTCTACTTTTAGCTCACTCTACCTTTATCTCACTCTACTTTTACCTCACTCTACCTTTATCTCACTCTACCTTTATTTTAAGAACATTAATTAACCATACAAATCTGACTATTTAGAACATAATAATAATAAGTTATAAATCAAAATCAAACCAACCAAAATTTCTCTCTGTATCTCTTTGTCTCTATCTGTCTGTATCTCTTTGACCCTCTCTGTATCTTTCTGTCTCTCTCTGTATCTCCCTGTATATCTCTGCCTCTCTCTATATCTTTCTGTCTCTGTCTTTACCTCTCTATATCTCTTTGTATCTCTCTGTCTCTCTCTGTATCTCTTTGTCTCTATCTGTCTATATCTCTTTGTCCCGCTCTATATTTGTCTGTCTCTCTCTCTGTATCTCCCTGTATTTCTCTGTCTCTTTATCTATATCTTTCTGTCCCTCTCTGTATCTTTCTGTCTCTCTCTGTATCTCCCTGCATTTCTCTGTCTCTCTGTATATCTTTCTGTCTCTCTCTGTACCTCTCTCTCTCTCTCTCTCTCTGTATCTCTCTATATCTCTCTGTCGCTCCCTGTATGTCTCTGTCCTTCCCTGTATCTCTTTGTCTCTCTCTAGATTTCACTGCACCTCTCTGTCTCTCTCAATACCTCTCTGTCTTTCAATTCACTAACTTATATTAGTATAGGTAAATATACATAACTACCTATGTATGTATGTATGTATCTATGTATGTATGTTATTATATGTACATACATACATACTTTTTTTAAATTAATAGTATATACAAATAATTTACCTTTATTTTGAGACTTTAACCATAAAAATATGACCATTATAACTCAAGTTATAAATCTATATCCGATTTGCCCAGTCAGCCCTTGACCTACTATTCTACCTCTAGCATGATAATTCACCTTGATTTTGGGAAATTAATCTTGAAAATCTGACCATTGTTACTCGTCAAGTTATAAATTTTGTCTACCTTTTATTCCAGGCACTCACTTAGTTTGACCTTTGTCGATAAAAATCGATTGCGGGTCCCCTGTCCCGCTCACGCAACTCCGTTGCTCCGCTTAGGGTATGTTCAGTCGCCAGGCAGGCGCCCAAGTTAACAGTACCTTTGGGTGAACCGTACGACATGTTTTGATAACTTGTTTCGTTTTTTTTTTTAACTTTTTGAACACTGTTTAGCCGGATACTTAATCAAAATTTAAAAAAACTTCACCTTGAAAATCTGACCATTATTAAAAATGTAACCAACTTGCCAAGTCAATCACTTGACCAAATCAACTCTTTTCTATAAATCTGAGTATCAAATTTGTTGCCCAATGCCCAGCCCAGCCCGTGCTCATATTAACGAAAGCGATTTTTTTAAATTCAATTTTAATTTTTTTTATAAATTAACTTGAAGTTAGCCTAACATTTTACCTTTATTTTAAGACCTTAATCTTACAGATCCGATTAATAGAACAGAAGATATAAGCCAACTAAATAATATACTCTACCCACATCATAGTAAGTTTCATTAAAAAGGTCAAGTACACTTGAATGACATTCTACCTAAATTTTAAGACGATGCGATCATTAGAACAAAAGTTATCAGCCAACCAAACCAACAATGATGGTACCTTTAGGTTTATTACGAATGAGAAATACCTACCACCAACGCACGTGCATATAATAATATAAATATGTATATGTATATATATACCTACAAAAATAGAAAAATTTTCGCGTTTTTTCATTTATTTTTCAAGAAAATTATTTAAGATTTTTTTATGAATTTTTTTTTTTAGAACGTTTTAATGTATGAAATCGATGATAGATATATATGTTTTATACATCAAAATAAGCGCTTACTTGTTTGCAAGCGAATAAAAGTCATTTGATTAAAATCCGTTATTGTAGTAAAAAGTAATGAGCATTTTAATGAAGCAAACACTATGCCGCAAAAAGCATGTTATAAATAAATTAATTTCAAAATTTATTTAATATCTTAATTCTTGTTGGACTTAGAACCTTAAGATGTTCAACAAATATTTAGATAATATATTAATAAATAATATGTGATAAATTTTTTTTCTCTATTTTGAATATAACATATTATTTAAAAATTTTTAATCAATCAAAGTGGTTGTAAAAAAACATTAATTCAATTTGTTTTTACATTTTTTTCATAATTGTCATGAAAATTTGAGATTTTTTTTTACGTACATTTAATGTTTGTTTTAATGACAGTATTTTAAGACTTTAATCTTGAGAATCCGTTAAGAATTTTAGGAGTTATTAATTAATTAATGATGTCATGTGGGATGATTTTTTTGATTAAAATCGATTTTTATCGTTAAATTTAATGTAAATCCCCCTCCCGCCGCACTTGTTGAATTTACCCCTATAACACCATTGACTTTTTTATAGATAAAGGTTGGGGCTACAATATTGTAGAACATAATATTTTGAAATTCGTAAAATTTTCATCAACTTTTCGATTTTTAATACAGAAAATTGAATTGATGACCTCTTTACCATCCCTTTTCGTATAGAATGCTTCCCCCCTCCGCAATAATTTTTACACACAATTAAAGCTTAACATTTACTGATTATTTTAATATCTTAATCTTGAAGATCGGACAATTAGAACAGAAGTTATGAATTATTTAATCCATCAATATGATTTGGATTTTCTGATTTTGTTAAAATAACGGGTCATCTGCCACTGGTCGGTGGTGGTTGGCAATGAACAAATGGGGTAGTTTCGATTAAATTTAATGGATTTTTTGATTAAATTAAAATTAAAATTGTGATGGTTTTATAGTATGTAGATTAAGAAATGAGGTATCAAATTAATTGTTATCATATTGCCATGCGGACTAAAGAAAAATGAAACTCATGCGTGCATGCACTGATGAGTAATAAGCTTATATGTAAAACTACTTTAATAATCCCGTTAGTGGTAAAAAAAAAATGAAATAAAATTAAAATAAAATTTGAATCAATAGATTCTATTAGGTGTGAAAATTTCAACCTTCTATGACAATTAATTAAAACGGTATTGTCAGATAACCGTAAAAAAGGGTTTTTTTTAATTTTTTAAAATATTTTATACTTGAATAACTTTTCTCAACGGCACTTTAGAAATCCAATTTTCACCGAAATCATGTAAATCCGTAATCTCTATAAGATGATAAAATTTCAAATTTCTATCTACCCGAATTAAAAAGATAAAAAATAAAGAGTGTGAAAAAAAGGTAAAAAAAAAATTGTATTTTTGAAAAATTGCGTGTGTCAAAAATACGACATAAATAAAAATTTTGTATTACACGCCTAATTTTTATTTCTATGCTCTATTCAAAATAGTAAATATGATAAAAATCAACACACCCCCCGATTTAATATAATTTATTTGTGAAACATTGATTTTTGAGATTTTGCGTTTTAAACGTTGGTAAGTGTGAAGATAATTTTTTATAATTTTTTTAACCCCCCTGACACACCTTAGAATTAAAAAATCTATGAATTCTATATAAATTAATAATTTTATCTTAACCCATTTAGAAAATAGAAATCCGACTTTACCCTATTTAAACCTAAGTTTACCCTATTAAATTTAAGAATTTGAAAAAATCCCTTCTTAGTGTGCACTTTCAAATATGTAGTATTCGAAAAAAATTTTTATATATATCATATATATTACACAGTAAGCTGTACAATGATGAGTTAATGAATGAGTCAGTGAGTGAGTGAGTGATAAACTAACGTCTTTATAATAATTTAAACTAGTATATTTACCCGAACAGTTGGCTACGCTAACTGTCACACGATGTCTCAATCTACCTTTATCTCCAATCTACCTTTATCTCATATTCTACCTTTAACTGTCACACGATGTATGTGCAAGACAATGTCTCAATCTACCTTTATCTCGAATCTACCTTAATCTCACTCTACCTTTTTCTCACTCTACCTTTATCTCACTCTACCTTTAACTCACTCTAACTTTATCTCACTCTACCTTTATCTCACTCTACCTTTATCTCACTCTACCTTTATCTCACTCTACCTTTATCTCACTCTACCTTTATATCACTCTACTTTTACCTCACTCTACCTTTATCTCACTCTACTTTTACCTCACTCTACCTTTATCTCACTCTACCTTTATTTTAAGAACTTTAATTAACCATACAAATCTGACTATTTAGAACATAATAATAATAAGTTATAAATCAAAATCAAACCAACCAAAATTTCTCTTTGTATCTCTTTGTCTCTATCTGTCTGTATCTCTTTGACCCTCTCTGTATCTTTCTGTCTCTCTATGTATCTCCCTGTATTTCTATGTCTCTCTCTATATCTTTCTGTCCCTCCCTGTATCTTTCTGTCTCTCTCTGTATCTCCCTGTATATCTCTGCCTCTCTCTATATCTTTCTGTCTCTCTCTTTACCTCTCTATATCTCTTTGTATCTCTCTGTCTCTCTCTGTATCTCTTTGTCTCTATCTGTCTATATCTCTTTGTCCCGCTCTATATTTGTCTGTCTCTCTCTCTGTATCTCCCTGTATTTCTCTGTCTCTTTATCTATATCTTTCTGTCCCTCTCTGTATCTTTCTGTCTCTCTCTGTATCTCCTTGCATTTCTCTGTCTCTCTGTATATCTTTCTGTCTCTCTCTGTACCTCTCTCTCTATCTCTGTATCTCTCTATATCTCTCTGTCGCTCCCTGTATGTCTCTGTCCTTCCCTATATCTCTTTGTCTCTCTCTAGATCTCACTGCACCTCTCTGTCTCTCTCAATACCTCTATGTCTTTCAATTCACTAACTTATATTATTATAGGTATATATACATAACTACCTATGTATGTTTGTATGTATCTATGTATGTATGTTATTATATGTACATACATACATACTTTTTTTAAATTAATAGTATATACAAATAATTTACCTTTATTTTGAGACTTTAACCATAAAAATATAACCATTAGAACTCAAGTTATAAATCTATATCCGATTTGCCCAGTCAGCCCTTGACCTACTATTCTACCTCTAGCATGATAATTCACCTTGATTTTGGGAAATTAATCTTGAAAATCTGACTATTGTTACTCGTCAAGTTATAAATCTAGTCTACCTTTTATTCCAGGCATTCACTTAGTTTGACCTTTGTCGATAAAAATCGATTGCGGGTCCCCTGTCCCGCTCACGCAACTCCGTTGCTCCGCTTAGGGTATGTTCAGTCGCAAGGCAGGCGCCCAAGTTAACAGTACCTTTGGGTGAACCGTACGACATGTTTTGATAACTTGTTTTGTTTTTTTTTTTTGAACTTTTTGAACACTGTTTAGCCGGATACTTAATCAAAATTTAAAAAAACTTTACCTTGAAAATCTGACCATTATTAAAAATGTAACCAACTTGCCAAGTCAATCACTTGACCAAATCAACTCTTTTCTATAAATCTGAGTATTAAAATTGTTGCCCAATGCCCAGCCCAGCCCGTGCTCATATTAACGAAAGCGATTTTTTTAAATTCAATTTGAATTTTTTTTTTTTATAAATTAACTTGGAAGTGAAGTTAGCCTAACATTTTACCTTTATTTTAAGACCTTAATCTTACAGATCCGATTAATAGAACAGAAGATATAAGCCAACTAAATAATATACTCTACCCACATCATAGTAAGTTTCATTAAAAAGGTCAAGTACACTTGAATGACATTCTACCTAAATTTTAAGACGATGCGATCATTAGAACAAAAGTTATCAGCCAACCAAACCAACAATGATGGTACCTTTAGGTTTATTACGAATGAGAAATACCTACCACCAACGCACGTGCATATAATAATATAAATATGTATATGTATATATATACCTACAAAAATAGAAAAATTTTCGCGTTTTTTCATTTATTTTTCAAGAAAATTATTTAAGATTTTTTTATGAATTTTTTTTTTTAGAACGTTTTAATGTATGAAATCGATGATAGATATATATGTTTTATACATCAAAATAAGCGCTTACTTGTTTGCAAGCGAATAAAAGTCATTTGATTAAAATCCGTTATTGTAGTAAAAAGTAATGAGCATTTTAATGAAGCAAACACTATGCCACAAAAAGCATGTTATAAATAAATTAATTTCAAAATTTATTTAATATCTTAATTCTTGTTGGACTTAGAACCTTAAGATGTTCAACAAATATTTAGATAATATATTAATAAATAATATGTGATAAATTTTTTTTCTCTATTTTGAATATAACATATTATTTAAAAATTTTTAATCAATGAAAGTGGTTGTAAAAAAACATTAATTCAATTTGTTTTTACATTTTTTTCATAATTGTCATGAAAATTTGAGATTTTTTTTTACGTACATTTAATGTTTGTTTTAATGACAGTATTTTAAGACTTTAATCTTGAGAATCCGTTAAGAATTTTAGGAGTTATTAATTAATTAATGATGTCATGTGGGATGATTTTTTTGATTAAAATCGATTTTTATCGTTAAATTTAATTTAAATCCCCCTCCCGCCGCACTTGTTGAATTTACCCCTATAACACTATTAACTTTTTTATAGATAAGGGTTGGGGCTACAATATTGTAGAAGATAATTTTTTGAAATTCGTAAAATTTTCATCAACTTTTGCATTTTTAATGCAGAAAATTGAATTGATTACCTCTTTACCATCCCTTTTCGTATAGAACGCTTCCCCCCTCCGCAATAATTTTTACACACAATTAAAGCTTAACATTTACTGATTATTTTAATATCTTAATCTTGAAGATCGGACAATTAGAACAGAAGTTATGAATTATTTAATCCATCAATATGATTTGGATTTTCTGATTTTGTTAAAATAACGGGTCATCTGCCACTGGTCGGTGGTGGTTGGCAATGAACAAATGGGGTAGTTTCGATTAAATTTAATGTTTTCTTTGATTAAATTAAAATTAAAATTGTGATGGTTTTATAGTATGTAGATTAAGAAATGAGGTATCAAATTAATTGTTATCATATTGCCATGCGGACTAAAGAAAAATGAAACTCATGCGTGCATGCACTGATGAGTAATAAGCTTATATGTAAAACTACTTTAATAATCCCGTTAGTGGTAAAAAAAAAATGAAATAAAATTAAAATAAAATTTGAATCAATAGATTCTATTAGGTGTGAAAATTTCAACCTTCTATGCCAATTAATTAAAACGGTATTGTCAGATAACCGTAAAAAAGGGTTTTTTTTAATTTTTTAAAATATTTTATACTTGAATAACTTTTCTCAACGGCACTTTAGAAATCCAATTTTCACCGAAATCATGTAAATCCGTAATCTCTATAAGATGATAAAATTTCAAATTTCTATCTACCCGAATTAAAAAGATAAAAAATAAAAAGTGTGAAAAAAACAAAAAAAAAATTTAGTGTTTTTGAAAAATTGCGTGTGTCAAAAATACGGCATAAATAAAAATTTTGTATTACACGCCTAATTTTTATTTCTATGCCCTATTCAAAATAGTAAATATGATAAAAATCAACACACCCCCCGATTTAATATAATTTTTTTGTGAAACATTGATTTTTGAGATTTTGTGTTTTAAACGTTGGTAAGTGTGAAGATAATTTTTTGTAATTTTTTTAACCCCCCTAACACACCTTAGAATTAAAAAATCTATGAAATCTATATAAATTAATAATTTTATCTTAACCCATTTAGAAAATAGAAATCCGACTTTACCCTATTTAAACCTAAGTTTACCCTATTAGTTTTTGGAATTTCAAAAAATCCCTTCTTAGTGTGCACTTTCAAATATGTAGTATTCGAAAAAAATTTTTATATATATTATATATATTACACAGTAAGCTGTAGAATGATTAGTTAATGAATGAGTGAGTGAGTCAGTGAGTGAGAAACTTACGTCTTTATAATAATTTAACTAGTATATTTACCCGAACAGTTGGCTACGCTAACTGTCACACGGTGTCTCCTCAATCTACCTTTTACTGTCACACGATGTCTCAATCTACCTTTTACTGCAGTCACACGATGTATGTGCAAGACAATGTCTCAATCTACCTTTATCTCGAATCTACCTTTATCTCGAATCTACCTTTATCTCAATCTACCATTATCTCACTCTAACTTTATCTCACTCTACCTTTATCTTACTCTACCTTTATCTCACTCTACCTTTATCTCACTCTACCTTTATTTTAAGAACCATACAAATCTGACTATTTAGAACATAAAAATAATAAGTTATAAATCTCTCTATATCTTTCTGTCCCTCTCTGTATCTTTCTGTCTCTCTCTGTATCTCCCTGTATATCTCTGCCTCTCTCTATATCAGTCTGTCTCTCTCTTTACCTCTCTATATCTCTTTGTATCTCTCTGTCTCTCTCTGTATCTCTTTGTCTCTATCTGTCTATATCTCTGTGTCCCTCTCTATATTTGTCTGTCTCTCTCTGTATCTCCCTGTATTTCTCTGTCTCTCTATCTATATCTTTCTGTCCCTCTCTGTATCTTTCTGTCTCTCTCTGTATCTCCCTGCATTTCTCTGTCTCTCTGTATATCTTTCTGTCTCTCTCTGTACCTCTCTGTCTCTCTCTATATCTCTCTGTCGCTCCCTGTATGTCTCTGTCGCTCCCTGTATCTCTTTGTCTCTCTCTAGATCTCACTGCACCTCTCTGTCTCTCTCAATACCTATCTGTCTTTCAATTCACTAACTTATATTATATTAGTATAGGTATATATACATAACTACCTATGTATTTATGTATGTATCTATGTATGTATGTTATTATATGTACATACATACATACTTTTTTTAAATTAATAGTATATACAAATAATTTACCTTTATTTTGAGACTTTAACCATAAAAATATGACCATTAGAACTCAAGTTATAAATCTACTATATCCGATTTGCCCAGTCAGCCCTTGACCTACTATTCTACCTCTAGCATGATAATTCACCTTGATTTTGGGAAATTAATCTTGAAAATCTGACTATTGTTACTCGTCAAGTTATAAATCTAGTCTACCTTTTATTCCAGGCATTCACTTAGTTTGACCTTTGTCGATAAAAATCGATTGCGGGTCCCCTGTCCCGCTCACGCAACTCCGTTGCTCCGCTTAGGGTATGTTCAGTCGCCAGGCAGGCGCCCAAGTTAACAGTACCTTTGGGTGAACCGTACGACATGTTTTGATAACTTGTTTTGTTTTTTTTTTTTTGAACTTTTTGAACACTGTTTAGCCGGATACTTAATCAAAATTTAAAAAAACTTTACCTTGAAAATCTGACCATTATTAAAAATGTAACCAACTTGCCAAGTCAATCACTTGACCAAATCAACTCTTTTCTATAAATCTGAGTATCAAATTTGTTGCCCAATGCCCAGCGATTTTTTTAAATTCAATTTGAATTTTTTTTTTTATAAATTAACTTGGAAGTGAAGTTAGCCTAACATTTTGCCTTTATTTTAAGACCTTAATCTTACAGATCCGATTAATAGAACAGAAGATATAAGCCAACTAAATAATATACTCTACCCACATCATAGTAAGTTTCATTAAAAAGGTCAAGTACACTTGAATGACATTTTACCTAAATTTTAAGACGATGCGATCATTAGAACAAAAGTTATCAGCCAACCAAACCAACAATGATGGTACCTTTAGGTTTATTACGAATGAGAAATACCTACCACCAACGCACGTGCATATTTTAATAATATAAATATGTATATGTATAATACCTACAAAAATAGAAAAATTTTCTCGTTTTTTCACTTATTTTTCAAGAAAATTATTTAAGATTTTTTTATGAAATTTTTTTTTTTAGAACGTTTTAATGTATGAAATTGATGATAGATATATATGTTTTCTATATCAAAATAAGCGCTTACTTGTTTGGAAGCGAATAAAAGTCATTTGATTAAAATCCGTTATTGTAGTAAAAAGTAATGAGCATTTTAATGAAGGAAACACTATGCCGCAAAAAGCATGTTATAAATAAATTAATTTCAAAATTTATTTAATATCTTAATTCTTGTTGGACTTAGAACTTTAAGATGTTCAACAAATATTTAGACAATATATTAATAAATAATATGTGATAAATTTTGTGTCTCTATTTTGAATATAACATATTATTTAAAATTTTTTAATCAATCAAAGTGGGTGTAAAAAAACATTAATTCAATTTTTTTTTACATTTTTTTTCATAATTGTCATGAAAATTTGATATTTTTTTTACATACATTTAACGTTTGTTTTAATGACGGTATTTTAAGACTTTAATCTTGAGAATCCGTTAAGAATTTTAGGAGTTATTAATTAATTGATGATGGCATGTCTGATGATTTTTTTGATTAAAATCGATTTTTATCGTTAAATTTAATTTAAATCCCCCTCCCGCCGCACTTGTTGAATTTACCCCTATAACACCATTGACTTTTTTATAGATAAGGGTTGGGGCTACAATATTGTAGAACATAATATTTTGAAATTCGTAAAAATTTCATCAACTTTTCGATTTTTAATACAGAAAATTGAATTGATGACCTCTTTACCACCCCTTTTCGTATAGAACGCTTCCCCCCTTCGCAATAATTTTTATACACAATTAAAGATTAACATTTACTGATTATTTTAATATCTTAATCTTGAAGATCGGACAATTAGAAGAGAAGTTATGAATTATTTAATCCATCAATATGATTTGGATTTTCTGATTTTGTTAAAATAACGGGTCATCTGCCACTGGTCGGTGGTGGTTGGCAATGAACAAATGGGGTAATTTCGATTAAATTTAATGGATTTTTTGATTGAACTAAAATTAAAATTGTGATCAATCTATAGTGGGTAGATTAAGAAATGAGTTATCAAAATCATTGTTATCATATTGCCGTGCGAACTAAAGAAAAATGAAACCCATGCGCGCATGCACTGATGAATAATAAGCTGACATGTAAAACAACCTTTATAATTCTGTTATCTAAACTTGAGGGTATAAAAAAAATTAAATAAAATTAAATTCACATTTAAAACAATAAATTATATTATTTGTGAAAATTTCAACCTTCTATGGTTACTAATTAAAAAGATATTATTAGAAAACCGTTAGAAAAAGTTTTTTAAAATTTTTTATACTTGAATAACTTTTTTAAATGGTACTTGAGAAATCCAATTTTCAGCAAAATCATGTAAATCCATAATCTCTATAAGATTGTAAAATTTCATATTTCTATCTACCCGCATTAAAAAGATAAAAAATAAAGAGTGTGAAAAAAAGGTAAAAAAAAATTTGTGTTTTTGAAAAATTGCGTGTGTCAAAAATACGATGTAAATAAAAATTTTGTATTACACGCCTAATTTTTATTTCTATGTTCTATTCAAAATAGTAAATATGATAAAAATCAACACACCCTCCGATTTAATATAATTTATTTGTGAAACATTGATTTTTGAGATTTTGCGTTTTAAACGTTGGTAAGTGTGAAGATAATTTTTTGTAATTTTTTTAACCCCCCTGACACACCTTAGAATTAAAAAATCTATGAATTCTATATAAATTAATAATTTTATTTCAACCCATTTAGAAAATAGAAATCCGACTTTACCCTATTTAAACCTAAGTTTACCCTATTAGTTTTTGGAATTTCAAAAAATCCCTTCTTAGTGTGCACTTTCAAATATAAAGTAATGCGAAAAAATTTTTATATATATTATATATATTACACAGTAAGCTGTAGAATGATTAGTGAATGAATGAGTCAGTGAGTGAGTGAGTGATAAACTTTCATCTTTATAATAATTTAACTAGTATATTTACCCGAACAGTTGGCTACGCTAACTGTCACATGATGTATGTGCAAGACAATGTCTCAATCTACCTTTTACTGCAGTCACACGATGTATGTGCAAGACAATGTCTCAATCTACCTTTATCTCAAATCTACTTTTAATTGTCACACGATGTATGTGCAAGACAATGTCTCAATCTACCTTTTACTGCAGTCACACGATGTATGTGCAAGACAATGTCTCAATCTACCTTTATCTCGAATCTACCTTAATCTCACTCTACCTTTTTCTCACTCCACCTTTATCTCACTCTACCTTTATCTCACTCTACCATTATCTCACTCTAACTTTATCTCACTCTACCTTTATCTCACTCTACCTTTATCTCACTCTACCTTTATATCACTCTACTTTTACCTCACTCTACCTTTATCTCACTCTACCTTTATTTTAAGAACTTTAATTAACCATACAAATCTGACTATTTAGAACATAAAATAATAATAAGTTATAAATCAAAATCAAACCAATCAAAATTTCTCTCTTTGTTTCTATCTGTCTGTAGCTCTTTGACCCTCTCTGTATCTTTCTGTCTCTCTCTGTATCTCCCTGTATTTCTCTGTCTCTCTCTATATCTTTCTGTCCCTCTCTGTATCTTTCTTTCTCTCTCTGTATCTCCCTGTATATCTCTGCCTCTCTCTATATCTTTCTGTCTCTCTCTTTACATCTCTATATCTCTTTGTATCTCTCTGTCTCTCTCTGTATCTCTTTGTCTCTATCTGTCTATATCTCTTTGTCCCTCTCTATATTTGTCTGTCTCTCTCTGTATCTCCCTGCATTTCTCTGTCTCTCTGTATATCTTTCTGTCTCTCTCTGTACCTCTCTGTCTCTCTCTGTATCTCTCTATATCTCTCTGTCGCTCCCTGTATGTCTCTGTCGCTCCCTGTATCTCTTTGTCTCTCTCTAGATCTCACTGCACTTCTCTGTCTCTCTCAATACCTCTCTGTCTTTCAATTCACTAACTTATATTAGTATATAGGTATATATACATAACTACCTATGTATGTATGTATGTATTTATGTATGTATGTTATTATATGTACATACATACATACTTTTTTTTTAAATTAATAGTATATACAAATAATTTACCTTTATTTTAAGACTTTAACCATAAAAATATGACCATTAGAACTCAAGTTATAAATCTATATCCGATTTGTCCAGTCAGCCCTTGACCTACTTTTCTACCTCTAGCATGATAATTCACCTTGATTTTGGGAAATTAATCTTGAAAGTCTGACCATTGTTACTCGTCAAGTTATAAATCTAGTCTACCTTTTATTCCAGGCACTCACTTAGTTTGACCTTTGTCGATAAAAATCGATTGCGGGTCCCCTGTCCCGCTCACGCAACTCCGTTGCTCCGCTTAGGGTATGTTCAGTCGCCAGGCAGGCGCCCAAGTTAACAGTACCTTTGGGTGCACCGTACGACATGTTTTGATAACTTGTTTTTTTTTTTTTTTTTTAACTTTTTGAACACTGTTTAGCCGGATACTTAATCAAAATTTAAAAAACTTCACCTTGAAAATCTGACCATTATTAAAAATGTAACCAACTTGCCAAGTCAATAACTTGACCAAATCAACGTTTTTCTATAAATCTGAGTATCAAATTTGTTGCCCAATGCCCAGCCCAGCCCGTGCTCATATTAACGAAAGCGATTTTTTTTAATTCAATTTGAATTTTTTTTATAAAATAACTTGAAGTTAGCCTAACATTTTACCTTTATTTTAAGACCTTAATCTTACAGATCCGATTAATAGAACAGAAGATATAAGCCAACTAAATAATATACTCTACCCACATCATAGTAAGTTTCATTAAAAAGGTCAAGTACACTTGAATGACATTCTACCTAAATTTTAAGACGATGCGATCATTAGAACAAAGATTATCAGCCAACCAAACCAACAATGATGGTACCTTTAGGTTTATTACGAATGAGAAATACCTACCACCAACGCACGTGCATATAATAATATAAATATGTATATGTATATATATACCTACAAAAATAGAAAAATTTTCGCGTTTTTTCATTTATTTTTCAAGAAAATTATTTAAGATTTTTTTATGAATTTTTTTTTTTAGAACGTTTTAATGTATGAAATCGATGATAGATATATATGTTTTATACATCAAAATAAGCGCTTACTTGTTTGCAAGCGAATAAAAGTCATTTGATTAAAATCCGTTATTGTAGTAAAAAGTAATGAGCATTTTAATGAAGCAAACACTATGCCGCAAAAAGCATGTTATAAATAAATTAATTTCAAAATTTATTTAATATCTTAATTCTTGTTGGACTTAGAACCTTAAGATGTTCAACAAATATTTAGATAATATATTAATAAATAATATGTGATAAATTTTTTGTCTCTATTTTGAATATAACATATTATTTAAAATTTTTTAATCAATCAAAGTGGGTGTAAAAAAACATTAATTCAATTTGTTTTTACATTTTTTTTCATAATTGTCATGAAAATTTGATATTTTTTTTACATACATTTAACGTTTGTTTTAATGACGGTATTTTAAGACTTTAATCTTGAGAATCCGTTAAGAATTTTAGGAGTTATTAATTAATTGATGATGGCATGTCTGATGATTTTTTTGATTAAAATCGATTTTTATCGTTAAATTTAATTTAAATCCCCCTCCCGCCGCACTTGTTGAATTTACCCCTATAACACCATTGACTTTTTTATAGATAAGGGTTGGGGCTACAATATTGTAGAACATAATATTTTGAAATTCGTAAAATTTTCATCAACTTTTCGATTTTTAATACAGAAAATTGAATTGATGACCTCTTTACCACCCCTTTTCGTATAGAACGCTTCCCCCCTTCGCAATAATTTTTATACACAATTAAAGATTAACATTTACTGATTATTTTAATATCTTAATCTTGAAGATCGGACAATTAGAAGAGAAGTTATGAATTATTTAATCCATCAATATGATTTGGATTTTCTGATTTTGTTAAAATAACGGGTCATCTGCCACTGGTCGGTGGTGGTTGGCAATGAACAAATGGGGTAATTTCGATTAAATTTAATGGATTTTTTGATTGAACTAAAATTAAAATTGTGATCAATCTATAGTGGGTAGATTAACAAATGAGTTATCAAAATCATTGTTATCATATTGCCGTGCGAACTAAAGAAAAATGAAACCCATGCGCGCATGCACTGATGAATAATAAGCTGACATGTAAAACAACCTTTATAATTCTGTTATCTAAACTTGAGGGTATAAAAAAAATTAAATAAAATTAAATTCACATTTAAAACAATAAATTATATTATTTGTGAAAATTTCAACCTTCTATGGTTACTAATTAAAAAGATATTATTAGAAAACCGTTAGAAAAAGTTTTTTAAAATTTTTTATACTTGAATAACTTTTTTAAATGGTACTTGAGAAATCCAATTTTCAGCAAAATCATGTAAATCCATAATCTCTATAAGATTGTAAAATTTCATATTTCTATCTACCCGCATTAAAAAGATAAAAAATAAAGAGTGTGAAAAAAAGGTAAAAAAAAATTTGTGTTTTTGAAAAATTGCGTGTGTCAAAAATACGACATAAATAAAAATTTTGTATTACACGCCTAATTTTTATTTCTATGCTCTATTCAAAATAGTAAATATGATAAAAATCAACACACCCCCCGATTTAATATAATTTATTTGTGAAACATTGATTTTTGAGATTTTGCGTTTTAAACGTTGGTAAGTGTGAAGATAATTTTTTATAATTTTTTTAACCCCCCTGACACACCTTAGAATTAAAAAATCTATGAAATCTATATAAATTAATAATTTTATTTCAACCCATTTAGAAAATAGAAATCCGACTTTACCCTATTTAAACCTAAGTTTACCCTATTAAATTTAAGAATTTGAAAAAATCCCTTCTTAGTGTGCACTTTCAAATATAAAGTAATTCAAAAAAATTTTTATATATATTATATATATTACACAGTAAGCTGTACAATGATGAGTTAATGAATGAGTCAGTGAGTGAGTGAGTGATAAACATTCGTCTTTATAATAATTTAACTAAAAGGTGTAGATTCCTCGTAGCATTCTTTGTAAAGATAGGAACCATACACTTCCACTCGAATTCACTTTATGGAATCCCTGAATTGAACTTTTTCATTTGATACGTTTTTTGATGAATTTTTCACGTTCAGTTTTTTCTGAAGTTCATTCAAGGTTCGAAAATGATTTTGCATGCTGATAACAACTGTAGCTGTGCACGTGTGAACCAGGCCTTACCAGATTATTATACAATTTTTGCGAATTTGAAAAGGGCAAAATCAATATTAATTATATCGGAAAAAGTCGATAAGGGAAATACTTTGTTAAGTAATAGAAAACAAAAAATCCAATTTAAATTTTTTTATGTCGAAGCCGAAAAATCAATATTAGGTTCATCGCAAAACTTTAAATAATATCTCACGTTTTGCGATAAATTGCCAAACCTGCCTACCTAGAACTCTTACTACGACACCTGTGTCGCTCGTGCGTGGTGCCTGCACTGAGTAAAGTATTGGATACGATGTTATTTCCTATTGGAAACAATACTTTATTCTCAAATAAATGAAAATAAATTTTGAATGAAAGTGATAAATAGCACCTTCATGTTCGAAATGGAACGTTCAGATATAATTCGTTTTTCATAATGAAGGGCTTAAGTGCGTTTAACACCATCTTCCACAAAGTTTTTTTAAAAGATACTTGTATATAACACCTTCATCTCTTTGGTAAATAGGAATCTAGATGCGATACAGACGACCAGATGATACAGAAATTTAAGTTTTCGAATAAGATCGCTTCTTATGTCTGTCACTTAGCACCTTCATCTTCCAAACGCTTCATTTGTTTTTAAAATTTTTTTTTTTTTTTATGTTATGCATGCAAAATAGAATAGAAAGAAAGGCATTTCTCAAAAGCAGCAAAATTCTTTATCTTCTGGTGAAAATTATATCAATATTAAAAAATATGTACCTACATAGAAAGCAAGTATATATTCACATGTGCTTTTCTCCCTGTACCTCTGAATTTAGATTAGCAAAATATGTTGGTACAAGAAAGTTAATAAATATTTGTGCAGACTACTGATTTTTATGGAAACCAATGTTATTGTTTTATTAAAATTTATCACGCATATTTCCGTGATAGCAGCATTTAAAAGCTCAAAAATACATTTTTCCTAGCCAACCAAATGATAACAGCCGGCACCGGCAGCTTTAAAAATTAACATAACCAATTAAATTCAGACACCATTTAATCTCTTGCGTAGGTGATAGATACTTTTGTGGTCAGATAACAAAAAAAAACAAAACAATAGCACCTCTATGATCATACTTTGCCATATCAACCAACCACATGCAGACAGCACCATCAAAAACTCTACAAAAAATTGTGACGGCTAAATTGGTTCCTATGTATTATTTTAAAGAGCTTAATACTAATGCAAAATTGAACTATAATGAGCTTTCTTCTTCTTTAGAGAATGTGTGCACAAAAAGCTTTCTATTTCTGTTTACTTTTAATAAAGCAAATAAAACTGCCCTATAGCGATCTGCCAGCGATAAATTTTTTTCTTATCAAGAGCGTTGCATTGCACTTGATGTCTTATTTAAGAACAGTCGATCCTCAAGTCGAAAACAGTTAATAACAAGCTTTAGTTGTGTTCTGTCCAAGTGATCGAAGGGTTCAGTTATTTAAAATAGAAAAAAAAAAACAATAATGTCTCTACCAAAAACATATATAAAGGGTTTCCATAATGAAGATCTTGTTGGACGAATGGAATATCGCCCACTTGGAAAAACTGGCTTGCAAGTTTCTAAAGTGTCACTTGGTGGTGGAACTTTCAGCAGCACATTATATGGGTTTGTATTTATTAGATAATTTACTATGCATTGTCATAATATAAATATTAATAACAGGCCGGTAAACAAGTTACATCGCTCATAAATCATACATTGAAAAAAAATTTACTTTAAAATTAAATGGTGAAAAATTTTCGTCTAAATTTTTATTTTCAATTTATTTTTGTTGGTTCATTAGAGTGGTCCTGGACCCTGGTCACTACCTACCTAAATTCAATGTGTGTTCCAAATAGTTTAAACAAAATTTCCTGCAAAGTATCTCCTCTCTATTTTTATTTTTACGCGGCCATTAAAGTTTTTCATGTAAACTTCAACCAAAAATTTATCGATTTGTTTAAAAAGTCATTAAAATTAAATTAAACAAAATTAGCTCAATAACTTTTTTATTAGAGAAATTGAATTTTGTTCAGAATAATTTTTGATGAAAAAGTTTATATGAACTAAAAAATAAAAATTAGTTCTTAAAAACAATGTAGGTATAATGAATTGTTTTTGTAATTTTCTTAAAAACAAAATTATATTAACGACCGTTGAAACTAAATTGGAAAAATAGATATTATATAAGACCATAGATTTTTATCTTTCAAGTAAAATTTAATTGAAGGCCAAAAATATTACATACATACATATATGTATAATAACGCAGAAAAATTAAAATTTTTAGTTTGAAAATTATGAGAGATTTTAAGAATCGATTTCTGGTGTTGCCATTGTATTTCATATTTTGTTTTTTATTTCAAATCTATTTTTCAAAATTTGGCCCTCCTATACTTATTCCGTCTATATCCGTAATTAATTTTAAGGATGATTATTAATTCGTCTCTAGTGACCCACTCACTAGAAACAAGTTTGAAGCTTAGTTTTGGTTATTTTTATGCACTTCACTGTAAAGTTATCTTGACAGGCCTTATCTCAAAAATCGAGCCTGTTATCACTTATAAATAAGGCCCTTCAATTTTGTTTGTTTTTTTTTGCATTTCAAGAAAAGCATCAATACAAATAATTTATAAAAAAATCGATTGACTAAGATTTATATTTCTGATCGAAATGACAAAAATTTTATAAGCAAGAGATTCTGAATATTGCAACAATTTTTAATTTAATTAACAAATTTTTTTATATTGAATTTTATTTTTTTTTTTATTTAAGGGAAATTGACGTAAATGAAGG
The DNA here is from genome assembly GCA_929447395.1 of Epistrophe grossulariae. NCBI lineage: Eukaryota > Metazoa > Arthropoda > Insecta > Diptera > Syrphidae > Epistrophe > Epistrophe grossulariae. Next base: position 32,309,972 of record OV839567.1, on the reverse strand, counting down.
AATCGAAACAGTTCATAAAGCTGTTAAAAGTGGTATTAACTATATTGATACAGCTCCATTTTATGGTCAAGGCAAATCAGAAGAATTTCTTGGAAAAGCTCTTCGCAATATTCCGAGAGAATCATATTATATAGCAACCAAAGTTGGACGTTATACAAGAGAATTTGAGACTATGTTTGATTATTCAGCAAAAAAGACACGCGAAAGTGTAAACAAGAGCTTGAAACTATTAGGCTTGGATTATGTGGATGTTATACAAGTAAGAAAAATTTAACTTCGAAATTTTGCACAATTTATGTACCTACATATGATATTGAATTTTTTTTTTTTAAAGATTCATGACATTGAATTCCCGGAAACATTTGACACCGTTTTAAATGAGTGTTTGCCAGAATTAGAAAAACTGCGAGACGAAGGTAAAGTGCGTTTTATTGGTGTTTCGGCATATCCAATGGAGCCACTGAAACGTATTATTCAAGAAGTTCCTGGACGTTTCGATGTAAGTAGTCAATAATTATGACAATCAATTTATCTCATAAAAGAACGATTTTTGATCTATCTTCACATTAAGATAAGAAAAAAGAATTGGGTTCCGCCATTCTGTCCGTTTGTATGTCTGTATATGGTCGCCAAAAGTTTTTTGGGACCGATACCTTTTTTCTTATATTTGTTTAGGATAAAAAATGTATTTTTTGTAGCATTTTTGGAAAATCTTATTTTTCTCAAAAACGGTTCCACAGATTTAAAAAAAATCAGGTTTGAGCTTCTTTTATGTAAAATAAATTTTCAAAAAATGTTTTTTAATGGCAATTCCCAAAAGACATTTTATTTATTGGAGCTTTTCTCCAAAACGATACAACTTATTTGGATCAATATTTTATGGAGAATGCATGGTAAAGTTAAAGTCGTGTACTCAAATTTTCAAAAAAATATTTTTTGGATTTTTAAAAGAGTTTAATCTTTTTTTGTTGAAAACCTAATATTTCGAGAACTTGCGATTTTTTAGCATTAATCATGCGATTATAAGCTTATTATCTCGAAAACGACTTCTACAATTTTGATAAAAAAATTTGTTTTAGCTAAATTACATATTAAGCCATTATTAATAGTACATCTCAAAGAACAGTTTTTTGGTTTTTAATTTTCTCAATATTGATATTCAATATTATTACATTTTTTAACTTTTAAATGCTGATCATATCTTACAAAATAGTATAGATTTACAGAACATTTCTTATCAAAATCGGTAGAGCCTTTTTTGACATATTAGCTTTTCTCTTACGGGTTGTAAGACAAGAACCGTTGTTTTTAGAACTTAAAATATAATTTACCCGAGTTTGAAGGAAATCGCTTCGCAGGTAGGCCGGTTTGCGGGATCCACTTTTCTGTATTCTTCACCGTAATTTGATGTTTGATTAAAATCTCGAACTCCATTTTTTTTGCGAAGTCAAAACTTGTCTTGCATTACCTGTAATATTAAAAATGTTAATTAAAAATAAATAGAATATCTCTATCTTACCGATCTTGTAGCGCGAAAGAGAATGATTTACATATATGCCTAGATAAATAATTTTAATTTCGTATTTTTTTTTTTTTAATTTATTTTCGCAAGGTCGTCTTATGTTACTCTCGTTACACACTGCTCGACCAATCACTCGAGGATTATATTCCATTCTTCATGGAGCAAAATCTTGGAGTTATTTGTGCGGCTGGTCATGCACTGGGTCTCCTTACTAACAATGATCCACAACCTTGGCATCCAGCTTCAGAGGAAATTAAAGCTATCTGCCGGAAAGCAGCAAATATTTGCAAAGATGCCAATATCGATCTCGGCAAACTTGCCATGTATTACAGTATGCAATTGAAAGAGCCAGCCACCTTCCTAACGGGTATGCAAACCAGGAAATTGCTCGATATTAATTTGAAATCATACTTCGAAGGCCTTACAAAATCCGAAGAGGAAATACTCAAACGATTAAAGGAAACGTAAGTGTTGGATTTCCTGTGAGAGGAAGTCGGTAGTAAATGAGCACATAAAATTGTTTCTTCTTGTTTCCCCAAAAATAATAAAAAAAAATTGTTTTGTTTTTTCGTTTTAAATTTTATATGTGGTGTGCGCTGCCCCGTACCTGGAACTGACTACTTTTTATTTACTATGTTGCATCTCAACTATATGTACATATATTCTCCTTCTGCGCGCTTTTGACTTCTTCGACTTGAATCTGCGCAGAGTATTTACTAAATCACTGAACTGGGAGGGCATTGAACTAGAGAGGTATCGTGCTGCAATGAAGAAAATTGCAAAAAATTGATAGCAGCCCGGCGAGATGGTGAATTGGATGGATAGCAGCGGAACAAAGCTGTTTGGACAAAACATAAAATTATATCTAATCTACTTTGTTATTAATGATTTTTTTGTTGTATTTGTTATTTTGTTTTTGTGCACAATACAATAAAAAACTGGAAATTTTTTTTAAATAACCGATTAGTTTATTGGTGTGGTTAATTGCAGCTGGTTTTTTTCATTTTCTTACTTAAGGTGTTTGGAGGTAATGACGATTAAAAGGAAGTGGATAGAAGATCAAGGTGGATATATTGACGTGATGGTGAAGGCCAAGTCGGTGGCGCTTAATGTGCAGAAAACATATTTTATTTTTCCAATTTTCTTTTTTTTTTATTTTGAAAACTAACGGAGCTGAGAAAGAAAACTTGTTGAAAACATAAATGGAAATAAGTGCCACCAACTACATTCACAATTTAACTTGAATCTTGAATGTTGGTCGCGTCTCGTCGCGTAGTCGTAGGTTATGTAATGTATAAATTGTTATGCGTGGTAAGCATAAGTGGGAAATTAATAGTTTAAGGAAGCAAAATAAAACAGTGGCATATAAGAAGAAAATGTAGGTTTTCCAGCGGCAAATGAGTGATTTTTTGTTCCTTATTGGAAGGGTACCTATAGTATAATAAACCTATGATAATTTGATTTGAAATTGTACTATATTTTAATGTTTTTATAGTATATAGGTGGTTACAATAATTGTGAATTAATATACGTACATAGGTATAGGTACCTATCCTATCACAGAAAATTTATTTAAGATCTAAGTTTTGTTTTTTATAACAAAAATAGTTATTAGCATAAACAAAACCTACAGAAAGGCAGTCCCTTGATTTACATAACTTTTTGATAAAAATGCTAAAGTCTATTACGCAGATCGCGCTAAATTTTAGTTTCCACATAACATTCTCTCCAAAATTTAATTTCAGTTATAGAGTAAAGTTTATTTTAGCTGCTGAGAGGTACCGCGCAACTGTACCGCACGAAAAAATTGTTCGGCACATTAATTCTCCAGCTAAATTTTAACAGATGTTTTAGTTCTTGAATTTTGTGTGAAATTTCTGTTGTAGGCCTAGGTTTCTTGCTGTGTCGAGTGAGGTAACGAATAAACTGCCATATTGACATGAGTTGTGAGACAATTATTTTGTTGTGTGTAACAAATAGAAATAGAAAAGGAAAAGGAAAACGCTTGATGTTGTTTCAATTCATTTTTAAACCAAATTTTTAATTATTTAGTATATAACTTCTTGTTTCTTGTGTTTAATGTCAAAACACAATTTAAAGCCCTCTGGCGTTTTTGAAAACCGAAAAACCCAGTTATTTGACAATTCTTGAAGTTGTCAAGAAAGCCTGGGTCAACCCTGGGAAAAGTTCAACGAACTAAACTATTGAGTGCGATCTTTATTAATATATAAGAAGCATAAGTATTGTAATTAAAATTACACTTTAACTATTAAAATTAAATAAAAATTTTTTTAAAGTTCAAAAACTGCATTTTATTATCGATTTGCAATTTTGCATCAGTCAATCTTCATAAAATAATGCGTTGACAGAATCGCAAATTTCACATATACGCATATGTACCTACATTCAGTGGAATCTTAGAAAGATGAACGGTTCTATAAGATGAACAGCTCGGAAAGATGAACGAAATATTTTCATTTTTCAATGTTCAAAAAGATGAACGGGTTGAAATTTTGTTTTCGAATAAATTAACACTTTATTTCCAATATAATTTGTACTTGTTCTTTGCCTTAAGTTGGTTCTGAACAGTTCTTTTGGACTTATTGTAACTTGTTATGTAAATAATATTTAATATTTTTATTTATAAATACATCTTCTTCCTCAACAAAATATTGATGCTCGAAAAGATGAACAATTTGAAAAGATGAACGGGCCCTGTTTTATATCTGTTCATCTTTTCGAGATTCTACTGTATATTTATAAGTGAATTTCATACATTATATGAGGGCATATCAACATAACTGTGGGAAAGCAAATATAAATACGGAGAAGGCAAATGTTTAAAGCATATCAAACTATTTATACATAATCACTAGGTCGAGTGTTCTATGGAAATCTTATAAATACGATTGAGTCTGGAATAACCGAATTTTGTTTTTTTGTTGTGTTTTCAAAGTGGATCAGGCCTAAATGGGAAACCGCACTAAAAGAAATGCACAAGGCAGGGGTGGCCGGTGAAGTGGAAAATTATACATCAAAACAGAAAAAAAGGCAGGCTTTTCTATTGTTCCTATAAAAAAAACTTACAGCCATATTTTTCACAATTTTTAAAAGTTTAAATGAAACTACCTACTTTTCGTTAAAACAGTTTTGTTTTCAGTTTTGTCAAAATGTGTTAGAATTGTTTGCTATATTTATATTTTTTGATGAAAAATAAGAAAAAGGGGCAAAACTTTTTAGAATTTTATTCAAAACTTAATTTAATATTTCGAGTTTTAGCTCGTCGTCAGTTCTGTCGGAATTTATTTGAAGTTAAAGTTTTTTTTATATATGTACATATATATTTATAAACAAATACTGGATCAAAACCGTTTGAACCGGTGAGAAGAATTGGAGAAGCAAAACAGATTTTTCATCAAAATCATAGAAGCTGTTTCTGATAAAAATGATTTTTTTTATATGTATATACTTGTACCATTTTTAGTTGCTAAACAAAATTTTAAAAACCCATCTGAAGAAGGTCAAAAAACGTCCCCTTTCACTTAACAAAAAAACCTATGGTAACCCTACTTTATACAATCAATGCAAAAAACAAAACAACAACAAAATGAAAATATCAACCAAACCATTTTATTCTCTCATTTCAACTTGTTATGTCATAGTATCTAATATCTATGGGAAATTTAGTAACTGATATTGTAATCGAACGTGAAATCGAACATGAAAGCTGTACTGATGTGTACCTACTTGCTGTTTGACTCCAACCAACCAAACCAGACTAGAGATCAGACTAGCAATTCATAATTTCGTCTTCTTTTCTTCAATTAAACGTGGCTTTGGTTTGGTTTGGATTCTTCCTACTTAACATAATGATGAACATTTTCTTTATTTCTTTTATTTGTTCTTTCGTTTTCCACTCTTTTTCGTTAAACATCTTTATATCCCATTTCGTATTGCTTCTACTTGTAAGCTCTAACAATAAATATGTTTAGGAGGGAATCGGTTGGTCTTTTTTCTTTTTATAGGCTCAAAGCAGTCGACTGATCCAAACAGTTTTACGCGAACATCTATCGATTTGGTTGCTTTTGGACTGAATATTTTCCAATTCAATTTGAAACCCAATATTAATTTAAAATGATTAAAAATAATAACTATTTTCTTCTAAGTTGTTTCATTTTAAATTTTGTGGTATATTCGTTCTGTGAAAATGCCGAAAACAACGTAAAACAAGGTAAGATCCGTAGAGGATTGCAAAGATATTTCATAAAGATATAGGTATCTATCTATGTACACTTATGAATACTTACCGGTGTGGTGTTAAGTTAAGCTGGTTTTGCTTTGAGTGAGTCAAACTGTGTAGAATTATTTACGTGGTGTTAACCCCTTAAAGATGTGAATTGAAAAAAAAATTGGGTTTGTAATTTATTTTGTTTACAAACATTAGGTTGTTCTTAAGATAAATTGCGGTTATGAAAAATCAAAATAATGAAATATAAGAGTAGTTTAAAATTTTGATTTTGCCAAGTCTGTGTAACAAATCGTCTTTGTTCAATTAAACTCCACTTTTTTGTTTCGTTATACTAAGAGCTGTAATTAGCGAGCCCTGAAGTTAAGAGACTCATAAACCTATTGACCAAGCTTAGCTATGAGGCTTATCACCGGTCACGACTACTTTTTAATTTAAAGGGCTCCTTCGAAAAAAACTTTTTCGAAAACTTTCGAAGTAGGTACTCTGAGAAAAAACTATATTTTAATAGAGGTCAGAGGAACAAAAAATCTACGAAATATCAATCGAACACAAATGTTAACAAGGTATTTGATTAAATATTGCTTATTTTTTTGTTCAATTTTGTGCAAAAAGGACTTAAGAAAACAATATTTTCCTTAAACTTTTCTTTGAATGCAAAATTGAATTTGTATAGGTATAATTAAAATAAAATGCTAGATTGGTAAACAAAATTTTGGTGCGCTAATTTAAAATTTGTTTAAATGTGGATTTTAAAATTCCATAAAAAAAATCATAAAAATTTTGATATTGAGTTTTATTTAATTTAAGATATGTAGGTAGTCGAAAATTTATTTATTTATTTAATCTACAAGCAATAATACAGCTAAAAGATATCAGCGCTCCAAGAACAAAATTAAAAAGTAAATAAATACGATATCTCGGTTTTAAATTTATTACGATTAAGATGAAATAAATCAATATTTGAGGATATTCATTAAAATAAACAATAGATCTTGATAACATTTCATTATTACCATAATTTGTCATATGAGTTCTTTGGAATAATAAGGCTCTCATAGACCTAGCGGGAGCATAAATTGGTATTAAAGCAAGAAGTGGTGGACATTTAATATGGTAGCATAGTAAGTCTCTAATAATCAACTGTGAATTTCTCTTCTTGATTGTAATGACTTAATTCTAAGTAATTGGCATCTAGCCTCATAACTAGGGATAAAATCCTAGCCCATTTTTTTAAATATAAATTTGGATTTTTTTCAATACGATCAGAGTGATGTTTATAAACAGGACTCCAAATAACCGCCCTTATCACAGGCCCCGTCGTAATAGATTCGTATTACGAATCCTGGAAAAAAGTGTTAAACCTGCCGTTGAACAGAAATATTTTCAAACCAATTCAATGGTCGTGAAAAGTTATATCGATAGCCCACAAAATCGGGGAAATATTTTTCTTACGACGACGATGCTATGACACTTTTTTCAAGATTCGTAGTACGAATCTATTACGACGGGGCTTGTGATAAGGCCGAACATCTGCGTGTTCCAAAAGTGGTCTGACAAGATATGTAAACAAAGATAGTAGCACGAAAGGATGTCTAAAGTCCTTATACCATTTCATTTTATGAAACCTACCAGTGAGTTGGCCTTAGGAACCAAATAATCGAAATGGCTTTAAAAAGAAAGTGGGGAGTCAAGAATAACTCCTAACTCTTTAATACTGGAAACTCTATCTAAAGTCACTCTATTGCATAGTTTAATAACAAACTTTGAGATTTTCTGGCAAAAGAAATCGCGTTACCCCTTTTTGATATTCAATTTAAGCCCATTTATCTGACACCAGTTAGATAGGGAATTAATGTCATATTGAATAAGTCAACAATCATCAGAGCTCGCAACTTTCAAAAATAGTTTCAGATCGTCCGCATATAATAAGCATTCACAATACTTAAAGACGGAGACAATGTCATTGATGAAAATTATGAAAAGGACCGGACCCAGGTGGCTGCCTTGCGGGACTCCTGAAGAGCACTGGGGTGCCAACATGTAATTTGATAGAATCGAGTTGAGTCGATACAATCGAGCATAGACTGTTTCTAATTTTGTTTATGTATATTTGAGTATGTATCTCCAATCTTTACTTTGTGTTCTACAAGATAAATGTGACGATAATTTGTTGAAAGCCTTTTAGTAAAATGGTAATGGTAAATTGAAAATGCGTTTTTTTCTAAAGATCAGATTAAAAATAGCAAATAAAACATTATAATTGGTACAAGATCTGACGCCCTAGACATGACAATGTGATCCAAGATTGGATCCAAGACGAGCTCAAAGATGAGGATGAAACCAACTTCTAAATAATTTGTTATAGCATTTAGATCGTCGTTCGTTTGTTTGCACGGCATGCCAGACTTTCATATTTGGATATGAAAACTTAAGATCTATCAAAAACACCAGTGAATTTTTGTTATTATTTACATCCAAAAATAACGGTGGGCTCTTAGTCTATTTAAATTAATTTAAGAATTTGAATTAAAATATTTAATAAATCTATTTACATATTATGTACATTGTACATACATATGTATTAAAAAAAAGAGTCACTAATTCCTAAAAACAGGAAACATAGAAAAAATCTATGTTTTAATTCCTTCATTAACTTAAGCACTATTTGATATTTTATTTCGACTGACTTTTCTTTCCTTTACAATTTATTGTAGACACGGTTTATCAACAAGATCTGACAGACACTTTCAAAATCGATGGTTCCTCTCAGGGAATTCAAAAAGTCAATCTCAAATGTGGTGCCGAATCTATGCAGATAATGCTAGAAACTGAACAAGATTTCACTGGAGTAATGTACACAAGAGGAAGCTTCTATAAGCAATCGGCGCCATGTTTTGTTAAATCAGAAAAGACAAGCAGTATTCGTTCTTTAGAAATGAAATTCAACTTTGATCAATGTCAGACTCAACAAGAAGGAGATGTCTATACGAATATTGTGGTAATTCAAAATGATCCCGAATTGATTACACCCGGTGATTCAGCATTCTCGTTGGAATGTGATTTCCGTCAGCCGAGAAATGTTAATGTTGAAGGCAATTTTGAAACCAGAGAAAGGTTAGTATAAGATTTCATAAACCATACATTTTATATGGACATTTTTAATTTTAATTTTAAAACTTGCCATATAGAAATCCACAGAAATTGCGATCATCTTCTCGGCAACGAGAATAATTGTACATTTGAGTGGTGTATATGCAAGGTACTGTAGGTGACACTGCCTAAAAGTATTTTTTATTTGTTTATTTAGATTTATTTATATAAGTTAATCATGTATAACTGTCTTTAACACTTTTTAAATTTAAAATTATTGAATACACAGAACGGTATCAGGTTCCCGCATTACACTTACAAGTCCCGATCCATCATACACGTCAAATGCGTCCGATGACAAGGACACAGTACACAATGCTACAGACACCGTAACATACAAACCGACGGAATCTGTTAACATAATTGATAACAAGAAAGTCCAGGGTAGTGTGGAAGAGGTTGCAATTGGTGATGAGATTATAGGTTCAGTGCTTAAAGACGAGTTGTAAAACCCAACACATATTTCCTACCATGAACATTTTGTTTTAAAATTCCCAACACCAAGTGACAAAGGTTGACAGATTATTATCATTAATAAAATTCACTTATATTTTGTATTTTTTTTTTCTTCAAAATATCTAGCATCAATGGAACCAATAATGGCAGCTAATTATCATCAGCTTTGAATTTGCAATTTCATCTACAAACAACGAGTGTACCTTTATGTACCTACTGTGATATGTTATGGATAAATGTTTTGGAACTTGATGAAATTTAAATTATTAATTTGGACAAATAAAATGTTTACAAAAACTGAAAAAAAAATAAATTTTTATTTTGAAAAACTTTACTTACAACATTACAGTTTAATCAAGGAATGATTAAAAATGATCTTTTATGCTTCGATTGGAATTGATGTTGGAAATACCAAAAGTCCTAAAGAAAATAAGTGGGGTTAATTTCAATTCATAGCGAAGGGTGTAAAATTTTGTGCCTACTTAAAAGCCTTTAAAATTAATTTGTTATACGATTTCAAACGTTTCAGAAGACTGGAGTTTTTGAAAACAATGAAGACATTAAAAAATATGTTTTTTCTAAAATATAAAAAAAGTATATTGGTCATCTGCAATTTTTAGATTCACATTATAAATTAAATTTTTCATTTTTTTTATATAGCTTTAAATTAAAAAATTTACTTGTGCATTGACTAAATTTTTCGGACTCCGAAAACAAACCAAAAAAAACTTTCTGTAGTACACCTTCTCGAAGTGGTATGTGCGTTGGACTATCACATGGAAGGTCCAAAATCGAATCCCATCCTATTTCTACTCTTTACTTTTTTCACTCGATTTTAATTTTTTTTGTTCCTTAAGCTAATCAATGGTTTTCGCTCCAAATCTCCATACAAAAAATTCAAAATTATAAATTCATTACCTGCTTTATATGAAAAAACAATGATTAAAGATAAAAATGATAAAAACTTCTGATTTAAGATTACTTATGGTAAGTTTTATACCTTTTCAAAAACAGCAAAAATGGGGAGTTTTTAAAAAACAAAACCAATATCTTGTCAACAAATTGAAGTTACAAATAAACGTTCACCATAATTTCAGTTCACTTAGTAATTTCTAACTACTGGTTAGGATTTGGTATGGACAGGTTATAAAATTCTGAAAGGTAATGGCTTGGACTTTTTTAATTAAAATTTCAAGCACGAGTTTTGGGCATCCAGTAAGTTATTGATATTTAAAGTGAGGAACGCATTATTTTACTTTTTTGCATAAATGGGTGGGATTTTTGTATTGCCGCCTACCGCTCTAATAAGCAAAACATGAGTACCAGGGTTCGTAGGTGTATATGTATATGTGATATCAAATAAAAATATCTGGCAGGTATTTTCTACGCCTATGGTGGGGTAGGGGATTAATTTTTCCTTAATTTTTTTCAGGAGTATTATAATTTAAATTACTTCATGAAAATAGGAACGCTGCTCTGGCATTCTCCTTAAGTCCAAAATCATTAATCTTGACCCTTGATTGAAAGAACTCAAGATATAGGCTTTTAAAGCGAACCTTATCAGCCTTTTTGAGATTTTATACAAAGCAAACAATCTACCAACAAAAAGTCAGTCTTGAGTTTTATTGATAGGAATCACAAAATTAAAGTCTTTGGACTTAGATAAATGAGCATTTTGTATACAAATATTTTTTATATATTTGTATTTGAACTTTACTGAGAAAATTGTTCACATGAAAATTTATAAAAGTCATAAATAAACACCCACTGTTTCCACTGACCATATGACCAGGGTCTTTCGCAGATGGAAATACTTCAGGCAATATAAGTTTTCCAAACAATATAAACTACATTTAAATTTTGTACATTACTAACGTATATTTATGTATGAGCTATGAGGTGAAATACTTTTTGAATATTGGACATAACATTTATAAATTTATTTTATGTTGCTATAGTTAAAATTTAACTTAAACTTAGAAAAAATATAATAACGAGAAAAGAAGCATATGAAACAATAAAACCGCTGCTTTCTTATATATTGATTAAAATTGTACATGAAAAAAATACTGCAATTTTTTTTTTCATACGTTGTGCCTAATTATTTTATTCTTCATTTATAATGCTATACATCTTAATGAATTTTGAAAAGACTCTTTAATTAGATTGAATTTTCTACAAAATAATTGCTCTTGCATGTATCAACTACTAATATATTAATCGACATCTAATTACGTGGCATCAAATTTATTGTCATTATTTTCAGTGCATCTTTTAAGTTTTTAAAACATTTATATTACAACAATATTTAATATTGAATGCAATAAATGTTTGGCATTTGTCTACACTAGGCAGCGGTGTTCTTAATTAATTTAATGGCTCAATGCCCATACAATAATAATAATTCTTTAATTCTTATAGTCAAAACATTTAACATACTTATGTAGTTTAACATAAAAATGGCATATAACACACATAAAACTCTATGTTTAATTTTTGTTTAAATGCTTTGAAAGTAATTAATGTATCTTAATAAATATAACACACATATGTAGGTATATCATTACTTTTAATTTTGGGTGGATGACTTTTGTCTTTTATGCTTCTATAATTTGTTGGAATAGCAATTTAATTGATTTAGTCTTTTTTCTGGCCAAGTAATGATTCAGCTACGCCTAAGAAGTAAACCATTTGGGCAATACCAAATAGTGGTGCAATAACAATCATTCGACATAGCCCACCTTTGAAGAAAGCAGTTGGTCCTTCGTGCTTAAGGGTTTTTCTGAAACATAAATTGGTACAATAAAAAAATAAGACGTCTCATTTGTCGAAATTAATTAAACTTACGTGATACAATCACCAATTCCTTTGAATTCTTTCTCACCTTCGGCCTTTTTCAAAGCCTGGAGGCGAGTTTTCACCACATCAAAAGGATTAACAGCCAGAGCGGCCATAGAACCAGCAGCACACCCAGATAAGAAGGAGCACCTGAATTATATAAATATTAACTGAAATAAACTTAATAAAAAATCTGTAATTTATAAAATTCTTACCAGAAAACAGCATCTCCTGATCCATCAGCTTTTCGCGGTCCAAGCCCGTTAAGTGTCGCAAACAATGGGAAATATACAATCGAAAACGAAACATCTCGCAAACCAGTAGCACCGATTCCTTTATACAAACCAAAGATACCCTTCTCCTTTATTAATTGACCAGCAATTTGTGTAGCAGAAGTTTTGGGCACAGTTTTGCCAGCTAACTTAGCTTGAGCTGCAACACGACCAGCGTCTTGCATTTGAATTTTTAACAATTCCATTGGAGTTGTAACGATGATTTGGAAAGCACCCGCTAGACCGCCGGCGGCCATTTGATGAGTAATGGGAAGTTTGCCATCAGCTTTGGTAAGGTGATGACGGAAAAAGTCGTTGGCAGCTAATTTGATGGCTTTCTCAGGTGTTATCAACAGAATGTTGACAGCAGAGCCACGATACATGCCAAAGTATCCTTCAGCCCGGTATGTCTGCCGGAAGCAGTCGAACCTATTTAGGTTGATTAAAGCACAATTTAATATTATGTATATGGAAGTCATACCAGAAATCAAATTAAAAAAAAAAAAAAATTCCACCAAATTGCGTCAAATATGACAATTTACAAACCATTAATCCACTTAATGTAAGGCAATAGATTTCAAATTTCAATATCAACCAATTGCATAAAAAAACCATTGGTACCACACGAAATAGATATATATTTAGAATTTGCTATTTAAGATGTTATACCCTGATTAGTATGTAATCGAAATTTCTATTTCTTTTTCTTTAAAGACCAAAGTACTTATTATATTCGCTTTATCTTATCTGTACTTTGATCGACAGGGCATATAATAAATATTTGATAACGGGAATCCAAAATAAGTTTTTTTTGAACATTCTTAAGTTTAGTATTTTGTTTTATGCTTTTTCAATGGCTCTTGAGCACCGAGCATTGAGTAAGAGATTCAATATCCGAAAAGGTGTACCCTGTAATAAACCATGTATAGTACATATTCTTTAATAAACAACCGCTAAGGAGGATTGGCTCAGAAACCTCTTGTTCGAAAATGTGTAATACAAATATTTTGAAAATTTCGGAAAGAAGCAACAACAATGAATCAAAGTACATACACTTGAAAATCAATTAATTGTTTATTGTTAGGCATAATATAATATGGTGCAAGACGAATATATACCGAGATTTTGTGTGTAAAATATAAATATACATACACAAAATAAATAATTGAAAGTGCAGTTGTAGTATATACAAAACTGATAAGGTAGTTTCATTTTTACCTTTCTGTTCAAGCTGTTGTTATCACAAGAATAGCATTGTTATTGATAAGTGGAATGTATGTAATAGTGAAAATGATACACAAGATAAAAACATATTGGTTTTGCTTGCATTAAAATAAAGCAATAAAAAGCCCGACTAGGTCGCACATCCATAGTCTTTTAGTTCAAATGTACTGATAAGAATTTAAAACATAATCAGTTACGGCCACAATTATAGCAATATAACTTATTGATACTATAAAAACGTTAAAAAATTTATTATTTGGTTTTATAAAAGAAATAATGAAGTTTTTAATTATGCTTTTAAGCTTCTTAATTCAGAAAAATACTGTTTTCGAATTTATCATTTGAGTTTATAAATCCAAGTTTATTTGAATGCATTCGATGAAACACGGTAAAAAAATAGTGCATTTAACTACGTAAATCCGTATTTTAAATATTACAAAGGGACATAGTTAATGAAAATGTATATCATTAGAAGTAATTAGTGTTTATTCTCGAACTAAGATTCCAATGACTTAATCAGGTTTTCGCACCTTTTTACGGTTATCGCTTTAATGACTTATTAATATAGAAACGAACTTTATAATAATGAAAGTGGGCCATTCACTTTGCGACTGTTGTTAGGATGTCGCAAAGTTTTGTAGAAATTTTCATGGGAAAATTGACAGGTTTTATCGTGCGAAGAAAGTTTAAGTTTTGGTTGAGAGCCTTTTAACACTTTAAAACTATTTTTTTGAATAGTAAACTATACAATTGAAGTACAATTCTTGGGTTGAGAATCTCGAATATCAGAAATATCAAGCCAAAAATTGAATCTTATCTCTTCCGAACAAATTTTACAACACTTTTTTCCGTAAGAAAAATAGAAACAATGTTTTTCCTCTCCTCAAAATTTTTTTGAGGGGATCATCATTCTTTTTTCAAAATTTTGTTTTTTTTCTATTCAGATTTTTTAAAAATCTTCAAAAAATTTGACATGATTTCCTTCAAAAGCTTATATTTTGAGTTCTATTAATCGAGAATAAAAGTATCATGGCTTAGGTAGTAAAATGACGGAGCACTATTTTCTATTCTTAATAATGGGTTGATGTGTGGTGACACAAACAAAAATAGAAAAATCGATATTTTTAACTATAGAAATTTATAATATTTACATATATTTTCCCTATTAACAATATGCATACTTAATGCTTTACGCGACATGAAAAAAGCCCTCGGTGCTCTTGGCTCTGCGCGGCCGTAAAAACAGTACATTAAGAAACAAAACTTTCAGAACAACCGAATCGTCACAAATACTTGGATTGACCGGTAAAACCAAGAGATTACCTTACATTTTAAATGTTAAACAATACATTTTATTGAAGGTTTGAATTAAACAACAAAACTTGGGTGAGCTACTACCAAGTTTTTATAGGCTGGGGTTATAGCTATTTCACGACTGCCACGCCGATCATCATACTCCTTTTTGTGGCGATTGGTCTCTATTCGTTCAATTTTATTTATAAAAACTTTTGCCTCACTGAAAGTCGAACCAGATCAAGCTTCCTTCAAAACCATATGCACTACGCCTACCGAAGGTCACGTGATGGGTCCATCACAATTTAGGTCTTATTGTTTTACAAATGCATTTGAATCAGTATAAAATAATGAATAAATTATAGGATTATTTTTTTAACCATTGTAGTTGATAACCGGCTTGACCATCCAAAATTTATATTCAAAAAAAAACCTCTATAACACAACAAGCACCCTCATTGTATTCTGCTTTATATAATAATAAAAATGCGAGGAAGGTAAGGAAGCGATAAACTCCTTTTCCGTTTTCTAAGAAAATCGTTTAGTTCTAACTATACTTTTATGAAACTATGTATGTAATTTAAAAATGCATGCAACTAGATGTAAACACCGATATTTCATAAAAATTTCTTTTTCGTAATTATTTAAAATTCTAATGTGAGTAAGGGAAGGTGCATTGTGTGACTTAGGTTTTAATTTATGCTCGCCTTCTTCTTTCGGTATGGGTTAAATAAACAAATTTGATAATTTAGCTGCGTGTTAACTGACTGCTTCTTATTCTTTAATAAGTAGAGATTAGAACGCGAGAGTACCTTTACAGGTTGTTTATGTACATTTTTGTAGAAAAAAAGCCACTTCATAATTCAAATGGAAATGGAACTATAATTAAAAAAAACTCCATCAATTTCACAATAGCACGCTTCAAGATTATTCATAGAACATCAATTTTAAGAAATAAAAACAACATTTGGTGTGTGTATTTTATTGTTTTGACCTTTCATTTATGTCCACTCAATTTCCACCATGAAGTTGGCAGCTGCTACAATAAGTCTTTTCCGACTTTTTCTGCACTAAAAATAGAAGCGTGTCTATTTATCTAGAGTGGAACTGAACATAGTCCAGAGAGAAGTAAAAACAATGTCTGGGACGCGATGAATAAAACTCAAGTAATAGACTCAAAGAGTTTCCGCAGATCAATGAAAAATCCTAATCAAAACTTTCAAAGAAGCGGAAGAACAAAAAATGTTAACAAAACAGCTGAATAAAGTTTTTTGAAAACGAAATTCTTGATTTTTTGTATATGTACAATGTACATGCACCCTTTAACTTTCAGTCCCATCTTAATACATATTTAATCTCCATATAAACATTCCGATAAACCTGATTGACTTTAGCGATGAAATAATGTTTTGAAGCACTTACGATTATTAGATTTTTTATATATATATACATATAGCCTCACAGTTTAACTTTCTTACATTTAAGTGTTTTTGATACTTCTTTGATTTGTACATAAGAAAATTTATATTTAAAGACAAGGTAAGAGAATGCTCTTTGAGATTACTACAATTTTTTAACAAATTTCATAAAGTTAACTAAATTTTCTGTGCTTGTTTGTTTGCAATCACTAAAACGATCATTTTTTTTGTAACATTTGAATAGACTCCATTGATTTTATTCCACATTGTAAGCGTATGTCTCAAATAGTTATCAGGAAGTGATAAAACAGTTATGTTTTGTGATTTTTTCAATTTGAAAGTTTAAATGGGCAGACAAAATTCATTAACGGCTACAGAGATTACCAAAACAGAGGCCTATCGGAATCAAGGACCGACGAAACGTTTTATTAGTCAGAAAATTGATCAAAGTCTCAAATTAGTTTGCAATTCTTTTAAAAATCCTTAAATCTAGGCAAAAAACTACAAAGAACGAACTTTTTCAATTCTGTCTTATCTATCAATGACGAAAATAATATGATAAGCTTCCAATTGCAACCACTCTCTGAGCAAATCAAGACACGAAGCTGGGTTAGATGTGAGCCGAATTACCTTAAGTCGGGTTATCAGATGTGCCGGACACCTAAAGCCCTAATGCTGACGAAAACCCTCCACTGAACAATGCGCGTAAACTATAGCAGCTTAATTAAGCAAGATGCCGAATGCCATGGCAGCATCCATTCAAACAATTTGCAAAAAGTGGTCTTTTTAGTTGAAGAGAGTTCAACTGAAACAGATCGGATGGATATATGTATGTAAATACAACTTCCATGATTTAAGAAAAGAAAATTTGTGTTTTGATCGCTATCATAGCCGTGAGGGATGAATTATGATATGGGGATGCAGTACCATTTTGTGGCACTGTTCATTTAGATTTTGTAGACTGTAAAATGACATCGAAATAATACAATACCTTATTGGAAACAGTCTTGCTTCAGTTTCAGTGTATTTTAAGACTGCTGCCGACTTGCAGCAAGACAATAAGCCGATTCACACAGCTTTTATTAAAATGTTGCAAACCTTAAATAAACAGCAATTATCCTTAAAAAATGTGTGGATTTCTAAGAAATCGTTCGTGATTGTTTAAGAAATCGAACATTGATTTTGTATGATTCCTTAAACGATCGCTTTTTTGAGGCAATTAAAAACAAGGAGGGCTCTAAAAAGTTCTAAAATATTGCGTTAACCACCGAAAATAAACACAAATTATTTTCTTTAAAAAAATTAATCAATTGGGTTTTATTTCTACTAAATAAATACAGTGAGGCTATTCTAATATTACAGCAAATAATACACATTTTTGTGACTGTTAACAAAACTAGTTGAGAAAATTACTACAACTACTACTACTAGTAACCATGTTCTACCTTGCTACTCAATACAAATTTTCTAATTAGACCTCAAAGAAGTACCAAAAATAGTTAATTGTAAAATAAACTATGTGTGAGGCTATCCAAATGGTACGGACTGTATATATATATATAATGTACGTACGTATAAAGCATCAATAATTAATTTTATCACTTACATATTTTTATACATCTTCTCTCCATTTGGCCCAACTTGTTGATTTTGCAAACGAGTCTTAACCAAATCCAATGGAAACACGCATGATACGCCAATGATACCGGCAATACCACCATTAATGATTTTGGGCAAAAGTCTGAAATGAAACAAAAATTCCTTTAATCTGTTTGTCTACTAGATATCGCGAGAAATCTCACCAATTTGTCTAGTATCACACAAGGTGAAATATTTCGAAAATGTATCGAATTAATCTAAAATTTAAATTCATTGTCAACGCATTGAAAAAATTAGATAAGACAAGTGAGCGTTTGTTAAAAGACGATAGTAAATTAAATAGGGGCACGCGACATGTTTCGTTAGTGAAATTCTTATCAAAAGCGAAAGATGGCAATATGCCAAAATGTTAAAATCCCCAAATAAAAATAAACAATTTAAAATGAATGCAAGCGATGGTTGCTGATTCATTTGATGTTAAAAGTTTATTAACTCTTTGGTTGCGACTTTTAATAATGAGACATCCTTCGATACTTTTAATTATTTTAATTTAACAAAATGTAGCAACAAAATATAATGTGCCATAATACTTACGCAAATTGTTGCTGCTGTGTTGAAGAAGACATTCTGAAAAAAAAATGATAAATAGATTTTATTAGTTTTTTAGGTTGGCAGTTTATTTCAGTATAATCTATTTGGCACTGTTTTGTTCTTTAAAATCTCCCGGTGCAATATTTCTTGTATTTCTCTACAGCAAACATTTTGAAGGCAATAATATTTTTAAGTGCGAAGTTCGTGGGCCGTGGCTTTTGTACAGGGTGGCTCATGGAGCGGAATAATAAAAAGAAAAGGCATTTCCATTTTTGAACGTTTTTATTAAGTCGCTTTCGTCAGCCTCTGTTCGGTAAAATTTTTTTCACATTTTAAACATGCTGAATGACAACACGTTAGTTTAAACTTAAAATTTTCTTAACTCGTCGCTTTCTATCTGTTTGTTTGCTCGCTATAAATTTTCTTATCGATTTTATACTAACTTACCGATGAAAAAGAGAAATATAATATATCCACACTAGACGAAAAACAAAAAAAGTTTCACGTCTCTAGCTCATTGAGAAGTTATTTTAAAATCGATACCAAAATTTGTACCGAGCAGATAAACAAATTTGAAATTTGCCAAATTTTTCTTACGTAATCTCCTCATCAAGATGAATTATATCCTCTTTTTATGATTCTTTTTATTTCAAAAATTATACAGGGTGTCCCGTAAGTCAAAGTCAAGCAGGTAACGGGTGATAGAGTGATATTGTACCTGTTCTGGAAAAAATAAAAACAAAAATCTATTTCGCTTGGTTAAGTAATAATAGCAATATTTAGAAAAATAGTGAAAATCGATACCCTAGACCACATTTTTAGGTACTGTGGTCACAAATTTCCGAATTTTGACGTGTTTATTTTTTTAAGTAATCCTAAATAACCATGCTATTGATTTCAATCACAAATTTAAAAATAAATATTGTAAGTTTCGTAAGAAAAAAAAAGTTTGACTGAGTCATGTTTCAAAAAAAATTTATAAGCGAACTTTGACACTTCATATTTAAAAAAAAAATTACTACACTACCTTGGCAAGTTTTTTTAAAAAATTGGCGCGTTTCATCAAGATTTCAAAATGGTACAACACTTGCTACTTATTCATTCGAAAAAATATTTTTCATTTTTTATTTGCAAAAAACACCTCAGTTCACTTCAATCACTTTTACAAGAATAATACTTTTTTGTACTCAAAAATCGGTTTTACCAAGGTATACGTAACATAAACAGAGGCACTAGAATGAGACACTGTTTGCCGTAAATAAGAGTGAGACAGATCTACATTACATATAATTGGTACGCTACGATCTACAATCGGTACGGTACGTTCCTTGTTTTACTCGCAACTTCTCACAATCGTGCGCTTTTGTGATACCCTGGACTCGATTATTGTTTTAAAAAATTGTGTCAGTTATTATCTAGTAATAGGAACTAAAAACTTCCATATTTTTCGCCAACATTGTTCTGCAGATATCGACTCTGGGAGCGTTTAGTCACGAGCTAGCAAACTTTGTACACGTGGCACATGGTACGGGTGGAAGTAGTTCTGTTTTAAAATTCGATGAGCAATGCTTTTCGGTTTTCCAGTGGATCGAAAGGTACCCAAATGTGGGGCGTCACCCATGACCACCGGGTGTTCATCTATGCACACCTATCATACTCGCAAGGACGATTGCCTATAGTACTCGTATGGCGGCGCTGCAGAAGGGAGACCCCAAGGAAATAACAAAGACGTAGTTTTAAATTAAATTGAATTGAATGTGATCCCAGCGCTTGATCAGTGCGATTGAAAGATCCACTGGAATACCGAAAAGCATTGCTCATCGAATTTTAAATCAAAACAACTACCACCCGTGACCCGTACCATATGCAACGTGTATACGAAGTTTGCTCCCTCTTAACTATACGTTCCCAGTGTTGATATTTGCTGAACAATGTTGGCAAAAATTTGTGAAGTTTTTAGTACCTATTACTAGATAATAACTAACATAATATCCACAACATTATTCGAGTCCAGGGTAACAAAAGCGCACGATTGTGAGATGTTGCGACAAAAAAAATAGATAAAAATAGCTTAACATCTGAATTTTCAGATTTCTGAATTTATGTCGTTGAACGCAAAAAAAATCTGAAATTTCAGTCGAAAGTCATTGTGTCAAATTCCTGCATTTACCTAAAGGATTTACATTGAAGCGAAATAAAATAGAACTTTAATTACATTTGTAAATTAAGCATTGAGAGTGAGTAGTTGTGAGGATGAAAATATATGTAACTAAATCAGCAACAGGTTTCATTACCTTCATTAAAAGTCCTTTTATTGATGTGTATGACTAAAACATAGAAAAACTTTCCAAACATCAATTAAAAAAATTGTTGATTTAAAAATTCACTAAACAATAAACAAAAAGTTCGTTCATTTAAATAAGTATTAAATTTTCATGACAAAAACTAAAAAAATCAACCACCAACAAGACGAAAATTATAAAGTTCAGCTTTTATGAGTGCTTTTGGCACTTCCCCCACCGCAAACAACTTTCATCTGAATTTTCAGATGAGAATTTCTTGTCTGAAAATTCAGATGAAACGTAACTAAACTATTAAATTTTCATGACAAAAACTAAAAAAATCAACCACCAACAAGACGAAAATTATAAAGTTCAGCTTTTATGTGTGCTTTTGGCACTTCCCCCACCGCAAACAACTTTCATCTGAATTTTCAGATGAGAATTTCTTGTCTGAAAATTCAGATGAAACGTAACTAAACGTAAGTCACTAAAAGTCATCTAACTTTTTATGACAGCTGGCCAATCAGAAGCTCCAAAAATTCAGAAATCTGAAAATTCAGATGTAAAACGTAATCGATTGAACGCACCCAGTGTCTGATTCTAGTGCCTCTGTTTATGTCACGTACACCTTGCTAAAATGGATTTTTTAGTACAAAAAAAGCATTATTCTGGTAAAGGTGGTTGAAGTGAACTGAGTTGTTTTTTGCAAATAAAAAATGAAAAATATTTTTTACGAATGAATAAGTAGCAAGTGTTGTACCATTTTGAAATCTTGATGAAACGCGCCAATTTTTTAAAAAACTTGCCAAGGTAGTGTAGTAATTTTTTTTTTAAATATGATGTGTCAAAGTTCGCTTATAAATTTTTTTTGAAACATGACTCAGTCAAACTTTTTTTTTCTTACGAAACTTACAATATTTATTTTTAAATTTGTGATTGAAATCAATAGCATGGTTATTTAGGATTACTTAAAAAGATAAACACGTCAAAATTCGGAAATTTGTGACCACAGTACCTAAAAATGTGGTCTAGGGTATCGATTTTCACTATTTTTCTAAATATTGCTATTATTACTTAACCAAGCGAGATAGATTTTTTTCTTTTTTTTTTCCAGAACAGGTACAACCTACCCTATCACCCGTTACCTGCTTGACTTTGAGTTACGGGACACCCTGTATACCTAGGTAACATTTTTCTTTTATCGCTTTCTTACAATTTTACAATTTTCTCAGGGTATAAATCGTTATGTGTAAAATCGTTTGCAAAATTTCTAATCTCCTTTCGTGTTGTATTTACACAATTATACATAGGTATAATAAAACGGATATTTTTGTAGAATCTTAATCCAAACCAACTAACTTGCGTGACCGGATTCAGTATTATGTAGATCCTAACACTGAAAATATACATAATTGCTTCAGAATTATAATAATATACATTTTTTTGAAACCTACCCGGGAAGACTATAGGTTCTATATACCTATTAAAATATACAAATTTTGACCCTTTCTATTAAGTTTAATGGGAGAAATTTGTAATTTATTATAAATAATGAAGTCGATATAGCGTCAAAAATTGAAATGGGGATACAATTTAATCATGGTCTTTATTTATGGGATATTTTTTTGGAATCATCTGTTATGTTGTTGTTGAAATTCCATCAGCCGGCAGCGTTATGGCACGGTCGATACTGCTGCTTAGTGAACTCCATAATAATTTTTTGTTTAATTTAAGCAAGACTGCTTTTAGACGACAGCGATTTTTAATGAAAATTAACATCTCTCCACACTCTACTCTGCAAATTTTCAACCTCAGCTATTTTGTTTACCCCGGCCACCACATATGTATGTACGTCCCCCGCCTACGAGCTTAAAAATCGCAAGGAATCAATTCCGGTTATAACTTGTTTGTTATTATATTTTATGAATATTTATTCTCTCAACTATTTTGGGACACCAACATTTTTTTGCACAAATTGAAATGTGATCTTTTAATGTTCTAGTGTTAATTCATTCATATTAACTCGACTCTCATTTTTTGTTCATCATTTAACATTTGAACCAATTTAACTTGTTTTATGTTTACGATTTGCAAGTGGGAAATAAAATTTGCTTTAAGACAAAAAAGGAGGTGCCGTAAATTGTTTCGTTATGCAATTAATTTGAAGAAATTCATATTTATCAAACATTCAGCACAAAACTTAGAAATGCAATTTATTCCTATTAAAGCAAAATATGCAACAGATGAATGACATTAAAAATGCGTAAAGAAGGTAGGTATTGAGTTAAATAATTAATTTATAGTTAATTGTTGTTACTAGCAATAAAGGTCAATATACTCTTTTCAAAATAGCTGGTTTTTGTTTGGTCGGTATATCTTTTTAAATTGTTGTAAATTACGTCTAAGTCCCTTAATCGTTACATAACATTGCATAGCATGGATTATTTTTTGTACCGAAAACAAAGAGATATATACCTAATTATGTATACATTTTTATCGTTTGAACAGTTGTCGTCGTCGTAGTTACTTCGTTAGTCCACTAGAGTATCGAAAAAGTTTTGTTCATCCAGTCTTGTCTCTGCTAATCACCAACCCACCCTGTACTTGATGCTTCATGGGTGTTCGTGAATCTTGATGGGTGATTACGTATAGAATTGATACTCTAATTTTTTTACTGCTGATTTTAATGAACAAGACAATATTGAGGGTACATCAATAAGTAAAACCTACTTACATGCAAATTTCTTCACTAGTATTTTAACTTTTTTTACAAAGCGAAAAAGTATTTTCGTCTTGGAATGTGCTGTGTTTTAATTGTGAATTAAAGTTTATTACAATGGAGGGAGATCACTTAACTTATGACTAGAAAAACTGTTGGAATTTAATAAAATCCAACATGCCACCGGACAATTAGACAATTTGTATTATAATTTGTAGTATAATTTCTAGTTTCGAATTCCGCTAGTAACTCTACTAGATAATCAAAACGTACGAAATCCAACTGAAATTTTGATAAAATTCATCTTTTTCGTTTGCAAAAAATGAGATGGAACATGTGGATCTTGTTGAAGTGACAGTTCGCGGCCAGCTGACCGGTAGTAGAATGAGGATTTGTAGATTTATTCAATGATGCCAAAACTAATTTTTTTTTTTAGCAAGTGTTGAGCTAAGTACAGACGATTGGGTTTTATTGGTAATTTATAGCTAGTGCAGCAATCAGGACTCAGGTACCAATAAAACGCTCCGACTGTGTTCAAAAAAGCTTTAGCCACTTTTGGTTGTGTTCACAAAATATTTCTGCTTCCATGTCTCCATTAAACTACAAATATCATAGAACACATCCATTTTATGAGCGAAAAACAACATTAAGGGCCAGTTGTACAAATATTTAAACCGTGGTTCAGCAATTTGTATCCACCGATTTCGGCGGATTAATTGAGTTTCAACAGTGGGTTACTGTTCAAGTGTGTGATAATAACAAATTACATACTTGAACCAGCGTTGAACGTTAGTTAATCCGCCGAAATCGGTGAGTAAAAATCTTGAACCGAGGCTGAACATCTATCTTATTTGCCGCTATTGCACGACGATTTTCCTAAAAGGATTTAAGGCTCTCCCAAACCAACGCGAAATCGTAGCGAATCATTCACAATAACACAAAATATGACAAATACACAACGCTAAACAACAACAAAAATCTGTCGTCGACGAATGTTTCGCGTTGGTTTGGGAGAGCCTTTAAGGTTCCCCCACACCAACGCGAATTTTCGGTGGCGACGACGAAAACAACAATAACAACACGTGGTTGTCAATGAAAACAACACGTTGTTATCATTGTTTTCGTCGTCGCCACCGAAAATTCGCGTTGGTGTGGGGGATCCTTTAAGGTGGATACCTTGAGAGGATTTAAGGTGTATACCTTGAGAGGATTTAAGGTGTATAAATTGAGAGGATTTAAGGTGTATACCTTGAGAGGATTTAAGGTGTATACCTTAAGAGGATTTAAGGTGTATACCTACATTTGTGTATACCTTAAATCCTCTTAGGAAAATCGTTTAAATTTTTTATTTCTTGAATAAAGAGAAAGAAGAACAAATAAAAGAAATGCAGGCATGAATCTGTCCCGCTCTATTTTAATAATTATTTGCAGATGAGGATACATGAAAATCCATCATTAGCTGCGCACTTAAGTTTAACGCCCATAGATTACAACTTAAATCCGGGTGTATTTACATAGAATTTGTAAACTTTACATCCGGATTTATGTTTTAATCTGGATGTACAGAGTGAATAATATGGCGGTAAAAGAAAAATCTCACCGTAGAAATCCCAACAATTGTGATAACTCTTCGAAATTACCATACCAACAAAAAAAAATAATCGATTATTGGTATTACTTATTGCTGTCAGCCATCCCTGTATCAAACAGAAAATAAACAAAAAATATCAGCTGTGTATTTGTATTTGTACCTTGCCACCGGCACGACGTATAACTCCAAATCCAAACAAAAAATTTAAAAAAAAACCTTGTTTCCAATTTTTCCCTGTATCCTGTTAAGTGATTGCTGAAAATTATTTTATTATAGGTATTACTACCCCAGATAAAAAAGGTGAATAAAAAAGATTTAATTTCAAAACATGGTTTCCAAAAACTGCAACTTTGAAAGGCATACACACAATTTTCATCTCCAATTTCATTTATAGAAACAATTTTACGAATGTAAATTATTATATATATTTCCAATTTAATATTTAACTACTTTTTGTGGAAGAATATTATATTTTTTTTTATTTCTTTTGCATATTTTATTTCGGTACTTGTTTTCCCACATCTTTCGCTATCTATTTCTCACATAATTCCAAAAAAAAGTATAGTCTAGCTGAAAGAATGTCGGAAAATAATTCCAATTTTGATAGTAACGGAGTCCGTGAGTACAACACAGACTCTCAGGACATTCCAATGGCGTCACCAACCCAAAGTAGTCCTATGGGGGGAGCAGGCGCAGCACAAACAAACTCCAACTTCACTTCGAACAGCAATCACAATTCAACTTCACATAACTCAAATACAAATACAACAAAAGCCACCAACAATATCGAAAGTCAGCCGGTAAGTTTTTAGGATAAATCAATAATTTTATTACAAGTCTGAAAAGCCATGTTTTCTGTAGATTCTTTCAAAACCTCGTCTTTTAGAATTAGTTCGAGAGGTGGACGCCACTGCACAACTCGATGAAGATGTTGAAGAACTTCTTCTACAAATCGCCGATGACTTTGTTGAGGATGCAATTAAATCTACATGTGCTTATGCGAAACACCGAAAAGTGTCAAAAGTAGAGGTAAGAGATGTACAGTTGCACTTGGAACGCAAATGGAATATGTGGATTCCTGGCTTTGGGACAGACGAAGTTAGACCTTATAAGAGAGCTTCAGTGACCGAAGCACACAAACAGCGATTGGCATTGATTAGAAAAACAATTAAGAAATACTAAAATGACTCATGACTTTATTATCCAAAAAAAATAAAGTCCCAGTAAAAAATCTAATTGTCGGTTCTTTAAATAAAATAATAGCTCTATTTTCTTTTGGAATTGAGCACAACAGTCAAATTATTTGACTAAGGCTTAATTTACACTTGTCCCGATACGAGCCACGAAACGTCCTAGCTCCGGGAAAATCCCTCCTGTTCACTTGCCGCGCGGCCTTATTTCATCAGACAATATGAATTAATATGGAAAAATGAAAATAGGCCGCAGCATTGTGAAAACTTACTACAAAAATAATGGTTCTGTAGTGAGCATGTTTGGCGCCGCTAACGACGAAATGCGTAGAATATACGCCGATTGAGTTGAACATTAGGGTTTGGATGACCTATTTTTACACAACGATGAGGCCTATTTTTAACTCGGTAGTCAGTGGATTTGTTAACAAAAAAAATTGTGGCATAAGGGAAAGTGAAGTTCACATGTAATTGTCGAAAGACCATTGCATCCACAAAAAGTCAATGTATGGTGTGCGATTTGGTGTGTGGGTATAGCACGTAACTTTGATAATCGAGTTCATTGGTACAATCGAGAATAAGCAGTTCCTAATTTAATTCGGTCGACTATTATCGATTCGATTGAAGAGTATTACGAACTGCATATGCTCGATTGTATCGACTAAACTCGATTGTTTCAAGTTACATGCTGGCACCCCTGGTTGTGTCACCTTCTTCATTTTCAAAATAATATGTACTTTGAAAATAAAGAAGGTGTAACCGTCACTGTCAATTCTCATCGCTATGTTAACCAATTTTGTTTGGCCTAAAATGGAAAACATAGATGTGGAAGACATGTGGTTTCAACAAGACGGTGTTAAATCTCAACACTACCCGTGTTTGCTTTATTGGAAGATCTCTAGAAGATTTTCTGTCTGCATATAGGGTGAGTAGAAGACAAGATATAACAAGGCACTGTAAAGCGTACAGTGACACCGCCCATTACGTTAAATTGCAACGACTGAGGTAGCTTAGCTGGAACATGTAGAACGGATGGACACCAATGCTGATAAATCAAAAATAAGTTGAACTGAGGTATGGTATGGATTGACAATCTTTTTACAGGATTGCCAATTCGTTCGTTTTTTACTTATTTCTTGATGATTATACATTCGTGGAGGAATAACATTCTTCAACGTCACGATTAAATGCTTTAATGACATCGTATTCCTAGCAGAACCGCCAAATATGATTCAGTTCATGGTAAAAAGGCTGGGATAATATTGCAACCAATGGAATATCCATATAAACATAAAAACAAAAGTAATGGCATTCAGAAATAATACAAGTATAAATCCAAAATGGTTCGTGAGGTTCTTAAGATGCGTTTAAACAGTATCAATATATTGATCCCTCAATCTCAGAATAACTCTCAGTTTCCACATACAAGGAAAATTGAAATAATATCAAAAGGCTTCTAAGTTGCACAAAGCTAACTACAAACTCTTCGAGGTGACTGTCTAAACAGTAATGTGCTACGGAAGTTCAGATATGGGGCTTCGAAGATGAGGAAGTAAGTGATGAACATTTGTTACGCTGTCTGAAAATTTACTTCAAGTAAATTGAATAGATCTTTGGAAATTTAAAAATTTGTTTTTAGATATCTTAATAATCTTATAATCAGCCTTATTGTGAGTTTCACCCGAAAAATATTTCACCTTAAAATTTTTTGTTTCCCCGGAATTTTAAAAGCTATTCAGCCTTATTATAGGTTTTACCCGAAAAAAATTTCGCCTACTAAAAATAAGTGAACATTTAAGCAGCCCATAGACACTACACTTGTGTCTGCACCAGTGCACTGACACCGGTGTGGCATTTCGCCACGCACGCCACACCGATCGAGACACCGAACCCAAAAATCAAAAACTTTTGTAAAAAGTGTCTGACACCGAAATCGGTGTGCGCACCAGCCTACTCACAGCACACATTTCCGTATCTATGGGCTGCTTTAGGCTGTCAATAACATTACATTCCGCCCGAAATGAATGTTCACAATAAAGGGAATTTTTTCAACACAAAATTTCGGGTGAAATAGAAAATAGGCGAAAAGTGAAATATCAAATTTTCCGGGTGGAATGTTGTTCGGGCGAAACTCACAATAACGCTGAATATTGATGGTTTGATAGTTTAATTAAATGGTTTCGTTGGCTTTTATGTCCTTTCACTGTAGTCTGAAAAATTCAATCCGATATTTGTTTTTTTTTTTAACTCAGTTGGATTTTTTCATTTCAAGCAAATAAAGCCAACAAACAGTTTTAAGTCATAATATATGTATTTTAATTTAAATTTTAGTGTGATTTTTTCTTTAAAAAAAAATTTATAATTATTTAATATTGATCAAATGGCTACTACAAATTTAAACAAAATCGTTCGTGGTAATATAAATTTCAAGGTACTGCTAATTTTGGTATTTCAAATCTTAATTTAGATACTGGTATTTAAAATTTTTTTTCATTTGTAGCCTTGGATTGCAGCAAAAAATACGACCGAAATTGTTAATAGCTATGTACAAAGGTTTTACAAACAAATACCGGATAACTTCAAAAATGGTATTTATTTTACATAATTATGTGTACAATTTTTTTATATAACAAATAACTGAATCATTATTTATTAAGATTTATTGAAACCTCGATTGGGTGCTTCGAAAACTGAAAATAGAGTTCCTTTACGAAAAGTTGTCCCAGAAAGATTTAATATACCCATCATATCGAATAAGCCAACATCAAAACTTCGTTCGAATGGCTATCGTTCACCAGCTATTACAACAAAAAATAGTTTTATCACAGCACCTAAGAAATTTTTAAAGACCCCCAATTTCAAAATCTACACAAACCGCAGATATGCTTCTAGTGTTTCCAGCTCGAAGTCAAGTTTTGTCCGAATTAAATCAAATAAAAACGAAGAATATCGACGAAATATGTACAAGCCGGTTCAGCGAACTCACACATTTAGAGGAACTGAAACCTTCTTTCCAAACACTTATTATTATAAGATTCCTCCAAAAGCAGTTGATGTTTCGAATGCAATTTGTAATGATCTGATGTCCATTGATGATGTCTTAAAGAAGAAGATCTGTCCTATAAAACAAAAACTTCCTAGCTTGGAACCGCTTGAGGCACCTAAACAGGATTTATGCGAGTTGTCTTTCAAAGGATGGAATCAGCCATCCACAGAACATTATAAAAAACTGACCACTGCCCCCGTTATTAAAAAGCCCGGGAAGAGCAACAATGGAAGCTTTATGTCAGGATTTTCATCTTTCCGCCTGATGCCTGTTAAACGAAAACCTTACACACGAAAAATATTTAATTCAGGAACAGCACCTAAGAAAGAAAATTCTAGACTTCGATCATTAGGTTCTAGTGATTATAAAGAATTTAATGTAATGCCACGTGGAACCCCAAATATGGAAACTGACAGACACCAATCGTTGGGTTTTGACACTCACGGGGGATTAAGTGCAAGATTCAATGGTTTAAGGAATGCTGGTCAACCTTCTAAAGAAAAATCGCAACAAAAATCTTGCAATCTAAAAGATGCATTGGATTTTGTATGTCTTACTCGAGCCGAGCGGAGTTTACGTAACAGGAATCAGAAGGGATTCCAAGGGAATCTTAGATTTTAAAGATATAATTATGTAAATTAGTTTAGTGGAAGTAAACAAAAGTCAGTTAAACGAAACAAACATGTAATACTTTTTATACTGGGGCTTAAATTTGTCAATAAATAATTATGAAAATGTTCACCATTTTTGAATTAGTATGAAAAGTCTTTGTTCTATATGGAAGACTAGAAGCATTTTATACAAAAAATCGTGGCAAGTTTGAATGTTAAATCTTTTGAATTGTTTATAAACAAAATCGATTTCACACCGAACTCTACACACAATTGACGCAATATATATTATGGATTTCTCAACTTCACTCGTGTTCCAGTTTACACCAGCGCTCTTTGCACTGGATGATCATTCCATCAAACTCTCCTTTAAAAAAACGGTATTTTATTCAGTTTAAATGAATAAAGAACTTTTTGTATGCCATCTGTTATTAGTTCTTCTTAAATATTTGAAATTTAACGATTTTGCGTTCTTTTACAAGGAACGAAAAACTGAAAGACGTCTCTAGTGAACCACAATTTAAACAATAATTTTGGTTTAACTTTAACAAACACCTGCATCATTATTTCAGAAAACTGCAATTCAGGTTTATTTTTATAATAGTTCGAAAAATTTAGGACTTAAAGTTTGTAAATACTTAAACTTTTTTCAAAGAAAAGTAATTTTTTCGTACTTCATTTTTCATACTTTCTCACTACATATTATTTTCCATAGATTGCAAATAAGCGTCTATTCAAAATTTTTGTTTAGTGATTTGACTCATTTTCTAACTCGAAAAACTATTTTACGAATTAGTTTATTTATAGAGTGAGCATTTGTTTGGACTTATAAAATTTAATAAAATAAAATGCACGATTGGATATAGCATGAACTTTCTCTTGTTGTTCGAGTGGCTGAGAATTTTAACCATATTATATTATACATTATACCTACATAAAATATAACTATAATTATATTTATAATTAATAATAAAAACGGAAAAAGAAATGAAAGTCGTTTTTAAAATTGCTAAATATAAATTAATGACATTAAAAAAATTATTTTTATATTTAAAACTTCTTTATCAATACAAAATTGGTATGCGTCGCTGCCCTGTCGTTTTTTTTTTGTTCAACAATTATTAGATTGGGAAAAAACACTAGCTGGAAAAATAGTTCTACCTTTGAAGCACCCTGTAGATGAGGTTTGAAAAACTCTGGTGAAAACTGCTGTACCGACTCTTCAACACCACCCGTCATATAATCAGCTGTCATAAAATTTCAGGAATAATTACCCCTCTCAAATACATTTCAACAAATCAACAAAAATACAAAGGAATCAAGGAATTCCTTAGCTAATCCTTAAGTCGTAGGGCTGCGCTATTTAATTGTGTATACATTATACACTTGTATAAGGTAAAGTGGATGCACTGATAAGACCGAGAAGCTCTAAGCAATCCCAAAACTCATTTGAAGCTCTCAAAATGCTTATTTGTTCCTAATTTCATGACATTAGCTTTTCTTCATTAACATCTTGGTTTTGAATAATTTTATTTTTTTATTATTTGGTGGAAGATCCTTATATACACATATATATACGTTTTATTTCTTTGCATATTTATTTCGGCATTGTTTCCTATTGTATTCCTCTTTTGCTATCTATAAGAACAAACCAAAATTGCAAACACCCCCACAAGTAGTTTAGCTGGAAAAAATGTCGGAAAATAATTACAATTTTAATAGTAACGGAGTTGATGGTGTCGACTACAACAGCATAGACTCCCAAGATATAACGATGTCTTCACCGACACAAAGTAATCCCATGGGAGTCCCCCAAACGAATTCCAACTATACACAAGCCCCAAACAGTGCTGGGCACATTTCGAATGCTTCAAAGACAGCCAGTCACATTGAGAGCCAACCGGTAAAGTGTTGCTTTAGACAACATTAACTAAAACTAAAGCTACTTGTTCACAGATTCTCTCTAAACCTCGTCTGCTTGAGTTGGTTCGAGAAGTTGATGCTACTGCACAGCTGGACGAAGATGTGGAAGAGTTGCTTCTACAAATCGCTGATGACTTCGTTGAAGATGCTGTTAAGTCTACGTGCGCCTATGCAAAGCATAGAAAAGCGTCTAAGGTCGAGGTTCGGGATGTTCAATTGCATTTGGAACGCAAATGGAACATGTGGATTCCTGGGTTCGGCACCGATGAACTGAGACCCTACAAGAGAGCTGCAGTGACTGAGGCACATAAGCAGCGATTAGCATTGATAAGGAAGACTATTAAAAAATACTAGAACTTTTATACGACACACTTTTATATAGAAAATAATTGAAAATAGATAAAATTTTATAAATCTTGTCTTTTTTCGATTTTCATCAGTTCCACCTCAAAGAGAAGAACAGCGTTTGGTGGAATTACATGGCCAGAGCCATGTTTGCCATATCCTAACTCGGGTGGTATAACGAGACGTCTTTTTTCACCCTCACACATACCCATCAGGCCTTGTTCCCAACCCTTGATGACTTGATTGGTTCCCAAGGTGAATGTAAACGGAGATCCCCGGGGTAAACTACTGTCGAATACGGTGCCATCCTCCAACGAACCCTTTTTGGAAATCCGTAATTTTAGAATTTTGTTTTATTTTTTAAAACTGAATGCATACCTTATAATGAACATGAATAAAATCGCCCTTCTTGGTACGGGTAGTGCAATCATCTATTCGCTTTTTTATACCAATTTTTACTTTGGGTTGTTCATTGCATATAGCTGGATAAATTGCAATTATAAAAAACAAAAACTGTGGCAACAATTTCATATTATTTTTGTTACGTTTAATTATGTATTTTCAATTTAAATTATATATAAAACTTTGTTTTTCGGCATTCGCGCATTGAATAAATGAATGCGAAATGATATGGGTGACCTGACCACCCTTTTGTTTTTAAAGAGAATGAATATTTAACAGCGTTCGGACTTTACTCCAATTGGATCAGATTTCTCCGCTTTATAAACATGCTACATAATATTAGGTATGTTTGGTATCTTTTCCCAGTAAAATATAAAAACCTGTGAAAACGGCAAGGTAGGGATAATTCTACCAAACATTGAACTAATTTAGTAAATAAAACGTCAAAATCCAACCAATTGCATCACCAAACAAATTCTCAAAAACTGGTTTTAATAATTTCGGTTTAAAACTACACATTCTTAAAATTAAGCCTAGTATGTACCCAGATCGCTATAAATTTTAGTTTCTATACAAAATATAGACAAGTTATATTTTTGTTAAGAATTTTAGACGAGTAGTACGTCACTTTTTGATATACCTATTATGAACTTTGGAGAATATATCACAGAAAACAGCATTGAGTTTTCTTCCGGATTTAAGTACTTCAACCGGACTCCGAAAACCGAAAAATTGGATAATCGACCAATTTAAACCAATATTTTGAAAATTTCTATGAAATTGTAGGTAGGTATTTAATTATTTTATTTAAATTAATTTACATTTGGATTTAAATTTTAATATGGATTTGTCGAGTGATCTAATATGGCGGAATAACAACAATCAAAACAATAAACTAAGAGGGGAATTTATTTTATATTTGTATTCTTCAGACACATTCTTTATTTTAATTCCCTTCTGTGTGCGAATAATTTATTTAACAAAATAGTTTTTCATTTTATAAATACAAATATCTCCAACAAAATATTTTGAATTGATATCCGAATGCTATAGCAACGCGTGGAATGACATTCAAATATTTTTTGACATAGCAAAAATATTCTCCAATTCACGAGAAATAGAACGGACTACAGCTCCAGCTGTAAAGTGTCAAAAGTTCAGTCTTGTCTCTTGTCCACATAATTTGTTTTAATTTTAATGTTAATATCACTTTTGTTTTGTTTTAATTTAATTGGAAAATAGTTTTGAGATACAAATTACCATTAAACAAATTTAACAAACATGAATAGCATGGGATGGGCTTTAATTTTCAAAAAAGGCTGCTGGTGTACCCGAGAATCTATAATTATAAACGGCACCAAATACACTATTAAAGAACGAATAGCGCAGGGGTATTCGAAATAAGATATAACTATCCAACCAATA
This sequence comes from Epistrophe grossulariae, assembly GCA_929447395.1. Lineage (NCBI taxonomy): Eukaryota > Metazoa > Arthropoda > Insecta > Diptera > Syrphidae > Epistrophe > Epistrophe grossulariae. The sequence continues at coordinate 32,275,826 of OV839567.1, read as the reverse complement.
TTGAAATGATCAAGTATTTCTTTTTTAGTGGCTTCAGTAACATTGACCTGGGTGAGAACACCCTAACTAGGAAGTCTTATGCAATAAAACGAATAACATGTCATAGCATCGAAGATCAAAATATTGCCTTGCGAGAAATCGAGCACTGCCGTCAAGTCGACTCGGAGAATGTGATTAAAATTATTGACTATCAATTAAAGGGTTCAGCAGATATTGTCATAAATACAACGAGCCAGCTCAACATAGTTTTACCATACTATAAACATGGTTCTTTAGGAGACCATCTGACTATGCGTTCGAAGCGTGAAGACCACATGCCAGAAGCACAGATTTTGCAGATCTTCTTAGGCATTTGCGATGGAGTGAAAGCTCTGCATGAGGCTAAGCCACACCCATTGGCACACAGAGACTTAAAGACAGCCAATATTTGCTTGTCGGACTCATTTGAACCGATTATTGTGGACTTGGGATCGGTAACTGAAGCCCGTTTGCAAGTGTGTGGCCAATCGGAAGCACAGCGTCTACAGGAAGAAGCTGAGGAACGAAGTTCGATTGTTTACAGGGCACCCGAATTGTTTTCTGTCAAAAGCTATTGCACTATAGACGAGAGGACTGATATTTGGGTAAAATGATGATGTTATTTATGCGACCAATTATTTTTCAAATATTGTTAAATTTTTTATGTCGGACTTGGCGTGAGAGTTCTGCATTATTGTTTCAAGATCGAATAAATCGAATGGCAGCCCGTCACTTTGCCTAAAACCGGGGAAAAAAAACATGTAGACGATGTTAAAGATCTGGCAAACAATACTCCATGTTCCATTCATCGGGCATAATTTTCATACTATAATATTTTGCAGATGAATTGGGGCACACTCCTAACTAAGTAATCTCCTATTGCCTTGAACAGATTCTGCGTCAGCTCCAGGTGCTTTGTTGCACTGGAGCATTGGATGGTTAATTCTACTTGAAAACTATGATGGGTTCGTCATCATAGTAACGGATTCTGCATAAAGTGTTTCCTTTGGTATTAGTGTCCATTGTCGCAACTATCATGTTTCTTTCGCCACTATTTTGGCTTTTATTGGTTTATATTGTACCTATTCCTTTTCAAGAAGACTACTACTTACATGTTATGTAATTCAAATTTTCTAATTAAATATTTTTGCATAAATATTTTCATTTTCCAAAAGGTGACTCATAAATAGATAAATAAAATTTTTACTTACATGTAGAGTCTCGGATGTGTCCTCTATGCCATGTGCTTTTTCCATTGTCCATTCGATCCTATTTATGAGAAGGGTGATAGTGTAGCCCTAGCCGTCCTCAGTGGCAACATAAACATTCCAGAAAATTCCATTTATTCCCAAGTATGTGAACTCTAGCACTTTTTTATCGACTTTTTCTTACATTTTTCTTTTATTATAGGACATGCACGAATTAATTGAATACATGCTGCGTTTGGATCCAATGGAACGTCCATTCATTTACAGTGTCATAGAAAAGACGCACGATCTGATAGCAAAGCTGGAGGGCAGAGTCTAGAAGACAATGATATGCCCGTTCCAAGTGCAACTTAACTCCAATAAGCATTTTTGTTTTATTTTATATCGTATTTAAATTAAAAATCAATTTCTTAACTAATGATCATCTTTTGTAAGACCAGGACAATTGCTGTCCAGATCATCGAAGTCTTTGTAATGCACACCACACCAATGGCAGTAATTGTAAGATGTACGCATGTAGCTGGTAAGCATCTCAAGTTTTTCAGCAGAGGAGAACTCGAAAGGGTCTTCTTCCTCTTCCTCGTTCTCTTTAACAAGGTCATCTTCTTCAGCTGGTGGTGTGCGATCTGGCCAGAACCACTTCAGATGGGGTTCGTTGACATTTATCTTTTGGTCAAGATCTTCGCAGGATTTTTGACATTTTCTACAGAATTTCCATAAGCAAATTAATTGTAAATAAAAAAGCTTGAAATTCTTACCTTAAAGCAGTCGCGACGAATCGTTCCTGTGCTTTTTCTGTCATACGTTGTCGATATTCTTCAGGTGTTACTTCGGGTTCGTTCTTTTGGCGCTGCAAGTGTTTTGCACGGATTTCTCTTCTCTTGCTTTCAATTTCTTTCAAAGCAGCTTCTCTACCCAATCCACTGCGATCTAATTTCACGTTGATCCCAATCGGTTCTTTAATGCCAGACGAAGAACATTTTCCGAGTGAATCACCTGGCTTGTAACCCATTTTGGCCAATAATTTAAAGCCCTTGTTCTCGCTTTCAATTGGACACTGTAGACCCTCTTGCAGACGGTCACTGCTTTGGGAAGTTTTTGGCTTTTTATTAAAATCTGCTTTTTTAGCTTCAATTTTAACCTGTCGCTTTTTACCGCGGTCTTGGATGAGACTCGGACGTACTTCGGTTAATCTGGTAACACAAATTATTAAATGAATATATTCTTGAAAAGATTCTTATGTATTTACCCATTAAGAAATGCATCGGACATGTAGTCTTCTTCATCTGAAGACATTTTGAATGAGAATTTTTATTCCAAACCTTATTAAAAACTTAAAAAATTCAAGGATCAATTAAATCCAATCCATACTAATTCGCAATTCGTATTTATTTGAAAACTCAAGACTTGTTGACAAATAAAAATTATTAGGGATGTTCATGAAAATTGGCCAGTTTATATTACTGAGATATCTCAAAGCAAAATTTGTACTGAAGATAATTTCACAATTTGTTGTCAAAACCCATAGAAAAAAACTCAGTTTTTGGGAAATTTGTTGAAAACAGGCATATTTAAATGACTAATTTGGTGTGTTCAGAAAATGAGATCTCAGGGCCAGCTGTACAAATAATTAAACTGTGGTTCAGCAATTTTTATTCACCGATTTCGGTGGATTAATTGAGTTTCAAAAACAGTGGTTTACTGTTCAAGTGTGCTATAATAACCAATTACATACTTGAACCAGCGTTGAACGTTAGTTAATCCGCCGAAACCGGTGAGTTAAAATATTGAATCGAGGCTGAACCGCTATTGTACAACTTGCCATCAGAGATTTTTCTCACTACAAAAGTGAACAAGCGAATCCAAGATTTTTTTCCTCAGCGTTTTGACAGGAAAATTGAGAAATTTTGCTGAGGAATTCCGTTCTGGTAACTGATGTCGAATTCCTTTCAAAAAAAGAATCGAATTTTTTTTCCAAAAGTATCGAATTTTTTCTGTCAAAATGAATCTTGCTAGTGTAGAAAGATTCGTTTTGACAGAAAAAATTCGATTCTTTTTTTGAAAGGAATTCGACATGAGATTGCTGAGGTCTCCGAGATCTCATTTTCCTGAACATGTCTATTGAAAGATCGGTCAAAATGTGAGCAAATGAAACCAAAATTTTTGATCTCAGCATTTGACAGGTTGGATGAAATATACATATTTTATTTTTAATTTTTTCAAGCCTATTTTAAAGTAGATTTGTTCAATGAAAAAAGTACGGCAAGTTTCTAGTTACGAATTGAAGTGAATGAAACATTTATTGAACGTATCAAAAAGTTCACGAATTTGACAGAATATTACAGCGATGTCAGTGGACAGAATATATGTATATTAGGAAATATTAAACAAACTGTTGGAATGCGTTTATAAATAAAAGAGACAATGGGTAGAGAGAAAAGATTAACTTGTCAATTTTACGTTGTACAGTGAAGACTTGCTTTGCAGTTCACTTCATTTTTATTGTTGTTTGGAAAAATGTTTGATTTTTACCTTATGTGAAATAACAAGTAATCCATTGCCACCTGATGATGTTCATAGACATGAACGAAACGTCGTGACAAACATATCTATTTATTTGTTTCACTTGGCCTAAAGCCCATTTCATAACACAACTGAAAAGATAGACCTACACTGCGAATAACTGCGGATCCAGTATTGCGGATTTCACAATCGACATGATTTTTTCTGTGATGGTTTCCAAAGACTGCTTTTAGACGATTGCGATTTTTAAGGGGAGTTTTTCTTTTCGTCTTCTTTTGCTGCTTTTAAACACTAGCAGCCCAATTTATAAACGCATTATAGCGAGTGCATAAACCTATACACTTCTTATAATGCCTCTAAACACGAAAATTGTATTTATAAAACTTTGCAACGTTGAATAGTGGCATAGGTGCGTTTTATTGGTAAATTTATAGCTAGCACAGTAAAATTTCCCTCGGTGAACAATATTAGGTGAACGCGTTTGAGGGTTGAATAGTGTCTGTATAGGGATATTTTAGTATCGAAATGTCACTTTGACTCACACACAACAATATAATACATAGATATTAGGGTAGCGCTTATTTTGGCAATGTTTGAATTTCTTTTTTATCCTCCCCTAAAAATGATTATTATGTAGCTGTACAATGTACATACAAACACGTAGTGCATCTTTTTTTGGGAGCGGCTAGCTTAGTAACACCGGAAAATAATTATACGGATTGAATCCCAGCCTTTTTTCACCTTAAAGCTAGGACCGCACTCAGCAGAACTGCACTTCAGCGGAACTGAACTTCACGACTTATTTGTAGGAAATTTTATGAGCTATATCGCACTAAGCGACAACTGCACTTCACGGCGCGACACTATGCGACAAAGTTGGTAATCTCACCAACTGTGTCGCGACGTGAAGTTTCGTTCAGTTTCGTGCGAAAGTGCGCAACAGAATTGTTTTTTTTTTATGAACAGCTGAGATTAGTTTGTCAGTTTTGGAAGTAAAATGTATAATTGCAAAAGTGCAAAGTTTTTTTTTTTTACGAATGTGGTTAAGGTATAGCAATTTTACACTTTTGCATTTTTGCAATTATACAAGACCAGTTGCATCGGATCGGGAATACCCCTACTGCGATTTGTAATGGTTGCACTTTTTGTTATATGAAAAGGAAACATATCTGCACACTCTTCACTCTGCTTATGTCTCAAAAAACACTAAAAGGCAAATAGAAGAAAGGACGATAACTCTGAAATTTTGTCAACCTCAGCAATTTTGTCTACCCCGGCCACCGCATACGTCCCCCGCCTAGTTTCTTAAAAATCGCAAGGGGTGATTGCATCGTTTAAAAGCATTCAAACTAATCAACGACGTAATCGTAACGTTAACGCGTATTTATTTAATCCATGTAGATATTTGAGTATGGCAGCTCTATAAAAGTACATGTGCTCACGTTGATGTTGAAACGTCAAAGTTGAAAACCGACAAAAAGGAACAAATTGCATATTCCGATTTTATTTTTTTAATTTTTCCCTAAAATACGCATTTTTAATTAATTAAAAATGGCAGTGGTAAGTAAATCTTATTAATAGCCCGTATTTAAATAATTTTTTAATTTTTTTATAAATAAAATAGAAAAAGGTGAAAATAAGCTCTGTGAAGCGATCGGCCCATCTCAAGTCCAAAAAGAAGACTTTGAGCAAGTCTCAGCAGCAAAGGGCAGACTCTAAAGGAAATGCCAATAAGAAGCAGAATATCTTCAATGCACCACCCAAACCAACCAAAAGGGATTTCTTATTGAAACGTAAAAACAAGCATTACAATGAACCTCAGCCAGAAGAAGACGAGGATGACGACCAAATTGTTGGCAACGTCATGGACATGCTTGATGGAGATGATTTAGAATACTTGGAGGCGGCTGGATCCAACAAACAACGAAAACGAAAGCATGGCGATACAACTGTTGACGCTGAATCGGTTGGCATAGAATCTCGTTATTCGACACAAAATTTGAAAGAGAAATCCGACTTGAAGATTAAGATCAGCTTGCTCCCCATTAAGAGTCGTGATGGAGAGATTATAAGTCGCACAACTGAAGTAGATTACAAACCAAAACCGAAAATAGCTAAGAAAGACATGGTAGAGGAAGGAGCAGAAGATGAAGCAGAATCCGACTATGAAGATAGCGATGATGATGTTTTGTACGACGAGAACGTTAAACCAGCCTCTGAACAGAAACTGATTTCTACGACTGACTTACTTATACATCGCCAACAAGAAATTGAACGGCAAAAGTATCGAATTGGTATCATTTGTTCGGGTATTCTTGAGAAGCCCGAAGATAAGATGAAAAACTTCAATGTACTTTTTGATCTAATGGATGAAACCAACGAAAATGGAACACCAAACTTGTTGACAGTCCGTAAAGTGGCGATTCTATCGATAACTGAAATTTTTAAGGACATTCTTCCAGAATATCGTGTTGGTCAAATTGATACTAAAATGCAAACAGGTGAGAAGTAGTCTAGTAGTCTGCAAATTTTACTGGCAAGCAAAAAACAAAAAAAATGCATAAAGCTCCATATAAAAACTGATTTTCTCTTTAGGATTCCGAAAAAACTAAAACTCTTGTTATTATTATTTCCTTTTCTTATTTTTCAACTGTAGATATCGGTTTGCCAAAACCGACAAAGAGTCTTCAGTTTTGAAAATCATATAAATCATTGAAATAATTAACAGAATTTTCAACTTTGTTTGTTCCCTTGATGTCGTTTCTTTAATTATTGGTGAAGTTTTCTTCATATAAGCCTGAGTCGCATTTTGCATATATTATAACTTACTTCTGTTTAAATTCTACTGTCTGATATCTACTACGGAATAATCAGAGTAATATCACTGAACCTTGAGATCCACCTTAAAATAATAATAATTTTTGTTTCTATGTAACTCTTACTACCTACCTCAGTAACTAACACCAACATTTATATAATTTTTCTTACAGTGAGAAAGGCAACTCTGGAACGTGTAACATATGAAAATGCTCTTCTGCAGCAGTTTAAGAAATTTCTTCAAAAACTTGAAAGAATCACCGCCTCGGTGACAAAACGCGGAAGCGGTCGTGTTACACCGCAAACAGTTAAAATCGCTGAAGTTGGAGTGACATGTCTAAGCGAATTGCTTGTAGCACATCCTTATTTTAATTACGTTCAAAATATCGCACAGCTCTTGGTCTACATGCTCAATTCCAATTTTCCTCGCATGCGAGAGGAAGTCAACAAATGCTTCCGAACAATTTTCGCAACCGACAAAAAGCTAGATATGACTTTGTATATCATTCGACGTATAAATCATCTAATCAAGGCCAGATCAAATTTGGTGCATTTGGATATGATCACTTGTTTGTTGGCTCTTAAAATCAAAAATGTCAATCTCGATGCAGAGAAAGAGAATGAACTGAAACAGAAGAAACTAGAAGCTCATAGGCAAAGATTGTTGAATCTTTCGAAAAAGGAACGTAAACGTCGTAAGAAGCTTACAGAGCTCAACAAAGAACTGGAAGAAACACGGGCCGAGGAAAATAAACAATCTAAACACCACAAAATAACTGAGGTTGTAAAAATGGTTTTCACCATTTACTTTAGGATATTAAAAAATGATCCGAACTGCAAAGCATTGGGTGCGTGTTTGGAAGGACTTGCAGAGTAAGTACAATTTAAATTCCAACAAAATTCATTGATTCAGTAATTTGTATTAAGATTTGCACATGTCATCAATTTGGAATACTTTTCTGATCTGATAGACGTCTTAAATAATATACTTGAAACAACAGAACTTGGCTATAGAGAGCAACTGCATTGCATTCGAACGATTTTTGTGATTTTGACCGGCCAAGGAGAAGTGCTTAACATTGATCCGATACGGTTCTATGGACATTTCTATAGAAATCTGTTAGCAGTGCATGCAGGAAAGAACCATGATGATTTCCAGATAATTCTTAGAACTCTTGATGATGTTTTAGTTAAGCGGCGTAAAAATATCACTCAGCAGAGGCTTTTGGCTTTTGTTAAGCGTCTGGCAACAATAAGTATGCATTTGATGCACAACGGAACACTGGCTTCATTGGGAACTGTAAAGACCATAATGCAATTAACTTCAATGCTGGACATAATTCTGGATACAGATACAAGTATAGGATCAGGTCGTTTCGATCCAGAATTGGAAGATCCAGAGTATTGTAATGCATCATGTACAGCGTTGTATGAGCTGACATCGCTAGCTCGACATTATCATCCTATAGTTAGAAGGGTTGCTTTGCATATAGCTAACGGAGTACCGGCTTCCGGGGATGGAAGTCTTCCAGCGGAAATTGGAAAATTGTAAGTTATAAAATTCATCACCTTAGAAAATATCATTAAAGTGTGTTTTTCTTTTCAAAAGGACTCCTGACGAATTCTTTGAAAAGTATGACAGTTCACAAATGTCCTTCAATCCAACAATTGCAGTTCCCAGAAAATTGGAACCAAAAATCAAAAAAGGAATATACAATTTCGTTGATGTTTCTTTTAAAAGCTATTACCAGACGATAATGAACGAAAAAAAGGTTGTGAATAGTACGCAAAGTTTTGATTTCTTTTCCAATTATAAAATAGGTCCTGATAGTTTAATGGAAATGGATGATGATTAGAGCAAAATAAAAATGGAAATAATAGCATCTTAACTAACTAAAATTCTTTTTATGTTTGGGTATCGATGATCTATATATTTAGCAGCAAATACACATTAGATGTATTTTATTTTCTCCCAGATCCAATCCAATTCAGATCATGAAAATAAAACAACCCAGGATCTCAGTGACACAAAGTTATATACCAACTCTTTTTTCCCTTTGTTTTTCTTATTTGTATACACCGTTGTCTTTTTTCTTTACACTACTGATGACATACATAAACAAATTAAGGGTGTGTATTCAAAATGAATTTGGAAATCCAAATTCAAAACAAAGTTGGATCTTGTGTTGTTTTTGTAATACATGTATTTTCGTTAGCAAATCCAATCTGGTTCGGATCTGGGGGGAAATAAAGAGTGTAATAGTGTTTCCATTGACATTAAATTTGAAAGCTGACAGATGTATTGTGTTAAGTATATTTTTCCATTCCACCTAGACTTTCGCTAGAACAACGCAATATTCGATATGATACAAAATTGGATTTTCAGACTGCTTTATATTAGTGCCAGCTCAGGCGCTCATATGCCCCAAATAATTTTTAAATACTAATTCAAAATTAAATTATCTTTTGATGAACTTTTCTTGGCCCGAATGTTACGCAATTTAATTGGGTAAAAATCATGTGGCGATTAAAAAAGCTTAATAAAATGCAAAACTGGGTCTCACGTATTTCCTGTCATATTAAAGTTGCTTAGAATTAAAAATCTATACAATATAAGACTGATTCACAAAAATTAAAATGTCTTTGATTTTTAATGCCAAATTTTCATTTAAAAATACGTTTGATCATTACCTAACAGTAACCGGTTCTAAAGTTATAAAATAAAGAAGGCTGTTTTTCCCTTCTTCTATGTCCCATTCGATTTATATGGAAAAAAGAAAATAGCAATGAGCGACCCCTATGTTTTAATCTAAGGGCTGAAATTTTTACCAGGCTCATTATTTCAATAATCTCACTAAAAAGCAGTAGCATTAAAAATCGAAGACATTTTAATTTTTTTGAATCAGTCTAATACATATGTACTGTACACACATAAAGATCTTTCTATGAATTAATAATAATTGAATATAATAATAAAACAATTTGGAAATTTAAAAAAGTCGTTTGAACGGTTTTATTTAAAATTTGGATTTTTCTAGCAAATATGTATCAGGCATTTAATAATGTGTATACAATTTAAACTTTATTAAAAAAAAAACTACCTTCCCGTCTTCGCCATAAACTGTTCTCTATTTGAACCCAGTGCCAGTGGTCAAAAAAACTTCTGTTGCTTATCTTTCGTCTCCTCCATGACTATTAACTTATGAACAATTATTTTAGCGTTACGTACATATTTCCACTGTATCTTAGGCTGTTTTGGTCTTTTTGATGAAAATACTTAAAAAATGTGAATAATTTAAAGAAGAATTTATTAAACATAAAATCAATTTAAACAAAATTTTACACAGTACAAGGAAGGTAAAAAATAATAGTAGTTATTGGTTATTTGTAGCTGAAGGATTGATATCGAATTTCAACCATGATTTGAGTTTTTCTCTGGGTGTTGATTTTCGTTTGTGCTTCGACTGGTTTGATCAGTAGATCCATCATTGATATTATGATTTTGTTCAGTATCTAGAATAAAAAGTTCTTTTTGTTTTTCATTTGCAGTTTGATTACATTCCAAATGTGAACTGTTTTCGTTTTCAACTTGAGATCCATCATTAATATTATAATTTTGTTCAGTATCTAGAACAATAGTTTTTTGTTTTTCATTTGTGGTTTGATTACATTCCAAATGTGAAATGTTTTTGTCTTCAACCCCAGATCCATCATTGATATTATGAACTTGTTCAATATCTAGAACAATAGATTCTTTTTGTTGTTCATTTGAAGGTTTATTATATTCCGAATGTGATATGTTTTTATTCATAAAAAGTGATATGTTTTTGTTTTCAACCCCTTCATCTAATTGTGATTCGTTAACATTCAATATATCCAATTTATTGATCCGAATTTTCGCATCGTAGCATTTATTTAAGTGATAAGTTTGTGTTTGTGAATCAATTTTCTTGTGACTACTGTCGTTTAGTGATTGCGCTAGATTATCTCCGTTGTAAAATAATTCAGCGAATCCTTTTTCTTCTACATTCACAGGCTGAAATATCAAAGCACCGAAACTACTTTTAAAATCTGTCGTGTTCTATATATATGACAAAAAAATAGATCAATTAACAAGCTCAGAGTTATTAAAAGATCTGTAGAGTACAAGTAAGAGTTAAGTTTAAGAATGAATACCTCAAAAATCACAAAAAAATAGATCAATTAACAAGCTCAGAGTTATTAAAAGATCTTTAGATAAGTAAAAGTAAGAGTTAAGTTTAAAAATGAATACCTCCAAATTTGTAGTCAAATGACTAGCAGATTTTAAACAAAAATTGTTCTTATAATCAAAAGTAATGGTACCTACCATAAAATTGTTTACAAATCTTATTTTTCTCGAAAACGACTTCTAGGATTTTGATCAATTTTTTTTGTGAGGTAATATAAGAATGCTCTACCCTTGATCTAACTTACTGTGCAAGGTTATTGCAAATAAACAAATGAAATGAAAATAAACAGGAACAAATTTTGTCTTTATTAACACTAACAGTCAGAACAGTTTTTTTTTTTGATTTTCAAAATTTTGAAAGTTCGATATTTCAAAAACTGGGATGATGATTTTTTTCGAAACAGAATTTTTAAAAATAACGAAAATGAAGAAAATAGAAAACAAAACTTATTCTGGTTTAGGTGGAGCGATTGAATAAAATTCAATTTATAAGTTTAAATGACCTCAACTCCAAAAATGCGTTTCGCCCAGGTCATTTGAATTTACAAATTGAATTAGAATTTTTAACTCCATATATACATACTAAAAATTGGCGTAGTGCTTTAATGACTTGTCTCTTAAATTTATATGTTTTAAAGAAATCGAATAGTGTACATTCCGTTGGTTGGTGTGAATAAATTTTATGTTATTTTTAATAATTTTTTAAGTTTAAACTATAAGTTACATGCATGCATTTATGTGACACGTTGCTATTTTGTTCATTTTATGTGCTTACATAATACATATTGTTCATTTTTATACATACATACTTCCTTAATACTACTTTAAAATAAAATATGTTTTCGCACATGGTATAAAATAAAATCCCCATGACTAAATTGTTTCTTTTAAAATCAGATGAAAAGCTTTATACTCTGACTTAAAAATCAAAATGTGAACATACATAATAGCTGTGTTTTATTTTCCCCAAGATCCGAACCAGATTGGATTTGCTTACAAAAATACATGTATTACAAAAACAACACAAGATCCAACTTTGTTTTGAATTTGGATTTCCAAATCCATTTGAACACACACCCTTAATTTGTAAATGTCGTCAGTAGTGTAAAGAAAAAAGACAAAGGGTGTATACGAATAAAAAAAACAAAGGAAAAAAAGAGTTGGGTATATAACGCATGTCACAGAGATCCTGGGTTGTTTTATTTTCCTGATCTGATCTGGATTGGATCTGGGGGAAAATAAAACGCAGCTAATAATAAGTACGCTCATTTTGTTTTTAATGCATAGCATATGATCTATTCGAACATGTACCAAACTTGAACAAACTGCATTTTGAATATAAATTTTGCAGTTTGCATTGAAGAACATTTTGCAAATGCATTTTTGAAAATGGGTGTATTTTGCATTTATTAAATTTTGAAATACGAAATTTTAGAATTTTGGCAAATGCAGAATTGTTACCCTTTACTTTGAAACCCTGTGAATTTGTGTGAATTTCTACACAAAATCCTGTTGAAGTTCGGTAGAATAAAACTTTATGTATAAAGAAAAGGTGATGAAATTTCTTCGATACCAACCTCATCATCTTCCGAGTCATTTCCAAAACTGGAACTACAACCCAATTGTAGTTCCATTTCACCAGTTTCGATTAATTGATAATTATCAATATTGGGTGGTACTCGAACTTTAGGCAAATCAACCTTTCGACCTTTCCGAGAAAGGGTTTTACTTGTACGGAAACGTTTAATCGAACTTTTCGGATCATTTTCCGGAATTGAGTCTTCACTTGATACAACTCGTTTTCGGTTATTGGGATTCAGAGAACTTTCTTTTTCTTTCCGATTCTATAAGCAAAGAAATAATAAATCAATACACTCTTTATTATCATTTTGTGTAGAAAAACGCACTGCTTTTTTAAATATATTTGTATTTATATGCTTTGGCGAGATTGGTTTTGGTGGAAATAGTTCTACGTTTTCATCCGTTCTAGTTATATAGTAATATGTTCCTTTCTTCTCAATGATACCCAATTTGTATAAATTTTGTAGCGATTGCCTTACTACACTCTGAAGATTAGGTACTGGCACATTATTTTTCATGGATAATTCGACCAAATCACAAATATTTGAGAGATTCGGGTTTTCTAAGCCTTGATAATTTAGTTTATAAATAGCTTTGATGACATTACGATTAACTTTTTTTGGTACACCAAATTTATCCATTGGGAATTTATTTATAAAATGCAAAATTCGTTAATTTAGGAAAAAATTGTAGCTTTATTGATAAATATTTGAATCTTTTTTAAGGAAAGTTTCAAAATTAAATATCTGACAACAAAAAGTATATTTTATATACATATGTGTATGCTGTTCCTTAAGTTAATAAGCAACAAGTGGGTAAAATAATAACGCATTTTAACTTTTCAAAAAATATCGAATGATTTTCTAGAGTTGTGGGTCGTCGTCGAACAGAAATCACTGATAGCTTAACTCTATGAAACTTACAGTTTAAAATGTACCTACAATTGTTAGAAATCAACATTTGTAATTATAAATAAATTGATTAAACAACTTCTTAAATTGTTTTGACACCAATGCGATATAAACCATCTGATTATTTGAACAAATATGAATTTATTATAAAAAAATTTAAAAATCGTTGGTATTGCTTTTTTTTTTAATATTTTGTAAACATTTTTAAGAATTAAAAGTTATTTTTAAAGAAAATCATCAAATTACTTTTCAAAGTATTTCCATTAAATAATTTTTAGTTTTATTTTGTTTTGATAATGATGATATGCAATATTATTTCCACTTAATGGAAGTTCTTGTATAAAATTGTTTATTTTAATCGGTCAAAGAGATAAAGAGATACATATAGTTGAAAATAAAAAAAATGGATCTGTGTGAGGTACTGTTAATAATTGTTCAATTCAAAATTTGTTTGACAGCATTAATATTTAGTTATATACACACAAAATGTAATCAAAATCGTAGAAGTTGTTTTCGAGGAAAATAAGATTTTCTTTAACGATTTTTAAACATAATTGTATGGAAGGTAACGTTATTTTTGGCTATACAAAAATATTTTTTTTTAGAACACATAGATAATGTTAAAAAAAACTTATCGGTACCAATCTTAATAAAAATAGAGCATAGTCTTTATCCACGAACTGAAATGATTTTGAATTTAAAATTTTAACTTTATTTTTAAAAATACAAAAATATTTTTTTTTAAAATTGCGGTAGACAATGCTATTTTAACTTTTACTCCATAAAAAAATTTGGTCAAAATCAACTGAACCGTTTTAAAGAAATGCGAAAATAAAAGAAGTAATAATCAATTTTATGCAATTTTTTTAAACCAAACGGTAGTATATACCTATTTATTAAAATCTTCTATCTTATATAAATAAAAATGAAAATGTTCGATTGTTTCTAATCGGTAATCTCCGAAAGTTCTTCACCGATTGCTTTGAAATTTTGACACAACATTGCTATCGTACCTACGTTTTTTTGTGTTTATGTTTTTTTTTGTAAACAGGACCTCGTTTCAGGAGGTCCTGAGATTGCTAAGATGTTAGCAATCTCAGTTACATAAATAGGATTCCTCAGAAAAATTTTTCGGTTTTTCTGTGAAAAATTTTAAAACAAATTTCGAATGCAAACTATTATAAGGTGAAATTCGGTAAAAAAATGGAAATTGATTTTAAAAATTTATTTTGTTGAATCTGTAGCGGCAACGTGGTTGTCATTGAAAACAACAGGTTGGTATTGTTGTTTTCGTCGTCGCCACGACAAATTCGCGTTGGTGTGAGGGAACCTTAATAGTTCCAACAGTTTTTTATGGGGTGAAGTAAAAACAAAATCCTTTTTAAAGGTTGTATTAAGGGAATCACTCAACTAATTAACTAAATAAAAAAATCAGTGAAATCATTTTTGAAATAAATAATATTTTCCAGAAAGCAAACACAAATGTGACATGATACCGTTATTTTCGGTCCTAAAACAAATAAAAAATGGTGGGTTGTCCACTCTCTATCTTTTAAGCAATATCTCATCGCACCGGCTACATACATAAAATATAAAATTCAGCAGCAATGAAAAATGGCGTCCAAACAAAAAAGAATAAATTGTCATGATTTTTTGGGGCCCAACCTATTATACAATTATAATATCTTACCAGATTTCCACTATTAAAAAAAACCAAAATGAAAAAAAAAATACTACAGGGGAAATTCGAATTTTTGTTGCAGCTCTTCTAAAACGGGTAGCTGCCATAAAACGATTTCGGTTATTTCAAATTTTCTCGAAAATGGCTTTTGATTAAACTCCGTAAGTTTAGGGAATAATTAAAGTAATTGAACGAAAACTGCCTTTCAGGTTTTTGCATTATGCATTACGGAAATATAGTGTTATGAAGTTTTTTAAGAAAATTGCCATATATTTCCATTCCGTTCCATTCTGAATTCAATGGTCTAAACTGAGAATGGTGATAGACCAGGTTCTGACCTCTCAGATTTTAGGAACTTACCTATTCCGAATTTAAGTTCAATCAAAAATCGTATGACTTAATACTGGTTTTCAACTTTCAAAATTGTCCATGATATTGAAATTGCATAAAAGGTATAAAACTTACCAATGCTAACCTTCGATCAAAAGTTATAATATTTTGAGCTCAATCAGACAGGGTTCTAAAACAAATAAAAATAAATCCTATTTTAAATAATAGCTATTTTATTAATTTGTATTTCTTATTTTTACTGTTTGCCCAAATTTTTTCTTACTTTAGTTACGAAAATTGTTCAAAATTATCTCCTCCTACACTTCTGCAAGATCGACAAAGTCTTAAAACCTGTCTTTTCAAGACTAGTCTAGTCACCAGTTTCAGTTTGGACTATTGATTATGGGACACCCTGTATATGTAAAAAGCTACGAGTACCATTATAATCATCGTAATCGGAAACTTGTTACACATCCCGAAAAAATTTATCACAGAATCCATCGTAGTGGGAAATCGCATACAAATAGTCATTACGAACGGATTCGATGATAGGTTTTTTCGGGATTCGGAAAATTTTCCGATTACGATGGAATTCATGATAGGGCCGAATATGTTTAAATAAAAAAAAAACAACTTTTTATAAAAAAAATTATTTAATTTTATTTTTATAAACTTTTGCGGAAATTTAAATATTTATAACAAAATTAAAATATTATAACAAATTTAAATTTGTAATCAATATACATAGATACATTAATCTTATTTTAAAATTATTATTTAGGTATGTATATATTTTATATAAAATGTGGTGGGTCTTGTGCGCTAGTCCAAACTAAGGTGATCAATCATAGTTTTCAATGTTCTAAGGTCGTCTTGGTGGCAAGTATTCTCGGTTAGTAGTTGTTGGAGAAACCTGTGGAGATGGGAACGTCGAATCTTGGATCGGCGAAAATCCGGTGCGAATTGTTGTTCCGAAGCCTGATGCTGTTGCGGGTGGTCCTGTGGGAAAGGTTCCAGCAGTGGGCGCATTAGCTGCACTTGAAAATCGACCTGTTCCAGTGGCTCCGCTGGGAAATGCAGTTGTTCCAACTGGATTTACTCCACTTGTAACACCACCAAATGAGGCATTCGGTACAGTTGGTCTAACATTTCCAGAAAATACACCGCCTCCTGCAGTGGGAGGGGTTCTTCCGCTGCCCTGGAAGCCACTTTGTGCTCTATTAGAACTAGCTAATCCGCCACCAGAATATGTTCCCCCAGTAGCTGGACGGGCCTCAGTTGGTTGTAAATAATCATAAATGAATGCATTATTGGCATAGAGACCAGGAGCTGAAGCACAATCAAACATATTCCACCAAACACAAACTAATGTCTCTTGACTGAAAATAGTTCCATTCGGACAAAGAAACGAATAAGTACGATTAAGAGCACAGATGTGAAAAACTTGACATTGAGCTTCAACATCGGAATAGTAACCAGGATATTGCTGTTGATTGCAGTCAAATGATGTTGGTGGAACTTGCGCATAAACGGGATAGTTAACACCAGGCTCACCAGGTATTGCTGAGTAATCACCTTCAAATTGATCGCCACCTGAATATTGTTGCTGAGATCCAAGTCCAGTTGATCCGCTGCCATAAATGCCGCTAGAACGTGGTGGAATTGTAGGACGCTTGCCTATTCCACTGGTATTTGGAAAGCCAGTTGTAGTGATATCAGAAGTTGGACGGTTACTTCCAAATGCGGTGCCCGTTGAGCCAAATCCTGGTGCAGTCCTTTGCGGTGCCGGAAAACCAAATGACGAAGCAGTTGGTCCTACGGTTCCACCATAACTAGGACTAGGTGAAAAACCAGCACCTGTTGCAGCTGTTGGGAACCCAACAACTGGTCGTACTGAACTTCCACTCGATGTACTTGGTATTGCTGGAGCGCTATTGCCAAGAGGAACTTCCGGTCTTGGATAGTTGTATCCAGTTTGAGCCTGTTGAACAAAAAATTTAAATTGAAAATAAAAAATAAAAGATAAATAAAGTAAAGTAAAGTAAAGAAGAAGCTAAACAAAAATGAAAATATATTTTTGTCCTTTTTTTTTGAAGAAAAGACAGTAGGTATGAATTCCGCGGGGTCGTTTTGACTTCTCAGAATTTTATCTCGCTCACACTTCAATAGAATATGGAATTTTGTCTTTCCAAATTTACAAACATTGCAAAATGTTGCCATTTAAACCAAATGGTTTCTTCAAGCATTTGTCGAAAAGGATTAAACGTAGGTATTAGTGTATTTCAAGTAGGCACACTCCTTAATAAAATCAGGAAGCCAAAAACACTCCTTAAACATCATTTCAAAGATTCAACGCCTTTGGAGTTTTGGAGGTGCAAAAAGAATGAAAAACGAGTGCTAAGAGTAAAATAATAAAAAAGGCAATAGTATCTACTTGACAAAAATTTAAAATTTTCTTCGAATATTTAATTTTTGGTGCAAAAACTTATTTATAAATGAATGAAAAAAAAATTTCCAATTACACATGAATTTTAATAAGGTACATGACGTTTAAACGAAAATTCTTACGGAAATCTTACTCTTTAATTTTCAATATAAATTTTTATCGACTCGCAACAATAGACTAGTTCCTTTACTTTGAAACTCTGTGCATTTCTGTGAATTTCTACACCAAAGTCTGTCAAAGTTCTTAATAAAAAAAATTAAATGACGTAGAAGTTCACACAAATGCACAGAGTTTTAAAGTAAAGGAACACATACCTAATAGTTGCTTCACAAATTTTCCTTTGGTTTTTGAACTTTAACTCACGAACCGATTATTTCGCAAAAGTTCACTCGTAGTTTCTTATACATATTGCTTATTATTAGGTAGCAATAAATCGTTTTGCTTAATTTTATTTTGCTAACTGTTAATTATCAGTTTATCACTATGTTTGAAATTGATTAAGGTAACTAAAAAATAGGTAACTAAAAAGTCGAAAAGCTGAATAATACTATGCAAAATAATAAAAGGCGAAATATCAATAAGCAAAGTAATATAACGCAAAATAATAATAAGCAGTTTAATATAATGAGAAATGCGAGACACAAATTTGCGATGGGAAATATGCGAAATGAAAATTTCCCGAAACATAGCAAAATAAAAATTGCCAAACAATTTAATTTGACAATAAATTTGCGAAATGATCATTTCGAAATGAAAAAAAACATCACCGAAAAAAGCGCTCAAATAAAAATTGTTCCACTTAAAAAAAATTGATATCGATTGGGCCTAGAAACCAAATTATTTTGTGGCGTCTTCAACAGCCTATAGGTCTTGTAGAATCCACAAGTCATTAGTTTAATACTTTTGAAATATATAAAAATTAAATTTAATTGTTATTCTACACTCTTGAAGCGATTATTATTATGTTAGAAAACGCGGACTAAAAGCAAATTAACAAATCAATTGGAATTAAACGAATCACAGTTTCCACACACACACATACACAAATTAACGGGCACATGCTGTAAGTTATACTTCTCACAAGATATCTTAGCCCTTTAATAATACGTTTATTAAAAAAAAATGAATTTTAAAAAATCAATTTTATTTTTAAAGTTTTATACTCACAATACATAGTTGACTTCCCAAGAGCAGCGCTGAAATATTTAAAATTAGATTAGATTGAGAGAATTAAATTAAAAGCTAAAAAAAATCTTAACCCCGTAATATGAAGACGTACATATAATGAAGAAAAAACAAGAAAACAAATTTATCAGTTTAAAAACCGTCTTAAGCAGCCAAATACAGCCACAATAGTTATTAGGCCAAGATCGTGATTCTTATCGAAGAAGTTATTTATCATCGGATTTCATTTTCAGCGTACTCTTTCATTCTTGACTTGATAATAAAAACAAAAGCATCTTAGAATACAAACCAAAAAAAAACCAAACCAAACCCACGATTCACTTTAAACAAAAAAAATAAAATTAAAATAAGATGCAACTTCCCGTATGAAGAAGGAGTTCATGCAATGTGCACTTGCAAACCTTGTATGAATACAATCATCTGCGTGTATGTAAGCATCATCATCAATAATTCTTTCAAGTTGGACCGGAAAACCGTAACTTATTGTTTTGAGGGTTAAATTAATCCTAGAATTGTAAACTTTATTCACTTACCTAATAAAACTGCAAGCTTTTTTCTATTATGTCCAATGTGTCCCATTTTTGTTTGTTTTATTTTCAAATTTGTCAGCTTACACAACTGTCAATTATGAATATTATTTGCAGTTCAATTCAGGCACTGATCCTTTAAGTATATGAATATATTTGAATTCGGGTCTGTCGATACGATATGCTGAAAGGTTTTCTCATGCAACTGAGCATATAAAGACTGACCAAGTACTCACCACCTTCACATGCTATTTATACTGAGAATATTTTTTTTTGAATTCTGCAAAAATTAAGTTTGAATACACAGAAGCTTTGATGATGTTTTACCTATTTATGCACATTGAATTTGCTGCGTATTGAATGTAAATGTAAATTGGAGAATGAAATTTACGAGATGCGATTTGTTATCTCTTCATTTCAAACCTAGCCATTCTCTTGAGAATTTCCATATATTCTATCTATACATTCCAGCCTTTTAAAGAGTGTATGGTAATATATTCAAGACCACGAGCTTTATAAGCAAAAGATGTACATATTTTGGTATTGAGTGAAGCTTTCATTAAATTTGATTCCTGGATTTATTTCATATAGTCATAAAAAAAAAACATGCGACGATGAAGATACAACAAGAAAAATTTTGTTTGTTCAAAACACATAAGAAATCCATCATAAAATGTTTTATTATAACCACTTGAAACAATAACTCTCCTAGAACTTTTAATTAAATTTTCTATTCTCATGGGTAGAAGCTTTATTTTGTCTTCTTGCGCTGGAGGTATATCAAACAAAAGAGCTGATGTCCAAACTCTTCTATTGGAATTGTTTAAAAATAAAATGTACTATTGGATTGTTAGACTCTCAGCTCTTGTGATTCAATGGCTGTGATGGATTTAAGGACTAAGTTTCGCGTTTGTAAAATTCAAAATTTTTAAATGCAAAAATCATCACCTAAATTTTCAAAGATCAATTATAGAGTAAAGATTTTGTCCGAAAATTAAATCTCCCATTACAAAACTTTGTGTTTCACAATGATCAAAATCATAAACTTAAGTGTCAATTAGCTATTCGTTTGTTATTCCAGTTTTCCAGACAAATTAATTTTGACAGGTGACACACATTCAAACAAAATTATTTACATATAAAAAGAGGCTGAGTGGGACCCACACTGGTAACTTTCCATTGGTGCCACTGATCTCTATAATACACTGGATAGTGAATAGCCTATAGTGTATACCAGTTTTTGTGAGGCAAGTTTTTTAAAGGGTACCGGCCACGACCTCATATCTCGCTCTATACAAACGAAGAAAGTGATTGAAGATATTTGCCGAAATTGAGCATTTATTTGATATCAGTTGATGTCAACAAACATTGCGGCTGTAAATATTGAAAAAAATATAAGAAAATGTAGGTCCAGTAGCGTCCATTCCGCTGGCGCCGCTGTTATACTGTTATATAAGGGTACCAGCCACGACTATATTTTTGCCTCAAAAATTTTGTATGAATACACTATCCAGTGTATATAGAGATCAGTGATTGGTGCCCTTGGAAACTAGAGACCCAACGTTATTTTGAAATAAGAAAATTCACAACTCTAGATCTTCAAAGACCTTATCAGGGCGTACAATATACAATCAAGTGAAGGCCAAAAATGGGCCGTTTGTTCTCGAAATATTCGAGACGAAATTTTTTTTTTGAAATTTTCTTATTAGTTTTGTTTTGCATTATTTTTGGTTTAAAACAAAACTGACAATTGAATGTTCTTGCAAATTTTATCAGCTGTTAACAACGTCATTGTGGTTAGTTGTAAATTAGCCTGAAATTAGTTTTCATTGAAATCAGTGATTGAATATATTTCAATTTATAATTTCAAGTGACCTGAACTCCAAAAATTGCGTTTCGCCCAGGTATGACAGTTTGGCTCATCAGTTAGATGCTGCTGTACCTTTATTAGGCATTTCTAAGTTGACATGTATATTATATATTTTATTCTTTTAAATCTAAGCCAATGTATAAGTATAGGCCCCCTATGTGCCATAAGTTCTTATTTTGTCAATGTATTCTATAGTTATAAGTTAAATCAAATTGTATATAAATGTTCAATAAAAAATCGTTAATAGTTAATCTTTCTTAGGGGCGAATTGTGGTCGATGTTCATCGACTCTTATAATATTTATATATTTTTATAAAATATATTTTTATAAAATTCACAAAAAATACAAAAATTGTCTGTAAAATAAAATCATCTCAAAATCGATAGAATTATTTGTTTTCGAGATATTTGAGTCGAAACAATTGAATATTTATACAAACTTTATCAGTTATTGACTACATCATGTTGTATATGGAATAAAATTAGGCCGGCTTAGAAATCAGTGTTTTTTCTCAAGATATTCAAGCCAAAAAACGTTTATCAACAATTGTTTGTATTTTTATTGTTTTTTTTTTTTGCTTTAAAAATAAACTGTCAATTGAATTTTTTTTTTAAATCATACCAGTGATCACATTTGGCATCTTGTATAGAATAAAAAATGATTTTCTACCAAGTTTTGCATGTTTTTTAATTAAATTTTTTTTTTTTAATTGTTTTCAATTTTTCAATATGTTATTTTGAGTAGAATAAAATTAAGCCGAAGTCATTCGCATTTCTTGATCTCGAGATATTCGAGGCGAATGACATTTTACAACGAAACGCCGAGAATTGTCAAAATTTTCGAGTAGACAAATCGGTCCAATTACAATAACTTCCAATGGGAAGTTAAAAATACTCAGAACTTTAATTGCTAATTAGATCTATTCAGATATTGCGAAACGTAAATGAGGTTGTTAACTGTCGAATAAGTTTCGAGTAGCTTTGTTGGAACTATGATCAGATACTGTGAAATAGACCCTAAATGAAATTAATTCAATAACTAAAAACAAAAGTTCATAGAGTAACTATGGGGACATTGAAAATGAATTGCATTTAAAGATAAAACAAAAACATAAATACAGTGACTACTCTAGTCCTAAAACATTTGTGAACATTAGGTGTGTTTTTTTGCAATAACGTGGAAAATTGGTTAAAAAACGACAAGTACGGATTAGCGACGCCTGCTCTGCTCACAGCTCCAGTATGAGTTTAGCCTTACGAATCGCCAGCCGTGTCGAACTTTCGACTTTATTTGTAGTTGAAAAATACATATTGAAATTTCGTTCAAAGTTACCAGGAATAACAATTCCACAGTACACATCTTAATGATAATGGGGCATATTTATAGTCACTGTTTAAGTTGTTTCTAAAAAAATACTCGGTTTATCCTATCTAATTTACATTGGATAAACTCTAGGCTAAGATAAACTGTGACTATGAATATGCGCCAATATATATGATTAGCGTTTCCTTTTGGTTTAGTTCTGCACATCTGTCAAAATCGAGGTAATATTGTGGATCCAGTGCCCCTTTACTCAATTTCAATGGAATTTCGCTACAATGCAGAACTAGTCTAAGTTCAAAATTTAAAAATGAGTTTTTTTTTTATTTCATAAGTAAACTTGTTGTGTTCCGCGCATTTTCTACATATTCTGAATATTCCTACGTGCAGTAATTCCTTCAGAATTTAAATAATAGTATATAATCATAATGTCGAAAGTCAGCATTTTAAGCACTAAGGTTCTTTTTGAAAAATTTTGAAAATGTGACTTAGTTCTGCATTGTAGCGACGAATTTAGAGGCGACTTAAATATTTAAGTAAAATGGACCATAATGGTATATACTCTATAATAAAACAAACCAAACATGGTATGACTTAAATATTTAAGTAGACCCTAAATAATGAATATTACATGGTACGGCCTCTTAAATATGAAATATGTGATGTATGTGATATTATTAATTATATATTATTGGTAAGGCCCAATATTTTGTTGTTGTTTTTAATGAAGCGTATTAAGTTCTGACTGTGACAACCTGCGCAAAATATTACCTTAGATTTGTGTACTGTGTTACATTTACATATCGACCGATATTTAACTGATAAAGGCGTACGTTCTCTAAAGAGAGAATTTTTGTCATTTCAGGTGAATGTTATTTAGGAAAATTGCAAACGGTTATGCCGAATAGTCACATTTGCCAATAAGTGCCTTAAAAATAAAAATATTTCCCAAGCAGACAAAAATGCATTTAAATAAAAGAGTATCCCACTGTCACCAACTTCAGCCTTGACAAGTTTACCGCTAAAACCAATTGTTTCGGAGATATTGGTTGATTCGTGTTTCAAAATGGCTGGCGTGTGAAGGAGTCATCCATCATAATTTCGTTTCATAAAACGGGTAGGTACTTACTTTTCTGCACTATTAAGTGAGCTATTTATATTTTTAAATATTCATTACTGAATAAATATTAATTAATTTTATTATAAAGCTTATATTACTAATAGGCATTTATTTCATAACACTTAAAGAAAAAACTTCTTTTCTTATGTTTTTTCTACAATAATTTCAATTTCTCTCTTCTGCTTAACATTACCATTCTCTTCAAGAAGTTTAATTTGTGTATCCAAAATTTGTGAAATTAATTCCATTCGTTGTATACGTTCTTTTGCATTTAATTTTATATTACTTTGTTTTTCTCTGCCGCTTTTGTTGTCTTTCTTTATTATATTCATTTGAAAATATTCTTTAAGCTCCATTATAAGAAAGTGCCAAAAAGTATAATTTTCCTTATTTTCGGAATTTGCAAAATCCTCTTCATTCTGTTTGGAAAAATGAAAGCAAACAACTGTAATGAACATATTCAAAAGAAATATCGTAACAACTATAACCAGCATTGCATATAAAATAAATCCTACAACACTGCCACCATAATTCATTTCTGATGGATTAGCCGTTGTGCCGAATCCAAATGATAATGACATCAATGTTGTGATGCTTTTCATAAACTCGACAAAGTTTGATGACTTAGTGCCATTTATTATGTATAATCCAAGTCCGACACCAGTTAAAAAAATTGCAACAAAAAATGTCGTCGATGCTAATTCCTTCTTTGCGTGATGTAAAGTGCTTGTCAAGACTCGAAAAACTCTCGCAAACTGAAGGATTTTCCACAATCGAAAAGTTATCAAAGCAACAAGAAAAGCTACTAGTACTGTACATGTTTCATCAATATTTGCAGCTTTGTTAAATGGAACGAATTCATTTTTCCGACTTGTTTCTAGCGTATGTAGAAGATGTTTAACATAAACTTCACGAATCCATACTGCAAGTACAATACAAATATTGAGACCAACGATTGTTATGTCAATGTAGTTCCAGAACACGGAGAGGAAGTCTTTTATTGAGACTGAATACCACATTTTCAAAATCACATCGGCCAAGACTTTTGTCAAAATGAAAAAATACACTACAAAAGTCAATAGAACATATGACGGAAGATTGTCAATATTAAATAGTAATTTTAATGATTCAATCCGATCTTGTACCACAAATGAATCGAAACCAGTTTGTTCGGCAATTATGGCAACTAAAGTAAAAACATTCGCATCAACATTGTACAGTGTAAACTCGATTACAATAACTGCAGTATGATTGTCAATCCATTTGTTTGATTGAAGAAATGTCAAAACTCTTTGACAATTACGTGGATTTCTTCCCAAAAGTGTAACATAACCTCCACCAGGCATATTATGTAATCTTCCGCTTTTGTCAACAGCTCCAGTTTCTTTTTTTTCTTGGTACATCCAAGGTTTAAAAATTCGCCAAAATTTATCTTTAAATGGGAGTGTTGAAGTTCTCAACCAACCAGGTCCATGAATTATATTATCAAAGCTTGACTTTTCCTTAAGATGCTTGTATCGCATTTGCCTCAGTCTTACAATGCCTAGGACTTTAGCTAATTGAAGATTTGTCCATCCGTTTTCAGCAAAGCTATTTCCATTATACGACCTTCCATCAATGAATCCATGAACAATAGTTTCATTTATGAAGTTATACAGATCATCCGAAGTCAAAATAGTACTTGTCCCTAAATTACTGAATTTAGGATTCCTCAATACATCTTTTATGGTACGGGTGTTGTAATAAATTAAGGGATCCCTTGTTCCAATAACGAGAATGTGTAAAACTATTAAATAGCATCCATACAGAAGCAAATCATTTAAAATGTCCTTGTATTTTAAAGTTAGATCTTGGTTGCGTTTGAAAAACGTCGGTCCTAATTCAAGTTGATATTTGAGTGCGTTGATTTTTCGTTTAAGATATTCTGTTCTGTGATGAAATCCATTGGAAATAGGATTTTTATCTGCGGTGAAGGGCAAACGAAGTCGAATGGCATTGTACGTCGCTTTGAAAAAGAACAAAATAATATCGCCAACGAAAATTTGGTAGATGAATACCAGAAGTAGCGTTGTCAGAAATGCCTTGAGTTTTTTTGTTTCGTAGCGTAGTCCAATGTAGTATATGCAGCAAGATAATAGAAATATGGATATAACCGATATTATGAGAGAAAATCGTAAGGATTTTCTAAGGTTATTTTGTGAGAATTTCATTATTGACACTTATATGAAGACTTAAATTATGATCTATGTAATTATAACTGAATTCGTAGAGTACAGATATAAGGTGTGTTCCTTTACTTTAAAACTCTGTGCATTTTTGTAAATTTCTACCTCATTTTATTTTTTTTATATGAACTTTGACAGTCTTTGGTGTAGAAATTCATAGAAATGCACAGAGTTTCAAAGTAAAGAAACTAGGCTATACTTATGCTGCACAGTGAGCAGAAATCATCGATTTTTTGATCGAAAATCGAAATTTTATTATAATTTTTTTTTATCAAAGCCTATTACGCTGCTGATGCGAAATGAAGAATCCCATGATAATTGTAGCAGATTATTTGGAGAAGTCTCCGATATGTACGGTGACCATATTTTAGAATTTCAAATAATGAACATGTGAAAAAGGCAACAAAATTCAATTCAATTTTATATTAGGCGTGTTTTTTTGCAAGCCCGGAGGGAATTTGTTGAAAAAAACGACAGCGGGGATTAGCGACGCCATGACAGTAAAAAACATAGAATTTTCATACAAACTATCGATAGCATGTATGTAATTCATGCCGGTAACACAGTTTTTCTGTGCGCTTAAGTTAAGCCCCGAGAATTCTCTGGGATTAGTTGTTGTTGCATTTAACATGTTAATTGTTTTTGATCGCCGTGGTTTTTTTCATTCAATTCCCCCCGGGCTTGCAAAAAAACACGGCTATTTTTCCATTTAATTAAAAAAATAAATACTTAATAATGAATGAACAGAAATCAGAAATTCAGTCTTTGTTTGCATAAAACTTTAATTTTAAAACAAAATAACTTTAAAACAAAAAAGACTTACAACCAAAAAGAAAATAAATCCATATTAATATAGTTCATTTTTACGGATTTTGATATTTTTCCAAAAAGGAAAAAATAGCCTGCAGGTGTTATTTCCATTTTTTTGGGAAATATGACCCATGGGCTTTATTTCCGTGGGTCTTATTGAACTGTACCTAGAAAAAACTCTTTCTGCAGGAGATTTGACAATATAAAATTGTACTAGATGTGTTGATCGTTCTTTCAAGCGGTTAGGATACGTTAGCATCTTTATTTTATATTTTATTTGCCATTGAATTTTACTTCAATATTTATGTTATTGTTTTTAGGAATTTGTACTAAATACAGAAAAAATAATGAATAACTTCTGAAATACTGAACATTTATGTGTTTTTGTTCAACAAATAATTCATAATGAACCTTGTCTTCAATTACTGAGTTGTTCATTATTATAATGAACGGATGGTCACCGTACCGAAAGGGTCTGATTAGTGTTTGTATTTGTTGTTTGTTTGTGTGATTTTTATTTCTAATTGGCGCACATTCAATTTCTATTTTTTTCGCCGCAGTTTCCGCAAGCATTTCTCTGTCGTGTGGAGACTACACAATAACTTTAAAACAAAAAAGACTTACAACCAAAAAGAAAATAAATCCATATTAATATAGTTCATTTTTACGGATTTTGATATTTTTCCAAAAAGGAAAAAATAGCCTGCAGGTGTTATTTCCATTTTTTTGGGAAATATGACCCATGGGCTTTATTTCCGTGGGTCTTATTGAACTGTACCTAGAAAAAACTCTTTCTGCAGGAGATTTGACAATATAAAATTGTACTAGATGTGTTGATCGTTCTTTCAAGCGGTTAGGATACGTTAGCATCTTTATTTTATATTTTATTTGCCATTGAATTTTACTTCAATATTTATGTTATTGTTTTTAGGAATTTGTACTAAATACAGAAAAAATAATGAATAACTTCTGAAATACTGAACATTTATGTGTTTTTGTTCAACAAATAATTCATAATGAACCTTGTCTTCAATTACTGAGTTGTTCATTATTATAATGAACGGATGGTCACCGTACCGAAAGGGTCTGATTAGTGTTTGTATTTGTTGTTTGTTTGTGTGATTTTTATTTCTAATTGGCGCACATTCAATTTCTATTTTTTTCGCCGCAGTTTCCGCAAGCATTTCTCTGTCGTGTGGAGACTACACAAAATCATCGGCGTATTAAGCTTTATACTTCATTTAAGCCTAGTACGCTGCTGATGCGAAACGAAAAGTCCCATTCAAAAGTGTCCGAAATGAAAAATTTCGTTCTGCTTTCTGTTTTGCAGTACGCTGTTCGTAGGAGATTATTTGGAGAAGCCTCCACTCGTTTTTAATTCTGATTTAATTGCCGTTAATTTTTGCGGAAAATGTCATTTGGATTTTATTTGGTGTATTTTTTTTGTTTCCTTTATTATTCATTCACTGTCTACGATTTTGCGTTTTATTTTGTTTTTGTGTTTCCAATTTTTAAATCACGGATATTTTTCGATATTTTTTCGTAGACATTTCGCTGTCTTGTTGGAGGTGCCTATAAGTCAATGTCTAATGCTTTTAGAAATGATTCCAGATCAGTGTTTAAAATGTAGCGTCACAGATTTAAAATGTAGTACAATGTCGATTTTTTGAAAATGACTTGTAATTCTTCAAATTAAAAAAAAACCATAAACATAGTTCCTGAGTTTCAATAACAAACATAAATAATTTAATAATGATAACAAAAATGTTATAAAGCAATTATTAAAAGATAACATAAACTTTTCAGTCAAAAGTTTTATCGAAAATTAATAGTTTAATAAAATAATAATACCTACCTTAGAAGTAAAATGGCTTAATATAATTATTGCAAATTTGTGTAGCTTCTTCTTTTTACATATTCGTATTTCTTTAATGTGTTGCATTTTGATTGAAAAAGTAAACATCAAACAAAACCTAAAAAAAATTTAATCGACAAAAAAAAAACAGAAAACCCATAAAAAAATGTACTAAAAGTTTTCCGAGCCAATTAAAAATGTTCAAGTTTTTCAAGTTTTTCAAGATCTTTTGGTTTTTTGATTTAAAACGTTTACACAAAAAGTGGTACTGGCGAATATAAGTGCCAAGCACACTGTGCGATATCGTTTTTAATTTCTGAAATTTTTAAATTCTAGTGTTTACGAATATTTTGCGATTGTACGTAGTGACTTTTTTTGGAAGAAAAATGTAGCAAAAACGATACATTTGTAGTAGGCGGGCAACGGGGTTCCAGGTTATGTTCTTAAAAAAAAGTTGTGTGGGAGGGGGTCTATTTTATTTCTTCCCTTTAATCGAAAAGACTTTTTAAAAGATTGAACTAAAATGGATACAAAATTATTTAAAAATAACGGCTTTGCCTGTTTGAGAAACCGTCCGCGGTGTTTGTGTATAACCGATTAACAATCCAAACAATAAACAACAATAAAAATTTAAAGACTTATTGAATATAAAAGAAATTCAGAAAGTGGTTTATTGTTCCAGAATTATAAATAGAATGAAAAAAATATCTATAATAAAATCTTTTCGAGTTAATATTTCTGAATGTTTCATAAAGCTCAGTGATTTCTTCTGTGTTAAGTAAATGTATCTCCAACACAGCCAACCAGTTCAAATACCACCACTAGATTTAAATTTAATTTTTAATTATTAAAAGCACTTTCATAAATATGTATTTAAAATCAATATAGGTTTGATAGATAGAGCTTATGTCAAAACGATAATTTTCAGTAATTTTTAAACTATCGAATTTGACAAACTCTGCAAGTTTTCAGTGATAAAGATTCTCTAGTCCCATTTGACTAAAGTTTATATTTTGTAACGAAATGGATGTAGCCGAAAGTGAAAATAAGTGATGTTTCTAAATAAATGAATTTATTCACTCTCATACGAAGTGACACCACACCCAACTTTGAGAAAAATCAATAAATGCACGACTGGCCACTGGGTCGTACGAACTTGCTCCTATGTATGCTCACACTTTGGTTTTAAAGTCTTAATATTTTAAAAACAAACAAAAAATGGTACGGTATCATTAGCCGATATCCGACTATTAAAAAAAAAATAATTCTGAATTTTGTTTTATTCAAATTATTTTTTTTTAAATTTGATATTAAATACTTTTTTAATTTTAAGAAGTTTTTGCGTTTAATAAAATCATTAAAATCGGTTCAACAGATAATGAGTCAAAAAACAAAAAAAAAATGGTTCTATGAGAGATACCGTTATAATGGATAAATAAAAAATTATTTCAATAATATGATCGACCTCAATTTCAAGCCATGAATGAAAGAATTCAAAGTTACAACTTTTTTTTTTGTTTAGTCAAAACAATATCAATATTTTTTCGTTTAATTGTTTTAATAATAATTAGGTGCGCTATTAGTTTAATGAATTTAATATTTGAAAAAGTTTTTCCTTTAAAAAAACATAAATAAAGATCGATTCAATATTTTTTATTTTTTATTTGATATTTATATTAATTGTTTTCAAATTGACTCAACATGCGAAGAATTAGAAAATTCCAATAAATTAGGGTCAAGTCCGATTGAAATAAATTTTACATCGTTGGAAAGGTATTCTAAAAAAATCATTTATTTTTCAGAAAATTTTGATTTTATTTTTTTTGTACCATTTTTGAGGAGTCAAAAACAGGCATTTTTTAAATCGATTTTAAGCAGTGTTTTCTTTTTTTTTTCTTTTTAAGGGACGCGACGGTTTAAAAATCTCAAAATCATACAGGTGATAGATATTATTGATCTACATTTTTTGTAAAAAATTTAGATTTTTGGAATTTTTTTCATCCGAGATATTGATACTATTTGTCAACACTCTATCAAGAATTGACCTTCGCCCAGATGTCAGTACGAACCAAAAGACAAGTTTAATACTTTTTAGGGCGGACATCACCCACCTTTGTCCCCTTTAACTACACGCATGTCTGTAATGAAATAAACAACAAATAAAAACATGAATAAAACTCAAGTTTATAACTTCTCCGGAAGTAATAAAATAATTAATGGTCGGGGCAATTAATTTTATGCAAACAAATAGCGGAGACTTCTCAAAATAATCTGCTACAATTATGAATTATTTATCTCGTCGAACAGCGTACTGCGAAAAGAAAAACAGAACGAAATTTTTCGTTTCTGATTTCGTTGTGTCATTTTTGTATGGGATTTTTCGTTTCGAAACAACAGCGTACTAGACTTTAATGTTTAAAACTTTGTTAACAAATTGACCGTAAAAGTTATATTTAATAAAATTCAGAGTCCAAAATTTTCTGATTCAAGAGGTTGTCTATTAGGAAAAAACTTGCAAAATTATTTTGTTATTGCATAGGTGTTTATTCAATAGGTCCAACATGCATGTTTCATATACCTACAATGTTTATAGTTAAGATACATAATAGACAAAATATATCCAACAAAAAACCTTTATATTGTATATGTGCTTCAAATTTCGCTTCCCAGGTTTGTTTGATAAAGTGTCTTACTTTAAACAATGAACTTCAAAATAAATTCACAATTTAAAAATTTCATATCGATGGTATTGAACTATTGACGTCTCGACCACGTCCGCTTTACTGGAGTAGAGTTAAATATAATATCTCCAGATATCTCCCACCATAGAAGTAATTTATGGTTATTTTTATTTCATTCAAATTTCAAGGATTGAAGTTTATATTTGTTAAGAGATCTACGACCTCAACTTTATATACCAGTGGGTGACATCTGTTGAATTGTAAACAACTTACTTTAAATAAAAAAAAAGTTCAAAGCTATTTGTTAGTTAATAGTATCATCTTTTTGATCTGTTCGTTACACGTAGAGAAGTGCCTTAACATAGAAGATTTTTGCATGTTGCTGAAGTTTATAATGCGTATAACCATAATTTTGTAAAGATGGTATCAAACCTTCTACCGTCTAGGGTATTCTTCGGCATTGTGTTAAGCAAAGCTTTAGAATAACAAAAATCATTCACCAATAAAGAAATAGATTCGAAACTACCTATAAAAAATATCTAAAGAAAGAGTCAAATTCCCTCATACAAAATTGTTTAAATTTAAATACATAATACACATATATAGTCCGTCAGAAGCGATTAAGTTTA
Source organism: Epistrophe grossulariae (assembly GCA_929447395.1). NCBI lineage: Eukaryota > Metazoa > Arthropoda > Insecta > Diptera > Syrphidae > Epistrophe > Epistrophe grossulariae. The sequence continues at coordinate 32,243,878 of OV839567.1, read as the reverse complement.
AGTTTATTTCTTTATATAACTTACACAGTAAGATAATAGATATCTTATAAATTCGATTTGATTCGTCTCAATAAATCTAGAAATTTAAGGTTCCAACGTATTTTCTTGGAAATGTAATTAGAAAAAGGCTAAATACCTAATTATAAATTTTATCCCATTGTTCTGGGATGGGTCCAGTCTAAAAAACACAAATACTTTCAAATTTAGAAGTTATTAAATGAAAAATACAAAGTATCTGACGTGAAATCCTTCGCCTGGCAAAAGTTTTTGAAATTTTGTGCTCAACGAAAATATTCTTGAAACTCTTGCCTTATAATTGAATGGTTGCAGAAAAAGTTAAGGCCTTCACTAGTCAACTGATAAGTCGAAGTGAAATTGCCTGGACGAAATGCTATGCAGTATTTATATGTTACTTCCTCGAACATTTTTGAAACTTATCACATTACATACATATATTCGCTTTACTTTATTTTTCCAGGCGTTAAGAAAAGAAAAGTTTAAATATTATTATGCATTTTTCATGAAAGATTTATTCATAGACTGAAGTAAGCGAGTTCACTTTTTATTATTATTAGTTGTTAATTCTTGTGAATTTATTTCAATTATTTAAAAGAAATGTTAATGAATGTTTTGCCAATGATCTAAAACGCAGTTTTATTGCAAACCATTTCGACATCAAGTCATTTGTAAAGTTTATTTGCAATCTTTGAGTCGTTTACGAGAAGATTTAAATAAAACTTATTTTTATCAAATCTTATTTGTATGAGAATGATAAAAAACTTTTTATTTATACAAATTCACAAAGCTAAAGATATCATGAGTGAGGTATAGGTTTGCATTAGTCGCGTGTTTTATTGAGTGGGCTAAAACAAGAATTCGAATTGCAGTTAAGGACCGTTCTCAGATACTAGTTTTATATTCATTGCAGTAATGCAGTCTCGATGCATGCATTGTGGTTTGCTGAAACCCTATACCAATATTTATTATAATTTAAAAAAAAATATCAGTAGTTGCAAGATATAGAAAAAACAACAAATGTATTTATTCAGATATTATCTGATTAAAATCAATAAGAATGTTTACCAAAATACAAGAATAATTATTAACCAGATTAATAAAACAAAAAATAGTAAATAAATAAATAACACAAAACAAAATATGTACATGAATATGTAAATAAATTATCCCAGTGGGAAATTTCTAAAAATTCAATGGTGAATAACTTGCTTTTTCCTTGAGGAAAGGGAGCAGCACCTTCTTACTTTGTGCGGAATACATCGAGGATTTTAACATGGGACATTTCTTTAGACGTTTAATTGAACTATCAAAGGGTTCTCATACAAATATCACAGCCTGTTAAGAAGAGATCGCTTTAGGTACTAATCAATTGAGCACCTGTTGGATTTTGTAGATCATAAGTCGAATAATACAGAGGTAAATTTATTGCATTATTTTTATTATTGCATAATTTTTAGTAATTTGTTTGGATACACAAAACAAAATTCTACTCAAAAAATCATTATATAGTATACAAAAATAAAAAAATCCTCTAATATGGTGAGAACTTAAAATTGAAATAAAAAAGAAAAATGTTTTTAATATCCAAAATCTATAATTAATTGTATGTCATTTGGGCCATGTGGCTAGCGCGTAACCTAGAGGTCAAATGCGTCGATTCTTGGCTTCCAAGATCTTAATTGACAATTTTAGTTTATCGGTGTAGACATTGGACTTAACATTTCCCTAAAGGTCCCAGAGAAAATAATCAAATGGCGTCAAATCACACGAACAATAGGAGGATCAGGTCTATTTAGTGAAATTAATTGTTCGTCAAATGATTCCATCAGTTAATTAATTGTAAAACGAGCTATGGTCTTGCGCCGGCCGTCTTACTCAAACCACATGTCTGCGACATAACAAAAAGTTATTAACAACGGTGACTGTAACGTCTTGACCATAAAGTTTGCCAAAAGGTGAATTTTTTTTGATGTAATGGTTTTGGGGAAATGGCTTGTGGATTATAATTGCTCCACGAAAATTCTGTTTATTGACATATAGCCATTTAACCAAAAGCGTAAGGCTACAGCTGTCAATCCAAACTAACCTCAAAAGGACCAATCACAATTTTTACAGAAAACAAAGTTGCCAATATATATTGTCCACCTCTTAAAAAAAAGCATACAATATAAATTTCATGTAAAATACAACAACAATTCCGCTATATTAGCTGCGATTATTTTTCGCTATGGCGAAATAAGCGGGTATAAAAATAAAATTATAACTACATTAATACCTCGCTTAACGGCCTCGATACGTACAACCGAATCAGGCCGTTAAACGAAAAGCCAACGAGTAATTAATTTTCATACAAATCTTACAAAATCGAATAAATATTGGTTCCAAATTAACAAAAAAAAAAATAACAAAAAATAGTTAAGATTTGTATGGTCCATTCCTTACAACACACTTTTGCAATAATTCACTTCAATTTGTTAACACACTCAAGGGTTTGAATGTTTGACTGGGTTCCCAAGATTTTTCGTCGCTCCAGTATCTCATGCGCTGTTTAATTAACACAGCCATCGATATGAAAAGGTGTTTCTTCATTAAAAAATATGCTTCCAAGCGCTCTGGTGGTCGAAAATGCTCCAGAATCGTTTTCCATAAGGTTTTGCGTACAAAATAGTATATATATCCGTTTGGAAACTGCATTTCGTATAGGTGAAACTTAAGACCGTAATCTTCCTTTCCTTTCCCATCAATGCGAATCACCCAAGTTTAAATATTGCTCATCTGCGAACGTGCAGTGCGATTCAGTGTGACTGACAAATCCGCAAATCACGCGCTTTTAAATAATAAAAGAATTTTGAAAAAGTTTGAAACTGTTATAACATTAAATATCAATTTGGAAGCAAATTTACCGAATACTAGAAATAGGACTGAGACAAGTTTGCGGTTTAAATCTTCAAATTTTTACCCTGTTTAAAGATGAAATTGAAGAGGTTTTAAAAGGTAAACCAGGACCGTTTTTCAAGTCTTACTTTAATTTGCACCTATTTTGAATGTCGATAAATTGTTACAAATAAGCATTTCTATAATAATAGACTTGAGCACAAAAACCACGTTGTTAAACAGACCACTTCATCTTGGTGACTGAAAGTAAGTGGTCACAAAACCTCCTTCTTAATTTATTAACCGCTTACAACGCCAGTCTGCATAGGACATGAAAAAAAAATCTGAAAAAATAGGTTATATGTTTTTTATTCATTTGGAGCTGATTTAGACCCATCCAAGACGAACTTTTTTTTTTCAGAAAATTCGAATAAATCTAAATTCTTCAACAATTAAAAATTTTTGTACGCTGTACCAAATAGAGAGTATTTGGCAAAAAAAAAACGTGCAAAACTCTAAAGCGTGTAGGTTGGGTTGAAAAAAGGAAAAATCGTATGAGAGGGCGTTTATAATATACCTACTCCCACATATTTCAAATCATTTCTTGTTCTTAGATTTAATTTCTTTTGAATTTTCTTTCGAAAATCTCGGACAAACATTACCAAACGTATGGTTATTTACTTACAAAAATTCTAGTCGAAATTTCCGGTTTAATTTATTGCAATAATTTTTATTTAAAATTTTTTTTTATAAAACTGATCTATAAAAATAATTTTTGGAAGTTCTCTCCGAATTTTTTCTGGTAACTTTTTAGTGTATCTTATAGCTTTCAAACAATAACAAAATGTTTGTCTTTTTTTTTAATATATCACTGAGAACAAAAAATAGAAATTAAATGTCGTTAATGGCCTATCATTAATTTAATGGGAACTGTTTTTCCCGGAAATAAAAACTATCGGGGAAAAAATGTTTCCAATCGTGAATCTCTCACGTAAAAATTTTTCCCCGACAACTAACCTACTTGCGAAAATGTTCACAGTAAAATAAAGAAACATTTTTCTGGAAAAAAAATTATTCACAAAAGAATATTATACAAGTACACGTGAATTTTAACTTTGAAAAAGGGTATTAAATTTATAAAGCTGTACCTATAGTCGCCCGAAAAACAAATATATTTGCTAGAAAAGTTTGCTTTTGTAGCCAGGATAATGTTTTGACAGGTTATTTTTAAAACTATGATTTAAATTGTTATTTTTTTAAATCAAGACAAATCGATTTTTGATTATTTTTTGTATCTTTAATTATTGAAATAAAATTATTATTAAACAAAAATACTACTTAATAATGCAAAATTTTGAAAAAAAAACGTTAATTTTCAAATTTTGTTTCATTTTTTTTTTTAAATGTTGTTTTTAAAAATTAATTTTTAAAAAGTATTCACTAAAATAATTTTATTTATAAAAACAGAATTAAAGAATGCATTTCTGACTTTTAAAAAAGATATAACATGACACTGTAAGTGTTGTCGTTGTTTTTAAATATTTTTATTTCTATTTCAAGTCAATTTTTTAAGAAAATTCCAAGATGGCGGCTTAAGCTCGAGTCCGATTTTCCCGAAAAACTACTTATGTGCTCCTTATAACCCCCTCTCACGAATTGTGAAAGAAAAGTGAACAATAAAATTTTTTCCAGGTCAAATATGTATTCCTACTGGGATAATATTATATACTAATTTAAAGGCAAAAATCATGAAAAAGTTTTTTGTAATAATCTTTTTTGTGATAGCTTTTAAATGAATATTGTTATTATTTATTCATTTTGGTGCATAGTGAATATAAAAATCGTAAAATTAATGTTAGGACAAGATTTTTTTTTCTTTTATTGAGTTGTGTAATCGCATCCAAATTATTAACAACTCCCATCAATTTGTAGTCTTTTTTTAACAAGAAGGAATGAAAATGTTAAAATAAAACAATATTTAATAATAATAAAAATAATAAAAAGTCATTTATTTAAATTTTAATTATATATACAATATTTCCAAATATTTAAAACTAAATCAGCTAAGTTCATAAAAAGAGTTAGAAAAGAATGCAAGGCATTTTAGGAGTATTATTTTCATTTTTATATAGTTTTGTAGTTTACTAAAAGAAAATCATTTGTTTTACAAAGGAAGAAACAATATGTACAAGTTTTTAGTTCTTAATTGTGTTCATTTGAATTGTGTTGTTTTGACAAGCAGACGACTGAGAATGATTTTTCCTTACCTGGCTGAATAAAGTTTTTTTTTTATGTTACAAATTTAGTTCTCAAAAATAATTTTGTTTTGTTTTTGAGGAAAATTGAATTCTCAAAATAATTTCACTAAATAACTTATTTTCTTTTTGTTCTATATACCAAAATAAACACTCAAATAAATAGGTACTGCGTAAATAATTAAGCCACTTTAAGTTTAGATAGCTATAACAGTGTTGGCTGGAAATTTCTCTTTTCAATTCATTTAGTGTTAACTTTCGTTATGCTGTGATAAAATCATCGTCTACTAAATTTTGATGCTAAAGAATAAAGTGACTTAAGAAGTTCTAAGGCCCTCTCGTCGGAGGTTCTGTTAGGATTATTATAACTTTTTGATTGTCTATCTGATGACACTGGCTTTAAAGTTGAAGTACTTATAGTATTGTCCTCTTCATCTTCGGGATCTGGAACACGTATTTCAAACCTTGTTGTTTCTTCACTTTCATTTGATAATTGAGTTGTAGTTGCACTGGTTGTTGTTGTTGATGGTTTATCATTAAACATTCGATGATATGTTGTCACGGGGATTTTATTTGTTGTGGTTGATGACACTTGTGAGATATTTTTGATTTTAAGCTTATCATCCATGCCAATTAAAGCGTTAAGAAGAATTTTTCGTGATTTTTCCAATGCCCTGCCGTTTTGATCATCACAAGTTTGAATCAACAGAAGCAAAAGTCTTAGGACATTCTGATTGTGTTCGGCTTTTTTCATGACATTTTGAAGATGTACTGCTTCAGTTTCGTTAAGACCACCAAACAGCTTGTTTGCTATTCTTTGAAGACCATTATTTTTCGGTAAGAGCTCCGATGATAATTCAGGACTATTAAGAATATCTTCAATGCCCTCTTCACCCTGTGAGACATCTTCAAATCGGCTTCGGTCTGTATTGATATAATCAAGCGGTCTGGAAGTTGTTGGTTTTGGTTCTCTCATCATAAGACCGTCATTAATTGTCAAGGGATCAAGGTAAATTGACTGAGTTATCTGTGACCAGGGATTTTCTGTTGGCTTTATTGTAGGTAGTTGATTTTGCAACCACGGGTTACCTGTATTAGCCACCTTTTCAACTTCAAAGTTATGCTTAACAGGTGCGACACTTGAAGAGATCCACGGTTTTTCGGTTGGTTTATCCTTTAACACCGGTGTCTTATCAGTTGTTGTCGCTATGCCTATCAAAGTTGTAAGTTTATTTTCGCTTTCATTATTCCATGGATTAATTTCCTGCGATTTGCGAGTTGAAGTTTCGAAATTATTCTTATTAACTAATTTATTGGATTGTGACCAGGGATTTTCTGTAGTTTCGCCGCTTTCTTGTTGATTTCTAATTGTAGTTGTTAGAATTTTATCGGTTGTTTTGTCAGTTTGAGTGATAGCCGAATTTGTCCAAGGATTCTCGGTTCGAGCTAGCTTCTCTGGTTGTTCTTTTTCCGCTGATGAGCTGTCAAAACCGTTTTTACCTATATCAAATACATTTGATTTTGAACTTTTCGTTAAATCATTATATGACTTAATGAATGATTGACTTTGCACTTTGTGCAGTGATTCATGTTCATTCTCTTCATCTTGACTTGGTGGTTGAAGTTCAGATAAAAGTCCAGTTTCGATGTTTGTTTGAGGAGCAGGAGTTGAAAAGCTGCTACTTCGATAAGTTGTTGTTTCGATAGACTCTGGTAAGATCGAACCATAGGCAGGAGTTGACACATCAAACTGACTGTTAATTTCTTTGGCGATATCGTTAGATTCAGTTGTTGTACTTGTAGTTGTAGTTGTTTTATCTTTGTGTGTTGTCAATGGCAAAGACTTTGGTGTTGTGTAGTCAAAGTTATTGACGAGAGTGGTAGTTGCTAAATTGTCATCTGTAACTGTGCTCAGTTTATTAAAATTAATGCTTGGAGTTGTAGAATCAAGACGCATATTAACCGTATTTGTGGGAGGCTGAGGTCTTACCCCAATAAGATCTTTTCTAAATGTTTCCGGATTTTCAATGTATTTAGATATGGCATTCGAAAAGACTTGAGCGATTTTTCTTGTTTCTGGATCTTGCACTAAGTCTCTGATTGTTGTTCGAGTGAAGTCACCAACTACTGTTGGAGAGTTCACAATTTGTGGTGCAACAGTGGAGGCACTTACTGAATATTCATCAACAGTACTATTATTTTCTTCACCAAGTCCAAACAATTTTATGTACTTTCCTGATGTTTTGTTGCTAAGAAGACCAGCTGAAATGTTAAAAGATGGCGCTACTGTAGTAGTTTTCTCTTCATCTGAACTCGTTGTTGATACAATTTGATCATCGTTAGCGAAATAGTTCGTAAGAGATATCAATGTTCCGGGACCTGATGAGGGTGGTATTTCTAAGCCCACACGTGAACTAGAATTTTTGTCATCTGCACTATTCTTCATAGTTTCCTTAAGCACTCCAACGGTCTGAAGAATGCCTTCGACATTTCTCGACACAACATTATCAATACTTACTGGTGTTACCAAGTTTTGATTTTTGCCCTTCGTGGTTTTGGGAAGGTAAGTCGGTCCAGAAGTCGAAGATCCCAGTGAATTTTCCGATGGTTTTGAAGAAACTTCAGAATATATTGGGAGCTGCACGTTTAAATCTTTGTTGGAAAATATTGAAAATCTATGGATGTCAGAGTTGTCTTCCTTTTCAGTTGTTATAACGGGCTTTGGTGTTGTATTGTCAGTTGTTATTGCACCTCTGAGCGTGGTGGGTTCGTCTGACCTTCCTACGTTTACAAAAAATGACTTTGATTCTGTTGGCCTGGTTCTAACTATTGATGGAACAGTGGGAGTGTAAAATGGTGTAGTACGGGTAGTGTCTAATCGTCGAGCAGTAGAATAAGTACCAGGATATTGAGAAGGTGTTGTAGCTCTATTTATAATCGGTCCATTGACAAAAAAGTCTGGCCTTACAGTACTGTGTGCTTCAAAAGCAGGTCGATCTTCTCTATCAGGTGTCACAAATTGCTTTTCATTTCCAGAAGGTTCATCCAATGAATTCCTATTTGTATAGTGCTCAGGATATGCTGTGGAAAAGTAACTAACTTTTCCAGTTGTCGATGGCAAGCTTATGTCAGGCTTTGATGTTATATAGAAGTTGATTGGTTTTTCTTTGTCCGTTTTTCTATTCGTTGTTTCATTATCATTAAAGGTATGCTTTTGACTACCCCTTGTAGGGCTAGCAGTTTTTGAAATCTGAACATCTTTGACTTTATCTACAGGCTTTTCAGAATCGAACTCACTTTCTTTATTCAAAGTCTTTTCAGCATTTGTGTAGCTATTAATTCTTGGATTTTTAACAAAGGAAGAAGATTCAGCGGCAACTTGTAATTCGGGATCGTTATGTTGATTGAGATTCTCTTCCTGTGGTAGATTTGTTAAGAGTTCATCTTTTTGTATCTTCAACTTGTCATTCGATCGATTGTTTGACCGATTGTTGGTCCTTCCATTTTGTCTACTATTAGATCTGCTGTTCGATCTGTCAGTTGGTCGATCATTTGATCTAACACTTGATCGGTCACTAGGTCTATTATTTGATCTATAATTTGACCTGTCATTTGAAGTGTCAATGGATCTGTCAATCGATCTGTCAATTGACTTATCACTTGATTTGTCATCTGAAAGGTCTTCAAAGTCAAAATTTTCTACAGATGGATTTTCATTTGAGTCGATTCTTCTTTCTGATCCTTTGTAATGTATACTTTCGGGAATAATCTCAGCAACTTTATTATTATTTGTATATCCCTTATGTAAACTATTTGCTTTCACTTTATTTCTTCGTGATTTGTTAAGAATTTCTGAGCTTTCAGCATAAAATCCTGGTGAACCAGCACAATTTACTTTAAACCACCAATCACAGGTTAGCTCACTTTGTTGGAATATCGTTCCATTTGGACAGAGAAATGATATTTTACGTCCTTCCTCGCAAATATGAAAAACCTATAATTAGAAATATTTTTAATTTAAACATGTAGTTTGGATGAATTTAAAAATCATTAACACTTTACCTGACAGGTTGTTTCTAAATCAGCAAAATATCCATTTCCATATGATCTACAGCTAAATGTAGTTTGTGGGATTCGTGGAAATATTGGAAAATCGATGCCAGGGCGTCCAACAACTCCCTGATAGACTTCATAATCCAAATCTTCATCAGATGATCTTTTTCTAAGTCGATGATGGTGTTCATTACAATTGCGATGTATTGGCTGTTCAATATGCTCTTCGAATTGAGCTGCCCCAGTTTGTTTGGCTAATAATCGTGCAGGGGTTCGATTCTGTCGAAAATAATAATAAAAAAAATAATAAAGTAATAACTGTGAGATGTTTTTACTTACATTTGTTTGACTGAATGCATATTCCGTCAAGAAGAGTAGAAATACAGCTGAAAATAAAGAACAAAAGTTAGAAGAATTGAAAAGCTTTGGGAAGATTATATAAGTATGTAAGTTATAAATATTACATAAAAACGAAGCAATTATTAAGTTTGTCACGCGTAATCTTAGAAAGTATTTACCTGATTTACTTGAAAAATTACTTTTAATATTCAATATTTTCATAAGAATGTTTATAATGTTATTTTTTGTTTATCGGAAAATTCCTTTTGCTAAATTTGGTGTCTATTTTATCTTTGAGTTTGAACCACATATTCACTTGCACTATTAAACATTTCAATATCTAATTTCTTTCAAATTTGAAGCTATAAATATTTCTGAATATATGCTCAATTTTAGTTCAATTGAAGCATTCGAATATAAAATGGGCGTAAGTGGAATGATGTACGTATGTAGTAGTTTGCATATTAAACAATGTAATTTTGATCAATTTTTAACCACACTCAAACACTGAGAAAAATCTGCATCTGTCGGCACTCATAGAAGTAGAGGTGCACTTATGTTAGTTGAAAATAAAATAAAATTAAAAAAGTGCAACTCTTGACCCCATATCTTCAGAAGAAAAAAAATTTAAATTAAACAATTTTATTGTGTTTTATTTGTGGATTTTTACTGTGGCTTTTATGGTTAAGCTTAAGTACAGGTAGGTTGGTAAATCTGTTAGTTTAAAGAACTCATAAACTTCATTAACTTATACAAGACAGCGAATTGAATAACGCAAGGTCTATGTCCTATATAGATTAAGAAAGAAAAAAATAATGTCTGTTCTTTTACTTTCCCAAAACGGCCAACTTCTACCAATTTAAGTCGAGACTCGGTTGCGTATTCAAAAAGTTCATAAACATACTTAAAAAAATAATTGTAAAATATGTAAAAAATTGCCAGTTTTGGGGAGTAATCGAGCAGATTAATAAATGTGATGAAAGATTTTTTTTAATGAAAAAGAAGAAAGAAATTTGATATTGAAAAAAAACTACAAACAGAAACGAAATGGCCCTCATTACAAAAATAATAACATTACCCACCTAAATAGCTCTCAATGCCAATGACATGAAACTATAATAACAAACTTTTATTGCTCAACATTGATTTAATCAGTTTTTTTTTATGATAAAAATGTCAATTAATCAAAACTAATAAAATGTCATGCAATATTTTTAATTTCAAAACATCAATGTTAAACCTATACTTAATTATATTTTCTAACACCTTCAGCTTCTTGCTTTTATCTTAATAATAAATCTACATCAAAATTAGCTATTGTTAGAAAACAAAACGAAATTAATGTTAAACATACGACATTAAATTCCATAATTTTGTTAAAACTTCTATAAAGCATTTGAATAGCATGAACATAATCACTTGTATTAAAACAAAAAGAGAATTCATGTAAAACCAAATCACTAACCTTGCAGAGTTAAAGAGTAAAACATTATTTCACACCTCGATAGTTCGCAAAAAAAAAAAAAATACATACACTTCAACTTCTCACGCCTATTACACATCGATTAATAAAGTTCTTCATCGTCGTCAATCAAAAGAAACGAAAAACTGCCTTGCCAGGGACAGGAATTGTAATTAAATAATAAAAAAAATCATTTTGAGGTTGCCCTTAAAATGTCGGGTATTCTATACAGATTACAGATTGACTTCAATGACAGTGAAATAATGGCTTCTTCTTCCTTTTTACTAAAATTAATTTAAGTCATCTTGACTTATAAATGTACCTTCACTTTTATGTAAAGATTTAGAACTTCTGAGTTTTCTTAAACCAGAAATCGAATCAGGAATTTGTTTCATTATGCCTGTTTGGTAACTTTTGTTTTTTACAAATTTCCCAAAACTGAATTTTTTTCTATGGTTTTTGACAGCAAATTGTGAAATTTTGTGAAAATTTGTGCAAATTCACAAGAAATTTCACGTTACCAAACAGACCAAAGTTATAATAAATGTCAGCTGTTACTCTGCCGAGAATAGTTCAACTAATATTTTCAGGTAACAGTGATGGTGTGTAGGGCCTTTAAGCCCTAACTAATAAAAATTTGCTGTATCGATGTAAAAAAATAGTAAATTTAAATATGCATTAAAATTAGTTTAAATATTTCAAATTACTGGCTTTTTACTTAGCAGTTAGTAAAAACTTTTAAAAAATTCTGGTAAATTATTTCAATTCAGCTGAGAATCGGCTATAAGATGATAGTTGAATTGCATGTAAATTTTTTGATTATAGTTTTAACGATAGATACATATAAATATAGAGAAGGTCGTGGAATTCGAATTTCCAATGAAAATGAAATGAGTCCACATCTTTTTTGTTTTATGATGTTTTATTTGGTCGTAGATTTCTTTGGTTTATTTGCGATATTCAATTTTTGTATATAAAAATGGCTAAGAGAATCCCCTAAAAGCGGTGAAAGGAGTAAGTTAAGAATCCTTTAAGTAAAGTTTCTTAAATGTGAAAACTGATTATAAATACCGATTTCGCACTTAAGAGCTATTGTGAGTTATTTTAATGTTAAGAAGCTTTTAATTAATTAGAATTTTTTTTATAAATACGACTGTAAGATCACAGTAAAGTCCTCAAATACAAATATAATTATTAAGGGAGAAGAATTTGAATTAAGGGAGAAGATAAATGACATTACGTACCTAATGATAATAATAATATTAATAGTAATAATAATATTGTAAATAAAAAAAAAACAAAACAATTTATTTGCAGCCAAACTTACCCTGAAAAATGAGTTTTTCAGAACGTGAAATCATTTTGGTTTTGACCCAGTAATCTGAAAAAAAAAGAAGAAATATTAGTTGTGAATAATTTGTAGGTATTTAATTGCATTGATAATTTATTTATTTATTTTAAAGTATATAAAAAGAAGGTACTACATACAGTATATGGATACTTTAGCATTGAGACATCCCGGTTTCTCCAATTTCAAACAATTGTTTATAAATATGAGAAAGAAATTCGGAGATAAAACAGAGCCCTGTGGTACACCAGAATTAAATGTTAATTTCTGATAATTTCAAATTCAACGAAGAAGAAAATCATCGATATCACCGAAATGCACTAGTTTTTGATAACTTGATACCAAAATTCTATAAAAACCTTTTAAAGTACACAATGCAAAAATCTTAGTTTCTCCTAAGCGATGTAAAGATTTGTTGAACTGTAATTCCAGGTGAGCAGTAGACATATTGCTATACGAAAGCCTTGCTGCATGCCCGTCATTAAGAAGCTCTCGTTCTTCGAGGTATTTTTTAAGCTCGCATAATCTTCAAAGTTTTCTTTTTAACTAAAAAAAAAATAAATACAAAATTTGGTGCCGTGACAGCTGGTGGAAAACTTAGCCTAATTATTTACTACTCTCAACATTTCCTGTGTGCGTATTATTATATACTCGGTAGGAGTGGAGAGGACCTACAATTTTCTGTCAAATCCGAACGAATAAAATACATTCCTTTCTTTTTATGTGGTTTCGATCCCCAAACCTTCTGTGTGCCAGTCTTACGCACTTATCCAAAGGCATTTCGTAAAAAATAACATATTTATATAAGAAGGTTTTTTTTTTAATAATACAACATATTTATACTTTTTTGAGTTATGTATAGAAAAATAGGTTTATATGTACCGTATATAACGTGCAGCTTAGACATAGAAAAATGCAAAAAAATAGATTCAAGTAATTTTCAAGCAGACATAGACTTACCTCATCACTCATCCATTTAAACTTTTTCTAAAAATAATCCAAGGCTAAGTTAAAATAATTTTAATTTCTAAAATACACTGTCACGCTTTCACTATATATATCTAATGTTAAACTTTTTTATAAAATTGAAAAAAAAGCGTCTTCGTTAATCATCCAAACTATCCACTTCAAAAAGATTAACTTGCCAATGAATTAATCAATAAACTTTACTTGAAACTCTTATTACTTCTATTGTTAAGTATTTATACCCAATTACAATAATCTTTCACTCTACCATTTCAAGTAATTGAGCAGCGGTCTTAATGGGTATACGAGTATGTAGATACTTCTTGATTGGTTGTTACATCTTCTTCCTCGAATGATTTTCAAAAGACCATTCAATAATGTTTATTATTTTTATTACCTATATATACACATACAAAGATATAACTTTAATTTTTCGTTGAAAGAAAAAATTACGAATTACCACACCCCATAGATGGCTCATCTACTTGACCAGCCTCCGTCATCAACCGAATTAGTTCTTCACATAGATGAAGATACGGTTCATCAGCCTGCCTTCGAGCTCTTGAAAGGTTCAAATAAATCAATGATTAACCGATCAGAATATCAAATGAAGTGTTGTTTTTTTTCTCCGCATTATTATATGAGACTATGAGAGATATTTTTTTTTTTGGATTTGCAACATTCATCAATGATCGCACATTATAATATTCACACAGAGAAGCGTCCCGTCGTTGGTATTGGATGGTATATTCATCATGAGCGCGAGGAACACGATATTGTGTAATGAGATGCAAAACATTTATTTATCACCAAAAAGACGGAAACCGGATGGTTTGAAGATGTGAAGATGTTCCATTGGCAAAAGATTGAGACGAACGACCACGATACTTACATATAGGTATATACCGATGACGACAACAACGTCAATGACTCCTCACGGGACGGGAAAGTTGATCTATGCTTGCGCTGCTGCTGTTAGCCGTATATAGGTATATATCCAAAACAAAGCGCGACCCAAGTATCATCGCGTCTGATGCAGATGAGACATGACCACTTGGTGAACTCTCTCGAGGTAGATGCTGCATGCATTGTAATATGGAATGGATTGGGCATGCGGCATGTCTACATGGAATAGCCCCTCGTTTAGGTGAAGATCAAGTCGCTCTGCTCAGATCGTGATGAGCAGCGGTGTTTGAGGCCACAAAGATATACATACACATATGTATATGCTATACATCATCGCACCATCTCACACTAATAAAACTCTTTGGCACCACGTTCCCATGGCCAGGCTAGACTTTCTTCCAAGTTTTTTTTAGTTCCGATGTGAGGTCTTCCTCAAAATGTACACGATGATATGTACTTTTTTTTCTTATGCCAGTTTCTTCAATGAAAATAAGAACTGCACAAACGCCACCAACAGCGATAGCTTTACTTATAACTAGGAAGTGCAAAATGCTCGTCAACAGGTGTTTCTAAACAACTTAAAGATGCACCTAACGCCAACGCTTCATCGGATGGCGACATCAGCAAGAAAAAAAATCTGCAACAAATTTTTCGCGTAACCTTTTTGTGACGACTCTAACCTTTGAAACGATGCACCGTGCACCATAGACCCTGTGTGGGTTGCCGACTTTTGAGATTTTCCAGAATGAAGCATATGCAGATAAGAAACAAATGTGGCTCCATAAACTAACTGAAGATGAAAAACAAAACACTTAAAACAAGCCTCTCGTTATAAAACACACAAAGATGACATAAATTGCATGGATGCGCTCTATCTGCAACCAGCATCGCCTTGGAGAGTGTGCTCTGTCAGTTTCCGGAAATCGTGCAACAACTTTGGCATAGACTTGAAAATTAATGAATGCCGTTTTCATTGAGCCCCCTGTTAGTTTTTTTTTTTGTTTTGTTTTGTTTAGGTTTTGACCAAGTATATATATAATGGTAGGCATTATGTAGCTTATTAGGTTTCCAACCAAAATAATATGTGTGCTGTCCAAAAGAGAGCTAATGCACTAATCGTGCTTCGTGCATCATCTGGAAAGTACATCTCTTCTCCAGATCTTTGCAATCTTTTCTTTGGGTGTGAAGTTGTAAGTTATGTTTTGTACTTTTCTGCGACTTAATGCTCGGTGAGTTGCTAATTCATGGGCGAATATGAGGATTTGGCAGAAGCCATGTATTTGACATGTTGATGAAGAGGTCAAAGTTAGGGATTCCATAGACTGACTATAAAACTGATGTGATGATGGCTGAATGGATAGTCGTCAGCACATAGCTGTTATGTTTTCTTCTATATCTCATCAGGAGAAGATGTGGTTAGATTGTGTTAGATTTTGCAATAAATCCAGATACAATAGATTTTGAGAAAAATACATATTTTTTTTTTATTAATAATACCTTGAAGAAATGGTTGAAATTGTGTCACAATCAAAGAGTCATTGTTTTTGTTTTAGGAATATACATATAATTTTTTAATTATTATTTTTCTGTTTTTGTATATTATATAGATTGCGTGAACCAAAAACCACTTTGATATTTCGTGCAACACGCATCTCATCAGTTTAGAGATTCATTCAAGAAATGAACGAACATCTTCATTTTTCTGATGGTAACTACTTTCTCAGAGAAAAAAAAGAAGAAGAATAGGTATAGTGTATGGTATTGTAGCGTGCATGCGCATCATGGGTGCTTCATAAGTTATGATTGGAATACATATTTATTAAACATTTAAGGTTAAGAAATATTAAGATATTAGAAGTGTTAATTAAGAGTTGGTATGCAGAGCTGACAAGGAAGTTTGAAATCAGGTCATATTTAACAATATTGCTTACATTGTAGCCCGGTGGTATACAAAATAAATTGGTAGCGTGGCAGCTGATGGTGAACTAAAGAAACTTTCAACCATTCATGTGTGCGCGTTGTTAGTGAACTGGAATGGAGGGGACCAACAATTTTCTGCCGAATCCGAATGGATGAGATGAGAAACACTTTTTCATAACAAGTGAGAAATTATTGAAGGATTTCTCATTTCCTCACAAGATGGAATAGCCCTGAAAAAAGTGTTTTGTTTTAGGTGTAATAGGCTGGGATTATATCTCCTGACCTTCGACATGACAGTCAAACACACTGACTTACAATTACGCCATGGACTACTACAGGCCCGTGTATTCGTATAGCATAAGGAACAAAAAGACAAACTATTATTTTTGTACAATAATTAACATAATAATTAAACCTGATTTCGTTATCATTTTTCTTTTGACAAAGGTCAAAGACCTCATATCCTTACTTGTCGGTATGCTTTCGGAATAAATCTGGCCAAATCCAAAACAAACAAAACGTAATTGTTTTCTTATCGAAAGTGGCAATTACCGGTCTAATCAGAAGAAACATGTTAAAATAACAATACATGTCTTCGGTATACATTTTGTACCATATATGTGTACGATACCACACTGATTCTATCCCTTTCACACTATCCAACTGACTATTAATACTTATGTAAAATTGAAAGTGTGAAAGAATTTCACGCGAACTTAAATATTGAAACATGTAAATAATGTGTTTAGATTTTAGAAACAATCATAAAAATTTGTCTGTCAAACTAAGATAAGCTGTCAGAGTTTGTGTGAGGGGCTTTAGCATTATGTTTACACCCTATTTATAATATATGTTTATATTTCCACACATTTTTTAAAATAAGGTCTGTTTGGCAACGTGAAATTTCTTAAGAATTTGCACAAAACAAAGTGATTTTCTTTTCTTTTTTTCCCTAACACCTTTATTTTCATTTCATTTTTGTAAGTTCTGTAGACATACTACTGTCTACATACAATGTAAACGGAGCTGCAGTTGGAATATAGCTGTATAAATATTGAATACATACAAATTCAATGTTATGAACACAACGCAACGCAGCTACCACTGCACCGGCGGCGCTGCAGACCGTGCTGCAAGAGTTCATCAACTTTTAACTTTTCAAGTAAAGCACTTTTCACGTTTCAATTTGTATAAAGAAAGAAAGAGCCGGAAAAAAATATTGAAGCTTTTAGTGCTTATTTGCATCGCGAAAAAATCATTAATTAAATGAAAAATATTAGGATCTAAAAAAGTGAATAATAAGCCCCTGGTTGTTTTTTTGTCTTTAAAATAGCTATACAAAAACTTCAACTTCATTGTAGGTACTTTTTCACAGCTGTCCCAGATCCAGAAGGGTATTCATCCAATGATGTAAAACACTAGATAAGTTTACCATTTAGTTAATGAACTGTCAAATTTTGTAGGAGAAATGATTTACACAATATTGTTAAAAATCCTCAAGGATTTTTCTGCAAAATTTTCTTTCAGAAAATTTGTAAAATTATTAAATAATTAAAAGCAATTTTTCATATAATTGAATAAATTTCTTTTTTTGCTTATTTTTTGGCATTTTTGAATTTACTTACTGAAAATTACAAAACGGAAAGAGGGTTTTGAAGTTTTATATGAAAATTGCCGCTCAAACCTCGGTTTCAGACTGATTCGGGAATTTTTTGCAGTACAAACGTTGACTTGCCGCCGTGAAAACTGTTATCTGTAGAATATATTATGCTACACTGCTATAAAAAGATAAGTTAGAAACGTAACTGCAAAACGTTTGGTGTAGTGCTGATATCAACTCCTTAAGTTGTTCCCAAAATTTTAAAAGGTTCAACGATAGTCTCACTAAACGCAATGTCGCGGTATTTGATAGTTCTCTTATATGAAGTAACATCAAGCAAACTTCAGGACAATCGTTTTTTCAAAAATTGTCTGAAAAATTTGTTTTCAAATAAAAAAAGATAACTATTGTTCATAAAATCTCCAAAGAACGGAATTTTTCTTAACAAACAAAATATTTTAAACATTTCTGTTAATATTAAATCATTTTCATAAAAAAATTATAATCTTCATAACCACACTTTATTGAGAATAAAATTTAAATAAGTTTTAATATCATCATCCAGGATAGTTTTTTTTTTCGTTTATCATATTATTTAAAAGTAACTCTGTTATTGACCTTTTAATTGGTTGTTTTTATCATAATCTACTGATTAGCATGATAATGAATTACTGTTAAATATTAGAATTCTCTACAGATCAATAGAATAAAATGAATATCAGAATATATAATTATATGTTTCCCTCTTATTTTCTATAAATAGACACCGCATCATTATTTTATTTTTTTTTGTCAAAAAGTTAACATTCCGAAAATATATTAAAAGTTTTTTTTTTTTAGAATAAATTTATATACCTACTAAGATCGAAAATTAACGCTATTTTGTCTATTGATTCTGTGATTGAGGATTCAAATTTTGAATAAACTTAGTACATTCATTGTGATGCTAATGGATGATTAGTCAGACTCACTTAAATGTTGTTGGAAGATTTTATTCAACCATTATTTTGTTTAAATACATAGCTAACTCTTATAAGTGATTAATATCTAATAAATGGATGATAATAAGATCACTATACTGTCTAGTATCTATACATATATTTTTGCCAGATCTATATTACGTTCGTCCCTATGAATCTATGATACAATGTGTATAGTAAATTCTTTAAACTAATTGAAAGTTTGACTTAAGTGATGCGTATCTCGGTAGTTTAAGGTCAATTTTGATTATTTTTGTTTTATTATTTTTGAACAATAAAATTAAAGTCTTTTCTAGTTTTTTGTTACACAGTGGAACAGTTATCCTGAACAAAAACCGAAAAGGAATTGAACTTTTCTTTTGCTTGTGGTCGCGTTAATTTATTAAATGAAAAAACAACCTTTATGACCACAACATTTAACAAAAAATCAAAAAACAACAAATTAAATTAAAAAACAAGTTAATTATTCAATTTAAAACTTTTTAATTTTTTATTTAAAATTGGATGCATTTCGAGTCCAATGTGACTCATCATCAGCAATACACTAATTGGTATACAAAAATTGCAACAAAATTAGAACAAATATATGAACATAAGAAATTATAAACAAAGGAGATGTTACAAGAGAAAGGTAAAAGTAAATGAAAAGAGTAAAAGAAAAAACATAAAAACATTATAATGTTGTGGTCATAAAGGTTGTTTTTTCTTTTAATAAATTTGAACAATAGTCTGCTTACGGGCATATTATTTACGAGTTTCAAATTAGTTTTAAGCTAAAACCAGTTGTACTGATGATTCAAGCTTCAAGGTTTTACAAAATATTCATGTTATTTTTGTAAGCGTTTTGACATCTTCTTGCTCACTTAAGGTGTCGTGAGATGGTCCGGTGTGGAACATCGGATCTAAACCAACAAGCTTATTGAGTGAAAATGGTCTGTATAACAGCTTTACAAGATGATTAGTTGTGTGCGCCACCTGATTCACAGTCTTTCACTAGTTCTTGGCGTCCATAGCCGGGTTAAATACAAATATCTAAATCTAAACCAACAAGCTTATTGAGTAAAAATGGTCTGTATAACAGTTTTACAAGATGATTAGTTGTGTGCGCCACCTAATTCACAGTCTTTCACTAGTTCTTGGCGTCCATAGGGCTTGAATACAAATATTTTCCAGGTTGGAGCTGCACATACGATTCGCTGTTGGATCTTCTTCTTTGCACTCACCATCTTTGCAGACGGGATTATAAATTACGAGGAGAATTTTTCTCTCAGTTACTGTCTAAGAAGTTATCATCCACTTTTGATTAGGTCCATATGGCCCTGCACCGCATAGAGTAGGGCTGGGATGGTTAAATATCCTGTACTTAAGTTGCTTAAAAGAGGGCTTTGCTATACTGAAATGCCTTCCCATGTCCAAAGAAGCAGCTATTGTCTTGATTGATATTTATTCTTCCTCTACTTCGTCTTGTGTTATTTGACTTTGTTTCAATACTCACAAAATCCCAATAAATCGTGATGTTATTTCTTCCCAGTCAACATCGCGTTGTTTTGGCGGCGGTGCTGCTGGGTTGAGCCATTAACTGAGGTCAGTGAAATAAATATATGCACAATATAACATATATACATATGGGGCCGCCCCGAACCATCTTGAACTTTGAATAAATTAAAAATGTCCTTAAAACTTCCTTTTATTTTCTTTTCTTTTCATTTTAGAAATCCAAACTTGTTGTAGCAATGATCGACCACTTTTAATTTTGTGAAAATTGGCTTTAAATACCACTTGGTGGCCTAAGAAGATAAACAGTAAAATGGTAACCCTAACATCTTAATTAGAAACCTTTTCATCGAATATTTGCACGAAATATTCATTTTATGAATATTTTGACACTTAAATCAAACCTTTCAGCTGCAACATTATTAACATTGAATTTCTTTTGTTTCTCCCTAAGCCTCCATAAAAAAGACTTTGCGCAAATAGCTTTATGTCACCGCCATTATAAATAAATCTCCACCAATTATGATTAATAGTTCATTGCTCCACAGCACCATACTTTCAATCTAAAAAAAAAACACACAGACACCACAATCAAAAATATAATCTAGCACACCTTTTTACTGATGATGGACAGATAATATCCAATCGATTTGCAATATAAAAGACAAAGACTCATCACAAAGCTCATGGTAATTTTTGACTTTGACTGTGCTCATCGCTCGCTCTGCTTCAAATACAATTAATCATCTTTCTCAATCATCGGATGTCATTTTTTTGTTTTGTTTTGTTTTTCGCAACAATTGCATATCCACGTATTGACAATTATTGCAATGAGTTCAAACTTATAGCTTATGTTCCGCTGCCCCACATAATTTATGCGAAACTTCTAAATCTGCCACCTTCTTTATTTTATTTGATATAAAATTAAGAAATATGTAATTGCTTAAGACATCATACCTACGTATACTTTTGTTGTAGGTACACTAAAAAATATTGCACACTGTTTCACGCCATCGAGCTATTAATCATCTTATGCAAATCCCATAGCCATCATCATTTCATTATTATCATCAACTTGTAGCACTATCTGTGAAGAATTGTATCAACTTCAACATACTTACACCTGGTTTGTGTATTTTTGGCTAAGAAGTCACCGTAACAAGCGTTCCGCTTGCAACTTCTATATTGATAAGCCTAAGAAATGTTTTTTTATTTGAGAAAGCAACAAAGATAAAACAGGAACATCTAATTACTACCCTCAGGAGGTATACAAGATGCAAAGTTTGTAATGTGTGTATGTAGGATCTTAGGTACTTTATATGTGCCTTACGGTGCTGGACTTTGTAAGAGTATGAATGTATATATTTTGTTTGCTGCAACACATAAATTTTTCCAACCTAGTCGAGTAGGTACAATGAATTTGCATTTGCTATACCTTTACTAAATCCATTTTCCCTCCCAAAAAACCATTGTCGAAAGATGGAACCTCCTGGGACCACTCCCACTCTTAAAAAAAAACAACAAAAACACGAACCAAAAAAAAAAAGAAAAACAATTGAAATGGGCGAGTAAAAGTTATTATGCAAAACAATTACCATTTTTTGTTATGCAAAATCTGTTTTGTTTGGTGTTTTTCCGCTTATGGATATTAGTTTTATTATTATTTTGTATTTTTTTTTCTGTTGTTGTTGTTATCTTTATCTTATATGTTTTGCTGGGAAATTTTTCGGTGAATTTATGAACCCATTCATTGGCAGAAATGCTTATAATATAGAGGGACAGTTAATGGCAAACGACTACCGTCGCGTTGCGGTCGCCACCACCGCTTCGGCACTAAAATGTATATTATTCTCACATTTCAGAGCACATCTTAATTTTTAGTCTGCTCTAAATACTTATGATGTCTTGTTTTTGTTTTAATTGTATTGTGCTGTCAATTAGAAGTGCTGCCGTACATAAATATACTAAAGAAAAATTAATGTTGTATCTCAACCTCTGTGAAGCTCTCAGACCTTGTCAATATAACCCTATTTTATTAAATTCCTATACAACTTAAAGTAGGTCTAGGTTTAATAATAAATGTGGCCTTGGTTAACATTTTAATATTTGACTTAAGGGATAATTTAAATGAAGTACGAATATATGTATGTACATATAGATATGCACGAAGGACTCATTTTTAAAACGAATGTGATTTGTATTAATGTTATTTCATGTTTACATTTCTTTATCAATCCTATGTAGTAATACCTTTATCTCATAGATTTCATTATAATAACGATCCGCTGGAATTTTTTCAAATTTGTGTGTCAAAAACTGAAGAAAAAAGTGTTTAGACTAATTTGCTCAATTTTTGACGAAGTATAATATGTGAGGATTCAAAAATAAAAAGAATCAAGCAAATAGTGGCATTTTAGTACGATTAATTGTAACCAAAATAACAATTAGTTGAGCACAAATGCCTTTAATTAGCCATGTTTAGGAACATGAGATCTCAGAGATCTCAGCAATCCTAGTTACTTGAACAGGATTCATCAGCTTCGCTGTCAAAACTCTGAGGAAAAAAAAAATCTTTGATTCGCTTACTCACTTTTTTATTGAGAAAAATATCTGAGATCTCATTTTTCTCAACGCGCCAATTATATCACTGTGCAGTTTTTGATCTGACAGTTTCACATTGACAGATTCGTATTACCAAAATGTATCTCAATAACCCGTTCGTATATAGAAGTGCTGAATCATTGCTAAAAACAATTGTAAAAAAATGCTGCAACTTATATATGTACATATGTACGTACATACATACACTTTGGCTAAAATTTGATTTCGTAAAAATCAACATTTCTAATAAAACACTAAACAAATTTCAAATGGACATTATTTGCCTGCAGCAATGGGACTTGAATGAGGCAGTGGAGCTGAATTTTTACTTTTATGAACTTGACAAAATTATTATCACTGTCATTTTCCGCCATAGTTTTCTATATTTCCAAATATCTGCAAACAAGATAAGAATTCGCAAATACCTTTTGCCCTAAATAACTCCTCTCTAATATTGGTAAATTGATGGAGCGGTTGTAAACCCATCCTTGAAAAAGCTTTTGTGAATATCCAAGCTCCATTCCAAACAACCATTTAAGATTTTTAAAGCAACGGAACTCCACAGGATATTCTCAATGATTCTATGCCAGAAGAGGTTACGATTATATTAAGGAAAACATCGCATTATTTTATTCAAACAAATATTGCGAAATAAAAAAATTATAGACAATTTAATCTTAATTTAAATTAGAAACATAATATCGTATTCGGTTGGATTTTTGGAAGTGTTTCATTCCTATCGAATATGTAAATTTTTTTCACTTCTTCAACTTCAAATGGGAACACTCCTAAAATCCTACTGGAAATGAAAATGGTCGCGTTCGAGTAAAATTTAAAAGCAATCCGGATTGGTTGGTGTTGTTGTAATTCTATAGGAAAAAACAGCTGATGAACAAACCAGATGTTTTCCTAAATAAAGGTATCCTAAATTTTTTCGGATTTTTTGTGAAAAAAACAGCTTACATCTGAAATACGTGTCAGCTGATTTTCAGTGTCTAGTCTCTCACTTTCTGTGGACATGGAATAAAGAACACGCGGAATTTCTAGTTTGTCATTTTTTTAACATAGATTTTAATTTTTACCGAACAAAATTAAATATAAAATATTTATAAAATAGTTACAACATAAATATAAAATATAAAATACCAGACAAACTTATCCAATCCGGTTTTGGTCGTTCGAAAACATATCCGATGCAAAACGATCTTAGATACCTTATCGGCCTATCATTCGAACGCGGCCAATGTCTTCATATATAATATTGAAGTATACCCACCAGCTGTGGAAAGGGTGTTTTATTTGTGTGTCGCACCAAATAAAGAGTGTTTTTTTTTAGACGTGTGGTTTTCAAGAAGAAATAAAACGCATTTAATTTAATGTTATGGCCAAGAATATAAAGATAAGGGTTTGCCATTATATTTTAAAAATGATTTCGGGCAAGTGGCCGCCTCGGCTGGCTCAAATAAATTCCAGCCGAGAGGCCCCAGCTCCAATTGTTGCGCGCGATGGCGGATGGCCTCATTCCGGTCTTCTTCGATACTCTGCTCCACAGCAGCAATAGCGTCTTCGGTGCGCACTGTACGGTGTCTCTGAGGATGCGCATTATCCACTAGAGTAAACGTGGTGCGAAACTGATCCATGGTTGCTCGAATTACTCTGCGGGGTGATTATGTCGAACGAATATTGGACGCAGCGCGCGGTAATAAATTTGCTCGATTCGCAAACGTTGCTCAGGAGTAAGTCTATTCGTTATGAAATGGCAAACCAAACTGAGCATAAATCAAGTTACAACTGTCAAAAACACCAACTTCGAAAAAAGTATTGCCAGATTGAAAACCACAGGTCTAAAAAAAACTCCCTTTAGTGATACGTTGTGGATGCATTTGTTTCTCACGAATAAGTCGTGTATTTCCCAAATGGGACATTTTTGGAGATGAACTAAGACATCAAGATGAAAATGAAAAATCACCGCATTATTTTATCAAACTGTTGCTTAACAATTAAAATGCGTTGTTCTTTCGTGTGGCATTCTATTTCTAATAATCCTCAACTCTAAGCTGTCAAGCTGTCTTTTTAAGAAGACAGATATTTTAGCTTCCTTAAAACTCATATCTGAATTTTTAACAAAGAGCAAATTCGGTGAATATTTTGCTGTGAAAATAAAGCTGATGACCTGAGTCATTAATTTAGTAAAAAAAATCATTCCGACCAAAACTATAGGTGCCACATAAAACGGATTTTTAATATTTCAATGATCATTGATAAGGTAGTTTATCATACAAATAATAAAAGCCATTTATACATGATATTATAAAGTTCATACATAACTCGACCTTAAATCCATTGTCGTTTGAGAACTTTTTTGTTGAAACAAATTGTTTCTACAAAGACTATGGTTAAGACCAATGAGTTGAACTTTGTACTTTTTGAATGATATTCTGTTTGAATTTGTTCATCGACTACCATAATTAAATTACAAAACTCTTCTTTTCAATGGAATGTATATTATCCATAGTAAATCTTAAATTCCATCCGGAGACTATTTATATAAAATTATATCATCTCCTTCGCATATCCTGCTACTTGTTATACATTTGGCCAACGTATCTAATTATAGTAATAAACCAACATTGATAGAAGGTCAGAAATGGCAGCCACTAGCAATTTACCTGGGTAATCAATAAACTCTGGAATGCGCGCGCCGTTTTGATATCTGAACTCGTTTTACCTGTGGATGAAATTTGATCTGAGATGGAAGTTCGTGGAAACACAATCTTTTATATGAATGTGTAAAAATTTGATAAATTCAAATTGAAAAAGAAATTATTAAGTAGCTTTTCTTGTTTTGAATTTGCGTTCTCTCATAAAACCTGGGACCGAGGGATTCCATCTACCCCCTTTCCGATGACGCTACATGATGAGTATACCTACATAAACTTCACTGAACCTAGTATTGATTTTTAGCCAATAATTTGCAAAATTCATTTATGAACTTGACTGAGAAAAAAGCAACAAGTAACTATACTGACTGTTATTTAAAAAATATATTGTTGAAATATCATATGCCAACTAAAATTCCTATGTATGCCTTTTTTTTACAAATTATATCGTCACAGTCAGACAGCCTTGTTAGTTTACATTCTTCTTGGCCTATACAAGCCAAACAGGATTTTCATCAAAGTAATTCGCAATCCACAATGTGACCATGACACAATGACAAGACAAATCTGACACAAGAAAACGTTTCATTTTCACACAAAAACAAAACAAAAAAATAGCAAAAAGTTTTAGTTGAAAGATTCACGAATTGGGTGGATAACACCCATTAAATGTACAGATTTTTATTTTTCAATGAGAATGACGTTGTTTTATATCTTTTTAAGATTAAGACTCATAGCAATTCTTTGGTATTTTGATAGTAATAAAACAAACCAGTAATCAATGTAAGCGCTTCTTCTATTAAATATCAAAGGCCAAAAACGTGAATGTTCACTAATATATTCTATTGCAATTTTGTGCTGTTTGTCCACTTTAGACACAACAAGATGCATACAATATAAAGCTTCTCAAGAAATTGGCAAATATATCTATATCTATTTATAAAAAAAAACACAAAAATAAATCCAATAATTCACTTACCTTTTGAAGGACTGTGCAAGAATCTAATAAAATTTATGGTGAGAAAATAGATGCACACATTTATTTTTTTCGAAGACTAAATTTAGTGATTTGACACTAATTCCCTTTCCAACGGGTTCTTGCTGATGTTTGAATCCGCCATCATTGTAGATTGACATAATAATTGTTTAACATTTATGTTTAGTTAGTTTGTGATGTCATTAATGACCAATTCGTTCCGTGATGCGGTGAATTGTTTAATAAAAGTTAGACATGAGCATTAGTCACTATAACTTGCTGATAGGGAGGATTTATTAAGACATCAACTTGACATACTGTGAGATGAGAACGGCTTTTTGGGTGAAAATTAACACATCTTAGACTAAAAGTGCTTAAATGACCTTGAATGTGAAATGTGCACAGTTGAATCATAGTTTTAAGAATTTAAGCTTCAATAATCTTACCAGTTCTCAATTTATACTAAATAAATTTAAGCCAATACTAAATTAAACCAAAACTAAGTCGATAGTCACATTGATAAAATATAAATGATGATATGATGTTTTCTGAGGTGATTGACATCAAAACATTTCTTATGTCCAAAGACGAATTAACTAAATTATATATATAATTAATGAATTCATTATTTTTAAGAGGCTTTTAATTTATGCAATATCTATAAATGTGTATTTCCATAATAAATCAAACAATTTTGTGAAATGAAATTTCTTGTCACGTGCAACAGGTTTCTGTTAAATGTAGGTAGATGAATAGGTTAAGGTCAAAGTTTCTTTTATGTGATTTTGATAGGAGCTTTAATCAATTTGTCTGTTGGTCTAGGCACTAAAATTAAGCTACATGTTAAATTATTTGTAATATTTAATAAACAAAAACAGTGTGTTGCCTATTTGAGTTTTTAGCTAAACCATGCCATTATAAATTGTAAGAAGAAACTCAAAGCAACTTAACATGAAATGGATAAATTATAATTACAAACAACTTCAATTATTAGTTCTGAATATTAAAATGATTATTAAAAACACTGTATTAAAACATACTAACATATAGTACATACATATACAAAAATAAGTAGCTAAAAGTAATAATAACGTTATGCTATTACAGGGTGATATTGATAAACTTAAGAAATATAAATGCAAACGAAAGAGTTGAGCATCAAACTTTTTTTTTTTATAAAAAAAAACATTTATAGCTACTGAAGGTTTGAATGAAACAACACAAATTTCACGGAGACCAACCAGATCATATGAATATTTCTAGTGGTTCTACAAAGATCAGATAAGCCAAATAAGACCAACCAATGTTAAACACGAATAACTTTTTAATTTTTGAATATATATATGTAACTGTTTTGTTATTTTCTTTTTAAAGGTTATAAATGAGTTCTAAGAAATTTATAATGGATACAAAAAGTACACACCAACGAGTTAAAATTGTTGATTTTTTGTATTCTTGTCAACGAGCAATTGCAGCTATGACGCAGCGAAAGTATCGCCAATTTTGTAATTCAAGATCATCTCCCACAGCCTTTACATGAACAGGAGTTAAGTCGACTGTTTTGAGGAACGGGGATAAGTGGATATTTGCACTGCAGACAACATAAAAACAGCACGCTAGAGAGTTCCAAATTATCCATGAGCTGTCTCAACTCGCCGTCATTTGGACCAATTGGACATGTCTAGAACAAAATTTTTAAACTTGAATCTTGAAAATTGTACAAAAACTACTACCGCAAGACCACTAACAACGATTACAATACGCTACTCTTTTTCATTAGTAGGTTAGCACAGATTCCCCAAAGAGGGATTTAAAAACCTTTTGAACCCTAATACTAAACATTACTAATCCAAACTTTATAAGAATAGGAAAATAAAAAAAAAATTATTCTCTTTGGAAAATATTTCTCTCCTTTCGGTTCCTTAATTTCTTGACATGTCACCCGTTTCATTTAAAAAGTACACCTCTTAACTGTCTTTATTGTTTTTTTTTTTTTAATTTATGTATTAGTGACATAAGGCGTTTTTTATTATCAGAATTGATCTATATGGATCATCAAATAACTTACATAACAACAGCAACACATGAACCTGCTCTTCATCGGGTTCACGTTTCATGATCCGAAAACAGGCTGCTAATTCTTGTCACTGTGAGGTTGTTTTATTTTCGTAGGATGATCCGTATGGATCATGGGTAAGAAATTTCCAAAAACAAAATATAAATAAATAATATAACAGGTAATATCAATCATCCTAATACTGAATCCGTTTGTTTAATTCATATTCATCTGTGAATCCAATGCTCTATTCACTCTGCATAAATTTCCTTTTATATACGCACCAAAAGCGCGGCGGGCGTCTCAAAAACAAAACTTTTATTTGATATTCATGGACATAGGTACTGTTAAATGTTCTCGATTCCCCGGAAGTCCAATATTGCGGATTTCACAATCGGCATGAATTATTCATCAATCAAAATTTTCCTACACATATTTCTAATAGCTGTTACCCGTCCGCTTCTTTGAGCTTCCGGAGCCCGCAACTTCTGTCTGCGTTAAAAAATAGTAGTTGCGCGTTTTATTATCGCCAAAAACCCGCATATTTTTCACGAAAAACGAAACGGATTCTAAACAGTGTTGTACGCCGCGCCTCCTTTTTGTTTGTCTTTTTGTTTTAGTTTATTTTTCATGTATGTACATACATACATACTACATAATATCTATCTAATAGTATAACTACAGTTTGAACTACCTTGGCATTTGCAAAACTAAAAAGCCATCTACCAGTCAGATTAAAAAAATAATTTCTGATGGAAACCAATGGAGCCAATGTTGCTTTTGCATTACGTATTAAAAGATAACCCCAACTTAGACCAGTAGATAATAAAATGCGGCTAGTATCTTGTAACCTAATCAGTTCAGAAATTCGGACATAGAGGAAGAACACAAATCTTCAAAAAAAAACATACCTATGTACTTCGAAATTATAATTTTAAGTTAAAGGTGAAAGAGACTGATAACTTACAGATTTGAACAGTTTTTCTTACCCACAAAAATAACATAAATTTAAAAAGTTCTATTTGTTTCTCAATATTTTTAAAATCTAATTCTATTTTTTTAACGCATTTCACCCTAGTTAGTTTTAGCAAACGAATTTTAAATGTTTTAAGATTTTTTTTGTTTTAGTAAACGAGTTTAAAATGTTTTAATTATTTTGACAGCAAAACTGATTTTTTTTTTTTAAGAATTATGTAAGGTTCCCCCACACCAACGCGAATTTTCGGTGGCAACGACGAATACAACAATAACAATGTGTTGTTTTTATTGACAACCACGTGTTGTTATTGTTTTTTCGTCGTCGCCACCGAA
This sequence comes from Epistrophe grossulariae, assembly GCA_929447395.1. NCBI lineage: Eukaryota > Metazoa > Arthropoda > Insecta > Diptera > Syrphidae > Epistrophe > Epistrophe grossulariae. The sequence goes on along the minus strand of OV839567.1, from coordinate 32,214,059 downwards.
AATTCGCGTTGGTGTGGTGGATCTCTTATATTTATTAAACTGAGATTGCTGAGGCCTATAATAGCAAGTGTTGCTTTCATGTACAACAGATGGCGCAGTTTTACAAGTTTACAAAAACACGCTTGTATCTGAATAAGTTGTGTCAAAATTTCAAAGAAATCTTTGAAAAACTTTCGGAGATCTTAGATTAGGAACAAACGAACATTTACATTTTTATTTATGAATATAGATTGGCGCCCAACTTGGGGCAATCTATTTTGACATCATCATTAGTAGAGCTTTTTTTTTTGGCCACCCAAAAAAATAAAAGTTAATCTATAGACCAGCGACAACATACCCAAGAAACGCGTGTAGGGCCTCACCATTGTGCGATGTTAATTTAGCGGAAATTTATTTTTGGATCACTTTAATACAAGACAACACGACAATCAACAGTTGCTCTTTCGACAACAAAATCTGAGAAGAAGGAGACGATATGGTTTAAACAGCTGAAGCATAGAGAATCAAAGGAGTTTTCTCAAATCATCATAATTGTATTTGTATTTGTGATAATACTTGCTATAAGTTTGACATCTGGATCATTTCTTTTTTTAAATTTAAAATATAATTCAAGTTTAAACCTAAATAAATGACTGCTAATTCAAAACCAACAAATGTTTAAAATTTTAAAGCTATTGGTCTTGGCAAACATTTATTTAGTTTATAGTTAAGAGTCAAATTATGATAAGTAATCTTAACTTTCATTTCATTTTTTTTTTTATTGAAAAATAGAAAACTCCTGTTATTTCCCATTTGTTTCTAAATAAACTCTCATGTTTTGACACTTTCAATCCTATTGCGGTGTTAGTTCAGTAGGTGATATCTTCCCAGTTTAAGAATCTATAGTGAATTGTGTATTAAATTGATAGATTGTTGATTTAAGTTTTTTATTTACACCAATTATTTGTATGTTTATTTTAACATAACATTTTCATTTGATACTATAATGATCTTCTGTACAAAAAAAAATATATTTCAGTAAGTAAATAATGGAAATAAATTCATTCATTGGCAAAGGATTACAAAATTTTTAAGTTTAAATATATATAAACACAAGGTGAGCATGTTTAATCTGACCTATTGTCAAACAATCTACCCGGACATAATCTCTCAAAAAAATAAAAAAAAAACAGTGCAAAAGCTCAATTATTAGTTTTATACAAAATTTTCAAAGGTCATACCATATTATAATCCAAAGAAAAGAGAGTGTAAATATAAGCTAAGTGATGATGTGCAGCAATTAATCTTATGAGTTTGATTAATTATCAAGACTGTAATCTCTACCAGAAAATCATTTAAACACAAACAAAAGCAATTATACGCAAGAAAACCATTCTGAATAAATATAAAACAGATCCAAATCGGCTTTTCTAATTGCCATTCATTCTCCCACCATCTGTCAAAATACAGATATGTCTATGTCGTTAAATAAATTTGTCAGTTTCCAAACAAAATATTGTTTTATTTTTTGTCTATTTAGACTTCAGTGTTGTTTCGATATAGTAGTTATAATGCAATTTTATGTTTGGTCTTGGAGTAAATTAATGATCCATAGACAATGTCAAAAAGTTTAGAACTGTCACATTGTTTGTTTTGACATAAATTATGCCAACAACAAAATGAGCAAAGGAATCTGCCGCTATTTTTGTACCTTTATTTCAATCAATAAATCAATCATGACTTAATAAAAACAATGCCACGAACTTGCATGCACCTACTTCTTATGGTTGTGTGAGCGATGTACATATGTACGTACATATACATACATAATATATTAATATTAGATGATGAATTGCTCGCTTAGTTAATTTTGGTTTCACAATTTTTCAATTTTTCTATTTCCAGGTAGGTAGGTACGTATACACCATAACAATAGCAATGGCAAAGCAAAAAAAAAAACACACAAACACGCGAGACGGACTTCCGACTGCATAGTGCCGCAAATCAGCCGGCAACCATCTTTTCAGCTTACCAGCACTACAGCTGACGCCGCGCTGCCGCCACTTCGTCGAAGAGCTACTAACGCTGGCGGCGCACCCCAACTCAAAGTCTAATCTTATATTGAGGATGAACATAACTTTTTGCGCACGGACAATACGATACACGACGAACTGTACTTTATACGTTTTACGGACGGACAGCCAAAAGGAAGTAGCTGCTGTTTTTGATGATATTTCTTTGAAGCTTTTCACGGTTTTTATTCACATTGGTGTTGCGTCTTAGGTAAATATTTTTGAGGTCAATTGCAAATATTCTGAATTGCGAATAGTAGAAGTGGAAGTAGAATTTGAAGTAATTGGTGTTGTTGTTGCCGGTTATTTAGTCAAACTGCCAAAGTCGTTGTTCGATTATTACATACACAAAAATGGCGGTAAAGAACTTATGTACAGCAGCTGCATAATATTATTATACATAAAGAATAAATTTTTATTGATCGATAGCGCTTTTATGATGGCTAAATATTTTCACCTTCAGCTTGGAACAGCAAAGCAACCGACAGTAATGAGTAAAATTGTAAACATTATTAACCGCCCACCAACGTGAGATTTAACAAATTATACCAGTTTTATACTAGTCGATGAACATCAATAAATTGCTTATAAAAGAAATGTGACATGACAAAAGTTCAAAGTTATATGTATGCCATCACCGACTGCATGATGTTATTCCGAAATGAATTTGCCGACGTTATGACTGTGGTTACATAGGTATAGAAGGAAACAATCTTCATAAAATTCGATTAGATCGTCAATCAAAGGAGGTTTTCCATTATACGAGTCAAAGTATACACTGACAAAAAGAATCAATGAGTATGTTTCTTAATTCATTAATCATTAGTAATATTCATAATATTCGAAATAAGCATTTTGCGTTTCTTTATTCACCAGAATATAAACCATTCTGTTGCTTTTTTATTCATTCTAGAATATTTGGAATGCATTTTTTTATTCCATGTGAAGAGTAGAATACATGGAATATTGGGTGCGTTCAGTGCAATCTACATTAAAAATAACGAAAAATTAATACAATTTGACATCTGTATTTGACGTTTCACAAATAAATCTAAACACAAATTTCAGAATTAAATGATATTGTTAATGTTAAAAAAAATGACAGAGATATACAATATACATGTCATCATATACCTCTCATAAATTGATCACAGTTAATAAAATGACAATATTTACATAAATAAGTTCTGTTAAAGCTCTCTGAATACTCTGTTCCTCTACATTAATACATAAATTGAAAACACCATAAATTCGAACATTTTCTAATTTTTGTCCGTAAGAAATCGCTAGCAAATTTAAAAATCTCAAATTAAATCAAACGAACTTGTGAGAAGTACTTAATACTACGTTTTCATTAGGGCAAATGACGTAATTTCCTTGAAATTTTTCAAATTCGATTCCAAATACCCACATTTCTCATACAAATTCACGTTTCACAATGAGGAAATTTCAACCAAATTTGCACGAAATCCAGTAGGAAATTATGTGGAAACTTTACGAACATACCCAAGTGGAACCCATTCAAAGTGGATTTCATTAAAATGCCAAGTTTCTATGTATAAAAAACAGAAATGAAAAGAGCCGACAACGAAAGCAAGCGATTAACACCCAAATCAAATTATATGAGCTGTCAAATGAAACAAGCAAATTTTATAGCAAAACACTTTTTCTTTAATTTGCGAAACTATCTCATTTCGACTCTGCACAAATTAGACAACATTTTCTCTAAGTGGAAAGAATTGCTTTAACTAATAAAATAAAGAGACACCATTTCTTTTTCGTGACTTTTGGTTTTTTTTTTTGTTATTGAATTAAATGATTGATTTGGTGGAAAAGAAAATTGTACGTGGGTGAAATTTATAACTTGTCAAAAGCCGAAGAGATTTTAATCAAAATCAATCATAACACTTTTTGTCGATGTTGATGGACTTTTGATAACCTGTCTTCTGTTGAAGCTAAAGAAGAAATAACATATTATGAAGATATGAAGACAAAAAACAGAGATCAAGCAAAATTGGTATAATGTCAAAAATGATACAAAAAGAAAATGTAGATACCTAATGATTTATGGGTTTTGGTTTTCAGTTTTAAATTACAAGTCTCTGTATATAGGTATATATGTATATTGGTGGCGGTTTTGAATGATTATAGTTAGCTCTCAGTTTAGAAAATACAAATTTTATGTAGATATTACATATACCTACAATGAAACAATTTTTCAACTAAATAAAATTTTAATTATTAAAATTATGGCAGGATAGTTATTGTTTATCGTTTTAAGCATAGAGTTGTTGCACTTTGACCTTAAGATCTAACTGTGCTCCAATTCAGAGCTAAATTAATTTGCTCATTCCACAACTCTCATCGACCAAATTTGTTTCTTTAAAAAACTTTATTACTAAAGTACTTTTAGAGAGGGAAATCTACTCTCTTCTATCTGGTGACGTCGAAGATATCTGTGTTATTGATGTAAAAGTGTTTCACAACTACCTATCTAATTTATGTATCTCTTCCTGAGAGTTGCAGAATCTGCCACAGTATTATGCAGTTGCCTAACAAAATGTTGACTTCTTTTACAAAAGCTTTGAAGAACTGGCCTACCTATAAAGATCTATTGTACCCCCCTCTAGACCCTGATAAGGTTTCTTATCTTACAGTTCTTTCTCCAAACCTACTTTACTGAGAAATTTTAGTTATGGTAACACGTCCCAGGTGTAATATTTCTTTGGTTCATGAGTGCATCGCAATCAGGGTTAGATTCTCAGTAGTAACATTTTGGAGCAGATTTAAAAAAAAATATCGTAAATCGAGTAAATCGAAAATATCCGAAGTATAGTATTTGAAAAGTAATGAAAAAGTCAAGTTTTCAAAAACTATAATTTTAACAAGAGTAATTTTTTTAACAAAAAAAACACATTGATTCTATTCGTTTTATAACGGAATAGAATCAATTTGATTAGAAAATTGAATAACACAGTGCTGTCACCTCCTCTTATGTGGTTTTCTCTGTGGAAAAAAGGATTAGATTTCTTATTTTGATAAAGCCGAGTGGCGGAATAGATCTATTTCTTTCTTAAAATTGAGGTAAATTTATTCCGATCGGATTAAGGTTCTAACACCGATCGCACTTTCTAGAATATTGAAGTGTTTTCTCAGTTAGACAATTAGTTAAACACACGTGATTATTGTTCAAACATATGTAAGAGTAAAATCATTAAATCGATTTTTCCTTTTGAATTTGCTACCTCGTGACTATACGCTCCCACAGTCGATATCTGCAGAACAATGTTGGCGAAAAATATGGAAGTTTTTAGTTCCTATTACTAGATAATAACTGACACAATTTTTACAACAATAATCGTGTCCAGGGTATCACAAAAGCGCACGATTGTGAGAAGTTGCAAGTAAAACAAGGAACGTAGATTGTAGCGTACCATATTATGTAATGTAGATCACTCTTATTTACGGCAAACAGTGTCTCATTCTAGTGCCTCTGTTTATATTACGTATACCTTGGTAAAACCGATTTTTGAGTACAAAAAAGTATTATTCTTGTAAAAGTGATTGAAGTGAACTGATTTCCTTTTTGCAAATAAAAAATGATTTTTTACGAATGAATAAGTAGCAAGGGTTTTACCATTTTGAAATCTTGATGAAACGCGCCAATTTTTTGAAAAACTTGCCTAAGGTAGTGTAGTACATTTTTTTTTTTAAATATGAAGTGCCAAATTTAGCTTAAAAAATTTTGTTGAAAAATGACTCAGCCAAACTTTATTTTTCTTACGAAACTTACAATATTTATTTTTAAATTTGTGATTGCAATGCTATTGATTTATTATTATTATTTTAAGATTACGCAAACAAAATAAACACGTCAAAATTTGGATATTTGTGACCACAGTACCTAAAAATGTGGTCTAGGGCATCGATTTTCACTATTTTTCTAAATATTACTATTATTACTTAACCAAGGGAGATGGATTTTTTTTCTTATTTTTTTCCAGAACAGGTACAGCCTACCCTATCACCCGTTACCAGTGGCGGATTTGGGTTTGCTGCCGCCTTAGGCCCGGTTGAGTACGCCGCCCCCCTTGTTTTTTTAAACTAAGTTCTACTAATTACCTTTTTTCTTAATCGTTCTTGCAGAGCCTTTTTTCTGTGCTGCCAGAAAACACCCGAACATTTTTAACTCGTACATAATGGAATCAGTGAACGTAATTTTCAACAACTTCTAAAAGCCGATTAACTTGAAAAACTTGCACACGTATCAAGGACCGATCCGATGGCAATATAATTATCTCATAAATTTGTACCACGACCGTCATCAGGAGAGGGATGTAGGGGGGCTGATACCCCCGTACATTATACGGCAGCATCTTTATTTTAAGTCTTAAAAATAAATTATAGTTTTAAAAAACTAAAAGCTTTAATAGAAAACCGAACTAAAAGTAGTTAATAATTTTTAATTACAAAATAATTCAATTTATAATAAAAAGCGTGGGGTGCTTATAACAATATAACAGTTATTATTATATTATTACAATTTATGCCGTTGGTGATTATTTATTATAAATAAAATAATAATAATAGTTAAATGCACCCCACGCTTTCTACTGTGAATTTAATTATTTTGTAAGTAAAAATTATTTACTACTTTTAAGTTCGTTTTCGGGTTTTCTATTAGAATATAAAATTTTTCTCCGCCACTTTTTTGACGTTAAGACAATGGGAATTATTTTTGAAATAAATATTTGTTTATTTTTGTTTTGAATTTTTAAAATCTGAAACTGTCCAAACTCGTTTCTTCACTTTTTAATTTTTACAACAAATCATTATAAAGCTCGAGCTCGAACTTTTTTCAAACTTTGTTAAAACTTAACAAACTGTTAGAATCAAACCCAAGAAACAAACCCTGTGATTCAATATTATTACATAAATTATTTTTTTTTGATTAAAATGAATTAACAATTCAAATGGAAAATATAAATACTACATAACATTAAATAAAAAACATAAAAAACAAAATACAGTCGACTCTTCCTAAGTCGTACTCTCTCTAAGTCGAATTTCTCTCTAACTCGAATTTTTTCGCCATATTTTATAATTCCCTTCAATTTTCCATACAAAAACCATTCTCTAAGTCGAACTCCCTCTAAGTCGAACTCTCTCTAACTCGAACAAATCTTGGTATCCCGTGAAAATTTTGACTTAGGGAGAGTCGACTGTATATATTTTTTTTATTATTATTATTAGTTAATTGGAAACTTTCTTCTTTCGGGCTTTTGTTAGAGCAAAAGTATCGATTACGTCATCGTAATTTATTTCTTGCATAAAAAAGGTATGCCATCTAACCCACATTTACCCTATATGTAAATAAATTAATATTGCACGACCTTCCGTTTAGAAGATATAGTTTTTGAACCCATGACCAGTTTTATCCTATTTTACCTCCAGTTATAGCGATCAGAAAAAACCAATTGAAAAAAATCGATTGAAGTTTTTATTACTATTCAATTCGATTTGATAGCCAAATGATATATCAATCGACGAGTAATTCAGCGTAAATTTTTTTCGCAAAAAAAATTGCCAAAACTTTATATTTTTATCTTTTAAATGGATTTACTTGTTTTTCGGATGAAATTTCATTTTTCGTATCAGCTGATTGCTTTTTGACAGAAAAGGGAACAAATCGTTCCACTGATTTGTGTTCCTATTTTTTCTCTTCCACTGAAAGAATTCCATCCGAATTTTTTTTTTCTGACATTTCAATCAGAAAAAATCTTGGCGGCTGTTTGTTTGTTTTCGGTTTGCTTCACTTTTTCTGACATATTTTTTCTGATTGCTATAAACAATCATCAGAAAAAATAATCAATCTCATACTGTTTCAAGTTTTTCGGATGGGTTTTTCTGATCGCTATAACTGGCGCCTTAGGGGCCAGTTATAGCGATAGGGAAAACGAAACTGGAAAAACTTTCAAATAAATTAATTACTAGGTTTTCATTCGATTCGATTTAACGCAATTGAGGGAGTAATCGATGGCAAATAACTTTTTGTGTCAATATAATTCCCAATTGAACAAATATTTTTTGTGATAAATGTATTTATTTATTTTCCTGACTGAATTTCATTTTCCGTACCAGCTGATTGTCATTTCGATCAAAATGAAACAAATCGTTCCAATTATTGGCGTTCCAGTTTTTACTTGTTCCATTGACAGATTAGTGGAAGGAAAAAAAGCGTTTGCATTTCAATCAGGAAATCTACTCACTGACCTAATTTTCGTGTTCGCTATAAACGCTCATAAGGAAAAAATTCCTGTTTCCATCTTTTTCAACTTTTCCTGACGGTTTTTCCTGATCGCTATAACTCACGCCTTAATTAAACTTCCATTTTAAAAATTTTGTTTACATATTTTTAATACTTATAATTTAAGCTATACAATGATGAATCAGATTAATGAATGAGTGAGTCAGTGACCGATTCTTTTTTTTATTATAGTTAATAATTTCATAAATTTTCAAACTTAATTCATTTATTGCTCACCTATAATCAATTATAAAGAAAGAGATAAAATAAAAAATATTATTTTGTCAATTTTTTTTTTAATAAAATTGAACTTTATCAACAAATTATCCATCGTCCACCTAAACTACTTTTTCACCAAAAAATATTCTCAGGTCTGTTGCCATCCTCTGTGGACCACTAGCGCCAACCTTGAGAAACGCTGGTTTATATTATGAATTCTTATTTAATTTTTGCCCGAAAATTTTGCCGATTCAGATTCACTTCGGATTTTGCTGCCCCTAGGCTTGTGCCGCCCTAGGCCCGGGCCTCACGGGCCTAAGCCTAAATCCAGCACTGCCCGTTACCCGCTTGACTTTGAGTTTCGGGACACCCTGTATAAACTAACGGTAAATTTATATTTTAATAAAACACTTTTATTTATTATACAAACGGGACAAAACTTAGGGCGCGTAGGAGAGTAGACAAGACAAAAATCGTATGAGAAAAATGTTCAATTTACTAAAAATTTATAAAAATTAAAAAATCATATGAGAAACTTACTTTCGAAATCAGAATTCTATTATTCTTTATTTTTATTTTTAAATCAATTTAAATAAAATGAAACTCCCACCGCACCATCTTAAGACTTTATGGGGTCCTAATATATTTTTTTCCAAGCTTTAACCATTTATGTATTACTAGTTTTGGAATGGTAAATCAATACGTAATGTAACATAACCTTCAATATTTTACGCAGCCAAAAATGTCTTTTTAAAAACCTGATCCAGTAGAGCAATTCTGAATTTAGATTTGAGTTCCGACACATTTCATTATAATATACTCGTATAGTATCCTTTTGACTCTTACTCAACTACTACTACTAGGTCTGTCAAAAATGTCGATACAAAAATGTTTTTGAAAAGTATTATTTCTCTGTCGAATTTTAAATTATGTATTAATTTTAACTATATCCTTTACTTTAAATGGCATTTTGTATAATAATTTTTTTTAGTTTTCGGGGGCCCCAAAATGTGGGGACAGGAAAACTATCTTTAGCTCATAAGCCTCTCTTTTAAAACACTGCTGATGTACGAGAGTAATGTTGGTTTCAAATTTCTTAATCGTTCCCGGCTTACCCTTGATAAATCCAATAAATCCTTGTTTTCACGGGCATGTGTTGAAAGTAGCACCACCGACCCGAGTGCGGTGTGGCGCGACGTCTATTCGTCTTAGGGCCTTCAGATTCATTTTAGGCAGCTCTGAAACCTTCTGCTGTTCTTCAGCCCAAAGGCGGCAGTTTTCCTTATTGAAGTACGTTGAACAAAATGTCTCTTAAAGGAAATTGAAACTTTACAATGGCTGAAATTACTGTCAACATTTTAAAGAAAATAAATAGTTTTTTTTGTATGATAAAACAGTAATGAAAACGAAAATTTATATTGTTGCTAAGACAGAATTCATGAGCATTGTGGTGATTTTTACCAAACACTTTTTTTTAACCAAAGTTGACCTTTGACTTTAGTCCAAATCAAAACTAGAAAATTTCGTCTCGAAGATGTTTATCTTTATCATCTAGGCCTGTGACCCCGGTCAGAGCATAGAAAAAAACGATTATTTTGTTGATTTTGGGTTTTGAAATCAAACCAAACCGAAGCGGCCACAGGAGTACAAGTAACAAGAAGTTCGATAACTTACACAGAGACACATAAAACACTCAAAGGCATTTTTTCAGTTATAATAATTGTATTATAAACTTCGTGAGAGTATTTTTAAATCTCATAATCTTTAAATTGTTTTGCGAAATATAAAATTTATTTGTCTAGATATATGTATGTATGCATATAATATATAGTCTTTATAATAAGTCATATTAACTTGTCTTCCACATCCACATCATGATGGAATAAAAGATTACTTCTAAGTAATGACACCTTTAATTTACGTTACCAAATCTCAAATAGTTCAAGCCCTTAAGTTCAAATTTCCCTCAGTTTAAACGTTTCCAAACAAATTATAATCTCATTAAGTTAGCGAAATCTTAAAGTTAATTTAATATTATTATAATGTATCATGCCTTAAATGACGACTACTGGACTGGCGAGCAGCTCAGTGGATTTACAAAAAAAAAGAATAAAAGACCTATCAAGTGTCATAGTACCAAATTAAACTTAAATATATAAAAGTAGGTACAGACAAAAAATAATTCCAAATGTTATGTGCTTGCATCTTCGAAAAAAAATAAACAAAAAGGAAAAAAAACTGATTTGTCATCTCATAGCATTATAATATGGCTATCATGATTCCACAACGCAAATGGTGCACATTCGTGTCAAATTTAAAAGGCTTAAAATAGATCTGGATAATTTTGGTTCATGTTCTGCTGAACAAAAGCACCTCAAAGAAAAGACTTATGTGGGTATCTTTCAAATATATAATGAAATAATATACCATTTTCATTAGTGAAACACATATGCATGCACTCGTATTCCGCAATAAAAGATTCAACCAAGTCGTGGGTGGGGCACCACCACCACACCAACAGCCAAAAAAGATTAAGTCTCCGAAAACCCATGGGGCATTTTTTTTTATTTTAGTAAATTTTGTGATTTTTCATAGAAAATTTGCCTTTCTCCTTTTTTATTATAAAATAACAAACACTTCCGTATAGGTGCATTCTTGAAAGACGCCTCTAATGCTATTGTGTTAGTGCAGTGCACAATTAAAACTTAATTATTATATTTCGAATTTTTGCGCCTGATTAAGATCATCTACATAAGCAGTAGAAGACTGAAAAAATTGGGGCCCTAATACAATTTTGGAAATGTCAACTTTGATGTACTTCTATTTTATTCATTTATTTCTTTTTTATTCAAAATTATTGTATACATTTAAATAAAGACTAGCCTACCCATGCGAGAATTCTCGGAATTACATAAAAATAAAAGACGCATGAAAACAAACAAATGCAGTTTTTTAACAAATTATTAAAATATTTAAAATAAAATTATAATTCGCCAAATCAGAAGGTAATTTCGCTTAGTTTGACACCTCATTTGTCAAAATCGTTGTAGTATGAGAGTCGAAAAGTGATTGTGAACTATAGAAATAATATATATGATTTCATTAATTTGGGGGAAATTAGGACCCTTATATATTTTTTAAAAATAAATTTCAGCCATAATTATAAAGAATTTCGGTTGAGATATGAAAAAATTGTATGGGAGGGGGTCTATCCCCCCGTTTAGCCTTGAAGGGCAATTTTCTAACAACTCAACTTGAATTAGAAAAAAAAATTATTTAAAATCAACGGGAACACTTAAATGATCATGATATAACTTTTTTAAAGCCAGAAATCCATTAAATCAAGTTGTTTTACTAACAGTTTTCGAAAAATTAATTTTCAAACTCAAAATTTTGAAAAACAACAATTTGTTCAAACCATTTTTTTTTTCAAAATTTCACGTTATTAAGATTTATTTTTATTTATCTATTTTTAGTCGAACACTTAAAAACCCGATGCTAAAATGTCTTCTAGTTTTTTAGTGAATTGAAAATAACAAAAATAAGTTTCCTATAATTAGACTTCAATCCATTGCTTAAGTTGTTTTGAGATCCTATATTTCACTAAGAAACTACATAGTAAGGTATTTGTAGTTATTTTCAATTTTCTCAAAAACTTATAGAAGACATTTAAGCGTATAGTTTTTAGTGATTGATAAGATCATAGAATATAAAAAAACTTAATAACGTAAAATTTTGAACAAAATTAGTTTGAACAAAATTTTTTCAAAATTTTTGAGTTTGAAAATTAATTTTTCAAAAACTATTCACTAAATCAACTTTCATTAAAAACAAAATGTATAAGAGATTTCTGGCTTAACACAAAGGTATAACATGGTATTGTAAGTACATACTTGTTTTTTTAATAATTTGTTTTCTGTTTTAAGTCAATTTTTAAGAAAATTGCCCTAACCATCTAAATGGAGGGGGGGATAGACCCCACCTTCCCATAGGATTTTATCCTTGTCTCGACCCAACCTATACGCTCTAGTTTTTCGTCACACCTTATGCGAATCACCCTGTATATCCATTTGCCTCTTATATTCTATATTACTTGTTAATGAGCTCATTTTTTTCTTTGTATTTTTTTAAACCCTGTTGGAAGATTGAGTCCGGACTGGTGATTATCATTATGTTTACATACATAAGAAACTTTGAGGCGCCTCAAAATAAATTGAAACAACAATAATTTCAAGATTCCACACATTGAAACAACAACAAAGAAGCCTCAATAGTTCGGTTTTTATGATTTATTTGTGCCTCACGAAAGTCCTTATACCCTACATTTCTCTTACCTCCCAATCTAAACTGCGCGGCAGAGGCTAAGAAACTGTCAAAAAAACAGCCTTGGGTACAATATGTACCTACTTTCTAGTAGGTTAAATTTGTAGATTTTCGTGTGTTACGTTAGATCACAATTGTTTATTTAAACACCAATAAAAAATCGATTATATATTATAATTTAAATATCGTTATTTAAAGAAGAAATTAATTATTTTACCATACTCATCTAATTAACTACTATAGGAGACATTTTAAAACCAAATATTTACGGCTGTGAATGTTTAAAGATTTGCACAGATGAACAAATATTTGCAGAAAAATTTTGCGCAGGTATTTGTGTACTTGATCACACCTAAACTAAATGTTTGCATCAAATCAATTAATTTGCGCTTAATGCTAATTGTTTACACGATTATGGGCAGTAAAATATGTGCAAATTGCACACAGCAATGACAAATGTCTGCATTGTCATTTACTTTAAAAATATTTGACGTTTCTCTTATTTGTGAACAATTAGTGTGACAAAAAAAATTAAGAACAAAAAATGAATGTGGAATTTTTTAGAAAAAGATCTTTTCGTAAAAACATTTCCGAAATGTCTTTTTTGGCCTTGAAGACACTGCAATATTTCTGCATTGTTTCTAAAACGTTCTAAATTCCCAATTCAAACGAAAAACTTTATCTCGTGACCCTCAAAGTTATTTTTGCGAAAAAAAAATATAATAATAATAAAAACATCGAGAATAGTTTGGAATAAATTAATTCAATAAAAATTTATGAAAGTAAAAGGTCATTCAATTGATGGTCCGTATTTAACATCCCTGTTTCAATCACAAATGTCCAACCAAACTGTCAGCCGAGACTGTTAGTTCAAGTTTGGTAATTTTATAAATGTATGGTTTAACAATCACAAAACGTTGTTACAGCTGTGTTCATCATCAATTTCGCTTTTACTTTTATGAGTACGCCTGTTTGGTGACTTTTTTATTCAACAAATTTCCCAAAAAAAAATTTCACGTTTCCAAACAGACTTAGTATGAGACTTTTCACACACGATACTAATTTAATCCTAACTAATCTGAGTAAATTTTTTTTTTAAAGTGGATAAAAAAGAAAACCGAAGCAAATTGAAAACTAAACTTGAAAATACATTACAGAAGCAAACAGATGGTTTTTTTTTTTATTATTTCTTGACATTAATTTAGTAATTCAATTAAGAAATAAATCAAGTGATCTCAGCGTAAAAAGGGGTTTCTAACTTTTAAGTGATAAGTCCAAGTACGACACATTGGTGAAATCTTCCGCCTAGACGGAAGAGATTCTCTCCATTTATTTCATCTTCGTTATTATTAAATTTGGTAAGGCCTCACATCAAAGATAAAAAAAAACTCCCCAAACTATTGATACCTATATTCATAAAATTAAAAACTTGAGGAACAAAACTTGTATATTGCGCGCCTTTTTTTATTTCAGAAGTAGCTAAGATAAATCCACTTTTGATTTTATATTATAGCAATATAGGTACTATGCAGTGTGCACAACAAAATGGGTTGAACTTATTGGCAGCCTTGCTTCAATGAAGATGTCTATTTCAAACTGGGCTAATTGGCAGATGTCATAGGTTTTTTTTCACTTTTTTTGTTATTGAATAATGAACTATTATCTTCTGATCGTGATTTAATTGAAAAAAAAAAATAATGAATATGAAAAGATGATGCTTTGATATGAATAGAGAATTGATTGATTTAGTGAAAAGAATGCGCACATTCAATAATCAATTTTTAAGATCAAAATTACAATGAAAGATGAGTTTGTATGCGAAGTGAATTTTTTTTTTTGAATAATGAAAACATTTGAAGTTTTGACATAGAACGAATATTTTTTTTTTTAATTTTGTGAATACAACAGATGGGAAATATTGCAAGAGGTATACAATATCTTCAATAATGATATTCTCCAGAATTTATGATTAATATATTTTTTTTTTCGTTATGGTTTTCGAAATTTTAAAAATTAATTAAGACATGCAGCATTCTTCGTAGATGTGTTGACGTGTTTTTACCAAAACAGAATTGAATGAAAAATGAAAAATTACAAAGATGAGAAAGTTTGAATATATATCTACGACACTATGATGCTTTTGTTCGTGTGGGTTCGGCTTTTGAGAAATAATCTAGTTTAAATTATAGAAACGTGATAACCCATCACCTCATTAAAGGCAATTACAATAGATGTTTAGACTTTCATTATTTTGATCTTATATGCTGGAATAAGTAAAATATAAATATCTATTCAAATGAAAAAACTTTTGAAGTTATGTAACTTATAAATATGTAGTTAATTTGTGGGTGGATAATATATTATGTACCTGTATCTTTTGTTCAGAATACAAATGATTCTGATTCGTTTTGGGGTGTTTAGGATTCACTACTTTGAATTTCTTGTTATTTAAACAATAATTGAACATAAAGTAATGACACTCAAAAGGTCCAGCATATGTTATTACACTCAAAGAATGCTATTTGGAAATGTGTGTAAATTGATTATAATTATGTTTATTATGTAATTTTAAAATTCAGCGTTGGAAAATAGACATTTCTGCAAACTATATTAATTTTTAAGTCGATAATTAAGTTGTCCCTTAGCTCGAAAATTGCTTCAAATGATCTTTGGTGAGCTGTCGGGCCAGAATTTCTTTTTAACTTAACAAACATCATCTTTAATTTTGTAATATCTCCTATAGTCGCACCAAAGATCAATTGAAGCCATTTCTATGCTAATGTAAAACTTATGTAATTATCGACACCATATTAATTGGTTTGCAGAAATGTCCATTTTAAAACGATGAATTTTGTAATTACCTGCTATAAAATACTGTTTTTTGACAATCTCTGTAAATCATCAAATTCTTTTAATTAAAAAAAAAACACTTGATAGGTACCAAGTGAGAAAACCAGCTAGCATAATTATAATAGTTGGCAGTTAATTGGATCTTATCTTATAAATTAACGAAAAGTAGCTTTGCAAAAAATCAAATTTATGAGTTACTCATGATGGATATCTTTAAAAGGAAGTATATGTTTCTTTTTAAAATTAAAATTGCATTAATTATAGTTAGCAGTAATTTTTTCTTTGTGATATGCCGTTGTGAGAATTCAATTTGTTTAGGAGCCGCTTTTCAGATGAAGAGATTTTATATCTTAAGTGACTTTCAGTTCTGAAGAAAAAATGCAATAAATAAGGAGAAATATAAATTTTATTCTTTTTGCCATTTTATCTCCCACAGAAGTTAAAGGATATACCATAGCCGACCAATTTCAAAAAGTTATTAATGGACATTTTTCATTGTTGTTTTAGAGCCTTCTCATATAGATAAAATATTGTTTTATTTCAAATATTGATGTTAGATGTATACATATTTATTATACATGTACATATTATATTGAATTGTTCAAATGTCATTTCATTTTCAATTATTATAGCTCATCCTATTTCAAACCAGTTCTATTATGATTTGAGTTATAAAAATGTCATTGATAGCTTTTAATCAGTAATCCACCTTTCTGTATAATTTTTTAAATATTTTTTTTTGTGTTTATAGCAAAGTAAAGAAAGATTGTAAATAACGAATAATAACGTAAAATCATTAATTGATCGTTAATCAATCAAATGATGAATTAATGTCATTAGCGCAGTCGCGATGGAGAAATAATTGATTTTTTTTCTTTAATAAAAAGCAAACACAGAAGTGTTTATTTAGCAGAAAGTTTCATACTCGTAAGATATACATATGTATACAATTATATTTCTCACGGTAAATAGAATACAAGATAATTAATATTGCACATAATGACGTCACTTGAACGTTGGATTTTTTGAAAGCACTTTTCCCTACATATTTCACAAACTAGTTAGCGTGGTTTAAAAAGGAAAACACATCAAAACAGACAAAATTAATAGTTCAATTTCACTTAACTTATTTATTTGGAAAAATTAGGCCGATAAATAAAAGAAAAGAGTTTTCTTGAAACTCTTCTACGGGCCATCAATACAATTCTTTTCTAAATTTATATTACACCTATCATTCAAAAGTGCTCATTAATTCATATTGAAGTTAATATGAGCAAATAGGTTTCACAATGTTCTTCAAAGAAAACCAAGAAAATTTAAAAATAATAAAAATTTTCCGTATATATTATTGAAAATAAAATTTTAAATATTTTTTTGTTTCGAAAAATAAGAAAAAGTTAAGCACTTTAACCGAGCTTGAGCCATTTCATCATTTTTATGTAGGTAATATGAAACAAACAAAAATAAAATAAAAATAAAACTTGGTTAAATTTGGGTACTTTGAATACCCATTCCTGACCACTTATTTGCGATAAGTTTCAAAATAACTGTATTTTAAACCAGTCAAAGTTATTTATTGGTTGGGAATTAACCAATCTCATTCAAAGTTTTAAACAAGTTTTGAAATAACTATTTTTTAACTTTTTTTTATTGGTTGCCAATAAATATATGATCTGATTCAATGTTTTGGAATAAGTTTTAAAATATTTCTTTTTTTCTGTACCAATCTATCCACTTCAGTAAAATTTCAACTTAACTAAAACCACATTCAGCTCAGCCAACATTGATTCCGATCAATTTCAAACTTAAAACCACTTATACTTTGTGGCTGGTGGAGGCGGCATAATACAATAATTTTACAGTTTATAACTTTCGTGCGATAAAATTAGAAGTCTAGTAGTAGAACTTGGATATAAATTTGGTCACTTAATACCCTCATATGGAGCATATTGTTTTTTTAAATTTTTATCAAGAAACGCTTCTACCAAAACTCCGTTAACGTGTAGTCGCAAAATAAATAATATACAAATTTTTATTTATTCCGAAATTTTAACTTAAACACCAAAAATTTGATCACAGTGGCATGTCTCAAGTTGTACCTATACCTACCCTCATCGAATTCATATTATTTTTAAGTTGTAAATAGTTTTGAAATATTTATTGAAGCAGCTTTGAAGTCTATTTTTAGAGGTATAAAAGCTGAGTGTGACTGTCCCCAGCAGATTTGTTATTTCCGTGGCAAACGAGAAATCCTTAAAAAAATTGAATTATAACGGTTTCAGATTAAGTTGCTGAGATCACATCAATAAAGGGACCCGTTATTTGTTTTCGGAAAAAAAGGGGAAAAAACCACAAAAAAATATCAGTAGCAAGTTGTATTTCATGAGTTTCAAGTTTTCGTTCCCCAAAGCTGTCATTAGCATGGTATGTGTTTTTATTGTTATAATATGATAATAGAATCCAAATTAATTCCCAACGCATATGCCCCTTTTTACGTAGTAAATAATAACATGAGTTTCAAATAAAATATTCAGGAGTTAAAGTTCGATTTTATTAAAAAAAAAAAATACCTTTCGGCGTCATTTCCTTATGTTGTCATTTCTGTGATCGAATCTCGTCATTTCCGTGTCAGATCTGTCATTCCCGCGACTTGATATAGAAAAACAGTTAAAAACAATAAAAATAGACGGGCCACTGGCTTAAATGTTTAATAATGTTCTTTGACTGTCGGCTTTTGGTCTATTACCTACCGCAAGCTTAAACAGTTCCACATTATGTATATTCGCTTGTTCGTATTTTCCTAATATCCTAAAACAAGACTTAATGAACAATATGTACATGAACACAAATTTCACACCTTACAAAGAATATTAATCATTCTATCACTAATTAAATCAAACTTATTTTTGATTAATTTAATTGTCTTCAAATGATATTCATCACCACGCCCTGCAATAAGACTATACATTATACAATTTTATATAGTTGTTATTTTTTTATTTTGAATAAATTGTTTGTTTTTATCATTTTGTTGCTTCTGTGAATTCTTCAAGATCTATAATTCTATTCATGTCATCCTTGGATGCATTTTTTGTGGTGGCACCCTCTTTTTGTACTCTCTTAAGTTGTCTACAATGTCGAAGATAATGAATGGGTACCACCAGTAGCAACAGCAGCAGCACCACCATCACCCCAAACAGGGCTGTCATCATAGTCCGTATATATTCCGTTAGCGCTTTGGTTTATTCTGCCATCTACATACCTACATAAGTAGTTGCTGTGATACTGCTGCTTATTGCCATCAACCACTATTGAGCAATGTGCGCGCAGAGTGAGTGATTCAAGTCATTATTTAGTTTGTGAAAAGCTTGCATAATTTTAATTTATCTATGAGAAAGAAGCTTCGAATTTTTTTTTTGTATATCAAAAAAGGTGAACAGCACACCACACTTACACACCAATCCCAAGATAATAATGCAGGAAAGCAAAACCAAAATAAAATTAAAAAAAAAAAAAAACACCACAAGAAATTTTGTGTGTTCTTCTAAAAGTAGTTAAGAGAGAAATAAAAAAAAATTAAAATTATACAAAATTTGCATATAAATACACTTTGAGGGGAACAATTATACCCAAGACACTATATATAAATATGCGGCATACCTACGTTTTATATTGCCTAAGAGTCGCACAAGGCAAACAATTAAAATACTATAGAGCAAGTCCCACCAAACTTTGCTTGAGATGAAACAAATCTTAGTTTAATCATCTGCCAACTAAATTTTTGGAAAACATTAAGAAAATATTTAAGTTTTTATAATGTCCATCATCAGGCATAAATTCTATAGCAAAGTTCATGAACTTTGTTTATTGTGTATCATTTTTGAGGAGCCTTACTTCCCCTATAATAAAAATCATAAGATTTTTTCTTTTTCAATTCAATTCATAATTGAAATATGAGTTAGGGTTTGAGTATGATTCCATTGGACCCTTTTTCACGGTGAATGAAAGTATCGGAGGGATGGATTCTTTAATGTGACTAAATAAATGCTTTTTTATAACAGTTTTGTTTATATTAGCTACTGTTTATGAGGCCCCGCAGGGACAAAGCCTTTCGCTGATGAGCATTCTCTTTCGGACACCCAGAACACTTTTTCAAATCGCGCGAAGCACGTCTTCATATGTACACCCAATTTAAATGGTGATTAACTGCTATAACTGCTATAAATTGACATTTTTTCGTCCTTTCAATGGTGGGGCAAAGTTTTACTTTAGAAACGAAATAAATTCGATTGGTGTTATTTCTGCCAGTCAGTCAGTCAGTTACATATAACAAGTTATAACAGTTTCAAAGAAAGAAGTACAGTATATGAATCTCTGATTATAATTATGTATAACAGTTTCAAAGAAAGTATAGTACAGTTTATGAACCTCTATCCTATAACAGTTTCAAAGAAAGTAGTTCAGTATATGAATCTCTATCGTATAACAGTTTCAAAGAAAGTGGTAAAGTATATATGAACCTCTATCCTTAACAACTATCTACATATGTAATTCAACACTTTCGGAAAAAATAAAAAAAATCTTCAATGTAACCAACATTAAACGTTCCCATTGAACCCATCACTTCATGATCTCTTTTATATAACTCCATATATCGTTATTGTTAAATTTGACTTAAAACAAGTCAATTTTAAAATTAGCACTCACATCTCAATCACTAGTCTATTAGGTGAAAGTTTTTTTTTATGTTTTATATGGGCTTGCTATCTTCATCAATATACACGATGACTTTCAATAAAAATATAATAAAACAAAAAAAAAAACAACGAAGGATCCACCAAATTCGACCGAGACTTTAAAGATTAGGTAACTCTTGATAACTCTTGAGGCTCATCACATTCATGTCTGATTTAATTTTGGTAAAAATCTCAAATTACCCTCAAGGTGCCGCCTCCATTTCATTTTATCTCATCTCTCATTTCATCAGGTCATATGGCAATACATATTTTTAGGTCTTTCGATTTGGTATAATTACAGGAAATCTATCTTTATTGAGTGTTTTCATTGTAATTATACTATAGGAATCAATATGATGCTTTTACTGACACATCATGCTATGCTCTGCCCCTGTCAATTATGTCTTTTAAGTCTAAAATTGGCATTTATATACATAGCTTACACAATGTAGTGATATATTGTACTATTTAGTATCTAGAGTAGGTACTTATCGGATACGGTATACGGATATTGATGAGATGCCATCAGCGTAGATTTTTATTTAAGCTCCTTCAGGTGTCGATTAGACTTTGTACACATAATACAAATCGGACACCATGAAAACGCAAATAAGGAAAGTATCTATAGATAGAGGTTAGGTAGGTACTGCAAGTGCGAGGAAAATTTAAAGTCTTAACCCGTCTTGCCCCTGCTTTCAGCACTTGTGGTTTAAACTCTACGCAATTGTCTGAACCCAAAGTATATATGCACCTATATAGCTTAGCTGAAGGTGGGTTCATAGTTGGTTACTTGCTGAACGGCATGATTAATGAAGTGGAGAAAATTCGCTTGTCGGTTTCCACACTCATTACAAATCATTTTGGTGTGCAGAATGTTGGTATCATAATGGTAGAGTCAAAGTGTTTTATTTTTATTTGCTGGCTAGATGTGATTATATTTTAGCTGTTGTATGGGGTGAGTATATTATCTATTCGACAAGTTAAAAAAAAAAACATATTTAGTATTTTTTGTCCATTTGAAATAATAGAAATTTTGTATGTTGCTTTGCTTATAGCTAAGCTATATGGTATGGGTTTAAAGTTTCAGCAAATAAGAAAATAATTAATTTTAAAACTATACATATTTTATAATATGCATGGACTTAAGTTAAAAGATATAGTCCTAAAATATTTTAAGATTATGGAGAATGCAGCCGTTAAAACAAATGTTCAGTTCAAATCGGACTCTGGATTCGTTCAGCGTCAAAAAAGATATTATGGCTTCTTATTTAATACTAGAATTATGATTGTTTCTTAATAATGGTTTTCATAGCAACGACATAAAACTGTGGATAAGTCATTGGGTTAATGAACTGTCAAAATTTGTATGGAAAATAATTTACACAAATTGGATTTAATTCCCCAATGAATTTGCTGTAGAGAGTTATTTGGTAAACTAAACTAAACGTCATTATTATGTTTTATTGTATTATTCATACTTGAATGTCAGTTTTATTAGACTTGACCATTCTTTATTACGTCAATTTCATTGAATTTCTGAACAACAACAACAACTTAAAAGTGCTACCACCAATTGTATACGAATTTATTTATAATTCGTTTTAATTAATTATTTGGCTGGAGATATAGCTATTTCAAGGGGTGCTAAGTCCTACCATCAATCTCCTTATTAGTGGTGCTGAGCTTTAATCCAATTTTATTTGAAAAATGTTCTATATGTACACCATAGGGATCGAACCTAAGCACATCAGATTACTCAGTCTTGGAAGTCGTATAGATCTATTGTTCCACCATTTGGAGAGGATAAATTGCACTTCTCCACCTGGTAGCATCCCAGGTGTTTCTTTCTTTGGTGCATGAGTGCATCGCAAATGCCAAATATGTGGTTTGGTGGTTCCTCAAGAATATTTCAGAATCTGCATGTGGCACTATTTACTAGGCCTAAAATATTTAGGTGCCTTTTGAGTTTGCAATGGCCAGTGAGGAGGCCCGTTATGATTATGAGGTTGTTCCTGCTTAAGCTGATGCAGTCATTGGAACGTTCTTGGTTATAGTAGGAGTTTGGCTTGCCTAGCTTGGGGAGTTCCTTCCAATTTATTGATCTATTGCTCTCCTCTTCGTTTTTGATTTTGTTTTTAATAACATTCAAGAGAGCATTCAAGAGAAATTAAAACATTTCTCCTTCTTGACAATTTTAGTTCCAGAAAATTTCTTCGGGCAGAAATGTGCGTTCTGTCAAAAGCTTAAAGTCAATTAATAAATTTCGCATCCGCCAAATAAATAATTATTTGGTGAATGCGAAATTTGTTTTGATATTTGTTCATAAATAATTTAAAAAATATATCTATTTATTTCTTATACATTGAAGTGCTTTTGAAAAAATATGTTGTAGTTTAGTAATAAATTATTAAATCAAAAATGTTGGTTTTTATATTACCATATAAAATTAATCTTTTTAATTATGTAAGTTTTCTACAATTTTAAAAAGTTTTTACTTTTTAGTATGAAATTTAATGTTTTTATTCTTTTGATATGTAAGCTGTTAATTTCTTATTATTCTTTTGAAGTTTTAAAAGTAGCTGATATTTTTATTCAAAAAGCGTTCTTTTCAATTTTGGAAAATTTGACACTCTTTAAAAAAAATTGATACTCTAAATTGATCCTCTAAATTTGCCGAACATAATATTATAACAAATTTAATGCAGAATGTAAACTAACAGACTTATGATACATAAAATATCTGAGAACGAAAAAAATATGTTCACGTGGCCATAAGCGATAATTGAACAAATTTATTTTTTGTTGTTATGGATTTATAAAAAACGAAATGATTTTTGTGCTTGGACTTTTAAAATTTGACGTTCAACGAACAGCTGATTCAAGGCGTTCATGCAAAATTTTGCATAATTGGTAAACTCACAACGTTGCATGAATGTAATAGATCATCGTTATAAGGAACAAAGTTTTGGTGTGAATTATCAGTATATCGTCCAATCAAAGATTGACAAATATCGATTTATGGAATTTTAAATGTTTTAGTTTTGAGAAAGCTGTTTTATAAAAAAAATAGTTTAAACATTTGAAACTGTAATTTTTAAGTGGCTCTTTAGGGCAAGCATTAGATTCATGTAAAAAAAAAAGATTTCGCAAATCGTTCGTTGGGCTGCATGTCTGTACGTCTGTGTTTCGGTGGATCTATGCGTCCACATTATTTGATAGCTTTCCCTAACAAGTGCAATGCAATAATAATAATTAATTGTTATTCTAATCATCTAAAGATTTTTCAACCATAATTTTTGCGAATTTATTAGAATCCGCTTTATTAATTAGAACGTGTTCGTAAACGTCAATTGCATTTGCATGAAAATTAACTGACATTGATCAAACAAATTTTGACATGTGACAAACAAAGTGACGTTGATTTGACGTTTTCAAAAAAGCCTATAGAATATTACCACCCCCCGAAAACAATATATCAAGTGTCATATTAAGTAAAACGAAAATGACCGAAAATTATCGTTTTGAACATAGCTCTGTGTATCAAACCTATTATTTTTTTTATTTAGGGCCCTCTCAAACCAAACCCGAAACATACGAAACATTCGGCTGTCGAAATATTTTCGTCGCGTTGGTTTGGTTACTTTAATATATTTTGACAGGCAAAAGTTTTGTCTTCGTTCTGAATATTTGGCGTTGGTTTAAGTTAATTTAAGTTCTTCTGTTAATTTTGAAAAAAATAGTAGCTTTATGCATTAAATCGACGTTATGTATTTTTTTCAAAATTGATTAGTTACTTTTAACAATTTAACTAAACAAAAAAAAGAATTGGTATCTAATCGGATAATCGAACTTTAAAACTTGTATTAGGTAATCAGTTGACTGGCTTGCCTCCTTAGAAAAAATTTTTAATTACGCCAATGCATAATTCCCGAGCCGTTATTTCCATGCGTCATTACCGTAAACATATATTAATGTTTTTATTATATATAATTTATACTTCTTGTGATGGTTATTCTTCAAGCTCTGATCACGAATTTGAGCTCTACAAATTTCTAGATTTCCATAAAATTCATAGAACTCACATTTAGAAATACATAATCTGATTTTTTTTTATTAAATTCCTGCAATTAAATTAAAAAGTTGTTTTTTATAGTCATCTTGGCAAATAAAATACATTGGTCTAATGCTTATTCTTTAACAAAAGCGTTGTATGAATGTGGTACCTGCAATTATAAGTGGGAAATTAATTTTTATTTAAAATAAAAATCTTGTTCATCGTACATTCATTAATAAGTTTTTTTAAAAGTCTTTAAAAATTATAAGATACGATAAATATGGCGATACCCTGTTCTTCAACAGGGGGTTGGTATATACATAACTGCACAGACATACTAATAAAATAAGTTTTTTTTTGGTAATGGTCAAATTTTAGGTGCAAACTATAACAGTCTTTCAATAAACAAGGTAAAACAAGTTTCTATTTTCTACCAATAATAATTAAATATACCTTTAGATATCTGGAAACAAATAAAATGTTCAATAAATGTCTTCAACAAAAAATATCATATTCATTCATGATAACACTTATGTCACCTAAATATATGAGCTCATACTTATGGAGTAAATAAATATAGAAATTGCAAAACTACATATTATATATTTAGACAATGGCTAGCATGGACATCTGTCAGGAAGACAAAAGCCTTCTAGGGAAATCCAATAAATATGAGTGTTAACGTTTTGAAATTTTGACCCATCATATACCTGGATCACCTAGAATCATCTTTAAGGAATTTAACGCATAAACTTTTAGTTTATAATATTTTTAAAAATCTTCATTTCGTCAAACAAACAGACAAAAACATTTTTCTTGATATATCGCAAACCCAATGTTATAATGCCCTAATTTATTAAATCTTATAACTAATTACAGATACTTTTAAAGACCACTCATATATCTAAAATCTAATAAAACATTTGAAATTAATGTTTAAAAAGCCTATAATTATGGCCTTCAAAAATAAACAAAAAAAAAGCAATGACTCATTGACCTTTTATCAGAAAAGCTATAATTCAAGTTATTATTCATAATAACTGCAAAAATCTTAAATTTAAGCATCCGAATACAAACAATTATTATGTCACAAAATAACTTGTTTTTTTATTTTATTTGTGAATTCCTTTGTTTGAATACAAAACAGTAATAATGAATTTATTAATATTTACCGAATACACAGATGTCTCTTTAGACTGAGTAGAAATAAAATGCACGACTGAGTTGCATGAACTTGCATTTATGAAAGATCAAAATTTGATTTTGAAGTCTGGATATTGTAAATTTATTCATCTGATTTTAAAAGATTTTTTTTTTAATATTTTTGTATTTATATATAAAATTTTGTTTGAACATTTTAAATAAAAAAATTAGAATGCAATATTTTATATTTGTTAATGCTACAAAATCATTATCGAATTTAAAAAAAAAAATAATTTATTTTATTATTATTTTAATATCCCAATTTTTTTTTTTTTGAATATGCAATATTATTTGTATTTATTAAAAGCCCTTGTAAACAAAATTTAATTAAAATTTGTTTAAAAAAATACTTCTATCAAATCTACACAAACAAATTTTTATCAAAGTCGTGGTAGCACATTTTCCAGAAAAAGCAGCCATTTTTGTGAAAAATAAAAAAAAATTCATATGGCAAGTAGGTACCGTTAATTTTAGTCCTGAAAAAAACTTAGGTTTCATGATGAATTTCCAAAAAAACGTTAGGTACCAATTTTAAAGAAAATTGACATATTCTTCAAATTGCGAGACCCAATATTTTTAAGTTTCCGATCATAGTTTGTTTGATCAAAATCTCGAGTTTGCATTTTTTAACGAATCCATAACTCGCCGTAGATTACCTATATACATATATTACAATTAAAAACTATACTTTAAATGGAAACCAATTTATTAACGGCAACACCTTAAATAATTACTAGGAACAGCTTTTATAAATAACCAGATATTTAAATTCTTTTATTGAATTTCTAAATCAAGAACAGTTTTTGTATAAATATTTGTAAACTCGAAATTTAAAAAAATATTAAGAACAAATATTTTTTATTATTTTTTACTTAAAATTTTATATAATTGACTTAATAAGTATAATATTGGCTGTTAGTATTCAATGGTCTTATCAATAGAATCCTAAAGCGGCCTCTAGACGCTCAATATTATTGTGCAATATTTGATATTGCACAATATTATTGTTCGTCTATGGATAATATTGCAAGGTTGTGCAATATATTGACGAAAATCAAAACCCTTTTGATATTTATTGCACAATATAAAAATATTGTATCGTCTGTGGGTACAATTGCACAATATTTGCTTAATTAACAACAACAAACTTCAGTATCTCTTACATGTTGTCTACACAAGTATCAGCTGTAAAGTAAATTATTGAATAAAATATTGAACCGTCTGGGGTGCCTAGCCAATAATATTGGGTAATATTTTGCACAATAATATTGAGCGTCTAGGGACCGCTTAAGAAACGAATGTTTTTATATGTACGCTAATTTTTGAGAAAATGAAGAATTTAAAAAAAAACTTAGAAAAAGATTTTTTAAAGAAACATTAAACATTTAATATTTAGCTTTAGATCTCGGTGGTATTTATAAAAATTAACTTATATAATTACATTAAATTAAGGACAAACATATATTTTGAAAGGCTTGAAATATTTTACTCAAAAATGTTTTAATAGTATTGTAACATTCTCATAAGCTTCACTTCGATGGTTATACAGAATTTACACTTTATTTAAAACAAAATATACATACATAATATATATTTAAATTAATAGATAGTTTTTATAATTTTCTCTGATCTATGACACTAATTTTAACTTGTACAATGTTCTTTATACCTTTAAGTCACAAGAGCAAGTACGTGTCCTATCTAGAGTTATTTTTTCCTTATTTACGATCAGCGTTGTTTAACGAACTTTCATTTTCATAAAGCAGAAAACGAAAAATACAACACACGAATTATTTCATTACAGCTAGCATCAGAAAATATTTATATAGTAACCTACATATTATTTAGTTCAAAGTTTCATTTATTTAGTCAAAAACGTATACATAGATACTATTTCTATTTTGCGTTTTTTGATAAAAAAAATGTTCCTATAGCTATAATCCAAATATCTTTATCTATAGGTAGGTATACTTTTTTATTTACATATACCCAGATTATGAAGTAGATATAGGATTCTATGGTAAATTGAACTTGAAATGCATCAGTTTATGCAGATAGACTTCATCACAAATATGGGAAATTTAACTTTGTTTCCAGCAGCTGCAATAAGGAGTGCCCAAAAGTTTTGTTTTAGGTATTTAATGGAAGTCATTGCAAATGGAAGACTATTGTAGAAGACTTTCGACTTGTAAATCGGATTATAAAATTACTGAAATCTGTCGATATTTTCTTGGTGAAAACACAGTACCTACAAAATTTAAATTAACCAAATATTTTAAAACATGCAATTTTTGTATTCACAATAATTTTATTAAAAAATTATGTAAAATTATATAAATGAGTACTTTTTAATATAAAGGGTGTTCCACAGTCAGCCGCCGCAGTCGAAAAACTCCTGAGGTAATTTTGAATAAAAACTTAAGAGGTAAGTAATTTTCTCATTGTTGCTTTCTTTTCGACTTATAAGGGTTATTATTTTACACAAGAGCAGTTAGCAGTTTTTACCTGCCCTATAATTTTTAACTTGCGATATATAGGAAATATTACATACATATAATATGACAAGTTATGGATTCGTAAAAAAATCGAACTCGGGATTTTGATCAAAGTTGACATTACGATGATAGCGAAGTCGAAAAAAGTAATGTTTTTTACAAAAAGGCAACCATTTTGTAAAAACAAAATTTCCGAAAAATGGTTAGAAATGCGGTACCTCCCATAGAACCATTTTTTGATTTTCGATTTTCTCAAAAATGGTTGCACTGATATTCACATTTTTTTTGGAGAATGTTTGAAATATCTTTAAAAGTTTTGTACACCAAAATTTTCCAAACAATTTTTTTTTTGGATTTTTAAAACAATTTAAAAAAAATTTTTTTGAGAACTTAATAATTTTAGAACGACTCAGTCAATTTTTATTAAACTTGGTATTCAGCAGTTTTTTAAAATTATTCTTAAAACCAAAAATAACGGTACCTCCTATACAAATGTTTAAGAACCGGTATTGAAAATCTCATATTTCTCAAAAACTGCTCCTACGATTTTGATTAAAATTTTTGTGTGATCTAATATTTATACGATCTACCATATTAATGACAAAAATTGATAAAGACAAATTGATTTGATTTATTTAAAATAATATCTTTTAATTATTTAAAGACAAATTGTGTATAACGCAAAAAAACACGCATATAGATCAAAAATATCTTAAATAAATGTCATGATATTTATAATTTAAAATAATTAATAAAAGCATTACAACGTTATTCCCCTCATTGTTTAAAATAGCAGATATTATCTATGGAAAGACAGTTCCAATTAGGTGTAATATGCAATATCTACAAGAATTTTTGAAATTTATTTGGAGAAATGTATTATAGTTTGTTGTGTATTTCTATATTAATTTTGTATGATGATAAAAGAAACAAGTTTGTTGCTGCAATTTAAATTAACTTGTCTAACCTAAAATTATCTTACATTTAAAATCTGAAACAACTGGAATAAATCGATAAATTCATATTCAAATTACTTATATTACTTATATAATAGCCACTATCAAGACAAGTCATCCCCACTAAAATTAATACAAACAAAAAATACAAACATTAGAAATTCTACTAAATATTAAAATAAAAAAAACAAGATCTTCAACAACAACATATTTTGGATGATTAAGAATCTCAAGATCCTTTGTCTTAAAAAAAAACGTGATGTCATAGTAGTTTGAATATCTAATTTTAAAGCAATTCAGAATTCTAAAAACTAAATTAATAAATAAAAATAATATATGTTAAATAATATGTTAAATAGAACATAAAATACTCCACATGCCAATGAGGCAGATATAAATACAAAAAAAAACAAAACAACAATCCCCTCTTCTTCAGTCAACTTTGATAGAGACACAAAAATTAAACGGACCACAAACAATGCCCTAGAGCTTCACGCAACACTGCACAAAGATAGGTTTAAACTATACTGCAAATACAATAAAGAGGAAGAAGTTCTCACAAAAAACTAAAAATACCAAAATGCAGATTCCAAGATGCCCCAAAACATTCATTACAATGCACGATGAGCAAACATATCCAAATAAAAATTTTCTGAGAAAAAAAAAACAAACAAATCACAAGATACATAATATGTAGATAATGTATTCGTAT
Organism: Epistrophe grossulariae; assembly: GCA_929447395.1. Classification (NCBI taxonomy): domain Eukaryota; kingdom Metazoa; phylum Arthropoda; class Insecta; order Diptera; family Syrphidae; genus Epistrophe; species Epistrophe grossulariae. The sequence goes on along the minus strand of OV839567.1, from coordinate 32,184,153 downwards.
GTGGAATAGAAAAGAGGTATACATGTATGTACCTCTGAGCTTAAAATATACCTAACTATCTACCTTTTTAGCAAAACAAAAACAAAACTATTATGGACAAAAAAAGCATCCAACAAAAATATTAGCCCAAACAAATGGTAAAAAATGGTGATAAATGGTTCTTATAGGAGGCCCTAATACAAGAAGAATCAACAAAAAGATACAAAAGTATCTTTATTTTGTAGAATAAGCAGAAGAAGAATTATGCCATTTTATTAACGCGTAAGTTTTGTTAGAATTTTCATTCTTATATTCTTATGTTCTGATGTGAGCTTTTTTGTATATTTGCACACTAACTAACATGGCTATGATGCAATACCGCACTAACTGGGAAGACGATGCATATTCGAACTGTCTTTAAGACTACTGAGTGACATTTATAACAGTCGTAGATAAATTTTTATTTTCTGCTTATTTTAAAGGTTAAACTTACCCACAAACTGGCAACACTTTTACAATTAATTTATTGTATAAGATTCCTTTTTTTAGATTTTGATGTTCCTTCTATTTTATGTATATTTCCGTAGCAAATTTAGATTCATTAGCTGAAGTGAAAAAAAATTAAAACAAATAACTTTTGCCATCCACACTAAATTGCACGAGAATAACTAAGATAATTTTACAATAACAAATATAAGAACCGTGTCTATCTATAGTCAAAATGCACCACACACAAAGATCTTAACGATTATTTATGTGAACTTTTTAAAAATAGTGAAAGGTCGGAGGTTGAAAACGGTTGGAAAGGCTTTTTTTCAAAAACTGGCACAAAATATCCTTTTACCCGAAAATGAAAAAAAATAAATAATGATACCGAAATGGATTAAACTTTGGTAAAAAAAATAATTAAGAAGTGTGTATAACTTTTTACCAGAAAATCGTTTGAAGGAGAGAGATACGTCTTTTCACGATCGTTACCAACATTTGAATGTCTCCGTTGGGATCCAGTCAAACAATCTTTAGTACTGTACCATCGTAGTTTCCGTCCCGACAAAATGAACCCTCCACATGGATGATGAGCGCTTCGGCAAAGCAAAAGAAACAAGATATGCAAACAGACAGATAGACAAACTAATAAGACTGACAAGACTGGTCGGTTGAAGATACTTTAAGTTGTTGTTGTTATTTGTATTAGGTATATATGTAGTAAGTTTAGTGAAGAAGATCTCTTTCGATCGTGTAAGCCATGTGGAAAGAATGAATCTCTTGTAAAAGAGACAACCAGTTGTATATGATGGTTCAAAAAATGAATTGGTAGCTAAATCGGGTAGGTGAGAGTCTTCTTCAAGGTACTCAAGTTTGTTGTGTCTGCAAAGTGAGTGTTTTTTAAGCTTTGCAGATTTAACTATTACCCCAAACATGTGGTCATCTTCTTCTTGGTATTAAGGTATATAGTTCCATCATCAGCAGCATTATATCCATTGATCACGTTACGAGTTAAAAAATCCTTTCTCACTTTTGTATATAGATGGGAACTTTTTGTGTGCGCCGCCACTGTGACGATCAGATGATTATAAATCTCTGTAAGTGGATGTTAATTTGAACAGGTATTTTATTTTTTTTATATGGATTTAAGCGAAAGATGCTGGTTTAAGTGTGACACAGAGATCTAAGATTTTTAGAGATGATGATTATTTTAAAAAAGATGTGCGTGATTAGAGAGTTATGGCTATAAGTTTTGTTGACATATCAGAGAGGGGTTGCTGATAGTCATATGGTAGATATTAGAAAAAAAAACTTGTTTCATACTTTGTTTAAGCTCATGATGATTATTTTTTATGTTTTGTTATGGTTAGCGTCCACACTGAATTCAACTTTTACTCTTAGATCTAAAAAACGGATTATACTATTTATACGAATGAGTCTATAGACTATTTAGTAAAATTCTGATTGGAAATGTTGTTCTTTTGCAAACGTTTTTAAGGTTGATGAATGGGTGATGCCATTTGCCAATTCATCGGCTATATTTTGAAAACTAATTCAACTTGTGATTTGAGCTCAAGCCATAATGCCATATTTGTAAATATGGCCAAATAACACTTTCGCAAATTGGTGAAAGTCCAAGTCAACAAAACGAATGCATTTGAGGTTATGTCACAAAATATGTGACTGAACTGGAGGTTAAAAAAAACAAATGATTTTTAAAAATAATATTATTGTAAATTATACGTTTATTTAAAGAAAAATTCTCAGTTAATTTAAAATGAAAAGTTCGTTTAGTATAAATTTTCAGTTCTGGGAATTATGTAAACGAACAGACCTTTTATTCTGATGAAGCTGTAGATCGCTACATCCGAAGTTTTGTTTTTCTTTTAGGATAGCAGATCTCGATAAGTATCAATGATATTGGAAAATTTTAAACACCAAAATGTTGAGCGCGATTTTTTCTAAAGACGATGACCGTTACTTTTTTTAAATTGGACCTAGTTATATTTAAATGAGATTTTAAACTGCTAAAGTAATATTTTTTTAGAAAAGCACATAGCCCACAATAAATGTTTTATAAGAAGAATTATGCCATTTTATTAACACGTGAGTTTTGTTAGAATTTTCATTCATATATTCTTATGTTCTGGTGTGAGCTTTTTTGTATATTTGCACACTATATATTAACATGTCTATGATGCAATTCCAACAGGGAATACGATGTACATTCGAACTATCATTAAGACTGCTGAGTGACATTTATAACAGTCATAGATACATTTTTATTTTTTGCTTATTTTAAAGGTTAAACTTAGCCACAAAATGGCAACTTTTACAGTTAAATTTATTGTATAAAATTCCTTTTTTTTTATTTTGATCTTCCTTCTATGTTATGTATATTTCCGTAGTAAATTTAAATTCATTGGCTGAAGTGCATAAATGTTTTATAAACAAAATTAAAATTATTCAATGTCTACATTTAACCTTACCTTAATCTATAGGCGATGTTCTATATTTGTTGTTGTTTTTTTGTTTAAATAAGCTTCTTTTAACCATGAAACTTAAAAAGAAATACAAAAAATTTATAACTTCGGAGCAACGAATGGTATACATTAGGTAAAAAGAAAATACAAGCTATAATTTTATTTTCTAACTATAAAGGCGGTGTTTTTATTTTTCTTTTATTTCGTGTTCTTAAATCATTTATTCTTTCCTATATAAACAAATTATATAAAATGGTGATAAATGATAATCAACAGTAGATACACAAAAATCTGTTAAGATGATATTCATTTATTACAGTTTTATATCCCATATCTATAATTACATTATATTAACTTTCTGTCAACTCGATTTTTAAGCTACAGTTAAGCCTTATAGAACTAAAACAAAAATATGTTCATGTTTAGTAAAAAATAAAAAAAAAACATTGTAGATAGAAATTAAGTTTTTGTTTACCCTTTTTTAAGTATATTCTGAATATTTTACTTCGTATTACAATATAGGATATAAAAATGTAATAAATGAACACTACTCAACGGCTCTATTGCCTCAACGCATAGGATGAATTCTATAAGCCAGAGATTTAATCTGTCACTATACCAAAACAAATCAAGAATTCCACTCAAAAATATTGTAAGACTTCAAATCGATTTTACAGGAAATAGTATAAATGCATTCTTTAGTCCACAGAATTTTCCACTGGTAGGTAAATCATAGTTTTTTTTTGTCGGCGCTAAACATCCTCGGTTAGGATATACATTATGGTTCACTGGAGTAAAGGCAATAATTTTATTGAGCTAAAACGAGAATTATGTCCTTATAATTCGTTAGGTTATGACTTTAATAAGTTAGTGGAAAGATAGTTTCAGAATCTCTCAACAAACCAATTTTTGTAGTACTAAAGGCAGTTAAAAGCTATATTTTGAATCAACAATTCAACAAGTCCAAATAAAATAGTGCTAAGTTTTCTACTTGGCTGATGTATTTCAGTAGATAGCATATAGAAATTATATTATTAAAAAAAACCTTCTTATTAAAAAATCATATTATTGTACAAAGTAACTGGGTTCTAACGAAATTTGTAAACAAAGTAGGACATTCAAGCAATAAAATCGTTTCACTTGAATAAAGGCAGTTGTGAAAGTAATTGAATATATATTTGGTAAAGAAATCCGTGTTATGTTATAGTTGAGTAAATAAAAAAAAATTGCAGTTTTTACCAAAAATTGGCAAAGGAAATGCTTTAAATACATACGAGAAAGGTTAAATAAATGTTTATCAATCGGAAGGTTATTTCCGAATTTGCAAAAAAAACGCGGCTTTTAATGGTACTGAGTCAAATTAAAAATTATCGACGAATGGTTCTGAAGTTTAATGTTAATGGTCTGGATGGCTAAAACTTATTTTCTCATGATTTACGGATAGAGTAACGGTTTCTAATACGTCATCACAGCCGAGGGCTGGAGTGCGATCAGCTATTATAAGATTCCTAACTATACTATAATGTATAATTGACGGGAATCACCTACAAAGGAATATTGGAGTCATAGTATTTTGTAAGTTTAACTAGCTATTTTTACCTTTGTCTTAGATTCTCCAAAATAACGCACCAATCCATACTGCTCACATAGTAAAATCTTTTGTTGCAAGTCAAAAAGTAGAATTATTAAATTGACCGCAATATTCACCTGACTTTAACGTTATAGAAAATGTTGAAAGGTGGCCAACCCGCAAATTATATGAAGGTAGAAAGCTGTGCGAAAATAAGGAATAACTTATCGGGATTATTAAGTAAGCTTGGATCGAAATTTCCCCTAATTACTTCAAATCATTGTACGACTCGACATTAACTACTTACTACTCTATTAAATAATTATTATTTCTTATAATTATCAACAAAAATTAATAAATAAAAACAGAAAGTATACATTTTTCTTATTAATTGCCTTTGCCTTTATTCAAATGAGCTTAAATGTTCACAAAATTCTTTAAAGCCCCGTTACTTAGTGTAGTGAAGTCATTTTTGTTGGTTTTTATCAAAGCCATATAACGAATTATGGGGACATAATTTTTGTTTTCGTTCAATAAAAGTGTTGGCTTTATTCAAATGAACTTTATTGTATGTACATATACATATAGGTCCAAATTTTACTGAAAATAAAATCTAATCCTATTAAGAGTTATGCCCCTGCATATGCCCTTTAATTTAATAAATTTAACTAAAAGTCTTTTAATTGAACCTAAGCTATTCTAAAAATAGTTTGTCATAACAGGCTCTGTATAACTGTACCATTTAATCTCATTGACCTAATCAAACATTAATTCAAAGTTTTCTGAATGGATTTTTATCTTTTATTTTAACAAAACTTATAACGATAAAAAAAGCTAAGGAAGTGTGTCTTTCTGATCGACTCTATATTTTTTTTTATCAAAATAATAAATTTACAATCAGTTTATTCACATTGGCTTAGGGGTCATGGTCATTATTATAATTTCAATAAATTCCCAAGCTAAAATAAAGTAAAGATGCTCCAAAGGCCTTAGGCTTTATCTAGTGTAAGCTAGGTCTGTCATTAGTGTTGTACCTACTATAATTCATTTTGTATTGAAAACTAATAGGTTTCTTTTGTATTTTGGTTACACTGTTTGGCTATTGTTATTTTGATTACATATTATTGTGTTTTTATTATTAGGTATTTTGCACTATAATAATGGTAATAGTGATACTTTGAGTTTGTTTGATGTCACTCTGTAAAAATGTATCTTTTCTATGATGAATATTTTTGTATATTTTGAAAATCTCATAAAACAATGAATTTCCAACAAGTATTTGACCTTTTATTCTTATCGTTTTATGTAAAAATAAAATTGATGAAGACTTCATTTTGTTTTGAGTTCATTAGAGTTCCATAAGGTCAAGAATTTTCGACCGCTATCTATAATGTACAATGTACATAATATAGTAAATGATATTTAAATTATGGAAAAATATGATGCGATGATCCCTAAAATTTTGAAATACAAACATTTTCTATTGTTTAGTTTCAGTGACAATGATTTTGACTTTCTCAAGTAATAGTCCGGGAGCTGATGACAGATTTTACTGACCAAACGAAGCAGATCTAATTTTTGGTTATGTATGCGGTTAATTTGGTGTTATAATAGAGGTTAGTTTGGATAAAGCACCCCCCCCCCCCCAAACATGTAAAAAAAAAATGGTTCGAGACTTTACCTTAGCTGAAATTTGGTGGTATTATAGTTCAAACATTATATTATACCAAAAACAGCTGGCTGTAAGCGGGTGGAAAGTTTATCAGCTGACGCATTGAAAATGCACGTACAGAAACACGGTTACATTTCACTATGTCAGCTGACGGCCTCTCCCCCGACATACAGTCAGCGGACTGTTTTCATTGTATAAAATATTATTTAAGCTATTATTAACTCAAATTTCATCTTTCTTAGTATGATATTTCTAAAGTTATTCTACGAAACGTGTATTACATGCATCCATTTAACATCGTTATCTAGACTTTGTGTATGGCACACTTTATCTATCGAGCGGAATTTCTTAGATTTAAAGCTATGTGTGTTTTATAGACAGTAATCAAGGGTTTTATATATAGAGAATATTTTAATTGAATTATTAAAAATCAAAGAAATGATTTTATTCATTGAAATTTTAAAATTGCTGAGTCAAAAAGCTCAATATAAAATATCTCAATGCTGGGAGAATTAATTTATTTAATTTTATTACGTAATTAAAGGTTGATATTTCCCCTAAAAAATAAACTATAAACAAACTCTAACCGGCAAATTTTTTTTTTGATAAATTAATAATTGTTGATCTTTATCATCGCCAAAACAGTGATTTTTGGGCTCTTATCTTGCGAATCAAAGAATGATGGGCCACTTGGACGTAAGACCAAAATAACAGAAATGTATACCAAACAAAAGGTTGTTTTGTGTACATCATTTTTTACTATAGGGACAAAACCAAAAACCACCGGAGAACATAGATAGAACCAATTGAATGACCGCATATATACTTGAAATTATGTGCTTATACATAGACTTTAACCTGAATTACATGGATATATCCTAGAGATGTGATCAGAAAATATAAAAACCATTGTCCTATATTCCAGTTCATTATAAGCTCTTAAAATACGGAACTATTCGATCTAACCGGAGTGTTTTAGTTTTTATTTCTAAAACCATAAATCTTTCTGTGAGCAAAGTTTCATCCTTGTAGAAAAAAAGATATATAAGAGTAAGTATATACGATTAACACCAACTAATTTGATGTTTGAAATAGCGCAAGGTCATAAGTTCATAGGCCAAAAGTCCACAATAAATAAAGCGATTGAAAATTCTAATTGATCATTAAAACAATTTCAAACGAGTTTTTGAGGTTAAACTCTTTAAAATAAATTTCAATATTTTTTTTATGTTGTAATGTATATATGTATATATAACAAGAGCTAGTAGAACATCAATTTATTATGTATATTTACTTTTGTGACATATTGTAATCATTGTGAAAATAAATTAAGAAATTACAAAAATTACAATGTGTCACCACAAAAGTTAATATCGTCATAAACTGGTGTTATTGTGTAGTACTGCGTCTAGTTTGTTTACGCTTGCTTACTTTTGTAGCAAATTTTATATACTTACTTACTACTTATAGAACCGCAAACATACAAGCAACTAAAAGCTTTATCGATCGCTACATCAAAAAACTGGAAGCTGTGCGCCGTAACCACCCCATTCGCGAAAATTAAAAAAATTTTAAGTCCTTGCAGTCTCCTTTCACCGTTTTATTTTTTAATCGCTGCAATGTTTTAGTGCATTCTCATTCAAAACTATGTATGTATGTACATATGTATTTATCTCATTTATTGCGTAAAATAAATTGTGCGATTGAAAAACATAAGTGCATGCATGTTTATTTCTTTTTGCGTCGAAATTTAAATCGCAAGTGTGTGCACAGATGAATATAATATAATTGCATTTGTTTCATTTTAACTTGTAACAATCGCGTTGCCACAAAAATTTAACAAGTATCAGTCCTTTAAGCGTCGCGATTTCTTGGTATCATATGCAGTCATTCACGCATTGAAAATTAAAGGTTCCCCCACACCAACGCGAATTTCCGGTAACGACGACGAAAGCAACAATAACAATATGTGGTTGTCAATGAAAACAACACGTTGTTATTATTGTTTTCGTTGTCGTCGCCGAAAATTCGCGTTAGTTTGGGTGAACCTTAATATGTATTCCAGTTTTCGCGCGATTGAGATCGCAAGTGCGTTCCTATAGTCTTAATTTAAAAGAAAAATATTAATTTTTAATTTAAAACTTTTATCTACTCCATTTAAACATAAATTTAATAAATTAATTTAAATGAAAACAAAAAATAAACAAAAATTGGATCTTTGCCTTCAAATATTTAATTTATATTTAATTTTCCGATTCTGATATGGAAATTTCTCGATTTCAAAAAGTATTTTGTGATAGATTTTTTCTGTTTTGACATTCAATGTATTTCCCATAGGACAAAACCAATATATAACCTCACCAACAGTATTTTTTTTTGTGAAATCGATTAATGCCAAAAAAAAAAAATTGGAACGTATTTTTTACATAAGTTGTTTTACAATTTACAAAATTTATCTTATAACCAAAGAAAGATAAGTTAAGCTCCTCAAAAAAAAAAAAAATGCATACAAAAATTTAGTAAAAATATATATATATAAGAAGGAAGGGAAGGAAGAGAAAACACTATGACAGGGTACGAGAGAGTAGAATGGGAAGACAGAAGAGAGCAGGAGAAGGAAAGACTGGAACTAATATTGGAATCCAGATATAATAGGTGGTATAAGGAAGTAATGACCGAGGGGATCCCACAATATTTGAAAGCGGGATGGAAGGCTGACAGAACAAGGAGAATAGCGAGAGTCAGGCTAGGGAATGAGGTGAAGGAAAGATGGTACTGGAAGCATGAAGAAGAAAGAATGTGCAGAGTGTGTGAAGGTGAACCTGAGACGTGGGAACATGTGATAGACAGATGCAGGTCAGGTGGTGATGAAGGGATGTCAATAGGGGAGAAGATGAGGGATATAATGGACGAAGGAGGGAGGGGGGAAGAGTGGATAAAGGCACTAAAGGTTGCGAGAAGGAGTAAGGCGAGAGGGATAGGAGAGGGAGAGTTGTAACCCTTATAGGGGAACCAATACAATACCTACAATACCTACAATACCTACAATGTAAATCTATGTATAATATTTAAAGTCAATTATAAATTCGTCTTCCTAACAAGCGGTTCTTTTATTTTTATTTATTAAAAGATTTGTCATCTTGAATTTTGCAATTTTTTTAAATTTTGAAAGATTATTATGTTCTTATTCTGCTTAAATGCAAATGGCTATACATAAAATAATGTGAACATAATATTTTAGTCCCTTAAAAGCGTTGTTTTATGACAGTTTTTTTTTTTTATTTTGAATAATTTTTTTGGAAAATTGCAACACACGATTACATTTGCTTTCTATCCAACCTATACGTCATAATTTAGCCTGTGTCGGATCTTATTGAAAAAAAACACCCTGCATATTAAATTTAGAAGCATGGTATTTAGTTGTAAGTTCAGGCTGACCCTACTTATTTCTCGAAGTAAAGTCAGAGTAAATTTACTCCGTCGCTAAAACGACTTAATAAATAAGAATTTGTTTGACGTGGCGTAAAGACGGAGAGTATTAGTGAAATCTAATAAATAAGGCTGATAAATTTCAAGGAAGGATTTCCACAATTAATTAAAATACTTATTACAAATGTTGTAAATAGGAGAAAAAAACATTCTCAGATGCTTAAGTTTTCGAGAGAAAAATTAATTCGTGGTACGTAAAATAAAGTTTGTATAACCAAAATACATTTTTTTTCAATTTTCGGATAAGGATATCGCCAAAACCTGAACCAATTGTGTAGTCAATTTTAAACACCAAACCCTTTAGTAAAAATATTATCTGAAAATCCGTTAAATTTTGTTGATTGCGAAATATTATTTTTCCCAAAATAATTAAGTATACGCCACCGTATCCGCTTTCTAAGATCTTTGACCAGGAAAACCCAAATTACCCGACCTCCTCATGCTGAATTAATCGGTCAACTTGTTTGCCTCCTGTGTCACCCGCATTTATGTAGTATGTATGTATGTATGTATGTATGTATATGGCTGGTTATAATAGAATATTCCTTGATAAATACATCGAAAACGAAACGAAATCTAGCTTCAATCCAAACTTCATAATAAATCACATTCAATTCAACTACTTTTAGTTTTCTTTAGATAGCCACAATGAAATATAAAAAAAACAACAACGAACAAAAATTAATAAATCGTGATCGTTATTGAAGGTACTATCACAAAGAGTTACATGCACTTATTGGCTTCCTTTTTCTTACAGCATTCTGGTGAGCTACCACGGCAATTAGGGCCACCACAATAAACTACTACACACCACAAATCCGAGGCAATGAACAATTTAAATGCAGTTTCCAGCAGAGTTGACCCATCGCAAGACCTCTTCTTCTCAAAATTAGACTTTGGCAAAACTGTGCAGCTATAATCTAAGCTTCACTAATCCAAGCTCCAGAGACTGTCTGACTGTCCAGCCCTTTAACCATATTCCACCTCCGCTTCTGTCTGCGTTCTCTGATTGATTATTATTAGCTAGGTACTGTTTTCAAGCGCTTTTGTTTCGTCTGACCGTCCGATCTAAGATCCAATAAATTCGTTATGAATGAAAATAAATGGAAACAAAATAAAGCTAGCTATTTATTTGGTTATACTAATAAAGAGGGTTTTATTTGATCGGTTTGTTTTCGATCAATTGGACAATGAACCAAACAAAAAAAATCCGGTGAACTGAAATTTCTTGAGATCAAACAAAATATACCGAAAATATTAACAAAAACCATTCAATACGATTTGTGTTAAATTTATAGATAAGCTTTTGAGGGCTTTTATGGTAGATATATCAACCAAAAATTAAAAAATATTTTATTTCAATCATTGGATGAGTTATGTAAAAATGATGAAAATATTTTTCCAACAAACAGCAGTTGAAGATTGCTAATCGTCCTTTTTAGAGAGTTCTTCTACCATTTTGGCGCTTATTTGTTTCAGTTGCTTACGTGTTGGTACGTTTTGATTTAGTTTACGTTCTTGTGCTTCGTCATCTTCAGGATCATCTATCGAAATAAAATAAAATTAAATAAAATAAAATTAAATAAAATAAAATAAAATAAAATAAAATAAAATGAAATGAAATGAAATGAAATGAAATGAAATGAAATGAAATAAAATAAATGAAATGAAATAAAATAACATACAAAAATAAAATAAAATAAAATAAAATAAAATAAAATAAAATAAAATAAAATAACATAAAATAAAAGAAAATTAAACATAATACTTTACTAAAAAGTGAGTTGAAAAATTACATTACTGATTGAAGGTTTGAATGAACAACAACACTTGAGTGAGGTACCACCAAGTTTTTATAGGCTGGAGTTATAGCTATTTCACGACTGTCACGCCGATCTTCAGACTCCTTTAAGTGGTGCTTGGTCTTTGTTCATTTTTAATTGAAAAAACTTTCTATGCTTATTACATTACTATTTGGAGATTTTTGCGTCCTTTTTTCAAAATTCCTTTACAAGGAAAGGTACTGCACCAGACGTCTGCCGTTAGTATTCTCGAATAATTAAAACTATGTAGTGCAAAATATCAATGAGGCAGACCTTTACCACCTATCACTTTTTAAAGGTTGAGGTTTTTTACTTTTGTGACCCCACAATAATTCATAACTAAGTCCCCTTTGATAAATTTTACAGGCAAGTTAAAAAGCCATATAAATTTTGCTTTACGCTCAGTAATGTTTTTTTTTTTTAGAAAATGGTACCAAAACAGAGGATTTATCAGCTTTAAGCATTTAACGGACGATAAGTAAAATTGAATCCCTTTAATTTCAAATTATGTTTCTTAAAAACATACGCTTAAACTTTAAAGTTTAGCATTCAAGAAAAAGCCATACTGTTTGTGTTTTGTATTATATTTTAAGTTTATTCACAAAAAAAACATTGGAAAATAATATTTAGATCTTTTAAAATAAAATATTATTTCCCGCTTTAAAAATTGAAGAAACCAATTGATCAGGATTGTATTGTGACTTTGAAAGATTGGTTTTTTAATAAACAATAGGTATAGATACAGGTACAGATATGTATAGACTATAGGTAAAGCTTTGGAATTATGTTTTTTTGCAAACAGTCAAATTGGAAGAGAATGGTACCATAATAATTTTGCTATCCTGGAACTAAAAAGGTATGTATTTAGTGCTTATTTTTAATGAATCACATGCATTTTTATATTCATTTATTCATAATAACTTAACAGAGTTGTAAAAAATGCAGTCTTTTCGGTACTGCAGTTAATTGACTAAAAAGACTAATTTCCTTAAGTCTTTTAACTTACAAAAAGACTGTAACTGTAATTCGGGCAGTCGTAGTCAGTACTCATATTAGTACTGTGCAGGTAATGGAAGCAGTTAATTGACTAAAAGTTAATTAACTGCAGTACTTTTGAACTGGTTTTAGTTTTTAGTCACTCGAAAGTCTTCAGTACTGGCCTTGTTTTGGTTTTAGTCAGTAAGTCTTTTAACTTATTTTTAGTGTTTTTTGACAAAAATACTTCAGATTTGTAATAAAAGAATTACAAAAAGTAAATAAAATGCTCACAATGCATTTTGGTTGATATTAGTAGCATTAAGGATCCCCCACACCAACGCGAATCTTTTGTGGAAACGACGAAAACAATAATAACAACACGTGGTTGTCAATCAACAAAATATGTTGGTTTGGGAGACTAATATTAGTACTGACTGCTGACTGTTTATTTTGCAGTTAAAGTACCCATGTACAGTATTAACTTGTATTCAATTGTTAAGTTAATTAACTGCGACTTTACTAACTGCATTACCAAAGTACTGCAGTCTTTTACATCTCTGTAACTTAATAAACTAATTATTATATAGTTTGAAAATGTATGTATGAAATATATTATATGAAGTTGAATTTCGTTAAAAATGTTATAAAGACCACATTTTAAAAACTAGTTATTTTGTATTGCTTTTAACTGCGAACATAAATGAAATATTTAATTCTAATATATACATACATACATAAACATATATACATAAAAATTTTATCTAATTTGTTATACAAACGCGGTAAAGAAAAAATAAAGGAATACAAATTTGCAGACAAAGAATGATAAATAGACGTTTTTTTAAAACTCATAGCTAAAGCCCGTATGATACTACATTTTTTTTCATTTTTAATTCATTGGAAATGAAACTAAAGCAGTACGAACAATCCGATACTGAAAATTCCTATATGATTGAGTTTGTACACATCAAACCCTAAAAATGTGGAAATGTTACAAAAAAATGTGAGAATGTCAGAAAAAATGTGAAAATGTCTGAATAAATGTATTCAAAATGTGATTCGATTTAAATTTTTTAGATTCTAGCAGCTTTTTTTTGACAGTTCAGAATTGAAAATTAAAATATATTTCAAAAAACATTATAAAACTAATTATTAATAAATATTTCGGACGAAATTGAATCGGATATAATTTTCTGTTGCCGTGAATATAAATTATCAAATATTGCAGCATTAGACAACAAAAGGATTTTTAAATAATATTGACAATTCATATTATTTTTTTTTGCCAGATGAGTGCTTTTTCTTTCTTAAAAACAACATCTTTCCCTTTTTCTCTTAGCTGTCACTTTATTATGATTTAATGAACTTAAAATGAAGAAAAAATGTAATGTCATACGGGCTTAAGCGGTCGGATCCAATTTTTGCTAAAAATTGCTCAGAAGAAGCATACAATTTTGTAAAAGTTAACCAGAAAGCATGCATATGCAATCATTTTTTTAAAAGCTTACCAAAAGTTCAAATTATTCTTTTTTAAGAACAGGTATTAAAATGGGTGTTTTCAAATTTAAATATTTTTAATTAATTTGTTTTTTAAACTATTAACCAGTTAAATTAATCATTCTTAGGCCAACAAAATTTGTTTTAAAGAGTTATCTTGAAAATTTAATGAAAAAAACAAAAAATAAATAAAGCCTAAGGCCGAATTACGTATTCAGTGACTAAACAACACGTGAGGGAAATTTCATACGAAATATCGAATATCATCGATATAAGGTGTGTTTTATTAATTGCTGCATAGCCAGCGCAGCACAAGTCTGAATAAAACGAAAGCTCACTCTATACGTGCATTTCAATAATTGAAAGCTCTATCGCCAGCACAGCCATCTTTATTTTTACTGATTTCTTTTTCGCCAGCAATCAAATTGTTTTTGTTTGCCAAGGGAAATTTTTATTTTGTATGAAATTTCCCTCACGTGTCGTTCAGTCACTGATGCCGTAATTCGGCCACAGATATTTTATTCGGTTAAGAAAAAAAAGTCTTAACTTATGACCTTATTTCTTGAGAACCGTTGTGTTTGCAAAAAAAAATTCATGCTTATGAAAGAGGGTTGTTTCCTCAAAACATTGCAATATAAAAATATTTCCATATCTAAAAAAATAAATCACCTCATGACCGAAATTTTATACTGATCTTTCCGCTATCGTTCCCGGCCACTGGCTCCTAGACTATATTTCATAGAAAACAAAATTACTTAAATATTTACCATTCAAAAATGTAAATGAATGATAATACATATATTGTATTTTGTCTAAAAGTTTCACCTTAATAGTATGTAAATGGTTGGAGAGTCCTTTTCAAACCTCAATCACAAAGCTTTAAGTAACTTTAACTATTTAGATAAATTTGTAACCAAAACAAATAAAAAAAAAAAAACAAAATAATAAATTACCTGACTCTTTTTCGGACCAATCGTCTTCAATATCAAGTCCACTTAGAAACAATTCATGATATTCTTTTTCTAAATCTATTCCTTCTTCCTTGCTTAATTGTTCCTTATAGACAGCCATGACAGCAATGACTCTTTTCTTGAAATTTTGTAAAAGAGCGTCAACTTAATTAATTATAGGTATATATGTACATAGTTGAAAAAAATAATTCAATTTTTGTATTATTAGAAATTAATTAGATTATTATACTATTTTCTTCATAGCCATCTGGAGGGAAAGCTTTCATAGTAAGATTTTCGAACTTTAGTAGGGGAAGTTTTAAGTGTGATGTTGGAAACTTTGTTTTCACAGCTTTGTTTGAACGTAGCACATATCTTAAGATTTCATTATAATTCCACAAAACATATCTGGAAGCATACAAAAACGTTTTATTGTTTATTTTATGTCAATTTATCTTAGAAGCTGTGACTTTTTAAGAAAAAATTAAATCAGAACCGAGCGGAACAGCACTAGTGTATGAAAAATTTCAGAACAAAAAGTATCAGGTCTGAAATAAGAAATTCAAACATTATCATCATTTGTAATGATTTTCAAAATTTTAAATTTTATATCAATTCACACATTTTTACATTTATTTTCCTATATATTTTCAATCCAGCAATATTTTCTTCATACGGAGTGTGACATACCAAAATTTGCGTATCAGAGGGAACTATTAAATGGTAGAAAACTAACTAATTAAGACGTTATATTTGTCTTACATTTGAGTTTCGTATCAAAACGAGACTATTTAGTATTTTGTTAACAATCAAAAGGGCCTATATCTCTCATACAAACTATATAAGTAATTTCCTTCCTGAAAAGTATCATGAAATTTTGAATGAAAATAGAACTGTAAAAAAACTGGAAGGACGTGGCGGAGTTTATAAGGAAAGTAAGTTCCCTATTACACGATAATTCTTTGCATACGACTCTTTTCGAACATAATGAGTGCGAAAGAGAAAAAAGATGAGCCGGAAGACCAGTTGCCCTGTTAGTCGTGAGCCAAGTTTTCCGAGACTCGTTTTGACGTTTCTTTTTAGCATTATCCGTATTTTGTATTGTTTACTTTACTTTTTTTTGACTAGTTGTCAAGAACTGTAAACTAGACACAATAAAATTTATTTCATTAATAATTATTTTACTATCTCATTTACTATTATTTTAGTTCAACAACACTTTTGGCATACAAAAGCTCTAAAATGTAACGAATATCACAACAAAAGAGAACTGTCAAATTTGTTGCGGGCATCGAGAAACACCGTGTCAGACACTCAGACGCAAAGAATTATTGGGTAATAGCGTGCGATTTTTTCTCTTTGATTTTCAAAGAGAAATTAGAAAAAGGAGTTAGACGCAAAGAATCATAGTGGGGGCTAATAGACTGCCCAAGAAAACTCAAAGCTAAAGCTACGATTAGACGATCAACGCAAATGTAATCGCCCTATCAATGCAATATGGGACAAATTGGCGGAAAGCTCGTCAGCGCGTTGACCGTATTTCAACGTTGACACAGCAGAATTTTTTACCGGGTCAACGAAGCCTGCCTGAAGGCTGCAGACTGCAGAGTGCAGAGTGCAGAGTGCAGAGTGCAGAGTGCAGAGTGCAGAGTGCAGAGTGCAGAGTGCAGGGTGCAGAGTGCGGAGTGCAGAGTACGGAGTGTGGAGTGCAGAGTGCGGTGTGCAGAGTACGGAATTGCTTCTTATTGCTTCGGTTATCTTCCGTTTCTATAATTGCGATAAGCTTGCTCTCGCTGACTTGAAGGGTGAATTTTCCTCATTAGGTATACAAATGGACTACATCTTGGATAGAGATGATGAAGGAAACCAAGACCCGATCCTGGTTTCATTTCTTTATGTTTGAACTGATTTCTGGAAACTTGCAGCTCTTTATTAAAGTCGGACCTATGACATTTATTTATTTTTAATATTACAAGTTGACCATGGATAGTTTCGGACACCATTTTGTCTTAGATAAAATATTCTTAGCGAAGCAATGTCATGAATACTATAATAATTATAGGTACAGGATGCTGATACTCCCAATCCAGTGCAATTCACAAAGAAAATTGGTTTTAACATTTAGAGAATGATTCCTCTTAGTGAGATGATGTTAACAACGTCCACCAATTTTCGATAAAATATTTTCTGCGGTTGTGTTTCCGAAACGAAATTCGTCTTTGAATTAAAATTCTCTCAATGCATTCAAATCATTAACTGTTTTCTGTGTTCGAGTACGCACTTGATGAAGCTCCACTTGGGAATCGTCATTACTTTTACTTGAAAGAATATTATTAAACATTTTAACTTCTAACTCTATAACTTGGCACATCACTGGCAGCACTTGAAATAAACTAAATTGCCTGTCTCAATAATTGTCAGGCGAATATCAACAACTAATATTTTGTTTTTAATTCTCACTAAGGAGAAAGAAAACAATGTTATACAGATTGAAAATAAATAACACGAATAATGTCTTTATTGGATGCATAAAAAAAAAATTTTTTTTAAATGTACTTTTGATTCATGTCATGTAAAAAAATTGGGCTTCGTGAAATTTCTACCCAACGAACTTAAACAAAAAATAGCCACAAGATCTTTTTTAATAGATAATGAAAAATTTCCCCATTTTAAATATGTATGTAAAAAATCATTCCAAAGTTAATGAAAAAAAAAGCTTTTTGGACCATTTCTTTATTTTTTAGTTTGAGTTGAAATTTTATTTTGAAAAAATGGCCCCAAACTTTTAGAACATGAAATTTTATCATATTTCAAAAAGTGGCATCAAATATCAATTGTCGCGTTCCCCAAACATAATGAAGTGTCACCACAAAAGAACTGGACATACAAAAATGTTTTTTTTTTTAATATTTGCCAAGCAAAAAGAAAAATCTGATCAAAATATATATAATTCAAATGCGTTTCGTTCAGGTTCGACATTTTGACTCATCAGTTGCTGTCTTACACAAATTATAGTCGTTGCTTACCGACTCTTATAAAACTCACTGTGACTTTTATATTTCTAAAGAAGTTTGATTGACTGATAAATTGAATTGTATTCAATCGATCCACCTTAAAAGAAGTAGTTTTCTAATTTTCTTCATCTTCGAAAATATGTATATTCGTTATTAAAATAGTTCTTTGAAAACCACACCAATATTTAATTGACTTTCACAGGGCCATGTGGGAGACTTACTCACGTTAGTTATATACACTGTTATAAACACTGGCAAATTAGGCCTTAGTCTGCCACATCGGCCATTTATAATCGCTAGAACCACTTACTTTTTCCAAATGTTGAAACCTTGCAATTTTCATCAATTTCCTGTTAAACTCAAAATAATAATATGTATATACATACAGATACATATGCAAAACGTGGATAACCTAACCTTATCAACAAAAAGATTTCTCCTTTGTCTTTAAGATATGCAGCGGCTTCTTGCTCAATAACTTCTTCTTTTTTAATTTGATCCTTAAGATTCTTAATTTTTTCCAGTCGTCTGGAATTAAAATTAAAAACAAAAAACTAATAAAGTAATTAAGAAAAGTTTAATAACCTTACTCAGACTCCTCCTTTGTTAAATTGTGCTCCAAAATTCCTCTCATAACATCAGCTCGTTCCAGCTTCTTTTCGGTTAACTGGTGCACAACCATATCACCATCCAGGACCTTATGCAATCTCTGATTATCATCAATTTGTTTCTTAATTCTAGAAACCATCTACTTATATTGTCATCTCAATCACCTATTTTGCATAATCTCTCACCTTGGATAAACTTCTGTGGCCTTGGAACATAATGTGGCAAATTTCACCCGTTTAATTGTTGCCTCAATCGACTCTAGTTCCCACTTAAGTTCCATCATACTAGGAGTCTCTCTTACGTATCGTTTGAAGTAATTTACAGTTCCCTTCATATACAAAAAAAAAAATTAAATAAAACAGAAAAAGGGGAAAGGTTTGTTAAATTTCATGAAAAGATAATTATAGAGCACTTAGGCTTGGAGTATGGATATTCCATATTCATACCTCTCCTTTGGCCTGTAACTTTTGCAAATCAGCCTGACGTTGTTGAGCTCGTTTTTTATAATTCTGTACCCATTGCAATTTAGATGAAATATTCCGACGTGCTTTGTCCTCTAGTTTCTAGAGAATTAAAAAAAAAAAAAAAAAACAACACACCAAGCCCACATCATCATTATTTCTTAAGCTAACAATTAAAATGCAAAGTTGTTCCGAATGGGATCCAAGCGCATGATTCTCACTCACCCGATGTTGCTCAGTGATCTCTTGCAATTTAGTAATCGCTGGCAGTCCGAGCTCGATTATGTAATTTGTAAACTGCGTCTGATTATCGATATCTTTTTGGAGTGACATCAAGATTGGTTCGTAATAGATTTCATCGTTTATTAGAAGCTTGATGATCCGTTTATATGCATCATTTAGGGTTGTAATGGCGTTAAGGCGTACATTGGAGCATTCGATTTTATTGCGAATTTGCTTGGACTGGATTTCTTCTTCGAGAACGAATTCATTTTGATATTTTATTCGGTTCTCCAAATTGGACTTTTCAATCTAAAATAGAAAATTTTCAGTTTTATGCTAAATAAATAATGAAAGATAAACGAAATCAACAAAATAATAATCTTTAAACCTGACGAAGGGAGGAAGTAATATCAAATAGGGCACATGATAATTTTGTTGTTTATCATAACAAATTTGTCTTTTGACAGGAGAAAAACTGATGAGACCAAGTGAGATCGCCGGGACGAAATTCCAATTTTTGTAGTACTTAAAGGCCGTTAACAGCTATTTTGGAGAAAAAATTGTCAGTTAAATACAACAACGAATTTGTCTTACCAATAATTGTCATTTTGCACAAAACGTTATGCAGCTTTGGTTTGAAAATTATATTTTCAGCAGGCCAGCAAATTTCTTCTCGCAAGAGGTACGTTCTATACCATCAGATTACACACATTTCTGATGCATCGAACTTTTGGAAACACTTTACTCATCGGCAATTATAGGTACATGATACTGAACTCCACTTCCAATCCAGTGCAATTCACAAAGTAATTTGGTTTTAACATTTAGAGAATGATTCCCCTTAGTGGGATGTTTTTAACAACATCCACCAATTTTCGATAAAATATTTTCTGAGGTTGTGTTTCCGAAACGAAATTTGTCTTTGAATTAAAATTCTCTTAATGCATTAAAATCATTAATTATTTTCTGTATCAAGTGCGCACTCGACGAAGCTCCACTTGAGAATCGTCATTACTTTTACTTGAAAAAAAAATTATTAAACATTCTAACTTCTAACTCTTTAACTTTTTTTTTTTTTTTACACTTCAGATTCTTTGTTGTAGTGAGCTTAGATCAAGCTGCAAACTACAATCAGAGGCTCATCATAAGTGCATGTGTGGCACTTGGCACTTCACTGGCAACACAAATAAACTAAATTGCCTGTCTCAATAATTATCTGCTTAATACTGACAATTGTGTAAATTATATATTTTTATTGTTTCAAAAAAAAAATTCAGTCCAAATTTTGTGAGATAATATTCCGAACATTCCGAAAACTGTCGCATCTTTTCCGACGATTGTCAACAGCTGTCAATTTTTATAGAACAGGGTCCACACCTTGTACAAGCTTTTAGTTATAGGTTTGGATGCAGTTCGTAAAGACCTTTCTATTAATGTATGTACATACATATATAATATGTATATCTCAATGGGTTTCGGGAATGTTGTTAAAAAAAATCACTTTATAAAAATTTTTATTAAAAAATCAAAAATACATATGAAGTTTGTCTGTAGATATGATATGTCGAAGATGTTATATTGACAGATGATTCTATTAATTTTCTATTCAGCACTGAAAACCGAAAACTCTTACGAGGCTTGATTACGAAAACTTCAAAAGATTTTCGTATCAGCCGTTTGACATGACAGCATGAAGGTTAATATGCCAACACTTGTCTTGAGCAACTCTATTGCATCGTTTTGTTTCGCTGGATTAAAACCTAAGAAAAAAAATCTTTTAATAATAAATATAAACTTACTAATTTTTCCTCATAAACAACAACAAGCTGATTCAATCTGTTTCTTAAACAATCCCTCTCCTTCCTCAGGACAAAAGTTCTCTGATTGATATTATCTACAACTAAATGAATTGGCATTCTATTATACAAGCGTTGCATGTCTTTGTAGTTCATCAAGTAATTTCGAATTTTTTTCGAATTAGTTGCATGTAAGGCCATTTGTAATTTGACTCGTCCATCTCGGCATTGTTGTCTTAAGCTTCGGTTGTCTTGTAAATATCGTTTCTTGAATGCAGCATTCTCGTGCCTTTTGTACAAATAGTGTTTCTCTGTTATTCAGTACACAGTTTATGAAAAGTTTAAAAAACGTAAAAATTTTAGTAGCGAACGCTATAGATTAATTATTAGGAAAGCGATACAAGAAATCCTTCGAAAAACAAAATATTTCCTATCTCCATGAAAGTTGGTCAAAATATTTCATTTGCCTTGAGTCCAAAAAATTAAAAATCAAAATAACTAATAAAATATGTCTTAACCTTGCTTCAAAAATCCCTCATGTTTCTTTTTTGATATTGTAAGACAACAGCTTTGTAAATTTTGGTTGGAATATCTTAAAAATCTTACATGCCAAACCTAGAGTTAACACACTTACTACAGATGTGGAGCCTATATAGTGCGAGATCACGGAAATGACCTGTACTCTGTACCTGTATTCTTTTTTTTTGTTGTTTTTTGAAACAAATAGAAATAAAAGCATTTCTATCAGGAAAGAAAGTTTCTAAAGTTGTTAAATTTGTTTCATTACTTTTGCTAGGCTTTAGTTAATTTAGTAAATGGCCAAGTTTGAAAACTGTTTGAAATAATTTTACCTCAAGACCATGTTTGTAGCTAAATTAAATTGTTTTACTCGAACAATAATGGTCCATGTTTAATATATTTTAAAGAATTCAAGAAAATATACATTCCTATTATGATTGTCAACTATTAATTCAAAGTTAAAAAATATTCAAAATAGCAACAATTGATAAAAGTTTTGATCATTGAGAATGGCGCAAATCTTTGTAAATTACAATTTACAATGCAATTGATAACTATCATGGAGTAGTTGATAAGGTTTTTAATAAATTTGAGATTAAGGGCTTGTTTCACAATGTCTGAGTAAAGTTCTGATTAGTTACTCGACACATAAATATTGGAACAGGGTCATAAGTCCACAAACCAAAAAATAATATTTTTGCATCTATAACCTATTCAAGTCGTCGAAAAAAAATTTTCAGTTTTTCTCCTTTGGACTTATAACCCTGTGTCAATATTTATGTGTCGAGTATGTAATCAGAACTTTACTCAGACATTGTGAAACAGACCCTTAATGTACCAAATTTCAATATTTATCAACTATCAATTGACATTTATGAAGAACTGCTGAGAAAAGATGTTTGGCTTAGCGAATAAGAGCTTCTACATCATATACATGAGCCGTGGAACTGCACTCCTGTTGAAATGTTGAAATCGTTATTCCATTCGGAAGAATACATTAATCACAAAGAATATCAATCCATCAATATCCAAGAAACTTGTGATCCAATTGAATTCAAACAAGTCTTGTTTATACCAAATGTAATTTAAAATTGTAGGCAAAATTATTTGCTATAAATTTCCGTTAAATTTAAGTATTAACTTGCAAAAATTTACTATCTATACTAAAAATATACCACCAAGTATGAACTTGATTTTATGCATACGAAATGAAGTTAATACAAAATAAATCTAACCTTAAACTAAAAGTTATAATTTTTACTTATAACCTTGTATTTCTAGTTATTACTTCCATTTTTGCATATCACCCTACTTTTTCCACGTTCTGTTCCTTAAATTAAGTACATAATAGGAAGCTGGTTGGTTTACCAGGGGAGAGTTGTTAGAAACGAGTGCCTCGATATAACTGACAAATCTTATTCCGTTAAAAATTCAAACGAGACAAATCTTTTTTCCTTATTTCCTTTTTGTTCTTATTTCTAAGATCAACATAATAAAATTTAAGTAAATTTTATGCTTACCCAGTACATCGGTCATGTATTTAAATTGATTTGTCAGGCAGCTGGGTTCCCAACGCTGATCCATCATAAGATGAGCTTTAAAATACGGTACTCCGAAGAATCCATGATCAGCAGGTGCCGTAGGTTGTACTGGCTTATTATTTGTTCTTAAACCCATGATGTGCTTGATAGTTAAATCAAATTTCAAAACAAGAACGATATTTGATAATTCGATTTTGAAATAACAATAAAGTCTGTGCTAACAGTGATACGTACATATTAAGTACATACTGTCATACATTATTATTTTGTACATAAAGTAGAAAACAAAACAAAATAAACACCTTTATACCTGACTCCGTGAGGTAGCAAGTTATTATTATAACATAGCGAGACCTGGTTGGTGACCCATGTACTGATTCGCACCACACTGAATTCGTTTTCGTTGTCTTCGTCACGTTGCCCTTAGGGATGTAACAACTTTGTATAGCTTTATCCTAACTTTTAACGTAACCGATTTTCATCCAAATTGGATAATTGATCAAAATAATATGGAAGTTGTGCACAGAGAGAACACATAGATAATTAACTTCCTTCTTCATCCCTACCGCCACCAATTTTGTTCCCCGCAAATCGACAAATCGGGTCTTCTTCAATTTTTATTATTATTTTTTTTTTTTGTATTTTGTCTTTTGGATCTCTTGAAAAGCCGAGAAAATCTAAAAGATGAATTTCATAACAACAGTTTCGACTATGTTTGAATTTGGACAATGATTGCGCATCACTATCACCAAGCCGTGTGCCATTGTTGTTGCCATTCGAAACGAGGACGGACATATTACATTACAAGGCACAAACCGACAGCAACGATTATTTTGTTGGATCACAGCTCACCACTGGCACTGCTTGCTGATTGCATTGATTGGGATCCGTGTAGGGCAGGAGGCAGAAGGCAACGGGAAAAAAGGTATTTTAAAGATTCTTTTATTTGAAATTCGCAGATAGACATAGAAATAAGGCGAATCAGTACCTGTAGTCGGGGTATGCAAGTTTGATAACGATCATCAAGTGGAAGATCGCGACAGGCCATCTTCCGCTGCTTAGGGTACCTCATCATCATTTTTTTTTTTTGAAAATTATATCGTTTCAGGAATGTTTGCTTATACGACTATAACGACTTGGTTTCGTTCCCAAAAACTGTTACAGAATGGTGATACCGTGCAAAAGGCGAAAACAAAAGCGGGTCGACGAGATAACAATAGAAAAAGGAGACTTATGAACAGTGTAATGCCAGTACGAATAAAATCAGCAAGGGTTTATTGAATGAATATATAAATAGAAGGTGACACTCTTAAACTCGAAGGTTCATAGTGGCATGGCGGTGCAATTTGGCAAATAGAATATAGAAGGAAAATAAAAGTGTGATTTTTGTGCATACTTAACGTGCGCCGGAACCACACTTATCTCGTGTAGTGTGTTTAGGTAGTGATGTTTCACTATCGCTTTAATGTATGTCATATATGCGTAGAGCCATATTTGTCTCGTGTGAGGTGTTGCGGTTTGGTGTATTGTTTCGGAATCAATCTTCGTCTAATTATACCGTACCACGCTGTGTCGGAGTAATATTTTTCTGTTTAAAAGAGAAGACATTGCTCGGAGAAGAGAATCAGCAAATAGCAAAAGCAAAAAATTACAGTTTCCAACACTAAACGCGGCCGCAATCCTTGACACAGAAGTTGCTTTCAATAACGTTGATATAATATAACAATTCGATCCAGACTTTTAAAAGCAGAAATGGGTGGTAACAAATTAAAAGATCAGACGGGTGGAGGTACTCGACAGGGTCTTATCTCTTCTATTTTGGCTTCTCGTCGTTAACCAGATTTCTATTGGATTTTCAGACAGTTCTTCTCCTATGTAGGTACTTTAATTCCAATCGAATATTAAAACATTGACAGGCATATTTATTAGATTGTTTAGATAGTTCGAAATAGTTTAAAATATGTTTTATTTGATTGAATAAAATGTTACATTAGCCAAGGTTTAGACAACCGAGTGCGTTGTCTAAGTCAGATAGCTCTTACATCCAATAAAAATGTTTATCTATAACTTTGACGGCTGTCCAAAGTTAGACAACGTTTATAAATACGACCGTGAAATTCCAAATTTACAAACACACCACTTTTAATAAGGCTAATTTATGTACGCATGCTTGGTCTGGTGACCAGCCTTAAACAAAAAAAAAATAATCTAAAAACCAATGCAAAATTTGAAAGACTAGCGTTCTTTTTACTAGCCCCAATCGATATGTTTACGAAGGAGTTGGCAGCCAAAAGTCATTTTCATGAAAAAAAAAACAAAATTGTTATAAAGAAGGAAATAATAGCCTAGTTTCTTTCTTTACATTGAAACTCTGTGCATTTGTGTGAATTTCATACACATTTTTTTTAATATGAACTTTGGCAGACTTTTGTGTAGGAATTCACAAAAATGCACAGAGTTTCAATGTGTACAGTACTTTTTTTACTATACAATTAAACATTTTCCATTTTTTATTTTATTTTTAATAACTATAAAATCATAATTTCATTTTATTAATAAATAATTATCAAATTTATAAGCAAAACAAAAATAAATATGTTGTTTAATCAAAATTAGAAAAAAAAGTGTTTTATGGTTCTGGGGCCTTAGCCAAGATTGTATACACCAACGATCGTTTGGTACCAAATGAAAGGCGAAATTTAGCTCGTTATATGTTTAAAATATTTTTAAAATCGTTCATGGAAAATACGATATTTTCCAAATAATTGTTCAAACTCGTTGGTGCACACTCTTGGCCATATAAATGGACATTCCCTTTGAAGCAAATCGGTTCACCCGCTTGGACTAGTAGCTTAACTTAGTTTATCACGCACGGACGCATAGATCAAGGACGGATGGTATGACTAATAAGTGTTAATTTTAATTTTAAAAATAATACTTTTTGTGTATCTATTTTTATTACCATTTTGTTATAATTTGTTGTTAGACAAGAATAAAAGACTTAAGAACATGAAATAAAAAAAAATAAAAAACATCGCTTCTAGAGTTTGAAAAATCTAATTTGTGTATGTAATTTTTTTTTATTTTCTATTCGTTGATCCGAAGTTATAAGGGTCTAAACTTGCCTGTATTTCCTTTTAAGTTTCATGGTCAAAAAAGCCCAATAAAAAAAATTTCAAAAAAAAAAGGAACATTGCCCCTAGAGAAACGTATGCTCTACATAGTGCAATTTTTGTTTTATAAAACATTTATTATGGTCTAGCTGCACGTCTAAAAAAATATAACTTATTATGGTCTAGCTGCACGTCTAAAAAAATATAACTTAAAAAGTTTAGAAATTCAGTTAAAAAAAATATAAAGAGGTTCAATTAAAAAAAAGTAACGGACATCGATCGCCCCTGGAAAAACTTTCCCTCAACATTTTGGTGTTTAAAGTTTTCCAATACCATTGATACTTATCGAGAGCTGCAAGTCTAAAGAAAAAAAAAACTTCAGATGCAGCGATCTTCAACTTCATGCAAGAAGTTCCAGTTACCAAATGAACATATTATGCGTACAACTTATAAATAAGAAAACCATTTAAATCCATTCACTTTATTTTTTAGATTTTACCTTTGGGCTAGTCATTCTTTTTATTCAAAGTAGAAAATAAAACTAGATTATAGAAATAATTTATTTTATTTTGAAAATATTGATTATAAAAATTAAGATTTAATAAATTTAATACATTCAATTACACTTACTAACAGAGATATCAGTTGTGCATTTGCATACTTTATCCTAATCCAGTTCATATGTGTGCGCCAGCATTAATTGCCAATTTTGCACTACCATCCACTCGCCAACGGCAATTCCAACCGCTCCACCAGCCGTAGCCAAAGGGGCCCCAGAAAATCCCCCAAAAGAACAAAGCGCCAATGTTCAAAATACTACTAAAAGGATCAAGACTGGGTTTAGGCTTTTCTACAGACTCAGTATGCACTACAGTATGCGTATGCGTTGCTGGAACTGGAACAAATGCTCCACTGCGGATATAAGCATTTTGGTACTGCATATCTTGAGAGAATGTTTGTTGCTTGAACTGCGGTAAAGCGCTCGAAACATCAACGACAGCAACAAAAGCAATTAGCGATAAACTTACGTTGCACATTTTTGATAGAATTTTTTGTTGTTGTTAATACTTTAAAGAGAGCAAAACAAAAGTAACATGATGTTTTCGAACAAAAATGTTGGGCTTTTATATGAAAAACAAAACGAATTTTAACCACCAAATATGTAGGTACATCAATACAAATTATTTTGGTCGGATTATCGAAAAATATTTACCTTTTTTTTTGTAACACGTGGAAATTTCTTATTAGATACAAGTGCAAAATCTTTGGGTTCTTTTTTTTTCTGTTAGTCTCGAATGTCTGTCCATTTGAGAGTAATTTTTTCGAGATTTTAATATCGCGAATTCAATTGTAAAATTTTGAGTGTTAATTTCCTGAGAGTACTTTCATACCCATGTCCACTTGATATTTTGCCATTCTAGTTGGTCTGGAAGTAGTATAAGATACATTAAATCTTACGAGCGCAAAATTTGTCGAATCTTTTTTTAGCACTGTTTTAAAAGAAATAAATAAATTTAGGAATTATGGGTTAAACCACGGGAAGATAATCGAGGCCAATTCGGCACATGGTTTTCGCTTGGAATTATTATATTACCTGTTTTCTCTAAAATTTTGTTATAAAATTTCCCTCTAAGTCAAGAACGGCGCTATCAATCAATTTTTGTTACATTACATTTTTGGTTCTAATCGCTATATTATCGATCAGATGTATTTCACAAAATTTTAATATAGTTTCATATTTTAGGCCAACAAAATTAAAAAAAAAATATGTGTTCCAAAATTTGAATTCAATATAAATTTAAATTTATGAAAACCACGACAATTTCTCTATTGATTGATTAACTTTCTCTGAAGACCACAATTTCACAATGTAAACTTCCAAAAGCTTCTCGAAAAATACGAACAGTGTTGGAATTCTGCGAGCTAATCTACTATAGTGATCAAAACATGTGACCACTTGCGAGTAACTAGCAAAAAGTTCGAATGTCGAGAGCAAAAAGTCAACTCTCCGAGCTACTCTCAAGCCTATGTCACTTGCGAGTTTGCTCTCGAGAGTGGCCTGAGAGCTTATCTCAATGTTTTTACTCTCAAATGGACACGCACCTTAAGGTGTTAATTTTTGTTAATTTTTTGAGATTTTAATATCGCGACTCGCGAGTTCAATTGTTTAGTTTTGAGAGATGATTTCCTGAGAGTACTTTCATAACCATTTCCATTTGATATATTTTTCCTGCTAGTTGGAAGTTCAAAGTAGTTAAAGTGACATGTATATGTATATATTCAAAGTTTGTTGAATTTTTTTTGACACTGTTCTTAACCCAGCGGCTCCATTGGCAATACTTGAGGAAATAAATTGCTTGGCTCACTGCCATTGCCTTGAATATTGCTAATGGAGACGCAATGGCAATGACAATATTGCCTGACTGATGGAAAGCAATTTTTGATTTACATCGCTTTTGACGTTTCACCTTTTTGAAAATGGTTTCTCCGCGATTTTGAATGAATTGTGCTTCGTTTTGATATTAAAGTTGAAAATATGAGAAATTAACTGAAGTAAAGTTTTTTTATTATCAAAAATAGTGATTTTAAAGAGCAAAGAACACTTGACTGTGGTCGTAATTTCTACACTGATATTTGACAACTGAAATTACCTGGCAATAGAAGGCCCACCCATCAGGCAATAAATTGTCATTGCCATTGAAACTGACTCAAATATTGCTAATGGTAATATTTAAACAAACAATTGGCGTATGGGTTGTATAGTGAAATGTGGTTAAGGCATAGGGTTGACAAGCTTTAAATTTTCGGATTTATTTAATTATCTGTCCCTGCTCATATGGTGATATAAAAAAAAAATGAGGTGAATATTTTTTCCAACAAAATTTCGCAAAGATTATTGAGACTACTAATTTACGTCTTTAAATTTTAATTAAATTCTTTCCATTATTATAAGTTAATTTGTCTTTCCATAATGTGAAAAAAACCTTATATGTAGATAAGGTATACAGATCTTTCTGCTAAAAGTTAGAGTGAATTTTCTTGGACCTCACCCTCTCTTCTCTCCTTTGAAAACCCCTATACAAAAAGGCAATATAGCAGTTTGGTTTATAAAAGTACTGTTTGTGCATCCCCGCAGTTCCATGACCCTCCTTCGTCGCGGTGGGTGGGAACACTTCGGGCTTCTCGATTCGCGTTAATGCATGAATAAATGGCATTTCTCTCGTCAACTAATCACAAAAAAACTATTGGTTTTCTTTTCTTATTTAATACATATTTCTAGACATTTATTTAAATATTCTCATCTATTACATATTATCATTTAGGTTGTATACATACATATATAATAACTAGCATATTATTTTTGTTTTCATTTTAAAATTCCTTACTGTCTGTCATTGTTTTTTTTTATTGTAAACAGTTAAATAATTGCAAATATCAATAATTTAAGCTAAAAGTTTCATCTTTGATGAATTACTACAAACGGTGCATTTTTCTTTCGAAGGTCTATAGCTTTTCCTAAAGTTCATTACCACTAAAATTCCGTTTTAATTCTTTTTTTTTATGTAAATTGTTTAATATAATTTTTACAATATACATAAATGTACATATTTAGCTTTGTATTCATTCAGAGATACGTGGTGGATTTGTGTATCATCAATAAATATTGTCATTATTTTATTTAAATAAATTTTTTGTATTTTAACTTAATTGATGCTTTGTGTTTCTTAATATAATTTTTTTGTTCGTGAATGAAAACAATTATAATCTGGTTGAATATTTTTTGTTAAGCCAGAAATCACTTTGACTTTAATTTTTTTACAGTATATTTAAATCTTTGACTTGTTTTACAAACATGATTATCCGCTTAATGATCTAGAATAATTAACATTAACGTATATATATATAGAAATACAACTTTACAAGGAAACATTCTTGGCGAAAAGTTTAAAATAATTAGTTTCTAAATAATGTTGAGTTGACATAGTGTTCGGTCAGGATTAAATTATGATACAAATATTTTACAGAAATCAATAGTTTTGGAATTTCAAAATATTTAACTGGAATTTTTACTCTTAGGGGATCATAATGTTGGTTTAAATTTTATATTTTTTATATTGTGTACAAGTGTATGAAAAAATTTAAGAGATTTTTGATGGAAATAAAAAAAAGCGGTTCAAAATTTTGTCAATTTTGAAATAATGGATAGCATATTTACTAGCCTTAACTAAAATAACCAATAAATTTAAATCGTATTTAAGACTATGTCAAAAATGTCTCTTCGGTTAAATTAGAAATAACTCACCAAATTTGGTTAAACTACCAAATTTTATGGATGATAAAATAGTTATCTATAGTTAGGTATCTCGAGATTCAAAATGACCGAAATACATATTTCAGGAATTAAATTTATTGAGTCTAGGCCAAAGGGTGATTGCTTACTCAAAATGGGGGTTTAGTTCTGTGGTACCTACTAAGCCCATATGTAAAATAAATCGTTTTCTTCCCAGGTTTAGGTTAAGAGTTTTGTAAAATACTTTCTTTTGATGTATTCCAAACATTTAGTTTTCATCTCAAATTTAGTAGATATATGTATAAATGCTGTTGATAAGAAATTCAATTTACAGCCAATCCATTAAAATTGGGAATCGTTCGTTGTATTTAACTTCCTTAGTACCACAGAGCTGTCCTAATACTTCGGCACCGGAGTTTTCTTTGCAAGCCGCGCAAAGCCCATTAATGCACTAGCATAAACTGTTTTATGTAAATTGGCATTTCTCTAGTTTCGTCGTTTAAATTATTTTTATATCTTACACAAAAATCAAAAGCTTAAAATAATAAAAACACTTTAAAGTTAGAACGTAACATAAATTAGTTTAAGGAAATTTCGAGTGGAATGGTTGTCTGTTAATTCAATCGTGAAAAAATTTAATGAAATGGCAACCGAATTACCCTGGAAAATTTTATCACGATATAAACATTTTATTCGCAAAAATCCAAATGACGGCTATAAAAATCTTCTATAGCAAAGATCCACAACAAATTCATGATTATAATTTGCTGACGACAGTGATGAAGAGGGTGAAATGTCGAGTTATCCATTTTTTTTACAATTTTGTTTTTAATTTAAAATTTTAGTATGACTTTCTGAATGACAAGTGCACAATTACAATTCGTAGATTTAGTTTTGATTCTTTCTTCAAATCCAGAATAAATTTTCTCTTTTTTCAGAAGAAGAAAATGTCGTCAAGAACTAAACGAACGCTTTCAGAAACATTTGAAATGCTTTCTTTAAACTTTAATTTGATATCTGCATTTGATTCACAAACACAAACTTCAGAATAAAAAAAATCTTATTAGCACTTCGTGGCACATTGAAACGGATACCTCGATCGAAAATCTCTTCCGAACGGATACCTCGCTAGGGCTGACTATCCCACGCAATAATTCAATACCCAACGAGTACTGATTGGCAAATTCGATTTTAAAAAAAGAATGTTTTCACAATTAATTTAATATCAATTCGCACATTTTTCACATAATTTTATGTTCTGTTCCTTTATTTTTAATCTAAAAAATGTAATTCTTTAATAAAGTTAAAATTTGTATTTTGTCAAATGCAAATTAGCTGACCCCTTGAGAATTCTCATTCCTTGTGTTCGAAATAAGATAAAATATATAACCATCCCAACATTTTCAGATATGAGTTTATTTGTTGTTGCATCAGCTGTTTTTTTTCGCAGGGGATCACAACAGCACTAACCTTTTCGGATCCAATAACGCGATCAGTAACTTGTTCTACGTGAGGTAGAAAATATTGTACTAAAATGTTGGATCTATTCATGGAAAATAGAATTTCCAACAATTTGTAGCAAGGTTTTTATTCATGGAAAACAAAATGTATGACAATCCTGTACTTTTCTGATCTTTTCTGTTCTTTTTTGTACAAAACAGATTCAACAAACAAACCCATTGCTAAACCCGGGATGCCACCCCGGCAATAAATTGGGATTTTTCAAGTCAAATCCAAAAAAAGAAACCAGGGGTGGACTTCATAAGAGTAAAAAGTGCCATAAGACGAGCTGCAAAAGAAAACATGACTTAGTAAATCTAAAAAGCAATCATGGGGGTCTAAAAAGAATATACGGAAGCAATTCGTATGCGGAATTGGATTTTCCTTTTTAGTACTAAATTTTGTCTCTGCATTCGTTGCTTATCTCAAAAATGTATTCTAAAATCAAAATCGATAACACTTATTTTGAAATTTTGGAAGCGATGCCAGGAAATAAAGTCCAAAGTCAAGTTTTGGACTTTATTGCATTGTTAGAAGTGCCATTTTTCTCAAGAGAATACCACCCAAGTTAGTGTTGACCAAAAAAAACTGTTGTATCTCAACATACAACATACATACATAGTTGCCGCTTAATTTTAATTACAATTCTTAAGATTTTCCAAAACGAAATTTATTATGAAAAATATTTGTTTCTTTTTTTTAATTTTACTAAGGAGTGGTTAATTTTTAATTTTTTTTAGAAAAATTAATGAATGCAACTTAAGACCAAAAGCTTTGCAATCTTGAGAATGAAAAAAACAAAATGTTGCTTTGGAAGCATTTGATTTAAATTGAACTATATTGACCGAATAAAAGCGAATGGAAAATGAAATAGAATTCAAATTGATTCTTATCGAATATCATAATCAAACCTCATCATTATAGCGGCGAAGTTAAGGTGCGTTAAAGATATCGTAATAGACCAAACAAAACATTACAAAACCTTAAAAAAGAAACTTACGGAAACAATTTAGATAAAGAATTTTAGTAAACTATATAAATTTCAAATCACGCTTTAATAAGTGAGTTTTTTTTTTTTTTAATATACACAATATATTTTATATTTTATTTTGGAAAATATATAACACAGAAGTCAGATATTCAGAAAAACGTGAATAATAATGTAAAGGACATATTTTTTAAGAAACAACAATTGTACAAACATTTTTAAGCCACAAAAAAAAATATATACGCCATGCCAACAAAACATGAAACGAGATTTACTAGGATTAATCAAATTAATCTTTTCTCATGGATATAAAGCAACAGAAAAACTTATTCGAGTGAGCGCGAATATTTGTAACATTATGATTTTTGTTTTGTATAGGTACTTTTTTAAAGTAGTATCTAAATATATAGTTTTTTTTTGTTCGTATATACATAAGTATATAATATGTATAATAATATATGCACAAGCATTATACCCACGATCAAAGCATTTAGCGCTTTAAAATAATAACGAATTTTGTTTTTACTATACAAATGCATCAAATATCGTTAAGTGCTATTTTTGTATGACTATGAGCTGTCTTTTTTAGAAAACACTGTTTTTTTTTTGTTGGGTCAAATGTTGATAAATGTAGCATTAAAATGTAGGCTTAAAACATTGGCGAATATTTTGGACACTCAAACAAAAAATGCATCAATCTACAAGGCAAGAATAACCTTTGCCCTATTCTGTATTTCGTTCCGAAAGTCAATTCTATTTGAAAGTGCTTTTCGTTCCGAATTGGGACTCTGTAAAACTTCGGTCGATGTCGAACTGCAATTCTTTTCGACTTTGAACAAAATCGCAGTTTATATTATTTGAAATGTTAAACGTTCGACTTGAATCGTACGTCCGACTCGTCGAGTTGTGAGTAATAATATCTTTAAGATTCATGCTTAAACAATAGAATTCCAAATCTGCAGTAAAATCAATTGATGACATTTTCTCCTCTTTCCAATATAAAAAATCAGATGTATAGGAAACTCCGATCGAAATTGACACAATTATAATAAAATAGCACTAATAGAGGCAAGATTTTCATTTAAACTTCATAATGTATGTACACATAGTGCACGACTTAGCATTGATTTCCGTTTATGAAATTTGTGTAACCTGACAACAACATACATTTGTTATGGTATACCTATGATTTTTTCTGAAGTACGGAGATTTTTGTTTAAGTAATAACTTAATTTGATTATAAGTAGGGTCCTTCATAATCAAACGTTTTTCATCTCTACAATAGACAGTTAGGTACTTTATTTAAAGATACATTTTTACAAAAATAGATCAAAATCCGCATATCAATCACAGTTTATAAAAATAATTGATTTTTGGGAACTTACCGTTGATAAGCTTCAAATGTCGTATTGCTAAATTTTCGCATCAAAGCTTTTATGTTTGTAAAGAAACATGGGAGTTTAAACTTAATGTGAACGAAAACTTCACTAATGTTGTCCCAAAAAAAAAAAAAAGTGTTTTCTATAGTGAGACGCAAAAAAGCATTGCAAAAAATTTTGTGGTGCCTATTTTTGATTATGTAACATTTATTACGAATTACAATTTTATTCCACATGGATTCCACTTATTAAAAAACAAATTTTTTTTATAAATTTACCAAAGCGATAAACGCTCTCATCGGGAGAATAATGCTTGTTTCTATTCCAGTACTGTGTAAGCATATACAGTGTACATATATGCATATACATGTATAACCTTTTCTTTATTTAACAGCGCATTTATAAGTGTCATAATCAACATTTTTATTCTTTTTCAGTATTTTTTTTGTTTTCTTTAAATATATGTATATATAATTTCATTTTTAATATTATATTTATATCTGTATTTAGCTCATAATTATTTCCGTTTAGTTTAAATTATTTGTAACTTTTTTCTTTAATACATTCAAGCTAATTACCTACCATAAAATAATAACAATAATATTTTATTTACAAAAAAAAAATCATAATAATAATATTAATAAAATATATTTATATAAAAAAAAACTTAAATCAATAAATTGGAATGATAATACAAAATTCAATTTTTTCCTAAATTACTAAAAGATTTTCGATTGTTGTATTATAATTGAAAGACCAACAAAAAAAAAATAATGAAAGTAGTTAACAAAATTATGTTTAGCTACATATTTAATTCTTTTCATAAATGGACGCGTCGTATATTTTAAACTGTTTTTACAGAAATTGGCAGATAATACATATAAATTTGTTTTAAACAAAATATTTAAAAAAAGGAGAATCTTGGCTATTATAAGTGCAGGTAGGGCCTCTGATGATATTGGTTGAGATAAGAATTTAGCTTTATTAAAATTTTTAACAATGTTTGTTGTTTATACATAAATGTAAGTGTATTTATATATTCAATTTGCATTCCATATATTGAATGGATTGTGTATACATATCTCTATATATATAAATATATATTCGTATATATGTATATACAGAAGGGAAATTTAAGATTTAATTTCTTATTTTCGTTTAAGGTATAGGTAGTATGTAAATTATGTTTAGCACAATCAATAGTTTTCAATATAGGTATAGCAATTTTTGCAATAATAAGTGATAGTACATAACTATATTATTTAATTTATTTAACTTTAAATAGTATTATTTTATTGGATGCGCGGATTGAAGAGATTTTGTTTGTATTTCGTTTTTCTTTTTATATCACTTATAACGCTCCAAATGGATCTAATTGAATGTTCTTATTGCCATTCTGTTGGGCGGGACTGCTGTGTGGTTGCGCTGCCGCTGTTGGCTGCATTGCCATCATTGGCGGCATCACTGGTTGTGCCCCAGTCATAGGTTGCATGTTGTTCGTTGCCATCATTGGCGCTCCCATGACTGGCATCCCCTGCTGCAATTAAAAAATGTTTATATTGTTATTTTTTTCTTTACTGAATATTTATTACAAAAATAAAAGCTATCAATACTCAATTTCTAGCGCTAAGGAGTGTGAGAAGTAAATTTTACTTTTTACTTTTAATGTTAAATAAAAACAAAATTAAATAAAAACATTTTCTTTAACGAACTAGCAAACTAGCTTACCTGCATGTAGTTAGGTAACACAGGATAAGTAGGGTGAATAAACGGATGATTAATTGTGACTGGCGCAGGACTAACTGTCATGCCATGAGCCTATGTATTTTGTGTATAGAAATAAAAAAAAAATAAAAAAAATATTTCAACATAAAAACATAAAATAAAGCAAAATTTAAAAACAAATATTTAAAATTAAAAAAATCGAATTCTTAAATAAATATTCTTGTAATACATAAATGCAGTATTCTATTAATAAGACTGTAATATTCTGCATTATTATTTGTATAAGATACAATTTTAATAGCAACCTACCTATACATTCCAATAAATGAGGATCATACTAAATATAATAACACATCGTATATTTTATAATAATATACAGATGATCAAAAAGCATATAATATTATAAGAACCTTAAAATATTCCACTCTTTAAAAAATTAGATGTGAAATTGAGTTTCGAAAAAGTAAGTGAGTGACTGAGTGGTCCGGATAGATATGATTTATTTAGGTGCTGAATTTCTGTAAGTGAGATAATCTAGGTCCAATGTGTGGGCTAATAAATCTAATAAAAGTTCTAATTACTTATCCGCAGAATCATAAATCCACAAGACAGAAAATTACAATAATTGTCATTGACCTAAATGGATTGTATATCCATAAATTAATGCTTTAAGCTTGTGGACTTATAAACCTCTCCAAAAATATATATTTTGGATAAGTAATCAGAACTTTATAAGAGATTGTGAAATAAGCCCTGAAAAACGTATTTCATGATCTTCTGCAATGGTGTCCATTTTGAATATTAAATGTTTCTTTTTTGTTTAAGCTAAGTACAGACGATTGTCAGATCTTACAATATTGTCAGATGTGTCAGTGAAAACACTGTTCCAATCTTCTGAACACACAATTTTGTCTGACAATATTGTCAGAACCGTCAATGTCAGACGACAATCTGACAAAAAATTGTCAGTTATCTTACAATCGTCTGAACACACAATTTTTAACATTGTCAGTCAATTAGGAAAGTGTCAGACTCATTGGTCATTGTCACTTACAATTGCTGACAATTTATTCATAGTTCGAAATGTCAATGAGTTGATTAAAGAGATAAAAAAATAGCTGACAATCAAATTGGGTAGAAATCTACCAACCGTGTGAACGGACAATTTTTCATTGTAAGAAATATGTCAATTGTCAGCTAATTGTTAGATATTGTTAGACCATTGACAGTTCTGACAATATTGTTAGATCTGACAATCGTCTGTACTTAGCTTTACCTTGTTCTAAAAAAAGTAGGTACGTAGCTATTTATTCTAGATTCAAAATAGCTTTTAACGGCTTTTAAGTCCTACAAAAATTGGCGTTTCGTCCCGGCGATCTCACTTGGACTCATCATCTATTTATGCTATTTATTATAATTATTATATTTTTGTTTTATATGACATTATGGGTGATGTATGTTTTTCCGACTAACAGTGTTTTGCGTAGAACAAGCAAGGTGGACAAAAGTGTTTATTGTGTAGTCGTGTTTTGATGAGTGTATAGCCAGTTCAGCCAAATGTCTACACGCTCTTCAAACGACATTTTCGATGGGTTTTGGCATTGAAAACTCATTTTTTTTTTAACAAAGGGGGTTAATTATTTTTTCTTTGAAAATGTTTTACATCAATAAAAAGGTCTGTTTATTCTCAATTTAAAAATGAAATCCTCAACACTTACGAGGGTTGATTGAGAAAATATTGGCCATTGGGTTTTGCAAACATTGTTGTGTGTTGCCAACTCTGGCGATATGCAAACAATCGATTGACTCAAATTAGATGCTGTCAACGTTCGATTGTATCAAGAAATTACATAATATGGTGACTTG
The DNA here is from genome assembly GCA_929447395.1 of Epistrophe grossulariae. NCBI lineage: Eukaryota > Metazoa > Arthropoda > Insecta > Diptera > Syrphidae > Epistrophe > Epistrophe grossulariae. The sequence continues at coordinate 32,146,202 of OV839567.1, read as the reverse complement.
ATTTAACCTGACAAGATTGTTACAATGGCCGCGTTCAGGTTTGTATCCAAAGCGATCTGGAGAGCTTTGTGTTGTTGTAATCCCTTGTAAAATCACAGCCGATGTTAAAGCAGCTGTTGCCCAAAAATATATCTCAAGCTATCCTAAAAATTGTGGGATACTCATCTACCCTATGAGAAATGTCAGCAACAGCTGATTTCCGTTCACAAAACATGCTGGATACTCGAGTATCTTAGATAGGCTATCCTAGTGCAACCTGAACGCGGGCAATGCTATAGGTGAACAAAAAAAAATGTTTTTTTTTGCTTCTCTAGGATTCCCTTAAATGCAATTAGTTGTCAAATTCAGCAAAAAAGTTTTGATCTCGGCCTTTACAGTTAAGTTTTGGATGTTCTCTTTTTTATGAAATATGAACCGATGATTTCACCCATCCCATAAAGCACACCAAACTATTGTTTTTCCGACCGCTAAACCGGTCTTGTTAAATCTTCATAGGGCCAATATTTGAACAAATCGAACACCCTTATTCCGCTGGGTATAATATTCGAGAATCGATAGAACATTTTCAAGAATTATAAATATTTTTATGGACCAAATTGAAGTGTAATTCAAAAAAATGGATAAGATTTAAAATCTTGTTTTCCTTCGGCATTTTGGTCACAATGGATGTGGCAACGAAACAATTAAGTTAGCATTAGCTTTTCCCGACGTTTCGGCAGGGGTTGCTGCCTTCTTCAGGGGAACTTTATTACACATAAAACAAATAATGAGTATAACAACTATTAAAATTGAAAAAGCAATTGGTAAACTTACGTTATGTGAAAAAAGGACAAATTGAATTAATTTACATTTGTAAAAAATTATGACAAATGTAGTGTAATAAAATCATGAAATGAATGAATGATTTTATTACACTACACAAATTATTTTAAATAAAAACAACTTTATGCACTTCAAAATGAAGTTTTGTCTATATACTTTATATAATAAATAAAACCATAAGAAAATGACATTTAGTCAGATACTAGTGAGCAGTATACAATACAGTGGATATGTTCTGTGTATCGAGTTTTCGGTTCATATTGTTGCCGTTGTTAATGATGTGCAACGTTTCCAGTGTGTATCGCTTTGACGAGTGTCGTTCAGTCTGAAGAATTTTGACATCTTCGAAGTCTGGAGAATGGCCGCTTTCAATCATGTGACTGGCCAATGCAGTTTTTCCAGGATTGTTAGATTTCATATCAGATTTATGGTTTGACATGCGTTGACGGAGAACTGTTTGGTGGTACCAATGTAACATAAATTGCAGGGATCATCTTGTTTGCCTTTGCAGTTGATTTTATGTATCACATCGGTAGCTTTGTCTCTGGCTTTACTTTAAGTTTTGAAAAAAGATGACTGAGTGTATTGTTGGATTTATAAGCCAAAAGAACGTTTTCAGATTTGTTCGCAGCAATCTTTTTAAAGTTTAGGGAAACCCGGGTACATTTACTAAACTTTTGTAGTAACCAAGTCGACGACCTTTGTTTGAAGTCACTGCATTTTTATTTTTATGTTTCAAAATAAGACCAAGAATAGTGGAGTGAGAAAATCCGTTGTCTCTCAGCATTTTTATTACTTTCTTTTCATTGGCCGGATGAAACGTTTCGTCACCTCTCCAATAATTCAATTTGTACTTTTTTCACATAACGTAAGTTTACCAATTGCTTATTCAATTTTAATAGTTGTTATACTCATTATTTGTTTTTATGTGTAATAAAGTTCCCCTGAAGAAGGCAGCAACCCCTGCCGAAACGTCGGGAAAAGCTAATGCTAACTTAATTATTTCATTGCCACATCCATTGTGGCCAAAAAGCCGAAGGAAAACATTTTTTTGAATTACATTTTTCGAGAATCTAATTTTTTTTTCATCGTCTATCTATCTCACTTCCACTTTAGAAGAAATAATGGAACAGCATTTGCACTTATACTCTACTTTTTAATCTTTTTATGGGGTGAAAAAACAATATAGGATTTATTAAATCTCAACGAGATTAACTTTCGGTTTAGTTTAGTTTAAAAATTAAAAATAAATGTAAGAAATGAATCTATTGTATAATAAATATTTCTGGATAAAAATTTAAGAATGAATGAAACTTTTAGGGCCAGTTTCACAGTGCACACTTAACAAAATAAGTGGCACTTAATGTTCCTGTTTTTGCATTTTAGTCGCAGTTCTACTGTCTGAGTAAGTGAAACTTAAGTGGCCAACATGGGAGACTTAAGTGTCACTTATTCCGACAAGTTAACACTGTGAAATTGTGCATTAGTTTTCCATATTTTTCGCTTAAGTGACACTTAATCGAGTGTGAAACTGGGACTTAGCACTGAAGTGTTCCATATAAAATAAAAACCCGAGCAGCTGTCTTTTGACAGCTGATTGACATTCCCCAGGTCACCCTGGCGCGGCTCAGAAAATATCGAACAAACTTAATGGTAAAACTTCTTGTACAGATGGAATCTCAAATTTCACATAATTAAAATAAAAACAAAATTTCAGTGAAAATAAAAATGCTGACTATCGTTTATAATTAGGTACAATGATCTAAAATTTCTTAAAAAGCTAATTTAATATCAAATTTGATTAAATAAAAATAAAATAAGATAAAATAAAATAAAATAAAATAAAATAAAATAAAAGCTGTTAAATTTTACTTGAAAAAAATTAAGTGAAAACATGTTTAGTAATAGAGTTTTAAAAGAAAATGACAAACAAAGTGGACAAAATAAATCCCCAAATCGATTTAAAGAGCTTTGATGGCATTTTCTGTTCTTTTTAAGGATGATTTAAAGAATTTTTTTTAATTATTATAGGTAAATAATATCCATAGGCACAATAGAATAAGACAACATTTTACCCTTCAAGTTGTCTACTACTAATTTCGATTTCATTTGACAATCCAAAAGAATTCCCCGTGGAACTTTTCGATTCGGAAAGCAAAACGAACAATTTGTAACACATCTTTTTTTAAGTTTGAAGTTTATGTTTCGTTGTAATTGTGAAATGTCAAATGCAGATGTTAAATTAAATTTGTTTTCGTTTTTCATAATTTGTTAATATGGCGCACACTTATTTCAGAGATTTTGATCCTATTTGCGAAAAAAATGGTGCCATTACAATGTGTGAATAATATAGATATGCTTCAAAATATTTTAATAGTAAGTAAAATAAATTATCTCGAATTTAATCACAAATGCACAACTGCAAGTCCAAAATTTAAAAATAAGGAAAATGACATTTAACGATTTTGACGTTTCATGCCTGGGCATAAGGGAGTGCTATTTTTCTTTTTCGATTGGTAATCTGGAAGAAGAATTTGATACGTGCGAAAACTTCTGGAATGATTAAAAAAAAAAAATAAACTTCAATTTTTTTTCAGAATAATAACTGTCATTCCGACACCAATCGAAAGGCCATTTTCAGAAGAAGAAACGAACGCTTGCGGAGATGCATATGGAACGCTTCCAGACGCTTCCGGATGCTCTGCACGTCCAAACGAAAACGCTATTAATAGTTGAACACTTGGGCGAGCTACCACCAACTTTTTATAGGCTGGAGCATAGCTATAGCACGACTGCCACGCCGATCGTCAGACTCCTTAGATAGTAAAAATGCTGGTTGATTCAAATGCATTTGTCAAAACATTAAAACCTAAATTAGGTATACATAGATCACGTGACCTTTGTTGGCGCAGGGGCTCTGAAGGAAGCTTGGTATGGTTCGACTCTCAGTAACGGCAAGTTCTTTTTTCCAAAATAAAATTGAACAAAAATGACCAAGCGCTTCTAAAAGGAATCTGATGGTCGGCGTGGCAGTCGTGAAATAGCTATAACTCCAGCTTATTAAAACTTGGTGGCAGCTCACCCAAGTGTTATTGTTTCATTCAAATATTTAATATTAATATGTTTATGGGAAAACTTGGCAGCCTAATTGCGAGTGTGTTTTCACGCAAAAACCTCTTTTGCTATTAATAGTTTCCATAATAATCTTTTCCAAATCGCTGAATATTGTAAGAGGAATAAACTAAAATCGTTTTTTTTTTTTATTTTTTAAATTAACCTAATTTTTCGTGAAATGGATTCTTTTATTTAAACAAAAAAAAAATAATAAATTAAATTAAAGTGATAAAAGAGCCTTTTTACTTTTCTAGTGAAGCAAATCTATATAATATGTATTTATAAAGCAACTAATCATTTGCGGAGCCATAGTAAAATTGTAACAAGTTTTTTTTTTGTTTCGTAATAAAAAAAACTCTCGTTTGCATACTGACACCTATAGTATTTAAGCATTATTTTCGACAATGAGCAATCATCAAAATGATTTGTAGTAATATTCTTTAATTCTTCTCACTACACAACTCACCATTGGGCGATAACCCGCCCCAGTTGTTGCGGCCATTGGCTGTGGTGTCCAATTAGCACCTGGCTTTGCTGTATTTTTCGGCGAATTCCACTGCACGGGTCTGCAATAGCACAATAGTAAGCATTTAACATTTTGCATTTAAAATCGTTTTGCTACTCACTTTGTGCTTCCCGATTTATTTATATTTAAATTATCTACCAGCGACATAAGCGAACTATCCAGATCACCAGTTAGAATTTTTCCAGTGCCCGCTGGCTGGGATGCACCTTGTCCAGGCTGTTGCTGCTGCTGTTGTTGTTGGAAACCACCTGCACCTGAAGCAACAACATCAGTTGGATTTGGAACACCTGACATGGCTAGTGTGCTACTGCCCGCAGTATTGCCGGGCTTCAATACATCACCCAATGCATCGAAGCCTTACATTACGTTTGATATTTTTTTTTATGTATGTGCGTGTTTTTTTTTATATATATTTTTATATTTTTGAAATTTTGTATTTACCGATTTGATATAAGCATATTTACATGAAGTTCAGCCCAAGTTAGTTAGAAGAGTGTTTTTGGTTGGATTTTTGAATACATCATATATTTTTTATTTTTATTTTTTTTAATATCCGAAGATCCATTTATGTATGTATTTGCATTTAACCACCGCAAAGAGACGCGTTTTAAACAATGTTTCAATGAATTCAGAAAGGAATGGAAAAGATAAACAAAATTCCATATTAGTTACCATGAGTGCGAAAGGTCATATAGAATAATTGTGATTATTTGGTTAGTGTGGACCTAAATCATGGTTAGAGCAAGCACTAAGGTACATTTTTAATAAGGCAAAATATGATTAGATTTGAGGAAGTTTAGCATACATTTTGTGGGCAAATTGTTAGTTAAAGCTTAGACAAGGTCATTTAAGTGCAATCTTTTTTTTTATATACCAAACTGCCAAATGCAAACAAATAAAACAATGAATACAAAATATATTAAAATTATGTCGGCATGTTCTCTTAAGTACAAATATAAGCAACAAGAATATACACAGGTTATTGTAATTACAACCATGATGTCTATATTTTACGAGTATACATACATTCAACTACTTGTTCTATATGTTGCATAGTTAATATATTAATATTTTTGAAAGCGATTGGTATTTTGTATAGATGACTTTTTTATATGCATGTATACATTATGTATGTAAATATATATGTACATACATTCTTTTGTTTTATAAATATATTATGTTAGCGAATTATGTTGGGTGTTGAATATACTTTTTTTTCGGAAGTGTGAACCCGACCGCGCAATACAAATATTTGGTATTCACCCAAAGCGTTAAGTGAACTATCGGTAATTGATTTGCAAGCAAATAAAAATATCTTGACAAATGGCATTGATGTTAGTTCTGAGTACGTGCAGCACATACGAGTAGATACAATTAAAAAATTAACATTGCCAAATGCCAACCCGTCACTTTTTTATGTAAACGCATTAATTCTCCTCCCCGTCTCTACATTCTTCATGACCAACACATACCCACCGTTCCAAATGATCCGGGAACTTGGCATATTATTTAACTAGGAACTCAACTTCGTCATACATATGGAAAAAATCATTCTTAAAGCTAATTTAGTACTATGGCTTCCTGAAACGATTATCCAAGAAAATCTGCAATCCCTATGTGACCTAGTTCCTATAAATAACATTTTTTGCACCCTCCCTGAATATGCTTGTCAAATATTCATTTTCATATTTTCAAAATCGAGAGCGTCCAAAGTTGTTATTTTCGCTTTGCTCTTAGAGATCTATATTGGAACAATCCATTGATTGCAAATATGGCATTCCTATCTAGACCGTCTTAAACTTATCAACATGAATTCGTGGGAAAAACGAAGAGAAATATCCCACATTATCTTTTTTTACCGTCTTGTTTCTGGATACGTTGACGCTATACAACTCTTATCTTTTTAAACACTAACCTCGAAATCCTCATCTTTTCTATCTACCCACCTTCCTAACTTCTTATACATTGCTCAAACCTACTCTTCGCTTAAAACTTCGTTAATTGAATCTCCCTCTTTCATCCCAATATTAGCTTAAGTTTTTAGTTAAGTTAGTCACCCCCACCAAAATTAAATTAACCATCTGCCATATTTTTATATTGTACCCATACAAGTATATTAGTTTTATAATAAAACATAACCACCAGCCCTTACAAAAATATCCTCCAACCTTCTCTTTTTTAAATAAAACGTTTTTGCTAATTAATAGCATTTTCGTTTGGTAATCCGGAAGAATTTTCTGATCCGGAATACCAAACCAACAAGTTGCAACATTTTTTTTTTTATTCTGCAGTTTGTTTCATCAATCGTCAATTTAAAAATGGTTTTCATTTTTTGTAAATATGGCGAAATCTAATTTTGAAGAAAATGGAGAGAACACATGTGAAGATAATTCAAGCTGCATTTTACTATCCACATGATCTGATCTGGATCAGATTTTCATAATTAAACAAACAAGATCACAATGACAGCCAGTGGTACCATCTCTTTTTTAATTGTTTGTATATTTTGAATGTATTTGTTGGCTTTTTTCTTTGCACTGCAGTTTACACCATAGCAATAATAAAAAAGTACTAGTTTTTGGATCTCTTGAAGTAGATCCAGATAAAAAGTAGGATTACATGTTGTTTATTTATTTTAGTGTATTAAGTAAATAAAATAAAGTTGGTCGAATTTAATTTCATAATTTAAATACTGTCTTTATAAAAGGACAATAGAATTAACTAACAAAAAATATAATTCAAAGTTATGAAGTACAAAATGTGCATGTGTGCGTGCTTCTGGTTTTGATTCTTTCTTCAAATAAAGAATCGATTTTCTCTTCTTTTTAAAAGAAGAACTGTCATCTATTCCCAAACCAAATGAAAACGCATTAAAATTGGAACTGGAATTTATTTTGTAAAATTACCCGTTTGGGAGATATTGTTAAAAAACTATTTTGGGGAGGTATTGGCCGCCCACACCTTGGATTATGCCTCTATTTTTACACTCTTCTTCACAGGATATGACTGAAATGGACACTCTTATTTTTCTTAAGATTAAAAAAAAGGTAAATAAGTAGCGCAAGCTAATATACATACAGTCGTCTCTCCCTGTCGAACTTCCCCTATGCAGATTTTCCCTCTAATTCGAATATTTTCGCCATATGTTGGCAGTCCTCTCAATTCTCCATTAAAAAACTAACCTCTTAGTCAAAATCCCGTCGAAATTCCCTTTAACTTGAATAAAATATTTCGATTCCTGGCCTATTTTCAATTCCTTAAAGTCGATTTTTTTCTTTTGCGGAAAAATTATAAATGTTGAAGGCGTGAATTGGAAGTATCGGTATGGTAGCCACAGAAATACCGACCAGGCGAATCAATTTTTGATGCAATAGTATGTATGTACATATTACTGATGCTTACGATGACGAGAATATAGCTGAAGAAGAAACTGAAATAATTCACATGTAAATCATATTAAAAACGCAATTGGAATATTGCAATCTGCAATTGAAATAACGGACAATGGAGCGGATATGGTTCAAAACTGAATTTTAAAAATTGAATCATTTTTTTCAAGGTGCGGCTACTCTGATCACTCAAGAAAAAATAAAAACTTTTTTTGAAGTATCTGGTTTAAACAATTAAAATTAAGAAGCTCCTCTTTATTTATTTTATTTATTTATTTAATTTTTGTGACCTTATTTTTAAATTCAATAAATACAAAAAAAAAAATATTAATCCCTCTAACTCAAATTTTTTTAAACATTTCTCTAACTAATTTTGATATCCCGTGAAAATTCGACTTAGAGGGAGAAAGAATGCTAATATTAATCTTATACATATATGATTTATTTGAATACAAATATACATATATGTACAATGTACATAAATACTTCCATACAATTTTCTTCAGCTCAAATTAAAAAAAAAATCTCTGATATGTAAGCTATTATTACATATGTATGTATGTATGTATTTAATAATAATGTAAAACTATTTAATTTCTCCACTTAATAAACGTAGGCCCGTTATATCCCAAGCTTCCAATTTTTTCTCTCGACGGCTATGAATAAGCCTTATATATTTCACATCAATTAGTATTCATGACAAAAGCAAAATTCAATAGGTTCCTATTAAATGGCTTTATAAATCCTAAATTCAAAAGCCAAAACGTATAAATTATAACCAACCTTAGAACCTATACAAAATACCATCTTAGCAATGCACAGCAGAAAACCAAAAGGTTTTTTCAAAATTTTAAACAAAAATGTACATAAAAAAAAAAATTAAAACTGAATATCATAAAAAAATAAAAACAACAACAACGAAAAATCAAGCTTGGCAAACATTGGAATTATGACCTCCATGTTCCATGCCAACAAAATTATGCGACATTGGTGCACAACCAGCATAGCTTGCATTAGAAACAACACCAACATCAGTGACGTCGACCACAGACACATCCTCGATAGCTATTAAGGGTGTTGATGATTGCAACTGTGGAAGAGGTGATCCACTCTTTTTTAAAATTCCATCGTCAGATACGTCAACTAACATTGAAGATGAAGTCGAGGAACTTAAAGGAATGTGTGGTTTTTGAGATGAAGACTTCATCACCTCTTCCGCAGTATTGCAGCGTTTTATTGTTATTGAAGGCTGTGCTTCTTCACCTGGTGGTGTAGCAAAATAATTTGGCTGTTGCTGCTGCTGATATTGTTGCTGCTGTTGCTGTTGCGGTGCTTGAGGTTGAAAACTTGTAAATTCTGAACTTATACTATCCGCTGCATCAAAGAATGGATTTGGCAATGCTTGATTTGAGGAGAGGTCCATAATGGCGACGGCGGTGGCGGCAGGAGCAGCTTGGAAATATTTGCACATATATTAATAATAAATACGAAAAATTCAATTTAATTCCAGAAGTGTGAAAATTGTGGATGTTGCGAGGTGTGTCTTTTATTTTTTTGGGTAGATATATACTGTTCGGGTGGATTCTATTTGGAATGTTTGTACCAAGTTTATGGATTTTAAGGTTCGTTATCGGTAGCAAATTATATTGAACATTGGGTTTTATTATTGTATATAAATAATTAAAAAAATAAATAAAATTAGAAAAAAAAATTAATAAAAAAAAGTAATAAAAATGTTTATTGTTAATTGTTATTCGTTAGTTAAGTAGTATTTTTTGACACAGGACTTAAGGCAATTAAAGAGAATCATGCGCTTTGAGTATAGATATAGTCCAAGTTCTTTGGTTAAAAATGTGCATCCCATTTTATTATTAGTATGTATATATAACAGTATAATTGGTAGTAAAATAATATTTGTTTAGCATTTATTTAACATTTATAACATTCAGCTATAGAGGAATTTATTAACCCAAAATAATAAGCAACTCACCTGTTGGTTCTGTGTTTCCGAAAACTGACGAGAAGTTACTATCTGAAACGAATGCATTTGCAGCCGAGCCTTGGCCTGTTCCTGATCCATTGAAACCTGATTGGGTCGCAAAGAGAGTTGACGTTGAATAACCTTTAATTTTGTGATAGTAAAATAATAAAACAAAACAAAAAAATAAAGAATGAAATAATAATTTTAAATAACAATAACGAATAAATATACACATAATTAAATAAATTAACAAAATTAAAAAGACAACATGTCTTGGAGGGAATATGAAAAATGACAATTACAAAAAACATAAAGAGAAACACAAAACGTCAATCCGTGTTACCCAACTATTTCCAGGCAGTAGTTGTTGCTTGTAAAGACTGTTCAAAAATACAAAAGTTTAAAATCTACGCTATTTATCTAATAACAACAATATACACAGCTTTGATAGTACACAGGACATCATTCTATTGTGTATAATTTTTTTTCTGTAAATGGTATTAGGTAATCATTTTTGCTTGCGATATACAATATACATAATATGTAGCTACTGATGGCAAGTTTTGATTTTTGAAAAAAAACCTAATATTACAATGATAGGGAACGCGAAAAAGGTGACATTTGCACTTCTGTCTGTCTGTAGCTCTACATTGATTTTCTTCAACATTGCCACTGCAGGTTTAAAAAAAGCACCTTCCATGAAACCTTTATGGAAAAGCTCTATAATACAGAAAACTCTACCGATTTTAATCAAGATTTTAAGACAAGAGCTTGTTTAAGCCCGAATGACACTACAATTTTTCTTCATTTTTAACTCATTGGTATCAACGTACATATCTGAAAATTTTTGGGATTGGTGAATAGCCTATCAATAAATGATTATTTTAGTGACCTTTGTATTTAACAATATGATTTAGTTTAGTGGGCTTTAGGTCAAATGAAAGATGTTAATTATTAAGCGACGTTTCGAGCATGATTATGCTCATCATCAGGCAAAACTTGTCAAGAACATTTAAATTTAAATCATCACAATCGAAAAGTGTATTTTTACTGAATTTAAATGGCAATAACTGGCATTATCAATATAAACCTTAAACACTTTCACTTATATTAGATTTTTTACCCACATAAAAAATCTAATATAAGTGAAAGTGTTTAAGGTTTTTTACCCACATAAAAAATCTAATATAAGTGAAAGTGTTTAAGGTTTATATTGATAATGCCAGTTATTGCCATTTAAATTCAGTAAAAATACACTTTTCGATTGTGATGATTTAAATTTAAATGTTCTTGACAAGTTTTGCCTGATGATGAGCATAATCATGCTCGAAACGTCGCTTAATAATTAACATCTTTCATTTGACCTAAAGCCCACTAAACTAAATCATATTGTTGAATAGCCTATCGATAGTTTACCGAACGCAAGGAAAATGTCAGCCGATAGGAAAAGAGAAAGATATGGTTTTTTTGAAAAAACATAAAATCTCTAAAAAAATGGAAATCGAATCACATTTTTAATATATTTTCACATTAATGGAGTTCAATTTGCACATGTACACACTCCCTCATATCAGAATTTTCAGCAATGAATTTCTTTGTACTAGTCTAGTATCATTTTCATAAGAAATTATAAAAAATTAAATGTCATACGGACTTAAGAGATAAAAAAATAAAACACACATGTATCAAAATTTTAAAAAATATTAAAAAAAAAATTCAAAATAACTGTCGGATAACATTTAAAACGTTTGTTCTGTCGTACCGAACAACAATAATTTCTCTCTTATGAGCCAACACATACTTCAGCAACCAAAAGTGTTCTTTCCTCATGGTGCAGCGAACGCCCCTCCAAATAACTCAAAAAAAAAAAAAAACAAATAGACCGGTCACCAGGGAGACAACTTTGTTTTCATATTGACAATTAAATTGGCGAGTACACCCACACCAAAGCGACACTTAAAGTAGCGTTGAGCGCAACCACCCACAGTTAAAAACTTTGTTAACAGCGAATATTCCAAGATTTGCAAATTAATTTTTTGTGCGAAAAATATGTCGAATTCCTTTCAACAAAAGAATCGAATTTTTTTCTAAACGAATCGATTTTTTTCTGAACAATTCGATTTTTTTCTGTCAAAACAAATCTTGCTAATTTTGCAAGATTCAAGAAAGATTTTACACACTTGCAAGATTTGAATTTTCTAAAAATGTCAAATTCAATGCCGCGGTGTTTTAAGAAAACAATTTTTTTTATGAAAACAAATTGTGTTTTTGGTTGCAACGAATTTTCGGTGATTTTTATAGTAAATATTTGTGCGTTGTTTTTCAATTAATAATAATAATAACAATTTCCAAATTTAATATTTTCTGGACATTTTACTTCAAAATTTGCTGCTGTCAAGTGCCACACACACAATCAAAACAAAATCGATTCTTTTCGTCTGTTCGTATTCCTTTCAACGACAGTAAAAATTCGATTCTTTTGTTGAAAGGAATTCGACATTATATTTTTGTCGCTATATATCACTAATGCCATACTATTCACTCGGTTAATCTCGACTGATTTTATATTAAATTACATCAGCCATAAAAAAACACGGCTCTAGACGTGAACTTGAGTGCTAGGGCAAATTTTGCTGGTTTGTACAAAACCCCAAAAAACAGCATCTTCTTAACTACGGTTCAACATATATAAAATTCAAATTCCTTTTTTACCAAATTGTAATAGAAACAAATCAGAAACATAGACAGCATCACCAGCAACTGGTGATAACATTTCGGTACTTCATGACGATCTAGAAAACAAATTAAAGTGACTTTTTGGATATTTCAACAATTTTGAAACGCATGAGAAGGTTTTGTCATTGCAAGACTTGTCATTTAGGATTTCAAGACTAGCCAGTTATCTCCAAAAGAGATAATTGCTTTTTGGGCTGAACTTCCTTTTTCTCACATTCTTGTTGTGGGTATCATACATCAGAATATGCGGTCTGATGTTTTAAAACAATGAGCTTAGAAGGCTTTCGAGATGAAAGTGAAAGTATGAAAAGCGAATATCAATGTCCAAACTTACATCGTACAAGGTTGGGGGTGCGGATGGCATTTCGGTCGAACTTTTCAAACCAGCGAAAGAAGATGATTCCGTCGGAAGAAAATATGACCAAAGAACAACTACTTGCTAATGCTGATAGTAATTATGAATATTATTCGCAGCTTTCATTTGATTTAGCTAGTTTCATAGGCTAGAATTTTCTAATGAAGTAAATTAATTAGCTCAACTGTGTAACTCGATTCTACAATAAAAATGTTCGAATTCGCAAAATCTCAGCTCGCTAATTCTTTAGCAAACGCATATAAACGGAAATAAAACAGCACAAGTTGAAGATTCTGTGGCAAAAAGTCGAAAGCTGCAAAATTTGATCCCACTTTCATACATATTACCACTAAAAATAAGCATTGAAAACAACTTTCGAATGGATTCGAAAGTAGAAGCAAGTTACATAGTAGGGCCAAAACAAGTTCCGTTTAAGGAAATTATAATTTTCGATAGAGCTTTACAATTTCAAAAAAAAAATGTATATCTCGAAAACGAAATTATAAAGTTTTTTTTCTTGCACGCCCAATCATAAATTCTGAAATGTTATCAGCAGTTTCTGAGAAACCAAGACGAGATCTTTGAAAGCAATAAATCACAACGAATAACACAAAATAAAATCAAAAATAAAATAACTACCATTATTCAGCCAAATATTATTAGCACCTGGACCTCCAACCGGAGCTGGAGCTGCTGACGAATCAAACATATCGGCGAATGGATTTCCCAACTGCAAAAGGTCATCAGAAGCTTTTGTAGTGCTCGCCGCAGGTGCAGCTGACACACCGAATAGATCCACAATTGGAGCGTTACCTTGCGAAGCTGGAGGGGATGATAAAAATGGGTTTGTAAGAGCACTAGCCGCAGCGCCTCCGCTCCCGCTGGGTGATGAAACTTTTGACTGCAAAAAAAAAGAAAAAAATAGTGAATTATTTGCCTCTAAATTATAAGACAATCATTTCCAATTTACTTTGTACTGGTTCATGGCAGCTTCTTCTTCGGCCAAAGCTTGAGCTTTAATATTGTCATCGATGCCATTGGTGTTGTCGAATTTACTCGATGCAGCTGCAGTGCCAAATGAAGAGCTAGTAGAAGATAGGGCAGACACACCACTCTTTACGTTCTTTTGGTTGCTACTTTTGTTTTGTCAATTTTTTGTTTAAATAATTTTTATCAGTAATTGCAAAAGTCCGTGGTATCGAAATTGTGCGAGTGATTTGCATGATTTTTTTTACAAAAAAAATTAAACAAAATCAAATCATAATTTCAACAGATAAAATAACAAATCGTTTTTAATTTAAAATAAAAGCATATTGCAACCAAAATCACATAACGGGAAAATGGAGTAAGAGGAAAATTGGTTTTTAAATTTTTTTTTAAATTCAAATAAGGGATTTAAATTTAGTGCAAATTGGGTAAATTAGTAAGAAAATAGTGATATGTGGGAAGAAAAAAAAGACGAAAGAAAATTTTATAGATTACTAAATTATTCTACAAACAAATATTGAAAAAATCTTTTGAAGATTAATATTACATGTACACAAATTTACTACATCTATTTAAATAAAAGAAAAACTTTGACACTAAAGCATATTTTGTGGTATAACAAAAACTATTTCTACGCATAATCTAAAACATGGACTTGATAAACGATTTTTGCTAGAGATTAAATAAATAAAAATATGCTGGAAGAAGTTTTGTTCTCTAGAACTTACGTTTCAAAGAAAGAAGATAATTATTTATAAAAAGTATAACTGCGCTTTGTTTAAGTTTTGTTCTGTCTAAGATTAAAATAAAACATTGTTTTTTTTTCCTTCGAATGTGTATTAGCCATAACTGGACTAGTCTTATTTTTAAATTATGTTCGGCAATAATTATCAATTAAGTTTATTAAAGTCTTTTAATTAATAAGAAACATGTCCAAATCGAAAGGGAAAAATAAATCTCCCTCAAATCAATTGTGTTTGTTTACTTCATATATGTCTACTTTCAGGTAAGCTCTTCCTGTTTAAGATTCGAAACAAACCAACGTCACGATGACGTCCCATTTCAAATGAATTTAATCCCGGCTAAAGATGTTTCACATCAAAAAGAACTTGAATCGAAGACTATAGCTGTTCCTAAGGATAAGGGAAACACGTTTTTCATCAGAATATTCAACGGTCAACCAACAATTTCGTTATTCAGATGTTTACTTTAGTCCAACAAATTTGCTGGGGCGAACGGCTTAGTAGCCGAGCTAATCAAAGCAGCAAGAAAAATACGTTCGAAGGAAAGCATGTCCGACGAATGGAACCTCGGCATTGGCCAATTCTAAAGAAAAAAGACTGAACTGCAAAAACTAAAGAGTCATCAGCCTTCTTAACCTCGCCGTCAAGATCTTACCTGCGTGTTATGTGAACACCTGAAACCGTTCAACATATCCATATCATTAAAGCTTTAAAGCCAAACATCAACCAAATAATATATCCTCTCCGGACTCTAGCGCTACGTTAAGTAATTTCAATAATAAAATAACGAATCCCTACAATAGAACATGACACAAAATAAAGTCGAAACAAACAAAGCAAAAACACTTATTCATACCCCCATCGAATGAAACAACGATTTTGGATTTTAATGACCTACAATTAAAGATTACAAATCGGTTTTGTAAATTATCCAAAGGCTTTTTTTGTTTTTCTTTTCAGTTAAAATATCAAATTATGCATGTCACCATTTCGAATGTATCACCTTAAGTATGACGTAGAAAGTTATACTTCCGTATGCTTGGGAACAACCAGATAACCTCTTATTAGGGGTGTTTGCAAAAAATTTTATTAAAAAACATTGAAATTTGAAAGTTCACAACTGATAAAACACATGAATAAAAAAATATCTTGTATTCGCCATTTCGGTTTTTCCACTTTGTTGTTGTCACAAATTTGAACACATGCCCTGACTTAAAACATAAAAATTAATTACTTTTCGTTTAAAGTGTATGAAGCCGCGAAGGCTTGGAACAGTACCAACTCATTTGCAAAATATGGTCGGAGAAATGCATGCTCGATAAGTGAAACTTTTTATAAGAGTTTAACATTAAAACCAAAGCGCAGTCAATAAGAAAAAATATAAAAATATTACAAAATGTTGTAAACCACGGCTCTTAATAAAAATTAATCTCTGTCTTTTACTACAAAAACAACTTACCTGGCCGACTGAGTTGGAGTATTTGCTGCGGAACCCTTTCTACCCTCCAAAGTGGCAAGATGTTGTTCCAAAGCATCCAGCAATGAACTAGGTGCTTTTGTCAAATCTGGTATATCACCTTTATCAATGCCAACGTTCTAAAATATATATAGAAATAGTTTTGTATATAATCAAACATTTTAATTGATATATTTAAAAAAAAAAATACCTCTGCAACTTTCAAAAATTCCCCAACACGATCCATCCGAACTAAAAACTTTTTATACAAGTCTAAAGCATCACGAGCTTGTTTCTTGTTCATATCAAAATACTTTTCGAGCAAATTGATAATACCATCATTGTAACACGCAAACAAGCGTATGAGATCACGAAACAAAAGCATAAAGCTCATGTTAATTACACCTTTCAAATAAAAATATTTAAAAAATATCATCAATCAGATTTGTATGTGAAATTGATTTTTTAGTTCGACTAACCATTCGTAAGATCGTTTGCTTGGCAATCGAACTCGAGGAGTCCATCTAGTTGAGCTTGCAATACTGGTAGAGTTTTAAGAAGCTTATCAGCATTCATTGTCCGCAAAGATCCTTCCTCCTTTCTGTTGTTGGGAAAATGTTAAATATATTAGTTACATTCACCTTTAAAAAAAAACCCAAACTTACCCTCGCTTTACTTTGCAAAAATCAAAAGCAACAGTTCGGTATGAGAGAGCTTTTTCGTTCAGGTATTTAGCATATCGACGAATAAACGGTGACATGTCATATCCTGTTCGGAAAAAGGACAAAAAATATTTAAGTTGAAATTAACAGGTCTGCCACCAGTCTTTGAGAAAAAATTTTTGCACTGAAGAAGTATAACGCAAAGGTAGGAGTTATCGTTACAGTTGAAATGGCGTTATGTACTCACCCATTCTCGCCCCAACTGCTCCCATGCCCTCTTTTATGATTGGAATTGTAAATGGTAATTTTTTTTGCATTGAGTTAAAACAAAAGCCAAAAGAAAAGAAAGAAAAGCAATAAATAGTGTTAATAATATTATTAATAATTCTCACTGGTACAGATCATTTTTTTTTTTTGTTAATACACCGAAATGTTAGTTTATACAATTAAAACAAAAGTAAAAGCTTTTTCCAATTGAAATTATAAGAGCTTGTAAGAAGAAAATGAAGACCACAATTTTTTTTTGTAATTAAAAGCTTACTTTTTAAATCGACTTATGTATGTACTAAGAAAAATGAAATTGTGGATATTCAAATGCTATTTCCTTGAATTTCCTTGAAGATCTATATCTTAACTTAAGTCCAACAAAGTCGCTGGACAGTGCACTTTTTGTCCGAACCTATAGTGGCAAGAATGCCCGACAGTCCACATAAACCGAAATATTCATAATAAGGCAGATTTTTTAAAAACTCAGGAACTTTAAATCAACACCAACAACGTTTTCATCGATTTCAAGATCGCATTTGACACTATCTATATAGATGAACTATATAAAGAAACAACTAGTTTTTGTATACTTGACAAACTCCTCCGTTCGTGCAGAATAACCATGTAGAAAGCACGATTACCCAACATGGTTGTCTTGTCAAAGATCTCAAATATAATATTGATATAAAAAAAAGGTTTCAGACAAAGCGATGTGCTGCCATGCAAATTCTTTAACATAGTTCTTGAAAGAGTTATGCAAAACAATCGCGCCCACAAAGGCATATTTTTTCAAAGGTCTATCCAATTACTTGCATACGCCGACAATATTGACATAATCGGAAAACAGTATTGGTTTTGTGAGTATTGAAACGGAAGCAGCGTAGATGGGTTTAAATCCCAATTAGCGCAAGATGCAGTAAAGGCTGTCATCAAGAAAGCACACCCAAACTAGCCTAATTAATATTGTATACCAACATTTTATAGAATTGCTCACTTTTTACTTTGACACCTATAAACATTTTTGACTCAACTTTGTCATTATTCTAGCCATTATATTTTTTTTAAACTAAAATAATTTCGCATAAGAAAAGAATTTCTTACAAAACCGGCGCTAAAATACAGTGCGGTTAAATTGTTACGCATCAATTTTATTTACATACATTTTATTTTGTCGTTCTTTTTGTATGAATTACCAAACTATTGCATTTATCTGAACGATTATTTGGTTCTCAAGAAAAAATGATAATAAAATCAAATAAAAATAAAACGAACGTTTGTATCAAATAAACTAAAAAAATGCTGTTGTTTTGATATGACTGAGAAGAAAGAAAGAAAAACTGTTAACCGTCTCCACCAAGCATGTAGTTGTGTTTTTTTATTAAGAACTAATTAAACTTTCGAATAAAAGCAAAGGTTTCGTAATTAATACATAAACAAACGAACAAATTTAAATTGTGAAATGAAATTAGTGCGTCTAAACAAATGGACCGCATTGTGCATAAATATTTTTAATTGTTTCCTTTTCTTTCTCTTTATACCTCTAATTTTTTTTATTTCGTTAGAAATATGATTCTAGGAAATTTTATTGCCTTATCTAAATTTCAGCTATGGAGTAATTTTTTTACTATCTATTCTAAGAAAAAAACAAACGAAAGCACCAACACAAAATACATTTAACTAAACTTTCGAAAAAAAATACTAAACAAAAGTACAAATAAATAAATATCGCAAATATGCAATACAAATAAAACCAAAAAAACAAAGTTATATCGTTTTTACCTTGTACACCACCTTTATCCGTAAAGCTATTCAAGTTAAAAGTTGAATTACTTGAAGCCAAATACTGCATAAATCTCTATAAAACAAAACAAATATAAAAAGAATATAAATCAAGTATTGAAAATAAATAAGAAATCAGTAACCCAAATTTAGCTAACCTCATTTCCATAGGCCAAGAGATGATGGGCCGTTATCAAAGCTTTGTATACCACAACCCAGCTGGCATTTTGTGATCTCTCAATAAGTAAATTTGCCAAATGTGGAATCGATACATTTGGTTCGTTAGTGCAGTGAACCAAGTCTGGAAAAAAATTTATATAAAAAATTAATCAATTTCATTTTCAAAGGTAAAAGATTCTCAAGCTCAAGAAAGTTTAAATGCATTGTGTGAATGCTTTTTAATGGTAAATGCGTTTTAATGGTACATTTGTTGAAAGAAATTGAAAACATCTCAAAAACCTAACACAAAATTAAATGTTTTGTTAAAAACAGTCCAATTGTAATAAATAGATGAAATTAGTTTCGAGGAAAAAAACAGAATGAATATTTAATAAATTTTCAATTACATGTATAAATCAACCATTGCTTAAAAATTTAATATACAAAGTAATAGCAAGTAATTATGTGTTCTTTAAATTCGAACACCCCACTAGAACTCATAAGACTTTTATGTTTCCAGTCCCATAAGTATTGTGAAATTTTTAGACTTTTCTGTTGTTAAAGGTTTTGTCATTATATCAGCTACCATTTCTATGTATAGTTGGTATATGTTGAACTTTTATCGTAATGTTTCCATTTGCATCAATCTTGGTCTTGAATACCCATTTTGTACTAAGGATTTTCTTTCCAGGCGACAACTTTGCTTCCTCCCATATTTTATTTTGTATTAATGAATTATATTCTGCTTCTATCGCATTTTTCCACTGCTTGGAATCTGGTCTACTAATGGCTTCATTGTAACTTTTTGGATAATTTGTTTCTGTCACCATTTTTTCTTATAGGTTTTGGTGTTCTATTGGATCTTCGCACGCTCTGTGATGTCGATGGTATTGTTACTGCTGGAACAAAATCTTCATCGGAGTAAAATGATTCATCTTCTTCATTGTTCGATTCTGCACTTGCTGAATTCTCCCCATCGAATGATTCTGCTTCATTTTCCATTCTATTAGCATCAACTTCAACATTGCCGGTGTCGATATTGCATTCAACGTCATTAGAAATTTCAGCCACTACTGAAGAAGAGATATTATTTTTTTGTGTACTTACTTGCTGAAATTCTTCTTCTAAACAGACAACATCCCTGCTTACAATAAGCTTTTTCTTGATTGGTCGCGTACCATGGAAGTAGATCCAAAAAACCCTGAAGTGACTTACATTTGGCCTTTTGTTTGACCAAATTTTCTCTGGAGTTTTAAAATCAAGCATCCTACTTGGCGTCCGATTTGTCAAATGAGCAGCTGTTGAAACCGCTTCGGCCCAAAAATGCTTTTCAAGAGCAGCATCCGCCAGCATACACCGAGCCTTCTCCATGATAGTGCGGTTCCTAAGAGTTTTTAATCGTTTTCCAGTCTCGTTCTCCATTTGAAGTTTAAATTCAATAAATTTGTCTTTTACCTCCGATTTTGCCTTGAGTATGAAGAAACAAACACCTTTCGTGAAAAATCATCCAAGACTAATAATACGTAGCGTTCACCACCCAATGATACTTGTTCCATTGGTCCGCACAAATCAGAGTGCACTAGCTGCAATGCTTCACTTGAACGTGCATCAGATGTTTTGAATGGTGTTCTTGAATGTTTACCTTCAAGACAATTAACTCATCTACCAATTGCCTTCCTAGAAAAATCCAAACCAGTAACAGCTCCTTGTTGCATTTTCACCATCACATCATAATTTGCATTACCAAGTCCCCTACGCCACAGCTCACACGATGCTCGTTACGTTTTAACCATTGGTGGCGTATCCAGTTTGTACAGACGTTCTTGTACCAAACTCGCAGTTGCAATCAAAGTATTCACTTTATCATACATGCAACATCTGTGACCTTCAAAAAATACTTTAATGCCATTCTTTGTCAATTGGCTCACAGACGATTAGCACAAAGATTTGGGATGTAAAGCACATTATTATTTATTATTATTTAAAAAAATGTAAATTTAAAAGATGTAAATCACATTTTTTACTGTCACTTCCACTGCATTTCCAATTGCAAGCATCTGCATTCGAATGTCTCCCTATGATTCCACGACCAGATTATAACTGTCTGCAACGGTGACCTCTTCGCTGTTTACTTTCGAAGCACTTTGCAGCCAGTCTTTCCGCATCTTCATGTGTGATGAAGCACCGTAGTCAATAAACCATCCAGAGCGATCCATTTCCCTCTTAACGGCTGTAAGCGAAGTGTAAAATACTACTTTAGCTGAGTAACCTTTGCTTGTTTATTTGGACAATTTCTAGCAAAATGTCCTTGCTGGTGACATTAAAAACATTTTGCACCAGCTACGTTCTTCTTCTTATTCTTCGAATTATTAACTCTTGAAGTTCCACCATAAAACGCCACTGCTTGTGTCTCATCTCCAAAATCGTAGCCTTCCACGTCCTGCAATAGCTTTGTCTTTATTGAATCAGCTGTGATGTTAATACCGGAACTCTCGATTCCTCAAATTGGTGGTTATCAGATTCATAAGAAGTCCCACACGCCTCGTTAATCCCTTTTCATCAAAAGCTGCAGCCAGCTTGTCCCAAACTTGTGGCATTCCTCACATGCACGAAGTTTATTGGTTCGATAGGCAAAATAATTTTGGATTTTGCCTTCGCACATTTCCTTTTGTCCTTTTCTTCAGTGATTACAGATTCCCAAAGTTCTTCCAGCACGAGATAATTCTCTACAGCGAACTTCCAGTCATTGTAATTGTTTCTGCCTTTTAATTTTTCGATAGCTGATAACGAAAAATTCGCCATATTTTTTTTTTAATATTTGAACTTATTTGAACTTTATTCAAGAATCTCAATTAGGTAAAAATTTAAATTTCCCGTCTACAATTACAAAGACTTAGCGTAGATTATTCTGTACCCATCCCATTACCTGTTGAAAACAGTCCAATTGTAATAAATAGACGGAACTAGTTTCGAGGAACAAAACAGAATGAATATTTAATAAATTTTCAGTTACATGTATAAATCAACAATTTCTTAAAAATTTAATATACAAATTAATAGCAAGTAATTATGTGTTCTTTAAATTCCAACCTGTTTTACGTTTTTTTTTTTACTTCTTTCTATTTAAAGCATGTCATTAAATAATACCTACTGGTTAATGTAGCAGGTGCATAGAGTTCTTTCGGCTTAAAGATTGCAATACATATTGTGACAATAATTTGTATTAAAAACAATTCTTATCAGTCAACTTTGTACGAAAATAATAAAATAGCTGTACTCAATTTGTTTTTGTATTCTTCAAAGGCGAGGTATAAAAATAAAAAAAAATGCAATCAGTTTATCTTATGTTTGAAAGAAAAATAAAATATTTAAGTTTAAATTCACTGACAAATTGTTATCAGGTACGAGGAATCCGCCCGTTTTGGCCAGAATTGATCATGCTGTCGCAACACTAATATGTTTTTTTTTTAAAGGTGAGGATAAATGAAGTATTAAGTAATCTTTGAAAATGTTCTTTTACTAAATATAAGAAGTTTGCATGAATGTCAAAAAATGTGAATGAGTGCACTTCGTGACGTTTGAGAACTAAATGAATTGAATATTCAATTTCAATCAAATACACAGCGCACTGCAGTCACAAAAATTACTGCTTATTTAATGCTCGTACATAATCAAAACTAAAAATATGAATATTCTTAAATAGCCGGCCTTGCCCGGATTTTCTTTTCAAAATTCTCTGGAACTATGAGTTCCATCCGAGAATTAAAGCTTTTAATTGCAATTTTTTAATTCATTTCTTCAAGTCGCTTTTTCTTATAAAAGATATTACATAGAGAGTACAGATTAAAGATTATAGGAACTTTATACAGATAATCAGAAAAAACATAATCATCATAAGAGCCAACTTTTGAAAATGCCATTCATAGTTTTTATTTTCTATTTTCTATTTATTTTTGTATTTTTCCATTTACGAAAATTATCTGAAATAACGATGAAGTTATAACCTATGCCTTATTCTTTTCCTTCAATTATATTTATCATTATCATTATTTACATATTTTGTTTGATTATGTTTTGCAATAAGACCTGTGGCATGAGTTTTCATTTGCTATCTCAGACTTGAAGATCAAAAATCAATTGGCCGGTTTATTTTTTTGAGATCTCGGAGATCTCAGCGGTCTCACAAAATATAAACAGGCTTCCTCACCAAAATTTCAAAGTTTTTGTGTCAAATACTAAGAAAACAAATTTTGGATTCGATTGCTCAATTTTTACGGAGCAAAATTAGTGAGGTGAGGTGAGTCTTAATTATTAGACTAAATTATTGAATTTATATTAATTTACATCCGGGTTTAAGTTTTAGACTGGATTAATCGATTAAATAAACATTTTTAAAATCGGTTGAAAAATTAAAAG
The DNA here is from genome assembly GCA_929447395.1 of Epistrophe grossulariae. NCBI lineage: Eukaryota > Metazoa > Arthropoda > Insecta > Diptera > Syrphidae > Epistrophe > Epistrophe grossulariae. The sequence goes on along the minus strand of OV839567.1, from coordinate 32,122,810 downwards.
AAAAAAATCGATTTTTCCTAAATCTATATCGTTTGATCATCACCTAGGTATGCCAAGAATCGAATTGATATTTAACGCAAATATTCCTCTATTATATGTTTTTTTTTTAATTTTCCAACACCAAAGCGAATCTGTAACAATAACAACACGTGGTTGTCAATGAAAACAATAATTCTTTTAATAACAAGAAGTCCGAGATTTTGGTTCAATGTGTAAAAACCGTTTAAAGGTATTTTAATTTAATCAAGTGAATAATATGACAATAAACGCATTATTGTTTGAATTGTTGGGAGCAAATTGGATCTCGTTTTATTGTTGTAATGCATGTTTTTTGATTATCTATATGGATCAATTCTGATAATAAAGAACGGATAGTATATACATAGATCACCCTTGAACAAATTTTTTGTGATTTATTCTCGAAATTCTCGAATCAAACAAATTAACTAAACCAACAAGAATTATCCAATACTCAAACGTCGTTACGAATCAAGAAACATACAGGCTAAATTATACAAATTTTAATTTATAAAATTAGTGAAATAAAAAATAGTTTAGGAAAAATGTTGATATCAAGATCAGTTAGTGGTATGAATGGCATGACAAGCAAATGAAAATCAAACTGCATCAAAGAGCTGTTTAAAGATATTTATTTCTAATAAACTGAATATGTTTTTTGTTAAGAGTGTAGAGGAAATAAATATAAATAAATAATTATTAAATGTAAACAATGAATGAACCATTAAATTTAAATTAATTAACATAAGTTGGGAAAAGATTAAGAAGGCATTCTCATGACACAGAGTAAGATTTTTGACAAAATTGTGCATAAACAGCTTCAAAATTATATAGATATTTATCTCACTGACAATCAGTCAGGACTGACGGTAATATTTACGGTTTTTCTGCACTTACAAAGGGCATTCGAGATTTTTTTAGAATCTAGTCAAATGGGAGAAAGGTTCAAAAAAATGCAGAGATTTTCTTCTTCTTTTTTCTTCGGAACAAATAGATTTCAAAAAAGCTTTTAACGGCCTTTAAGTCCTACGGGCAAAAAACAAAAACAAAGTCCAAATAAAATAGTGCTAAGTCTTCTACTTGGCTGATATATTTCAGTAGTATATAGCATTTGTATTATTAAGAAAACCTTCTAAGATCTCAAAATATTTTGTACGATAAAGGTTTCAAACCATAAAATAATTTGCCAACCGACTTGTCAGAAGTTAATATAATTACATTTAAAATTTCATCGCATACCTGTGTAAAATCTAATTACACTATATTTACATTAAAACAAATTATAATATCTAATTTTACTGGTGTTTAGTTTTTTTCGTTTAACTACCTAATTTAATATCCGAAGCTATATAGGTAAAGAAACAAAAAAAAATCAAAACTAATTAATCTTTATTCTAACCTTTAGAATTTAATAATTTATAATATTTCAAGAAATTGGATTAAAATGAAACTTAATTTATTTTTAACAATTGTGTTTATGGGTGTGATTGTTGCTTTAAACGATTCAAGCAGAGATTTGAGAAAAGCTGAAAAATCTTTGCATTGTTTTTCCAATAAGTGTTTATGTTGGAGCACCGCTTTGAAAAATAATCAATGAAAAGTTGTATTGCTACACATTATCACATAAAGCTGCTCAATTACAGCTTTAACACAAAAGTACCTGCTTTAAACAAAGCTTGAAATGAAATTTCCAATGCAAAAATATTAAAAATTTTAACTAAATTATTATTCTTAATCGTCTTAAGCAGTAAACTGGATGTATTCCGCTGTATCGGGGTGCAATTGAATTTGCACTGACAAGAATAGCTTTATTATTTTTTGCTAGCAGTGTCGCCAAATAAACTTGTCCACCAAAATATAAAAACAACAACGAAATTAAAAAGAAATCAAATCAATCGATATATGGCACTTGTCGATTATATGAGCGAAAACATGTTTCTCTTTCTGATTTAAGAACGAAGGCAGAAAGCTGAACTTCTTATCGAATTTTGCATAGGAAATCCACCTCCGCCTCTTTTAAGTTCTCTCCATCGCAACTATCATCGGAAATTGTGTTACAATACTCACTAGTCACAATGTAGACATTTTATATAAATTTTAATATTTTTGTTTAACGTTGCACATTAAATATGGAAAAAACAATGAAAAAAAAAATATAATTATCATTGTTGTTATTGCTGAAATGGGGGTGTTTTCAGTTTGTTATCACCAGAAGAACAAAATAACCGAAATATAATTTGTTATCTTTTTGTAAATGCTCCCAACTGTGATGGAAGTTAAAAAAAAGAACTGTAAATCACAATACAGAAAATGATGATATAATATGCGAGTTACAATAATAGAAAGAATTATCAAAAGTAGTTATGTGTACTTACAGTCCAAATGCTTCTTTTTCGGGCCAATCAATTCCTCTGTTGTTGCTTTACACACTGATTTTGCCAGACCTTGGCCAGCTAAACTGTGTCTAGCGGCCAAAAATCTGTCTTGCATCGTTTGCCCTGCCATAGCAATGATTAGGCTGTTTAGGTTCCTGTTGTTGAACTAATAAACTTTTCCCCTTTCTCACTCTTTCTTCTTTTTTTTTTCTGCTCCTCGCAGTGGCTCCTTCAATAAAAATTCTTGTTGTTTTTCAATTGGAAATCAATCAAGATCTATCAATGAACTCGCACTTTCAGATTCTCTCGGCCTTGTTACCGATAAAATTTTTTTTTCAAAAATCAAGTTTACACTCTGGCTAAGTTTTCAATATTAGTTGGAGATCTCCTGTGACTCTCCGTTCAAGGCAAGAAGACAATGATGAAAGGAAGGGATGGTTTTGGATGGTGAGTATGTAGTTCGTCTTATTGGATCACTAGAGTATTAATTCTGTTAAATCCAGAGATTTCTTATTTGCAACGAAAAGGGCGTGTTGTTGGTTTTATTATCTTTTTCTTTTTAAGAATTTTGTTCACTTTTTTATCACACTGAAACTATTTGATGTCGATGGTGATTGAAGAAATTAAGTCTTTTTTATTTTGAAAAATTGTAGTGCGTGATATTTTACGTACCGCCGCCCCCTTTTTTCTCAATCGATGACAATGATGGTGCTCCACCATCTACTTTTATGTGGCTCCTCTGGATTTTCTTGTTCGACTTTTCTGAATCTTGCATGCAATTCTCTTTGTGGAATTTTTATTTGAAACTTCACACTTGGAATTTTTTCACGAATTTAGGAAGTTTTTCTTGAGTTTCTTTTTGTTTTAATATAATTAATTTTTGCACAGTAAGTATTTTTTATGATGTGTGGTATGTTCTGTTACTTCCTTAACTTTTTTTTTACTACGTTTGCGCCTGGCCTGCCAGGGAGAATCACATAAATGCCAACTTGTCCCAAATACACAGGGCATAAAAATCGCAGAATGAAAATGAAGTCGAAGTGAAGTTGATGATTCGAGGAATGTGAAACGAGTATCGAACGAGATTTGCCTGACACTGACATTTGGTAGTATAATTCAATTTTGAATAGGATTGAAAACGTACAGGGTAAACCAATTTCCATTCAAGTTAATTAATTTTCAAAACTATTCAGTATTCCTTTGATTATTGCAAAACGGAGCCACTAACACAGAATGGTAAATTGTCAATGAAAACAACACGTTGTTATTATTGTTTTCGTCGTCGCCACCGAAAATTCGCGTTGGTGTAGGGGATCCTTAAACGTAAAGGGAACCTTAAAGGTTCCCACAAACCAACGCGATGGCGATGGTGATCACGATAAAAATGTGGATGCCGCACATATAAATCAAAGGAGAGGCACACACCAATCACGTAGATCACTAGAAAAATGTGATCCTACTCTAATTCATAATACGAAGAGTAAAGCCTAGTACGCAGATCGAGACAAACTAAATTTTATCTCTATATTCTTTTTCTCGAGACAAATTTTGAAGGTGTAGAGAATAGAGATAAAAATAAAATTAAAATGAGAACAGTAACGTAGGTAAAAATATTTGTTTGGGTTTTGTAAATCTATGCTGCAATATTGAAATAACAAAAATAATCAGTACAAAAAAGGGTTTGCAGCCTTTACAGCGAGTTTATGTAATGATTCAAAATTTATTTTTATGAAAATGAAGTATATTTTCATGCATTAAAAAAAGTTACCGCACTACTATTTGGCCCTCTTGAACCCTTTCGTATTAGCTACACCACTGACTGAGTGAGAATAGCTGTTTTAGATAATCTACTCTCGTAACTTTCTTTCATGTTTTATTTCATGGTTTTTGGTCATCATTCACATAAAACCTTTCAATATTGAAAATACTTAAGCGAAAATGTTTTTGGTTGATAAAAGCCTTGATATTCATGAAACGCCAACATTTGTCTAGCAAAATAATGCTTCGAATATTATTTGTCTGGAAAAAATTACGTGGAGACTTTTATATGTACAGTTTGAAAAAAAAGTTTGGATTTTGCGTTTGAACTGCGTACTGCTTAAGAAAAATCCAAGACAAAATTTGTCCTGGGAAAAAATTTGTATGAGAAATAAAATTTTTCCCGAACTGCGTACTAGGCTTAAGCGTTTACGACTTATGAGAGCGTAAGGAGATTAATAAATTATACTTTTCATATAATATTTGTCTTCTGTATTTAACAGCAAAAATTAAAATTACGACAACAGTTATAATATTTCTGTTTGAACAAATACTATTCCATAACCTTAATTCCATCGAATTAATTCTTTTTATTTAATATCATTTTGACTTAACCCCATGTCACCCATCTTTGATAAAATATTTGAACAATAAGCTGTCACTGTCAAACCATCACGAGATGGCAGGCACGGTCCCAAAAATTCTAAAAGCATTGGTGTCTTCTGAACCACTGTACAATAATCATCATATGAAATCAAACCATCACGATCAATATCAAATTTCTTAAATAGTAAATCGACCATATCCTATATTAACAAAAGAAAAATGTCAATGTACCAAAGAGCTTTTTAAAGACCAAACCGCTGTTAACTCTGCAACTTCATCTTCATCATCGCCCGTGAAAAAATTATCAACGAATTTTGTTAAAATTTCCCGATTCAAAAATTTCGTTTCATACAAGTTGTATATCTAAAATCAAAGTCCAAACATTTAAAAAGAAAAGACTTTTGATTAATTCATATATAATATTTATAACTTACACTAAAAACAAACTTCATCTTCTCATCCAGAGAATCCGACATAAACACCGAAAACAATTTTACCCAGGCACTCGGATTAACGTGATTCTTCGAATCTTTTGCAATCAATATCATAATCCTTTCGATTATTTGCAAATCAAATATTTTAAACAATACTTCGAAGAGATGAAAAAATTGCTTCTTCGTCATTGCCTTTGCTCTTGGACCATTTAATAAAACAAATTTATGATAAATCAATAAAATGCAATTTAATTCCATTTCAGAAAATTTTGTTTGCTTTAGCATTTGCTTGATCAACCCATGATAGATGTTCAGAAAACGCGTATTTTGAATTCCATCTAATGTTCCATCTAGATTATTCATATTTCTTCTTATTAATTTGTTTTTATTATAAAAATTTATTATCGTTTGCTATTTATAATTTAGTGTCTACTCTGTTTACACACAGTGTATTTGATTCAACTATTGAACCAAATTGAATAACAAACCAACGCCAAAACAGCAAATGACAGCTTAATGATAAGAAATATAGTTCATATACCCACGAAAGATGTCTGCGAGAATTCGGAAAACCATCGCCGAAAAGGTATTTAAATTAAACTATTTTTCAATTAAAATGAAAGTGTCAAGTGTTAAAAATTTATCATTTTAAATGTTTAATTATAGATCTCTCAAATAATTCAAAGAACCGATTTAGAGGATGCGATTTCCGCCCGCCTCGAGCTTCCGAAAACTCTAAAATCTGCTGCACAACCAGAATTGCATTTATCAGCAGCAGATCTCACTTCGATCATTGGCACGCAACCGCATGAATTGATAGAACAATTAGCCAGCTCTCCAATAGGAAGGGAAGTAGTAGAAAGCGTAACCACAGTTGCATCTCGTGGTCATGTCAAGTCAGGAATTTCCTTCAAACTTAATCAATCGTCATTTGTAAGTGATGTGCTGAGTTTAAATTTTGCTACTCCTCCAGCTAAGCATAGCAAAGGATGCGTAGTCCTCGATTTCAGTTCCCCCAACATAGCTAAGCCTTTTCATGTAGGTCACCTACGGTCGACGATAATCGGTAATGTTCTTGGAAATCTCCATAAGCATTTGGGTCACGATGTGGTGAAAATGAATTACCTTGGTGATTGGGGTACACAGCTGGGAATGCTTCAAGTCGGCTTTGAATTGGAACATCTCACCGACGAACAAATGCGAGTAAATCCAATTGAAAGCCTCTACAAGGCTTACGTTCGATCAAATGCAGAGGCTAAAAGTGACCCCAGTATCATAGCCAAAGCAAGAATGTATTTTACAGATTTGGAGAATGAAACATCTCCCGAGTTGCAGCAGCAATGGCAAAAGTATAAAACATACACCATTAAAGAGCTTGAAGGTGTCTATCAAAGATTGGGAGTAGAATTCGATGTATACGACTGGGAATCGCAGTACAGTCAGAAAGCCATAGCGTCTGTTGTTGAACTGTTGAAAGAAAAAAAATTGATTCATGATGAAAACGATGGTCGAAAGATTGTCAATGTCGGACAGCGACGTGTCCCTGTTATCAAAAGCGACGGATCAACGTTATATCTTGTACGAGATATCGCTGCTATATTAGATCGATACGAACGGTTTAAATTTGAGAAGATTTTCTATGTAGTGGATAATTCACAAACCGATCACTTTGATGCACTGTTTAAGGTAACAAGTGGGATTAATGCCGATATGGGAAAGAAAGCAAAACACATTAAATTTGGGAGAATTCGTGGGATGAGCACGAGGAGTGGAAATGCTGTGTTTTTAAAGGATCTACTAAACGAAGCGAGGGATATTATGATGGAGAAACAGATACAGAGTCCAAGTATGTTAGATTTTGTTCATAATAAATATCATCATAATTTTTACTGACCCCATAAATTCTACTTTACGTATGTACCTGCTGTTCTGAAAAACAGTCTTCCTTACATAAGGACTACAACTTTTTGGCATTGGTCTCATTAGATTCAGTATTAATAATGGCCCTTAAATTATGTACCAAAATGATTTTACCAAAATAAACTTTTCAGTTTGGTAATCATTAACCTCATCCTCTCCCCCTAAAAATAACCTTCTTGTGCAGATTAAACTGTACTAATTTGAATGTGTTAATAATCCATAAAATCACAAGGTCAATGTCAAACCTGCCACAAATGAAACATCCGCTTTTACCCTAGCATTCATTTTTTTAAATCTGCCCCCGGTGCAAAAAGACATCTAATACTCAAATGATACCGGTTTTATTTATAATAAGAACTATGTTAGAAAAAAATTAAAGTACCTGAATAATATGGGAATACCCTTCATTCCAGTATGTTTGTTTGTATGTTTAAAAATTATATTTATAACATTTCGCATCGCTGAACTCCACAAAGCAATTAGTACTTTTTGATTGATGAATTTTGCTCTTCTTCTTTTATTTGTACATATTCGTCATATTAAACATACTTATTCAAAACAATATTCGTATATACATTAATTATGGCAATTTTTCATTTTAAGCTACAAAAATTAATATCTCATCGTTGGATTCGAGTGTCGCCGATGTTCTTGGTGTCTCAGCTGTGATAATTAACGATCTTAAGCAACGTCGTCAAAGAGATTACGATTTTGATTGGAACAATGCTTTGCAAACGAACGGTGACACAGGCATTAAATTACAATATACACACTGCCGATTGTCAAACCTCCTGGAGAATATGTCCCATATTAAAGTAGCTTCTTATCCCAATGAAAATTTATTGCAAGAACCTGCTGCCTTAGAGCTCATCGTTCAAATAGCTCGATTTGATCAGTCTATCCTGAGAGCTGCCGAGAGTCTTGAGGCATGTGTGCTTGTTACTTATTTATTCTCATTATGGTAATTGTTGTATATTAGTTTTATGTATTTTTATTAACTGTTCCTTTTTAGCAATTCCACCAGTCGAGCTCTAAAACTTCTCAAAGTGAAAGGCGAATATTCTCCAGACATTCAAGCTAATCGAATGCTTTTGTTTACAGCAGCACGTGAAGTTTTGACATGTGGAATGAAAATACTTGGTTTGAAACCACTGACAAAAATGTAAAATTAAGAAAAGAATAATAAATTTTTATTATTTTAAATGACAATTTTATTTTTTATTGTATCTTTGTGTCTGGCATAACAGTAACTTTATATGGAAGAGGGTAGGCTCCTTTTTTATCGCTTTTTCCAGGTATATTTTCTGCGAGCTCCCTCTTGCCCAAACTTCTTCCTCTCACGGCGACGGTAGTCACGGGTTAGTAAGCCAGCTGTTAAATAAAATTTACTTTTACTACGCCAACGACCTTAGAAGAAACTTACCTAATCGCATTTCCTCAATCATGTCCTGGTCGACAAAACTTCTTAAACTCATTGCAATACCCCATCGAATAGCGCCTGCTTGCCCAGATGGACCACCACCTGCGACATTAGCTTCAACATCAACCTTTCCGAGCATCTGGGCGAAAATCAGAGGAAATATTATCTGCAATGGAAATAAATTTGGGATTAATATACAAGGAATCATTATTGCCCTTTTACCAAAAACAAAAAAGAGACTTAAATTGTGAAGTCGGAAGTGAAAAATGTACCCTAGAGTTTGGTGATATTAAGCTTCTGCAATAAAATACTGTCAGCAAACAAGTAAAACAAAAGCCTTTTCATAAGAAAAGTCATCAGGTGAAAGAAACAAAGAAATCCTTAGCTATGAGTTTGACGTGTTTTTGGAATTATACGTTTTAATAAATATCATGATTCATGAAGTCTTCAACTTTCATCCATAATTTTTTGCATGAATTAATTGTTTCTTTGCTTATACATATTTAAAATGAGAATACAAAATATTTTTTTAAAATGTCTTTGAACACCAATTTAAAGGTTCATGAGATGCATAATGAATGTTATAGCTTTCATTGAAAACCATCATTGTAAATTTAAATTTTAAGTTTTGATCTTTTATGACAATTACTATTTCTATAGAAAAAAATCGTTGCCGCTCTACCTCAATGATCAATGGTAAGGTAGTTCAATCATTGAAAAAATAAAAGTCCTTTTATGTGGAAAGCTGAACCCAAATTAATTTTTTTTTGGCTAGAAATAACAATTGAGTCATCAGCTTTATATTAGGTGAGTTTTATTCAGCATAGCTAGCGCAGCACAAGTCTGAATAAAACGATTACTCACTCTATACGTTCATTTCAATCATTCAAAGTTCTATCGCCAGCACAGCCATATTTTTTACTGACTTCTTTTTCGCTAGCGATCAAATTGTTTTTGTTTGCCAAGAGAAATTTTGCTGCGCTTGCTATGCAGCAATGAATAAAACACACCTATTGCCATCAAAATAATCACTGCTTTCACTTTTTAAGTGCTTCAAAAACTTAAAAATTGCAATGATGGATTTAAATGATAGCTATAACTGACCCCTAAGATTGTTCTTTTAAAAATCTTATATGAGAACCCTACTGTGGATGGATTTTTTTTAATTTCAAATCATTGACACAGGTGTTCAATTGTATACCAAATGTGCCGACGTATTTTTTTTTGTGAATTTCTTAATATTGTCTTTGAAAAGAACAAACGTAAATTTATTGCATTTTTGATTGGTTATCCGTAAGAGAAATGCCAATCGAGCACTTTTATCGATTTTAAGTGTAAGTGCTTCTGGTTTCGATTCACAATTCAAATCCAGAAGAAGAACTGTCTTTTTGTGGGAAACGAGGTTTATATCAACTACAACCGACTGGACATTGAACGATTCCAAAGAAAAGTCGAAGCGACGATTTTCATGCCAGACGCCAACAGGAATCTATCCAACAACGAGATTGAGGAAGCTATCGAAGCAATGGAGATCACCATAAACAAGGCCTTGTACGAGCAGAAGAGACAGAAGACCTCAAAAGACAGATACCAGTTTCTCCCAGAAGGGATTGTGTGATTGTATGATCACCGACAGCGATTGCGGAAGCGACTGAAAAGGATCCAACAAAGGGATTGGAACACTGCCAACCGAATAGTCAAGAATAAACTTCAATGCACGCAAATTATGTTAAGGAACGCTCTTCAACATTTCAACAACAACCAGTTCCAAAAAAAGGCTGCAGACCATCAAACCGGGACCCGATGAGCAAGAGCTGACTGAAGGCCATCAACCCTGAAGAAGTAGCCGAGCTAATCTGTAGTGGAAGACCTAAGAAATCTTCTGGACCATACATGATTTTCAACTAAATCATAAGGAAGTTTCCCCAAGTCTTGGTACTATTCCTCATGATTCTGTTCAACAACTGCCTCAATAATTGCTATTTTCCTAAAAAACATCAAAATAATATTCTAACAGAGACCGAGCCAATGGACAATAGATGTCTTTAGTATCTAACTAATCTATAATGGGATTTTTCATTCAGAAGAGAAAGATGAGCTTGATGCACTTGAAACAAGTTGCTGGAGATTTTTTTGAAGTAATTTTTTTAATTTCTTTAAAAATCTCTTGTACTTTTCACAAGAAGAATCAAAATTGTAGAAATTGTCTAGGTATATATAGTAGCTTAGTTGGACACTACTACATTACCATGATAGCACAAATAGTATGAAATTGAAGGCCGTAATCTCGACGAAATTTGGTTCCAACAATAGGCGTGTTCCTTTGGGCTGCAACATCTACTGCCAAGTACTTCTGGCTGCTTTAAACTACTTCTACTCTATGGTCAAAGAAGTTCAAAGCACTTCAATAATGTAGTAACGAAATGAATCCACGCAAGAAAGCGACGCCTTCAGTAGAAGAAATTACAGAGTAAATTATTGTTTTTGATGTTTTCCATAATTTAAAATAAAATACAAACAACAAAGCTTTCGTCTACATTGAGCTTAGATTTTTCTTTTTGTAAAAATTAAAGCATTCCATTCATCATCTACTGCGAAGTACTAAAAAGTACTTTGCAAGGCCCAAAGGTACACACCTAATTTGGCACTACTTGCCTTACTTACTACTTGCACTACTTGTGAAAGCCAGACATTATTGCGAATAGTTCAGTAAATAATTAATTTAGCTTTGGACCTAAGAATGGGACCGCCTATATCATGCGATATCAAAATCTAGAAAAAGGAAAGTTTCCACTTTTCATTTATTTGTTTTGCTCAAAACACGAAAAAATCAGACCATTTCAGTCTAAGAAGCAACAGTACCTAAAGGAGAATACCTGGAGAAGATTTCAGAGTCAAATAATATAATTATTATAGGTACATGCGATCTTAAAGGTCTTACAAAACAAACACTCCCCCTGCTTTAAACTCGTATTTCATCCTTTTTTTCTATACATAGCAGCCCTCAATTTAAAAGTCACAAGAAATTAAAAACAAATATAAATCTATACAATGGATGCAAAAAAAATTGCCACAACTTTCAGAAAACTAATTAACGATTTATTGGCATATCGTTTCGGTGCTGTAAAGTAGTTGTAGTCAGTGTCACTAACCAGCCAGCCATCCAAGTGCAACAATCAATTTGCAATTTTGTTGAACATTTTACGCCATATTATTTACTTAAAATATTATGTAAAATAAAGAAACTTAAAGCACATCTATGTGTATATGAATAGTATGTAGGTATGTATGCATGTATCATTTTTTTTTCTTCCGCTTATCAATCTCTTAATAGAATTAAAAAAAAAGAAAGCAAGCTTACATTTTTCGTCGCCCTGCGATGTTGAAATGACAATTCGTCAGCTTCGGCAATGATAAACGAATGGTGGCGCGTACATATATTTATTTTCTTATCGGATCATTTTCACCAGAGCAGTTTATTTAAACGCAGCAACCGGCCGGCCGGTGCAGTGGCGGCAACACAGCGAGGCGTGGCACAGGCAATAAGAAACGAGTAAGAGACAAGTGCTTTTAGAAGCTCCAAAGGAAATAATATTTTATACAAATCAAATCATAGCCTTACTTGTAGACAGTTTTCATAAATATATTGTGTACCATCACTATCATCATCAGCAGCTCAACAATCTCAAAAGACAAACTCGAGTAATATAATTGAACTTGCCACCTTGAATATACGAATATCAACTCTATTTGAATAAAAGTATGAAGAAAGATGTGTGAATTCATAGGTTAAATAGATTTCTTTCTTCTTTTTAATCAGTGCCTAGTGCACCTGAAAGAGCCATGCAAACATGCGTTATTTGGAGGCAACAAACTCGACCACTTGTTGGCTACGGAAAGCCTTGACTTGGATTCTCTTGCTCGTTCGGTGCATAAAAATCTATTTTGGAATGCATCTACATACATAATATAATGCAAGCTTTAAGGGCTTCTGTATACGAAGCAATCTAATCTAAGGCGCATATTGCGCTTGTGTATCTCATATTCGGCTTTGTGCATATGAAGCGTCTGGTCATAGACGCATACTTCGCTTGTGTGCAGCCCAAGTTTAGTTCACATTTTCGTCGCGTATTAGTCGCAGAAGACAAGCTGCAAATCGCAAGATGTACAGACCCCAAGCCTATAAATAGGTAAATTTTTAAATAACTTTCTGCTAATTTTTCCCAGAAGCAGAATTTTTAAATTTAATTCAAGGTTAAACAACTTATCAAAGTTTTCTGATCAATTTTCTTCCAAATTTACTTTTCCTATCAACAGTCAACACACATCATTTACTAAAAAAAAATTCTGCCAAATCCTAATGCCTCATTAACACGAGTGACAACATTTTATTATTTATGTATGTCACTTTATAAGTACGAAGAAATAGGTATAGTTGAAGATTTTTTGACACTTTCTTTTGACTTCTTCTAAAATCTCGTGTACAAACAAAATCGGAAGAGAATTTTTGTAAAAAAAAAATCTCAAATCGTTGGCCGGGGAAATTTGGTTCATTCCTCTTACTTCGTGCCCTTCTTAAGCCTATAGTACGCTGCTGATGCAAAACGAAAATTTCCTGTGATCTCCGAACAGACAAACGAAACGCTTGCGAAAACACAACGGAAAATATCCTTGGAGAGTTTCACTTATTCCAAAAACAAAATCAAACATAAATGCAAAAAATCAGAGAAACCCATGATGTAAGAAAATGACAAACAAAAAAAAAACACAAATAAAACTCAAATGTCATTTTTCCGCACACAATAAATAGTCTGTACAATTAATTCAGTGCGAAAAAGGAGCGGAGACTTCTCCAAATAATCTGCTACAATTATAAAATTCGCTCTTCGAACAGCGTACTGCAAAACGAAAACCAAACGAAATTTTCCGTTTATGATTTCGGATGTGTCATTTTTGTATGGGATTTTTTTTCGTACTAGTACTAGGCTTTACCTAAAATTTGAAACTTCATGGAAACTCACTGAAAAGTGAACAACTTATAAACTATTTTTTTTTTGTAATTTAGTTAAAAAAAATTACGCTTTTCATCGTTTGCCACGTGTATGGGTCCCTTAATACATACAAGCTTAACAATTTATGAGAATATCATTAAAAAATTTCAGCATCGTAGAGTAGAGAGAAAAACAACACCAATGCAATCGATGCGGAATATAAATTGCCCAGTTTTCGAGTGAGACAAAGTGCAAATTTTTTCACAGAAGTGAAAAAGATTCAAATCTTTGCCAGCCAGGGGAGTGAGGGTTTACCTATTTTGTTGATAATTGAGCTACAGCTACGGTGCCAGCGGGCAGTACAGTAGTTGTAAAAAAGTTGCGGGTTAAAAAAAAAAAAGAAACTAAATTATTTCATTATTTGATAAATGACGACTAAATGAATGAGCTTCCCAAGCTGACAGTAACCGGATTGGAGTTCAATTAACTAACGCGTTACCGCATCGGTTCGATACTTATGTATGTATTTGGTATATACATAGTTGAATCTATTTCTATTCACAAAAAAAAAATTGAAAGAAAAATGAACACCAATTGCTTTTTTACAGTCCCATGTCCCAACACTCTGGGATCGTCAGACTACCGGAAAACATGCTTCGACGACTCCTCCTCCACTTGAGAGATATTTTCGTGTGACCAACTACACTACAAATCAAAGTGAAAAATTAATTAAACTGACAGCTTACAACTGATTACTGAAATAACATTTGAATTTAAATTTATTTAACGAAGAAGAATAAATAACAGCGGGAATATTATTTCTGGGTGTCAGTCATGAGTATCAAATATTGGACAGAAAAGCTCCAGAAAAGTAATCAAATTCAAATTAAACGGAAATCACGGTTAGGTATTCTGAATAAACAATTTTGGTAAGGAGAGGAAGGTGTAATTTTATCATCTATCAAAAAAATCTTTAAAATTTTTTTTTTTAAATCTGCTAAAAAAACCGACCAAGTCGTTTTCGAAATAATTTGAATTTTTACTACTAAAATTTAAAAAAAAATTCTACATACAAAATTTGATCAAAATCAGTTGAAATTTTTTCGTGAAAAATGAAAATGAAAAAAAAGGTATTTTTAGTCGTAAAAAATGTCGGGACATTGCCCAAAAAAAGCAAAGTATCAAGTTTAAAGAAAATCAACATTTCCTTTAGACTGAACCGAACGCACAGACAGACAGTTAGACGGACCGACAAAGTTGCGATATCCACTTTTTTCAAATTCCCTATATAATCGTAATACGAAAAAGTGCCAGAAATTTCCGACTGTTTTTTTCTTGGAAAAAATGGAGATTTTTTGGATATTTTTCCAAACAAAAAATCGGGTTTTCTTCCGAGAGGGTTATAAAATAGATTCCTAGAGCTAATAAAAGAAAGTAAACGCTTAATACCTCTACAACAGTTTGTTATTGATAAATATCAATAGGCGTGTTACTCCGAGCCATTTCTTCGATTGTCTGTACCGAAACCAGTTCATCCCTTTTTTCTTAATTCTTTGACTTCTAAATAAACAATTCTACAGCATCGTCAATAAAAATAACCGTTGATAAAATATAAATATTAAAAATACTCAAGAGACAACATCAGGTAGCCTCAATTAATATCAATCACTCTATGTTTGAAACGATCACCTCCTCGGGCAAATAGGCCCCCACACTCTTATAGAGCTCTTCTTAATCAATCATTTGCGTGTCTTTTCAGTTAAACTTTTGTCACATCACATCTTTACGTTTATATATATTTAAAGATTTAAATATATCTTTTTATTTCGAATGCCTATATTTTCTGCGAAAAAAAAAATATACGTAGACAGAAAAACAAAGCTTCAAAGCAATATTTTTTTCTTTATTTGTTTATCGACTATACCTCAAACCATTAGTTATAGCTTTTTTTTTAACATGATCATAGTTGTCGTCTAAAGACCTTTACGGTATAAAAAAAGCTTTTCGGGAAGACGAAAAATGTAACCTGATCTCAACGGCAGTTATCAAAAAAAAAACTACCTACATACATCCACAGGGGCATTCAAAACAGCTGTAGACCTACTATAACGATCTCAAAACGCTGTCTTCGCCGAAAGATCTTTGTAGTCGGAGCGGCGGCGGTGGCGGATTAGTATATTTGAACAAAACGAAATTTTGCATCAAAAAATTCCGAATAGTTAGTATCTTAGTTTAGTTTAGATACATTCGCCGTCGAGTTTAAATCACAGTTTCGTCGTACCTAGTCTCGTCGCAATTTAAAGCTGAAAATAAGATAGATAAGTTTTTTGTTATCTATCTTTAGCTTAACTTATAACTTCAAGAGTGATTTTTCATGATTTGATAAGATGTACATACATATATTAAATTAAAAAAATAAATTTATCTCAATTCAGAACAATGATAGATAAAAGTGATCTTTTTGTGTATTTCGCAGTGATGTTTTTATCGTTATTTCGTTATTTCCCATACCATAACAATTTTATACCCATTGACCTAGAATAATATTCATATGAGGAATTAAAATCCTGATGGACTATAGAACCTATCTATAACTAGCTTGAGAGTTTATTTAGTCTTCCAAGTTCAAGGACAACCTCGATAGCAATTGATCTAAATTGTATTCATAAGAAAAAACAACAAAGAAAAAAAAATTAAAAAGACCAAATAGATCTTCCGGTCCGCCTCGAATTTTCTTTACCAATCGCCGCGCATTCAATAAAGCCCAAGCCTGGCTACTGATTATCATCATCACCATATAATTTTTGCCGCTGTGTCTAACGCCAACAACATCGAGATGCACAGTGCATCTGGATTCGACAAAGATCACCCAGATAATATGCGTTTGCCCGCGTTCACACTGCCGTTTTTTATCATCTTGTGCGGCTTTTGTGTGGTTTTTTGTACCTAATGGCTAATGTTCCTCAAAATACTCGTATACTCGGATTTATTTACGGTTCTCGAGAGTCATTGTTATCGGTTAGTGAGATTTATTCAATTTGAGGACAAATAATATTTATCACACTTATAGCGTATGCTATCTGTATTTATATGAAGAAAGAGAGAGTTTCAGTGTCAGTAGCTAAGGAATGCTGCTGCTCCTTTTCATGCTTATTTTCTTTTTGAATTAATTTTTCAAATCTGTGACTGTGCGCTTAATCGAATTTGAAAAAAAAAAACTTTACACCCCGGGCAACTTAATTGAGGTATTTTTTTTGTTGCAATGTCTCACCGGATTAATTAAAATCCATGAGTCTTATACAGAGCTACATACTTAAGAGGTTTGAAGTCACTTTTAATGTTGTTCGGACAACTTTCTTAAATTAACAGTGACTTTTGTATATAAAACTGTTTTAACACATTTGCACTTAATATTATAAATCAACATGCATACCTTATTTTTCGCAATACGAAGTAGATAAGAATAGATACGTTAAAGTTAACGCCAATTGACGTTATTTATTGACATTCGAGTATTTAAAATTTTTAGTATTTGATACTGAAAAAAAAACTGGTTTTAAAAGAGTCCCTACAAATAGAGTCGTAATTGCTGTCGCAAAGTATTTTTAAAAGTCAAATCCTGTACAGATTTAATTAAGGGATTTATGTTATTATTCGAGTTCTTTATTGGGAAACAAAAGTGTCAGTCAAAATTTACAACCGTAAGGTTTTTTTCACAAATAAAATTAACGCATGTTTAAAGAAGAAAAAAGTTTTGTATGGAACTTATAATTAACATACCCTCCCTTGGCGTAATGATAAGTAGGTTGGTGGTAAGTCACGCTGGTCGGTGATGTGGAATCTGGAGATAGAATACCATACATACCTATTCCACCTAAAAATATAAACAATCATTTTCTAAGGGTACATGCCTCAGGCGAGGAAGTGACAAATCTTCCAAGAGTATCTTTTGTAAAGAAAAAGTGCCTCAGATTGAACAGAATTTCATCTTTCGATCGAGATCTAAATTCATATCGTCCACGCGGTCTAATGTCGAATTCCTTTCAAGCAAAGAGTCGATTTTTTTTCTAAAAAGAATCGAATTTTTTCTGTCGTTGAAAGGAATACAAAAAAATCGATTTTTTTTTGTGATATTAGGCATGTTCAGGAAAATGAGATCTCGGAGATCTCAGGAACCTCAGTTACATGAACAGGATTCCTTAGAAAAAATTGTCAGCTTTAATTTAAAAAATCTTGGATTCGCTTGCTTACTTTTTGAGTGAGAAAAATCTCTGAGATCTCATTTTCTGAACGCACCGTGGTGTCACCTGACAGCAGCAATTTTGAATTGAAACGTCAAAAAAATATTTAATTTGTAAATTATTATAATTATTAATTGGAAAACGCCGCACAAATATTTAATATAAAATTCGTTGCAACAAAAAACACAATTTGTTTTCTTAAAGCACCTCGACATTCAATTTGTCATTTTAGAAATGTCGAATCTTGGTAGTATGTGTGCATATCTGCGTAAAATCTTTAATCTTGTTAAATTAGCAAGATTTGTTTTGACAGAAAAAAATCGATTCTTTGGTTTAAAGGAATTCGACATAGTATAATTTTTCTATCACGATCTAATTCCAGGCGCCAGCTGTTACACCCGTAACAATTTTTAAACCCATCTATAAATAAACGGGTTATAAGATTGTGATCATTATGATAAACACAAATTATTGAAAATTAATTATAGAAATTCCCGTAATATCAGAAAATATGATTCAGTTTTGAATCTTTTAATTCGTACAACTGCCATTGCAAAGTTTGTATTCCTTCATTTGTAGGACCTTGTAGTAGCTTTTACACAAAGGTAGAAACACATTTCTCGAGAAAATATTACCAAAAGCAGTTATTCGCAATTTTGCAATTTATTTAGCAATTTATTCTGTTTTAATAAATACGTCAGATATGTATATCAGAATCAAAAAAGCCACTAAGGCTTTAAAGAAGTTTAACACATTAAAATATAAAAAGTGGACGTGGCAGTGGGTGCAAAAGTGGGATGGATGGGACTTTACTGAAACCACTTTTTAGCAAAATCGGTTCAGCAGTTTTTGAGTCTTTGTATAGGTAGGTGTCCGGTGTCCGTTGCTGCTCAAAATGCAGTTGTCAACTGTTAGACCGATTTTGAGCAAGTTTCACAGAAACACTCTTGAACCAATTGGCTAAAAAACTGAGTTCAATCGGTATAGGGACATAATCACATAGGTTCATAGGCACGTTGAGTTTTATACTAATTATAGTAGATTTTTAAACTACCTTATTATAAGAAAAAACATTAGTAAAAACTACACTTATAGTTTCCGTACAAATAGAAAATAAACTTTATATTTTAAAACACAGCTTAAATGTTGATCAATATTTTATTTTTACTTGCGATATAAAATAGGTATTCATATGTACCGGTTTAAATTATTTTTTGTATAAAAGAGCTTTTAAGTTCAAAGTAAAAAAAAGTTGCATTTCAAAATGTTCAATAAAACAAATAGGTGATTTTCGAAAAAAAAAATTTAATTCGATATTTCAAAAATGGATAGTGATTTTTTTCGAAATTGCTATTTTAATCCCACATTAATAAGTACTAAGGCAGGGTGGTCTAATTTTCTCATAAATTACGATTTGTTTAAGAAATCAGAAAGTTTGCATCTCCATCGGTGTTAAAATAATTGCGGAAGCTGTTTAATCAAATAATTTCTATAATTATTTTAAGATATAACAATTTTCGGATAAAACATTGAGTTCATGCATGTTTACGTGCAACACGTTTCTATAATATTGTTCGTTTTTTTGTACTCCAATATAATACTACAATAATGTTTTTGTTAGGCAATAATGACCTCATATCTAACGATTTTTTTTTTAAACCAGATGAATAATTTTATACTCCGGCTTTAAAACCACAGTGTGATCGTTCATAAGGCCAAGTAAGTGCGCACAGTCGTGCATTTTATTTTTTAATAATAAATAATAATATTTATTAATATAATTAATACACGTATTAATTAAATCGATTTAAAGATAGTTTCGGCGTTCAAAATTCAATAGTATGTACAATGTAACTACATACATAGGTACATTAATATATACATGCATACATATCATTAAAAAAAATGCAAACAATAAAACTTCAATCAAGTGCCCCGTAGTGTTAAATAAAAAATTCATTTCTGACGTAAAATGCATGTGAACAAAAAAAAAGTGTGTACAAACCGAGTGCTTTTGTATTTGAATTCTACAATCTAAACATAATATAATACGAGTAGTTGTTTTGTTGATTTTTATTCACATTATTTGGCCGAGAGTTTCAAATCGGTTCGGTCGGTTGATGCTCTTTTTTAGCACGAGAAGTGCTCTATGATTAAATCTATAAAATATACGGCTTCGTTAATTTGTTTTTTTTAATTTGAATTAACAAAAACAACAAAAGAAATACAACCTACCTATAAAAATTGAAAAGATGTACCTACATTTAAATTTAAAAAAAAAACGGTACAAAGCTAGCAAAAAAAATTTACAAAAATGGATAGCTCACATTATGTGGGCGGGAATGTTTATATGTATTTTCTTTTGTTTCTTCTTTTTTATGTCTGGTATTTGGTTTGAGGGGAAATTAAGTGCCACTCAGACCAAGAACTAAAAGATAGACTTTATCTGTTTAGCCAAAAATTAACATTTTATAAATTCTGGTTTCTATATCATTATATTAAAACAACCATCGAGATGTATATGATAAATATTATGATGGAGATGAGACTTATAAATTTATCAGCAATGATCAATCATGATTTTTTTTTGTTTACTTATAATTTAACTGATACAAAAAATATAAGGAAGCCAAAAACATTCCACAAGGTAACACCATCCTCAATAACGAACGAACGGAAAAAGTACGTCAGATTAAGTATTTGTTTTGTATTAACTTTTGCAGTTCAAAGTCTTCTAGGTGTTGTAAATATTGTAAATTTTTCGATGACATATTATAGTCAAATATTTTGACTGCAAAAATATACCTATATTTGTTTTGAAGCTTATAAGGCGCCCAGTTAAAGCTTTCATTTGAAACCATAATTGAACATCGTAGTTTTAAGACAGCTCGAGAATTTGTATCTAATGTGAAATAAAATTATTTAGTTTACTATTGTTATACTTAAATGTTTGCTTGTATATGGAAAAATGATTAAACTTGAGGCATACCACGAAATGAAAGGAAGGCCATAGTAAATTAAAAAAAATTGATTTGCGACAGCGAGTTCTAATAGTCGGATCTTCTATAAAATCGAGGCTAAAAATAGCAAATAAAAGTAGGGATGTGATAAGAATCATACCAAATATTCTCCTTAATAATTACAGCGGATGTGAAGCCATAAATAGATTTAAGGCTTCAAGTTTTAAAAGACCTTTAACTCCAACACTCGAGACTTCAAAACAATTTTGTTATTTTGTTATTGCAAAATTTAAAAATACAAATCTTAATGTACCTACATACATATGTAGATAATTTATTGAATACATGTTTCTTCTGAAAATTATTTGTTTAAATATTTTATCATATTTTGCCAACGTTATGTGTATTTGTGCGTTTACTTATTGAATGAACCTCTTAATAGAAATGTTAGTATTTAAAGATTAAAGATGAAGCCAAAACTCTCCCCCGGAGAATATACTTCGGCCCCGTGATTTTTTTTTTAAGTCGTGCGGAGCACATTGCTGCATGCATGCTTTTAATTGCATTAGAATTTAAATTTTTTTTATAAAAATCTGCGGTACAGTTTTTGAGAAAAGTAATATTTTTCTTATCGGATACAAATCTTGTATGGAGGGTTGGGGTCATAATTCTGTATGTGTCAAAATTAAGTTTCCAAAATTCTGTACTTCAAAATTCTGTATTTCAAAATTCTATATTCCAAAATTGTGAAAATTCTAAATTCTGTATTTCAAAATTATGTTTATTATAAAAGCACTTTTTTTCATTATCAAAACAATTTTTTTTATAATTTACAGAATTTTGAATTTCAGGATTTTGGAGTTCAGAACGCAGAAAAGTTTTCTTAAGAGTCTAAATTAGTTTATTTTTAACATTTTAAAATTTTTTAACATGAGAGTCGAATTTTGATATTTTAAACGTCCAAGCAGGAATTTTTATTGGTTATTTCTAGTTCGAAGTGAAAACAATGGATTATTATTGAAAACCAAAATTAATTTTCAAATTATTTATGTGGATGTTGTTCATAAAATAGTTATTTATTTAGTTACCCTTTTAAGTATGCCAAAAATGGCTAAAATTGTTAACGGTTTTATATTTTAAAATGCAAGATATATTTAAAGACAAATATTATTTATTATACAATAACATTACAATACAGTAGGTATTTAAAATTTTCTATGAGTTTTGAATTACCAAACTTTTGGATTTAAAGAATTTTGATATACAGAATTCTGGGTTTACAGAATTTTGAAATACAGAATAATGGAATACAGAATTATGTTCATACAGAATTTTCAACTGATTTATAGAATTTTGGCCATACAGAACCGTTCCTATAGTATGGTTTTAAAAAATTTTAGAAACTTACTGGCTGAACACAATGCCCAACTGGAATCGGAGCTGCAGCTGCAACTGCTTTAAAAAAATGTCGTACGTCGTTTTTTTTATCTGCCCACAATGAGCTGTACAGCTTTTTATATATTTTAAAGGAAAAAAAAACAACCACGAGTTTATTATTCACTTTTTCTATTTCCAATATTTTTCTTTTAATTAATATTTTTTTTCGCGACACAAATGAGCACTAAAAACTTCAATATTTTTTTCCGGCTCTTTTTTCTTCATATAAATTGAAACGTCAGAAGTGCTGCACGTGAAAAAGTTAAAAGTTGGTTAACCTTTGCAGCACCGTCTGCAGCACCGACTGCAGTTGCGTTGCGTTGTGTTCGTAATATTGAATTTGTGTGTATTCAATATTTTGACAGCTATTCAGTTGCAGCTCCGTATCCATTGTGTTCAGCCAGTTATCCGGAGACTCTTGTCCACGGCTCAACATGCCTATTTTAAAGGGAAGTCTGTGAAAATGACTCTTCAATCACTAGTGCTAAGCCATGTAATATTCCCCAATATGTTTTAATTTTTTTACTTAGCAAGAAACTATTTTCTTCAGAGATTTTATTTTATTTAGGTATGCGGACGAAAAAAACAGTAATTTTATTTTTATTTTTTTATTTCGAGTTTGGAAATTATTGTTTAAAAAAATATTTCATTTATGTACATAAAAGAAGAGATTCTTAAAAAAAGCAGGATTATCAATTCAAAAATGTGCGGCTTTTGTGCATGATGATGATCAGTCAAAAGGCATACGTGCGTCGCAAGGCTGTGTTTTATCTCCCTTTTCTTTGGATCTTCCCTATAAGGGGAGAACTACAGAGTGATTAACTATAAAGATAATATTTCTATAGCAGTATCATAAAAGCTCGTGAACAAGTATTAACATTAACGCCCATATTATTCACTCTATACATCCAGATTGAAATTTAAATCCGGATGTATTTACATTGAATTTATATACTTTACATCTGGATTTAAGTTTTAATCTGGATGTATCGAGTGAATAATATGGGCGTAAAAGAACTCTTACAAAACGCTTTAAACAAGCTAACACTAGGTGTTAAGCCACATAAAACAGACTTTTCACTCTTCTGCAGGAAATACAAGATTTCAAATGCTGGCCTGACCTGGATCTGGAGCTCTCTCTAAGTGTCTGATTTCTTTAAGCAGATTTCACATTAGCTCCGTAATAGGTGTAGGGCAAGAACGCAACGCGTGTTTGCAAACATTTTAGCAAAGCCTTATGGATTAAGAAGAGGTAGAAACTATTCCTCACATTTTCTGCACATGTTATACTTTTACCCAAAGACGTAGACTAGACTCCAGTTAGAAGATTTCTATTACAGTACCACTTCCTGGTGAATGGTGATCTTTTAAGTATAGACATTAGCCATCTCGCTTGTAAACTTCATAAGTAAGCGAGTAAGGAAAGAGCTTACTATAGACTTGTGTGGTCTAAGTGTATCCCAACTTTAGCTAAACCTAACCTGTGATGATCAAATCGATTTTCTATAAACAAATATTTAATGTCCAAAACAAATAAATAAATTCAGATATAAGAGATAAAGTTATACTATAAAATTTTCAGTAAATTTCTTGCACATGTTGTTGAGAAAAAATTCTATATTATTGTCTTATTATTAAGACAATAAAATACTACTGCTTTTAGACCTTGAACATTAATTTGATGAACAAAAAACACTGGAATCTAATCTAAGTACCAACTCTGGTTTTAGTTAATATTGCGTTGTCTTAGCATATCAGCAGATACACCTTAAAAAAAACTATTAACGACAAAAATAGTTTATAAACAAAGTCTCCTAACCCCTTTATACAAAATTGTATTTACTTATTTATGTATTACCGAAAAGCACCAATTTCAGATGCATCAATCTCATAAAGAATTATTCAACTTTAAATTTACGTAGGAATTAATTTTAACTTCTGCAGCTATAAAGCTATAAAGTGTTTATTTCGATAATAAAAATTTAATAAAATCATATTTAACTTATTATAGACAATAAAATTATCTTTGGTAAATAAAATTATACGCCTTGTTATACAATCAACTTGAATGGCAGCTTTGATTTATGTACTTATAGTCCATTGAAATGTTACATTGACCTCGCATTTAGTATAGGACAAAGTAGGTTCGGGGCTGAAACCCCCCCCCCCCCATTTGTCCACCATATTGAAAAAGGGGATAAGAAACCCTTTTTCACAATATCTTGAGAAATATAGGTCTGACAAAAAAAATAACAAACCTTTTTGGTAGAGAATTTGATACTCTACAATTTTGGTGAAGAGACTTTTTACCGTTAAATTGAAAATAAAAAAGATATAGGTAATAATCGAACATTTTCAAACAAATTTACTTTAAACGGTTATAACTTTTTTTCCAGCAACTTAATTGAAAAAACACTTCAGAAGTTTTTTATAGATCGTTTTATTGCGAACAATTTGGTATACCCAGTTTTTAAATTCCATCATTCTTCAATGGGTTCACACCAAGAAGTAACAATATTTTAATGTTTTTGTTTTTATACAGGGTGATCAGTGTAAGGTGCACCAAAAAGCAGGTTGGGTTAAGACAAGAAAAAAAACGTATAGGAGGGGGGTGTATTTCCCCCGTTTAGGCGGGAAGGGCAATTTTCTAAAAAAAAATTGACTTAAAACAGAAAAAAAAATATTTAAAAACAACGGTTAAACTTACAATGTCATGCTATACCTTTTTGAAAAGCCAGAAATCTCTTCTTTTAAATTTTAAATTAATAATTAATAATTTTAAATTAAGTTGTGATAGTGAATAGTTTTTGAAATATAATTTTTCAAACTCGAAATTTTGAAAAAAAAAATTAAAAAAGAATTTCAAACTAATTTTTTTCAAAATTTTATGTAATTTAGTATAATTTTTGTTTTCAAAATTCAATGCTCTTAATAATTTTCAATGAAAAACAGAAAACCAGATGCTAAAATGTATCTCAGTTTTTGAGAAATTAAAAAAAAAGTGAAAAGTACTTTTTTCCATGAAAACCACTTTTTTTTAGTTTTCCCAAGTTTGATCTGCTCAGGTCAATAAATAAGCGGATTATCCCGTTTTTATTTTTTATTGCATACCATCCGGTTTTTTGGTATATAACCTCCTCATGGCACTGTCAAAAGTCCCCATCGATATGAACGCCGCTAACAATTTTAAGGGGGGTTGAAGGTCCCCCAAAATGGTTTTTTAAGTCTTAATTTTTCGAATTTTCTTCGAAAAATCAAGAGTTTAAAAATCATTTATTCAAAAACTAAGCACTAAAAAACGCAATTTGAAAACACAATTAAAGAATAAGTTACTGACTTTAAAAAAAGTTATAACATAATATTCTAGGTGTCGCCGTTTCTATTCTATTCTATTTTCAATATATTTTTTTTTAATTTTCCACCTAAAGGGTTGGACAAATACAGTGGTCCGATATCTTAAAATCATGTTCATATAATGTACCGACAATTTTCACGAAATTTTACAATTTTCTTCAAACCCCATAGAAAAAAAAACTCGGGAAATTTGTTGAAAAAAAGTTACCAAACAGGCATAATATTTTAACTAAGCCGCCCAACTATATAAAAAAGTTCGACCCTTAACTCGTCCAACTGGTTTATTTCGGAAACGGTTATTTTTTTAAAAAAAAGTATGTTAATGTTTTTTTTAGGAAATTTTCCAAGCTACAAATTAGTCTTAAAAATTTTTTTTTACAACTTACCATTTGGGAGTTATTCCTGAAAAAACATTTTGAGGGGCCTTCAATCCCCTGTTATATTGTTCGCGGCGCTCATATCGATGGGGACTTTTGACAGTTTCCTAAAAAAACACCATGAGGAGGCTATATACCAAAATCCAGCTTTCCGGTGATAATTTGCTAATTGGGCTGTTTTTATGGCTTTATTGACTGGACGGGTATTAACGGTTTTTAAACATTTATATGGGAGGTACCGTTTTTTTGGTCATACATCATTGTTTAAAATCTGGTAGATAATGTTTAAATGTTAAAAAAGATGCCAAGTTTAATAAAAACAGACCAAGTCATATTTGAATCATTAAATTGGTATAGAATTCTTTTAAAACTTACTTTTTGAAACATTCTCTATAAAAAATTGATCAAAATCAATTGAACCGTTTTTGAGAAAATCGAAAGTAAAAAAAAAATAATTCTATGGGAGGTATTATTTATAACCATTTTTCCGAAAATTATTTTTTTTACAAATTAGTAGCCTTTTTGTAAAAAAAAGCCCTATTTGGGGTTCAAATCAATTTCTGGGTGTTGGTCGCATAAAAGACCTGAAATACTAATTAAATAAAAATTAATCAAACAGGACGTCGTGGAATAATCCTACAAGAAATATCACTTAAAAAAAATAAAATGCTGAGTAAATTTTGTGTTTGATGATTCATGTATTTGCACGTACAGAGCACCAATATTTAATGACATAAGTCAAAATAATCTGGTGAATACAAAAATATTGTGGTGAATACAAACATTTTTGCATGCAAAAAAAAATTTTTCATTTCTAGTCTTCAGTTCATTTGAAACAAATCTAAGCTCAATTTTTCAGAATTTAAATTCTTTGAAATCATGAAATAGCGTCAAGCTGCCAATGAACAAGATCCGACCCAAAATTCGCAACAAAACCAACACAATCCTCGAACCAAGTACATATATGGCCTTTAAAATCCGTTGGGATTCCTAGATAGCGTCATACCGAGAAAAAAAGCAAGAACCCAAGTCTAAATCCGCCACAAAACCGACAGCCACCACACCAGCCTTTGGCTTTTCCCACTCGAAACACCTACTACGCTCATCAATATGTCTTGTAATTTAGCTATCATAAGCCAATTGTAAATGTACATAAAATGTAAGCTAGCTTTTTTCAATAAATAAACAGATCATATATGGAATTTATTGTTTAATTTTGATACCCTAGGAAGGTAGACATGTAATCCATGTTCAGTAGGTGCCACAAACGCCAAGGCATACCAAGGGTATGGTTTTGTATTTTATTATTTATAGTAGGTAAAAATACATTAACTTGAATCAAAATATCATTAAAGAATCAGAATTCTCGTACCTACTTAAATAATCTACTAATTATTAAAATCTGCTCGAAGAAAAATAAACTTTCAGATGTTAAAAAAATATATTTTGTTAGTTCAAAGTCGTAGTACTATCAGTTTTTTTTTTTAAACATCTTCTTTTCATGTCTATTTCATTCATTTATCTAAGATTAAGGCATGTCTCAAACTTACACATAAGGTAAGGTGAGGTACGAGGATCGGAAAAATCTTGTTTATTCAATTATATTCAGATGATTGTTTTTTTTATGTAAGGTACTATTTTAATTTCGTGGAGTTTAAACCGAACACTTGCTCCGGTTGAATGCCATCTCATCTATGCCGTATGTAGTTGTTCTTGGGGTTTGATTTCGAAATCAAGCATCTAATTCAAAGCTTTAAAAAAGCGTCTCTGGGGCGAATTCACTTTTTAAAACCGCAGATGGACTTGATCTTGGTTTTAAAAATTTCATTCAAATTTGATAAAATTTTATACATACTTTTACCCCACAAATATTTTTCAAATTGTTTTTTCTTTAATTTGTTTTAATAAGTCGTAGCGTTATCAGAGATTCGGTCTGCATTTTGCCTACTTAACTTATGACTGACGTTATGTAAATAAGATAGGCTATATCAACACAATAAGTATCTACGTATTGTACACATACATAAGAAGATTTTCTTAACTAATTGAAATGATCCTTTCATGATATACAACAACAAAATGAAAATGACAAATTTTTTGGGTTTATCTCTGTTATTATTTGGATTCAAAGCACACACACGATTTAACTATGTCTTTAGAAAAGTAAAACACTCCTGATTATTTTTGCTAAAAAGACTCATTGCACAACCATTTGGCTGATTTGTACAGTGTGATTAGTACTGGTTTTTAAGAGAATAAGATAGTCGGGCAACGAACGATAAAATCAATCATGTGTAAATACACAAAATGTGATCAACGATCAATGAAAAAATTTCCGCGGAAATGACACTTTAATTTTGTTTTAATTTATTTTACAAATACATAGATCTAAAATTATGTAATAAAAAAAGCCAATAAACAAAAATAAAATACAAAAAAAAACTATCGATCGATACTGGCGTTTAGTGGCTAAACGAAGCAAAATCAAGAGACTAAAGTTTGAAACTTAAATTAAGTTAAATGATCTTTCAAATTAGAACTTTTATTTATAAGCGACGTAATGGAAAACCTGGGATATAAAGAAGGCTCAACCAAGCCAAGACGAATAGCACGTGCAGTTACAACAGTGACTAAGAATGAAGCCGAACAGCCGTTATCAGAAAATAACTCTAGGTAAGTTTGGAATTTGAAACATACGTGATTTTACCATGAAATATTCAAGCTGGTTACTTAATTTTAATTGTAGGCATTTAGTTCAAGTTGTATTGAATGAGTTTTAATGGTTAAAAGCTGTTTGTTTTTATATTATAGACGTGTTTTCTCTAGCTCAATACAAAAATTCTTTAAATGGAATGAGCATGGTAGGAATTAAAAAAAATCGATCAAAATATATTCTGTTTCTATAATTTATTTTCAATTTTAAGATCAGTTGTTAGATCTTTTCTGAAAAGTAATGTTTTATTATTAATATTTGTAAAGGTATACCATGGATTTTAAACATGATTTTTGAATACATAGTTACATGATTCTTGAAATGAATTGCTTATAATTCAAAAATTGTTCTTCATTTCTAAAGTTTTAAATATTATTTAAAATACCTTTCGTTTTAATTAAAATACAATATAGTGATATACATATGTACAAAATATATAGATTTTTCTCAAATTATATGCATTTTCGTTTAAAACAAATTTTAACAAAATATTAATTTTTTGTGTTTTAAGCAAGCACTATTACGAAAGTCAGGTTTTGTTGAAGAAAAGATGTGAAAAGGATTAAAAAAGAAGCCCAATATAAAAAAGTAATTTCATATAAAGCTATTTTTGAGATTAATTAAATATTAAATGACGAAAAGTTGTGTGCAACCTTTACATGAGCAACAGTTGGAGTATCTATCGACAGAGAAGAACCATTCAACATCTCATTTTTTCTTTTTATTACCTATACATCTTAAACGTAAAAGCTTTTAATTATAAAAGAATAAAATTCAAATTCTATTTTTTTTTAGATTCAAAACCGTTCCACCTAACTTGATGGTCCGATGGCGAAATAATCCTGACGCAATGCTAGAAGCTCAATATCCAGCAGCTGGACAATTTGAATATATGGAATGTGGACCATCACCGCCCGCAGAAAGTGCGCCTAGCATGTATGATAGCTTCGAGGAACCAGCCAGTGAGTTGAGTGTACAAATTTGCAATGATACACTTCGCATAAGTTTAATTGATCAAATGAAAAGTGGTTCTGGTCGAGTACGTTTTCTGGAAGAAATCGAACAAGGAAATGTTATAGCGGAAAATGCCGCCAAACACTTCGAAACTGCGTCTAAAACAGAGAAGAACTTTAGTTTTCTATGGGCTGCATTTTTAAAAAGATGGGATTTGCTAGAAGGGTTGCTTGAAGCCGGTGCCGATTTAAATTTTTGTGATGTCAATGGAATTTCTGCTTTGCATTTGGCTGCTTTTAGTGGATGTCTATCTTCATTGAGTTTTCTCATGGAGAAAGGAATGAATTTGAATCAACAACAAAAATGTTATACTCCACTGCACTGTGCTGCTTTTGGTAACTCAAAAGAAGCTGCTAAGATGCTCATCAGTAGTGGAGCTATTATGACCATAGACACTAATAAACCAAATTGTGAAGAATCCTTACTGCACTGTTCGGTTAGAGCAAATGCCCTTGAGTGTCTCAATTATTTCATATCCGAAGGAGCAGATGTCAACTCACTAAAACCAAATGGAACAAACCCAATCCACCTAGCTGCTGATTTGGGCAACGCACAGTGTTTGGAAGCACTTCTTAATGCTCCAAATGCTGATCCTAATGTCCGCATTTGTATACGAGAAAAAGAGTCAACGGCTCTACATTTAGCCGCAGATGAGGGTAATGTAGAATGCGTAGACCTACTTTTGTCAAAAGGTGCCGATGCAAAGCTTAAAAACCATAGAGGCTTCACTGCTCTTCATTTAGCTGCAAGAACATCAAGTTTAGAATGTGTAGAATCTCTTTTGCGAAATGGAAATGCCGACTCGAATGCTGAAGACTTTGACCATCGGACTCCACTACATGCAGCTGTGGGAAAGTCAGAAAACGCTTACGACATTCTTGAGACACTAATATCATGGGGAGCCAATGTGAATCACAAGGACGTCTATGGCTTCACAGCACTTCATTTGGCCGCTTTAGATGGACTCGCGCAGTGTGTCGAAATGTTAATCTTCCATGGCGCTGATGTAACTACAAAATCAAAAAAGGGAACATCTGCATTGAATGTGATAACAAGAAAGACTCCTGCTTCCGTAGCTATGATCAGGCAAAAACTAGACGCCGCTATCACTTTACATCACTCACAGGATCCAGTGAATCGAGAGGTTGAGCTAGAGCTGGACTTTCGTCAACTTCTTCAACATTGTCATCCTAGAGAAATAAGTTATTTAAACACCTTTGTGGATGAAGGTCAGAAGGAGATCCTTGAGCATCCCCTTTGTTCAGCGTTTCTATACATTAAGTGGGGCAAGATCCGAAAATATTATATAGGGCGACTTATATTCTGTTTTACGTTCGTTCTATTCCTAACTCTGTATGTGCTGACTGCCTTGGCACACAACTGCTATAATGGCAGCAAAGATGATAACACAACCATTCAAGCTCAGGAACTTTGTCAAAAGCAATCTATTCTGGGAGATATGCTACGAAATAATCCATTTGTAATGGAAATGCAGTGGTGGGTCTTAGTAGCCATCACCATAGTTGAAATATTTCGAAAAGTCTATGGGATAACAGGCTATTCATCATTTAAACATTATGTGATGCAGGTGGAGAACATCATGGAATGGTTTGTCATCACAAGTGTATTCGTTATTTCGTACATCTACACCAAGCAGACGTACACATTTCAGAATCACATAGGAGCGTTTGCTGTGCTGCTGGGTTGGACGAATCTAATGCTAATGATTGGTCAGCTGCCAGTGTTCGATGTTTATGTGGCCATGTACACCCGAGTGCAAGGAGAATTTGCGAAGCTCTTTATGGCGTATTCATGCATGCTAGTTGGGTTTACTATCAGCTTCTGTGTCATTTTTCCCTCCTCATCATCTTTTGCTAATCCATTTATGGGATTTATTTCAGTTCTGGTGATGATGATTGGAGAGCAGGATCTTTCCCTTCTCATCAACGATCCAGATGGAAAAGATCCACC
This sequence comes from Epistrophe grossulariae, assembly GCA_929447395.1. Lineage (NCBI taxonomy): Eukaryota > Metazoa > Arthropoda > Insecta > Diptera > Syrphidae > Epistrophe > Epistrophe grossulariae. Next base: position 32,091,221 of record OV839567.1, on the reverse strand, counting down.
ATTCCTTCTTGAAATAAGTGCTCAGATAACATTTGTCCTCTTCCTTCTGTTCGTAACGATCATTCTTATGAATTTACTGGTTGGTATAGCCGTTCATGATATCCAAGGGCTTAAGAAAACAGCAGGACTTTCGAAGCTTGTTCGTCAGACAAAATTAATTTCGTACATTGAATCGGCGCTGTTTAATGGATATCTACCCACATGGTTACGAAACTTGTTACACTACACGGCTCTAGTGTCACCGCAAGCATATCGAGTTGTTCTTTGTGTGAAACCACTTAATCCTAGCGAAAAACGCCTGCCTCGAGACATTCTAATGAAAGCCTACGAGGCAGGCAAGGTGAGAAAACAATTCGGACACACTATTTCCGCAAAAAATTCTGCAGCAACATATTTGTCGTACAAAAATAAATATAACAGCAATGGAAGCCAATCACCAGAATATGGAGATATTGAAAACTCGCCCAATCTCAGCACTTTGACGACAAAAATTGATGACAATGCTGATCGGATTGAATTCTTAACACAAGAGATTCAAGAACTCAAACAAGTTCTCATTCAGCAGCATCAACAGGCGAGTAAGGTTATAGATAAGTTATTATTAGTGATTTCTAATCAACAAAAAAATAATTTAAGGAAATGAATTATGGAAAAGAAAAGTTACCAGTATTATAAACAAACAAATATGTTTTGTTTTAATGATTTTAGATTTTAGTGTTTGTGCAAAACAGACGAAGAAAAAAAAACAAATAAGAAAACAAAAAGAAAAACTATTAAACAAATAAGCTGAGGAAAAAATATGAGTACCTACCTATAATAGAAAATATAAGATTAGTTTAAGCAGAATCACATTATATTACATGTTACATGAATATTTTTATAAAAAAATATATAAGCAATTAATTCGGCATAAAGGCTGTGTATTAAAACTTGAATATATGTACATAGATGTATTTGTATATTCAAATAAACCAAGAATTTCTATGGTGAGTCAGATTTTTATAAAGGATTTACTAACGCGATAACTGGTGAGTATGGTAAACATTCTTTTTATAAATAAGAAGGACCTTAAAAACATTTTTGATTTGGCTGCATGTTAGCAGTTCTGTTATATTAATAAGATTTGTCAAAGCTCAATTGCCCTTAAAGTTGGAAAGCAAGTTATCGCAACGCTATTGAGCTATTGAGCTTGGAATTTAATTTCTAAGGGAACATTTTTTTAATAAAATTTGTATTTCCAATTTTTAGATTTATTTGAAAAAAAAAAAAAAATGCGGCACACCTAGTTCAAAACAACTTGTATTTTATCTTATTACCGTATTTATAAAGGTAGTTTTGCCTAAATTTTTTTAATCGTGAACAAAATCTCCCGAAGGGTATTCGATTCCCGAAAGCATAAAGTGGTATTGTTTTTTTTTTTTGTTGCAAAAAGTAGCAAAGTAATTTTTGCAATACCTATAATTCATAAATCTTCCGAGATACAAACAATTCAAAGCATCAATGAAGACGTCGGGGCGTACCATGTGATAAACGCAATTCACATCCATTTCCATTGTACATAGTAGAACTCTGCAAATAAAACCTTCATTTTTCTTTAAGCTAGCAAATTTTTCGTGCTCGAAAAAAAATGAGAAGCGATTTTCTATGTTTTTTTTCTATTATTCTATTTGTATACTATGCTTTGCACTTGGCACTGGCACATGTGCGTGCAGCACACTCTTTAATTTACTAGAGGATCATCTAGCCTAAGATTTACATGCATCGGAAAATTCTCAAAGGAATATGGATATTGCTAAATTTTACCATTATTGCTAGTATATCACATGTTTTATCATTCAAACCTAGATTTTAGGCAAATTCATTGTTTGCGATTTACTTATAGGTAATATTTAATGAATATACAAACAAATTATTTTAAATCAGTTGCAACGCCGACTCACCTGTTCTCTACATTGTGCATGTTCAAAGTATGTTATATTTTCGCCATTTATCTTGATTTGACCAGTTCCAGGAAGTCGAAGTGTAACATCGGCACGAGCTCTTTTTCTCAAACATTCTAAAAAAAACTTAATTTAATTTCGAAGTTCAAAATTTCTAATATTCAATAATTTACCATAAGTTGTAATAAACTGTCGGCCTTGGTCATCGATTTGTGGTTTTGGAATTTCTGGCTGCTTACTCTGGTCCAGCAGAGGTTTTGTAAATTTATAAATAAAATCTTTTACTTTATACGAATACGGATGAGCAACAAGCCGACCCATTGCATTTACAAAATTGTTATATTCAATGTCAGCAATCATTTCGACTAATTGCTTTTCCAATTGTTCCTTAGGAATCCATTGGAAACCTGTCAGATCACTAGAGAATAAAAATTCCGTAAACACATGGTATAGGTATTAAAAAAATCAATAGATCGTATGGTAAAAGATAAGCAAGATCTCAAGGTCTGAGACTCTAACTTTTGGTATTTTAGACTGATCTTAAAGCCTTCCACTAGCTTAGTAGTCTAGTTTTGGTTTAAATGTAAGTGCAGTAAAGAGTTTCAAAGAAAACATCTTCTCAGAGTGTAGGTAAACATATCAAGCGATATTATTCCAAGCATCAATAATAATTATACAACAAAGCAGATTTGAATTAACGGAACTGCATAGACAGCTCACGCTTACAACATACTTTTCTCCAACTTATTTCGATTCCCAAATTGTTGACTTATAAATCGAATACAACAACTTTTGTGTGGTTAGTAAAAATGCTGGTCTCAAATGCAATTGTCAAAAACAATAAAACCTAAATTGGGGTCGACTCACGTGGCCTCGGTAGCGCAATGCGTAGTGCATAAGGCTTTGAGGGAGCTGGTCCAAATTTGAGTCCCAGCTGCGCATAGAAAGTTTTTTCAATTAAAATTGAACAAAGCAAAATTGATCGGCCTGGCAGTCGTGAAATAGCTATAACTCCAGCCTATAAAAACTTGGTGGTAGCTCACTGAAGTGTTGTTGTTCATTCATTCTAAACCTTCTATATAAAATATGTTTTTGTTTGTTCATGGGATGAGAATTTTTATGTATGAATATTTATTCTAAAAATAAACAAAAAGTAGGCACAAGCCATAAATTTAAAATCATTTATTCCCTTAACTTTTTCAATTTTGAACAAAACTACGAGTTTTCTCCAACTCAGTTCAAATACCATTTCTGGGTTTCCAGGATGTGGAATTGTCTGTGGATTCTCTAGACTCTATACTTGTCAGCGAGGAGACAATTTTTAGCACAGAAACTGTTTAAGTCGGTTATTATCCAATCAGTCGAATACTATGCTCTCAAGCAAATCCACCGAAATAGAGCGATACAGACCGGATTTACAAAAATTTACAAAAAAATACAAAAATTAGAAAGCATCAAAAGTCGTGTCTAAGTTGTTAAAAGTTAAATGCATTCCTTAACGGCCTTGTCTCGCAATTCATTATTTGTACAAGGAAAATCAAAACAGCCAACTGTTTTTGAAATGACCAACTATAAAGTTTTAACATCCTAAAAGATCAAATTTCTAAATACTTACACTTTCTGGTCAGCATCCGCATTTGTTCCGCGACGGATCATTCTTTCCTCCAAATCGTTTAGTTTGTTGATTTCCTCGACAATGTCCTTAAATTAATACAAAATTATTTTTAATGGGCTGTTAGTTGTGTACGGTAAACTTACATAAAGCAATTTAAAAAAATTAGGCCTGCCGGTGTAGAACATACTGTGAAAGGGTCGTCCAGTTTCATCGAATTCAGCCGCCTTTCTTGCTGGAAAGACTTGATCGGGACTTTTCATAGCGGGTCTGGCGAGTTTATCATATATTCCCGATGGAAATAGATATTCAATGGCATTCTAATAATAAAATTTTATTAATTATAAGACAACATAAACGAATATGTCTCTTACATCAACGTCCTCTTGTGTGAATGTTTCAGGATCTTCTCCCATCATATTGGCCAAATGTCTTTTACCAATTTCATACTCAATGTGTTGTGTTTTCATGAATTGATCGTGCTCTTGGGCCCGCTGCAGATAAGCTTTCATGGCTTTGCTTACTTTTTGTGTGTTGACAGCCAATGGAGTAGCTTGCACTGTAACTTCTGTAGTGTAAGGAATCTAATTGAGGAAAATATTAAATTAAAAAAAAAATAGTTTATATTATTATTGAAATTAAATAATAACTCCTTGATTTTAGGTTAGAAATAATTGTGCGAATGCAAACAAAATAATATGGAATATAAAAGATTGCGACACTTACTGCACTGGATATTAAACCCGGATTATTTATGTTTTTGAGAAATACATGATTTTTTGTTTTTAACAAGTTTAAAATTGATAAACTTCGGAGGGCCATCCTTATAAATTTTTAAAAGAAAACTATACTCCGAGTACTCCGACACTTTTTGCAATATGACATCTGACAGATTGAAGTCTTCATTAATAGGCCAGTTCCAAAAAATGAGTTCTCAACGTTTTTTTCGATTATGGAATCTGCAATAATGGATCCGCAGTGATTCGCAGTGCAGTGCTCTCTTTACCCTTTTCTCGTAAAACGAAAAGAGAACACTGTACTGAGAATAACTGCGGATACAATTTCGTATTCCATTTCCATAATCGACATGATTATCATTTTGAATCAAATCAATAATTGCTTTCCATCGCCGAAGCAAAAAATTAATTGATTTATTCCCTAAAATTTTGCCAATGGAGCCACAGCTAGGTAACAAAAAAACATATTTTGACGTTGGTCATCATTTCTATACTTTATACTACGATTTCACTGGGCCAAATAAGGTAATTTCGTTGAAAATTTCCAAATTCGATTCCAAATTATCTCATTTCCCATACAAAATCTCCTTTCGAAATGAGTTAATTTTTAATTTTGCATGAAATTTGGTTGGAAATTTTGTAAAAACTTTATGAACACACCAAAGTGGGATGCATATATAGTGGTAATCCCATTTGAAACCATTGAAAATGTCAAAATTTTAAATAGTTAAAACAGAAACAGAAAGAGAACACAACAAAAATCTATTTACTGCCAAATCAAATTTAAAATTAAATTAATTAATTAGCTGTCTGTCATCGTCGTTCCGAATGTTTCGCGTTGGTTTGGTGGTGCCTTTAGCGGTAAGTGTGGAAGGGCTTTAAATATTTTCTCAAATTTACTGCAAGTTGTAAACCTCTGACGACCAAGCAGCATTCTAAATGCGCATCCACCTTTAAATGTCAAATGCCGAAAACTAGTCTACCAATCAGCGTGACCCACATTTATTTTTTGTTCCATCTCTTACCAAAACAATCCATCTAACCTTATCACTCCAATGAAACTCTCGTATAAAACAAAAAAAAAACTTCGTAACAGAGATATCTGACGTGTGTCAAAATAAATTTCGAAGCGGTTGGAAAAACTCTCATCACACGAAGATTTGATATCGAAGGAAATAAAGTAGCATTTTCGTCTCATTAAAATCTATATAAAAATTGTGTTAAATCAGCAAAAATATGTTCTAAATAATCCTAAGTTACAAAAACAATATTAAACTTTGAAATTTATTGAGCCCAGTGAAAAATATGAGCGCCTTTCTTCTTAGTGATATTTCTCCATTGGGAGATCGAAAATTAGCTGCTTGTGTGATTTTACTACTTTTGGAATTATTTTTAGATGGTGAGCTATTTGCCTAAATCTACCAATTTTGTACACGTTTAACATGTTTCATCATATCTTGCGTAGGTGCCAAAGCTGTAAAGAGCGCAGATATAGAAAACCATCTGGAATTGGGAAAAGAATTTCTAGCCAGAGGGCAGCTAGCAGACGCCCTAACACACTATCATGCAGCTGTTGGTGAGTTGGATGTTGTTTGTAAATAAATAAGGTTTCTCAAATTGTTTGCTCTGCAGAGGGAGATCCCAACAATTACTTGACCTTGTTTAAGCGTGGTACCGTATACCTTGCGCTTGGAAAGACCCGTTTTGCCATTCAGGACTTTGCAAGGGTTCTTGAATTAAAACCAGATTTTACAGCTGCTCGTCTGCAAAGAGGCACGGTTTTTATGAAATCAGGAGAGTACCAGTTGGCTGCGGACGATTTCGCACATGTGGTAAGCCAAAGATGAAATATCCTAAAGGAAATCACTAACTGAACTTTCATTCTTAGCTCCGAGAAGAGCCTTACAATGAAGTTGCGAATGAATATTATTCCCGTATTGCTCCAGCTGGGGAACAATGGACACTAGTTGTTGATTTAATGTCTCAAGGAGACTATCGATCGTCAATTACCCTTTTGACTCAGTTGCTCGAGATCTCACCATGGTCTACAGTTTTTCGCCAAGCGAGGGCCGACGCATATATCGCCCAAAACGATTACCTGGCTGCAATATCTGACCTGCGCTCCGTGAATAAGCTCACTCAAGACAGCACAAGTGGATATTTCCGACTTGCCGAATTGCTTTACCGAATCGGACATGCTACAAGTGCCCTCAAGGAAATACGGGAGTGTTTGAAACTTGATCCTGAACACAAAGATTGTTTCCCCTTCTACAAGAAGCTGCGCAAAGTTGAAAAGTCTCTGAGCAATGCCGAGGCAGCAAAAGAAGAAAAACGCTATTCTGACTGCATCACTTCAGCTGAATCAGTACTCAACCAGGAGAAAGAGGAAGACATGATTATATTCGAGGCTAAGAGACTATTGTGCGGATGTCTCACTCACAATGAAGAACACACGAAAGCAATATCCAGATGCACTCAGGCTCTGGAAACAATGAAAGACGCACAAATCCTCTGTGATCGCGCTGATGCATACATCGGAGCAGAAATGTACGATGATGCCATACACGACTTCCAGGCTGCTATGGAACTCGATGAAAGCCTTCAACGTGCCAAGGAGGGCGTCGAAAAAGCCAAACGGCTACAGAAGCAATCCGAAAGAAGAGACTATTACAAAATTTTGGGTGTTAAGCGAAATGCCAACAAACAGGAAATTACCAAAGCCTACCGCAAGGCCGCACAGAAGTGGCATCCAGATAATTTTAGAGATGAAGAGAAGAAAGTAGCGGAAAAAAAATTTATCGACATTGCGGCAGCCAAAGAGGTGCTTACAGACCCCGAGAAAAGGAGACAATTCGACAATGGCGAAGATCCCCTGGATCCTGAGGGTGGACAGCAGGGATTCCGTGGCGGTGGTAGTCCGTTCGCACACTTCCACCACGACTCTCCGTTCCAGTTTAAATTCCACTTCAACTAGGTCTCCAAGCACATCCACCCGCCAATCAAAAAAGACTCTGTCTATCTAAAGCCGATCCCTCTTGCAATCCCGATTCAATTTGAACGAGCAAAAAAAAAACGATTGAATTTAATTTTTTTTAAATAGGTATACTTAGAACATATAGGCCAACATCAAAAGCACGCATATCAGCGAGATATTCCACTGAGTAAGAGATGTTAACGTTTCTTGATTTATTTTCTATGTTAATCTTTATTTTCAAGCCTGCTGATCAAATATTGTTAAATGCGTGCTTTACGATCATGCACAAAACAAATTGATGAGTTATGTTTATTTTCTTATACAAACAAAACACCTTAAAGAGGGATGCTAGTTTTTTTCTCTTGTAAATAGTAGGGTAATTACGATACATAAACTATAGCGGTAATAAAATGAAAAAAAAAAAAATTTGTTACCAAAATATACCTTGATTTTTTTTTCAAAAGATAACTTGGTGTCAACAGTAAATGCAGAAACTTTGCCAGCTCATCATCATTTTCAGAGTTGCATTGTATCATCTTAACACCGATTTTTCCACCGAATAAAAAGATTTTATTCAATTGAAAAAAAAACTAATAATTGAATAGGTGAGTGGAAGAACAGTACCAGCGTCATTGCAGCAAAAATTATAAAAAACCGGCGGTCTAGCACGTTACTTTGATACAATCGAGTTCATTGATACAATCGAGGATAGGCAGTTCCTAATTTAACTCGGTTGACTGTTTTCGATTCAATTGAACAAAATTAGGAACAGTCTATGCTTGATTGTGTCGCCTCAACTCAACAAGTGATTTTGTAAACTATTCATGTCTTATGAGCAATATTTATAAGACAGAAAAATTAATAATTTTTCTGCGAAATGGAAAGTTCTATAGTATGTTTTCCTTTAAGTATAATTTGGGGCTTGTACTGTTCTTCTACTCACCGATCAACTATGTAAACAGTACACATTTGTGTACTGTGAACTATGGGCCAGTTTGTTCACAGTTGATTATCTTTAATCAAGGATTACTGCTACTGGTAAATCATCGAATTTGCATATTTACCAAATTTTGTATTAAGCAATCCAAAATTTGAGTTCTTAATCATTTAAATCCCTAATCAGCCGATTTTATTTGATTGCCATTTCATTAGAACCTGTGATGGTGCAGATTTAACCCACCGTGAACAAACTACCTAAAAAGTACAAAGTACCTATACATATGTCATGTACCTGTTAACACCGTCGTTTTACTGAAAGGCGCACTCAGTGGGTCTGGTAGAAACGAGAAGGGGAGATTGCAATTAAAATCCACCGATGCCCCAGATTCAAGTTATAATTCCCGGATTTATCATAGTATAAGACCCTGTTTAGATTGGGAAGATTGAGGGCCAGTTTGTTCACGGCTGATCATCTTTAATTAAGAATTATTGCAACTGGTAAATCATCGAATGTGCATAACTATCAAATTTTTTTTAAAGGACTCCATAATTTAAGTTAAGTTTAAGAAACAACGACAATTTCAACATCTTACACATTGAAACAACAGCAAAGTAGACTCATGAGTCCGGTTTTTATATTTTCTTCGTGCCTCACGAGAGTCCTCACCCCAAACTTCTCTTGCCAACGAATTGCCGTGATACCGGCCTCAATCTTCCCAATCTAAACATGTTATTATCATACACTTGAACAGTAAACCACTGTTGAAACTCAAAATCCGCCGAAATCGGTGGATATAAAATGCTGAACCACGGTTAAAATATTTGTACAACTGGCCCTAACACAATCTTAATATAGTTGAAATGTCACAGTCATGGAATTGTTTAAATTTACATGATTTTACATGACATAGTTTGCTAGCGAAAAAAATATTAGGGGTATTCACGATCCTATGCAACTCTTGTATCATTGCAAAAATGCAAAAGTGTAAAATTGCTATACCCTAACCCCATTGTAAAAAAAAAAACTTTGCACTTTTGCAATGATACAAGACCAGTGTAAGTCCCCTTTCACACGAGGAAACAGTTTCCAGCAACTTCCAGTTTTTGGGTGAGCAGGGCACCAAGTAAGAGGATTGAACGGTCTACTGTTGGTGGGAATTGAAAATTAAAAGAAAACGTCAAAAAATCTCCAGAAACTTGTTTCCTCGTGTGAAAGGGGACTAAGGTGCAAGCATTTCGTTTACACCTTTAACAATATCAAAATAGCTTTTAAATAGTTTTGGTATGAACCACCAGATGTCATCTCGTATGCAATTTTCCAAAATATGACATTTCTGTCATGCCTTCTCTCTTTCGCCATTTGTCAAGTTTCCGGTACGTACGCGAATTTAGGTATAAGAAAATTAATTTTACAAATTTTCCAAAATTAAAATCTTTTATAAAAGAAATTATTTTAGTTTTCGAATTTCGAAGTGTTTCTCCAACTAATTATGCAGTTGGCTAGTGATTTTTACTTAAATTGTGCTCGATGTTTATGGATAGAAAGTTTGTCTCAGTGGTTAAGTGAAATGTTTCCATTTGCACAAATAAAATTCACTGGCCAATCGAAGAGAATAATTTTTTAAACTAAATATATCTGCAGTGATTTGTCCATGCGTTTTATATTAACGTTGTTCATTAATTCGGTTTCAGGTAACAATGGTTGACGCCGCAGCTAAACCCGCAGCAGCCCCTGCTAAGGCTCCAAAACCAGCAAAAGTTGAAAAGGTCGCTGATAAGAATGAGAAACATGTTCGCTCCCTGAAGCGACACGGACGTCTTTTTGCCAAAGCCGTCTTCACTGGCTACAAACGTGGTCTGAGGAATCAACACGAAAACCAGTCCATCCTGAAGGTAAATTACAAAAACTGGAGTGACAAATTTTGTTTACATATTTTTTCAATCACAGATTGAAGGGTGCCGCAGGAAGGAACACGGAAAGTTCTACATTGGCAAGCGTTGTGTTTATGTATACAAAGCACAGACCAGGAAGTGCGTGCCACAGCACCCTGAAAGGAAGACCAGGCTGCGCGCTATCTGGGGCAAGGTTACCCGATTGCACGGTAACACTGGCTCTGTTCGTGCCCGTTTCAACAGAAATCTTCCCGGTCACGCAATGGGACATCGTATTCGCATTGTAAGTCAAAAATAATTTTCTATTCCAAATCGTAAGATCTAACTGATTGTCTTCGTTCTCATTTTTGTTACAGATGTTGTACCCTTCAAGAATTTAAGTTGTTGTATTTTAAACTTAAAACAAATTTTATAAATAAAACTTAAACTAAAAATCTGAAACTGTAATCATTGAATCTGTGTCTTCTTATATAATTTATGTTCCCTCTAGAATATCATGTGTTCGACAGAGTTGTCTAATGTTGTTGTTTTGTCAGGAAAGAAACCAAAGAAAATGCACGTTTGGACATAAAATGGATATATCACAAATTGATTGTTTAAAAGAACATTATTTAACATATCTTGCAGTTTTCGTTTTCTGCTTAAATCATGGAAGCTGTTTATTTTAAAAATGCAGATGCATAGCATCGTGCCACTTTTGTGGAGATTGGAGAATGTAATTCGAACGTGGGCGTAAGGTTTTAATTTTATTAAACTATCTACTGTAAAATTAATTGATTATACTTATGTATGTATATCACTGTAAAACTTGAACCAGCAATATTTGTCCGAAATGTTTTGTTTTCATAATTTATTTCTTACTTTTACTAATATGCATTTGGTAAGCAAGCCACTCAAGGTACTGTTGTTCAAGAAAACTGTTGACAAAAGTCCATAATGAATTATGTTTGTTTTCATAATTAATCGGTGATTTACGTATGTTGCCGAAAAAATCTAAATTTTACCCATTTTGCGAATATCTTAAGCCTTGTATCAAAAGTGAATGGTTTTTCGAGATGACTTTCGAGTTTTTTGTTTTTCTAGATAATATGCGTTCAATTTTTTGGTTTTCACACCTGGGGTGAAAAAATAGTGAAAGCTACAGTAATAAATAAAATAGCAAAGAGAGAAAATGTTATAACTCCTATTATTATCCCTGCGGGATTCGCGATTAAATTAAAAAAACTTGCATTTTTCTTTAAAAGTAGAATTTACAAAACCCATTAGGCTCAATGACAAAGACTTTATGTGGCAAGCGTTCATTTAGAAAATTATTTTTTTCACATGGACATTATGTAAGTATGTATGTACTATGTACTACCTATGTAGCCTGCTCAAGTGATTCCAGGCAAATAAGGGTAACACAAAAAATGTGGTTTACTGAACAGTGTTTACCATAAATTAAACTGTAAATTTTAAAAAAGTTTTCACCTTTGTTATTTTTTTGCAACAAAATTATTATCGAAACAAGCAACAAAACAGTGTTAATAAAATATCTTGATTCACAAATGCATTGTCTACTGTAACACTCGCAACCATTTATCGAGAAACGTTGAAAAATGAATAAAAATTAAAATGAATTCTTTGAATGTTCATCGTTCCTCGACTAATTTTGTCGATCCGAGAGTTACAGAACCTACGTCACAGATATTCAGCCCTATTCTGCTATACGATTCGGTTGAAACTCCCGAGTCGTTACTGCTTCATTCAAAAAAATCCAAGTGTTTCTAGTTCAAATTTTATTGACTACTTGGCGCAACGTATTTGGTCTTATAAGTAAAAAAAATTACGAAATTAATTTCTTTTTATTTAAAAGAGGAACCTATTCTAAATAAATGAGATACAAAAATGATACGGCTTTACTCTCTAGGAAATTACATAAAGCTCTACATCCAATTGGAAGCAAATCCATTTAGGCTTAATATAATAGTCACTTATACGAATAAATCCACCGAGAACCACCTTTTTAGACATTTCCATTATTGTAATAGGTAGATGTCATATTTAATTAAAACCTGGAATTTTTTGTACAGGAAACCAATCCATAGAAAAGAAACACAAAAGTAGGTACTTACAGACAGCAATCCCAGCAATTTGTAGAAAAGATTTGTTCGCAAATGGCCGTATTTGCAGTTTACATTACATTTTCGTGTAGTCGCAAATTGTCACAAATGGTCTTTATTTGCTTACAGAGCTAATAACTAGCTAATAGCTTTACACACATACCTATTTGATTACGATATGATAGACGATTTGCGGAAAAGTTTATCTGGGTCTTGCAAAACATCCCCAAATGATTTGCGAGCATTTGCGGACTGTCCCAAAATTAGGTCAGTATTGCTGGTATAGTATTACAATAACACAAAACTATTCGACCATTTTCTGGCCAAGCTCATCAGATAATTTTTACCTTAATGAATAGGGGTATTCCCGAACCGATGCAACTGGTCTTGTATCATTTCAAAAATTCAAAAGTGTAAAATTGCTATACCCTAACCCCATTGTAAAAAAAAATTTTTGCACTTTTGCAATGATGCATCGGATCGGGAATACCCCTAATGTTGAATTTTCCTTGCTGCTATTTGTGCACTAAAGTCTTTTAAAATGTAGCAAAAATAAAACCTTAAAAGTGTCATCACTTTAACCAAATTCCCTAAGAGATTTCAAATTTACCTAACAGGTGGTGTACTTTTACACACATGTGTAGGTAAGAGAAAAGATTCCCACCCAGATAAATACCTGCTCCGGGCTCCCCCCAAATCTCAAACAATAACAAGAAGCCATCCAAAAACTGGACAGGTATTTTTTTATTTCTAGCAGTTCAACCCGTTTACCTATGAACAATTTGCATCAACGTAAAGTTACCAAGTCTTTCTACGTTTCACCTTCCAGACCCACTTGTTTACATTTTTATATTTTGTGTTTTTATACACTACAATTTTGTCAGTCTACAATTTTTTTTTCTATCTCTTTTTTTATTTTCCACAGAAAAAAAGGAAATATTTTCCTTGTGCAAAAATCTTATTCTCGTAATGATAAGATTTGTAAATTATTCATAAAAAAACCCGTGAGTTAGTTCTACCTCGCAATTTTGTGCGTAGGTATTTACATTTCGAATCCATTGTAGGTACCTACACAAATAATAAAAATCAATCAATTTTATCTGAGGTCTCCACCTTATTATTGAAAGAATTTTTTGCTTTTGAGTATACCTAAAAATAAATCATTTTTTAAGGTTTAGTCATATTTATAAACTTGGTCGAACTTTAGACAATCGTTCAACTATATAAATTTATAAATAAAGTTTTTTTATTGTTGTTATTTTAGACAAGGGGATCGGTATTGTCTAAGGTTTGGCTAAATTATCATTTTATTTAATTAAATAATGCATATTATCATCTATTTCTAACAATCAAGACACTATCTGACTGCTGCCAGTATCTCTTCTGCTATGAACTATATTCACATACGTAATTTATAAATAATTATGTAATTTATCGTCATGAAATTTTCTTACCTTATTTCGTCTTTTGTTTATTTTATTCTTAAAGAATCGATACTAATTTTTTGATATTTTTTTTGAGTGAAATTGTAACTATAAATAACGAATTTCCACAAAATTACTCAGTGAGCTTATCCCCTTTAATATCAAAATTCCCACAGAAGGATGTTTTTCTCGTGATCTATCAGCACTAAAGCAGTATCTGAGAAAATTATCCAAAACCAATACAACCACAAAAAATCCAATCGTGGAATCTGGAAATTCATTTCTAAAAATTCCAACGCATAATAACTATGTATATAAATATATACAATGTGGATTGTGGGCACTTTTGATATTGTTTTTCCTCAACATCAGAATGCATATGCCCGGCCCGGGCCCCAATCGCCACTTGGCCTTTTCGAGTACGCCAGTCATTCATCAGACTTGCAAATGGTAGGTGGATTTGGATTCTGTGAAAGGGGGAAAAAGAAAAACATTTCTTTGCGATTTTCTTTCAAATCAACTATACATTATACATAAGTTATTCGTGGAAAATGAAAAAAAATAGTGCTTTTGATTGTGCACCTGGGTTTATTTTATATTTGTGCTTTGTTTCCACTGCAATCAAAAATACGAGTAAAAGTGTAACCTCTGTTTTTTAGTTCGTCTACGGTGTTGCTAGTGTTAAACCAACTGTAGTTATTAATTTTTTCTTTCTACTCATTTTGTTGATTTTCACAAAATGGTCGTTTAAAGTTGAATTCCCCTTTTGTTTGTTTCTTATTCCATATTATTAAAGAAGTAGCTTTGTATTTTATTTTTGTTTCCAAAACATTAAATCGGTGAGAAAAAGTGCTGCAAAGAAAAGCGGATTCATTGGAATTTGATTCAAAACGAAGAATTTAATAAAGACAATACACACTCATATTGGTGTTTATATGGCTTTGGAAGCAAAATTATTATCGAAAACCGGTTGCTTTCTAAACATACCACATTCACAAAATACCAACAACTAAGAAAAAATAATAAACGCTAACGCACCGCGAACCCTTCTCCCAATCAACAAACTCGCAACAACTACATCACAGACATCCGCTGTTGTAGAAGCAACAGCTTTTTCCTAAAAGAATTTCTGTTGTTGGTCTGCTCCTCCTATTACCGTGTGGACAGTGTTGTGTCTTCCTCGTGTTTTTTGTTTATTGTTCTTTTTTAAATCGATAGCTATCGAGTTTATATTATTTTTGTTTGTGCTCTAGAAAAAAATAATTTAAAAAATATCATTAAACAGAAAAAAGAAACTAGAAAACATTAAATCTTATTCAACCAAGTCTATCAAATTATATTCAGCTACAACCTTACACGTTTTGGGACTTAATTTTTTGGATACCAAATTAGAAATCTAATTAAGGTAAGTCTTTATTGAGGAGTTAACTTATTTTGATGTTTTTCTTTACATACTTCGGCAAACAAGTGGCAAAAATTAAAGTTTACCATAGACAGCCACAGCTGAAATGCACGGTGTGCATATGTAATCATGCATGCACTTAATTCTTCAGGCTAGGCAACAGGTGCTCTTTTGACCATGCATAAATAATAGTATAAATAAATAAAATAAATAAATACCTTGCTCTCAACGGCTGTTGATGGTTATTTTTTTTGGATATAAGAGGGCGGGAGTAAGTTGCTTAGCGCCTTGTTCAATAGGTATTTTGCATGTCCTTTGTATCTATGTACTTTAATTTGTGGCGCGTCTGCTAGCAGTCAAGGGTTCATAGCAAAAATGTTTGTAATAATTGTATGTATTTTTATTTTATTGAATCAAAAAATTCAACCCCATTGATTTTCAGTTTTGTTTTTAAAGTATTCGCCTTCTATGCCAAATTTAATTAGAATGCAAACAAGAATTACTTCACATTTCGTCGACCGAAATTGAGATTTGATGCCATTTTCTTAAGAAACACATTCTGCACAAATTGGTTTAATCACTTTTGTCCAATTTATCGTAGTTGTTACAGAATCATAAAGAGAAAATCAGATTTTGTGTAATACATAATGTAAATTTTGTTTGTTTTGTTGCTCCTGTAAATATTGCAAAAGTGGACTTAGGGCCAGTTTGTTCACAGCTGAACACCTATAATCAAGGATTAATGCAACTGGTAAATCATCAATTGTGCATGGCAAGGAATACCTACATAATTTGAGATGTTAATCGTGAAAATTGCTTATCAGCCGATTTTGGTCGATTAGCCCCATTTAATTAGAAGCTGTGAAAGTCATGGTTCAGATTTAACTCACTGTGAACAAACTGGCTCTTTAGTTTTACGTATTTAGTCGACGATTATTATTATTTATAAGTTTTCCCTTTTTAACAAGAAGTGAAAAAAATCAGTCCGGGCCCTTATGCTCCATAGTCTTTTGAGGTTTTGAAGCTTCGCGACCCCTTCTTCCTTATTATGCAGGTCCTTTGAAGTTCACCTTTTGAAAAGTAAACCATTTCATAAAAATTTTTCAAAAGTTTGGAGACAATAGTATGAGACCATTGCTGTTGTTATTATAAACATGCAAAAATTTATTATACATATTTGTACTAATCAATGCAAATATAGATTACCTACCTACTTTTTTGATTTTCACCTGTTAAATCAACCAACAAATATTCAAACAGAAAAGGACACCTAATATACATGGAAAATTTGTTAAAGTCTCCACTCATAACATCAACATTTTGAATTGCACTTCAGGGGGTCTAGCACGTAACTTCAATACAATCGAGTTCATTGGTACAATCGAGGATAAGGAGTTCCTAATTTAACTCGGTCGACTGTTTTAAATTCGATTGAACAAAATTAGGAGCTGCCTATGCTCGCTTGTATCGACTAAACTCGATTTTATCAAGTTGCATGCTGGCACCCCAGGAAAAAACCATTTCCTCATCAGATGACGATGGCGATAAAGGTTAACATAGAAATCCCACATCCGAAGAAGCCGAAACAAAATCAATTGCTGTGATATGTATTTCTTTTTCTATTATTAGGTGTGTTGCTTTACTTTGAAACTCTGTGCATTTGTGTGAATGGGTGCGTTCATTTGAATTTTCAGATTTTTGAATTTATGTCGTTGAACGCAAAAAAATCTGAAATTTCAGCCGAAAGTCATTGTGTCAAATTCCTACATTTACCTGTATGATTTACATTTAAGCGAAATAAAATAGACCCTTAATTACATTCGTATATTGAACATTGAGCGTGAATAGTTGTGAGGATGAAATTATGTGTAACTAAATCAGCAACAGGTTTTATTATTTCCCTTAAAAGTCTTTTTATTGATATGTATGACCTAAAAAATTATAGAAAAACTTTCCAAAAATCAATATAAAAAATTGTTGATTTAAAAATTCACTAAACAATAAACAAAAAGTTCTTTCATTTAAATAAGTAGGTATTGAATTTTCATGACGAAAACTAAAACAATCAACTTCCTACCAACAAGACGAAAATTATAAAGTTCAGCTTTTATGTGCAGTGCTTCAGCTGATTTGGCACTTCCCCCACCTCAAACAACTTTCATCTGAAATTACAGATGAGAATTTCCTGTTTAAAAATTTAGATAAAACATATGTATTTAAACGTTACTAATGTCGAATTCCTTTCAACAAAAGAATCGAATTTTTTTCTAAAAGAATCGATTTTTTCTGAACAATTCGAATTTTTTCTTTCAAAACAAATCTTGTTAATTTTGCAAGATTCAAGAAAGATTTTACACCGATTTGCACACACACTTGCAAGATTTGAAATTTCTAAAATGTCAAATTGAATGTCGCGGTGTTTTAAGAAAACAAATTTTTTTATGTAAACAAATTGTTTTTTTGGTTGCAACGAATTTTCCGTGAATTTAATAGTAAATATTAGTGCATTGTTTTTCATTTAATAATAATTTCCAAATTGAATATTTTCTGGATATTTTACTTCAAAATTGCTGCTGTCAAGTGCCACACTCACAGAAAAAATTGATTCTCTTCGTCTTTTCGTATTCCTTTCAACGACAGAAAAAATGCAATTCTTTTTAGAAAAAAATTCGATTCTTTTGTTGAAAGGAATTCGACATAAAAGTCATCTAACTTTTTATGACAGCTGGCCAATCAGAAGAATTTCCTACAAATTTTTTTTTTACTATACCTGCGAACTTTGACAGACTTTTGTGTAGAAATTCACATAAATGCATAGAGTTACAAAGTAAAGGAACTAGGCTTATGATTACTTGTTTTGAATAGGTATGTCCCTCTCACATCGTCGGTAAAAATAAATCAAAACAAGCAAAGTCCCCTATGTCCTCTTTCACACAAGGAAACTTAGTTTCCAGCAACTTTCAGTTTTTAGGAGAGAAGCAACTCTCCAGCAACTTGTTTCCTTGTGTGAAAGGGGACTATTACACAATGATTCTTTGTCCCCTATTACACGAAGATTCTTTGCGTCTGACTCTTTTTTCGAATTTCTTTTTGATAATGATCCTGTGAGTCGCACGCTATTACACGATGATTCTTTGTCCCCTATTACACGATGATTCTTTGTCCCCTATTACACGATGATTCTTTGCGTCTGACTATTTTTTCGAATTTCTCTTTGAAAATCATCCTGTGAGTCGCACGCTATTACACGATGATTCTTTGCGTGTGACTCTTTTTCCGAATTTCTCTTTGAAAATCATCAAAATAAAGTTATATAAAAAGAAACGTCAAAAAGAGTCTCGGAAAACTTGTCAACTGGTCTTCTGTCTTATATTTTTTCTCTTTCGCACTCATTATGTTCGAAAAGAGCCTGACGCAAAGAATCATCGTGTAAAAGGGGACTTTGCGTTTGACAGGAAATTGTTTACATACCGTTATGTTTAAATGCAGAGCAGATCAAATTAGTTTTCATCTTAAGATGTCATCCAGAACGTATCTTATTTTGAATAAAATATGAAAAACGGAATAGGTCAAATCTTTTTGCAGAATGATCAAATCTTTTAGCAAAAAGATCAAACATTAACAGTTTGTTAACATGTGAACTCCGGCCCTGTGCCCAAAGGTTTAACGTAGTTTTGGCCAGTACATACTGTGGTGTAATTAATAAAAACACATTCTTCAATGGACTGCACTTCGCTGGCTTTGATTTCCATACAAATGTTGGTAGCCCACAATTATGCACGAGGCGTAGAATGGCGAAAGAACGGAATCTCTTGACATCTTTGCTTGTAACTTGCTCTAAAACAATGAAATACAATACAAAACTGCAAACAAAAAACTAAAGAACCATTATAATTGATGTATTTTTGCTGAATTTATAACAGTTTATTTGTGCGCGCGCAGCTAGCACTTATTCTAAGCTGTGTTCTGTGTAACAGCAAGCCATAGTCATAGCAGCTTTAACTTGATAAGTATGAAAAGATGTAGAGAGATAAAGTTTAGACTTGGAATGTTATACACAGTTCGCTACATTGTAAGACTTATAGGTTTAACGATTAAGATGACTATGACGGTGTCGGTTAGATCTGCAAATTAGAATAGGTTGGTTGAGAGGTATGTAGATAAATAGATAGATTCAAATATAAATATGTATACACAAATCTGAGTTGTGTATACAATATCGAGGATAGATAATAAATCTGAATTAAGAATTTCTAATAAATTTAGTTGAGTTGCGGTTAAAAAACGAGTGGATTGTATTTGCTTTGGTTAACAGAAGTAAGAGAGATGTAGGGATTTTTTTTAATTTAAAAGATATTTTGCTGCGCATTTAGCAGTCAAAGTCTCTTAAGGTCGTCGTATATTGATAGAAAAATAAAGTTAGATTCTTGTTTAAGTGAATCATCATTAGTACCATCACTCTTACAAAAAGTAGGCATTGAAATATTTCGTAGTCGAACGGAAACAGCAGCACCTTCTTTTGCTGCACGTGCATATTGACAGTAGGTAGTTACACTATTTATATGATTAGATATTCACATAACCTATTTTTGAGTTACTTAATTATTGCAAGGAAAGTTAGATACGCGATTTATAATAACTTAATTTACATTTAAGACAAGATGATTTTATATACCATGAAGATTGTAAGTGGTTATTAGGTGCCTATTACGGAAGCGGAATATAATAGTTACTTCTATCTAGCTAACGAAGTGTCGCTAGTAAGTTAACCACAAATACAATTAAAAGAATAAATATATTATCTTATAAACTCATCGTATTAACTAGAATAATTTCTTTGTTGTATTTTTTTTTAATTTTAAATATAAAATGTATATTGAAAAATGTTTCTAAATACATATAGGTATGTATTTAAAGAGTAAAATGCAATTATTTTGAAATTCTAATTAGAGTATAAAAAGAGAAACTAAATAAATATACACATCTAAAATAACATACATTAGAAACTACAACTTAAATACAACAAATGTAAAAAACTTGTGACATGTTAGAAATGTTCGTTTTTCCTTCCTTTTAAATAAAATATTAAATATAAAATTTTAATATGTACTTACAAAGACTACCAAACAAATGTAACTAAATGTAACAAGGTAACTCATGTTAATTCCCATTTTCAGTTCAAAAATTAAAAAAACAATGCGGCGCATTCTACTGACAGGTGAAGCTGTGTGAAGCCAGAACCCCGACTTCAAAATGTTGGGTCGAAATGTATCAGATTCGTTTGTCCACGTTTGTCCAGGCAAAATTTTCCTTTGCCTACCCCCAGAAAAAAGTTATTAAGCTGCCCGCAATTGATAATTTAGGAGGATTTGACATGGTGTTCATGATTGTTCAGCAAAAAATTTAATTTTTCCACCCTTAGTTCAATAGTTATCTAACATTTCTTTTTTATAGCAAGTATCAAAACCTTAAAAAACCTTAAAAGTCGTCTACCACCCTCAATTTTCAACTAAGAAGGTCGAAACAAAAAGCCTTCGTTTTTCCAGCGGCCCAAAATAATTATCTACCAAAAACTTTCGTTTGTCCACCCTTAGGCCAAAAATTATTTAACTTTTCTATTTTATGGCACCCAACCCCAAAATTGAAAATTTCACTTAGCCGAATGAAACCTTTTTCAATCGTTTATCCATCGTTTGTCCAGGCTACTACTTCAAAAGTCTTTCTTTTTTATAGCACAATAAAAACACGATGTAATCGTACAACAGAAAGTTCGTACCATCCAGTCGTGAATTTAATAAATTTTTTCGAACGAAATTTCCATTATTTTTTTCAATGCAAAAAATTTTCGAAACAAAATTCGCTTTTTTTTAATGCATATAAATTTTGAATAAAATTTGCATTAAAAACTCGTTTTTTATGCAAAATATTTTTAACCTGCATTAAATTTTTTGGTGTGTAAACATCTATACTGGAGGTAGGGTGAAAAAAACGTAACGTATCTTGTGATCGTGATTGTGATTCTGTGATTGTGATTCACGTTACGTTACGTATGCTTACATATCTTAACCGTGAGTCCCGTTTTTTTTAATGCGAAATATTTTCGAGTTGTAGTAAATTTTTTTAATGTTAACAATTTTGAACTTGCATTAAACATTTTTTTGTAATGCAAATTATTTTTACATTGCATTTAAATTTTATTTTAAATAAGAAATGCAACCAAAAATGCATACAAAAATCTCATTTTTACAAACCCTCTTTTAAGTTTGGGGGATGTTGCTATAAAATAAAAAGATTGAATAATTTTTGACATTGGGGTGGACAACCGAAAATTTTTGGTGGACAATCAGTATGGGCCGCTGGACAAACGAAGGCTTTTTGTTTCGACCTTCTAAGTGTTGGAAATTGTGGGTGGTAGACGACTTTTAAGGTTTTTAAAGGTTTTGATACTTGCTACAAAAAAGAAATGTTGAATAACTTTTGAACTAAGGGTGGAAAAATGAACATTTTTGCTGGACAATCAGTCGATACCGGTGGACAAACAAATACACCATATCCCAACCTCCTATGTTATCAATTGCGGGCGGTAGGCGACGTTTTAATTTGTGGGGGTGTTCCTATAAAAAAGAAAAGCTTAGTAACTTTTTTTCTGGGGGTGGACGAACGAAAATTTTGCCTGAACAAATGAATCTGATATATTTCGACCCAGAATTTTGAGGTCGGGGATCTGGCTTCACACAGCTGACAGGTGATCCAAAAATAATTTAAAATATCCGCATTTTCTAACCGACAACAACAGAGAGAATTTCTTTCTTCATCTTCAATCAAACAGTTTGTGAGTTTCTGTGCACAAAGTAATGCCTCATTTTCACGAGTGAAAAAATGCCATTATTTAAGTCATTTAATTGAAATTATTATATTACAGTGACATTATTTTTCCAATTTTCTATCAAAACTCATAGAAAAAAACATTGCAGAAAATTAGATGCCTGTTTGGTAACTTTTTTATATTAGGTATATTTCTCCATAAAGCCAGTACCAAGTCCAATATCATGATTTGTATGTGATTTATTTAATTTTAAATTTCTATATACCTTAAAAAATATCCAATATTACCTTCCGACCCAAACAATCAAAAGCATGACGTTCAAATATTTATAAGTTAAACAAATCAAATCACACATACATCCTCTATCATTACATTGTCTTTTTCAGATTTTATGACCATTTGAGGCTTTCGATATAAACCTCTCTTGTTCAGCATGATGCAATCTAAGCTTAAATAATAATTGTTGCTGTACTACTTTTTAACAAATTCAGTAGCAGGAACTGAGTGTAACATTTCCTCCTTACCTCATCACTCCGAACAACGGTGATGGTTGCATGTTCAAATGTTTTCACAAAAATGATCAGATTGCACTTCAAAAAAAAAAATAAAATTTTATATATGCAGGTACTCACAAGTATTGAGTAACATAACACGGACAGTATAGTTGCGAACGTTTTTGATTTTTTATTTCCCATAAGTAAGTATTTACCGACATTTTCGTGTACTACAACTGTGTGTGCTACTGATCCATTAAGTTTGTATTAGCTTACCTATTGCTTCCTTCTCTGGAAATATTGGATGTCCTCATTACAACTTCCTTGGTTATTTATTATAATCGACAAACCTCATTATAGCAAAGGTGATTTTGAAATTTATCATCTTTTACAAGTAACCAAATATTTCGCAATGGCGCGTGTTATATTATTTTATTTATTTGTTATTTTCATATATTTTAACGTTTTATGGCAGGTTTTAAAGACAATATCATATTGGTCGGATAGGTACGTGCGACGCCATTCAAACAACGTTTCTGCAATCATCGACGAAAATGTAAATTAATCATTCGTTTAGTGCAATGAAAATTTGTACAATTTACGCCAGGTCAATTACACTTGAGTCTAGTGTTATAATGGCAGATTATATTTATTTGTGATAAAAGAAACAAGAAGAACAATTCGCATTTAATTGCTTTTGTTAATGTTTTTTTTTTTTTATTTTTTTTCACTTACCGAGTAGGTAGGTATTTTACCTCATATGTCATATGTGGAATTCGATGGAAGCCACCTCCCATGTCGATTTGCGACTGATTCAGCGTAATCTCGAGCCCCGATTATAAGCGACCTTAAAGATGGGGACCCACCTTGTTTATTTATTTATTTATTTTTTCTTGGCACATTTCTCAGAAGATATTTTATGGGAGATTTCATAATCCCACTTGAGTTTTTTTTTTGTTATTTGATCATTTAACGACTTTTGTCTTTCTTTTTGTGAAATGTTTTATATATACGCCTTGACGGGCGATGTTAATTTTAAAACCATCTTTTATCATATTTATTTGATATATATGTATGTATGTATGTATGTATGTACATATATTTATAAATACATTTATGTATTATGTATGTAGGTATGTAAATATTTAGGATAAGTTTTGAAATCTTAAAAACATATACCTATTAAAAAATAGCTCTCTTTTATTCCTTTTTTTTTGTTTTTTTATTATCTAAAACAGGCACTGCATCAAGTAAGTTGTTATCCACTGTACTTCATATCCAAAGGTTCTCTGCCTAAGTATGTGTTTATAGGGATTCGACTAATAAATAATTTAATAGTTTTATTCATATTGGTTTTCTAAAAATATAATAAATTATAAAAAAATAACTTACAAAACGAGAAGAAACTGAACAGACGAAAAGTAAGACAAAAGCAGAAGGTACATACATATTAATGTAAACACCAGGCTTTGCACTTGAGTTTATATGTATAATATAAACATATTCACATTTTTCAACTTTTAAGGCCATAATAGAAATGGTTATCGCCCATAAGGTTAAAACGCGAATTTAGAATTTTATTTTAATAAATTCTCTTCACAATTTTGTTTTTATTTAACTTCTGAATTATACCATTTAATCTTTCCAATGAATCTTAAGCAAATAAAACTAATCGCTAAAATATTTATGTATAATCCATCCGCAAAATAATACAATCCATTAAAATTGGTGCCTCGCCTCCGCCACACTACCGTTATATACTACTATACTTCTCTACAGGTGTTGTTTTCTTATAATGTAAAAGATGGTTAAAAAAAGCTAATGATGGGAAGTGATTTGCTGGGACTGGCAAAATATGCTTCACGATGGTGAAGGAATGGAAAGTGCCAATTTGCGTTCGATAGGCAGCAGCGAGGCGTAACGTTGTTTTTTGTTTCTTTCCTTCTTCCTCATATAACAAACGGAAAGGAAATGCATATACCTATATCCATTACGGTTTGACGCGAATGGTTATTAGATTACAAGTATAGCGTAAGTAGGTACATACATAGATGCTTTTTTTATTTTTGAATTGTAGGTAGCAATTTCTCGATTGGAATAATGTTAAGGTATCCTTAGTTAGAAATTACAATGACTTTTAATTGATCTATAAGTAATTATTGAGTTGTATATTATAAAGGTATAAAACACAGAAAAACAAAACAGCGAAAATACTTACATTCGAATTTATTAGATTTTCTTAAAATATTCTATTAGAAGTTAATTTATTAAATTTGTTTATAGATGTGTCTTCTTTTAAATATCGTAATTTAAATTGTTATCTGTTATAAACAATCATAAATTAACGCAAGAAAATTCTCAAATCTGTTAAAATTTGGGTGGTTTATATGGATTATGGATCAGTATGTTTGACAACCATCGAAGTTTGATCGTTTGAACGCAAAAATAACCGCTTGACAAACAATGCTTGTTTGGTAACTTTAATTTTTAACAAATTTCCCAAAACTTTTTTGTGCCTTTGCGATTTGACAGCAAAATGTGAATATTTGTGCAAATTCGTTAGAAATTTCAGGTTACCAAACAAACCTACTATGTTGTATGGTCCGATTCCATCCATGTAAACCCCCCTAATTGAATTAATTTCGGTCTTAAAATGAGAACAGCAAAATAGCGAATCTAAATTTTGTTTGTTTTTTTAAATTTGTTTCTGTGGTTTATTTGACATTCATTCAGAGTTTGTATGTATTTTATTTTGTGAGTAGATTGTTTGACTTTAAGTTGTATTCAATGCTCTTATCAATTTAGTAGAAAACTAAAAACCAAATGGTCTTATATTATATTTCTTGGAAAAAATTGAAAAATACGAAAAATTTTGGTTAATTTGTAAATTAAAAGCGTCATTGGATTTTTTACAAAACAATCAAACATTCAGAATTACCCCATCTATGTATGTATATTGAAAGGAAGGTATATTATTCCTTTGTTGTGATGAATCTTTTATGATTTGAATGCTAATAAACCTACGTTGAAAAAGCCAAATACATATGTAAAAAACTTGATCGAAAATAAAATTAAAATTTTATACACGCTGTTTATCAAAAAGGTAGTTTTTTCAACACATAACATTATGAGACGATTCACTAATTTAATCTGATAAAATTTGCAATCGTCATCATAAAGTGGATTTTCGTTCCAAATAAAATCCGTCTACGAAATTGAAATTTGAATCCGTTTACGGAAATCAATTTTGTATGTATACTGATCTGATTTGTAACGATAAATAATCAGAAGATAGATAGGGATAGAAATTATTTATTTCGTGATTTTTAATAACAATAAAATAAAATAAATAAAATGTAGGTACTATCGATCAGATAGGTTTTATGATTTTGGTAATAGATTTATAATTCATTCGTGAAAAGGAAATGAAGATAGATAACAAAACTGGTAGGTAGTATACTTAAAGTGGTAAGGAAATAAATAAATACAAAAATCATATTCTTGATTTATAATTATTTTTTTTTAATTGCGATAAATGTATTCGAAACTTAGGTAACTTCGATCCAGAAAACATCAAAAAAATGTATAACTTTATAAATCTACACAATTTTAAAATTTAATTACAATATTACTATTTATACGTTCTTTAGTTAATATCAAATCACTTTTATACTTAAACCTTATTGTTTCTTCAGAGTCAGAAGCCCCAGCAGCTAAGTCTGTTATAAATATTAGCATGTAAATTTTTAATTTATTGTTAATAAATTTTAATAATAATAATAAAACAAACTCTTAAAATTAAACGAGACGAAAGTCTTTAAAATTTGGTCCCTAAATTGGTGTTTGCCTTAAAGCACTTACCATTTAAGTTTCTGAGCGGATCTTCTTCAAACTGAGAATCAGTGCAAGTCTGTAACTTTCAAGCCAAAAAAAATGCTTGATTATCTTCTAATTCAGAAATTAAACTACAAAATTGACCAAAAGTTATTTCACTACCTACGTAAAATTTCTTTTTAATAATAGAAAATCTTTACGAAAATCTACTACAGTCAACAAGATTCAAATTCAAAGGTATATTGAATTATTGTGTTAACATAAAATTAGTATGCCCAACCGGGCTATCCTTTGCAACCGAACGCAACGTATACTCCGTCAGAGGTTCAAGCTACATTTGAGGTGAAAATTCATTGTAACGGACACTCCGCCGGAGGTTCAAGCTACATTCGAGGTGTTCGTCTTAGGAAAAAGATTAATAAAACAATGCGACTATGTATCCTGCCTTGCCAAATTGTTTTCTTTTATTATTTACATTTTTTTAATATTTAACTGCAGATCGTAAACAACTTCCGCGAGCAATTTTTATCGGAGGAAATCAGAAAAAATCGAATTAAACTGTCGAAAATTTTACTCAAAACCGCATTTCAACATTAAATTGCAAAAAGTGCTTTAAAATATGAGCTCTTAGGTGTTTATTGTACTGAACTCTATAGACCTTGAACACTATAGGTCTGTTCTTTTATTTCCCAAAACAATTTTGGTCAATTCTAGTCAAATTTTATTTTTTTATGTGGACATTGACAGAACTTTGGGTAGAAATTGGCAGTTTTGGAAGTAAAGGGATAGACCTTATCTCACTGCGTATGTCAAACTACAAGTGTGAATGAAATCCATACAACATTTGAAACTTCAGTGAAAGAACTGATTTTAATTTTTGATGTGTAAACATCTATACTGGCGGTAGGGTGAAAAGAAAACGTAACGTAACGTTGTAATCGTGATCGTGGTCGTGATCGTGATTCTGAGCTTTACGAAAATTGAGTGCGTTCAACAATATGTACGTTGAGTATTTATATATGAAATCGAAAGGTGGAGTTCAGTTCGGGTTGAAATTTGGTTGGCTGCTTAGAGGATATATTAAGCCCCTATTACACGATGATTCTTTGCGTCTGACTCTATTCGAACATAATGAGTGCGAAAGAGAAAAAAGATAAGACGGAAGACCAGTTGCCCTGTGAGTCGTGGGCCAAGTTTTACTAGACTCTTTGACGCTTCTTTAGCATTATCCGTATTTTGTATTCTTTGCATTACTTTTTTTCAATTACATGACTGCTTTGAGACCAGAGCGGTTTTTCTATTTTGTTTTCCTTTCAGTTCCAGAGATTTTTGATGTGTAAACATCTATACTGGCGGTAGGGTGAAAAAAAAGTAACGTATCTCGTAGTCGTGATTCTTATCTTGTAGCAGTGGTTGTGAATTTGATTCTGAGCCAGAGATTAGTCTGCTATTACACGATGCATCTAGACGCATGCGACTTTTCGAATTACGTAAGTGCAAAAGAGAAAAAAAAATCGAAAACATGAGACGAAAAAAAAAGTGACAGGTGTCGCGTGGGTAAAATTTTCGGTGCAACTATTTGACGTTTCTCTTTTCTCTTGTCCCGATTTTTTACTATTCTGCTTCATATGGTTTTGTTGTTCAAAGAGTAAATTTCGATGCAACGCATTGTTATTGATAGCCTTATAGGTTTTCCAGAAATGAGAAATTCATCTTTAAACACAACATAAATAAAATAAATTATTGCTTTTCTTGACTGATATTCATTTAAAGGCACACAAACCTTTCTTTCTTAAATATATCTAATAATGAAAACAAAAATAAAAACAGAAAATGTTTTTTTATTGCTTGAGCACAGCCCAACACGAAAATGAAAAATAAAGAGAACTGTCAAATTAGATTCATGACTTTGGTTTCAACGTGTAATAGCGCTTGAAACAGCGGACGAAATAACAAAGAAGAATTCGAAGAAGGCGCATGCAACTAGATTCATCGTGTAATAGCAGACTTATGAATTATCCATATTCTCTGTTCTGAGCCTCACGAAAATTGAGCGCGTTCAACGCTATGTACGCTCAGTAACTAAACGCTGAGTGTTTATATACGAAATCAAAAAGTCGAGTTCAATTTGGGTTGAAATGTGGTTGGTTGCTTAGATCATTATAGTACATGGACTGCGTTTTCATCATGTCTGCAGGGTTTCAACAAAGAAGGCCGCCTTTTTTGGCAAATTAAACGAAATAAGGTCATTGACTTGGAAAATATTTGTAAATATAATTTTAATGATTGGCTAAGAGCCCACTGCTGTTTGTGGGTGTGAGTGATCGCAAAAATTCACTGGTATGTTTAGATAGATCTTAACTTTTTATAGGAGTGGTTGGGGCCTTTGTCGGTAAACTAAAAAACGCATGGTCTTATTTACAAAAGTTGTCTAACTTTGGACAACTGTCCAACTTTGGAAAATGTGTTTAAAAACCTTGTTTATTGTTGGTTTATAGCTGCCTAACTAAGACACAAGAGTAGATTATCCTAACCGTGAATAATGTGATATTTATTTTTATTAAAAAAAGCATATTTCCACCAATTTGAAAATAGTTAGACGGTGTCTAACTAGACAAAAATTTTATAAATACGACTGGCATTTTCCATGCATCATTACCGATTTTCAAATTTGCTTATGAAAAGTTAAGATCTATATAAAAATACCAGTAAATTTTTGCTATCATCCACACCCTAAATTTGATGTAGGCTCTCGGTCTATGAGGCATTCGGACGAATGTTGATGTTTACACATCTTAACCGTGAGTCCCGGCACTCACACTTTTTTTTTTACTTCCACATTAGCGTCGAAAAAATCGGTTTCACCATAATCTCAAACATTCAAATGGGAGATATTGGGCTTTTAGATGACAACTTAATAGGTCTGTTTGGTAACGTGTCAAAACACATAGTAAAAAATTCAGTTTTGGAAAATTTGTTGCAAAAAAAAGTTACCAAACAAGCAAAAGAAAAACAAACTTATTCTTCACCTAAAGACAAGCTTGAACCTATGTAGAAATAAAAATCAACTTACAGTTTGTTTGTTTTTTGAATGCTTTTTAATAATTCAACCATTTGTTTAGCTGTACAAAAAATATAGTTCCGGGTTTATGGATGGATGATTTGCAACCCTGAAAGTATACCTATATAAACAGACCTCTCCATTTACGCCTATCACCATCAGAGATATCTACCACCAGCTACAGGCAGTTATGATGCACTCTATTTCTATCTACCCATCTATACCTGTTCAATGAATATGCTCGATGTTTCTTATAATCCTTTCATAATAAATTCTAATATATGTAATACGTAAGTTTGAGCCATAAAAGCAATAGCAAGATCAAAAAGAAAAATAATATACTGATGTATACGCAGGGCAGACCAATCAAAATATTTTCAACTCGTTAACACCACCATAAGTTAACTTTTATATAAAGTATTACACAACTTGTAAGAAAAGTCGTAACACTTGATGTTTGGGACAACTTTAAAATGTTATTTTTTTTGTATAGCAAGTCTTACGGGGCTGCGGCGGCCGCGGCGTGCGACAAGTCCGTCATTTGCAGGAGTTTTAATTATTTTTATTTAGCTTTGCCTTATATTGACGATCGTGTTTGATAAAATTTTTATTTTTAATTAATCGAATGACAAAATGACTAGGTAGCTTATTATTCAATCTTAAAACTTGTGTGTATTACATTATGTATGTTAATGATGTTATAGCGTGGATGACAGCAGGCACTAAATTATAGGTAGGTATAGCAAATTCGTGCGAATCGGATGGTTGCTCGAATGTGACTTGCTTAGATAACTCGATTTATATATGTATGAATAATATTATTGTTATTAATTCAAATAATTATTATTGTATTCTATTCATACTTTAAAATGTAATTAGAAGATACTGTAATTATAAATGTTAAAATCTGCCTGCCAACAGCATTTTAAATTAAAACAAAAAAATTCCTAGGAAAATATATTTTTTTTATCAAAGTCAGATCTATTATGTGTGATGTATGCGATTTGAAATTTAAATTGTCGATTGCATTTTGAATCATTATATTTATGTATTTTAGTTCATTTCGTTCTACTAAATAAAAAAAGCGTATTTTTGCTCAAAGTAAAATATAAATAAAATATACGACCTTCAGTTTTTCAATTTAAATTTCCATTGTTATTGTTATTTATATTTTTTTTTTTGTATTGTACAGTATTGTTTTTAATCCATTAAAATGCATACTTGTACTAGCTGGCAAAGGCAATGTGCTCAGTGTTAATGACCGTTCGGCGGATATTGAAGTTATTTTATTTTTAAGATTCATTCCATTTAAAATAATTATAGAATTGAAATAAAATTGGTGTACCAGAACCATTAGTTAAATAAATAGATATAAGTTTATTATTTTGTTTTTTTTTTGGTTGCACATTGGTGTTGAATTTCTAAACATTACAGTAGGAGGAATACAAATTCTATATACCACCGAATTACATTGGCCAAGTACAGGGTGGGATTAAAAGTGACTTCTTAATTATAACTTTTATAGATTTAGGGCGGTATTCACCAAGCGCTCATAAGTATTTGTCCTAGTTCGAAAATGAGAGCGACTCTCTCTTAACCAGGCATACCTAAACTGTAAAATCAAACTTTTTTCGCACAAATGCATCACAAATAATAACTTTAGCACCAACAACAAGACCAATTAATATTTTTTCAACTTAATTGATAGGAGAAAAGATTTTCTAACAACAAAAGAAAATAAATTTAATGAATATCAAAAAAATTTAAATAAAAATACAAAATTGTGACAGGTTGACAATTTGAAAGAAAAAAAAAACAAATTATTTAAAATTTTTCGAACAAGTTTTCGGAGAGAGCGCTTATAACTTATGAGTGGTCGGGAGCACACATAAGTTTTATGAGCGCTCATAAATATTCACTATTATTGCTTGGTGAATTTATGAAGCTTTTAAGTTATGAGCGTTCGGTGAATACTGCCCTTATTTTTTTTTATTAATTATAAATTAAAATTAAAATTTATTATTTTTGAATCACAAAGTATGATTTATGGATATTTTTACAAAATTTAAAGTCTATTTCTAAAAAAAAAATGCCATTCGCCAGCACATTCAGTAGTACCTACAGATAACCTTAACAGAATGAACACAGATACCTACACTCATTGACGTAATACAAATCGCCATTACGAGCAGCTAAAGATACTCTATTATTGATATACATATATTGTAAGGTAATAATGCACTATATTGCCAAAAAAACAAAAGGGAAAGATCAGAAAAAGTAAGTTCGATCAAAATTTACAAAAATTGTTCAATTCGTTGGCCAATATAAACCGAAAAAAAATTCAATTTAAATAAAAAAACGAACTTTTTCGAATGCCATTTACTGTCGGTTCTTCTTAAATATTTGAATTTTAAGAATTTTTTTTAGTGTTTGGCGTCTATTTAGTAACGAATGTGGCCGCTCAGTTCCAAAAGCGAAAAATGTATAGAAGTGACAAATAACTAGCAGTCCATATCTAATACGCCAATGCCTACACTCGAATACAACCATGCGGCCTCAACGTATTAGCATGTCGACTGAGAGACTTAATAATTTATCTTTTCTGTGATTCGAGAACAAGCGACTTGATTTGTTAGACCTGGACATGGATCTTTTAAGATCCAATGCACTAAAAAATCGCAAAGTGCAATTATTAAAAAAAAAACAAATAAATGTTATTGTTAAAAAAAACATAAAAATTGTGAGCGCAAATTATCTTAATATTTATTGTCTTTTAATTTGTGTCCTTTTTTCTAGTATAGGTTTCATATATGCGAAAAACTAGTGGGGCAAAATGCAAACGACTAGATGCAAACGCCTGGAGGGGTTAAGCCCCTCCCCTAGCCCCTACGTTGCTACGGTTTGCTAATAATATAAGGTATAGGTAAGGTATAATATAAGTTCGGTACATAATTTAATTCTTATTTGATTTTTTATTTGTAAAGAGAGTTATCATTATGTCAATAACAACTTGTAACATATCTAATCACAATTTCAAAACAATTAAGCTTCATTTGATGACAAAATTCTTTACTATATATGTTATCTAAATACATATAAATCAAGTACATTAATAATAAAGGTGCTTTATAATGCGTATAACCAATCTTTAAATCAACTTCCCCATTTCAATTCGAATTCGAAAATCATTGTTTTTTATTTATTTATTTGAGCACGAAAACACTTCAAAGTCTATAATTTATAGTTAAAATCGTCAATCGGAGAATATTTTTATCGGGCGTTCAACTAGGAACTCTGTTGTTGTTTAAGTACATAAATATGTATATACTCAAGGTATTGATTTGGTAAATATTTTTTCAATTCGTTGTAAAGAAAATCAACAAAGACGCATTACCCCAACATTCGATACATATTAAAATTACTATACAAAAAAAAAACAAAACAGGAACCTCGATTAATATTTCCTGCTAACGAAGTATGAGCAAACAAAACAATACTATGAACAGCCATTGCCGCCACTGAGGGAATTCGACGTCGTAGTTGATTTATTCATATGGATTCAACCCGTGTGTAGTCGCCCATTACACCACCACCACCCACCCATCCACCCCAGTGCAGTGTGTGTTCCTATATTAGAGTTGACGTTTTTACACTGACAACTCTGCGTCCACGTCAGGTTTTTTTTCTATTTTCACAATCTTCTTCCCAGCCCACGACATTACAAAACGACCTGCGAGGAGGGAGTAGGTATGTGATGTGTTCACCGCCATCATCATCAGTCATCACCACAGTCAATTAAAACTCATACAAATAAATGATGTATATGCGGTCGAATACCGCATCATCCCGAGCATTTCACATACATATGTTTGCATGTATGACAGAAAAAATGACACTGTATGCGAGAATTTTTCTCAATCAAACAGACAAAAGGTCTCGAGGTCTCATTTCTAGTTAATAGAATAAATTTCCTCAGCCTTTAGGTTGATCCCCGAAGCTATAGCTACGGCCGACCGGCTCTACCGCCCCCTGGCTTACAAAACGTCCAACATCACAGTCAGCAGAACCAACAGTATCTGTCATCATTGTTTCATCATTGATGGTCACAGGGAAGGGTTATGTTATTGTTATTCCCATCGAATTCAAAGTCAAGGCTAAAATTTGCTTAATTTTGCAATTTATAATTAACTTGAGCTCATAAAAAAAAAAAAAAATAAAAATAGGGGTTGGCTCTTTAAGTCACAACAAGGTGTAAATGTTTATTTAAGTGGATGTTTTTCCAACAAAGAATTATCGTCATCGTCAAATGTTGACATTGAAAGATCGAGAACTTATAATAAAAAAAAAAAACATATTTTTTTAGAAGTAACGAAGAGCTCTGAAAGATTCTTTATAAAAAAACTTTATAACCGGATATCTATTTACACGTGCCGGGCATATTAATTGACCAATAAGGTTTTGAACTTCAACTCAATTATGGTTTTTATGGTAATCTATTTGTTTTTAATTTCACTTAAGAATTAAGAAACATTAACATTATGGCCCTAAAACACATGTAAGACTTTTTTGTTGTTTGTATTATGGTCACTTTGGCAAAGATCTAATATTTTTGATGAATAATATAATGATACTATTGCTTATCTGGTGTGTATCAGTTATCAGAAAAGTGAGAGCTAAAGTTTATCGTGATCTAAGTACTTGGCTTAAAGGGGGGATATAGACTCCGTTCAATATGCAAGAATTTTTTCTTTCGACCCAAACTATTTGAAATATATAATATGTTAATATGAAAAAAGGTGCATTTTGAAATCTACTTTTTCTTAATCTACTTAATTTTTTTCTTCAAATCTACCTCGACTTTTTTTTTCTGAAATGGTAATTCTGGTTATCATGCCTCGCCATGGTCCAAAGAAAAATGAATCAGTAACGCCGTCACTCCAAAACCAACCCGCCGGACTCACGTATTTTCTTGATAGCAGCTGCAGTTTGTGCATTATATTTCGATCGAAATTTTTACTCAAATTTCAAACAGTCTTCCACTTTGGAAATAATACTTTGAAACGTTGCCTGCTTAAGAAATACAGTCGACTCTCCCTAAGTCTCATTTTCACGGGATACCAAGATTTGTTCGAGTTAGAGAGAGTTTTGGAAAAATTCGAGTTATAGAGAGAAACATTTTTTTATTTTAAAAGGTTTATTTAATATATAAAGGTTAATATATGTATATAAAGCAACCAACAACACAAAGAAAAGGATAACAATCCTTTTTTTGTTTTTGCGTTGTAACTTTTTAAAAACTGTATCTTTTTATAGAGGTACCAGGGTTATGAATAGGAAGAAACGCGAAGAGCTGATGATGATGGTATACGCGATGCTACACATATATACACATATTTTAAGGTTTTGATGGTTCGTATAGTTATACTATACCCAAATACGAATTCCGAAGGGGTAATGTTTTTTTATTTTGTTTTGTTCTAAACAAAATTCGACTTAAAGCCTAGTACGCTGCTGATGCGAAACGAAAAATCCCATACAAAAATGACACAACGAAATCAGAAACGGAAAATTTCGTTTTGCTTTTCGTTTTGCAGTACGCTGTTCGAAGAGCGAAATGTATAATTGTAGCAGATTATTTGGAGAAGTCTCCGCTCATTTTTCGCACTGAATTAATTATACAGACTATTTATTATATTCGGAAAAATGAAATTTGGGTTTTATTTGTGATTTTTTTTGTTTATCATTTTCTTACATCATGGGTTTCTCTGGTTTTGTGCGTTTATGTTTGATTTTGTTTTTGGAATTAGTGAAACTTTCCAAGGATATTTTCCGTTGTGTTTTCGCAAGCGTTTCGTTGCTTGGAGATCACAGAAAAAATTCGTTTCGCATCAGCAGCGTACTAGTCTTAAGGGGTGAAAAAAGATGCCAAATATCGAGAAAATGTGTTCGAGTTAGAGAGAGTTCGACTTAGAGGGAGTTCGACTTAGAGAATGGTTTATGTATGGAAAATTGAAGGGAATGATAAAATATGGCGAAAAAGTTCGAGTTAGAGAGAAATTCGACTTAGAGACGGTACGACTTAGGGAGAGTCGACTGTATTTCCCTTTTAGTCTCGACGGACGGCATTCCTCCTATTGTCCTGAAAAAATATGTATCCAAACTTGCGTACTCCAACAGCTCTCTTATATACCTAAACTTTACCCTTATTAATAAATGCGAGTTAGCGACGAGTTATGTTATATATTTTCAATTTATCGGTAAAAAGTATCTTTACAAAAATAAAAGATACCTAATTTAACTCTCTTAAAAACGTGCTCAAACTTTGTCAGAATTATAGTTCTTGTATATAGACACTCACACTGACAATCATAAACAGGTACAAAAAAAGAAATCTTGTCATGTCCAAAATGTAAGGTCAATGTAACATTTCAATAGATTAAAGGGAATTTCTACTTATTGTAGTAGATTTTCTTAAAGGTCAGTTTTATTTTATACGAACGTTTTGTTGTTATTAATAGGAAATTTTAACTCGCGATTTAAATCCTATTTCACTGTTAAACTCTTGAATTAGAGCTGAGTTAAGCATTTTTTTTTATTAATAGGACATGTATTGCAAAAATCCGATTTTTGCTAATTTTAGCGTTTCTCTGGGGTAAGTAAGATGGGTATTTATACGTTACCAGATTCACACCATACAATCGTTTAATACAACAGAATTTCTGTCAAACCTGCTTAAGCGCCATCTGTATTTTTCAAGCAACTTGACATTACTGGATAATGAACAAAAAATTGGTACATGTGTCAATTTTTATAGGATTTTATTCTATACGAAATAATATTTAGGAAATTTAAACTTTTTTTTTGGCTCACAATAATTGTCTGAATCAAAAACTCGTTGGCACTGAATAAACGAGTATATACATACATACGTAATTGTTTCTTACGGATAATTATTGTAAAATGACAATTTGCCAAATTGCTTAAAAAAGAGCTGTTTACTTAAAACTTCAAATAAAAGTATGATTAAATTGTCAGCACATTTTTCACAAAAAAAAAAAAAAAAAAAGAAGCAAAACAATAAAAAAAACATGCTCATTAACTTAATTAAAATGATGATTATATTCAATTACGTTTCATACCACACATTTCTGACCTAACCTTATACACACACAACACACCTTACGTAATAATAATTTTGTAAAATTTAATAAGCAAAACTACTTTATCATTTTCCTCCTTTAATATGTAAAAACCAAACCAATGGCATGCAAAATATTTTATATATTTGTAATCCCCCACTATCACACGTGTTGGGTTGGTTTTATAACATTCATTTTTGTTTGTTTTGATTTAAGGTATGTACATACTTATATGTTGTGTTATGGCAACAGGTTATTTAAACACCAACAAACAAAAAGAAAAAAAATCGTATAATCGGTATTTATTCATGTTGCAATCGAGTGTATTTCTTGCACTTGCCAATTTGGAACACGATTCATAGAAAGTTGTTTTGCCATGAGGATGAGGTGAGGATGATATTAATTTGTTTTTTGATAAAAGAAATTTTTGATTGACGCGAGAAGTGCACTTCACGAAGGTTTCCAGATAATGAGCAATGTTTCTTGTGTCTGTCTGTCTGTTGACAGTTTGACAGTAAAATAATTTATTATTGAATGGAGCTTGAAATAAATTGAGGGCAAAATCAAATTAACGCATGATACTCATAAACACAAAAAAATAATCGTTTAACAGCGTTAGTCTAGTTACACAGTGACTCATTTTACCTTTTAAATCTTGAAAAATATTGCGAAGGTTCCAAATTTATTGAAAATCGTCTAAAACGCGGGCAGTTTAACTGTATCATAATTATAAAAATGAAATTCATTGTTAAAAAGTTTTTTTGTATGAACGTGTTTGTCTTCCATGAAATGGAGAAGATGTATGATATCATATATTTTGATATAAAAATTATTTATTTCACAAGTAATTTAATATTTTGATAATTTCTTAAAAATTCAAATTTTAAAATATTTTATCTTTTAATTTCAGGTATGTGACTATTTTATTGATAACTTGAATGTTGTTGTAAGTATATCTGTAAACTTTAAGAGCTTAACAATTTATAAATATTATATGTGGCTTAGACACACGCATAATCACTCATTTGTCAATATTTGTGTACCCAAAAAAGTAACAGTAAAATACAATATGGTTACCATACATAGTTATTTGCATAAGATGCATCAAAATGGTTGGAACAAGAAAAAAACAAAAAGGAAAGGGGGTTTGTGTACTATTTCTCTTTTAGGCTAGCGCCCACATGCAACTTTTAGTTTCACAACTGTTTGGTTTTTAAAGTTAATAAGGTAAATAAAAACATATGTACATTAGCGACGCACTGTGGTCAAAAATATCTATTATATCATTACAAAAACCACAACTTTTGAACGCATAAAGATATCCCTTCGATTTATTTTTCTTCTTAAAAGAATTTTCCAAGGCTATATAAATATTGATTTTTAAGAAAATTGCTTCACAGGGTGTTTCTAAATCATAGACTGAAGTAAGATTTTCTTTGAAAAAGGAATTAAAGCAAATCTTTAAAAAACAGTTAAAATTTTGCGAATTTTGTAAAAAAAAAAGTGTGCGGCTATTTAAATGTTCACAGGGTGTTCCAAAATAAAATTGTTCACAACAGTAGATGCATAGTTAACGGAACAATTTTTGATGTTTTTAGCAAGTATTTCAACAGCATTTTTTTTTCATTTTGTTGCTTATCGACATACATGTTTTATAAACTGTTTCAATGACCAATTTTATGTGAACAGTGAAGGAATAATAAATAATTAATAAAATAAAAACAATTACTAAAATAAAATAGAATATCTACATAGTATAAGTCTTTTTAAATTAATTAAAGAAAATGTCATTGGCATCATTATTTTCAACATTGCCAACCTAACAACATTGCTCATAACCTCTTTTTTTGGGGTAGCGATAAAAACTTAATAATTCTATTAATATTTGTATTTGAAATAAGAAGAAAATTTCACGTTCCCAGCTCTTTTGCGAAAGAAAATAACTCAAACATTCCAAAAGTAAATTTGCTTTTAAGACCAAAATGTTTGCAACGGGAACATCCTTTTTTTTTTAAATAATTATATTATCTTAAAACATTGCTAAAAGGTGCACCTGCGAATGTGTAAAAAGTGTTTTTGTCTTGTTTTATTTATTAAAAATATTCAAAAAAAAATTTTTTTATTAAAAATTTTAATTTACTTATAAATAAAATAATCACCTAACATTGAAGAAAAGTAAGATTTTCATGGATATGCAATAATTCCAAAAAAGAATATAAATAACATCGTTTTTTCAAAATAGCTTGTATGGCCTTTAAGTCCTACAAAAATTGGCGTTTAGTCCCGGCGATATCACTTGGACTCATCAGTTGACTAGTGAGAGCCTTTTCAATTTTTGCAATTTTTCCTAAGTTCATAGTATGTAATAGATTTTGTGATAGATAAAATGGTTTTTTTTTTGGCACCACTTTTTGTTCACTGAATATCTTCTTATTGGTTTTGACATTTCAATTCAACCGCAAAAATCTTCGCTTGAATTTCATTCACCTGGGAAATTTTTTTGGTATTGGGCTACTATTTGGGCTACCTTTTCGGCTCCGATTTTGGGCTACAAAAATTTTTAAATTGGGCTTTCGGAATATTTTAAGACATGGCAACCCTGAAGAAAACTTGTGAACTCTTTTTTCGCACTCAAACGCTTCTCATCTCTTTTTTCTAATTTCTATTCTCGCATCAACTTCTCGCAAAACTGTGCGTACAATCTCTTAAGATTCTAAAATGCATACTTTTTTCCAAAGTATTTTTTACTTTATATAAAGTTTGTTTAGATAAGGGAAAAGAAAAAAATCTCGGGAATTTTTTGTAAGGAAAAACGGCAACACTTCCCCGGGAATTGTCATTCGGAATTAGGCTGCATAAAATCTGAGAGTTTTCATTGAACGACGGCCATATACTTAGGTACATTTTATACGTTATACATTCGTTGTATTAATTTATTATTTTTCTTCATTAAGTTAACAGGGTCATTATTTTATCAATGCAACTTTCTGAGCATTAGAAACGATGCTATACATAATATACAGTATATATGCGTACTTGTAAAAAATGTTTATTTCAGATTCAATTCTGATTCATTTTCTCTGTCTTCACGATGTTCACACCTTTTTTGTATCTATGAGATATACCATAGTTGTTGGCATTATTTCCGCCATTTCTTTGGCTTCCTCCACTATTAATTACTTCTTCTTACAGTCTTACATCTTTTCTTTTTATACATACATGTATGTTATATGTATAAAAATATACTTTAATTGACTGCAGCTTTTTTTTTGTCATATATAGGCGATATGATACCCCAGACATGTATAGACATAAAGGTTTTATTCTTAAGTTTTTTTTGATCCCCACTCGGATTGTATAACTTACCATAGATTCTTTAAATGTATTTATAAAAAAATATCTAAGCTATATCGACCCAGCAAAAAAAAGCCACTTGTTGCGTGAGTAGGAATATAATGTAAGTATATATATGTATATGTATGTTTAAGTATTTGAAAAAAAAATAAAATAATCCAGCACGATACAAAATTATAGTCACTCAGCAGGAGAGCAAGCAGTTCCAAAAAAAAAATCTTCATCAATTTATCTAATTATGTTAATGTATGTTTGTATAGGCAGCCTATACATAACAATATAATAATTTAATTCAACAAGCGTCATGCCACACCAAAAACAACTTAAATTTATTTGAAGAGGTCGGTCTTTAGTTGATAAAATTTTAAACCGAAATATATGAAATCCTTAGGTACGATAAAAGATGAGTAAACAAATCAATACATTCAATTTTCGAAGAAAAATAATATTAACACCAAATTTGTCTTTCTGCACATATTCCCCCACTGAATCTCTACATGCAGCTGCGTGCATTGACAAAAGTTACAAACGCTGGTAAAGTTTACTATCAGTGTGACCTAATATTTATCCCTCCCTTTCTCCAATACCCACAATTTATATATTTTCCATAAAAAATTAAAAAATAAATTAGAGAAAAAAATCATTAAAAACAATGCCAGTTCATCATCGATGGATGCGATAATTATATTTGTGTTGATAACGTTGTGCATATACATATTATATGTACATATGTATGTATGTATGATACCAATAAAGGATTTCATAAAATTCTATCATGAAATATAGAATAGAAAACACAGGTTTTTAGTTGTTTTAATTATTTAAAAACATATGTGTACATTTTTTTTACGATATAAAATGATTTCATTAAAATCTGTTTATCCAAAGTTCAAAAGTGCAATGCTGAATATACAAGTTTTTAATAAGTACATAAATTCCGTGAAGTATTAAATAATTGTAGCTGATTCGTTGTACTGTTGGCCCAGTCACTCTGCACAAAAAAGGCTTGACGAAAAAAATTTATTGTACACTTTTCTTCTTTCACAATTCGTTAGAGCATGTGTGTAGTTTTTCGGGCTGGAGCTTAAGCTGCCTTCTTAAATTTTCTAAAAAAATGACTTTAAATAGAAAAAATAAATAATACAAAACAACGGCAACACTTACAATGTCATGCTACATACATCTTTTTTTAAAGCCAGAACTACATTCTTCGATTTTGTTTTTAAATCAAATTATTTAAATAAATAGTTTTTGAAAACTTTATTTTCAAGCTCAAAATTTTGAATATAAAATTTACAAAACAAAATTGAAATAAATTTTTTCAAAATTGTACGTTATTGAGTAGTATTTTTGTTACTAATATTCTATACTCTTATCAATTCTAAATCAAACGCTAAAAACCAAGTTTTAAAATGTCTCATAGTTTTTGAGAAAATTGAAAATCACAAAATGTACTACTTTTTTAAGTGGAAATAAGATTTTTGGAGCAATTTTAACCAAGTTTGCCAAATTAATGAAAACGTACTTAGGTATAGTTTTCTTTCACAATTCGTTAGAGGGGGTTATTAGAAGCATATCTGTGTTTTTCCGGGAAAATCAAGGTGTAGGTTAAGCCGCCATCTTGGATTTTCTAAAAATTGACTTAAAATAGAAAAAAATTGTAAAAATACATAATTTTTTTTCAACATTTTTCATTATTAAGTTATAGTATTTTTGTTTTTAATATTCAATGCTTTAATCAATTGTTAATCAAACAAACCACATGCTAAAATTTCTTCTAGTTTCTCTCACTGTCTTTGTAGTTAATTTTATCTTATATCTCGTTCTACCTCTTTGCAAATAAATACGTGCGAAAAGAAGAATAAATTAAAAATAAAAGATTTAACATTAATAATATAATATACCTCCCATTTTTTTTTTAAATAATTATAGATTCGATATTGTTTAATTGACATTTGTCTAACTTTTGCTATCAAAATCTATCTCTGTGCCGGCCGTGCCGATTAGAAATTCCATAATTCTTTGACTTTTCAACTTAATCTCCCGCCACCGCCTGTGTTTACAGATAATATTTTATCGCTTTTGACATTTGACATATTCTCAACCTCATTAATGCGTCTAATTAAATGCTATCATATATCCCGAGAGAGATAAAAAAAAATTAAATAAAAAAAAAAAAAAAAAAAAATTCTTGCCGAGCATACAAAAATGACGACTTCACGAAGTAGAAAAAATTATTGTATTTGTTGTCTTGTTCAACTAACTATATTTTTTTTTATTTTATTGTTTCTTTATTATTATCTTTTAGTCCGACTCTACAACAAAACCAAAACACACACACACAAAAGCACAGAGCAGTAAATTATTATTAATGTTACTTGGCCTTTTTGGTCAATCATTATTAAAAAAAAAAAGAAAACAAAATCCAAGGGGTATGGCCGATGACAGTAAAATGCAAATGAAAAGCTAAGTATAGAATCAAGAAAACATGTGTGTATGTTTAAATTGGAGCCAAAATGTCAACGGTCGTAATGTTATGATGCACTTGAGTTTTATTGTTCGTTAATTGAAGTAATGTAGGCAACTAGCTAATTTTCGTTGGGGTTTTGACAGGTAGATTATTCTGCGTCTTAAATTGATGTGTGTATAGTTGTTATAGTATAAGAGAGCTAGCTACCGATTTCACTTGCATATGGTAGGTATGCAAATACATATTCGCAATCATATAATGTGCATAAAAGTTTTATGATATCACTAAATAGAAATTCGTAAATTTTTTCCGACAATTGTACATATGCCTTTTTTCCCTAAAGCTATGAGACTTACTCAAAATTGTTATCCAATCTACAATTTATTTTTCCTCATCTTCCAACTCGTCCTACAGTGTGAGGTTTATATTTAAACGATGCATAATTTTCGTAAGTGTGCTATGAAGCTTTCTCTTTTTGTCACTAGGGGACTGTCTTATGCCTATACAAGAAGTAGTTTTTCATGAGCAAATCAAAAATCAAAATACCAAGGCAATGGTATTCATGCAATAATGTAAAATACTAGATAAGTTAACCATTTGGATAAGTTTAGGATTTGGTTAGTTAACTGTCAAATGTTGTATGAGAAATGTATGAGATGACGTTAAATATTTGATGTTTAACGAACAGCTGATACAATCTGTCTGTCGACTATCAGTGACCTGTAAGGTTAAAACGAAGTCTCTTTCACACGAGAAAACTGAGTTTTCAATAAATTTCAGTTTTTATGTGAGAAGGGCACGAAGTAAGAGGAGTGAACAAAATCTCCCTGCTAAACGATATGAGGAGGAGATTTTTTGGACATAGTGTGTGTAACCAAGATACTTTAAAAAGAAATTTTAAGCCAATGTCTTAAGATTTTGTTTCCTCGTGTGAAAGGTATAAAAGATTTTAGAAGAAATAAAAAAAAAAATGTCAAAAATCTCAAGCAACTTGTTTCTTGTGACAGTTGCTGGAGATTATTTTTTACGTTTTCTTTAATTTCCAATCTCCACTAATTGTAGACCGTTCACTCCTCCCTCTTACTTGGTGCCCTTCTCACATAAAAACTGTTAGTTGCTACAAACTTTGTTTCCTCCTGTGAAAGAGTTGCTGCAAACTTAGTTTCCTCGTGTGAAAGGGGACTAAGTGAGTATAGTTGTTATACAAACTGCCAGAAGACATTTGATTATTTTAGAGACTTTTCATTCAAATGACAATGTTTTCAATTTTATTACAAATGGCAAAGAACCTAACCGACATTTCGTTAATTACTTTTGTATTTTTTTTTTTATTTTTTTTTTTATTTTTAATTTTAAGCTTAACTTCAACAATTAAATATGCAACAATCTGTAGCAAAACAAATAATTAATAATATCGAAACCAAAGAGTATAAATAAGGTAAGATTCTACGCATACTTTCTCCTTTTATGTGAGTTGGAAAAATT
This sequence comes from Epistrophe grossulariae, assembly GCA_929447395.1. Classification (NCBI taxonomy): domain Eukaryota; kingdom Metazoa; phylum Arthropoda; class Insecta; order Diptera; family Syrphidae; genus Epistrophe; species Epistrophe grossulariae. The sequence continues at coordinate 32,047,532 of OV839567.1, read as the reverse complement.
TAATACAATGAGAAAAATAAAATACTACTATAAGTTGATTCCAGACTTGTTTTCGAGCCAAACTTTTCTATACGGTTTGCCAAATTGTTGTTCTCAATACTGCAGCAAGGTATTAAATTAAGTTTTCTTACGCCTTTTTTGTTGGTTTGAAAGCAGCATTCCACACTTTTAACCGAAGCTCACACAAATATGAACATCCCTATTTAAAAAAAAGCACAAATCAATTAAATAAATTAAAATAGAATATTAATAAAAAAAAATTAACGGTTAATTCACGTTAGCAAAAATCTATTAGATTCAACAAGAACTCTGTTGCCAAAAAGTATTATTCAGTCTGCACTGCACTCATACACTATCTTTTCCCACACACTTTCTTATGTCAGCTTGAAAATAACATAACATGTACTTAATGTGTCACTAGCGTTTGTTTTCTTTTTTATCCCAAGTCGTTGGAAAAAATATCTTAGGTATCTTTAACTTAATTACTGGCTAATCCATTGAATTGCTGATTTAGCATATTAACATGAATTAACTTTTGTTTGTTTTATTGGCACGATTTCGCACTAACTTCACTTTCTAAAAATAATTCATATTTGATTTGAGTTTATTAATAGGGGTGGGTGTGTGTTTAGCATAAAGAGCAACAAAAGAAAAATAAATAATAAAAAACCTATAAGCTATCGTTTGCTCAGAATTCATTTACATTAGGTAGGTAAGTTATTTGTCATCCGAAACGTGTATAACCTTCATAAAAATTATTTTACATCATTAGATACACATATTAGCCGACAGTACAGTATCTACATAATATATAACCGCATTTTTATAAAATTAACAATTTCTTCAATTTGATGCATTTTCGATATTGTGATAAAATTCACGCTTAGAATTTATTAACAATAATTTGTCAATTTGACAATTAAAGATTATATGATTATATAAATATACATATCTACATAAAGCTAAGTTTACACTTAGCATCTGCCAGATATTTTATAAGACCAAGTCCTGGCGTCTGTTGGTTATATTCAAAATGTTTAATTCAATTTGTGTATTAAATTAGACGCGACTTCAAGAATTTTGCACAATAGTGGCAAATATTGCATTATTCTTTTGTCTATATGAATATACTCTCATCGCAGTGATAATTGAATTTTATTTTATTTATTTTTATAAACGTATACAATATATGTATATCGAAACAATTTTCGTCTGTTTCTTTCTTTTGTATTGATATTGTATTATTTTATCTTTTCACTGAGGTGGAAGATTTGCAATTCTATTTTCGTTTCTTGACGATGAAATGTGGAAAGCACCTTCAAAAAAAAAGAAAAAAAAAAAAAAAAACAGTCAACAGTCTCAAGTATGAAGCCTATAACTATAAATCACTAAACAATAAGCCATTGTAGACTTTCGATTCGAGTTCGTGCATTGAATATTATTCCAATGAAGCACTCTCCTGTCAAATGTACAAAAATAAAAAAAAAATAAAAAACGCAGAAGACGTCAAATTATGGTATCTGTCAGTCGGTAATAACTTTGGCATAGTTTTGAATCATATCTATGCGAATATGTTGTGTGAGTATACTGTGTATGTATATGTATGTATATTTAATGGTGGGACTATAAAATATTGTTAACTTTCATATTATCGCCATTAAAGTGCTGCAATTAGTTATTCGTGTGGCTTGCTCGCTTTACTAATGCAAATATAGTTTAGTTCGTTTGATGGGAAACAAAGCAGATACCAATCCAGTCAGTAGGCAGGGTCGTATGTAAGTTTTGTGGTGCCTCGTGGCTCCTCTAGAAATACAATTTTTATCTGAAGCTTTCAAGTTTTTCTTCATCGAATTATCTTCTAATTCACAAATCATCTTAACCTATTTTAAGAAATTAATTCACAAATTAAAATACCTTATTAATAAACAACTAACTGCTAATTCACGTTAAGTAGCAAGATTTACCGAAAATTTACTACATTCTAAAAGAATTCTGCTGTCGCCATAGATAATAATTTATTCTGCTTTAATGTACTTTCTTACAAAGTGTGAAATTTTGCACACAAACTTTCTCATTTGACATTGTAAATAAAAAATTTATCAATAGCGTTTTATCTCTAATCTTAGGTATTTTTTTTAAATTACTCTTTAATCCATATATATGTATTAGCTAACTAATATGAATTAAGTTCAATTTTGTTTTATTGATACAATTTTTAATTACTTCACTGATTAAAGATAATTCATGTTTAATTTTATTCTTTAAATAGGGGTGTTGGTATTTTTGATAATTTCTGCGCCCTTTTTAATATGGGGCCCTTGCAATGTGCCTATATATTATAAGTCTCTAACTTCGGCACTGCGCGGTAGGTAAGCCCATATGATATAGAAAAAAAGCGTGAACGTCCTATCTACATAACGACCGACACGTATCTAAGGCTTTTACACGACCACGATGTCCGTCGTCATCGTCGATGTCTTAGAGCAGCCGCGCCACCGCCATACTACATATAGCCACATTGCTACGCCACACTGCCGGGCCGTTGTCGTGCTGTCGCCGCCACCGCGCCGCCGGCCACCGCTTGGGTCGGTTTGAAAACCTTTATTAAAGATTTTTCTCACGTAAGCATTTTGTTTTCCAAATTGAACTGAAATTCTAAATACCAGCCGCTTATTGGTCGTTCGCGTTCCTCTATCCATTGGACGCACGTATTAAGCTGATTGACAGCGCAACGCTTCTATTGAAGCTCGAAATCAAGTGCTGTCTCCGCACTTCTGTGATAATTTTCATTTGAAAAAGCTAAACTTATTTTGGCCATCAGCTCTGTTGTGTGCTGTGTGAGTTAACTTAAACACAAATAAAGTGTTCCCATTTGGCTTACATTCCAGGTAAACTTTTATGGCAATCGCATGCATGCTGGCATGTGAAGTTGGTGTACTCGTACACGCACAAAACCGTCAGTCACTCTGGTGAAAACCCTAAAATGAAATCGCGAATAATCTCTGCAGCAGCATTGCTGCCCGCAGCAAAGCTTATGCAAAAACACACTCACCGCACTTCGTCTATGGTCAGTGTTGAATTTAAATTACAGGTTGGTTATGCCATGGTGGAATTGGAATCAAAAAATTGACAAGTTGTTGCTCTGCTTCTTCGAAGTAGGAGCGGGTTAACTGCCTGTTGCGTATAGCTTATATACCTACATATATAACCTACCCATCATTACATAGAGCTGGCAGCACTGTAAACAGCAACAAGTCGAGTTTAATGTATTTTTATTGTTCAATTAACCTGCATAACATGGTTTTTGTTGTGTTTATGTTATTTATTTTTCTCTTTTGATTTAACAAATGGGGAGATTGTTGTTAAATGAACTTTATTTTCAGGCCTATAGAAATATATAAGCTGATGTTAAATGTGGCGAATACCAGAGGATAACCAGCATTTTAATTTAAACTTAGTTGATTATTTATCGAAAAATATGAGTTAAAGTTGCCTTGTAAGGGGTTTTACTTTTGGTATAGTTTCTTTTATTTTTTTTTTGTAACCTGTCTACCTTGACAGATTTTATAACCTAAATGGTATTTGGGAAAAAGAAATTCAGTTTGTTTCGTATGTATTTACAGAAGAAACGTCTTTCAGTGGCCATATGGCAACAAGATTAATTTTTTGAAAACAATTATACAAATGGACATGTATTCCAAGGAAAATAGAACCAGTTTAAAATTTTGTGAAGAATGTTTCATTCGTTGAATTTAAAACAAAAGAACTCAAATCACACCAATAATGTCATCAAGTTTAGATCAATATACTCACGAGTCACGATATATGAATTCTCTGGTTGACCGCGTTCAATTTGCAGAAAAAGTTAAATGTTCAAATCGGAATTTAATGGAATTCAAGTTTCACATGATATTTTAATAAATTCATTCAATTGCCCGAGGAGTTGGTAAGAATCCAGGAATCCACAAGAATTAAATAAACAAAAATTAATTAATTATTGCCCAATAGCTTGTTGAGAACCAGGGCCTGTAGTGACTTATACTTTCAAGAAATAAATCAAGTTTGTGATTTTTGTGAAGCTAAAAGCGGTTAGACTTTGGAATTTATACATGTTTTTTTTTTCTCCAGAACAAATTTAATTAAATAATCGTCGTCACGAAGCAGTACTTTAATTGTTAAATTTTTCAAGATCAATCCCGCTGGTAATATGATTTTTAACATCGTTGAAGAATAAATAATCCAAACATTAACGGGCTCAAAACGCAACCTTGGGGAACACCTGTTTTACTATTGAAAATTCTGAACGCATTTTTGTCTATCTTTGCTATTGCGGCTATAATTACTTGAATTTTTTCGTAATATTGGATAATTTTTTTTTGAAATTTCAATAGTTGCAAATTTATACAGGGTGTTTTGTATTAGATGCGACAAAAGGCTAGGACGTTTAAGTTTGGTTGAAACAGAAAAAAAATCGTATGTGATTTGATATTGCCTAAGTGGAAATAGGATCTTTGGAGCAATTAAATTTTCTCAGAAACTTGAAGACATTAACTAAGCATCTGGTTTTAAATGTTTGACTAAAAACTTATAAGATCACTGAATATTAAAATGAATACAAAAATGAGTATGAATGAAAGGATGTTGATACAGAGGAAATTAAAAAGCAAGAGAGGTCGTTTTATTTCGCCTTTTTTGTATTTAGTCTCTCTTCCATAACTTTTGTCTTTATTATTTTCTAAGCTATAGCTGATTTCACTCAATTGTTGACTTTTTTTGTATAAATTGGCGTTGCACAGTAGGTACGTCTATGTTTTCTTTCATCTTCTAAATACTGAATTACTGATTACTGAGAAACATAATTGATTTTTTAATCAAAACATAAGCAAATAAAATTATTTTGTTAATACATGGTCATTCATTTCGTTGTTTCATGTTGGTAGCGCTGGAATTTGACACCTGTCAAACTCAGCTGTCATTTGAAGTGTCATAATATTAGTTGAATGTCATTTACGATAGTGGATCGCTAGCAATCGAACAATACGATTAAATCTTACTACAAAAGTGGTGATTCAAACGTAGCCACTACGCAAGCAATCGGTAAAATTGTGAAAAAAATTGAAGAGAGTGGAAGCGTTACTGATGTCGTAAGGCCTGTACATCATCGTAATGCACGTTTGGTGTGCTCTATGGTCGAAAGGTGTCATTGAATGATAAATGATTTTTTTTGGCCACCGACTGAAGACGGGGCAACAAGCCATACAACACTACCAATAATGGCTTTATTGCTTGAGAAGTTTCCTGGTCGCGTAATTTCACGTTTTTGCGACTTCTATTGGCCACCAAGATCATGCGATTTGACACCATTAGATTTTTGTCTGTGGTGCTACGCAAAAAATCGTGTTTACGCGAATAATCCGCGAACTCTAGACGCATTAAAAACCAACATTACTTAATTATTTATCGCAGAATCGCATGTTGCGAATCTTCCCGAGGCGACCATTTGAATATTATTGTTTTTCACACTTAATGGCAAAGTCCAAACTTTACAATGAAATAAAATGTATCTCTTTACTTTCGAAACCGAAAAATGAATGACTCTTAAATATGGTAGAAATCTCATACCTCTACCAGAGATTATGAATTATAAAGATTGGAATCTTTCGTACGTTCCATCCCCCGAAACCCATTTGTTTACATTGTTGTTTTTGTAATTTCATCTCGTGTCGATGAATAGATGTAAATTGCAACACCAATTTATGCAGTGGTGAATTCATATTTTTGCACTAGTGTGCGTTAAAACATGGACACTTGTGGAAAAATATGAATTCACCACCATCCGCCATTTTGTTTAGCTTGTAGGCAAACCAGAATGACAGCCGAGGATTCCAATCTTTATAATTCATATTAAATGCGCATACTCAATTTTAGAGTCATCGGTCAAGCCAAGTAGGCCAACGCAAACCGATTTTGCCTTTTCATTCATATTCAGGACATTCGTGTCTCCATGTTTTTCTTCAACACTCATGACCATTTGGTCTTCGAACACATTGTTTTGGCTTTCCAGCTAAATAACTTAAGAAATTATTTTATCATAATTTAATTTAAAGCCGGCTAACTCTGCGTGAAGCACTTGGAAATCAGAATTTGAAGGAAGCTTTCTGACAAAGTTCTTTACTGTTGGCACGCAATATTTGTATCATAATTATAATATTTTGTAAAAATCAAGAAAACGATTTTGTAAAAATCAAGAAAACGATCCACAGTTCCCACTGATTTTGAGTAGGACAAACTACTTTTATCAAGTAAGATTTGACTGGAGAGAAAAGTTAATGTGAATGCCAGTAGATTTTTGTTATTGTATATCTTGTTAAATTTTGACTGACTGGGTTGCAGTTTCTCACCAAAACACGCCTGTAGTTTCGCTGGTAAGTACTGAAATGTCCATTGCAGAATCAGAAGAATCGGCAACTAAAAATGTTCGGCGTTTTTCCGCTATCGTGTTGGTCGGTGGGAGTTTTAAACAAACCCCTTTTGTTCATTGAGTCAACTTGATATTAAAAATGTATTGGGTTCTATTTCGCTTAAATGCATAAACTTTTTGCACTTTTACAATTTTTTTATTAAGGAAAGAGCTTTTTAACAGTTTTTATCTTCACTTTGACAGAACTATTTGGTTTTAATATTTACGCCATGTATTTTTAATAAATAAGTAGTTGCAAAATATGGCAGATATTACAATTTTACTAATTAAATCTGCTTCATCATTTTTGCTGTTATCAATCCACCAATTCAAAAAGCATTTTTTGCGTCTACCCTTGACCAACTACACATTTCTAATTTTTATTCTCATCTACCTCACCTTTCAACGAACAAGCCAGAAATGAAAAAAAAATGGTATTAAATGGAACATTTCGGATATGAAACATGACTGCTCACTACAATTTTTATGTTTTCTTCCTGACTGTCGCCTCCCTTAACACCTCACCGATTTCACTTACAAACTGCCGTCCCTACCGTAGTGGGCAGTCACAATCTAAACAGGCTCTTATGCTTTATGCTTTGTTTATGAATTGCTACAGTTCAGGTTAATTTTGTATTTTTTGGTGCAAAATGTAAGCAAACTTCAAACAATTCATAATAAATTATTTTTGAAAAATATGTCGTCTAATTTTTTCTCAGATTTTCACTTCTTTTTCCCCTTAACAATGCTAATAATTACTCTGCATTCAATTTCTGCGATGTATTTTTACTTTTAAAAACAATTAAAAATGGATGCCCCTTCAATTTTGACAGTTCGAAGTAATTGCGAAATTTTCGAAAACGAAAGAGTTTTAAAACAGAATTTAATTTCGAGTGAAATTGAAAATTAATTTCAATTCGATTAAAGTGGTTAAAGACAAAATCAAATTCAAAATGAAATGAGCTGTCAAACGATATTAATAAATTTGCGATGAAAATATTTGTTCTGTAATTTGCAAACTTACCTCAATTCGTCGGCTGTAATAAAAATGTAGTATCAAATTTCAAATTATGTTAATCTTCTTGTGAGAAATAATTTTTTTTTTAAATCCAACTTGTTACTTGCTTGTCGTACTTATGGATAGGGGTCATCTTTGTGATAATTTTGTTAAGTGGATTTTCATTTCGGAATTTTTCTTCGTTTTTATTTCACTACACTTAATTTATTATTTTCGTAAACATAATAGTAATATTTTCGAAATCTTCTCTGACTGTTTTTGCTGGAAAATAAATTATTTTAATTACATTACTGTATAGCTACTATAAAACACACATAATTTTATATAGTATATACACATTTCATGGTTTGATTTTCACTTAATCAGAAAAAAGATTAAATTTTACGTGACCAAGCATGAACTCTGTTCCAAAAGCACATATTTACATTATGTACATTTTTTTTTGTTAGTGAAATTTTCACGTTAAAAAAAATAATAATTCTTAGAATTCATAGAGAAAGCATAAGTACTTTTGATTTTGTATATTTAAGTTTCTTGTATAGGTTCAATGAGTTTTATAGGTTTCTGCAATTTTCACATCGGTGTGGCGCGGCGGCCGGCGTGGCCTGGCAGTGGTTATCAAATGCTCACTCTCACTGACACTATTATGACATGTGTATAATATAAATAAAATTAAATAGAAATAGCATTGATTGTCGTTTTCATTAGTTTATAATAATTTAACCATTTCTATTTTGTCATACTCTGCACAGTGGTGCATTTTGTATGGAATAGTGGAAAAATTTTCAAGTATGTATTATAATAAATTATTACATTCTGCCCATAACCACGCATAATTTTTCAAAAAAATTATATATCGTCAAAATTTATAAAAATCCGGGTTGTGTTCTTAGTAAACCTTTTATAGATAATGTTTTGTAAGCCTTTAAGCCATACAATGTTTTCTTACTAAGTTAAATTTGTTGGTTGGCTGTTTCATCTAACCGTTGATGAAAACTAGGGTATATGTTTTACGAAAAAAAAATATATATTTATAAGTTTAATTTTTGGAAATTTTTGTTGGTTCCCACCACTGTGCGTAGTTAGTCTTCCCTCTGGAAAAGTTACTGTCGAAAATCCAACAATAATCATACTGCGGATATTTATGGCATTTCAACTGACAACCTGATTTGTAAAATATTTAAGAATTAATAGTAAATAATATAGAAGAGAGCCTGAATGATAAAAAAATGTTAAAATTCAATTATAGCGAATCAAATGAATCGAATGATTCGATCAGGTAACAAAATGGGTTTAAACATTTTCAATTAAATACATATGTAGTAAATATGCACATATGTATGTATTTATAGATAGGTATATTATTTTCTAATGTTCTAATTTTTGTTTTCAACAATTATCAATTACTTTAAACATTTATAATAATAATTTTAATGTTATACCTACTACCACTCGATTCATTAAGTAATCCACACACACAGGTTCATAGGTATTAAGTATTCAATTTCATATTATAGAGATAATTTTGCTCTCATACAAAATAACACATCGCGTCAGGTAGATTGTTAGTTAATTATATTTTAATTTAATCGAATAATTGAAAACATTTTTTCTTGACTTGACAATTAAATAACTTTTCTCTGATTTTGTGGCGATGATGGCATGCAAAGTATTTGTTATTAAACAATTATCCTGCTCAAAACAATGACAAAACGCAAATAGTTTATAAACATGCGATTACTTCTCCTATCAATTATACCAATCAACGTACTTAAAGTACTATATTATTACATTTTATTGCTATAATATTACTCATCAAAAATGTTTTCTAAGAAATTAAATAAACACAAATTTTAATCGTGTTAACATGCCATTGGAGTCGCAGCGAATTAAATTAAAAAAAAATCTTAACTCTTAATTATTTGATTTGTATTTTTTCAGGAAAGTTATGAATTTCCTATATATGTATGTAATTAATAAATGTGGTTATTTTTGGTTTTATTTTCAAATTGCCTATCAGGCTTTGAGCAAAATTCTTTTTATAAGTGTTTGCGTGATTTGATAAAAATATAATAACTACTATAAGTGGCAGTGAGCGAAAATTTAAAGTACATGTATATTGTATGTACAATGTACATATACTTAAACTTGTCTTGTTGAAAGCCCACTTGAACATGTCTATCAATAAATTTAAATGTTTGTAATTTTATTGTTTATCTCAAAATATTTGCTTGACATTTTCTTGAGAAATTAAAAGTTTTGAACATTGAATTCGCCTTTGAATTTTCCTTGTTTTCGGTGTATAAGCAGGTTCCATGAAAAAAGTAGATTTAAATGCAAAATATTAGCATTATACCATCATCGTGCATCATGTGAGAATTAAAAACAAGTGAGAAGTCATTGCATAATTTAGCAGGTTCTGTTGATGTTGTTGGTTCGTTACAATTTTATTGACTGGATTGAAGGACGATCACAAGCAAGAACTTAAATTTGGTTTTAGAAATTGTCATCCAAGCGTGTTATGACTTTTTTTTTTAATTATACAAAATTGGTATTCCTTTTAACAGGGTAAGCTAACATTTTCTCAGAAATTCTCATTAGAATTGAGAAGTAAATATTATAATATGAGTAATGGCTAATGACTAATGAGTAATAAACCAGCACACGTCGACAAAAAAAAGACTTACACATTTTTAATTCACTCTAATACTTCGTAATTCTACTTATAAAATATATAATGTAATACCCGTGGTCCTTAAGGTATCCACTAAATAGAGATTTCACTAATCAAAAAACTTACAGTTAATTAACTGCAGTTAAAAGACTTTTTGACTAAAACCAAAACTGACTTTAAATTAACTAAAAGACTTAAACGAATTAAAAAGTACTACAGTTAATTAACTATTAGTCAATTAACAACTTTTGTTAGAAATTAGTCTTTTTATTAAATTAACTGCATACCGAAAAGACCAATATCCTTTGCGATCTTTTTTTTGTTGCTCTTTAAGACGTTCTCTTAAAATATTAATTATAAGTTCCATTTTAATACTAATCCAAAAAAAAATACTTTTTTAGCTTTGCTTACTTACCCTGGTATTTTGTAAGATTTTTGTGTTTGTCGGAAAATGCTTTCGAAATAAGATCAGATTTTACACATGGTAGTCGTTTGACAATTCTTCGTGACGGGTCGTACTTGGAGTGTTTGTGTTTATTATATTTTTGTTCTCTTACTTTTGATTGTATTTTAAAATAACAATAATAATAATTATGGGTTTCCTCTCTCGAGTGATTTCTTTATAACGTTAATTATTTACTTTCAACAGTTTTTCTTTATAAGAAATATTTATTTTATATCGTGAAAAATCGCTAAATACATATCTTGTTAGGCTCTACAATTTTAGATGATTAACTTTGTGGAATCTTAATCCAATATTTTGTGCACTTTTTACTTGCGATATATACATATGTACTTAGGTACCTAATATATGGCAAGTTATGGATTCTTTAAAAAAATCTAACTCCAGATTTTGATCAAACTTGACATAACATTGATAGCGAAGTTAAAAAAAGTGGGTCTCGCAGTTCTGTGTGCCTGTCTGTTCTTTCCTTTCGACTGAAGCCTAAACGGCCAACGAGTAGGATCGATTTTCTTTAAAATTGGTACCCAACGTTTTTTGGGCTTTCCCCCGAGACGTTTTTTTAGTTTTTTTTTTTTGGACCAAATAATGAAAATCTTATTTTTCTCAAAAACGTGCTCAAAACTTAAAAAAAAAATTAGTAATTTTTTTTACAAAAAAGAATTTCCCAAAAATACTTCTCATAGAAACATTTTTTTTATTTTCGATTTTCTCAAAAACGGTTCAACTGAATTTGATAATTTTTTTTAAATAAAAAGTTTCAAAAGTTTTTTGTTCAGAATTTAATATGTAATTCTAAAACGGCTTGATCGATTTTTATTAAACTTGGCCCCTAGCATTTTCTTAAGATTATCTAGATTTCAAATGAAAATTATTCTTATATATAAAAATAACGGTTCCTCACATACAAGTGTTTAAAAACAATTTGTCAGTCTTAAATGTAAGTCTTAAATGTAAGTTCCATGCATATATGCAAATAATACAAAACTAAACTAAAGTACGTTTTGGCAGGTGGCATAAAATATGCACCCGTATTACGGTTGTCAATTATTAATTGATAGTTGATGAATATTAAACAAATTTGGTACATTTAAACTCAATTTATTAAAAATCAGCTGATCAACTATTCCGTGATAATTATTATACATACTATATTTCACAACAATATTATATATTACAACGTTCTACACCATTCTCAATGATTAAAAGCTGTATCTATTGGTATTTTTTTAATAAACCGTAATAGAGGTGATTGGCTTTTATAACTAATTTATTTCTTTTAAAATCAGATGAATAGATCTAAACTATTTAGACTTTAAAACCACAGTGTGATCGTACATAAGAGCAAGTTCGTGAGACCCTGTCGTGCATTTTATTTCCTGCAGTATTTATGTATATTAATCTTTATATCCAAAAAAAAAGCCCCTCTAATTACACTTTCTATTTTTAAAAATGTATCATTAAAGTATCATAAATGTGTCATTATGGTTAAAAACTTTTAAACAGATACAAAATCCAATAAAGAATTTAATTATACAAATTAACTTCCCACCACAGTTAACAGGATGTTTTTGTTTTTTTTTACGAATTTGAATGAATCTGAACTCAGTGCCTACGTTCTGTAACTCTCGTATCGATAAAATTAGTCGAGAAACGTTGGAAAATAGAACAAAAATCATATCATTGTTTCAATTTTCATCTCTGATTCTAATCTTAAAGAACGAACAAAACTTTTTTATAAATTAATTTTGGTGACGATAAAAAACTTTCTTTTTAAAATACATAATATGATGCAGCTTTTTCGCTAATGTCGTTTTCACTTGGAGTTTCGGAGTAAGTAGGTACTCATTTACACTCCTTCTGCACTTCTACTACTCCAAAAGTATACTAGGGACACACACACTTATATAAATCTTTTCGTCAAATTTTTACTTGTAAAAAGTGATACTTGTCATTTTGTTAAATAGCCACATTTTTTGTAAGTTTGTGTTTAAATTTGGGAAGTCGATGTTTTTATGTTCGATTGGAATCAAAAAGGAGTAGAAAAGTCAGAAAATCCAATCAAAAACGACATTAGTCAAAAGTATATTATATTTTTTGAGATTGAATTTAATTCTAAAATTTTTAATATTCATGTTTGAATTTAAAGCAATTTCAATAAACGTATATGTACATATGTATTTAAATAAACACAAATCCATTTGGAAGCTAGCAGCTTTATTCAATTAATCCTTATATCTTACACTTACATTTACTCTAAGATGAGTTCAGCAAGCGTCTATAAATACGTCAAGATGTGTAGAGGTGGTTTTGTCACCTCTTTTATAAAAAAACAACACATTAATAATTGAAATCAGTCATGATCATTTAATCTTTTTCTGTTAATTGGTTCATATTTTTTAAAACATCTGCTTGTCTCTATCAGGTTTCAAACAGTTAACCAGTTTAAATAACATTGCTTTAAAATAAGTCATTCTTCAACGTCATCATATATATTATATAGGTACATATATACATATGTATTATGTGTAGCTATAGATGATGTTGAGTCACATCTGGGAGAATTCTCTATAACCTATACTCATGGGTGTACATTTATGTGGATAATTAAATCTAGAACAATATTGGCTGGAAAATGCGAGTTCTCTTTTTTTTTTTTAAATGGAATCTATATGTAGGTCTTTAAACTACCGCCAATTAAGTATTTCTTTTTTCTTTTCTTTATACATATACGACTTGATCTTTTGAATCAAAATACATTGAACTTGATGAACTTAGTCTTTTAAAGATTGAATTACATACATTGTCTTAAGAGTCTTATTTATGTTGAACTATTGTAGTTGAATGTTAGGGTAAGGCCAAAGCTAAAACAATAATTAAATAAACCTTTTAAAATGATTAAGCATTTGATTCTGTTTAATAAAATTATTTTACTGTAGAGATGTATTGCTTACTAAGCGATATATATGTATGTATATACATATACATAGTATAGGTATAAATGTTGGATTCTGAAGAAAAAAATCGAACTCCTCGTCAAAAATGTACCTATGTAGGTACGCCTTTTTCAATTCCAATTTATATAATTATATTGATGCAAATATTTTTATGTGAATAGTGTCACGTTTTATTTTAATATACATTTTGGAGGTATCACTTATGTATGTGACTTTCATTCTTAATCTGTTATTAATCTATTGTCTTGCGATTACTTTGGTTATTACAGGTGCGAAGTTTAATCAAAATCGTTAGAGTCGTTTTTGAGAAAATTAGAAAAAAAAAAACAGATTAGTTATATGTAAAATAAATTATAAATTCCTATTAGGGAATCATACATGTATAAAAATGATCTGTATCAATTTTTAAGTAAATCGGTCCACCCGTTTACTCTAGCTCAAATTACAGTGGACGCACAGACCGAAGAAAGGTATATCGTCGGCTAAATACATAAAGCTTTTAAGTCCACTTTTGGCCGAAATTGAGATTTTGATGCCATTTTCTCAAGAAACACATTCTGCATGCACAAATTGGTTTATTGACTTTAGTCAAATGTATCGTAGTTGTTGCAGAATCCTTAAGAGAAAATCAGGGGCCGAATTACGGCATCAGTGACTGAACGACACGTGAGGGAAATTTCATACAAAATATCGATGATATTCGATTAATTCGGCCCCAGTTTTTATATGAAGCCTTATTTACTTTTTGTTTCATTCTCCTGTAAAATTTGCCAAAGTGGACTTACCAGTTTTACGTATTTAGCCGACGATATGACGAAATACAGTTTTTCTGATTTCTTTATCAACGTGTGTTAATTTCGATTACAACCTCAATTTTTATTTCTTACATGAAACCAATACTTGCCCCAAGTAAAAAGAGAGTATAAAGAGTGCTCTCACTTAAAATAGAGAGCATATACAGGGTCTCTCAAATTAAGTTTAATGCCAATTCAAAATATATATAAAAGTTTAATCATTTCAAGAGTTTTCTATTTCATATTTGAAGTACATGGGGATGGCCCCGGCGCAGTGGAAGTAGTGCTTGACTGCTATCCTGGATGTGTTGGATCGATCCCCAGTCTAGGCAGCATTCTTTTCTATATTCCCTCAACTGAACGCCACCTCTGGGATTTAATGAGATAATCAAAACCTTATTTCTCAATCCACTATGCCAACAAAAATCTATCCTTCTATTCCTTCTAACATTGCCTAATTATAAGGCCCTAGGTCTTACTGGCATATATGTTTGTGTTATTTTTTTTTTTTTTTTACTCAAAATACATTTAGTTTTATAAAAACCACTATTTCACTCTTCGATAAAGCTTCTTCTTGCGCGGATGACCGTATCAAAAGTTTTGATGAATGTGGTCCTGTGAAATTGGTGATCACTCCCGACGAAGGGCTGACTTCAATGCTTTCACACTTTCATATTTTTGTTAGTTGTTGTAACCTTAGTCTCTAAAATGGACCATATGTAAATGTCTACTGGAGGACATTTTTAATTATTCGGAGGAAGCGACTGCTGCGAACTAATGAACGTAATCATACACAAATATTTGTGTCAGACGATTTTATGAGACTGTGCGGAGTCCTATCGGAATGAATTTTCCGAATTAATTGCGTGCCCAAAGGATCAACGCATAATTAAAGACCTTTTGTGAGTACACTTCCTGATTCACTTAAATGCTTTGGTCGATAAAAACCACAGTACACAAATCTAAGCTAACATATTATGCCTGTTTGGTAACTTTTTTTCCAGCAAATTTCCCAAAAACTGAGTTTTTTTTCTTTTTATGGGTTTTGACAGCACATTGTGAAATTTTGTGAAAATTTGTGCAAATTCGCAAGAAATTTCACGTTACCAAACAGACCAATTGTCAAAGTTGATAGTGTAAAAAAATTAAAAATGGCTGTTCGAGTGCCCACAGGAACTCTACACACATCATTAGATACAACAACACAATATTGAAATTAGACAAGTAAAGAGGTAACATTTTCTTCGATTTCGAAAGATGTGCAGAACTGAACAAAAATGAAAACGATAAAGATATTACCTTAAGTATTAATTATGTGTACTGTATGGATAAAAAACAATTTTCCAGTAGGTATGCGACTTATGCTTGAGTCGGAAAAGTCAGATCCTTATGATTTTGCTGCGGTCTCAAGTGGATTTCTTTAAGTTTGAAAGAAATAATGCGCGATACTACCAGTATCATTGGTAATGGTCCAATACAGAAACAGACAGAGAAACAGTATGAACCAATTTTGTATCCCTACAATCAGTGCTGCCAAATATAAAGTTGATAACACTGCATTTGACGGACCCTGTATGCGTAGATATGACTGGATTCCGCTCGCGCAGTGGAATTGATTCTCTTAAGTCCCCTTGCACACTAGGAAACAAGTTGCTGTAGATTTTTTTTGATATTTTCTTTCACACGAAGAAACAAAATCGTAAGAGATTTTCTGTAGTTTCATTTTGAATTAGCTTGTTTGAACGCACACTACTGTGTGTGTAAAGAGGAATGTCAAAAAAATCGCATCAGATCGTTGACCGGGGAGATTTAGTTCACTCCTCTTGCTGCGTGCACTTCTTACCTTATAGAACTGAAAGTTGCTGGAAACTCAGTTTCCTCGTGTGGAAGGGAACTAAGTTATTGCTGAAAAATATTGTGTTTCCAAACATCAGGTTTTTCATGTTTTAACCTGGTTCTTTCAAAAAATTCACAGTGCATTTAAATTGGTTAACCGTCAATAAAATTGATCCCAGTATTTGAAAAAAAAACAACATATTTTTGCGCATATCTTATATCCCTGCTACGAGATGTTTTGAGTTTCGGTTTCGCGATTTGAACAACCTTCCCAGTGGGTCAATATTATCTTTTAAAATACTTAATTAACAAAGCTGCAATCTTGATTGATAATTGGCTCACGTTCATATTTGTCATAATCTGTAAACAAGTATAATTCACCATATGCAGGAAATGCGCAATTATACATTTTTTTTGTTTTAAATGACATGAAAAACCTTTATCAATTTGATTGATTTAATTAAAAAATTAATATAAATCACTCAAAAATATATTAATAAAAAAAAATAATAATAATCAGTTGAAACCTAAACAAAACGTAGATATTAGATACCTACGTGAGTCTATTCAAGAAAAAGTTAAGAGTTTTGTTTGTGAGGATAAGTACGTTACGTTGCTTATCGGTGATAAATAACAAAGCTGACAAGTCTACATGATTATTTCAATAGAACTCAATAGACATTACGTAGACTTTTGTACTCTGCTATACATTTTTAATTTTTGCTATAAAAGAAACGACATTTAATTTTAGCATTTAATATGTAAAAATCAAGATCAAATAACTCAGTAAAAACCTATAAAACAGAATAACAGTTGTGTTTTGGTGAAAGTGTATGGCAGCTCAGCAAGTTTGTTTACACGTAAACAATCTATCTATTTAAATACAAATTAAAATATTCGTTTGTTCCTATAATTGCAAATCTCCAATAGTTCTTCAATGATTTCTTTGAAATTTTGACACCACATTGCATTCCAATTAGCGCGTGTTTTTATATAATTTTATTTTTTCTTAAAAAAACCAGCGCCATCTGTTGGCATGGGAGCAACAACCGCTATATACTCTCAGTAATCTCATTTACCCACATATTATGTAAATAGGATTCCTCAAAAAAATTCTCAGTTTTCCTGTCAATTCACTAAGATTTTAAAATTGTTTTGTGTTTTAAAGTTTGAACATAAGCGATGGATTTATTTCCCATTTTATATCGAATTATTGGCTCTTATTGCGATTGTCGTACGTTTATCGATAAACGACTTTTGTAGAAATTCGATCATCGGATATTCATATACAGCTACATATGTACATACATATATCTTTTTACAAACAATTACAACAATATATATAAAGCTATCCATATACCAATTTTAACGCTATACCAACTTTTTAATGCTATCGACATTTGTGGCATCGAACGTTGAACGATCGTCGCAATGAGGGCAATTGTTGAAAAATTTTATTAACCTTTGAGGAAAAAATCTCACAATAGCAATTAAAATGATTATTACCAAAACACACATTTGTCCTACCCTTCTCTATGTAGCACGATATTTTGTTTGAATGGTTGTAAAAGCTACAAGCTGTTACCTTTAACAACATCGTTCGATATAATTATGGCTTCCGTGGTTTTAATCATGTTTCTGTAGATACAAAATGTGTCTTTCCATAAACATTTGGATTTTATCACACTGCATTGTGACGTTTCTTTTTAAACTAATGAAGTTTCCGAATTAAATATTTATTTGACAAACTTATTTTGCCTCTGTCTCAAAGAATTAAGCTGCCCTTCTTTTAAAAAGAATTCCCAACAACAATTTCTATGTCTTTTACCATAAATATCAGTTATTCGTTCAATAATCTTAAATTTTCTGAACTTTCGATTCAAATAAATATTTTTATTTTTTATTTTAATGTAGAAAAAACTTCATATGAATAATTCAATTGTCTTTGGCATTCGAATTTTAAAAAATTCAAGACGAATCCACCAGAATTACCTATGTATGTTTTTTTAACCTTCGTACAGGGCACTTAAACGAAATAAAAATATCTAAGGTATGCAAATTGCTTACACCAACAGTGGAATATTTTATTTTATATCAAAGTTAACAAAAAAGAAAACTGAAAAATTATCTAAAGATCAAAGCTTTAACACTGTCTTATGTCACTGGTAATAGAATCGCACCCACATAAAGTTACATTTTTTGGAATATATCAATAGATATTTTTTATAGGGTGCTTGTAGCAAATTGTAACCTACAATCTGATTAGTATGTAAGTGTTAGTGGCAAGTAATGGAAATCAAACTAACACACCAATTAAAAAAATTAAATAACAAAAAACACATTATTAAAAAAAAAACAATCACGGTCGTGGAGCACTGGTTCCAAACAAAGATTTTAATCTTATTTTACTGATATTAAAATTAATAGAGGAAGTACATATTTAAATTGAAGAGTTAACACATGTGATTAAAAGCCTATAGTAAGATCTATATCAGTTAGTTTCCAGATTTCGAGTGAAATGTACCTAATTAAAAAAGTTGACATATCTGTCATTTGAGACGTTATTTATCATTATTTTGATTTTAATTAGTTGCATTATTTTTCTATTTCCGTATAATTTTTTTAATTTATAAAATACAAATAATTTTGTTTGACCGTTGTTTTAAATGTTCTGTTGTTGGAAATTGGGAAAATATCTTATTCACATTTCGACGATTTACCATAGGAATTAAGGTTATAGATATTAAAATGAAACAATTCGGCAATTTAGATTGTGCTTTCCGTTCATGTAAAACACAAACAACAACAACAGATTAAACAGCACGGCCGTTATTAACTGTCAAATTCTAACAATCCTTATTGATAAAACTCTTTTAGTAAATTCAAAATAATTCTTGTTAATTCGAAAATCGATTTTTTTTCTTAGTTTAACATTAGGCGTGTTCCTTTGGGCTGCAGCATCTACTGCCAAGTACTTCTGGCTGCTTTCAACTACTTCTACTCTATGGTCAAAGTAGTTAAAAGCACTTCAATAATGTAGTAACGAAATGAATCCACGCAAGAAAGCGACGCCTTCAGTAGAAGAAATTACATAGTAAATTATTGTTGTTGATGTTTTCCATAATTTAAAATAAAATACAAACAACAAAGCTTTCGTCTACATTGAGGTTAGATTTTTCTTTTGGCAAAAATTAAAGCGTTCCATTCATCATCTACTGCGAAGTACTAAAAAGTATTTTGCAAGGCTCAAAGGAACACACCTATTAATGAAATTTTCTATCTCACTTCCACTTTTTAGAAAAAAAAAATTAAACACCATTTGCATTTGAAAAGGGTGTGTCAAAGTTAATATTTTAGATGTAGTGAAAACAATATACTGTTTTTTTGCTTCCAAAAAAAAAAAAATTTTTAGTCCATAGTTCTATCAAAGTTCATATAAAAAATCAAAAAATGGTAGAAATTTGCAGTTTTGGGAAGAAAGTGCACAGACCTAATGTGTAATAAGTTTCGATGGAAACATATACATACTACAGGAAGGCCTCAGTTAACACTGGGGTTATACGATCTTAAAATATGCCATGCTATACAAAATGGTTTTAAACGATACAAGAAACCAGTGCAAAAATCAATCATGCACAATTTTCAAAACAATGTCAAATTAAGTATGGAGGACCAGGCTGTCCATGCCTCATTGCATGTTGCTTGCCATTCCAATTTTTTTATGAGAAAAATTTTACATGGTTAGAGTATATTTTAACAGTTCAAATTAAAATAAAATTCAAAAGACCATCATTATGTCAGATATTCTTTTATTGCCTCTACGCCATCGTCGTTTAAATTGTTATTAACCAACAAAGAGGATTCAAAATTCAGCGATGTCTTATATTATCAATAACATTCGTTATTTAAACTGTAGTTAAATTTCGAGCAATTTCAAACATTTATTTGCAGAAATTCAAGCAATTCCTCAAGGAACAAGATTTGCATACGAAATTCAACCTGATGTATAAAGCGAGTTACCAGATTGTGTATGTGAGGAATTTTCAAATATCAGTTTCTACACTTTAACGCTCATTGTGTTTTCTGTTTTAAACAAGTAAGCTTTATTCTTTAAAAAGTTGTCTACTCTAAATATACCACTGACATTTACGATCAAACTTAATGCAAAGACGCAGATTGTAAATTAAATGTTTATTTTTTTCATTTAAATATGCAATAAAGCTCTAAATTTTGCAGCCATCAAAAATGTTCAATTTATTTATGTAGGTATATATAGATTTTCGTTCTTTGACATAATTTAATAAAAAAGGTTGCATAATACTTATTCTAAAGTAAACAGCCCTTGCGGAAAATAACCCAATTAAATTAAAATTCTTAAAATATCTCCCCTTCGTGTGTTGTATATCGTTATCGTGTGAATTGACAAAGATTGGATTAGTGTCACTTAACACATCCCACTATCCATGTCGAACGCTTTTATTTATTCTTTCTATTTTAGTTTTATTTTTATTTATTTATTTTTTTTTTAAATATTTATTCTGGCGAGCGATGTAAGACTACTGATTACAAAGACTGTCATTAGACACGCTCTTGCGCACCAAAGTGCAAATTAATTCCATTTTTAATTTGTATTTAATTAGCTTTTATTTTATTTTATTTTATTTTATTTTTTTTTATTTATTACAGATAAAACTACTTAAACGACACACACGCTTAGATGAAATGTGAATTCGCCGCAAAATGATGTTGAGTACAATTAATTCCAATACAAATAATAGTTGCATCATCAGCAACATTATGACTAATCACGGAACCCAATCCAAAGATGAAGTTGATTTTGTACTTCGGCCAAAAGCGACAGTTGTTAACCAGGATTGGAAAAAGGAAGATGTTGCACCGGCGGTGTTGGTAGTCGATCAACAAAATCACAATAAAAAGATTGAAGTTCAAAATGGCTTAAAGAAAACAGTGCTACCAAATAGAACTAATTACAACACCGTTAATAATAATAATAATGACGTAAAAGGCAACATAAAGGCATCTCTGTCCAGTTTGGAAAGACTGTCGCTATTTGCGTTTAGCAAGAAAATCAATAATAAATCAAGTCCTGGTGTTGTCACAAATGATGCAACACAAACGAACGATACCAAATTGCAAATGTCACTTATAGGTACTATGCCCCAAGATGCACAAAATTGTGGGAACCATCATAAATTCGTGAAGGCTGCTTCGATAGCCAGGCTAATAGGAAACACCTACAATACGAAGAAATTTGAAAAGGAATTGGCGGCGGCTGCCGCTGGTGGCGGTGGTGGTGGTGATGTAAAGACGAAATTCAATACGTTTTCCGGTGGACGACGAAGAACCAATGCGCCTTATATGGAAAGATTTAAAAAGTATTGCAAGGAAGAAGAAGACCTGCCGGATATTGGCAGTGGTTGTCATGGTAGTGGTGGTCTAAGTGCAATGACAAGTTTAAGTGTTAGTAATAAAGATGTGGCGGCTCTTAATTTGGAGAATTTTCATGACAGTAACAAGGACTTAAGTGCGAAAGCTTTTCGAACAATTTCCCGCGGGCTGGGTAAATTGTGGTGGAAGAGGACGCATAGCGTAGACATAAGTAATCCAGATCCGGAGTTTAAGGTCTCCTATTTGGGCAATGTGCTCACTGGTTGGGCTAAAGGTAAGTTATCGGTTATTTTATTTTTTTATTCTCTCTTCTATATGTTTCTTTCTAACGATCAAAAAATATTAATATGGAATTCAAACTTTGAAGATATTCACACATATCTGATTTAAAAACTAACAAAATGTCTCCTGTCTTTGCCTCTATTATCTCTTAAAAAAACCATTGTTATTGTGATGGAACCAGTTGTATTCCTCCACTGAAACAGTTTTCTGGTAAAACTCGATTAGCTAGGAATGTCCATCAGTTATCCCTTGATTCGATTCCAATTTCGGATGGACGGTAAAATAACTTTAAAACTATTAAAAATGTTCTAAGATTTAAACATTTTTTAACAATTATCGTACTCAACCTATTTTCATAATTAACTTCAGCTGAACACTTCTAAAACAATGATAGTTTATGCCCAAACGTAAGCAAACATACCGTTTTCACATTTGTAATTGTCAAAGTGACATTTGATATAAATTCTATAAACAAATATCTTTTTTTAAAAAGAAAAATAATTTAAATTCCAATGAGATTTCACAAAATTTTGTGTTTAATGAATCAATCCCGAGATATTGGTTAAAATACCAACAGACGCAGTCCAGCTGGAACTAGCAATGCTTGAGACCGAATTCAAGAACTTGCGCCAAAAAATAACTGGTTTAACATGTGTCCGTAGACTAGACATTTGATGCCATTTTCAAAAATGATGGCACAATTATGATGCCCACCTTATATAATGAGTATTTCTATGGCCTTGTTCATATTTGGCAAGATCTTTTGTGACATCACAAAATGCAAGAACTTCCGCTTGAAAGATTTTGCAGGAATTTTTTGTAGCTTTTGTATGAACAGGGGCCCATCTATGTAACTCGATTCTACAGTAAAAATGTTCGAATTCGCAAAATCTCAGCCCGCTAATTCTTTAGCAAACGCATATAAACGGAAATAGAACAGCGCTAGTTGAAGATTCTGTGGCAAAAAGTCGAAAGCACCAAAATTTGATCCCACTTTCATACATATTACCACTTAAAATAAGCATTGAAAACAACTTTCGAATGGATTCGAAAGTAGAAGCAAGTTACATAGTAGGGCCCCAGCTTATCTTAAAAGATATCAAGAATCTACTCAATCTTCTGATTGGAAACGCACGTTAAGAATGAAAAATGGTAAAAATAGATATGTCTTTCAACAAATCAATACCAGCAAATCAATTACATCACATTAATTTTTCTTGCATTCTTAAGCTTTGGTACAACTGATTCAATCAGAAGCATTTTATTGTTCTTTGAGCTCATAAATTAAAAAAAAAAAAAAAAAAAAAAAAAAAAAAAAAACTAATTCCACAAAAAAGACTAAAAAGCTAATTACGAACTTTAAATTCTCAAATAACAAAACAAACAAAAAACACAACCAATTATGAAATAATCTTATTTTATTTCGA
Organism: Epistrophe grossulariae; assembly: GCA_929447395.1. Taxonomy (NCBI): domain Eukaryota; kingdom Metazoa; phylum Arthropoda; class Insecta; order Diptera; family Syrphidae; genus Epistrophe; species Epistrophe grossulariae. The sequence goes on along the minus strand of OV839567.1, from coordinate 32,024,212 downwards.
AATATCTACCATGAGAAAAAAAAAAGTTAATTTTTAAAATTTGTTTTCAAATTCAAATGTTTCTAAAAAAAATGATTAATTCAAAAAAAAATAATTAATATTTTTTAAACACAAATTAACCAACACAATTCTTTGCATATAAAGATTCTAACAAACAGTGTGGTCAGGTCAACAAATAAAAAGACTATTAACACATTTAAATCTGGAATCTATTTTATTCAAATTTTAATTTATTCATTCTTTGATTTGTAACATTTTTTAATTTCATTATATTATTGAATCGCACAAAAACCTGATGCTCAGGTTTAAACTTTATAAAAATAAAAAACAAAACAAAATAAATATACCATACTTTTAAATTATATATATACATATGTATGTACATATGTAGGTATATATTATGAATGTGACCGATGATGTTTAGCTGCTATGCTGATAATAAACTAGATATAATAATCCAGAACTATCTAACAAAAAAAAATGGAATTCAAAAATGTAAATTATAGGTACCTACCTACATATATTATCTAAAATTCTACATATTATTTGTCTCTTATAAATATTGGCACACGTGTTAAAAACTTGGTTCTAGGTATTTTATCGAAAAAGAAAAACAAAGAAAATATAATTTATGATAATGTTAGGTATGCATATTTAATTGGAAAAAAATTACAATATTATTCTCTATTCTTCTATGAAGAGAGGAAGATATTATTATTATTATTTTTGTCATTTTAACTGAGTTGTCAGGTTGTCACAAAGAATGAACAAGCAAATAATGTATTTAAACAGGGGTCAAACTTGAAGTTCAAGATCGAGTTCCCTTCGAATGTCACTAACAATGAACTTACAAAAGCTTGAAACGAGCATACCAACGAAAATATAATGCGTCTTACAAGTTGAATCGGATGACGAATTCCCTTAAGTGACCCTTAAGTTGTTATTCGATTGACGCACGTTCCTCTTTTTTTTTCTGTAATTTAACTCTTCACTACTACACGGTGTTGTTTCTAATCTCATGTTTTTATGTCCAAAAGTAAACGGTCTTCTTTTATTGGAATTTTTTAAAACAATTTAATTTACATATCTTATTTATGCTCAAATCGTAATCAAAGGGCGAAAAATAGCGTTAGGTATAGCTTAAAGCTTATAGTTACGAAATTCGTGAGAGAACTGTTGACAGTCTGACTACCACACTTCCCTGACTATAAAATCGATGAATCTATTATCCATTATATGTTTACTGTGTCCCATAATGCTTCTTATATGAGTTATTTTTGGCCACCGTGACTGCGTTTAAATCATTTTGCCTTTAGGTTTTACATTTTCGGTTGTCCATTTGCTGCAAGTTTTTTTTGTGGAATTAAAACGTTTAAAGTAGTTTTTCTTCGGTCCTGTCATAACTGCCTCCATTTTCTAGACCTTACCTTCAGGAAAGTCATAACTATACAGCAGATCCCTTCGTTAGACTTACAGCTTCGATTAGAATGTTAGAACAACGCATAGATCAGGCAAAACAATCTGGTGTTTCCAGTATAGAATCATGCTTGCAGGGCCGGCCTCAGCCAAACTTGCGCCCTGTGCAAGATTTGTTGAAAGCGCCCTTTTTTTATATTTGCACACATACATACATAAATACACGTGGCAAATGGCAGTACATATTTGTTTGCGCAAGATCAGATTACATTTTCTTGCTCCCGGTAATGCGCCTCCAGAATTTTTCGCCCTCTGCATTTGCACATCTTGCACATATGGTTGGTCCGGCGCTGCATGCTTGAATAAAATAACACCTTAATAAATAAGTTTTTAATTTGTCCGTAATTTGTCAACATTTAAAGATTACAAATCATTCTTAGCATTATCTGTATCCATTAGCTGTTATTTCAATATAAATAAATAAAACCTAAGTGTTTTAGCCATTAAAAATTCCCCAGCATCAAAATTAAATTATCCTGCCTCTTCTTGTGTCAATTGCTAAGCCTTGAAGACCTATTAAACTATGTTATTGTTATTTTCAAGTTTAACTTATATTTTTAAAGGGATTAATACAACCGTTCTATTTATGTTTTTTTTAGGAGAAGGTTGCGTGGAAAAGCAATTAAATACCCTTTGGCGCAATTACCAACAGAATAACAAACCCGATGTGATAATGCGAATAAAAGTTTGCGCTTCTGGACTGAAAGCAACAACACGACAACACGGATTAACAGAATACTGGGCGAATCGGATAACCCATTGCTGTGCTCCGAAAAACTTTCCGCGAGTATTCTGCTGGATTTACAGACATGAGGGCAGAAAACTCAAACATGAATTGCGGTGTCATGCAATATTGTGCAGCAAAGAGAAAGTTGTTCAGGAAATTTGTAGTACCTTAAAGGTGAGTTGTCAAGATAAACAAGGAATTCATGAACTAATGTCTTCATTTTTTTTTTTCAGGAAAATCTAGAGCGCGCTCTAAGAGATTTTAAACGAGAGAAAATCCTTAAACAGAATGCAAGATTAAGTTTGGCGAATTCGGCCTATGATAATCCAAGTCTACCTAGGAGAAAAATACTCCTCTCGGTAGGTGGAAATAATTACAGACCGCCTTTAGAGCGATCGAAGTCAGCACCAAAGCTAATGGCGATCGAAGAAGCGATCGGTGAGGAAGACGGTGAAGATGTCGAAGAAACCAATGAACCAGAAATGAAAGCCTGCTGTCAGAAAGATTCCCTTTATCCAGCAATGACTTTGGGACGACGAAGATGCAGACGTGGTCATTCCATAAGACGTACTGGGAAGACAAGACCGAATTTTTGTGAAGCATTTGATAATATAACTGGCAGTAATGGATGCTGCAATACCAAAGAATACAACAAAGATATGACAAAGCAAGTCGAAGAAATTAAAAAGGATGAAATCAAAAAGTCAGCAGATTTAGGCTCTGACGAAGACGATTATGAAAAATTGTTGATTTTCAATAATTACGACACAGATTCACCTCTAGCTGGAGAACTTCTTCCGTATTTTGATCTGCAGATGATAAAGAACACGAACAGTACGAGTTTAACAGACCTTACAAACACCTTAGATGATCATGATCACGATGAAGATAATCACGGGGAAGATGCGTTGGTGGAAGAACATCCAAATTACCAACCATCTGATGGTCATATGGAAGAAGCCGAGAGATCCTGTAAAAATACAATTGGAGAGCTTTGCAGCGACGACGATGATGAGGAGGAACTTTCAACGGATGAATTATTTTTTCGACAGGCTAGCATATTGAATATGCTTCATCGGAACTCGATGCGAAAAATACAGCATCTCTCGATGAGCAGCGAAGAGAGCTCATTGGAGAATCAAGGGACAAGTGGTGTTGCGCCAGTGATAGCAAATCGTAAACAATTATCCATGGATAGTGATGAAGGATCCATATCGAGCGGGTGCGAAACAGCCAGCACAGTGACAGCAAATGCTGATGATCTGTCACTAAAGTTCCGTCACATGCAACAACAGCAAAGGACACAAACAATAAGCTATTCATCCACTGAAGGACCCTTAACGGCAGAAGAACAATCTGTTGAAGAAGAGAATTGCCAAAGAAACTCAAATGACGAGCTTTTTCGCTCGAAAATCTCTCTAAAGCTACAACAGCCTGATTCGCCATTCAAAGAAAGCACTCGGCTTAAACCAAAAAGCGACCGCGATGGTTCAGATTCTGAATGTAGCGATGAATCCGGCTATGTAGAATATCAGGATTTAAGAAAGACAAACAGTAACAGCACCAGTAGTCAGCGTGCGAGTACAAGTACCGCAGTTTGAAACCATTTTACTTATACTTGTCATAATGACGAATATTTTTTTTTTATTAAAATATTTATTTCAGCACAAATTTTGTTTCAACCAATATTATTGATTGTTTATGTATGATGTGTTGTAATTTGTGAAGTAGTTTTTATTGTTTAAGTTTATATAAAGTAAAATGTCTTCTTTTAATGAACGCCCTTCCGCTCCCCGTATTATTTTAAGTTATTATAGACCAATGTTATAGGTTTAATTTTTTTTTAAACTTAGGAAGATAATAATTTTATTGCGAAAATGATTTATTGTTGCATTGTTTTTTATTATTTTATTTAACATTATATTATTTGTGAAATTTATATTATATATTATTGAAAATATGAAACTAAGAACTTTTTAAATTAAATTACTTGTGTTTTTTTGTGGGCTGATTGTGGGCTGATTGTGGGCTTGCAGTTGTTGGATATGGTTATTTAAACCCAGTTTAAACTTCAATCTCAATCAAAACAAATAGTTATATCAAACATTAATAGAGAACATGCAAAATAATATTTAGATTTGTTGAATTTTTATGATGCTTGGCTCATGTGTTGCCGCTAGAGTTTTGCACTATAGTTAAGTGGTATGACAGGCCGTTTGCCTTGACTAAAAAATTTTTTCATATGAATGTTTCGGTGAAGACTCAACTAACTTTGATCAAGCTGCGTGCGTTCCTGCAAAACCGAGAGAGTTTAGCAGAGATGCCAAAATTATACATTGTTTTATAGAACTGGTCTTACGTTGCTGTCAAACATGAATAGAATTACCAAATAAGCTATGATAAAATTAATCACTTAAAGTGCTCCCTCACTATATACGTAGATACATATCTCCTTAGTCCTAACTCATGTCAAATTGAGAGTATGAAAGAAATGCAACTCTCAAATTTGTGTGAAGATCATATTTTGCTTCCCTTCATAACCTCCAACACCCAAATCTGATTAAATGTGTGAGTGTTTTAAAAGCAATACTAAAAATATTCATCTATAAACTTATGTAAACCGTGTTGACTGTCGAACCTTGTCAAATCTGTTATACATGAATTTTTTCACACATTTTTGACATGATTGTGCTAAGGCAGATGTTACATCCATCGTCGAAACCCATCTTTTAATTTTTAATTGTTAATTTTGGCACACTTAGAAAGTAAAAACATAACTATTTTGGATTCAAAATAAAGTTGATTGATGCCTTAAATTATTATGTCTGTTCCCGTACTGAATTTCTACGAATTTGAATCAAAAGTCTATCAAAGTTCATGTAAAATGTGTATTTACACAAATGCACAGAGTTTCAAAGTAAAGGAACAAATCTTTTTTATTATTATTATTATTTATTGTATTATTTATACTAGAATGTCAGTTTATTAGACTCGACCATTTAGTGCATTTAAACTACAATTGTCCGAAAGTAGAATAAGTAACGGTAATCACTTCATAGTTCATATGCATCAAATCCCTCGACTCTGATTTTAAAAAAATGGTTATTACAGACTATTTGTGCGCAGAAAAAGTGCGTTTTATTGGCATTTTAAGGCAACCACATGAAAACTATTTGTTTATCGTTTTTGGACTTTTAGGTAATCGTTTGAAATGTACGACCCTCTAAGTACAAAATATATAAAATGGAAAAGTAAGAGACAGACGTAGGGAAGATAATAGACAAAGGTAAATTATATGCTATCTTCATAATCAGTACATAATAATATATATAAAGTAATATCAGCCGTGTTTTTTTGCAAAGCCCGGGGGGAATTGGATGAAAAAAACGACGCGGTGCTAAACAATTAACATGTTAAACAACTAATCCCAAGGAATTCTCGGGGTTTAACTTAAGACTAAACTAGAGTTTTAATTTTTGTTCAGTTTTACGCATCTGTTAAAATTGAAAAAATAGTGGACCAGTGTCCCTTCTCTTCTTGTTTCTAATAATACAGTGTGCAGTTTCGGTGGGTACACGAACAGCCATTTTTAATATATTTATTACCTTCGAATTGTGTACTGTGCCTTATAATAAAATACATAATACAATTTTTAATTATGTATGTATATATTTGTACAAGTTTGAATTAGGTTTTTCTGTTATTTTTATAGCTTTGTGAACATAATTTGAATTTTGGAAAGAAAAGGAATATTTTAAGCAGCTTCGTCAAATCAAATGCGGTATGTATGTAATTTAAAATGAAAAAAAAAATCTATTTGATGACTTAACCCTCATTTAAAATGCAAAACTTAACTTGAATGAGTTAAAGAAACAAACATTTCTGTAAGCGATAACTGAACAGCCCGAAGATCAATGTATCAGATGCATTTTGAAAGTGATTCTAATTTCCTGTTGGTCTTCACACACTATTAAATCATTTTAGATTACTATTTAATAACAATAATATCAATTAGATTCCACCGCCACCACAAACGATTTATTAATTTAATATGCACAGCGTTACCGATTCAGTCAATGAATCAGTGCTGATAAAAGATTTTTCAAAATAATATTTTAATAAAACACGTACATACAAACATAGCAAAACCTTACTCAGATGACGTTAAATTTTAAAATGTTTTACAGCCTAACAAAATATGATTCAAGTTTACACTTTAGTTTATATATTTTTACCAGTATGTTTACATTTTTGAACTCAGCCGTAGCTTACGCCAACTTTTGGACTCACAAAAAGTTGAACTCGAGAATTTAATCAAACCTTTATATAACGATGACAAAACACGCGACGGTCTGTGTGTAAATCTACACCTTGACATGCAGACAGCCTAAACCTTGATACTTAAGGCAGAATTATAATTGATGGAGGTGCACTTAATTGGTCATACGAAAACCAGAAAATACAAATAAGTCATTATGATGCGCCCATAGTTGTAAATTATTATTTTTTGTATAGTTTTGTTAATTTTTCCTTTTCAAAGTGAAAAAAGCTCCCGAGCGTGAAAAGATGCGTACGATACGATAAAAGTTGTATGCAGGCACATAATTATGTACATTATATTATTTAATTGGAAAAAATTAAACTTCGATTATAAAATAAATTATGTATAACGAGAAATAATCTTAAAGCATGGTACACATTAGCTTTGTTTAATGAAGAAAAACTAGAGCAGAACAGTCTCAAGTGTGTGAAAATTGTCAGAATAGAAAGTTGAGCTTTGCGTTTTAAGGTATTGACCGTTGCTTATCAGCTGTGAAATTTCAAACACTTTTTAATTATTTTTTGTTTGCAATGAATTTCAAATTGAATTTTATATGATTTTACACATTTTTCATATGCTTTTACGTTTTATTCTTAATTTTCGATAAAAAAATCGAATAAATGTATGTAATTCTTTGATACATTTTTAGCTTTAATAAATAAATTAAAATAAATAACAAAATTAACAACAAAATATCTAATATCCAGCTTTGTCAAAATTCCAACAGCTGATTTGAATTATAACAGCTTGAGTTCTTACTTTGTGAAAAATATGGGTTTCGGGAGAATTATTTAGAATTCGCCCCCGAACACAGTGCAAAGAACATAGTATGAAAATAGTTCTATATAAAACGCTTCAGAGTGTCAGGGCGACCCAGTGCGTCCTACTGCTAACATCGAACAAACCTTCTATCAGTCGTGAGCAGAAATGTCAGTCATGATCGATAATAATAAATAAACTGACACACGACGATGAGTGGCATAAAATTTGGACTTAAATTTGAAAAGCTATAGCTGGCTAAGTAGTTGACGGTTAAAAGTATATCACAAAGTTTTGTGTCTGCCGTAAAATGCTATCAAAAAGGAAAACTTGTTGTATTGTTTATTTTTTTGTAATTATTCTGTTGCTTATTTTTCTGAGAAACCAGGGATTCTTGGTCTCAAGAAACAGCACTTCCCTTGTATTCGCATAGGTTGGTTTTGATAAATCTTCCATCATTTGATGAATGTATCAAATTCTGTTTCATTACTGGTACATATAATAAATGGAAATATATCATCTTCGTCAGTTCTTTGCAGACTGAATTTTATTCAGCCAAATAAGCTTAAAGACTGCGGCAAAGTTTGTGCCAAATTTTAAGTAGGTCAAACCATGTATTGAATCAATTGATTGCAATGTATAATACATTTTATTTTCTCATATATTCTTTTAATGACAATTTTAAAAGTAATAAATTCAAGACTTTATTTATAAGACCAATAGATTATAACAAGATTTAAGAGATTATAATATGTAACTTTAGTAATTAACGGTCTCCAATAAATAGAATCATGCTTTGTACATGAATAATAGAAAATCTATGATAGTTTTTTATTTTTGTATACATAGTGCGTATACGCCACAGTGAACTAGTATAATTTTATGTGAAAATAATAATTTCTTTATCAATAGGAGTAGTAAAATGGTAACCTCAACCATAGATAAATTAAAACATTAATTTAACTCTGCCCTTGACTGAGAATGCATAATATGTCGAACAAAAATTACAGTGGTAACAGTAAAAAAAACACTACTGGTGAATCAGGATTACCCAGCATTTTAGGTGAGGCTGCATCCGCATCCATCACATTACCTTAAAGTATCCAAAACCATATAAATCTTTACTAAAGATTTTAGATGACCCGAAATTTAATTCGACCTCAGATTTATCCAACTATTTCAGGTTTTCGGGATATTTTTAGCTAAAAATAAAAAATAAAAGGTTGTTTCCTATATGCATACATACATATATGTATATGTATAATAACCAAAAAATTGTTACGATATCTGAAAGAACTAATTCACTCTGATTCCCATTCGAGAAATCTTTAGTTAGTTGGTAAGTTAGTTAGTTGGTAATCTTCGACTGATTGTCCTTGATTCCTGAATACCTAAATGTTCTACTCAGGTTTTTTCACTTCTTACCAGCAGTAATAATTTACATCTTTGGGGGCCAGTTATAATATATTTAAGCCTTATATAGGCATCAAAATAATCACTTATTTTGTCTCAAAATAAGAAATTTAAATGTTCGATGATAGCTTTCAATGAAAGCTATAACTGGCACCAAATAAAGAACGCTTTCAATTTTTCTAAAAATTATTTTCTCAAGTGTAATAATAAACATCAATATTTTTTAACAAAGATTAGAACGTGCAAGCACAAAACTAGTTTTCCTCTTAAAAGGATGTACATTATGACCTTTTTCAGTTTTGTGGAAAAGATTTTTCATAACAGTAAATTATTTTAGCAAGTGGATTTCAATTTTTATTTTAACAAAGACTACAGTGTTGTCTATTATTCACAAAATTAAAAATCTATTTTCCATTTTGGGTTTTTGCAAAATACTTCTTATTGATAATGGTCCACAATTTTCAAGCTCCGAGTTTAAAATGTTTTTGAAGACCAATAGAATTCCAATATATTTTTTGACTTTGAGGTCTTGTGAATAAGTGTAATATATATATATTACACTTATTCACAAGCCCTCAAAGTCAAAAAATATTTTATTCAAGTTGCGAACCATATTTTCAACAAACTTTTAAATGTCTTTTTCTGAAGTTTCTTAAAATAAATTCTGTAACTTTATACAAAATTTTATTGGTCTATTCTTGACTATATCAAAAAAAAAAAAAAAAAAGAAAAAAATAATTCATTAAAGAAGCCTAATATAAGTAGCCTCACATCAACTGGCAGATGTTATGACAAAGCCAGTACCAAGTCCACGTCTTTAAACTTTATGCTAGATTTTTAAAGTTTTAATTCAGTTTAGATTTTAATTATATTTAAATTTAACTTTCAAGTAACAAAGGAAAGTGTTAAAGTTAAGAATAGGTTACCATTCAGTTAATTTTAGAACAACACTTTGTTTTGTTTATATTTAGGAAGTTTGTAATTTTCTATAACTGAAAATTAATTTTTCAATATTGTTATTCTTAAGAAATCTTTTATCAGGATCAGAACTAAATCTTTTTAATATATTTTGTTTATTGTTTTTATATGAAACCCAGTCTTTTAATAAATGCAATAAAACAATGGTACTAAAAAACAATAGTTTTAATGAAAACTTTTTGAGTTTTAAGTTTACCTCCACTTTCCTCCAAGCAGTGATGTATATTAACGTGTGGTCCATACTTTCAAGTTACAGCATAGAAAAAATCAGCTGCAGATACTTACAGATCTGGAAGTTATGTTCAAATTTGTCTCACTGAATCGGGTTTCAAGAAACTTGGTTTTGAAGGTGGTATATATGAAAAAGTTATGATTTCTTCGGTACTAACTGCCAAAATGAACTGGGTGAGCCCATTATTTAAAAAAAAATTGTGTACCTACCTTTATTTTAAAAATAAAATAAAATTACTACATTGGCCCAGATCTGAGAAATTCAATTTTTTGAGAAACCATTTATTTTTGCCTGTATAATTTTTCAACTTTCTCGAAAAAAATATATAAAATATATTACATATTATTTTATGATAATCTGAGTTATATGATAGGGTTTAATAAAGAATAAATAAAAGAATTATGGATAATCCTAGAGTTATTTTGTTTTCACGCAAAAAGTACAAGCAGGTAAAAATAAAAAAGGGTGTTTTTTCCGATTTTTGCCTAAAATTATAGAAAAATGTCCGTAACTTTTTTGTAATCAGTTTTTCTTAACATAGTTTTGACCAAATATTTTCAAGGCTAATCTTAATAGGTATGTCGAATTTCAATAAAATCCGATAAGTTGTTCAGTATAAACAGACTTTTTTTGAATTTCAGTACCCTCAAATTTTAGAAAAATGTCAATATTTCTATTTTTAATAATTATTTCTTAAACAAATTTTGATCAAATATGTATAAGACTAATTTTGTCATGTGTGCCGAATGTCATTAAAATCCGTAGAATAGTTCAAATTTAACAATTTTTTTTAATTTAACAACACCAAAACCCACAAATTTTAAAAAAAATATCAATAACTTTTTTTCTAATAATTTTTTTTCCCAACCAAATTTTTATCAAATATGAACAAGACTAATCTTAACATATGTACCATAATATATAATATATACATACATATATCATAAAAATCCGTTTAATAGTGCAGACTTTTTTGAAATTTTGGTACAACATCAAAACCCTCAAATTTAAGAAAAATGTCAATAACTTATTTTCTACCAAATTTTTCGTAACAAAATTTTGACCAAATATGTAAAAGAGTATATTCTTAACATGTATGCTAAATTTAATTAAAATCCGTTAAATATTTTAGATTTCCCATACAAATCAAACTACTGTGCGCCGTACAGTGCGCACCGAAGATCCTATTGCTGCTGTGGAGTAGAGTATCGAAGATGACCCGAATGAGTTTATCCACCATCGCACGCAACAATTGGAGCTGAGCCTCTTGGGCCTCTCGGCTGGAATTTATTCGAGCCATCCACGGCGGCCACTTGCCCTAAATCATTTTTTAAAACATAATGGCAAACCCTTATCTTTAAAATAAAGTTAAATTCTTGGCCATAACATTAAATTATATAAGTTTTATTGCTACACGACTAAAAAAAACACCCTTTAGAAATAATAAATACACCAAGGTGACTTCAATCAGGTCTTGTTCCAGTTCAACCTTTTTGAAGTACTAAAACTTGTTGAATGAATTGGCCGAAAGTCATAAAAGATATTTAGTTATAAAGCGTTATTTTCCTACATACAAACATACATACTCGCTATATTGAAGTAAAATACAAAATACAAAACTGATCAACGTTGTTTTGTGTTTTTTGTGTAAATTTAAAGTTTACCCTTTCGTCAGCAGCACTGATAATTGAAATAGTTGCACGGGCAATCAAGATGAGAACTATTTTAATTGATAACATATTTATTAGTACTTAATTTTGAACTGGTTTTCTAAATAATTTTAATCTACAAAAAAATACCCGAACTCTCCTAGAAGCAGTTTTTATTTTGTCCAACCATTTCGTGCTACTGACTTTTACTGCCAACCAATCTTACCAATAAATTTGATGACCGAAAAATGTTGTTTTTTGTGCTAAGATTTTGGTTTCTGACTTGTTTTGTACGGAAATAATCAGGAACGAATCTAGAGGGGGTTTGAACACTTTAAAAGCTTTTCAAATATTTTATAATTGTTAAACTGTTAAATTGTTAAATTTATGTGTAATTGTCTGGCATAGAACATTGAATGATTTCGAAGCACTTAAAGTAGGAATGTTCTTTTTTCGAAAGTCGATACTGACTTGAACAGGGTGAAATTGAAAAGGAAATGTTATTTATAAGGTATTAATTAAAATAAATAATGTTTGTAAATCCCAATTTTAATTAGCATCTATGTATGTACATATAGATGTATACATTCTTTTTGTTTACCAACTTATTTCATGAAATTATAGATAAGTAACTAGTAGTTACCAATATTTGTTTTTATTAAAATTTAATACGAAATATAAGAACACTTAATTAGGGGTAATAAACTGATAACTGATGTTGAACCTTTACGGAGTAACTATTTACAAAAGAGTTAAACTTTTTAATAAAATTGCGTATACGCCATAGTGAAAGAGTATATCATTTTATATAATAAAAGTTATAGTTTCAGTTCTTCATCAATAGGACTAGTAAAATAAAAAAAACAGTATATGAATCGGTTTTGGTGTATTGTATTGTTACCTTAACCTAGATATACGTCATATGTTTGTTCAGTATAAGCCCTTCAATGAGAATGCAGCCCCACAGGGCCAGGGTCCTTCAATATTGTAAACATTTTTTAATAGCGCTAGTCGCGTTGTATGATTTAGATTTTGTATGACGAACAACAAATTACTGCTATACCTTACGGTAAAAATACTATGGATGCCTCAAGGCTGTACATCGTTCGAAGCCCCTGGACCTGTGAGGCCGCAGTCATCACTTTACTTTTATTATACTAGGCAACAAAATTTAGGCTTTGAAAACCGGATAGCACTTTTCTTAAGATTTTGGATGTTCTGAATTTGAATCTCAACTCAGATGTTTTAAATTAGTTCAGGTTTTCGGAATATTCTTATTTACAAATCACTTGAACCCGGAACACTTATTCTACTCGGGCTATTTCACTTCTTACTGGCAGTAATAATTTGCACCTTTACTAATGGTTCTAAACAAATTTAAATATATACCAAATTAAATTTAAAAAAACAATATTTTCTATTGTTTTGGTTTTTTCGTCTTCGTATATCCAAATAAAGAACTCTTTCAATTTTTCTAAAAAAAATATTTTCTCAAGTGTTATATTATAAACATTAAAACTTTTTAACAAACAGTATTAAATGCAGGAGAACCACGTTTCTGGAGAAGACTGCAGACTACACCTTTGAAATTTAAAAGTGAGCTGTCCTGCAACTGCTGATCAAATTTCTGAAAATAAACAAACAAATTTTAACAATTCCTTATTGAATTTTGCTTTAAAATTAAACTTACGCCATCATAGACAATAGTTGGAATGAAAGAAGGAGCATAGGTTTGCGTAATCTTTTCGGCTTCCAACTGTAAAATAGTTCCTAATTCGGTGTTCATGCATTCTTTAATATCGCCTGATAGACCAGCTGATTGGGCACAATATTGGCTAGAGGAATCGTACTGGCCACTCATTTGACACACAACAAATTTAACTTGGTTGTCTTGATTGGAAGTTTGTTGTAAAACACATGATTGCATGCGATTGCCTTCACATTCCGCCGGACCATGTTGACAGAAAAATTGAGCTCCATTATCTACGCTCTTATTATTTACCAAAAAAGTTAAGACATTTTTTAAATAAAAAAAAAAATGTATATGTAATAATATATTACCTCTGATTTTCCAAATGGCACTAATGTTATATCGATGACATCTTTTAAGGAATTATAATTTGGTCCCAGTTGGTTTGTCATAAAACGAATACTGTCAGGACAAAGTGACTCGTACAGGACTAAAACGTTAATCTGAAAAATAAATGAAATACATAAAGTAAGCACAAAAATTTGAATTGTATTTAAAAAAGTTTTTTTTTAATTCAAAAAGTTTTTTTTTAATGTAAAACTTGGTCTAATCCTTTACTCTGAATTTCTGTAAATTTTAGTTAAAAACTTGTTTCTCGTCTTCAAAAAATTCGTAATTTAGATTTTTTTCAGGAGTACTGCGTCTTGTGACAAGTTCTTCAAGAGTCATGAAAAAGGTTTGGTACAAAATTGTGGGGCCCCTTACATATTCCTGCTGACTAACAACACGCACACATAGGAATGGTTCTTCAATTATAAGTGAAAAAGACAACTGAATTTCTGATAAGAAAATTTAAAAAAATCACCAAAACTGAGATGAAGCACTTAAATTTATCAAATTATTAGTTATGAAAAAAATGGCTTTCCAGTTAAGCGGATATCATTTAGTTTACACTTTACATGACAAGTAACACGGAAGTCAAAGCTTAATTAAAATAGCTATGAAATTAAAAGTTAGTTATGTGCATAGTTAAATGTAGCTTTGTATTGATGTGTTTTGCATTTCTATCATCACAAATAAATATATTAAATAATACTACTTTAAAAGCTCACATATCACAAAAACCCTTTCAGCTAAGTTTTTACCGATTAAGTATGTAAAATGCATAACATAACATAATCTTTAGATTAAGATTTATTGAATTTCGAATGAATCACTTTTATCACGCCGCGCCGCGCCACCAGACTTTCAATTTATTTCCGAGTAAGATTTTGAAGTAAAAAAAAGTTTTTAATTCGTGAACAAAATGTAAATTCACATAAAACGTACAAGGAATAAAGTGCACGCCTGGGTCGAATGCACTTGTGACAGTATGTCGACAAGAATTGTAAAACCAACTTCATCTTTATGTGATTAAAATATCAAGTTCGGAAGTTCGGAGAACTTAAACTATAATTTTCAAGTTTAGCAGAAAAATTGACAAAATAAATAGTTTCTAATGTGACTGCACTCGAATGAATTACTGCACTCAGAAAATAAAATAAAAAATACGTCAGACGCATGTATAGGTACCACTATTTAAAAACGGTAACGTGGAATATAACGAGCGAAATAAAGACAACTATTGGAGTCCGCCCTTCATCTACAATAACCTTGTTCGTTTACTTCTCAAACCTACCGATTTCTACCATTTTTAGCCCAAAAAATAAAACTGGTAGAATCTAGCACTTTTGGGCAAGTACGCGAACAGACCTAATAATTGGCTACCATCAGTTTGGCTGGTAGCACACTACACATATTAAAGGAAGAATCATTAGCGATTTCATTTTTGTTCAGTTCTGCGCATCTGTCAATATTGAGGTATTATGGTGGTAAAATGGTGGATGCAGTGTCTAATTTCAATATTTTGTTGTTGTTTCTAATGATGCGTGCTGAGTTCCTGTGGGCACTGGAATAGCCATTTTTAATTTTTTGACACTTCCAACTTTGACAGCCTGCGCAATATAATACCTTTGATTTGTGTACTGTCGGCTGGTAGTAACCAGTGGCGTAATGGTTCCCTTCAAGCAAACGAGTCCGCTTTGGATCTGCGCACGTAGTAAACAACGTATGGATGACTCCGTATACGGATCCAAACATGGATCCGCAAAACTGCGTTTGTCGGCTCAAATTAGTATGGAAATTAGAATCACCACGGACTCATTTTGTGCATGTATTGTGAGAGAGAGAGCTTCCCATTTCACCATACTCAGCGAGAACCGAAACAAAATGGAATTCAGAACGGATCCAAAAAAATTAACGAACGAGACGTTTTGTGGTTGAAGAATATTATGCAATTTATTTTCTTTAATCGTTTGTATATAAATGAAACATCACGTATTTCGTAATTAATAATTAAATAATTAACTTTTGATTTTAAATTGATTTTCTTTCTCGAGGGAATTTTTATTAAACTGTTGCGCTGGGCACGAGCGTGAACACATTGAAAAAAGCTAATTGTTGTCTTCTCCTTTGTTTTCAGTCCATAAAAAAATACTCACCATTAGGGTATTGCATACATTCTCTCTTTCTCAGTAAAAAAAAATACTCTCGATTTTCGTTCTTTTTTTGCATGCATATACAAAAAATGTTCTAATGTGTGTATGACACTCCGTTTTGAAATGATCCAAGAAAGACCGAAAAAGTTGGGTCAGTGAATTTGTTTGAAGGGTTAGTGCTTCGAATTGTCACGGTCATTGACGCACGGTCTGGGGATCGAACCCCAGCCTCTGTCAGCTAAGAACAATTAATATGTTTTTTTTTCATGAATACTGTCTCTTTCGACGAATTGACAAATCGTTCGAAAATGGAATCTCACAAAAAAATTGTCTCTCACCTTAGTTTACGACAGAAAATTGTAGGTCTATTAATGATTAAAGATGTCCTGGGGTCAATACGAGCTGTCGCGCCACCAAGGATTTATTTATTTATTTTTTTCAGTTTGAAATAGCAACTTCTATAAACGAAACCTTTGTGAAACCAAACTTGTCAGACAGACTTTAATTGATCGATACTTTGAATCAGAACTCCCCAAACTCAAATTTTTGGGTGTTTTGACATAATCACCAAAATAAATTAAAATATCGAATCCCCCAAATTTGTTTTGTTAAATTAGACTGTATTTAATGAACATTTTTTGGCACCGAAAAGAACAGAAAAGATCAGAGAGGAACAGGGTTTTCTATTTTATGATAAAATCCTTGCCCTAAACTGTTTTAAATTCTGTCACTGTGTTCGATGAAGTTCTGCAGAATAGTTTTGTTTGAACAAAATTTTCTGCTCATGCTTTTGAGATGAAGCAAGGGAATTTTTCAATTGTTTTGTTTGGTAAAATAAAATTGAAATTGAAAATAAAACATAATATGTTTATATTTGCGAGGAAGAGGAGAATTTATTTATATTTAAATTTCTGAAATATAGATTATTAACTGGTCAATTATCTCGCTGTTTCTTTACTTCGAAAAACTGTCAACTCTACTAATTTGAGTTAAAAGTTCTGTCAAAATTCATTTTAAAAATAATAAAATTGGATAAAAATTGATAAAAACTGGTAGTACATGGGAAGAAAACCAACAGACCTATTTCTATATAAAACATGCTCAGCGTACGAAATCCTTCTTCAAACCGTTATCTTTAAAATTAATGTGGTAATTGAAATTCGTAAGAAATTAAAAGTAGTGTTTTACTTTTTTATTTATATTCTTTTATCAATTGATAACAAATTTCACAGCCAATAACAAACGGATTAAATGGAACTTGAGTGATTAGAGTGAAAGATAAAAATATAAAGCTACTGGTTATTAGAATAACGAAATATGTATGTAGGTAAAAAAAAATAGGGTTGATAATGGATAATAGCTCTTACATACAAAAATAAAAGTAATAAATCATTCCATATAAATCTTAAACAATTAACAAACTAAAAGTATACCTACCTAATCAAAAATAATTATGAATTCATTTTGTCGGTTAATATAGATCCGTTTAAAGATCAACTTTTAGATTTTTCGATTGGGCGAATTAATAGAAGCGGGTTCCTTTTGAGTGTAAAACAAAGAATAACTAGACATTTTAAAATTTAATTTTTTCTTTCAATTTGATCACAATATTTTGTGCATATGGAACCATATAAATATGTAGGCAAATTACCCTATGAAAATAAAACAATATAGGCGTGTTGCAAGTCCATATTATGTAATTGTCGGAAAAACGACATCGGAACTAAGAGCTTTACACGTAAATACAACAATAACTTAAGTCCAAAAGGACTTTGCTAAGTCCAGATAATTTTCGGGACTTAACTTAAGTCCCGCTAAAAATTGTATTACCGGCGCTAATTATCATTTTGGTATCGATAGTTTGTATGGGAACGTCAAATTATCTGAGTCATCGAATGAAACAATTTTTGTATGAAACAAAAAAAATGGCGATCATTGTCTGGAATTTATTTTGTTTTCCTATAAATGACTTGAAATGTTTTTATTTAATTTTATTTTATGAAGAAAATTATTTTCTATGTAGCTAGGTTTTCTTTTTATTTTAATGTGGGGCTGACAAATTTTTATTTTGTATGCTCACCATAAAACTGAAAGTGTATACTGTATAGTGATGGCATTTTGTAATAGTGATGGGCTTTTTTTACTGCTATGACTTTTGGTAAGTCCCCATGTCTTTTTTTTCGACAAATTCATATGGACTTGCAAAAAAACACGCTAATATTGAACAAAGGAAAAACAGCGTTATAAAAAGATTTATTATATAATCAGCTCCAGATTAATTTTTTCAGATTTTTATTTCCATCCCCTATTTAGACGAGAGGGGCAGTTTTCTTAAAAAAAATACTTAAAATGGATAAAAATTTATTAAAAACAACATCATGTTGTAACTTTTTTAAAAGTTAAAAATCCATTCTAATATTTTCTTTTTAAATTAATATATATTGATAAATTATTTTGCAATAACGAACTTTTTTTCAACACTTACTCCAAAGTACATTTGTAGAGCAATACTGATAATCAGGGCCGGACCAATCATATGTGCAAGATGTGCAAATTCACAGGGCGCAAAATTCAGGAGCAAGAAAATTTAATCTGATCTTCCGCAAACAAATATGTACTGTCATTTGCATTTTAACCACAAAACTTGTTCAAATAATCGCAAAATATCATACAACACAACTGTGCTAAGAATTATTCCTTGCACTAACATCACTTTAATTAATTCATTTAAGGGGAATCTTTAATGTTAACGGATGATGACTCCAATA
Source organism: Epistrophe grossulariae (assembly GCA_929447395.1). Taxonomy (NCBI): domain Eukaryota; kingdom Metazoa; phylum Arthropoda; class Insecta; order Diptera; family Syrphidae; genus Epistrophe; species Epistrophe grossulariae. Next base: position 32,005,662 of record OV839567.1, on the reverse strand, counting down.
ATTGGGGACATTAATCTGATGAGCTTATTAAATAGTTTTAAAGGCGCTGTCTATAAATCTTACACAGGGCGCAAGTTTGGCTTAGGCCGGCCCTGCTGATATTGGAAATATGGCTACTATTTACAAAAACATTTACCACTAGTTTAGTTCACTTAACAAACATTTGTTTCTAAAAGTGTTTAAAAACTTCAATTGATGCGTAATATCGTTTCTTATATTATAGCTTTATGCACTTGATATAATATGTTTATAAATAAGACTCTTAAAATGAAAAAAGTGTAAAAATATAAACTGTTCTAACAATTGAAGCGTCTAGAGTGAGAAGGGGTCATGTGACATTTTTGAAGTTTTGAGTTATAAGCGTTTAAAGTTTTACGTTTATAACAAAACAAACGTGTAGTTAACCCCTTTATCTGAAGCTAACTTTGTAAGTAATAACAATAGAGACACAAGAATTAGACTAAAATTTAAGTTGTCGCTTAACACCAGTTTTGGTAAAAAAAAAACAAAAAAATCGAAAAATGTCACTTGACCCCTTCTCACTCTAGACGCTTCAATTGTTAGAACAGTTTATATTTTTACACTTTTTTCATTTTAAGAGTCTTATTTATAAACATATTATATCAAGTGCATAAAGCTATAATATAAGAAACGATAGGTTCCATGTTGAAAATGATGACAGCTAGACTGTAGTTGAACAGACGAATAGACGAATGCGTCACCCACTTTTTTATCTTAAAATCTATCTTGATGAAAATTTCGAGTTCGATTTTTAAAAAAACCTAAATTTGTATGTACATATATTTATCAAATAAAAATACACATAATATGTATGTATTTGTTTTATTTTTTGTTTTGCGTCTTAAATGTTTATGATCACTCTGTACTTTCTGTATAATATACATAGGTACATAACATAATGATCTACAGCCTCAACAACTTATTTTATTTATTTGTCGTCATAATTTATGCCACATTTACAAATAACATATCTTAACCGAAAGCTATAACACCTACCGGCTCCATTAAAAACTTGGAAATATTATATTTTATTATAAATCTTCAAGTCGTAATCTGGGTGTCAGGGGAAAATGGAAAAATTATAAGCACTAGGATAGGACTTAGCTTAATGGGAATAAATACACCAAAATAAATCATCCATCTGGTCTAATTCCACTTCTACATTACTGGAGTACCTACTTAAACTTGTTAAATGAAATGGCCTAAAATCATGAAAGGTATTTAGTCATTAAGATTTATTTTCTCGCGATTTAAAAGTTAAATCAAAAATACAAAAAATAAAACATGGAAAGCTAGTTATTTAATAAATATTTTTATTTTTTTTTTGAAAAAAGTCAACAAATAAACGTTTTTCACCTGAACTGTAAATTCTTTATCATATGCAAAATTATATTCCAAGAATAAGGTCAATTGGAACAAAAAGGAGAAATTCAAATTTTTGTTGTGAACTTAGTAAAGCTATTAAACCAAACTGTTTACACTTCAACCAATTCAAATAAAGTTCTAGTGTTTGTTTTGGCGCCAACTCATCGCCTTTGTTGGCAGTTGGCATAAACTTAAATACTAGATCAACGTTGTTTTGTTTTTCTTATGTTAAGTTAAAGTTTACCTTTTCTTCAACAGCACTGGTAATTACAATAGTTGCACTGGCAATCAAGACAAGAATTATTTTCATTGAAAGCATTTTTTATTAACAATTAATTTAGAACTGAGTTATAAATATTTAAACTACAAACAAAAAATACACAAACTCTCCTCGAGGCAGTATTCGTTTCCTCCAAACGTTTAGCGCTACTGGCTCTTACTACTAAACCAATCTTGCCAATAAATTCGACGACCGAAAAATGTTGATACTGCTACATAAAGTCACCATCAGCACCGCCCCTCGAAGAACTGTCAATGGATTTTAGTGTTGCAACTTTTTGTTGGTATCTCTGTTGTTTTTTTTTTTTTTTTTGTTAACATTTTGGTTGGTGACTTGTTTTGTACTGAAATAATCAGGTGCGGATCTAAAATTGCAATTAGAAAAAGGGTAGACTTGTAGAGTTTTTTTTTCTATATTTTTACGTGTTATACCAGAATTTTATAATTTTTTATATTATTTTGATGTTTAATTTTCTGTTCTAGAAAATTAAATGATTTCGAAACACTTACTGTCTTATTATTCACTCAATTAGTCCAGTTTCGAACTTGAATTCGGATGTAAATTAATATAAATTCAATTATTCACTCGATTAATCCAGTTTTTAACTTAAATCCGGATGTAAATCAATATTACTTCAGTTAATTTAAATCTGAATTTTGGTTTAAATCTGGAAAAATTGAGTGAACAATATGGCGGTTAAAGTAGATGTGTTTTTTTTTTAAATCTCGAAGGGAATTGGATAAAAAACGACGTCGATGCTAAACAATTGACATGTTAAATGCAACAACAACTAATCCACTGCGGGCCTAGCTAAACCCAGAAAATTTTTGGGGCTTAACTAAAGCGCGCAAAAAACAGTGTTGCCGGCGGGAATAACATATATACGTATTTTCGATATATTGTATGGAAACTAGAGTCCCCTAATGCACGTGTACCCGTTATAATTTTTGGGGTTACTGGCGGGAATTACATACATATACATATATACGCGTTATCGATAATTTGTATGGAAACTAGAGCCCCTATAATGCATTTGTATACGTGTACACGTGTACCCGTGTTACACGTGTATTTAAATTATTCGTGTTTGAACACGTGTATTTATATTTACACGTTGTATTTAATGTTACACGTGTAATAAAGCAATACACGTGTATTTTTTATTTACGAGAGCTCTAATGGAAACTCCATTTTTTCCATGATAACATTGTTTATCCCGATGGTCTTGTCTAGCTAGTAGCTACATTTACTACAAGATAGCGACTTCGCGCGGTCGAGTATATAGTGCATTTTATTAAAAAGAACTTAAATTCATTTATAGTTATTTGTACTTAAATTGGCATATACCATTTTAAAATTATTGTTTAGAAAATTGTTCTTAGTTTAAATGTTACTTTCTAAATTTCAGAATAAATTAAAAAAGTGTTAAAAGAAGGGTAATTTCATCACTTTCCACCTTCCCTGTATCCGCACTTTGAACAACTGGTGTTCCAACTTTGACGATTTTTTTTTATTTAGAAAGTCTATACTGACTTGAACAGGGTGAAATTGAAATTGAAATGTTCAAACTACTATTTATTTATTTATAAAGTGATAATTTAAATACATAAAATTTGGAAAGCCCAATTTTAATTAGCATCTATATGAAATACCAGATTTGGTAGTTTCTTTTTGTACGAATTTCATCGTACTAATCTTTGTGTTTATAAAAAATTAATACGAAAGAAAAAACACTTAATTAGTGGTAATAAGCTGATGACTGATTTTTTTACTGAGAAATAAATAAACTACCAAGACTCATTGTTGAAATTTGGAGTAACTTTTTACAAAACAATGTTGTCTAAAGTGCAGCTCAAACAACAACTCTAAATTGTAAGCAAATTAACTGTTTTTCAGATTAGTGTTTTCGGAATAATATCTTTCGAAAATATTTAAGTAAAACCCGAGATTTTAGTCAAACTACATTAAAACGTTAAGGGAGATGAAAAAAGTATTTTATCAGTTCTGTCTGTTATTTTGACTGCAGTACTGCAGTCTTTAACAGCCATGAGAAGAACTTATACTTTCTTCACAAAATTGAGCAGCCCCTTTGTTTCGGTATATACATATACCTATAGACGGTATAGTGAAACTTTAAGATTTTTTAGATTTAAAATTGTGAATCACCCTGTTCATAAATTTACTAACAACATTGGCAGACATTTACCATGTGTAGGAACGCAACTTTTATTTTTTTTGATTTTATTATTTTGGTAAATCCCCCATCGTTTCAGGAGAGAGAGATGGTGGTGCCAGGGCAAATACACAATTTAAATGGGTGCATGTTTGATATAAATCTTTAACAGTCAACAGTCTCTATATGCAATGAATAAATCGAGATTTTTGAGCATGCACATTCAACTTTTTGTTAGTTTGTGTAAATTAAATTGAATAATACTTGGCATGCAGTATGTTATTTAATGGCCCACGTGTTTGACCAGTTTTGTTTACTTATGGTTACTTTCAAATGTTTGTTTTAAATGTCAAGTTTTTTTTTTCATTTTAAAGACACCAATAATATAACTAATATTGTTACATTATTCTTTTTCCTTTAACAATAACTTATTATAACAATTCATTTAATTTCTGTTTGTTTTGTTAATAAAATCTGTATTAACTCATTTCCGGCTTGCGTTGCGAAAACGCAACGTCATATCTGAGGAGGTCTGGAACTTAACTGTTGATAAATTTAAATAAACTAAATAGTGAATTTGAGAGTTATTTGAACTATCTAATCGACATGTTTTTGGATTTTTTTTTAATTTTATAGTGTTTTTTTTCTGGACCTTCAAAATACGAAATTTTTAAAATTTTGAGGAAGCATTTTCGAACTATTGAAAAATGTCATAAAAATAATAATTTTTTTAAATAATTACAGCTACAGGTAAATAAAGGTTCAAATTATATTCTAAAATAATGTTGACGTAATTCGTATGAGGTGCCTGCCTGACAGGTTAGATGAATTTGAACCTAAACAAAATTTTTGCAAAAAAGGGAAACCTTTTCCCAAATGCAATAGCTGGCGAAATTGAGCATGTATGTAGGTTTGATGATTTAAATACTCAAAAGCCTCGTGAAAAATACGACGAACCGGAAGTCGATGTTGTATCAGAAAATTTAAACAACATCTGAAAACGTCGCTTCAACATTTTAACAAAGAATCAACATGCCTGCATTATGAGTTGCCGAAGTGGTCAAAAAGTCATCGAGTTGAATTTTCAAAAAAACCAATAGACGTTAGAAGTGAAAATATTACGAGCAATTTATGACAAAATAAGCTTATAATATTTATATAATTCAGAAGCTATTCAAAAATAAAAGAAAACACGTCAACATTCCAATGCCAAATGCAATTCGTGAGAATAACATAACGATGGGCGGAGTTGATTTGTTAGTTACGCTACAAGCAACTATTGCATTCGAAATTTCGGGGAAAGAAATGGTCCTGGCCACTTTTATCAAATGCACTGGACGCAGCATTGGTAAATGCAAAAAAATTGCTAAAGAAACACCAATTCCCCAGCTAGAATTTGGAACATTGTTGTAGATTCCATTGTGATTCAAACGGAAGGAAAAAAAAATATATAAATTGGGTGGTGTGACAGCTCGTGTAGAACCAGGGGCTAGTGACTTCCAACTCTCAATTCTACTTTCTGTTGGCAGGAATTGAAGGAACCTTAAATTAACTGTCGAATCCGAACGGCCAGGATGAGAAGCCCGTGCAAAAACATTTCTGTTTTTAGGTGGTATAGGCTGGGAAACGAACCCAAGACCTAAGGCGTAACAGTCTTACGCACTAACCATTACGCAACGGGCTACTGCTACTTACAAAAGAAGGAAAGAAATCTCAATGACACCAAGCATACAGTCATCAAAACCGGAAAACGTCTTCGATGTCGCAAGCGTCCAGCCTAACCGTTTTTTCATGCAAAATGTAATATCCTGCTTCATCCAAAAATGCTTCGATGAATACCCACACAAAAACAAATTCTTATAAATTATTATGAATTTCTACATTTTTAATTTTCAACAATATTTTCATAACCCAGTGTATCATACACATATTTAACTCATTTTTCATAAAAGTATTCAAATAAAGTTCATTCATATTCCATATAAGGAGCAAATTTGTTAATAATTTTGATACCCCTTTCGGCGAGCGTTGCGAAAACGCAACGTGAATTTTCTGGAAAACCAAAAGCTTTTCCAAATTTTTTTTACAGATTTCCTCTAATTGCACAAAATATAGACAGTATGTGAAATTTCAAGTTTAAAAGTGAACTGGAACTGGTAGCTGCCAGAAATGGGTAAAAATGTAAATGTTCGTTTGTTCCTAATCTCGAATCACAAAAAGTTCTTCACCGATTTCTTTGGAATTTTGATACAAATTTCGATTTGAAAACGCGGGTGTTTTTATATAGGTACTTTAATTGTTAAAAAAAACAATCGCAGTTTGTTGGTCATGATCTTAACAATCTCAGTGATTTAAATAGAATTCCTCAGAAAAATTTCCCAGTTTTTCTGTCAAAATTCTTAAAACTATTAAAGGGTATAATGCGTTAAAATAATAGAATTAGAAAATTCTTTTTATGTTATGTATAACTTATAGGATGGATTTATGAGTTAATATTTCTATTATTTAGTTATTTATAGGGCGATTAATATTTTCACTATCCAGCTATTTATCGGGTGAAATTGAAAAAAAAAATTATACAAAATACCTCATTATATTTTGAAATAAGATATAAATGAAAAAAAAAATTTGAGAAAAATATAGAAAAAATGTTGTTACCATTTCAAAACTTCAAACTTCTGCTATTTTTGTGGCAAGAAGAACTGTTCAAAGAAGCAAGTTGTCAGTTTCTTTCACTTTTAACTTAAAATGTTTGTGCAGATAAATCCTCATCCTTCTTATATGTAAACTCTTATTAAACTTATACTTAATATTATAATATAATTGTGAAGTATGTTTATTTGGATTTTTGTCCCTCAGCCATTTTCGAACGTCTTAACTGATAAGGTCATAAGATAGTATTTTAGTATGCTTACGGGGGTTGCGGGCTCCGGAAGCTCAGCTAAGGGGACTGGTATTAGCTTTAAGAAATTTAATAAAATTTTGACTCATGAATAACTCATATTGATTATGAAATCCGCATTATTTGACCACCGGGGAATCGAGAACTTTTCACATTTATTTTTAGGCATCAAATTTATCTTTTGTTTTTGAACCGAAACACTTTTGGTGCGGATATAAAAGGAAAACATTTATGTAGAAGGAATAGTGCTTGTGTTCACATATTCTAGAGTTTAAAATATGAAATAAGCTGGCAAATTCATCGGAATCATTGGGGTGAGTGACATTACCTGCCTAACAAAATTTTTAAATTTCGTACGATACCTGGGTTTGTTAACCGGTGCGAAACTGGGGGCCAGCTAGTTCATAATAATTTAAAACTTAAAACTGAATTGCCTTTTATTTGTACAGCATACAAATAAAAAAGCAGTTCAGTTTTAAGTTTCATTAATTTGTAATTTGTATGTATACATTTTTGTTGGTCTTATTTCTCTGCTAGTTCTAGTAAAAATATTTGTATTTCTACCGCAGGAACAATTTCATTTTCATCACTCGAAAGAGAACTATACTGCTCAGTGGACTGTTTTATTAAATTAATAAACGATTAAAGACTATCGATCGTATTTATAAACATAGTCTTACTTTGGACAGCCGTCCAATTATATTTATTTATTTAATGTTTAAGATCTATCTAACTTAGACAACGGACTTGTTTGTCTAAACTTTGGCTAATATAACATTTTATTTAATAAAATAAAGCATATTTCCAACTATTTAGACACTATCTAATTAATAAAAAAAAATCTAATAAATGCGCCTGATATGACTTTCTTTTTTCCGGTAATTTCATTAAATGCTGTAAAGTTTCATCGATATATAAATACTTGATCATTTTCACCGTGAATCAAGTAAGACCTCGGTTCTAAATATTTTTCTACTACAACTCCCGGATACCATACATATTTAGGATATATTTTATAATGAATTTTCTTTCCCTTTTGTAAGTCTTTTAAGGGCCGTGTAGATGTATTATAATATTTTTTCATTTCCTATTGATTTTATATTTAATTAACGTTTCACCTTTTCATCTGATGACCTATATTGGCTCTAAATTTTCAAAACTCGATGATATTTTGGTTCTAAATTTCTTGTTCATTAAGAGTTCTGCTGGAGAATATGAACTCAGGTTTGGAGTAACCCTGTAATTTAATAATACTATATGCACCTATAGATCAGATTTATTTTCCAAACACTTTCTTAATAGTGTTTTGATTGTTTAAACTGATCTTTCTATACTAGTCCATTCGATTTAGGTGAATACTGGCTAGTTACGATGTGGTCAATTCCCCATTCTTTGCAAAAAATATTAAATTCAGTATAGATGAGAATGGAGGCCTGGGTATAAGTCGCTAGCATTTTTGGAATACCATGGGCCTATTTCACCAAACACAATTTACAAAAATAAAATTGTATTTGTGTATTACATTTACGAATTTGTAAACAGAATTTCTGTTTCGAAAATTACATATACATTTCCAACAAGTTTGTAACAAAGACGAAGAAAATTATACAAAATACAGTTGTAGTTTACAATTAAAAACATGTTTTTCACCAATTATACCTATGCCAGATTTGTAAACTAACATTTATTATCACGAATTTGTGAGAGTCTAATGTGTAAAATGGAAAGGGAAATAAATTTATAATATGCAAAACAAAATATACATAAAGCTGTTAGAAATTTAAAAAAGGCTCATAGAAATTCTATAATTTATTTATTATTATTTCGGGAGCGAGTCAAAAATTCTTATTTTCACATAAGTATTTATTGGTATTAATTTTCAAAATTAAGTCTATCTTCTATTAACTTAATTCTGCCTTTCACAATTCTTGAAATTAAGCCCACACAGTCCATACATTCCATTGAGAAGCATCTAATGCCAAGCAACTTTTTTCCTAATAAATTTTCTTTTTCAAAAGCTAATTCTTTAATAAAACAAATTTTAATTGAATTAGGTTGAAATAAGGCAATATCAATTTTGGATGAAAAAATGTCTAGAACAATAGCTCGTAGAATTTTTCGGTTGTCAGTCAGTTTTAAAAAGACCTTAAAAAACTGATAAAGAATTTTTAAATTTTCAACCACTTATACGAGTCTCGAATGCAGAAATATAGCCATCCAAACAAGTTTTTAGGGTTGGTTTATTTTGAGAACCAGGGGCCTATTTCTCAAATCATACATCACATACATTGTATGATTTTGGCAGTTCAGTTGTATTATTTCTGTTTCTCAGATTTGTTGTATGATCCACTGTCATACAACATTGTATTACCGGAGATTACACTGGAAATATTGAAATGTTGTATGATTCTGTTTCTCAGAAATTTATTATACACATCATACATCAAATTAACCTCAAATTTTTCATACATTTCATACAGCATATAAATTTGTTGTAATTGTTAAAAATGTAAGGGCAAAATGAACGTAAACAAACGAAAATATACAAAAGTAAGTCATTTCTGAATTAAAAAAATGGTAAATTGTGATGATTTTTCTTTTTAATAGACAACTAAAGAACAACAAATACTTGTCCTTTGGGAAATGATAAGCCAAAAAGAATTACTTTTTGGCCAATTTGCTGGAAACAAAAAAAAGAAGAGATAACGTTATCTTCGAGCAACATAGTTTCCTTGGCCTTGGCATACGGAAAGTAACTCCGTTGTGAATTGTAAATAAAGGATGACTTTTTCTTATTTCATATTATTATAATTTACTTTTATTTCTGGAAACAAACGCTCCATAATTGACTTCGTAGTAAAAAATTTAGATTTATTTAAATTGCCACTCAATAATAATGAAATGTCAAAATCATACACATCATAGAACAAACAAAATATCATACAACACTTCCAATGAAATCTGAGAAACAGAAAATTGTATGATGTGTATGATGTATGAAAGTGTTGTTTGTTGTATGAAATGTATGTGATGTATGATCTGAGAAATGGGCCCCAGATCATGTAAAAGTATTGGCTTACAGGAGCGGATACAGTTTTTAAAGACCTTCTCTTTGATGTGTATTTTGATGGGTTTTGGAAATATTTTTGAAAAAATCACTTCTTGGAGTAAAAATAAGCAATATATAATTTATTATAAAGTTAAAAAAATTGTATTTGTCAAGATGTACTAAAAAACATTTGCTGAAAGGTCTGTGAATTTCCAATTTAGCACTGAAAACTACGACCGCTTACGAGCCTCAATTGCAGAAATATTTCATCAACACAATTTTTTTTTTTTGACAAATTTTGACAAAAATTTAATTGGGTCGAAATAAGAGGTGTGCGTGAGTTTCAAAGTAAAGAAACTAGGCTATAAGGTAACATCACTTATTGGATGAAAATATTTCGAGAACCAGAGTTTTCAGTTTTAGAAAGATCTTAAAAAAAAAATACACATTTTTGAAATTTTTTTGATTTTAGTTTTTGATAGATATCGGTATGCGTTTTTTGTGCAATTTTATTAACAAATATATTTGCACAAAAACACAATTATTTGGAGCGATTTATTGGTAAATTTATAGCCAGCGCAGTAAAATTTCCCTCAGTAAACAAAAGCAAAAACCAAAAAGTCCCGATAAATAAGCCAGCAAAATAGTTAATACAAAAGTTGAAATTGTAATCAAACAAATTAATAACAACCGACAACTTAGAAAACGTTCAGTCAAAAAACCTAATACCAGCACACTACCTTACCATCATAATGCTACTTCAGCGCTGAATCCGTTCATATTATAATTTGACATTTCTATGTTTTATCTGCTTTTTTTCGAGACTCGAGTGAAGAATAGAAGTGATAAACAGATAAAGATAAAGGAAAACTCATAGAAACGAAAACAACCAAAACATATTTAATCAATTTTCACAAATAAAACTAAATCCAATATGAAGAAAAAGGTTATTTTAATAAAAACTACAACCTTTTGCAATTAACTATATCAAAATTCTTTTTCTTTAAGGTCCTTTTGATGGGCAAAAGTGGATCTGGTAAAACCAGTATGAGATCCATAATATTTGCCAACTACATAGCCAGAGACACCACCCGACTTGGAGCGACAAGTGATTTTATTGTTTTTAAGATCTTTTCTTGTATTTATTTTATTAAACGATGGAATTTGTTTTCAATCAATTTATTTTAGTCGATGTTGAACATTCACATGTTAGATTTTTGGGAAATCTCGTGCTTAATCTTTGGGATTGCGGAGGACAGGAGTCATTTATGCAGCAATACTTTGCGTCGCAAAAAGATAACATTTTCCGTAATGTAGAAGTTTTGATTTATGTGTTCGATGTAGAGAGCAGAGAATTGGAGCGCGATGTTCATTATTATCAATCTTGTCTGGAGGCACTGTTGCAAGTGAGTATGATCATAATTAAAAAGCTTAGTTCAAAGTCGACAAACAGGGAGGCGAACAGCACACCCCATTTATTCGACTTATTTCAAACTTAAAAACTAATTAAAAAAATAGCTAATATAAGAAGGATGATGAGTAGGATGAAATATGAGGTTAAAGTCAACGAATCCTGAAAGGAGTCATTTCTGCAGCTTATTCAATTATTTAAAAGCAGTTTTGATGAGGTGTAGAATTAATCTATAATTCGAATAAAGTTCAATTCCGTTTCACAAAGCCAAGTGTTGATTTCAATTTAAGAATAAGGTAGATCAGATCAGATATGTTGGTGTTGCAGGGGGGTAGCATGCCCCCCCCATACATACCTCACTGTTTATACGCCGTAGTGGTGGGTGCTAGCACTGTATGTATGTAAACAAGTAAAAAAACATAGAAGTGAAAAGCACTTAATTTCGCGTACGCGAAAACATTTTCCCGTCCAAAACTTCGAGCTCAACGCACGGATTTTGAATTCAAAGCACTTAAAATTTATATGCGGTCTCCCCTAGCGTTAAATCCAAAGTATGCATTCAGTCTCAAAAGAGAAGACCGTCATAGCAGCTTTGTTTGTATGGTATACGATTGAAAGCATGACGTACGATCTCGTTGACCTACAATTTCACTATAATGTGCTGGACATCTTTTCAACCCGTTGCTCAACTGTTTGAATTATTCTTTACTTGAGGAACTAAGCTTATTTTTCAGCCTAACTATGACAACTTTATCAATTCGGTGTATGGAACTATGTATTTTTTAATTTATTATTAATTTTTTGTATAGAGGTTTACTCAAGGAGAAGGGAGGAAACTTTTTTAAAAAGTGATGAAAATATAGAGAGATTTTTATTTTTTTGACTTACAGTCAAGTCAGGTTTTGAAATCTTAAAATTTGTAACAGGTTGGACTTTGCATTTTATTGTTCCTCAAATTCTAAAGAAAAAAAGGATTGGACTTGCCGGTCTTTAATTGTATTGTCTAGGGAGTGTTGAAAAGTAAATTGTATCCATACAATTATTCAAAAGTTCATTTTTTCAGTCTTTCAAATGGTCTGGCAGAGCGCTCGAAACGATCTGGGATCTACTGATCTATGATAGGGGCAGCTTTAAAAACAAGTTTTGGCTAATAAATTTTTCCTAGTTGATTTTTTTTGGGTTTTTTTCGAATGGCCTAACACAGAACAAACTTCCACAAAATAGTCTTGGTCTTACTGATTGTTAATCAGGGGAGGATTGTTATCTGCGGAGGGATAAATCTTAATTTTGGTACATACAATTATCCACAAACTTTTTTTTTAGTTTTTCACCCTACCATCAATAAAGTCTAAACTGAAAGACTCATTTTTTTGAAGAACGTATCTTTAAAATTATTAAAATCTAACCTTTGCCAAAAATTAATAATTTTCAGAATTCTCCAAATGCAAAAATATTCTGTCTCATTCATAAAATGGATCTGGTTGCAGAAGAACAACGTGAAAGTCTATTTAAGGGACGCGAAGAAGATCTAATTCGTTTATCTCGACCCGGAAACATAACTTGCTTCAGGACGAGCATTTGGGATGAGACCCTATATAGGTAAAATAAAAATAGAGTTTCTCATTATTGTATTTCTTTTAAAAATATTCTTTAAAGAGCTTGGTCTAGCATCGTTACAATGCTCATACCCAATGTAGCCGCACTAGAAAACTCTCTGGCCCATTTTGCAAATGTCATAGATGCCGACGAAGTTCTTCTCTTTGAAAAGGCTACATTTCTTGTGATATCTCATTGCCAGAGTCGGCAATATCGCGACTCTCATCGCTTCGAAAAAGTCTCCAACATTATCAAACAATTTAAACTAAGCTGTTCGAAGTTAGGTGCAAAGTTCCAATCAATGGAAGTCAGAAACAGTGTATTTGCTGCATTTATTGACACCTTTACCAGCAACACATACATTATGGTGGTCATGTCGGATCCCAGCATGCCATCCGAAGCGACTTTAGTCAATATTCGAAATGCACGAAAATACTTCGAAGAGCTAGAGAATCCCAACAGTAATGCTGTGAGTCATCAATACCACTGAGATTATATCGAAAATTCGCCATATTTGTAGCTAGTTATTCGCTTCTTGATTTTTGTTTTATTTTTGTTTTTATAGAAGCAAAGTTCTTTTCGCGTTTAGTACATAAATAATAATAATATTAAAAGTAATATATATTTTTTGAATATCGTTATAAACATTCAACTATAGACTAATATACAAGGAAATAAATTGTCTTAAAACATTATGTAAAAAAAACAGTGACTTAGCTATTTACACAAAAATATCACGTTGTCTTTTAACCATCAATCAACATGGCTTTTCGATTTTTGTTTGTCTTTTATGAATAATATTTTCGAACTTCTTCAGAAAGCTTATGAAAATTATTCTCATCAACTGGAACAAATCTCTTGGCACCTCGGCTGAAAAAATAGACATCTCCTGTATAGATATCGAACCATAGAGCATGGATGTGCAAATCGTGAGTTTTTAATCTTTCCTTAAGAAAACCATAGGAAGCAACATTAGAAACCTGATGCAATGTATTAATTTGTGAGAGTTTGTCTTCGAGTGCAAATTTATCCTCAGGATCAATATAAGCTACGAATTTTCTTGAAGGTGTTTCTGAGGAAAATACAAGAGGGTCCTTCATTCCGTTGTTCTTCCATTCGGTGAATTTAGTTAAACTCGACCCAGCGTGAGTACACATCCACGAGCGGAGAGGAGACAGACGACGGTTTTTCTTAAAAAAAAAAATCTGTGATCAGTTTTTTTTTTTAATAATTTGCTTTTTAAACTTACTTGTGAGCTAAAATCAGGATCCTTTAGTTGATAGAGAAGATTCATTGCTTTACAATCGCTATGGCCGCAAACGATTATGTGCCGAACACTGTTTATCACACATCCTAGCTCTAGAGCAGCCGGTTCACAGCTAAAATACTCATCTTCAAAGTGATGTGCATGGGGAATGACATTTCCTGGATTTCGCACTATAAAATGTTAAGTTATTTATTAAATCGTATTAAATTTTATGAGAAATTAATAAGGTCCAATTAGGTTTACACACAATTGAAAAATAAATTTGCTGAGAAGCTTTTTGGAAAAAGAAATCTTGATATATGTACATACTCATATAAGTAAAACGGTATAACTTCTTGTACTTTCAAGAGAAGGAGAAAGATCTTAAGAAAAAACAAATGCGAGCATTAGAAAAATACAGAATGATTTAAAAGGAGATACTGATGTACATTGGTTTTGAAGTATTTGATATTGCATTCCACTTTTGTTCGGGGCGGCTAAAGAAAGAATCTTTGAACTTTACAGTACGTCTGAAGTTGAATAACAAAAATCGGTGCAGGGTGTGAAAACGGCTGTATAACAAATGTTAAGATTATGTATGCTTCACAGTGGACAGTTTCGTTGGAAAGCACACACATTGAACAATGGTGCGGTGGAATCTTCCAGAGATTGTGTGCACAACAAAAGATTCTTGCAAGAACAGTTCTAGTCTTTAATTCGTACTCAAGCTGTGGACGAATGAAATCTTTATAGATTACGGCAAAATCAGAAGAGGACCAATTTTTCCAAAAAAAATTACAAACAAAGAACTTGTATATGAGAAGCTGACAAAACAATGTATTTTTAAACTTATAGTTTTAAAATGAAAAAGAAAGATCCAGATTGTAAAAAAGCTGTTTTTCTTCTCCTGGGAAAGACAGCATTAGAGTGGGGTGTAAGACAAATGAAAAATCCTACGCAGTGTGTTTGGAGCGTAGAAGCGATTTTTTTTGGTCGACGGATTACTACTGTAATAATATATAGTGCCATCAATCATCATCGAAGGAAAAAGCTGTCAACAATTTATTATAGTTCAATCAAAATATCAAACTTAAATACGTTCAGTTATACGCTTGTGAAACGAAGAAAGATCCCTTATAGATCACATACTTTTGTTAAACTGAACCTCCATTAATTAACATGTTATTGAAAATGCTTGCGAAATCCGTTAATTCAAAAATGCAGTAAATAGACATACAATCAAGAAAACCTAGGCGATAATATAGTGATAGATTCCTCCTCATTGTGCAAGGTAAGTTGCATAATATATGAATTTAAAAAAAAAAAAAAAAATCCGTAAAAAAGATTTTTGGTTGACTATGGGCAAGGCAACCGCTCTCTATATTACATAAGAAGCAGACAATAATTATTTGTTAATAATTTGATAAAAAATCTTATCTTGAATCTTATCATCTCATTTTTTTTTTATTACGGCCCCATCATAATTAATTTTTATGATATTCACACACTGAACTATGACACTCGATTTATTCGAAAAGAAAATCTTAATAAATGTATGAATGTACATAAAAACATCATAATAAGACATTTTATCTGTATATAGAGTGCTTTTGTTTATTCACCTTTTTAATTAGGAAAAATGATAATCATCATTGTTATATTTTTTTTTTAATAAATCTTACCAACAAACATGTCTCCAACATGAGTCTCTGTAAATCTGGTGGGAATCATTCGGCTGTCCATACATGTAAAGAATACAGCTTTTGGCTAGAATAAAATTTTAAAAACAATTCAGAAACAAAAATAGTCTGGGAGTTAAAGATTAATTTTGGTAGTCAGTTTTAAACAAAGCAATTTCAAAAGTTTTGCAGTTTACTTATTGTCCTTTATTTGTTATATTTAAAAAAGTTGAAGGTGTTTATTATGAGTGACAACTGAGTTGAATTTTCTGTACAAACAATAATTGCGGCTCTTTATAAGCTAAAATAAATGCGACATATCTACCTATGTACATATACATATCGTCGCTGTAGATTGAATACCTTGTAACCTCGAAAAGTTAATTTTTCAGGGGAAACAAAAAACTTGATATAAAAGTATTGAGGACCAATAACATTGACCTGTTTTTTATGCGTTTAGCTTTGAAACTATTGTTCTTAGGCTAACAAGGCATTTTTCATTAGATCCGGAAAGTTGTTTACAATAAAAGTGCATCATTACCTAAAAAGTGAACTTTTCTGGGTTACGAGGTATTCGATCTACAGAGACGATATATGCATATCACAAACCATTTAATAAGCTAAAATAACATATCTACCTATGTACATATACATACATATCAGAAACCATATTAAAAAAATATTCGTACATACTTTTTAACTGTGTTGTATGACTCAATAATCATAAGTATTGGTGATTCAAATTTGATTTAGCAAACTTAGGGAAAGATCAAGAGAAAACAAAAATTTTGGGTATATGGATCAATTTGCTCCCCCTTTCGATATGCATATCATATGAAGCTTTATTTTACACTAACTACAGTTTTCAAAGACCAATGAACTGATAAACGAGTTAATCAATAAATAATACGAAACAAACAAAAATTGCGATTGTGTACTTAAATATGTATGTATTTTCTTTGAATTTAATTATTCTAATTAATATTATTTAGAATTGTTCTGCCTTTTATTAAACTTGGTAATTTGAACTAATTATCGTCTTTATTGGTTGCATCTAACCACCTTTCGTGCACCCATAAAATTAATCTTAACGTATTAGTTTAAATAAAGCATTTAACATTGTTATTTACTTTTGAAAGGAAGTTGATGTTGAGTTGGACAAACGGTACCTATTCACATTATTACAAAAACAAAATCGTGTTCCATTTTCCAGGAAAGAAAATCAGACAATTTAACCCTCAAATCAGAAGAGGTTGAAAGAAAAGCGACAAAAGTTCTTTAGTAAAGTGCCAGTTATTGGCTTCAGTGAAACTCATGATTGGAAAATGTATTTTCTTATTTTCAGACACTTGACATGTCTTTTTGGCAAGGATAAATAATTAAGTCATCGGCTTTATATTGGCTGATGACTTAAAATTCACAGATTTTGCCTTTTAAGTGCTTAAAAACTTAAACTAAAAATTTTAAGTAATGAGTTTCAATGAAAGCTGTATTGGCCCCTAAGCTGAGAAATGTTCGCATCCTTATTGCTTATGTCGATAGAGAAGAGGTTCTATAATTTCAAAAATGAAGGCAAACTTTGCAAAAGACTTTTAAGCTGCTGACCACTAGTCAACTTTAAGTTGCTTGGCTAAGAAATTTTTAGTTGATCCCGATTCAGGTAAATTTGTATTAGGTATATGGAAGAACAAAAACTTTTAGTTGTTTCGATTTGCTAACGGAACTTATTTACCGACAACATGGAGCAACTTTAAGTTGTCTGTCCTCTTTCACCAAGCAACTTTTGTTGCCGGCAAATTTATTTCTAATAAAAGAATGTCAAAATGGTGTTTCCGCCATTGTATATTTATCACTTTTAATTATACAGCATACACCTCGACAATCAGACGTAACCAAAACAAATGGTGACAAAAGTCAACAAAACAAATACAAAACACAAACATTAAATCACTAAAGTTGATCGGAAGTTATCTAGTGATCGAGTGCCAGCAGCTTTAGTAACTTTGTATTGGAAGCAACTAAATTGCCTCGCAGGTGCGAGGCATTAAAAAGCATTTTGATGCCAAATTAAAGATTATGACTTAAACATTTTTCCCAATAATAATTGAAATATTTAATAGCCATTTTGTGTAGAAGTTTTGGATACAAATATATTTTTTTATGACTAAAATAATAATCCAAGTCATAAGCTTTATTTTTACATCAAAATATTCAATGATTTTGTTTGATAAGGTCGAAAGTTTGCCGACGACACTAACTTTTTGAGCTATATCGATGATTTAAATAAAATCGCGTTTATTTGCTATACCAAAATATTTAGTTTAATTATTAGTTCATACATTTAAAAATAGGTTATTATTCTAAGTTTTAATTATTGGTTCAAGTGTCTCTAAGCGTCTTAAAATTAAAATTTTCAATGGTAAATTTCAATTAAATAATTAAAATGTACAATAATTAATAATAATATAATATAATTTATACTTAAATAAAAGCTAGTTTTTCCAATTTAGTTTAGGTTTCAGCATTTAAGGAACAATAAAATGCTAAGTTCAGCCTGATACAAATTTTTGTGATTTTAAAACCTAAAACTCTTCCAGATACGTTAAATTATGTTACATTAAAACCTTTATTCTTTAAAACAAATACTTGCCCTATAGATTGAGTAAAAAATTATGACAAGATTCTGGCCACTAGCCAGACTATTTATTTGGATGCGTTTATTATGCTTAGAGAGTTCTTCTTAATTAAGTAGGTACCTACGTTGAGAAAGTACTTTGCTATAAATATAAGTGCTTTTGCATTGCAATTATGATTTGCTCATATAGTTCACCCTCAGCATAATAAAGCTCACTGATTTTTAACCGCCAATTCTGACATAGATAATTTCCAATCAAAATACCTATCTCATATGGATTCACGAATACCATTATAGCTATAACATTCAATATGTTAGTTGATTTTTAATCGCACGATGTAAACAGTCCAAAGGTCAATATTTTTTTTTAAATCTCACTATTAGCCAATGGATTTAAAGTAAGTCTGTCTCACTTTCAAGATTCGATAAGTCAATGTCAATGACGAAGGGAAACTTATACTCAGTGTCAGTCTGTCAAGTCCTTCAATAAAGTCAGTGATGTGGTTTAAGTTATACTCACTCACCTCAGGGTGGTCGCGAACTTGTTCAAATTCCTTAACCATTTGCAGTCGGTCTGTATTCCGATAGAGTAGAATGCCTCGTAATATTCTGTTCATGTTTTGGCCTGGGCTGGCTTGTTTTTTTGTTTTTTTTTATTGTTTTTCCAAATTAAAGGCCGTGTTGTTTTTGTGGTTAAACAAATTATGCTAATTAATTCGTTGCATACGTTACTTTCTATCAGATGCAACTTGTAATAATTATAGAAAACTCAAAAAGCTTTTTCTTTTGTTTAATACATTTTGTTTTTGATTTTCGAATGCCAGAAGGAGGAGGAGAAGAAACAGGTTGGTTGGTTGGTTATAAACTAAAGGCCGAGGCACACACACGTTTTGGCCCAATTTCTAGAAAATAAATTGAAAACAAAATAAACGCGAGCTCCACTGATATACGTACAGATGTGGCAAGCAAACTGTCGAAAGAAAAAATCTAAACAACTTAAAACTTGTAGAAGGCATCATCGCCATCAACTGAACACAAACTTTGGAACGATGACGGAATAATATACTGAGTATACTCATTGCTGGATGGGTATGGGACAAGCTTTAGCTATGTTCTCCAAATTAGAGTGCTTCAAATTTAAATGTGTGCTTTTAGTGCCTTTTCCTCGCCGCGCAGTATTTAATTATCAATAAACAAAAATAAGCTCCAAACCATGTGGATAATAATGAGAAAATTTGATAGAAGTATAAACAGGTATAGGTATAATAATAAAGCACATTTTAGTGCAATAGATAAAATAAATGCATTACAACGATGCAGTGACAGCTTACAAGAATGTCAGCTTGCTATCATATTAGTCAGCGTTAAGCTAGTATAAATTGATGCATTAAAACGAGTATTTTGAAGTACATTTATGTAGGTATATCACATCATCGCGCTTGAGTAGGGAAGTCTATAAGGACAGATATTTTTTTTTATATAAAAGTACACTAGGTACAAATTTTTAGTAGAAGATCCCGTCATAGGGCCACCTACCCTCATCGAAATACGAGATAAGAGGTATATGCAGCTATAAAGGTGAATTTTTGGGTTTATTCAATTATCTGACCCAGCTCAAATTTTCGACAAGATAACGCGACTTCAAACTTAGGCAGCAAATAACTAGTACGTTATTGTCTATAGTTCACAGTTCTCACCCAGTGACCAGTAACTGTCATCCACTGACTATCTGTGGATTAAATTACCATTTATATAGGAGATTTCCGTAGAATTAGAGTAAATTCAGAAACGCAACGTTGCAAAAATGATCCATACTCACTTTCGTCAAACATTCACAAATGAAACAAACCAGTATCAATTTTTGTGTAACGTATTCACTGCTGTTAACTTGCATAAAATGATGCACAAAGTTCAAGCAAACCGCAGAATTAAGAAAAGTATTGATGAGTTATTGCTGATGCATTACATTACGAAGAAAATTCGTGTCCGAAACGAAATCTTACGATTAATTTGAAAAGATTTCCCATGGAATCAAATCAATCAATTTCTAAACTTTTATAACTGCTGCCCGAAATTTTAAAAGTACCGAATTCAAATAAATTAACTCGTTAACAATTACCATTTTGCTATTGATTTTAAAACCAATTTGGAATCTCTTAACGTTTATTTAAACTTATTTAAAAATGTGCTAGACAAAATTACGTCCTATAGTTTTCCTTTTCTAAAAATAAATAAGTTGTATCGATTTGTTTAAGACAATGACAGTCCATTAATTACACCATTAATATGATATACCAAAAATTAATCTGAAGTGGTTAAACATTCACCACAAAAAAAAACAGTTCATAGATTCAATTGAATTTCCTAATTAAAACCCCATATACCTGTTATACCAATGGTATCAGCACTCAATTCGTTCTTTCATTAAATCCGGATCAGATCATATAATAATAAAACAAATAAATACAGTTGCAACACGCAGTCGTATTTATTAACGTTGGCTAACATTTGACTTTCCCAGCCTATGCTACCTAGACACGGGAAAGGGTTAGGCAGGTTAGAAAACAATTTTCAATAAAGTGGAACAGAGTAGATTCGGATAAACATTTTATGAAAAATATTAAATGGTTTGTGTTATTTCAAAAGAAAACATTTTCATGATAAAGGCGAAGAGGTTCAATTAATTCATGAAAACAAAAAACAAAGATTATGAACACAGTTTTCTTCAAACCCCCTTCGATCAAGAAATAAATCTCATAAGAAAATCGACAGGTTCGCCAATTTATTTCTAGCACGCCTTATTTAAGCTAAAAATGGTATTAAGCTAAAGAGAAAAGCTTCAAAAACCGTTATCTTTATTTTTTTTAAACAGATTTTAATATACATATGTTTTTTTTATTGATTGCAATGCAGATACAAATTGTTTAACAGAATTATTGTTAAGAATTCAAAGGCCAACAAATGTTTCTCAAATTATTTTTATAACTAAATTTTTAAAACTACTTGACTTACTTTTATCTAACAGAACAATATTTCCATAATCCACTTTTTTGTGGGACTATGAACCGAGATATCTAATGAAAATTAAAAACCAAAATAGCGACCAAAAGGTGAATTTCACGAGTGCGAAAAGTCAAAGTTATGGTTATGAAGAAAATTGATGGTAGTACAAACTGCTGGGTAACTCAAAGATTTTTTCTTACCTGTGATATAGGTAACTACTATATGATGGGGCAAGTTTTGGATTCGTAAAAAAATCGATCTCGAGATTGCAATCAAACATGATATTAATTATTCAAGTCAACATGAATTTTGACTTTGAAAAAAAAAGGGTATTTAAATTTATAAAGCTGTACCTATAGCCACCCGAAAAACAAATATATTTGATAGAAAAGTTTCCAAATTTGTCCTTTTTTTCAAAATTTTGAGTTTGAAAATTAAATTTTCAAAAAGTATTAACTAAAATAATTTTATTTAAAAACAGGATCAGCGAATGGATTTCTGACTTTTAAAAAAGAAATAAACTGTCACTGTAAGTGTTGCCGTTGTTTTTAAATATTTTTTTTTTTCTATTTCAAGTCTTTCTTTTAGTAAAATTCCAAGATGGCGGCTTAAGCCCCAGTCCGATTTTCCCGAAAAACTACCCCTATGCTCCTAATAACCCCCTCTACCCACTGGGCTAATATACTAATTTCAAAGGCAAAAATCAAGGAAACGTTTATTGTAAAAACCATTACAAAAGCAAACTTTTAAATGAATATTGATATTATTTATTCATTTTGGTACATAGTGAATATAAAAATTGTAAAATGAATGTAAGGACAAGAATTTTTTTTCTTTTGTTGAGTTGTTAAATAGACAACACGAAAAAAGTGGCTCCCATAAAAATGGGAGATTTATTTTTTTGTCATATACACCATTTGAGCAAATTTGGGAAATCGTATTTTAAGTTTCGCGTTTAAATAAAAAAGAAACTAACCGATGAAGTTTTCTCCATTTTTAATATAATTTCGTGTGGAAAATCTTCTTTTGGTTAAGGTATTCCAGGTTGTTCAGTCGGTATTAGTTTTTAAACTATAGAGGTTTATCTCCAAAATCATTTTGTCGTATACGTCGTATACGTATCAGTACCTACTTTGTTAGAACCCCATACACATACGACAAAGTATGTGTGTATGTGTATGTGCGAGAGTTCAATGCAATACCGAATCGAGTGAGATTTTCGATTTTCTCAAAAACTGGAAGACATTTTAACGTCTAGTTTTTAGTGTTTTACTAAAAATTGATAAGAGCAAACAAAAATACTACTTAATAACAAAAAATTTTAAACAGAATTACTTTGAATAAATTTTTTTTTCATTTTTCTTTTTAAATTTTGAGTTTGAAAAATATTTTTTTCCAAAACTATTCAATAAAACAATTTTATTTATAAACTGAATTAATATGTGTTAATTAAATGTTGTAAGCATTGATTTTTAATAAATAAATAAAATTAAAGTCGATTTTTTGGAAAATTGCCTTTGGAGCGAGAGCTGACTGAAAAATTCTAAAATTTTAAGATACCTGTCAATACAGACAGCAACGCTGTTGACGTTACTTTATTTATATTTTAGGGGACACAGGAGTCACTCCAAAAAGTGAAGGCTTCAATGTGTGGGTTATCAGATAGAATTTGATCTATCATTTTTAAATAGAACTTGTCTTAAAATCTAATAACATACATAACACATAACTTAAAAAAAATACATACTGATCATGTTGGCACTATCTATAGATTTTCTCGAAGGTCCGCAGGTAAATTCTATTCATTATGTACATGCACGTGCGTCGACGCGACGTTATATGTCTAACTTTCAAACAAATATTTTTTGCTTTAAAAAAAATTATTGATTGAGAAACATCAATATTTTGAAAACGGTTATTGAATTTTTTTTTAAATTAAGTTCATAGTATGCTAATATATTATTCTATGATTGGCCATTTTTCAGTACCTCCTTATTTTTGCATATTATAGTTATTTGATCATCAGAAAATTTTTTAAGGAACCCTAAGTTATCGTAGGTTCTAATCTTTAACTTCGCAATTAAATCATAAATTTTGTATTCTCTTCCACAACTTACACAATATTTTTGTTTAAGGTAGTGTGAAATATGAAACCCAATTCAGCTTAAAACTAACAGTTGTAATAGATGTTTAGCTATTAATATTGTATCATCACACAAAACGGCAATACAATGAGGTTACCTGTCAGTTAGGTGCTAAATAAAAGAAATACTTAAACCGTTGTGTTATTTAATTTAAGAATAATCGAAAATGAAGCCGAAAATTCACTTTTTAGAATGATGTCACTGAAGTTCGGTTTCAGTGGCCCAAACATGACGATGGTAATGATTTAGTTAAGCAAGCAAACGTCGCGTCGGTCGGCATCGTTCACACACTTCAAAAATGTAGGACAGTGCTTACATTAATAATGTGAAAGTGAATCACAACAAGCCCAGAATGAGAACCGGAAAGAGTCCATGCGAAGCGAAGACTTAAAACCAAAGCTCGTTTTGTTATAGGAAAAAGAAAAGAAGTAAAAAGTTTATGTCATTTGATTGGTAATATAAACGGTTTTTTTTCGCAAAACATTGTTACCTCCAAGGCGGGCAATCTAAGTGATTGGAATTATGTATTTTTTTGGTTTACTCAGAAGAATTATCCATTCTTGGTGGCTTGGGTAGCTTTTAGGTATTTCGTGTTCTGATTTACGAAAAAGTCAAGTTGCTGTGCAGACAGGTATATACATACATTGTAGATAGTATTGGTGAGTGAAAATAAAATGAGGTTAAGAATTATTGAGGCCATCTTACTCAGTAAATTTAAGGTTTTCATGTAATTATTCAGCCAAAAAATGTTTTAGTCAAATAAGAATAATGAAAAGATTCAGGTATAAACTTGTTTGTATTCCATATTCGATGCAGTGAATGAGTGTGGGATTCTGTATAGTTATTTTTGGTGAGGTGCACTCTACTGGAAGAAGGTCAGGAAGAAGGAGTGAGGTCTTGATTTACAATTTTTTATTTAAAAGTATTAACCTACTCGTAAATTCTTAAAGTTAATAAATAGCATTTATGAGCTCAATTTTTCAATAGGATCTTAAACAACAAATAAAAAAGAAGGTTTTTTTTTAATAATACAAATTCTATATACTACTGAAATACATCAGCCAAGTAGAAAACTTAGCACTATTTTATTTGGACTTGTTGAATTCTGGATTTTTCTACTTGGCTGACGTATTTCAGCAAATAGTATATAGAATTTGTATTATTAAAAAAAATCTTCTTAGGGGCCAGTTATAGCTTTCATTGAAAACGATCATTGAAAATTTTAACTGTCAATTTTGAGAGCTTAAGAAAGGAAAATCAGTGTTTATTTATATGTTAAAATAAAGGTTATGACTCAATTATTATATTAAGCTCAAAAAAATTTTAATTTTGGCCCAAGATTCCGCATAAAATAATTTTTATTTTTTCAATGATTGAACTACTTTACCATTGATCATTGAAAACTTTAAAGCTATTATAGGTGAAAAGTTGGGCCGAAATGGAAATTTTTTTTAGATAGAAATAATAAGTCTTATATTGACATCAAAATATTAACTTGTTTTTTATTCTAAACGCCTCAAAATTAACAATTAAAATGTTCAATGATCGTTTTCAATGAAAGCTATAACTGGCACCTTATACATATAAACATTGCCATGGCCCTGGGCAAAAAAACAAAAAGTTCCAATTTAATGATTAGGAATTCTAGTCTTGTTGACGTAGGACTAAAGGCCGTTAAAAGCTATTTTGAATCAATAAATAAAAAAGTTTGCGAGAACTTTTTCATGCATTCAACAAAATTCATCAATTAAAATATGCAGTGCTCCAGGCAGCTACGCATGCATTTTTTCTGCACATCGCAAAGTGGTGGTCAAAAATCACAAAAAGCTGGTCATAATTATTCGAAAATATCCTTCTGAAGATATATTTCTAAAAAAGTATCACTCATGTTTTTGGGATCGAGATATAACGGATTGGTTTCACTGAAAAACAAAATGGTGGACAGTTATTTTCATAAATATTAATATTGTCATCATGTTACTTGAAAACGTGCACTCTACAAAAATAATTTCAGAGCGCATTTATATAAATTTCATTGAAATCGAAATATCAAGCAATGGCCGATACGCAAGGGGGCCATATTCAACCTTTTATTTATTCTGTTTAAATTCATAGAAAAGGGACAATGGGATAAAAATTACTATATCTAGGGAGATCGTTATTATAAATTTGTTGCTTTTAAATATCCAAATAAATATATGTATACTTGCACTATGGCAAGTTATTTTTGGATTTTTTACAGGCTATGCGAAAAATCGCCCAAAACCCCAAAAATGAGAAATCGCCCAAAATTATTCTTGGGTGATTCTTCATTTTGTACTATTTGGTTGATTTTTCATAATGAAACATCGCCCAAAAATTATAAATGCAAAATCTCCCAAAACAGTTATTTTTCTATGAAAAATCATCCAAAACATTTGGGCGAAATTGAAAAATGGAAGAAAGCCCAAAACATATTTCCAAAAACACCCACAAAATAATGAAAAATGAAAACAACAAATGTATTTTAATGCATAATAAATGAACGAATCTAAATGGGACATAAGTCCCAAATTTTTTTAGAGGCATAGAATTGGGGTAGGTGCGAGGTGAGGTGTATGCAAAGTTTCTTTTTATCATTTGGTGCGGGCCAACATATAATAATCAAAGTTTAAACCATATATGAACGGTTCATATCGTTTATTAGATTTCCTAACAAAACAGTTGTTAAGCTAGTAATTTTATAAATAATGGTTTGCGATTGTCAGTTTGGAAACCGTCAGGGTCATTTTTAATTAGTGCCTAGTCAATGACCAATGAGTCTGACAATTTCCTAATCGACTGACAATGATAAAAATTGTATGTTCAGACGATTTTAAGATACCTGACAATTTTTTGTCAGATTGTCGTCTGACAATAACGTTTCTGACAATATTGTCAGACAAAATTGTGTGTTCAGACGATTGTAAGACATTTGGAACAGTTTTTGCACTGACAGATCTGACAATATTGTAAGATCTGACAATCGTCTGTACTTAGCTTTAGATTGTTCAATTTAGATCAAAATAAGTTACGATTAATTTGATTTAAAAATCATAAATTAATGAAATTTTGTGTACTTCTGGAAAATGCGATTTTAAGTCTTTCTGGTGACATTTTAAACGAAATATTCGATTTACCCTTATAGAGCGTATATTATATGGATTGCTTGTTTCAACGCCTAATGCAATGTAATGCGTGAAGCCGTGATATAGGGGGCGCTGTTTCACTTTCAGTGAAGTACTTAAGGTTCAACTGGCTCACAATTTTCTTATACATATTTATATGTATATACATATAATTATCTTTATATTACATCTCTTGGTAAATGACTCGTCAAATTAAAAAAAAAATAGCCTATGTCCATTGTCTTGTTAACTATTATTTAGTTCTTCATTTTCAAAACGGTTAATTTTTTTTTATTATTTTTCGAAAAAATTAAAAAAAAAATCTTATTTGCAAATGAAAATTTCTCTTTTCATATTACTGAAAAGCTTTTCAAAATTCTAAATATAATTTGCAAAGTTTATTTGTTTGGTGAAACAAAAAGAATAAATACTTTGCAAACTAATAAAATTTTTCACTTTATAGAAAAGAACCTTTCACTTTCCAAATTTGCGTGTGAAGTAGGTCTGTATCCGTCATTTTTTGTTTTGCTCAAAATCAAAGTTAGTATACCGCCTTAACAAATACACTTAAGTTGGACATCTCTTTATTTATAAATAAAGCCTTTCACACTATCCCACTGGGTATTAACACATGTCAAAAAATTGGGAAATAAATCATGTATAAGTGTGGAAACAAATTATGACAGCATGATATTCCAGAATTCAGCCTACACTATTTGACATGACGTGTTAATACAAGAGAATTTTTAGAAATGGTTCTAATTCTATCACACATTTCATAACATTTTTATTGAGGTTAAATTAAACTATTGTGTGTGGTCAAAAAATGAAAAGTCATTTCTCTTCCACAAATTTGGCAGTAGCATGTAATTCTTTCCCACTTTCAACTTGACATGTATTAATACTTAGTTGGATAGTGTGGAAGGGCTTATAGTAGTTGTCTGACGACATACCGATAATCTTTCAATTTCAAATAAATTAATGAATTTCAGTGAACTAATGGGTATAACTTTTAAAAATTCATAATAAAATATTCTTTGGAAAACCAATTAATGAAACTATACTTCATCCAACAAAAATAGGCAGTACACGTCTTATGGAAGAGCTTTTTCAAAATCAGTAGCGCGCCATATTTTTGCACCATACTAAATTGAAAGAACTCCTCCATAAAAAAGTGTGTGCCCGCCCCTGAATTTTCGATTGTATCTGACGCAGACTCAACATCCTACTGAGCGCACATCTGAGTGCGCACTGCGCACTGATTTACTGAATTTCTGTGGCCTATGGATGCTGCTGCTATTCAACCCCCATTAAATATTGATGTGCATTCAGAGTTACCCGTGTCCAGTTGGTAACTCGTTCAGCTTTTTTTCCTTGGGTTTCTTTTGAGTAGCATTTGGTTTTCGAGCTTTAAAAAAAGTTTTTAATAATTAGTGTTATCGTGGAGTTTTTTCATCTTTTGCATTTCTTTTAATGTGTTAAAGTTACAAAAGCTAGCTGTTTTCTTTGAAGAAGAACATTATTCGCGCAGATTTTCATAGCGCGTGGTCAATTAATGTGAAGTAAATTGTATTTTTAAAAGGTAAAATGTGTTTTAATTTTTATAAATAAAACAATTAAATGAAAATTCTATCTAATCTAAATTCTTCTATCTAAAAAAAGGACGGTAACCCTACATACTATTCTTTCATATTTGAGTCAATTTAAAATAAACACTACGACAACCCTGTGAGAGCTGTAATGAAGGACAGATTTATACAATCCACTGTAGCCAGAATGCGAGGCAAACGTTATATCTTGCCCACACTGCCTATTTTTGTTGGATGAAGTATAGTTGACCTTTTATGACCGAACATTCTGTGATCTATTAAATGGATACTTGAATTTTTGTTAGAATTGCACAAATGATTAGCTAAGATTCAGGAATCTACCACCCCTTATTTTTAAATTATTTCCAAGAAATGATTTTCTAGTCCCAGTTTTTCAGTGCAAGATTAAAGCTGAGTCCTAATTAAATCACGCCTAGATTTGGTGGATTTAATGAGCAGATGCTTTTGATTTTTTTTATTCTCCGAGTTTATTAAGTCCATCCGCTTATTTTGTTTACGGAAAAACTGTTTCATGAGTTGATTTTATATACATTTTCCTCTCCTTCTGTCTTAAAAACAGAAGTCTGTATATCCACATGGCGCTAAGCCCGAAAGCGTCCGTAAAACACGTAATTCAACATGGCGAATCGTTTTGGATCTACTTACAATTAAAACATCCTTACCCCAAAATACTTGTCTACTGATATGGTGTTGGTGGTAATTGGTCTTTTTTGCTCCAAGTTGGTATTTTTTGCAGTTTAACTAACCCTTTTTTATATACTGTTGAGTTAGTAATTCTAATTGTGTTAATATTATTTTAGTAGAGGGTTGGAGCCCTATCTAACTATATCTAACTAAAATTTGGAAATTAAATGTTTTTTTCGCGGGTTACCATCTTGCGAGAAATTGGCAAATCTACCAAGTATTCGGCAGAAAATAGTAGGTCCCCTCCATTCCTGCCAATAACACAAAAGAATGGTTGAGAGTTGTAAGTCTCTATAGGCTCTGAACGTTTTCGTAGAGTTCTTAATAAGGTACGAGTGAATTAACAAATTTAAATTCAAAAATCATGGCAGAGCGAACCCCATAACGGCAAAGACTTCCCCAGAAATCATTGCCACAGGTTGATAAATTACAGTGTATGGCGTTGTGTGTCGTGATCGTGATGCGTGAACCAACTATAGCTGCCTATACCTGCATATATGTGACAGTAATTCCATTCTATATACTTACATACATACATATATGAATATAAGCAATCTAATATAAACGATAATAGATAATAAAATAAAACATTACACCTTCCCGGTGCGGCTTTAAAATATTTTTATTTTATTTTACTTTATTCTGGCCAATGATTCCAGAAACCCAGATTAGAGATACAAAACAACTGCTGTACTTATACTAACTAAAGCTAAAGTACTATGTATTCAAAGCTGCGGACGGACGGCAGCAGGCACGTTTGTTTCGTTTGCGTGTTGTTAGTTTTGCCAATTATGTGCCGTCCTCATTTTGTTCTTTTTTTTTTACAATCGATGTGTGTGTGTTTTGTGTGCTTGCACTGTGTTACCGACTACCGATCGTTCTCAGAAAGTGGGTCACTTGCGATTTCATGACCGACTTTTTACAGAACTGTCTTTTTCATCACGTCCGTCTTTGGCTCTTCGTTAACTTTTTGTTTCTTTCTTCTTCTCTTTCTTCCGCATTCCACATATAAGAAACAATATTATGTGCATGATCTTTGCTGATCTTTAAAGACACCCGGGTCTTAAAGGCCATCCAAATACAGCTCAGGTGAGCCTACTTATTGCAGCAATCTTAACACTTGACTTCTCTTCAAAGCCAACATTAAAAATTGGTTTTGAAAACTTGCATAAGCCACACTAATTACATTCACCCTCTGTTCCCGCATTGAAACAATATTTTATGATAAATCAAAGTTATAACCAATTATTTTACTGAACAAAAACAAAAAATAAAAAAAAACAACAACTAGACCCTGTCCAATCGAATGTGTATCTTATGAAATAATTCGTTTTTAGTGCATAAAACTAATGAATTTAACAATACCAACAAACAAGAACTTCTCTTATAGAACTTGCCATGCCACTGAAGTTTAGTACTAACCAATTTAGTGTTGTTTCTTTGTTTTAATCTACATCCACCTATAGCCATAAAGTTATAGCTTTGGGTTAATTAAGCAAGAACAAGTGGTAAATCAATAAAAAGAAATAAGGCTTTTGTAGGCTTATAACAACCGGAAAACAAAAAATAATCTACTCATAGAAACTTTGCGTCTTTCTATAATCTTATTAATCTTAAGACATTAAGAAATAAACAGTGCTGGATTTAGTCAATGTAAGGGCCGGTAAGAGTTATGAAAACCAAGAATTGCAAACGGTCTCAAACAAAACGTTTTTTTGAGTTTGTTCACAGAAAAGTTGCATAATTTTATGCAAATTGGTACAACCGCTGCTGTACTCTCTTTATTGTTAAAGCGAGCTTTGTTTTAGCTGAGTTTGGAAAAATTGCAGTTATCGCTCTTTCTTCTTTATGCTTTTTCTTGCTGTTCAAAACATAAGCGGAGTAAAGAGTTCGGAGAGCTATTTCCTTTTCATTTGAACAAAGCATCTATTAAAAATCGCAGTCAGCGTTGCCGATGTGGCACGATCGTGCACTTTTGGCACTTTTTCATTGAAATGGCAGTCTTTTAGTAGACTGAATATGGCACTTTCATTTTTATAGTAAAATAAAATATTTGACAAACAAATAACTAATTCTTAGAATGTTTATAAATCAATTAACGACCCCAAACTACTAATCGTCATCTGTTCAAATATTATCCGTTTTGATTTAATTCTTTTTGTTTGGGAAATTAGTCATTCCTGATTTGTTTTTTCTTTAAAAAATTGTGTTTGTGCTTAAAAAAGTATTAAGCCGATATTTGTCTAAATGTTTGTCAATAAAATTGTAAACGTTTTGAAAAAAACACGCCATCGGAGTTAAAAAGAAAAAATGTAATGGACGTCGCCCATTGTGTGGGTAATTTGGAAAATATAATAATAAATATAAATATAGTACCTAATATAATTTTTTTGAAATATAGACTGATATTTTTTTATTTTTTTTTGGTGGCATGCAGTGGCTTAAAATGGCACTTTTGCTGGCAGCTGCGGCACTAACAAAAAAATAATTTCCGGCAACGCTGATCGCAGTGTTTAAAAGCATCTTTGCAACCGAAAGAAAATCAAAAGAGAAACGAAGCTTAAAAATCGTTGTCGTATAGAAGCAGTCTTTATTAGCTTAAAGTTTGGTTTTATGGCTCTCAAAACTGCCAATTTCAACAAATTGTAGTTTTAAGATCTGTCAAGGTTCATATAAAAATAAAATTTAACGGCAGTAAGTAGTAGGAAGTAATCGAACAGACCTATTATTATAAAAGGATATATTCCTACCGAATTTCAGTCAGAGACGAAGGCAACCAATATGGACTACTTGGTCGCGAAATTTTTGGTTTTTAAAGCTAGATTTTATCTAAAGTCAAAATATCAACTTTTAGGAATATCAATGCATTTTTTGTATGGCTATATCGTGGATTATATAAATTCAGTTGAGCTTAAGGAAATTGAACTTTAATAAAGTTGTTTGTTAATAAACTGAGCTCTTAGCAAATCAAACAAATTTGTTCGTAGGTATTATGAGAGACGTCTGCTTTCATTTCAGTCGAAAAAATGATTTTCTTTCTAATAGACATTTATTTTTGTCAAATTTGTATACATTGATAGCTGAGTTGTCAGACACAGAAATAAGTTCCGTCGGAATCGACCCACGAGATGACTCAGAATCGAGTCAAATTTTTTCTTAAAAACTCTGCCAACTGTGATTAAAAAAAAAAAATTGCTAAAATTAAAAATCATTGAAAATATTTTTTTTTTTTATTTTATTTGTCTTTAAATAGACATGGTATTAAATCTTTAAGAGCATTTTACTACAACTTTTAAGGAACAAAAAACATCGTAAAAAGTACCAAATTTCAAATACATGGTACTGACACTGATTTTTTATTTTTGAATTTTTATACGTTCTAACTCTTTTTGACAATATTTTTGCTAAGTTTCTAAATTCCCTCTTACGTTTTTACGTTTTCAACTTTGAAAGGCAATTGGCGCGTTCAGAAAAATGAGATCTCAGAGATTTTTCCCACTCAAAAAGTGAGCAAGCGAATCCAAGATTTTTTTTCCCTCAGAGTTTTGATAGTAATCTTGAAATCTTTTTTTTGAGGTTGGAGTCTTTATTTTTATGCTAAGTTATAACTCAACAGTTATTGCACGGATTTATTTATTCCGAAGTATTGGTAGCATTCTTAATAAAAAAAATAATAAGATTTTTAGCAAAATTGCTTGAAATTATTTAATTTAAATTCATTATAAATCATTATATCACGGTACTGACCTTTAGGCTTTAATATAAACTCATATCTCAAAGCTTCTGAGAAAAATAAAATCTATTATAATTTTAACATTTATGACTTTAAAAGAAATATACAATTTTCTAAAAATCACCCCAAAAAATTTCTAATCACGCTTGGATAACACTACCACGGTACTGACAGGTAATTTTGAGACACACGATTTCAGAATAAAAACACTTCACTCTTACAGCAAAATTACGTTAGTAAAATAAATTGACTTTTGTTAACAAAAAATAAATAGTACCTCTTTCAAACGGTACCACACAAATGTCATCAATCTAAAAACAAAATGGTGGTTCAGTGGGAAATCTATTGAATGCAAATATAAAATTAAATCTGGGGACACCATTCAATTATTATTATTTAATTCGAGAGCAAATATTTTGACTTGATATTCTCAAAATTTAATCAAGCAACTATTGGATATGCCACGGTACCGACGGTACCGACATTTTGCGTGTACTTTTTCAAGTCAAGGGAAAAGGGTAGCAAATTTTTAAATAATCTGTAATGTAAATTGTAGTACCAACTTAATTTCACAATTCAAACCAGAAATTCATAAGAAATTTTTACATCAAGTTACAAATAAAGCCCTGGACACAAAGAATCATAGTTGGCAGAGAATCACCCATATGTACATTAGCACGAAGTTTTTTCGGATTACTTGTGAATAGTGACAGATGCTTGAAGGAACCATATCTTTCAGATATCCCACTGGACTCGAAGGTTAAATGGTTTGAAACAATTTTTTAAATTATTGAAGAGAAGCGTTCATGACAGCAAATTATTTACAACCACAATTTGTTGTGGTTTCCAGTTCAATTCCATCTACATACTTTTTTTTCATTTTTTAAGCGTAGCTCTTAACAACAGGCAGCTTAAACGTAGATTTCTAAGATTCTATATCAGCTCAATATTTAAGTATTGTTTAATATAATTTCAAATTGAAGGTATTTCTTTTATATTATGTATATAAAAAACAAAAATAATTAAAATGAGTAAAAATTTTTCTTGGCCAATACATATTTCATAAAGGTGGGCCCCTGGTCTTATATGCCTTTATCTAAGTTTTGTCCTATTGATAATCCGGCACTGAAAATAAGGTGCTAACAGTGTAGGAAGAAAATGATACAAAAAAAAAACCATTAACATACTTAATCTATCTTTTGTCTTGAATTCATCTCAGCTTACTTTATTCTCTGATTCTTTCAGATAGTCACAGAGGTCTCTGTGCGACGTGCGTATCTGAATAGTCTATCTTTTTTGCACTTGTACGAGTAATTTCGAAGTCAATGCTAAAGAAATGTTGGCCAAGACATCGAATCAAACGCGCACAAGCACAGAGAAATGCAAAGAAAAATATTATCATTTGTCTTCTTTTTGTCTTCTTATTCGGTTAGTTTTTTTTTTGTATGCTTTTTGTTTTTGTTATAAGAATAAAAGTAGGCCATTGACACAGATTCCGTGCTTACTGCTTCATCTTTCGTATTTCGTTCTATATTTTAGCATTCCTTGCATGTACATAGGTTATAGTTGTGTGTGAGCTTAATTTATACCTTTCTTCTTTTCAAAGTCTGGTCATGATTCTTCTCTGATAGGTAGGTACTAGGTACTCACAACACAAGAGGTTTGTACATGTACATTATATTGAAGTGGTTAGATTGCTTTCATTGGTTTTAAAACTATTATGAAGATGAAATCTGAGAATCTTGGCTGTAATATGGCAGGAAGAAACATAAGCGCGATAGATTACAATGAGTCAAATATACGTCTCTTAGCTGTTAAAGACGAGTTTAGGTAATGTTAAATATTGACAATGTTCTTAAGAAAACTATGTGAAAGTTGGAACAAGAACCAGCAAAGTTTTAAAGGTGTTGCTTGACAGTAATAGATGCAATTTAGTATTTCAAAGGGTATATTCTTCGAAATAAGAGAATTTATTATAACTTAAGCGGGACATACAATATACAACAATTGTACCAACAGATTGACAGAAATGCTTTTTTACACTGCGATTATATGCTTCGTGTATCCAAACAACCGACGACGCCACGGTTGTACTGTTATGGTTTTCGGAATTCCAAAAAAGAATATTTTGACCGGGAGGATTTTTTTACTCCTCTTGCCTCTCACCTAAAAATAAAAGTTGCCAGAGACAAAAGTCTCCTCATATGAACGGGATCTATCCAATCTTTCACCTTACAAATGTTCATCATACAGTCTGAATATGAATGCAGGTTGCAGAATTCTCAGGATTCACTTTAAGTAAATCATGAGACTTGTGGAACTCTCGAAATCATAAATATAAAATTGGTATAATAACATGCAAGCAGTTATAAGTTCTCAAGCTTTCGTTTAATCAATATTTACATTTGAAAACGTTGAATAAAACAACACCAACGTACAACAAGTTTTAAAACAGAGATCTAAAGTATTTCACAGCGCCAACCCGTTCATCAACTCGTTTAGGTGGGCTGGTTCATTTGCATTAATTTTCATTGAAATACATTTTCCGTCACTTTTCACGAAATTTTATTGGATTGAATTTATTTATTTCTTCGACAATTTGATACAATTTTAAGAAGTTGAAGATTAATTTAATGTAAGATATAGTAATTTTGTATGCCAAGTGGTTTTAAAAAAAAAAACTTTAAAATATAAAAAAAAACAGTTTATAATTTGAATTTATTAGAAATCATGCTTGACTCCCTTAGAGCACTTAGAAAAAACTCAGTTCAGAGTTTGCTTGGTATTTTTCAGCTCTGTTCAGAGCTCTACACAGCTCTTTTTATGAGATTATCCAATGATTTAAAAAAAATCCAATCTTTTTGATCCAGGGGTGGAATCGGCTAAAGTGATATATGATTGTCATATCAACCATAGTCACATGTGATTGTCATTGAGTTTTCCGTCTGGGTAAGGTGATTCAAATCAATTCAATTGAATACAATGATATTTTTCAAAATCATGGTTGCCATAGGGAATTTTTCAAATATTTGTAATGAGCTTTCGAAAATATGGAACAAAAATAACGTCTTTGCGATATAATTCTTGTTTTTTCTTCATCTTTCGGAACTTTTTTGGTCACAATAATGTTTATTTTTGATTGTATGAATGGTTAAAAAATAGAACTCAGAAAAAGTTGTACAATTATTGTGGACTGGTGGTAGCTCTAGACTTACTGCGACAGATACATCAAATTTGCTGGAAAATGACAATCACATTTTTGATGTGACAGCTCTTTAGCTATCAAATGTGATATCAACTTACACAGACTGAATTGGTTAATTATGACTCTCACTCATCGCAAATTACCTTACAGGATTCCATCGCAGATCTGTCACGACACATTTTTTGACAATTTTAGCATTCCAATGCAAAAAATCGATTTTTTAAAAATTAGAAATCAATTTAGCAGCTTTGTTTTTCGATTTTTCTACAGATCTAGTTTTTTTTTTTATTGAAACCTCTATTACAATAGGGTTTTTTTACTAAGCGGCACTATATCTCTCTCTGTCTCGTTTATTCACAAACGCCAAAATCTTCATTTTGATGAAACCTAAAATTGTAAAGCTGTTTTAGAAAGCAAATACCGGCATTTTGTTAGGTACATTATGTTTATGTTTCTATAAAAAGAAAAATGTCAAAATATTAGCAAATAGGTACTTCCTTAAAGAAAAAAAAAACGCATTTTTTTTGCAATTAATCTGTGGAATTCGTTAAAGTAATGGCTGTTACTTTTCACTTTGACAGATTCGTAAAGTTCCGTATTGACAGTGATCAGTTTGACACATTTTCACAGATACGAATATAAAATTATACCGAAACCAAAAAAATTTATCTAAAATCATCAAATTTTAAATCTGAATTTACTAAAGGAAAATCCCATTAGCATCGTACTATAACTCCATGAGACACTTTGACATTTATAAATGTGGGAAAAGTTACGTTCGGTTAGTTTTTTGCACGAATTGTCACTGTTTTAGTTTATTTTAAAAATACTTTTACCACTAGAATACTAATTAACTATAAATTACTTAAAAGCTATAAAATTGTTAAGTAGTACATAATATCATGGTTATACTTTAACATTAGCCTGTTTTGCGCTATTGGTTGTAAAATTTTATATTCTAAATCTGATATATTCTACACATATTTTGGCTGAGTTGACTGCATCCAGTTGAAGCTGGATGTTCATTATGTAGAAAAGAAAGCTCGAACCCATTCTTCTAATTAAGTTACCTGTCATCAAATTCTAGTACCACATGAAGCATTCCTTTTGTATCAATGTTATCTCACGATGGGCTATTTTAATATTTTCTGTGCCATTTTTGCCAGAAACTAAGTTATCTATACAACTTTGTCTTTTGCAAATTAGGTAGATACGCGAATACGATGATTGATTTTTTTTATAAAACCATGCTTTGCATTGAAATTCTTTACATTATATTATAATTTTCTTTAAAAAAAAACCTATAGTTTCAATAGAAATATTTTGCACCTGTATTTTAAAAAATCATCTTTTTTCAAATACTTACTTGAGATTATATGAAAAGGCATCCACCTGACTTCGTCTTACTTGAAAAATGAGAGTCCACCAGATGGAAGCTCTTACAGTATAGGCTCCTAAATACATTTAAAAAAAAAGGAAAATAAACGATCATATAATACATATTTTAAATGTTGGAAACAATTTTTATATTTCATTTAATAAATATTTACATTCGGAAAAAAAATAAATAATTGCACAAAATATATAAAAAATAATCAAAGCAAAAGATGTTTTAAATAGGATGAACAAATTAATAAGAATTTAAATAAGATTACACAGCTTAAAAGTTAAACAAAAAAAATACTAGAAATACAAAAGAAATATAATATTTATTTAAGGACTCTTTTAAATTTTATTGTATTAAAATTTTTCTTTCTTAAAAATATGTCTTAAATAAATAACAACTTAGTTTTTATTCGTTTTGTTTTTTTTGTTTTGTTTGTCTATACATTATACATTGTATGTTATCAATTGAATAAAAAAGTATTTAAAATATCTTTAACGCCAATCGAAATTCATTGTAATTTTTTTTTTATTATATTTGTTTAACTAATACCATTGACTCCTAAACAATGTTTATGTGAAATAAATAATAAAACAAAAACATATAACTAAGCAAACAATATTTAATATCATGAGTTTACTTAATATAAAATTTATCTTAAGTGTTAAATTATTTTGTACAGAAAAGTATTCTTAATTTTAATTAAATTTTTTTTTTAATTTAATTAATTTAATTTACAGTTATTTTTAAAACATGTATTTCAATTTTTGTATTTTGATTTACATTCTAAGTAACATTTCTTTTATACAAACAGCGCATTATTACATGGTTATTATAGAACTTGCAATTGAGGTACATTTTTTTTAATTAGAGCAATAAACTTAAGTAGTATGTAGAGGCACAGTTGCACCAAAACGGAACAACAGTTGCAAAAAGACAATTGGACGCTCCGTTGTTCTTACATTGCTTTTGTTCACTTGTAAGGTGAAAGGCATTGGTTGATGCGATTTAATTATATTGGAAAATATTTAAAGGATTTGTGTACGATTTAAAGTTTGTCCGATAACAAACACCTAAGACAAATATTTTTGAAAATTAACTGATTTTTCTTGGATCAATTTTTAACCCAAACTACAAGTAATCCTGCTTTCTTTTTGGATCTATTTCAATGGATTCAGAAATTAATTTTTATTCTGACTGGTAGATGGTAAGGTAGTGTAAAATTTAATGTAAAGAAAAAAGGCAAGCCTTTTAAAATTCCCAAGTTTGCACCCCATTGGAGTCGAATAATTCCATTCGCTTACATTCATTCCATTTGATTGGATTAAAATTGAAAATACAAATGGTGTGTTTTTTTCCAATCCCAGAGAAAATTCGTTGAAAAAACATCGGAGATTAGCGACGACATCACAGAAACAGAATTTGACATTTCCATACCATCTATCGATAACATAAAAGTAACTCGCGCCGGTAACACAGTTTCCTCCGGAAAGCTAAGCACATAAAAGATTTTTTTTTGTATTTAACTTGTAAATTGTTTGACAACGACCTTGTTATTTTCATCTAATTCCCTCCGAAATTGCAAAAAACACACACCAAACATTCACGTCATTCGATTAACAAAAACATTTTATAACGGGTTGGAATGACTATTACCGTTCAAATGAATTATTCAATATTGAACGACCTGACTTTTATCATTATCCTTATCGGATAACAGAGCCTTTGCTTAAAACTACTAACCTTTCAGCAAAATGGAATACTTCCGTGCAAATTATTAAGGTAAGTGTACACTGTGATGCTAAGCCTAAAACGGTAGGTACTATAATATGTATTTAACTTTTGAATTTATAATGAACGACTAGAAATAACAGTTAATCTGCTTGTTTCAACCAATTAAAAGTTTCACTTAAAAAGAGACCAAAAGCAACCAACAACAACGAATTAAACTATCATACCATACAATTGAGTGCTTACAATTCACTCAAATGTCAATGAAGTTGTCAAAAATATCAAAAACACAAAAAGTTTGAAGATTATCGATAACTTCATTTGCATATGAGGATGGAAATCAATTTGTAAGCACTTTAATATTGTACTACGCATGATTTTTCCTGGCGGTGCGGTGGCAGGTGAAAGAAGATCTCTTTACATTTTTCTATATATATATGTATGTATATGTATAAATTCAGATGTTTATTCTTGTCTATATATATATAATATATATGAGTATGTGAAGTGGTCTCTTTCGGCTTTTGTATAGTAGTATAATATGTTTATTATAAATGTAATTTGTATTTATAATTTTGTTTTTTAATTTTCACAAAAATATCAACACAAAAGTGTCAAATCATCGTGTCAATCACGCCCAATTCTCTTATGTATCTGTTGATGTTTGAGCAAATGAGCTTTTTGCCGAAACGCCTTTGCACAGACGTCGCAGCGGAACGGTTTCTCACCAGTATGCGTCCGCAAGTGTACTTTGATATTGCTTTTATTTAAAAACCCTCTATTACATATGTTACACCGATGAACGGGTTTTTCTTTTCCTAACAGACCCGAGAGGTCATTTGAATTAAAATTAACTGATGACGGTGACATAGAGTTCTGTTGCATTTGTTGACTGCCGCTGCTGTTACTGCCGCTGGACGATGAGGTTTGTTGATGTTGATGATTGTTGGACGATGACTTTTTTTGTGAACGCGGGCGTTTTGATTTCGGCGTGCTGGGTGTAACGGTGGTTGTGTGCGGGTAGTTGCCCAAAATATCAGGACTACAGATGCCGTCCGGTTTCATGGCGTTTGAATTGCTGGACATTGAAATGGACGAGTATTGGGGTGGATTTGAGTTTAGGTATCGACTGTTGCCATTTATGAGCATATTATCTGTTGTTGAGACAACAGAACCGGGCGGACTTGTCGACGTAGAAGACGTCAGTTCGTTGCAGTATGAGGTAGAACTAGGTGCTTCGCTCTTGATGGCACCGAGAGGTGGACCGTTTTGTAGTCGGTTGTGCAGCAGTGGCATGTACCCGTGCGTTAGGAGGCTTTGTAACGTTGAATTACTCGTGTTGGCTGGTGAATGGGGCGGAATGAAATCACTAAAGCTGTCCTGTTGTGAGACTATTAGTTTGCCATCTTGCTGGATGTAATTTCCGTCAATCCACGCGTCAATGTCCATCCATGAGTCTCGAGTGTCATTGCCATCGTCGTTATCTAATTGGTTGGGAACTGTTGTGTCCGCTATGGCGGATCCAATGATGGCTGCGATATCATCGATAGAATTCATATCAACATAAACACCCGATACCGAATCTGGTCCCTGATCAGACATCAAACAACTGTCCGCCACGGAATAAAGCTTATTATCTAACTGACTATCGGCAAAAAGTTTCACATCGGAAACGCAGGCATCATTGCCATCCGAGCTGAGCACAGACTCGGGCAGGCATGTTGAGGAGGAGACAATATTTTGATCGGCCGACGAGCCGCCATTATTGTTTGAGCTGGCAGATTGATTTGTTGTCGTGTGGTAAGCACTTTGAGCATAATTATTATTGCTCTCATCCGGTAACCGCTGGGCAATTGCATGGTAATGATGGCCTGATATACCATTGATTGACAGGTGACCCGTATAACCGGTAAATGGTGGCAGAGGCTTTAGATCAGACAATCCAATTGAAGATGAATTCATAAGCAGGTTATCGAGAACATCCAGAGATCCTTTTTGGTCTGATTCACTGGGTAGTGAGTCGAGATCATGCTCCAGAAGAAGCTTATGTCCGTCTAACAGGTACTGGTCTTGACTTCCATTTTGTGTTTGTCCCCAACATGGACTCATAAGAAGGCTTTCGACTTCGGATTCATTAGGCCCGTTCATTCTGCAAAACCTCATTGTTCACTTAATGAACGTTTAATAGTATGTCAATGGTTTTGGCTTTTAAAAATTCTTCTTTTTTTTTGTTGTTGTATGATTTGTATAAATATTTTGTGTTGTTTGTTTTGATAAGTTTTATATAGTATAATGTTTGGAATTTTGTTGGTTGGTTGTTATAAAAATTTTCTTGGCACGATCACGTTGTCCTTAAGTGTTGATTAAGGACGATTTGTTCTTTTTTCTTATTTGGGATGGGACACATATTTTTATCTGCAATATAAATAAGTAAAATTATTGTATAGGTCAAAATTTATTTTTGTTTAATAATTTTTTTTTAATTTATAATTTAATAATAATTTTAGAGTTATTCATTTACATGTTTATTAATAATAAAATAATATATTAAGCCTTATTTTGAAGAATCAATGCGAAATTTGGATATTTAATTACCTAAAGTTTTGTTTCATACAGTGAAAGATTTTTAGCATTCCAGTTTAAGTTTTGATATATGAAATCTATTGTATTCTGCACACTTAAAGTGCCTTCCCACTATCTCACAGTATATTAATAGATGTAAACAAAAGTGCGATAGAATTAAATATGACTGTCAACTTACCTAAAATTAGCAAAGCTAATAATTCTGAAAAGTGAAAGTAATTATCCCTTATGTTTGCGATGTAAATTGTCCGAAAACTTAGTAGGAATAATTTTTCTAAACAAATGCAGCCCCCATTGTGCCTATATCAAACTTATGTTCTTCACTATACTTGCATTTTCTGCCAAGTAAAAAATTTAAAATAAACTTAGTTCAACACGAAAATGCGAACTTATGCCTCATTTTCAATGTCATTATTTCTGTTATTTTATATCAATTATTTGTCCTGTTTTATGATACAAATTTTATGACAGAATACTGGCATTTTGTGACTCGTGTAAATGAGGCATAAGTTTTTTTTTTTATTGCATTAAAATCCCACTAGTATGGCTATGGGTATAGCGTCCAGTTGTAGAGTATAAAGGGCTCAAAGCTTGAACTTTCTCGAACGTTCAGAATATGTAAAATTTGGAAGAACGATGTCAAATTTTGTTTCTGAATTTTTTGAAACTATATACAAGAAACAGAAAAATTTTCACACTTGAACTGTGTTCAATCATAATAAGGGTATTTAAAGCCCCTTTAATGTGTACATATAGTTTAACAAAATTATAGATATGCAAGTCTTAAAAATAATTTTATTCCTTAAAATTTTTGCTTTAGTAATTCAGTTTGAAAAAAAAAAAATAATATAATTACCTATAGTAAAAGTATTATCTAGAATCTAGATGACAATATATGCAGAAAATGTACCGCTACTTTAATTTTTATCCATTCTACTATATTAATAATTTCAAGTTACTAATTGTGTTTAGTTTTTATGTGTGATTTCTTAATTCTAAATTAGTTCTATTTTGAATCTATAAAAAAAATATTCAAATTTAAGCTTATACCAAAAATATCCAAAGTCATTTAATTAGTTTAATTTCAGACATTTCTTCATAACGTATGCCAAAAACTATTTAACCTACTTCTTAATCTTTTTTTTTGTTGAGAGCTTTAAGTATAAATATTATATTGCATTATTCATAAATTTTTTTTTTTGAGTTTAAGAAAATAATATTCTAAGTTGTATCACAAATAATTCCTACGTTAAACAAAAAAAACAAGTTTTTCTTGAATAAATTAACAATCACAAATCACACATAAGCAATTCAAATCGACAGCGAAAGTGGGAGTTGCTCTTGTTTAGAAAAGACAATCACAATTTTTAAAAATATTGTGAGTAGAATTTATTTATGTAGGTACCGTGAAATTTCTTCTCATTTTTCATTTCAAGATGTATTTGTGTTATTTTGATTTATACCATAGTCAATGGATAAATAAATTGAACATAGAATAAGTCCTGGAGTCTGGCTTTAGTGGATTGTAAGAAATCGGTATGCGTTATATTTCTTTCTAGTTAACTAGTTACAGATATTATAAGCAGAGAATAATTTTCCCTGAAAACGAATAAGAACCATTTATGTTATCTTTTCAAGATGGCATCAATGTTTACTTTCGACGTAGTGCTTTGACATATACTGGTTTGTACGTTGGACTGCCGATGGCGGAAGTCTCGGAGTGAATCCTAGCTTATAACACCTAAGAAAATTGTCCTGTTCTTCTTCTCTTACAAGGTTGCTCTAAGAGAATCTCTTGTTTTATGATTGCCTCTCTTCCTAGCCGGTAGGATTAACCATAAGCCCCTTCATTATTGTAAACTAAATAATTAACAACACAGGAATAGCTGCATGGGATATGTGTCTCTAGAGTCTAGACCCTGGTTCCCATCACGAACTGTTACGCCACCAATTTTGTTGAAATCTTAGGATTCACCGGAAAAAACAAAAAAGTTACATTACAGACACTTCAAAAGTACCTAGAAACATTTATTTTATTCCATATTCCATGCCGGACTATATTACGATATGCACATACCGGTTATTGCTAGGCATTTATCTCAATACTCGCGTTTGAAAAACTATCCAAAGTTTCAAACTTCTAAAACCACGAAAAAAATAAAATAAATAAATCCTAGCTAAACCTGTCACTAAACCCGAAATTGGAAAATTCTAATATTAACTTGAAAACGTACAAAATTATCCGTTTACATAAAAATTTAATCCGAATCGAATCTGGATTCAATTCCGTGTAAGCCTGATTCTTGAATTGGATTCAAATGAGGTTTCTCGATCTGAATCAA
The DNA here is from genome assembly GCA_929447395.1 of Epistrophe grossulariae. Lineage (NCBI taxonomy): Eukaryota > Metazoa > Arthropoda > Insecta > Diptera > Syrphidae > Epistrophe > Epistrophe grossulariae. Next base: position 31,961,740 of record OV839567.1, on the reverse strand, counting down.
AAATCAATTTCTGAATAGATTCAAATTATTTCATGTAGAACTGGGATGGAAGAATTAAAGAATCAAGATGGCAGCTGCTTTTAAGTGTAGTTCAATTTGTTGTTTTATTTGGTGCAATTGCTCACGGATAGTCGCCATATTCAACGAGATACACAATGAACACGCACACACTAAAAACAAACCTGTCACTTCAACTGCATTTCGATTCAATTTAAATTCATATTTTCAATCCCGTGTGTCCTTATACCTGGATCGAAATTTCAATTCGGATTCGATTCGATGTTCCACTTATGTAAATGGCATAACAAATTTTTTAATTTTTTTTTCAAACATACCCGAAACTTGGGAAGAAAAATAAAGACTTTAATTGACCTATACAGCTGAAGTAAAAACAAGAAGTTATTGAGGTTAAATAAAAAAAAAAAGATATGACCTGACCAAATATTTGAACCAGTAAATATTTTAAACCTAGCACTAGCACAAAACCAATGAAACTAGCCAATAGAATTTCATGAAGAAGTATTATAAAGAAACATTTCAATACCTAATTATAAATTTATAGGTTTTCGTTAATATGGGTCAAACATTTTTGCTTAGGGGTTTTAACTTGTACCTTTAGTCTTACTACCATGCTTATTGCTGACCAATAAAATTTGTACCTTGGCCATCTAACAGTAGTTAAGGTTTTATCTTATTGAACAACAACATGCTTTAGGGCGAAATCATAAAATCATTGTTAAACACCTGCAAAGTATCAACCAAGATTTTGTTAGATTGAGCAAACAAAAAGAAAACCTCAAGATAAATAGGTTAAAACAAAGAGAACACAAATAGGAAATATTTGTATATATTTTATTTATATTTTAAATGCAAATTTAAAAATCTTTAACGAATTGCCCAGATACTTTTTATATAATAAAAAAATCCTACATTAATAACTTCAAATTAAATTTGAAAGAAATTAAAATATCAGTTAACAAACTGAACAAAAAATGAATACAACCACAACAACAATAATAAAAACAAGTTCTTAACTTGAAATTAGGAATTTAGGTCAGAAAAATTGTGTCCTAAAGTCCGCTCAAACACTTTTTTTTCACACAAAAATAAAAGGGGCTAGGTCGGGCTTAATGTAGATGGCACGCATTCGACAACAGAAGCAAAATTTCGAGCCAAGTCTATAGATAGATAGATAATCTTTCACAGAGTTCCAATTTAAGCAAAGCACACAGGTCTATACATTATGTAGAAGAAAGGTAACAGTGGGGCCGACCACGCTATCGGCAACAACAAAAAAAAAACAAAATAAATTTCGCTTTCGACAGGTTTGGTGTTGGCGTCATACCAAGCAATCACACTGCACAACAAGTTAGGTCATACATGTGTAGACTGATGAATGATCGTAGCGATGATGGTGCGATACATGAGTACACAGAAAGTATCTCGGAACAACGATAAGTCCCTATAGAAATGAAGCCAGACACAAAATTGTGTGGAAGTATTTGTGTGTGCTTTAGATGTATGTATTTGTTTGTGTGAATAGAGAGGATAAAAAGAGAAGAATCAAAGCGATAATCATTAAAGCCATCTCACATAAAAATAAGTACCGTTATTCAAAAGACCTGCTGACATACTTCCGCGATCAACAGTGTATAGTCATAGTGAAATATACACTAGCACTAGGTACAGATAAATATATATGTAGATACAAATGTAGTTATACAGGTAGATAGATATATAGGTACCCGTTTGGATCAGTTATGATGATGGGAAGCAGGGGCATAGTCAAGCGGACTTCGGGGATCTGGTGGCGGGTCGGGGGAGGTATTTGACGACGACGACTACGTTGACGACGGACGGTTGGCACAGATTTGTGGGATTTTTGTGGTCGTTGTCGTCGTCGTCGTGCCTGGGGGCTTCAGATACATGTGTGTGGAGACTTTTTTTTTTCTTTTCTTTTCATTTTTCCTCATGTTCATCCGTAACGAAGAAAGAATGTGTGTAATACAGCAACGATGCTGATCATAAAGTGGGGAGTAAAAGAGAAATGAAATTATTTTTGTCGTGTCGTCACTATGACTCGTTGGCCTAAGCCTGACACAGAAAAAGAGTAAAATTTTCGTGGGCTCGAAGCAAAGGCTTGCAGCTTGCGCAGTAGCGGACAAAACGGCAAATGGGGTGGCTCTATTAAACGGACACGTGCAATTGTAGATACCTATAATATGTGTTTGTCGAGACCCAACTATAGGTATGTACCTACAACTAGATTTTCTTGCACCTGGTCCGAGGGTGTATTTTTGTATCTTTGACCGTCATTTCATGTTTAGAGGTTATGAATGAACTCAGCAAAATGTTGCGGAAGCTTTGCACTGATGGGAGCTTTTTATTTATATATTTTTTTTTTGTTATACCTACGGTCAATTTGCATGAAAAAATTGCTTTGTGTAGAGATAAATAAACTTTTTTTTTTCTGGTTGGGTTTTTGAGGTCAACAAACTGTTTATTTTTTTTGTGGGGGTTTGAGTTTTGAGTATAAAATAGTTGCTAAGCTTTTTTTATTTTTTGACTGTTGTTATTTTTTAGGTTGATTATTCATAAGGGATTTAAGCCGGTAGGGTAACGGTGAATGACATGGTTATAGGTTAGTATATATACGTATACCTACATAGTTGTAGTTTTAGTGGGAGATGTTTCTTTATATGATTTTAGTTTAGAGATATGCCTAGAAGAAATATTATTATTATTTTTTTTTTTTTAAGTGAAGATGATTTTAAATGATGATGAAATTTAGATGAATGGTTTGTATGTATGTATATCTATGTAGAGAATTTGCTTATTCATGTTGATAGAATTTTTGAGTTCATGATGATGATTGTTAAAGCTGGATGAAAACTATAGGTTGTACCAATGTGAGCCTAATTATTGGTGAAATAGTGTTAAACAACAAAAAAAAAAAACAATTTAGTCTCTGACGGTTGGAATAAATCCCCGGAGGAAATAGTACTCATTATCTATACCGCGTCCTGCTTTAGTTATTCTACCATTTTTGAGAAAATTTAAGAATGCTTTAAAATTTTATCATTAAATAAAAATAAAATAATTATAAACAAAAGAGCATTGTATGATTATAACTATTTTTGTAAAGTTTAAGAAACTTTAAATATAAATTTCAAAAGATTTGTTGATAACCGCTATATTATTCACTGGATTAATCCAGTTTAAAACTTAAATTCCGATGTAAAATAATATAAATTTAATGTATTTACATCGGGATTTAAGTTTTAAACTGGATTAATGGAGTGAATAATATGGCGGTGTTTGGTTGAAAAGTTCTTAGTGCGAAGACAGCTTCAGTTTTTAAGCAATATTGTTTATTATTTGATTCGAAAATAAACGTATGATTTTAAATTAAATTAATTTTTTTAATTAATTTTAATATTTCACGTAAAATTGATCAATGCGATCATAGAATATGTATACCTACAAATATTGGAAGAAAGCTTCTTAAAATATTTTAATCAAAGATATGACACCTTTAACTGATCTAAAAAGCCGTGAGATGCCTAAAAAATGTGTATGCTCTAGCTTCAATATTTTATAAAATAAAAACTTAACTAAGGACGTTTCACTATGAAGAGTTTTTTGAGTTTATTCAAAAAAATTTCGAGACGACGATATTTTTATTACCTTAGTTCTTATCAATACTCCAACCAAAAGTATTAATTTTTAATTAGTACAAATAGAGATTGAACTCGACTTTTTTAACTTGGAAAAACAACAAATATGACTCTGAGAATCTCTACCGAATCAGATCTACGAAATAATTATCTAAATTTCACCTTTTAGTCGGTTGAGAGGTTTTTAGTTATTGTGCTTGGAAATATGCATTTTTTTTTTAGAACGAAGCGTTAGTACACAAAACCTCATTAAATTATCTTCATTCATTAGAATTCACTTTATTTACTTCTGCTATGTAAGACCATCCATCTGATAAGTAAAAAAATCTTCATCGTCTGATTAGTAAAAAATCCTGCCATATGATTCGGTATATCGGTAAAAAAAAACTTTCAATTTTTCTTCCGCATCACAGTAGATGATAATTTGATAAAAACATTTTAAACATCAAATTTCTTATTGAGATGAACATTATTTTTAAATCATTACTTCATTTTACTATTTTTTATTTCAAAAGAAAAAAATCCTAACGTAAGTTTAATTTAGATTTTAAAATGCACCACAACATGGTTTCTCATCAAGTGAGTGACGCAACTACACTTAAACAACGATTAATTTATAAGATAATGAATTTAAGCTTAAATTTAATTCAATTTTTAAATTATCTTGATAAATTTAATTTTAATAAATAAATTGGCCTACCAAACGTCAAAATGCAAAAGTTTAAAGAAACGCCAAAACCTTTAACTCACGAGTTTATGTAAAATATGAAAAAGCAGATGAGGGATGATTCAATAATTTAATTTTTTTTTTCTAATTTCGTATATTAAACCGAAAAATGTAAACGCGTTTTGGTAATTTAATATAATCATAATCTGTGGTGTGATTTTTAATAAAACTCCTACTCAAATTTCAAGTAAAAAACATATGCCTATTAAATTTCATATCAATTTTAGCCATACATTTGATACTTTTGGAATACTTTTTAATGCAAAAAGGATAAGATAAATTACGTGTTTATTTTTCAAGTCCGATTTTGATGAAATTGCTCATTTACTTTTAGTATGTCGGAACATTAAGAACAAATAAATAATAATAACGATGGAAGCAAAAAAGTCATTAAGCTATGTGAAATTGCGGTTAGGCTAGGTTTAAGATCAAGCCCGCTCTTCCAGTTGAAAAACTGAATTTTTGGTTAGAAGAGATGAAAATTAATTTTTAAAGTTTTGTGTTTCTGTTTGCAAACAATTTTTTCGTGACAAAAATAAATAAAATTAATATAATATTAAAACAATGTATTTATGGGGGTCACCCATATACTTCCTATATACATCAACCTGAAAGGATCCGTTTCAATAACGCAGTCGACGGATTCTATATGGTTAGGTTAGGTTAAAGTGGCTGTTGGTTGGGAAATCCAACACACTTAGACCAAACTATGGTCCGTTGTGATACCACATGGATCAGTTGATCAGCTTAATTCTATATGGTAAAAACCTTGCAATTAATTTGTGTCCAAAAAAAAATTAAAATAAATTTCATTTAATACTATAATCTTATATATTTTTTCTATAGTCTGATTCACTTTCCGACTCTCATACTACACCAATTTTGAAAAATGAGGTGTCAAACGAAGCGAAATTACCTGCTGATTCGATTTAACAAATTATAATTTTATTTTAAAAATGTTAATAATTTGTTCAAAAGCTGCATTTGTTTGTTTTCGTGCGTCTTTTATTTTTATGTAATTGCGAGAATTCTCGCACGGGTAAGTTTGTTTTACTTATGTATGTATATGCAATCTTTGGAGTTGAGGTCACTTGAACTTATTAATTGAATTATATTCAATCGCTCCACTAAAACAGAAGTAGTTTTCTAAATTTCTTCACCTTCGTTATTATTCATAAGTATTATGTATAATGTGGCAAGTTTTACTTTCGTAAAAATAATTATATATTCGAGATGTTGATCAAACCTGACATTAAGAAGAAAGGGAGGACGAAAAACTTCTTGCAATAGCTGTCTATTCAGCTACAATAGATAGATCTATTTTCTTGAAACTTTGCAGTACAATGTGTTTTTTAAATTTGTATTTATTATCCTCATAGTTTTTTTCAGTGTTTTAGAACCAAAAATAACGTTCCCTATCATATGGATCGAAATTTAAAAACTGTTTTAAAGATTTTTATGAAAAAAAATCAGTTCACTTTTTCATGTTTTCTTTTTTTCCTTGTATGCACATTATATATTATCAAGAGAACATATATGTACATAAGTATACAATTTGCAGTTATAGATTAATCTGACTGATTTTTAAGTAAAATGATGAGTCATTTATTGAATTCATATAACTCTTTCCAATCCAATTTCAATCAAATCTAAGTCAAATTTGCATTCATAAAGTAACGTAACAAAAGTTTTTTCCATATCCGAGTCATCGGTATTTTCAATCAAACTAAATATGTGTCTATAATCTACATATGTACGTGTATCTAATTATGCAAAATTGATTTGCAAAGAAATAAAAAACATAAGCAAATTTACAACGATGTTACATATCTTGCAGCTCAGATAAACAAAATAAAACATAAACTAGTTTTTTTTAGTTAAAAAATGAAAAAAAATGGAAATAGTTACTCATATTTGAATTCAATTTTACTAAAGTTCAAACTTAAGGATGCATTCTTATTTAATTAATTGACCCAAACATATGTTAATATGTTTTGATAGTTTTTATCTTTGAAATTGCGTTAAATTATTTTTTTATTTTTTGATAATAAACAATACAAAATAAATATCATGTCATGTTTTACATTTTGATGAATCATATTTTTGTTAATTTCATTAATTTTATTGGATACGATTTATTGTTGTTTACACTATGAATAATAGGAAAGAGAAAGGTGTTATAAATAAAAATCGAAATTAAAAATTTCGTTTATACATATACATTTTCACCAAATAAACCTGATTTTAAGAAAATAGAAAATGTTTTTTTTTGTATCATACCTAACTCTATAAGCAGCGCACCTACAAATATCGATTGACATTTTATTGAAGTCTTAGATAAAAATCTATGCATATATGTATGTATTATGATATTTTTAATGATATTACAACGCAAATGCAAGCAATGCTTTTAAAAAATACACATGCCAAAATCACATTCAAGTAGATTTTATGATGTTTTTATCGATCTTTTTTCAAGTTCGGGCAAAAACTCTTTTGTTTTATGAGTTTTTTTTTAATAATAAGGGCGCCACTTTTTTGGGTACCCTTAAAATGATTAAATACAGTGTGTGCTTTAGGATATTAGGGAAGGATTTAAGAGGAGATAACCGATTTACATTCGTTTTGAAATTCTGGATATCGAAATGCTCTTAAAAAATACACCTACCAAAATTACGTTCAAGTAGATTTTATCATGTTTTTATCGATCTTTTTTCAAGTTCGTGCAAAAACTCTTTTGTTTTATGAGTTTTTTTTTAACAATAAGGGCGCCACTTTTTTGGGTACCCTTAAAATGATTAAATACAGTGTGTGCTTTAGGATATTAGGTAAGGATTTAAGAGGACATAACCGATTTACATTCGTTCTGAATATCAAAATGGGAGGGAAAGATAGAGCTATGCGGGAAAACGGTTTAGCTTAACCCAAAAAACTGTGCGTTACCGGTGTGAATTACATAAAACTTCATTTTATTTCTAATACCCACTGTAGTTTTTTTTCCAACTGTCCTCGGGATTGCAAAAAAAAGAGACTTTTTAACAGATTAACATTTCAACTCATAGCGAGGAAATAAAAATTGAGTTTAGGAAAGACTCTATGACATGCATATTAAGATAATCTTAAAACCTTGGTTTCGACAATACATTTATACTATAGGTTCCAAACACTATACCTTAAGAAAATTTACTGAAGCGGTACAAAAAAACTTGTTCCTTCAAATGAAAATAAAACATTGTGATGAAACGAGGTCCATCACTACTAGCCATAAACCAAAAGACTTGATGTTTCCACAGTGACATTCCCATTGTCAAGAAATTCAAGATTCGCGTGTCAGTGATAAAAGTAACTATCTGAAAGAAAAACCATACTTTTTGTGTCAGCTTTAAAGATTCAAACCTCCATAAAATGAGCATGGCACAAATTTAAGCCTTAAAAAGTAAGGTTGTTTAATAAAATGCGGAAAATCAAGCATTTTGTAATCTAAAGTGTGCTCCATCTGTTGGTTGATTTTTGATAAAAACACTGTACAAAAAACATTGTTCAATTTTTTTGGCGTTAACAACAGAGGCTAAAAAATTTGAATCTGAAACCGAGTAAAAATCGAAAACATAATTTCAAAAATATTCAATATAATTGAATGTTTAAAAAATAGTGCTTCTAAAACTGTTTTGATTGTTAACGACACATTTGTCAACGGTTATTAGTTCACAGAAAATTCTATTTCTTGCAATTATTTATTGGTTGCAGTAATCCATCCAGTCAACGCAGGTTTTCGAAACATTTGCGATAGTTTAAACCCAATTTTCCCGAAGTTTTTAAGTGCCTGAATCCTTTTTGGATTGTTAGCATATAACATCGATCGACCAAACCAAACAGACATACGTACAGGATGAATTGACTTCTCTACGACTACGTGTGTATTTTCCTACTACACCAAATATGGCAATTTTGATGGAAATGCATCTCATCCGAAAAGATAATTTTTTGAGCAAAATTTAAATTCCAAAATCGCACTGTTTCGAAAACACATCATACATTTTGGAAATAACTTTTCAAATTTCCCAAAGTTTTTCAACCCTTGCCTTAATCGACCCATTTCGTATTAAGGATATATAAGTTTAACACTCATATTTGTATAAGTCTTAAACTTAAATAGGTTTAAGCTTTGAAAACTATTGAGTTGATATATGCAATTCTTTTCTTCTGCAAGTTCTAACGCACTCTATAAAACTTGAATTTAGCACTCAACTTCGAAGTTGGATCTATCAATCTCAAATGTAATTCAAGTCTTTCATTTTTATTCAAAAAAAAGATGAACATTTTAAAGTATCAAATATTTTTATCAAATATTCATTTAATCGAAAAATTAACTCACTGATTCTTAAAATTAACGACTTTTTGGATGCGAATTATCAAACTTTACCTAAGTCCAAAATTAAAAACAGAAATCAATCACTTATCAAAAACATTGCCGCACCTTGTTAATATATCAATTAATTTTCTCTTGATTTTTTTTAGATATAAAGTTTTTTAAGATATACATTTTTTTATATTTTTAAAAAGTATATAGATTCTCACCAGACCTTTGTAGTTTTGCATTTTTACAAAATGTCCTTTGGCGTATATACCAATCCAAATCGAAATGACATTTTATATTTTAATTTATATTTTTTGTTTGCACTGTTTATAATTTGTGTTAAAAATAATTATTCCTTTTGTGTATCCTTTTTACTTGGCGTCTTTTATTTTCATATTTTTTGTATCCCCAAAATTGTGTTTCAATGAAATACATATGTGTTCAGTAAATAAAAAAACGCAAAATAAATAATAAATCAACCTAACCAAAGTAGAACCCAGAAAAAATATAAAAAGGATAGAAAACAAAGAAAACCATTTATATATTTACCAAATACAAAAATGTGGTTAATACAATTAAACAAATTAAAAAACATAAATTAAAAAATAAAAATAAAATAAAAAATAAAAATAAAAAATAAAAAAAATAATACTCACAAACAACAGTTAGAATAGAATTTAGAGGTTTTTTGTCATGACTTTACAAAGATAGGGTGGAGAAGGTCATACAAAGCCAAGGTATGCAAATATATGTATATAGATTTAGGTAGATGATTTTTGTTTTATTTACAAAAAAAGATGGGTTAAGAACATTTATATTAATTTTGGTTAAAAATTATTTAAAAATATTTTTTTTCTTTTGTTTATGAAAATATATATTTACAAAAGTTCTTCTTTGGTTGCGGTAGGATATAATTATATTATGTATGTCGAAAGATTTTTGTTGGTTTAATTTATTGTTGGGATTTTGTTTTAAAAAATTGAAAAATGGAACAAAAATATTGTTTAAACATTTGTTGTTTTTCCTTTTTTTTATATTTTATTTTGTTTTCTTTCTTTTGAAACTTGTAATTTTTTTATTTTATTTAATTTTATTAAATAATCATTTGTTTTTCACTTCACTGTTGTTTTGATTCCTTTTTATTTTTTTTAACTTTTTTTTGTATGTATACTAAAAAACTTTGTTTAAAAAAAAACAATTATTATGTATAGTATTTCACAGTAGAGTAATTAATATCCGTTTTTGGGTTGAGAAAAAAAAATATTGTAGGGTAATCCAAATGGTGTGTTGATGGGTTATTCCATTATTATTATTTTGCTATCCGTGGTTGTTTTTGTTTTTTTTTTTTGTATCATTTATTTTCAATGCGGAAATTAATTTCGTTTACGGATTTTTAGACACGAAAAATACGCGTTAATTGGTTTTATGAGTTTGAAAAAAGAGAGGTCCGTAAGCCGACGCGTCATGCACGAAAAACCCCTAAATCCGACAACGTCAACGGTAGAAAGCTAACTGTGTGTAAAAGGTAAAACCAAAAACTCCTCATCCAAGAGCTCTCCTCTAATGCAGAAAAAGATACTACTTGTAGATTAAACCGTGCCGATCGCCTCGTGTCCGTACCGAGGAAGATACATCCGACAAATAACAACACAACACAATACCAATGAAATTAGGCACTCTAGGTCGCACAATACTAACTTGTGATTCTACATTAGCAAGAGTATAAGCGAGATACAAATGTTTCTGTGTTTGTAACTGAGGTCCAAACCGAACCATGGATTGTAACCATCGCGAACCTCAAGTATTATTTTTCGTCATCATCATGATCATCGCTACAAAGAGACCAAGCGCAAGCAACCATCCGCAACATTCAGCTGAAGAATAAAGAGGCGAAAGAACTTCAAAACATAACACTTACACAGAGACACAAACTCAGATATATTCTTGTATATGTAATTGTGGTGTTGCTTTTGCTTTACAATAATTCGCATTTCTCGCCGTGATTCCGTATGCCTAGTCTTCTTCTGCTTCTGCTTTTGAATGAACAAAAAGTTCGGAATTGATGGAGACTTGTTGCTTGTTGCGTACCGGTGAGCGATGGTGCGTAGCGAACACAGCATACAACTTGTTCTTTTTTTTTGTCTATATTTTTATTTTTTATTTGGGATTCTTTTGCACAGCACACAAATACATACACACCTTGAGCAACTTGACCTAGAAAACATTATTCCTGTTATTTGAAAATGTTGCATATGCATGAGCTAATCCAGACTCTTTCTTTTGGGAGACATGTTGCAGCGACGAGACTTGTTTTGTAATAAGACAAAAAATATTTTATATTAATTCTACTAACGAACAACACGGTATACCAAAAGTAATGAAAATTATATAGCAGCTTTATATTTGAGTCAGTGAAGTAATTGGCATATTTATGCTTTGAATGGATAAGTTTGTCAAAATTTTAATTTTTGTAACTTCTGGATTGGAGTCTTAATTTTATTTTTATATTTTGGGGCTGTCATATATGTAAATAAATGCACGTACATTATATCTAGCTTGTTGAAGTTAATGAGAGGCATTGCGTTCTACTTGAACCATCCCACTTAGTTACGTGTGATTATTTATTGTTTCAGAACTATGTACTTGTACTGTACACAGTATGTATTTGTTAGCTCAAAGTTGAAACTATAAATATATCTTTTCATTAAATTTTTTATAATTTAGTGTAGACCCGCTTGCTGATACAAAGCTAAAATATTTGTATTAGCAAAAGCTAAGAACTGCTTCTTCGTCTCTGCTTAAAGTGTCACATAAGCGCTTATGTTGAACTTAATTTTATGTAAGTTTCATTTTAGCAAATAGGCCTGAATATATTAGCTGTATTCTGAAGGAAATAAGCGGAGAATACACACTTTAGAGATGGTTAAGAGTTGTAAGTCACTTGTTTTTGGTTCTTCACGAGCTGCCGCAACACCAATTTATTATGTTTCTATGGTTAATTATCAAGTGATAGTTGAAAAATAATTTTTAACAATTAAATTGGCAATTTATCAGTTAACCGTTTATATTATATTTTTAATAATTAAAGTTTTAGGGTACCAAATTAGATAGCGCATTTTTTTAATTGTAGTAATTTAAAGTACAAATATCTGAAAACGACAACGAACGATTTTGGAAATCACCTTTCATTTTATACCAAATTCGTAAATGATCGTCCTAGGCCCATACTCAATCTCTTTTCAATATTATTTATCAATTGACAATTCTATGAAAGAAAGACGGGAAATTTTTCATCATTTATCATACATTAAAGTCTTTTTATTGAGGGTATATTTCATTTTCAAATGAGAAGTTAAATAAATTAATAACACAGTAGTTCTTTAGCTCGTGAAGAACCAGGACCTTTTGACTTACGCTCTTAACCACTGTTGTTAGACGACAGGAAGGAAGTTGGAATGATAAGGATGAGACGGACTTTATGATGATAAGGGATACTCTTGGAGGATTTGTCAAAAAGCGCAGTACCCCTGAAAAATGACATGGTAGGTGTAATGATCTTGCCCATTACACCTACCATGTCACGCAGACCTCCGGCTTGATAATCATCAATCAATTGTTTTATCTTTATTTAGAACTAATTCAACTTTTAATTATTAGAGGCTCTGCATGGTGACCTAGTAGTCTGGGGCTCATATACTAACTCGACTATACCTATACTTAGTAAAAATCTCAATATACTGGTTATAGTGGTTATAATTGTATTTGGAGAAGAGGTCATGTGTTGCTAAATTCTGAGTTCCTTCAGTTCGAACATAAGATAAGATTGTTGATGTGGCTGCTGCCATACAGACAAATCCAATCGTTTCGAGCCGGTGGTCCCCAATCGTTTCTGCACAAGTGGGAAGAACTTTTTTTCTTACAAAAATTTAAATTACAAGCAAGTTAATACATCAGCTGATTTGCTTAGGCCGATTTTATTCACTAAAAGTTGAACACAACTTGAGGATTTTTATTTTCAACTTGTGAATTTCTTTTTTTCACTCAAAATTTACGTTTTCAACTTTCGATTTTAAACTCTAGAGTTGAGAATATAATTAGTGAATAAAAAGAAATTTCAACTGGCGTTTCAACTCCCGAGTTAAAGTCAACTCTCAAGTTGGCCAACTTGAGAGTTTGCCTCAAGTTGAGCAATAGTGAATGAAATGGCCCTTATTCTTCTGGAATTTTGGTATATCATTCAATTGGCTATGTTTTTTGAAGACTTCGATTTTCTTCAATAAGGTGGTACACCCATAGCCAGGCCTGTTATGACGGAATTACATCAAAAATTCCCAAGTGAACTAATTTCCAGGAACTCTTCTTTCCGTTGGGCAAAAAAGTCTCCTGACTTAACTGTACCTGATTTTTTAGTAAGTTTGTTGTTGACATTTAAAGTCAATGGTGTGAAAATTTTAAACAGCCATCGCAGATGCTTCTGATTTATTCGAAGCTGGTGAAGGCCGATGGGATTACTGATGAATCAGATTTGAATTGCATCCTGATCACAAGATCATACCAACAAGATCAGATAGGTTTTCCAACCAAAAGTGATTTTTGTCTATTGTCAAGTGCTGCAAATCAAAAGTAGACTATTCCGCTGAGCGACTTTATGATTCAATGCACGGTATTTGGAACCAAAGATAAAATTCTCTTTCGGATTATTGGTAGCCGATCTGGAATCGGTTTAGGTGACATCAAAGAAACATTCCAAAATAAATAAATCTTCAAAAATTGCAAAATCTTGATTCCTAGGAAACATTTTTCTTATTTTTTTAATTATAAAATGACATATGTCAACTGGATAAAGCATATACTTTAAAAAGATAGAGAGGCGTTTTGCTGGTTTTAAAGTAAGAAGACCTCTTTAACGTAAAAGTATACTTAGTGTCGTTTAAAATTAAAAAAAAATAAATTATCTTAAAAAATGCATGATTTGAATTCCTTAGCCCCATTTTTCCTAGTTAAACCCGAGTTAGATCCTGAAAACTTTGTTTCAGTCAATTTAACTCGTCGAATTTAGGAAGTTTAACTAAATATATATTTCTGACAGATGTTTGTCAAAACACTGATCTCTGTTTTTTCTTAAATCTAAAAATAATTATCTCCCAAAATTACATGTTTTTCATGCAATGAAAAAATTAACACATGTTCTTGTCTGATTTCATGAAATAAATGACAAGTAACGTGAACGTGCTTATTTTTTAATAAAGAGTTTAAAAACAAATTCAAATATCATTCATTTTTCATATAAATATATTAACTACCGACCTATGTATGTAGGTACATACATACCTTACTATTGCCAAAATGTTTCCAAATGTTGTCTAATTATCAAAACGGATATTTTTGAAAATTATAAACTAATGCGATTTTACTTGCTTCTTAATCAAGTTTCAATGCGTTTTATATTCAAACGAATGGTAACGAGCTCTCAATTATCAATTTTTAATAATCTATTTTCCCATAAAAATTGTCTCTCTCTATATACATTCGCCAAGCTGCAATAAATATCTGCAACTATCCTAATCGCACTTCCTTTTTGTATAACTCACGACGACATCATTTAATTTGAATATATACTCCGCCTTAGGCGCTTAGTTTAACTGCAGCACTAAGAACTGAATGCTATTATACGTCCCTACAAAATTATACAGTAGTCTCAGGGTGGAAACCATGAAACAATCAATTGGTCAATTTACCAAAACCAGACCTTCCTACCAGATCGAAGCAACTTCTCGATTTATTATATACCTCAGGCAGGGTGGTTTGTCAGCGTTGTCTGTGGGTAATTTGTTTTGTTTGATTGCAAATATTATTGCAATACCCGCAACCTACTTGAATGCAAAAATATAAAGTGTCACCTGAAAGGTCTCAACTTGTCGGATCATAAATTAAATTTTCAAAACAAAAAGTTATGTATGTACCTACTACCTGTCCAGATTGAAAAGGACCCTTTTCATGGGCATCCAAAAAAAAAACGATGTCAAATATTTTGCACCGTTTCACGGAAGCTGCGATTCTGTGTCAATTCTTTTCTATAGCTGCCTGTCGGCGACCACCTTTGTTGTCTTCATTTTGTAGTGAAAATTCAATTTCCTAGTTGTTTGAGTTGTCACTTGCTCAGCATGACAGGTTGCCAAAACATTGAAATTTTCAATTGTCACGAGTATATTGGGAATTCTTAAAATTCTGTGGGAAATAAAGCCATGGTATATGCATGCTTAACAGGTAACAATCCATTGATATAGAAAACAGTTTGACACGGTGGCCAATTTGCAGCAGAACGCAAAGTAAAAACAATAAACCTCTTTTGTTTTGGTTGCACTGTTTTTCAAAAATTTTATATTTTCTTTCCTTATGTCCAATCAATTCGACCAATTGTTAATTCTTCAGGGAAACATTTAAAATTATATAAAGTAGTACACCTACCTACCAAACAGCGATATACTTACCACAAAATTCTTCGTCTGCCTACAATAAAATATATAAATCCTATAAAACATCACATTTGATCGCCTGCAGTTAAACTAATAAATTTTATAAAATATTTTACAAAAAAATATCGGTGTATGCGTGCTATTCATAATTCGCGCATAAATAAAAACCGGAAATAGGTCAGACAGAACCGGATCTAGGTATGGAATGGAGGAGCTGTTGGCTGCTACCCACTGCAGCGAATAATGTCGTAGCATGCGGAGCCATC
Source organism: Epistrophe grossulariae (assembly GCA_929447395.1). NCBI lineage: Eukaryota > Metazoa > Arthropoda > Insecta > Diptera > Syrphidae > Epistrophe > Epistrophe grossulariae. Next base: position 31,946,237 of record OV839567.1, on the reverse strand, counting down.
GTCATCGTCATGATCATCTTCGCAGTAGCAATGTTACAGAGCATACAGCATCATCTTGCAAGTTAAGAATATACATAAACGTGATGAAGCTGATATCTTACCATAGGAACAGGGTGTGTCAGGAAACGAGTTTAAAATATCAAAGTCAAAGTTAAAACAAGGATAAGGAAACTTTGAATATTTTTTGAATAATAAAATTTGAACTGCAATTTCGCATCATTTTCGAAAATATATCAAAATGTTAGAAATTCTTTGCTCTACAATTATTCTAATGACAATTTACGTATAAAATTAAAATACGAGAAATAAAAAAAAAAAAAATTAAATTGCCAAGAAAATATTGTCCGGACAGAAAAAAAATGTAAACTCAAATAAAAGATGCGCTTTTATTGCACACAACTTTGCTCTGCAACTTTGTTCCCATTAAAATCATTAGTTCCTACCTATCGGAGATATTGATCAATCCGCGTTAACCAAAATGGTAGGTTTTCAGGATCATGGCGTCCCGAAAACCTGGACTAAGCTTTTCTTATAAGGCCTCGGACATATTTCGTTCTACAAAACGGATATTCTCCCAAGAACGATGTTTAAGAAGTTGCATGACACCACATCCCCCTGTCTTAAACGTTTTTAACATAAAAGGCATCGAATGAGGGGGTCTTTGCAGACTTAACAAGCTTTCCTTCATATTTCATAATGTAAATTCTTAAATAAGGCATCACCTGCCGGGTGCCACTGGTTATAGCTCAGCTGCAAGAGCGCCATCAAGTCCACATCAGCTTTATTGGACTTAAATTCAGTTTTTGCTATCTTCAATTTGTCGATGTCAGGTGGACGGAATTGTTGGTCTTCGTGCGTCTCATCGCGTCGGTGGATCGTCTAGGTCATAAGTAGCCCTACCAGCTGCAGAATTCGATTCATTATAGCTATAATATCGGCATCGCGGTTAGGTCTAATTATAAGTTATCTTAAACAATCATATAACCTATATATGGTTTCGTAAAGTTCCTTTCAATTTCCATAACACCCTGTTTTAAAGTATATATACATTACATATGTATGTATGTACAATGAAAGGAAAAAAAAAACGAATTGTTAGTTGATCTAAAACTAGGCAACTTGAACGAAAGCAGAGCATATAAATATTTCACTCTATACCTACATTAGTATATCGCCTGCCTGTATTGTAGTTCATTCAACAGTTGGCAGGAGTTACAACTGCAACTGATATTGAGTTCTTCATGATGCTGACTTTTTTCTGTGCTGTGCTTATAAAGTAACTCACAGATACAATTTGGTTTTTGTGTCTGAGATCCTGGCTGATGTATGTATTTGAACTCCAAGAATAAGCGATTGTAGATTATAGAGGAATACGGCAAATAAACTACTAATGAGAAGTAAAATACAAAATACACTAAGCGACTAATTTATATGGATGTACACATTTTTTTCTTTAAAAATTAAAAATATCTCCTAAAAAGTAAAAAAAAATATACATACATAAATTAAATCATATTATAGGCGTTATTCCTTGCTAGTCCAAATACGATTGAATTGAGAAACGACATCAGGTTGATTTACACTTAAATACAACAACTAATACTATTTTAGATTTTATTAAACATTTATTTTCGCGATTATTAGACATTTTATATAATTTTTCTTAACGGACTTACCGCGTTTAATTAATTAATTCAAAATACTTGAAAACGTCGTTATATAAAAAACTAATACTATATATAGATTTTTAAAAGTTTTAATTGTTAATTTTCAGCCGAAATAAAGGATATGACTTCAACATAGAATGACTATATATTAACATCAACAAAATCACAGATTTAGTTTTTTACATAACTGAAAACTTTCATTTCGACCCAACATTTTACATACCTAAGGTGAAAAATGAAAAATAAAAATTTTTTTATTAAAAAAGTTTAATTTTTATAAAACAATTTAAATTTATATATAATTTACTATCACAACATTATATATTTTTATTCTATTACTCATTGATCACTGAAATTTTTAAAGTTATTGTATGTTAAAGGTTGGGCCGAAATGAATTTTTTTTTTTATAGAAATAATAACTGAGTCATAAGCTTTATACTGGCATCAAATGATTACTAATTTTGCTTTCAAAATTAACAATTAAAATTTTAAAAGTTCGTTTTAAATGAAAACTATAACTGGAAATTTAGACCCGTTAAAAAACTGTATTACCGGCTGATTTATCACTTTGTTATAGATAGTTTGTATGGAACATCAAAATATCTGATCTATCGAATCAAACTAAATGAAAACAAATTTTATATTTTTATTTCAAACCTCGGCTTTATATGTATGGACAAATCTTACTCAAAAATTTACAAAAGAAATTGAAATAAATATATTATAATGGTATTATACGTTAGACGCGTGCAATATCAAAAACTTCAGAGTCCAAAATTTTATTTTAATTTTTAAAGCTGGTTATCCGCTGGTCCCTGGAACTTGGAAGCCCCCTCATTATAAAAAAATACACAGCAATTTCAAGTTAAATGTTAAAGAAACTATAAGCTTGGCGTTATGACAGTTCCTACTCTGCAGAAATTTAATAGAAACGTCCTGAAAGGGCTCGCAACTATTTATATAAAGGCATATATGTAGGTACATATATTATGCATATATAAACAAAATAATCTGTTCCAAAACAAATTTTAGCTAAAACCTATTTTTGAAACTAAAACATCCAAACATCAGCCGAAACAAGCCCGGGGGGATTTGGATGAACAAAACGCATCGGTGCTAAGCAACTTGCGTGTTAAATTCAAAAACAACTACTACCCTTAGCCATTTTGTTTCGGTGATGGCGTCGCTTATCCCCGTTTTCATTTTTTTGAACCAATTGTACCCGGGATTTGCAAAAAATCACACCTTAAATATACTTTAAATGGAAAACAGTCAGATGTGCCTTCTTTAAATTGTTTTTCAAATTTTGGGCAAGAATTAAATTTAGAAATTTTACTATAATAATTGCACGTCATTATAACTTTTCTTCGGTATCAAATTATTTACTGATTAAATATTCAATGATGCTTTTAATTGACAGTTGATCCCAGCTAATCATCTTTAACAAGGATTATTGCAACTGGTTAATCATCGGATCTGCTTGCCGGCTAAAATTTTTACCATCCATAATAATATGAGTTGTTAATCATGTAAATAGCTATCACCCGATTTTTGTTGATTACATTCATTTAATTGGAACCTGTGAGCATCATGGTACAGATTTAACCCACTGTGAATAAACTACCCTTGGATCTCTAGATTCTTTACGAAAATACCTCATTTTCTTCGTTAAAGTGCAGACAATCCGAAACATGTTTTTTTTTTAATTCTATTTATTTGGCGAATAAAACATTTTATGTTCTCATTTACGATTCTCTTCGTTTATTTTGAATGGAACCATCAGATTCAGATATAAGTCATTCATAAATCATAAAAGTTTTTATTATAGTTTATAAAATGTTTGAAATACATACATATGTATTTTGCTTCGTTTAAAAAAAAACTCCGAAAAGTAATAAACACAAAATTAACACTGATTTCTCCTTCAACCGAACTATAAACAAATTAAATTAAAATCGTATGTTTTTAATGTGTGAAAAAACAATTCGCATACAAATCTATAAAATTGTCGCTGACTGTAAAAGTCGACCGTGTCGAAAATGACTGTCAGATTCAAATTTCAATATCCCCAGCTTGGAAGTTGAATATACCATCTCTATGGCTGCTTTATAGCATTCATCTGTCTCCCTGGGTCTGGGTCCATTATCAAGAGCAAGTTCAATGACAAAACAAAAACAACTGAAGCGGCAAATGCGTTCATTCGTTCGTTCGTTGTCGCAGCGCGTTTCATTTAGATCCAGTACAACACTACCACTCAGCTGCTTGGATTTATCTGTGTTAATGTATATTTCTGTATCTCTTATGTATCTTTAAGCCAAAACTATCTGTACCAAAAAAAAAATAGTTGTTGTTGCCTGTACCTACCTATACTTATAGGTCGCCGCTGTTTATACCACTGTTACTGCTGATGATGGTGATGAGGAGGACAACTATGGTATAGTATTGTTGTTAGTTTTTGGAGCCCACGTTACTCATGCAGACAGCGTCACGAAACCTCAACGAGCACAGTCCTCTTCTAAAGATTTGGGTGGGGGCCGCGCCAAAGCTGGTTTTCTATACGTTTCTTATACTCTCCCAATAACGGTCGTCTTCGTATACGTTCGGTTGGTCTTTTAGGCCGGACGGGATTGGCGTGTGTTGGATGAATCGTATTATAACGGTTCAGCATTTTTACTGTCTTTTTCTGATTTTTCACTTTTGTTTGAGGGTGCGCACCTCTTATTTAATTTTTGTTTTTTTCTTCTTCTTTTTTTTGTCTTCATGTAAACTTAAAATTATCCCAACAAAGAGAAGCTTAAAGACCTCTTAGAAAAGGGCTACGCATTTGAGATAAATCGTATTTAGTGAGTAGAGTGTTGCATTGCTATATGCCGATGTACTGTTATTGAAGAATGCTATTGACCCATTGCATATAGAGGCAGCACTTATAGTGTTTTTTTAGGTATATCTATGAGATAAAAAAAAAATTTAAAAAAAAACAAGAAATCTTTACCGGAGGTATGTAGGTATACTTACTTTTGGTAATAGATGCACCATGATGATGATGATGATGCATATCTGACATTCATGTAGGCCTCTTAATAGATTTGGGCTCGAAAGAGAAGTCTCCGACATCACTATGCGGAGTCAGACTACACTTGGCAGTAGGTAGGTACAGTAAACATGAAGCGATTTATTGAACTTTATCTACGAAAATAATAATTAAACCAATGGTTTTCATGTATTTAAGCATAAAGGCGTCACAAATTGCTTAAAGGCAAAGGCGGTCCAAGGTGTCTATTAAATCGGGAACAAGCTTTTTACATAGAACGTACTCTGTCATTAAGATGGACATAATGCTTGTATATGAACATATTTTCGGTTTGTTTGTTTTCTTAATTATTGGGGTTTGAATTCTTCGATAGGTGAGACGTTTAAACAAATTCATTAAAAAAAAAACAAATGGGGATATGACAAATCATTTAGTTAAACCTATAACTTTGTTTTGACTAATTTTCTATTTTGGACTTGTTAATAGTCTTCGGTCTTCGTGTTTGCTTATTTTCTTCGGTCATCGTGTTTGCTTGTTTTCTTAAGAAATTTTCTTAACACAGTAATAAATTCTTTTAGAAGTTAAACTATAGGTCTGTTTTAGTAAACAAAAAATTACACAATCTCGCTATATAACCTAAGTCAAGTCTGAGAATCTTTAAATGTCATATTATAAAATAAATGTTTACGAGTTGTCCGATAACTTAAATTTAGCGGTTTTTACAGCAAATATCTTACTTATTTTTAATTTAACTCTTTAATTCCCATGCTTGTATTTATGGAAATAGAAACCATCTCATCCTATACTCAAAGTTATAAATAAATTTATTATAGACCAAAACAAATTATAAAAATTAGGCAAATTTTATAGGGGGGTCACCTACAGGTGACACTTGGCACTGCTCGTGCAGTTTTTATTTGTGTGTTTATAGAAGTAAAACATTAATTTAGATTGTGATTTCGCTGCAAAGCGTACAAATTGCTCATATCTGCTATAAATTTAACAATTTCGTCATTATACAGCGATTCGTACACTAACTATAAAATGCCACCATCATAAATGCTTCAGTTGTTGTTCACACAATGCCCAGTGTCATTTACAGGTGACACGTCATATTTTTACCGTTATAATTACCAAGCTATGGTTTATTTTTGCCGAAAAATGCATTTATGTCTAACTTTACATATTTCTTTATAAAATGCAATAGAAAAAAAAACAATACTTACAGTTTGGACATTTTTATCTCAGTTTGTACTCCAAGAAATCACACAAAGTAAGAAAACTATTACACGCGAAACAATAGAATGAATTTGACAAATGACGTATAGTTAGAGACTCAAAAAAAAAACATGACATACTAAGACCTATTGGCTTTGCAACAATAAAAGTAGGATACAAAAAAAAATTGCGGTATGGTCGAAAAAATATTATAAGCATATGTCACCTAGAAGTGACACTGGGAGTTGAAGAGTTAAGTAAAAAAAAGATAACTAAAATATATTTTTAAACATATATTCTTTCTTTTTTTTTGCAAAAAGTTCTTCTTATTAAAATGTTTCAGAGAAAAAATAAAATTGTTTTCATGATTATTTTGTCAAAAAAATTAACTTTTTCGTGGGTTCTTACTTATTTTCCCGCGCAGTTTAAAACATGTTTAAATCATTTGTGTGATTACGTTCAATCTTAAACTTTCATACGCATTTGTCTTTTTTTCATTCAGAGCAGATACTTGCAGACTGAGTAGAAAGCGAATGACCTTACCAAGCAAAGCATGCTTTTTAAATTAATGCCGAATTACATAATGTATGTTTGTATTTAAATTTCTATTATCGAAAAGTATATTTGGTATATATGAAGTTGTTTTTAGACTCCTTTAAGGCAGTCTCCTTGTGGCAGTCTGTAAAATTTTGAGGAATGATGGGATGAAATTCTCTGCTGGTTGGAATGGATTTGTGGGCAAATATGTTTCCAATTTTTAAACTTCAAATCTATAATCGATAATAATGGCCACAGATCTATGATAAAAACCTAATAAAATTTTCAAAAATCATAACCAAAGCAACAAATCAGCTTAGTGCCGGATTCCAATCAGGAACAACTGCTTCACAAACATCCTCCCGCATAATTTTGTTCTTTTGGTTTGCATCAGAGTACCGCTATGTCTTTAAATTTTTTTTATAAAGCGTGGGTCTTTTTTTAACTTCTTCTATGAGGTTTAAAATTGACATTTCGACAAGAAGCGATAGACAACTAGGCAGTTCCATAGTGTTACATACATATGTACGTAAATATATCCCAGAAGAGGAACTCCATAGTCCATACTTATTAAGTAGTCGGCCGATAGCTTTCCGTCTTCCGATACTTTAGTTTGAAGGCAATTCTTACTGATTAAGAGCCGGACTAAACTTTTGGCCGATAGAAAGGTTGCAGTGTGCGGGGTCTCTAAATAATATTTTTTTTTTTAATATCAGATATCATGTATAAAACTTTGACATCTTTATGGAGAATATTTTACAGAATGGATTCCTATTCCATTTTATTTTTTGGCAAATTGGTTATTTTGTTAAATAAATGAAGCGTTTGGAAGATGAAGGTTCTAAGTGACATTTTTTGAAATTTTCATTTTTTCTTGCAGATGGAGATCTTATTCGAAAACTTAAATTTCTGTATCATCTGCTCGTCTGTATCGCATCTAGATTCCTATTTACCAAAGAGATGAAGGTGCTATAAGCAAGTGTCTTTTAAAAAACTTTGTGGAAGATGGTGTTAAACGCACCTAAGCCCTTCATTATATGAAAAACGAAGTATGAAGGTGATATGTATGCAATTATCACTTTCATTCAAAATTTATTTTCATTTATTTGAGATTAAAGTATTGTTTCCAATAGGAAATAACATCGTATCCAATACTTTACACCGTGCAGGCACAACGCACGAGCGACACAGGTGTCGTAGTAAGAGTTCTAGGCAGGCAGGTTTGGCAATTTATAGCAAAACCTAAAATATTATTTATAGTTTTGCGGTGAACCTAATATTGATTTTTCGGTTTTCTTATACACTTGGCCAGTTTCACAGTGAAGTAAGTGTCACTTAAGTGCCAAATATGGAAAAATAATTCCCAATTTCACAGTGTTAACTTATCGGAATAAGTGACTGCACTTAAGTCTCCCATGTTGGCCACTTAAGTTTCACTTACTCAGGTAGTAAAACTAAAAATTAAAATTGAATTTTTTTTTTCTATTACTTAACAAAGTGTTTTCCTTATCGACTTTTTCCGATAGTTAATATTGGTTTTGCCCTTTTTAATTTCGCAAAAATTTTATAATAATCTGGTATGGCCTGGTTCACACGGCAATGCACCGCACGTGCACAGCTACAGTTGTTATCAATATGCAAAATCATTTTCGAACCTTGAATGAACTTCAGAAAAAACTAAACGTGAAAAATTCATCAAAAAACGTATCAAATGAAAAAGTTCAATTCAGGGATTCCATAAAGTGGATTCGAGTGGAAGAGTATGGTTCCTTTCTTTACAAAGAATGCTACGAGGAGTCTACACCTTTTAGTAAAGTTGTAATAGCAAAAACCAATAACTGCCCCAACGAAAATCAAGATTTTATGCCAAGGGAGAATAAAATCAAACAGCTTTCTGCGGAAAAATTAAAAATCTAAAAGATCAGAATTCATCCTAGAACATCAATGGTTCCATTCAAATGAATTTTCAGCAGGTCCTAAGGGAAAAAAAGAAAAAAAAACTGTCAAAAATAAATAATTATAGGAGTCAAATTTGTCACTTAAGGACCTTTATGAAAAAACTAATTAAGTATATTCAATTAAGTTTGTGGATAAAGGTTTTAAGTACACAAAACTGTAAATATCTCCAAAGTTCTTTGTTTGCAATAAAGAGGATTATTAAATTTAAAAGCAATTGAGTTGTATTAACTTAAAATTGGCCTTATGGAATTTTTATTATTTTTATGAAAAAAGTTACAGGTAAATAACTTTAAATGTTGATTACTCAGAACTTTGAAAATGTCGCTTAGCACCTTCATCTTCCAAACGCTTCAAATATAACTTTGATTTAAAAATCGGACTTAACAAAAATGTATCAAAGTAACTAAGTATATACCTACCATTTTTGCTCTTAGGTATCAATTTAACTCAAACACTTAAAACCAGAACCTTAAATGTATATTCTAATTTTGGAGAAAATTGAAACGAACAATGATAAATTTCCTTTAATTTGATTTAAATCCGTGAAAGTCTTATGCACTGACCATTGCGCTACGGGCTATTACTTCAACAGTTCAACATTATTTAAAAAAAAATCATTTCTTAGAACAAAAACAGCGATAGCAGCTATTGATCTTATTTTAGTCGAAAACCGATTTGTTTTTATCAAATTTTGTCTGTACATGTGTATTGTGTAATTTAGAACGATTTGTCATGTACTAAATCTGTTTTTAACAGCAGAACCTTTTTTTGACTTTTGAACTTTTCATGAAAAAAAACGGATTCAATAAAAAATTTTGTATACATGACCCATGTTCTGTAACTCGGCGATAACTTTTCGTGGCGAGAAACGGCGAAAAATGGAACAAAACTCATAGGAATCCTATGGGTTTTGTTCCATTTTTCGCCGTTTATCGCCTCGAAAAGTTATCGCCGAGTTACGGAACATGGGTCCAGGAGCCTAAAAGCTCCTGTCCGGAACATTTTATTGTAAATGGTTTTCATTTCAACCCAATTTTTAAATTTGTTACATTATCATTTGCCTTGTTCTCAATTGATTTTAAAATTTTAAACCTATACTACAGTGACTTTATTGTTCGTAAATAGGTATTCTACGTTATACAAACCATAAATTTAAAAAGTACGTGTTATGATCAAAATTTTCAACAAAAGACAATCAAAAAATTTAATGATATTAAAAGGTTTTTCGAAATTTTTTTTTAAATATTAATTGAACTCTTCAACTTTCTTTTTTTTTGTCAGATATAGCAACAGTTATATATGTACATGGCCAATCAAATAATAGATCGTCAATGTTTTGCAAATATATATATGATCGCGTTTTCCTCTATTGCAACCTTTCAAAAGTAAGCGATTAATATTATTTGCACGGGACATCTGCCTGTGAAGTGTGGAATATTGTCTACGTCCCTCATATTTCAAAGGCTATAATAAGGAAGTAAAGCTACATAAAATAGTAAAGTCCCTTTTTGTAATCTACGAACTTATAGATACGTGAACTGCTTTCAGATGCTCCTTAACATAGTACAAGAGCTCAAGACATCATATAATCCATTCTTACCCTAAATTTTCATACCAATCATAACTCCGCTTGATTTCGTTTAGTATCTCCACCCAGAATTGATTTTTCCGTAGAAGAATTTTTAATGATATTTGAATAATATTACATACCAAATTTAAAAAAAAAAGGTTAAGGAATTCAAAACAATTTTCTAAATATTTGATTTTTTAATTAAATTTTTGAGTTCACATTAATTAATGATTTATCAAAATACAATTTTTTTAAATATTTAATACTTTTAGATTCTACCTCGTTGGTGTCAGAAGTTGCTTAATCACCCTAAATTAAAACAGGTTTTTGGTAGGTTCCATAAAACATTGTCTCCGGTACAAAGAAGGTCATTATTATGTGTAGACTATATTCTCTACCAAAATAAAACACACACTTAAGTGGAAATTATCACTGGACTACATCAAACTTCGATAAACCACATCACCTCAACTGATCTCATTAGTGTCTCTAATTGATATCGTTTTAAGAGAAAGCATTTACTTAATTCTAAATAAGGCATTTTAACATTCAATCAAAGTTACGTCATAAATATACAATAATATACATTTATATACATTTGTGTTCTCATTTAATTGAAATGTCCCACACAATCGAACCACTAACACATCAGAGCTCTTTAAAACTAGGTTATGAATACGTATTAAATTCAATAATTTATTATAATTCAAGTTTTTAAATTTAAAAGAATTCTTTTATTGATATGATAGCCCTTTTAATAATTCTTTTTCATGAATAATAAATATTCTTCCATAAGACCACACTCTTTGGCTTGAATTTAAAAGTGAAATTAAAATTCTTCCGTGTTCCCACATCCATGTTGTTAGGTCTTGATTGTATTTTTTTTTTTTTTCGTCTTCCAACTTATTTGTATACCTACATTAATTTGTATCCATATTGCATTCAGCTGAGTATCAGAGCAATACAAAAACACACCAAAAAATCATAATTTTCAATTCCCACCGCATCCAAACTATACGATTATTATAAATATATGTATTTGATCAATCCAACTACTTCAAATGCACTTTCAGTCTTCTTCAAGCCACAATGGCATAGATATTAGCTGTTTAGATATACTGTTTATGCGTGTTCTAAATTGTGTTTTGCCTAGGCTGCTTAATAAAAAAAAAAAAAAAAAAAAACAAACATAAACGTGATCAAAATACGAAAAATAAGTTTTGAGTGCAATTACTACGTCAGTTCCGGAATATAAGCTCACATATATAATATGTATGTATGTAGATAATGAGTAATTGCTGAGCGGATTACAGTTTGCAGGTATATAACCACGATTTGCAGAAAAATGTGAACCACAAATAACTTTAGCCAACTTGTGAGTAATCGAATAATTCTTTTTATACTTTTAACTGGTATATGTATATTCATAATATTTTTCTTCAAATACTTTGCATTTACATTTTAAACAGTGGCTGCTTTTGACTTTTTTGATGACAGAAAGTCACAGTTCTTGTACCTATGTACATTAAAAGATTAATAGAATGAAACTAAACTCACCATATCTCTAGAATGAACAAAGATGTATTCTTTCTTTGTATAGGTTTTGATATAAAGATAATAATGTTATAAAATGCAGAAAAGATTTTCAACAAAATTCTATCAGCGCCAGCGGTTTTTTTCTATAGCAATTTAAATTGTGTTGTAATTTGTAAATTGTCATTCATCTCGAATATCTCGAGAGCAAATAATTATTTTGTTCGTTTACTTCCCCAAAAAAAATCCTAACATTAATGTACATAAGTTCAATTTTATATTTTGTAAATGAAATTTGCGATAGCTATGCGTAATCGTAGAAATTGGCAGTTTTGGGAAGTAGAGGAACAAAACTAATGCTATCGATTTCGTTTTATTCTACGAATGATGACTTGGCTATAACAAAATCCAGTCTAATTAAAAAATATATTGTTTTTCGATTCTGAATTGAATTTGTCATTACTTTTGTCGAACAACGAGCCACTGTTTGATTATTTATTATTTATAAAATGAAAGTTTTCATCTTTGTTTTTTTTTTTTTAATGATCATCGAGTTCTTGTAAGCGAATCATAATTTTGGTTTTCCCTGTTTCTTCTTCCATTAAGAATTCAAGACTTTTTTTTCTCTTATTCTGTTTTTGTACTCGTTGTTGTTTCGTTTTCTTTACAAGTTTTCTTAAGTGCACTTTTTTCCTTAAGTATTTGTGAACAAATTTTCTTTTCAATTCGATCGTTAGTAGTCAGACAAGGCCGGGTACAGAGTCTCTTCTCTGATGGTAATGTCATATATGGTAATTATTATTATTTTATTCTTGTATTCAAGCCTCATCCTTTTGACCAACGAAATATCATGGATATTTTTTAGTATTTATGGTACAACCACCAGTACCACTCTTGTTTCATTGAAGTCAACCGGACGGACGAATTGTATACATACCATGATGATGATGATGATGATGATGATGGACCACAGGCACAAGACCACAAACCAGAACACGCTGCCATATTATTATTCGCTTGCGGATTCAGTAAAAAAAAAAACAGCAACTGAAACGATGGAAACAGTACAAGACTATCAAAGAGCTGGCCAAAGACGAGGAGACACATTTGTTTATTTATTTATATTTTTCTTTATATTTTTTTACCTATTCACTATAGGTACGTTTATATGTATTTATTTATGGATTGTAGTTGTTGTTGTACTGTGTGTGCTTTTTTTTACAGTTTCACGATTCTTATGGCGGCCTACATCTTTGGCTTTGGAAGTAGGTCACATTGGAATTGGGTCTCCCATGATAATAATTACCATTAGTTGCGGAGTTTTACCAGATTATTATAATTTCATTTCTTTTGCTTTTTTGTGTTCTTTAGTTCTTCGTTGGGTACAATATTTTATTCGTTTTGTTGGTAAATTATAACAGAGCACTGAAGAAATAAGCTAAATGACTAAAAGGTCTTATAATAACTTACTTATTTTTGGCAAACAAGAAACAACGGAAAAATGAAGGCAATTATTTTAGGCTAATTATTAAACTTTTTTTTTTTGTTGATTTTTACCTTCAAGTTCTTGATCTTAAAAATATTATTTGTTAGCTTTGCTGATATATTTTATTTTTTTTTTGTGTGTTGGTTGTTTCGCTTTTGGATATTAAATTGTTTACAAGCTTGTTAGGAATTAATTGAAGTGAAACGAAATTAACAAACAAAAAAAATAATACTTTTTGATCATTATATGATGAGGTTATTATTTTTTGGGGGAAATGAAGGAGAAAGAATTTACAGTGCAACTGTAGTTAAACTGAAACAAAGATAATTTCTTTTTGATAATTATATAGTATTTAGAATAGAGTCAAAAGAAATAATAAAACGTCAAAATGTTTTAAAAAGTTTAAAACAAAAGAGCTGAATAGCGAACTCGTTTTTGTAGTGATGAATAAATATGACTGGAAATGCGTTGCATGATATAAATATTATAAGGTTGTAAGATTCGAGAGATATATACATATGTTCCTTAGAAATTATTGAATGTAAGTATTCCGTTTGCCAAACATTCGATTCAAGAATAAATAAACTAAATGTATTAAGATGTTATTTTTTCTATTTTTTTTAATAATACAAATTCTATATACTATACTACTGAAATACATCAGCCAAGTAGAAGACTTAGCACTAGTATTTTTCATTAAAATATATTTCTCGATCGGTTGAAATTTTTACCGATCGACGCTTTTTGCTTTAATTTTGTCATCGACCGGCATAATTAAATTGCAGAACTTTCCTTTTCACTGTTAGATATTATCCATGCTATAGTTCTTAAAATGTATCCAAAGAACATTGGTAATGACTTCCATTTCTGAAAAAAAAACAATGTTCTCTATCAAATAAGTTTTTTCAATGTTTTTTATAAAAGTTCGGTATATTTTCAAAGTGTTTTTTTATTTTGTATTCAAAAAAAATTAATGATTTGCATATAAAAATATAGGAAACAACTAAAATAAAAATAAAGTGTTTAAAAATAATTACTAAATCATTTTGATATACATATGTATATTGATCACTTTTGTTGGCCATTTAAATAGTAATTTTTCTGTTCAATACAAAAATCTATAATTAAAATCGATAATTGACCTACTAACGCCGAAGGTAAAATTTAAATAAATAATAAATAAATAAAAAATAGTAAACAATGCTAAATAATGTATAAATAATGGCTCGATGCCAAGTTGCTTTCGAAAAATAAGCTTTAAAACTTTTTTTCAAATCCAAATTAAAAAAAATATATATGTATATATTTGAAAACATCCATAAAATTTATCCAAATCAGAGAACTTTTTTCGAGAAAATCAGAATTCAAAAATGAAAAAGTTGTGGATAATGGAATGTGCCATTAGTAACCATTTTTGCGCAAATTTTGCTTTTCCCAATAAGGTAGCCTATGTTCATGCATATGTTTGAAAAATTACTGAATTCTTCTTTTAAAAATCTGTGCTAAGTTTGTGAGAGGAATAAGATTTTCATTATTTGCTGAAAAATGGTATGTTTGATACCGTTTATAATGAACAAAAAAGCTAGGTACCAAGTTTAAAGAAAATCTACCCATTTGTTTAGGCTGTAACCGAACGGACAAATAGACAGACGGACATAATTTTGGGACCCACTTTTTCGTTTTCCGTTATGTCAAGTTTGATTAAAATCCCGATTTCGTTTTTTTACGAATCGATAACTTCCCATACATACATTACATATATGTATGTATGTAGGTATTACATATATAATATAAAGTAAGTATATATTCCCGTCTTACTATAGGTTTTTTTCCCACTTACATTTTGACAACTAAACAAAATAAGGAATATTGACTTGAAATAAGGCATTAGCCGAAATTTTTTTCTAGATTTTTGTTTTCGAAATTATTAAAATTCTAGATTTTTACTTTTTTTTCGAGTTTATTGCTATCAAGATTATTGTTTTCTAAATATAGTGGTAGAGTCACTGGGAACTACTTGAATGAAAAGCAGCTTTCTACAGAAAAGGTGTCTCAAATTAATATTTTAGGTCCTCGTATATTAAATATTTTTTTTTTTTTTTTTCTATTCTTTTTTGATATAATTTAAAAATTTAAAAAAATGTTGACCGATGTATTTGCCGAGTAAATCAAATTTAAACTTACTTATTTATTAAATTATTTATTTATCTTAAATAAGAGCAGATCCATCGTTATGTGTCTTGTGAATAAAAACAAATTTAAAGCTTTTTTTGGAGGAAGCTAAAGCCAACTAGTCATAGCTTTTACTAGAAGCTAAAACTATACAGTTCTTGCTTAAGCTTTATTTTATGTGAATACAAAAATGATAACGCTAAATAGCTTGTGTTAGAAAATTCTAGTTTAAGCTTCGTAATTTAAGCTGTTCGTTTTTTATTCACATGTTTCGAGTAGGTAGCTTTAGCTAGAACTGTTCGTATATAGACCGAAAGGAAGATTGTTTTGGATTTTGTTTTGCCACTATTTATTCTATAGGGCAAGTATTGGTCTCGGGTAAAATATGTATTTATCATAACGTCCGTCAGTCTCTGCGTTATTCACTGTGGACCAATTGGTTTCAAATTTGTACATATGTATGTAGGTCGATTAGCTCCATTAAAACAGTTTTGATATTTTAAAAAAGTATAAAGAAAATAAACAAACAGCTCGCATAATTTTTTAGTACCTGCTTCATAAATTTCCATTAACTTTGTAATTGTACCTTTTAATGCCTTATATAACTCCAATGCCAAGCTGCCTTACAGCAAGAGCAAGTTCGTGCGGTTGAATCGTACATTCAATTTATGGTGCAACTGTCAACGACAACTACGTGCTTAACAGTCTTACATAAAGAAGACCGTTTAACTCCAAGATCCTGTCCTACATTATAATGCAATCCAGGTTCACTTACATAGATATCTCAAAAATATCTGCATTCTCTACTCAGACGTCAGTGCACCTCATCTACGCTCCATTGAGTCGTCTTAAAAGTAATCTGAAAGCCACTGCATACTTTATTTTGAAAATCTAAATAAACTATGAAAATCCTCATCACTTACTTCCAACCGTTTCTTATAAAATTTTAGTTTTCTTACGCGTATAAACTACCCCCTATTCGCACTATACATACATAACTAAAGAGAATACTGGAAATAAGACTTATATTCATATTCTAGTTTAAGCTATTTTTTATTCACACGAATTGATGGATTTTTATTCACCAAAAATCTAGTAGTTGGACTCAATAGTAAACTAATATGGACTCTCTTAAATATGTACGATTATTAAACTGGAATTGTCTTATGGGCAAGAATTCAATATCAGACAGTTTCGCGGTGAATAAAATAATGACACATGAAACATTGCGATGGTGCCGTAAGAGTTAAACATACCTAGTTATATTGCCTATCTTTTTTTGTATTATGGATTTTTTTAATAATATTCAAGAGACGAAAGTAAGCACCTGCCAAGATATGACAATTATTCCTCAAAGTTTGCAAAGTTTGTTTAAAAGCTCAAATTTTTCTAAAATGTTTGTCTTCGTCATGTTTAAAGTCTGAAGCAGGTTTTTATTAGTTCATAATCCTGTTGGATACAAATATTGAGAAGACAAACTTCTATATTATGACGACGATATTTATTAGGGTCTTCATATTTCAAACGAAAATTAGGGACGATATTTATTTAGTTCTTTATTTCGCAATTATATATTAATTATATCCCAGAACCGTTCATAAAACTCAACACATAATTGTTTGAACATACATACATACATGCGTGATGTTTTCAATCATGTGCCACGTTTTACCCACGCGACCTTCATGCATTATATTTTATAAAAGTGCTGCTCTATACATACAAATTTATTATTTCTTGAAACATTAACCTTGGCCTTGAAATCCTTGGAATAGTATTTTTTTAAACACACATACCATGTAGGTTTACATCATAATTGCTTCTTTTTATTTTCAGCATTAGACAAAAGGGACTTAATTGTACGTCCCAGCACATATGGTAAAGAAGCGTCTTCACAATGACACCGTGTAGGATAATGTTGAAGAGATTCGCAATATGATTAAAGCAACTCAGAATGAATTTTATTTGTTGTCAATACATTACTTTTTGCAAATTATTTACTTAAATATTAATGAAAATAAAAAAAAAACTTCTACCAACGAACATTGTGTTATTAGGCTTCTTGGAAATTATCGCAAAGGTATATATTAGCCCTAGGTAGAAGGTAGTGTTCATATACCATGATTTATTGTGATATTGCTTAGGAAGGATCCATTGTCATATTTATTTTGTTTAAGTGTGTAGGAAGAGGATAAAGGTTAAAAGATTCAACAACTAATTCAATTGAAAACAGAATATTTACTGTCAATTTATGAAGGCTGTTTATCTCATACATTCCTATACCTGCCCATATGAAAGATTGTAGTTACGCAATCCTATTTAAATGCTTCCGAAAAAAAAGGGTTCTCTTCTTTATAACTTCAATAAAACTATTGTTGTTTAAATTGAGTGTTATAAATTTAACCTGCAATTTAAAATTATATGTACATATTTTGAATGCAGTTCCTCGAA
This sequence comes from Epistrophe grossulariae, assembly GCA_929447395.1. Lineage (NCBI taxonomy): Eukaryota > Metazoa > Arthropoda > Insecta > Diptera > Syrphidae > Epistrophe > Epistrophe grossulariae. The sequence continues at coordinate 31,928,612 of OV839567.1, read as the reverse complement.
AATAATGTTTGTTAAAAATCATTTCCAGTTTGTTTTCAGATTTAATCATCGAATGCATGCCTACAAATATATTTGTTTCTATAATAAGTAATGTCAAATTAGGATTTGCCTTCACAAAAATTTGTAAACAGGATACACTTTGCATGTTGTTGCTCCTTATAGTCTACAGCATAAAATTAAAATTTGGCGATTCTACCCTCCAGCATCTAAACCCGTTTTGGCCCTTTATTTTTCTTATCGATTTATTTCAATTCCTATTGATTGAAGAAAAAAATCATGTGTAAGCACAATTGAATTTTTGAACATTTCTTTTCATAGGTTGGTGCCCAAAAAGATAGAAGGCGGTATAGGCAAAGTTCCAAAAACTTCAATCAATAAACTTTAAATGCAAAACAATCCGCCCATGCTTTTATCCGTTTTAAAAATTAAAGTTGACGCTCGATATAGTGAAGCTCGGCAGAGTCTACTATACACTTTAGTAAATACACAAAATTTGTTTTTGGTTACTCTATATAGTGAACAAATAAATCTTGATTTTTTGAACTCGCATCTGTTTTTGTTCAAGATTTAACAAGAATATTCTAGCTGTAATGTGTACTGGCTTTTAAGATATTTATTCATTCATTTATACATACATACATATGTACATAGCTGTGAAAATAGTTTAACGTTGCAACACTCATTTTAATAAACGCGATTCAGCGACGAGTTATGTTTGAATTAAATACAAAATTAATCCAAAAAGTTCTTGCTTAGTGACTTTTATTAGATACGTGGTACGCTAACTCACCGAAGAGGGTGGTTCAGCGAAGGAATAATCAACAGATGTGATCTCACAAAATTTTCCGGAACCTTGGGGAAAATTATTCACATTTGCGGAATTAAGCATAAGATCACAATGCACAGGATTGAATTCAAATGGAATCGAAGTGTACTTGAATTGATAGTTTTGTTTTTAGTGTGTGCATTCTGAGCTAAGTTTTTTTGTGTATCTTATTTGTTTCTTCATTTTCCAAACATTTCGTCGAGCCATTACAAAACACAAAGCAAATTTCTCTCGTTCGAGGAACTATTCAAAGCTATAGATGGAAATACACACACACTGTTAAAAGCAGACGTCATCTCGATTCTTTAACTGTTCGATCCATTGTCTACATGTTTTGGTGCCTTTGAATTGATTCAGCTCGCAAAGTCGAATAGGATCGAGAAATCCCATTTCAATTGAATCCAAGTCTGTATACAGAATTCATTCATTCAATTCTCAATATTAACGGAGTAAAAGTAACCTCCCTGTACACATCACCCTCCTTGAAATATATACCGTATGTTTCTATTTTTGGAAACTTCGCCGCACTTTTTGGACACTTCCTATGCTACAGAGGGTTAGAACTATTACATGACATTTACAAAATCGAATATCTCCCATTTTAATCGATATTTTAAATTATTTCATAAAGTGTCTTTTTCCATTGCAGAGCATTCACATCGACTAAGGTTAAGATTCCATCAACAATTTGTTAACTGGAGGATACTTGTAGGTTTAAAAGAACGACTATTGACATACCGCATTTATAAATATTTATTACACGTATAAAGTAATATGCATTTATAACTTTGCAGAGTGGACACAAAAATCAACTGTAGCCTGTTTCCCAAGTAATACATGTATTTTGACAATTTCATCGGAAAAATCTTCATAAAGAAAAAAGGCAATGACAAATGCTCTATCTATTGAATTTCTTTATACACCAAAAAGTATGTGATCCGTAGAAAAGAATACAAAACTTCGTACTTAAGCCTAGTACGCTGCTGATGCGAAACAAAAATTTACTCATGTGATCTCCAAACAGACAACGAAACGCTTGCGAAACCACAACGGAAAATATCCTTGGAGAGTTTCACTAATTCCAAAAACAAAATCAAACATAAACGCAAAAAATCAGAGAAACCCATGATTTAAGAAAGTGATAAACCAAACAAAACACAAATAAAACTCAAATGTCATTTTTCCGCACACAATAAATAGTCTGTATAATTAATTCAGTGCGAAAAAGGAGCGGAGACTTCTTAAATAATCTGCTACAATCATAAATTTCGCTCTTCGAACAGCGTACTGCAAAACGAAAAGCAGAACGAAATTTTCCGTTTATGATTTCGTTGTGTCATTTTTGTATGGGTTTCGCATCAGCAGCGTAATAGGAATTACCATTTATTGAAAGTTCATTTTATTGAATAAGTGAACTTAGTTCACATAAGGTGTGTTTTATTCATTGCTGCATAGCCAGCGCAGCAAAATTTCCCTTGGCAAACAAAAACAATTTGATTGCTGGCGAAAAAGAAGTCAGTAAAAAAAAAAATGGCTGTGCTGGCGATAGAGCTTTCAATAATTGAAATGAACGTATAGAGTGAGCTTTCGTTTTATTTAGACTTGTGCTGCGCTGGCTATGCAGCAATGAATAAAACACACCTATACTTAGTTCACTCATTTAGTTCTCGAGGAGCGAGGAAGTATTTTTTTTCGATTTCACATTCTTCTGTATAAGCTGAGCTTTATTGGTAATTTATAGCTAGGGCAACAATCAGGTACCAATAAAACGCTTTAGCCACTTTTGGCTGTGTTCAAAAAGGCTTTAGCCACTTTTGGTAGTGTTCACAAAGTATTTCTGTTTTCGTGTCTCTACTAAACTACAAATTTCGTAGAACACATCCATTTTGTGAGTGAAAAAAACATTAAGATTCAAGTTATGATTAAATTTCCACCATTTTACTGCGGCGGCTATAAATTTACCACGCGCCTATAATAAAGTTTTTGTGTACATTCAACCCGTAAACAGACAACAAAAGTCATGACAGAACTCCTCACACTCACTGAACTCAATAATCTCTTTTTATATTTTCTTTGGATGAAAGTGGGGTATCTTCTTTTTCAAATTTCAACAAATTTTCCAAAGCTTATATTTTTTTTAGGACAGCGAATTGTGAAAAATTGTATATTTCACGTTGCAAAACAGAACTATCTATAAGGAAATTTTTTAAAATGCAAAATTATTCTATAGGATATTTTAAGCATAACGTTTTTATTTATTGTTTTTGTAAAGTGATCTATAGGGTGGCGCACCAATTGTGCTACAATTAGAAATTCAAATAACTTTTTTTTTAATCGATGTATTTCATTTATTTTTTTTTTATTGGTGAGAAAATTAAATTTTATTTTAAATAGTTAGTTGTTTTTAAAGATTATAGACCGCAAATGACCTCCACGCTGTCCCACGCATATGCGGCACCTGGTCAAAAAATTATTCATTGCGGCCTGAAGAGTTGAAGTTGGGATCGCCTCAATTATTGTCGTTATGGACTGCTTTAATTCAGTTAAATTCCTGGGCTTCGTTTTATACACCTCTTGCTTGACATAACCCCATAAAAAGAAGTCTGGTGCAGTCAGGTCAGGTGACCTTGGGGGCCAGCGAAGAGTGGAGTTCCTAGAAATTAATTTGTTTGCGAATTTTTTGTTTAGCTCCGCCATAACTGGTCTGGCTATATGTGCAGTTGCTCCATCTTGCTGAAACCAAACGCTGTTGAATGGTATACGTCTTCGGCGCAGTTCTGGGTAAAATAAATCCTTCAACATCTTTAAATAGCGGTCCCCATTGACAGTAACGGTTACACCGTTTTCTTCAAAGAAGTACGGCCCGACAATACACCTTGATGAAACTGCGCACCACACAGTGACTCGTTCTGGGTGCAGTTCCGTCTCATGGAGCATTTCTGGATTAGACTCATTCCATATACGGCAATTTTGCTTGTTTACATTGCCGTTAAGATCAAAATGGGCCTCATCAGACATGAACAAACAATTGATCAATGTGTTGTCTTCTTCGGCCATTGATATCATTTTTTGTCAAAATTCCAGGCGAACAGGCAAATCCTGAGGGTTTAACTTGCTAGTAATTTGGACTTTGTACGGAAACAAGTTTAAATCATCATGAAGTATCCGTTGTAATGACCGTCTACTAATTCCAATTTGCCCCGATAAGTTTCGGGTCGAAACGTTCGGATTGGCCTGTATTGCAGATGCTACTGCTGCGATTGTATCCTGAACCCGAACATTGGCATCTCGATGGTACGGCCTTCGTGCGATGCTTCCAGATTCGGCAAACATGTTTACAAACCTCATAATGGTCCATCTACTCGGGGGATTACCGCCAAACTCCCGCCTAAATTCCCTTTGGACGGAAATGACGGACTGCAAAGCATGGTACCGTTGCACTATCCAAATTCTTTTCTCCGTATCCCAAGCATCCATTTTTATAAATCTAAATAGTAACCTACAAAAAAAAAAATAAAAAATAAGCCGATTACTCACACAGAAAAAAAGTTATTACGTTTTATTTTTGTAGCACGATTCGTGCGCCACCCGTTATTTTGAACTAAATTGAACTAAAATGAATGAACTAGTTCAGTAGCGTGTTTTGAACTAAATTGATCGATCACTCAAATGAACTAAATTGCCCTATCATTGGGCGGGTTCAATAAAAATAGCTTAACATCTGAATTTTCAGATTTCTGAATTTATGTCGTTGAACGCAAAAAAAATCTGAAATTTCAGTCGAAAGTCATTGTGTCAAATTCCTGCATTTACCTAAAAGATTTACATTGAAGCGAAATAAAATAGAACTTTAATTACATTTGTAAATTTAACATTGAGAGTGAGTAGTTGTGAGGATGAAAATATATGTAACTAAATCAGCAACAGGTTTTATTACCTTCATTAAAAGTCCTTTTATTGATATGTATGACTTACAAAAACATAGAAAAACTTTCCAAACATCAATTTAAAAAAATTGTTGATTTAAAAATTCACTAAACAATAAACAAAAAGTTCGTTCATTTAAATAAGTATTAAATTTTCATGACCAAAACTAAAAAAATCAACCACCAAGAAGACGAAAATTATAAAGTTCAGCTTTTTTGTGTGCATTTGGCACTTCCCCCACCACAAACAACTTTCATCTGAATTTTCAGATGAGAATTTCTTGTCTGAAAATTCAGATGAAACGTAACTAAACGTAACTAAAAGTCACTAAAAGTCATCTAACTTTTTATGACAGCTGGCCAATCAGAAGCTCCAAAAATTCAGAAATCTGAAAATTCAGATGTAAAACGTAATCGATTGAACGCACCCATTGAATATACGTTCAAGTAGTATATTCCGAGTTCTGTTCAACTGTTGTTGATTTCAGTGGAAAGGGAATAATTTTGACAAAATTATTCAAAATTATTCCCTTTCCACTGAAATCAACAACAGTTGGAACTTAGACGACGTGATGGCATGTGTATGTCCATACAGAAACGGAGTACTTTATCGATGAGTTCGATCGACCTGTTAAATTGGCAGTTAAAATTGTTCAATGTGAACAGTAAAAACTAGGCTACTCCCGATGTGTTTTTTGGAGAATTGCTTACTGTACTATTCATCGATTCCCAAAAAAAAACACGCCTTTTGTAAATTCTGACAGTGGGTCATTGAGATTCTTAAACTCTCTTCGGCAGTAAGGACTCTGACAATCTCAAAGATGAAGATTTATTTTCTTAGTTATGTTTATACTGTGACCGAATAGCCATAATGAAATCCGCTTTTTAAATATTTGAAAATCAACGTTTATAAACTAATAACTTCTCGTACGTTTAAATTTAATTACTTTTTTAAGTTGGTTACACACGGGTTTTTTGTGCGATTCATTTTAATTGATGCAATTGCAACATAGCAATGCCCAAACGAAATAGAATAAAAAGATTAGACGGTATTTTCCGTATTCATGTCGAAGTTTTGGATATTCTGTGTTTCGTTCACTTCACAATCAAAATATGAGTGACAGCATGAATACGATACTTGAAGATTGTATTCCAATCTACATTAACAGTTGTTAGTAGGTTAATTACTAGTTACAGATGTATCTACTTTTATGACTTAAGCTTTCAAATAATGTACTTATATGTACATATACATATGTATTCTTATAATATTTTTAAACAGGAATCTTGGGCCTTTTCGGCAAATTTGTATTCATCAATTCTTAGAGAATAGGTAGATACCGTTTGGTCTCAACAAAACAATAACACTCTTCTTTTCTTTTTTTAAGAATAAAAAAAATCGAAATAAATCAATTGTCCGCATGTTACAAAGTTCTATGCAAGATTCAAAAAGTATATAAATGTATACATAATACATACATATGTATGTACGTATATATCTGCCTTTAAAGCGCCTGCAGAAACTGGCATTCCCATATCCCATCAAAATCAATCTGACTGCGATTGTTATCCCATAAATCTCTTGAATTCGGTCAACATCAATTGAACCATTAAAATTTAAAAATTATTATGGCCAACATTTTTTTGTTTGTTAAATTAACACCGTTCGTTTCATCGTTCATTACACACCCAAGGCAGTTTTTTAACAAAATCTTACGAGCACAATAAACAATTTTATTGCTGAGTCAAGCCCATAATTGGCAAAGCCGACATAAGTTTGCCAGCTTTTTCCTATTCCAATATATGTATGGGGTGTATATTATAGGTATAGAGCAGACGCTCATATAGTCAAGCGCATATACTCTTTTCCATTTGATTCCACCTTTTCCATACAACTTGTATATATACTTGGGTACCAAACATATAAGCTGGCAAAAAAAGTAAAAAAAAGTATATTCAACACTTATCGCTAAATATAATATAGATTTACTATACATATGTATGTATTTTAGTACGTTCGGATCAAAAGAAAGCAAAAACAACAAATGGAGAGCTACTTTCACCCAAGGTCATTGTGTCTTTTACCGGACTCTCGTCTGTCGACTGAACGATCAAGCACTGCACCACCACAAGCCACGGTAAATTTTTTTTTTTTTTAATCGAAGATACTGGTAAGTTTTTTGTTTTTCAACTTTAATCGATCAATAGCTCAGTCAATATAGAGTGCGCTGTCCGCAGTGTTAGTTGTAAGCAAATATTTTGCAATTATAGTTGCACTTAACAAATATTTGCTGAAGAGCTGATTGAACTAAAGCTGAATTGGAGAAAATAGCTACGAAATGGCTCTCGCACATTCAACAAATAAACATCATGATTTGAATATAAATATCGTTTTTTTTTGGTTGACTGCAAATATTTAAAATATATGTACATATGATGGTAAGTAATATCAGGTATACTAGAGGTACATAGCGGTCCTAAAAATATATTAACAAAAATATTTTCGGTTCGACAATCTGACCTTGTTAATGAACATGAAGCAAGGTTTTCCAACGGTCACGATACCGCTTCCATCTCACTCTGGTGTGTTTCAATGAGCCCCGGCTCTTGGCTTAAATGAACTCGAACTTCGTCTTCAAAGAGTCACTGTCATGGCCCTTTTTTTCCTCTTTATGTTGAAAATATATGCAGCAACTCGCTTGGTAAACATAAAATCGCGCACACCAGTACAATGTTATGCATTGGAAATTTATAGTCTAGGAGAATTTCATAAGTTTTTTTTTTGTACAGTTTTCTTTGTGTGCAGAAAATTTAAATTTTAAATAACATTCGAATTTAATGTTTATTTAATTAATTTGTAATTATTAATAATATACTTTTTGAAAAATAGCTAAAGCTGCACTTTCTTTTAAGTTTCAATTAATTCTTGTTTTTTTTAACTTAATATGGAACCTATGTACATAAGTTCAGAAACACAAATTTTCTGTTTATTCAATAATTTGGAATCTATAGAGTAGTAGTTGATAAATATTAAAAATTTATATTTAACAACCCAATTGATAAAAGTTGTGACCATTGAGAATGGTGCAGACCGTTGTGAATTACAAGGAAATTAATAATTATCAGTGAATAGTTGATCTTTTTTTCCAAATTTCAATTTCTTTTGTAAAAAATTTCAATTTTTTTATCACCTGCAAGTTTTAAAACTTGTACCATGTTTACATGAATGGATTAGAAGATCGAATCCGAATTGATATAACACCACACCGGATCGAAAGGCTGAATTCAAACAGAATCAAAGTGTACTTAAGGTGACAGTTTTGTTTTAAGTGTGTGCATACAGAATTCAGTTTTTGTGTATCTCGTTTGTTTTTTTTAACATTCCGTTAAGCCATTGCATAAAACGAAATAAATTGATATACACAGACAATTAAAAGCAGCTGTCATATCGAACATTCTTTAATTCTTTGATTCACGTTTAATTCTTTGAAACAGTCGTTCATTTCCTCTGTAAATGCCCCGCATTGGCCAGAACAAGAACCCAATCACTTGGTCGAGCTTTTTTCGAAGACCTAAACGAACTTTCTGATGTGAAGATCAAAGACTTGATCTCTTACATTAACAAAACCCATTGGCTCTAGGACAAACCTCAGTAGCTACTGCACCTTTCTTCTAGTTGTCCAACGCAAGAGGTCACCCCTCTGACGCCTCTGAGCCAAGCTACCTGCCGAGCGTGGCATATCGCTACAAGACTCAGAATCCCCAAACCATCCCCAACCGCAGGTTCAAACGAGTTTATGGTATCAAAACGGCGCACTTTAGCGCTAATTGGGTCAATGAGCTAGATTGCTCGTGACCGCCATTTCTACCTAATTTTAATTGATTCAGCAAGCAAGTATAGGATGCTAAAATCAGTTAGTATTTTGATCATTAAAAAAAAGAAAAGTTAAACGGACGTTTAATTCATTTTCATTTTAGGGAACTCTATTTTGACATTTCGGTTATAGTAAAAATGTCAAAATTGAGTCTGAGTCTCTCATCGGCTTCTGTAATCAGGGTAATTATCTTATGAATCCATAAAGCTAAAATCATGGAGCCATCAACATTTATTTGTATTTTTTATTTTATTTAATAGTTGTATACCTCTTACAAAAAAAAAAAAACTCTTTGACTTTAAATAAAAGATATTATTTTAAATAACTTAACACTTATTTTATTTATTTATTTACTTAAATGCATTTCGGAAGCTATGCTTCCATCGTCAGTAAGTTTTATATAAAACTAAGTGTTTTTAAGTTATTTGAAATAATATCTTTTATTTATTTCATGAAAAAACACGTTAAAAATCTCCAATATCAAATCTTTGACTTTACTAAATTCGATCAAAATTAATAACAAATTTCTATAGAAGTTTTGTTACTATAGTGAAATTCCCCCTTAATAAACTCATGAAAAGAATCACGTTTATTGGATTCGAGCTCGATTTCTGTTTAATCCGGCAAATGGAGTAAACGGCATCTTGCTTTGCTACTGCTGCTGACTAAAGTGTAGATATATAGTTATATTTTTGTATGCGGGCTTGATCTGGCCAATACAGTCGTTTTGAAACCGGCATAAGCCAAACCAACACACAGAGTTATAGCTCCGATGGGAAACTAGGTCAACGAACAAGGTTGGATACAAAAGCGCGCGCGGTGGAGCACCCATACCAGAGAAACTTACTTTTCCAGTTGAGACTTTTTTCAATTCCCTCTCTTCTTTAATGGCATTTTTATTTTTTTTATATTTTCCTTAACTCTTTTTTTTTATTATTAGTTATTTTATTTTTTGTTTTGGATCTTTTGAATGTACGTTGTACCTACATATGTACATACATATATGAAGCTTACCTGTGTGTCTCTTTTTTTATGAGCAACTTTGATGGTGAGTTTGAGTAGGTACCTAATATTCTTTTAAAATTTGTTTGACCACAAACAACTGAATCCTAATCTCATCGGTCATATCTTTTTACCTATAGTCGATTTATACGAGTATGAACTCGATCTTGATTGTGGTTTTAGCAAAATTCAATCTATTTAAATTTGTTTGGCGATTAATATTATTCGGGATCAGAAAAAATCTTTTTATGTTTTCGGTTGAAAGATAAAATTATTTTAAGTGCAACAAAAATTTAACTTCCGTTGCATACATTTTTATGAATTTCAATTTATATCTAGATATAGATTCCGAAACCACAAACTTTAAATTTTATTTTATAAAAATTGGCATTTTAAAAACAAATTCATTTTAAGGCACATTACTAGTAATTTATATTCCTAGCTTTGTCTCTTTCTTGCTATTTTCTTAATATTATTTTTATTATTGTTTCTCGTTGTAAAGGTTTGGTTTTTTGGAAATTTAAAAAGTAAACCATTTTAGTAATGAATTTTTATATAGGTAATTAGTTACCGCTTGATTTACAAACCCACATGTATTTTTTCTTCTTTTGCAATTAAAGGGTCTTCTGATTCGGGGTTGCTAGTTTTTGATTTAAAAAAAAATCAAGTCATAAGCTTGTAGGTGACATGAATTAAACAAATTTAATTCACAAGCTAGTGGGTGACTTATAATAATTCATGCTAGTTGGTGATTTATGATTTAAAAAAATTTTATTCATATGAATGATTATTAAAATTCCCCCTTAAAATTGAAAATTTTCATACTCATAAATCATATTTTAGCTTATAAATACATTTTTTTTAATCATAAATCACCAACTATAGCTTATGAATTAAATCTTTCAAATCATAAGTCACTAACATAGCATCTGAATTCAAATGTGAATAAAAAAAGCTAAAGTTTAAACTTGGAGTTTTAGGTAAAAGCTAGATTTCTGGTGGATAAAAATAAGCTTACGCTAAAGCTAGTTAAAGAGTTTTATAGTTATAGTTATTTTAAAATAGCCAACGTTAAATTGTTTAGTTTTAGCTTGTTTTCGCAGCCTAAGCTTCAATTTGTGTGAATAAAAATAGCTTAAACTAGAATATTGTATAGTAAAAACTACAAAAATATCAAGAATCTTTCGCCGTGTCTAGAAAGCTTTGACTAGGTCTTATTTTTAGTATTCTCTTAGTTATGATGTGAATGTGGACAACTTTTTACACGTAATAGTTAATTAAATGTTATAGAATAACCCAAAGGCAATTTTCTTAAAAACAATCAACACTGTATTTCCGTTATGTTTTATTAAAATTTAAAGATTAATTAAAATCATTAGAGCCCTTTTGTGAAACCTGTTTAGGCTCGAGCTAGATATACAGAGGACGTACAGACGCAAAGACTAATGGACGATATGATAAAAACATTTTTGTACCTGCAACCAATACTTGTCCTTAGTGCAGATAAAAAGTTTTGGCAAACAAAATCATAAACCCTCTTTCTTTAAGATTCGGTCTTTATAAGTTCTAGCTAAAGCTTCCTAAATCCAAATATGTGAATATAAAAAAGTAACCTTAAATTTCGAAGCTAAAGCTAAAATTTTCTGGCTCAAGCTAGTTAGCGTAATGTTTTTTTTTATTCACATAAAACGGAGTTTAAGTTGGAACTGTCTAGCTGAAGCTATACTAGTAAAAGCTATGACTAGTTAGCTTCCTCCTTTTTTTTATTCACAAGACATAGTACGAATATATTCGAGTTTATACCAAGACATGCTAAATTTTATAGGAAACGGTGAATAATTTTCATATTTTGTTTCGGTTTTCAAATGAAATGTGCAGCACAGTGGTCAAAATCAAGAATCTAGGTGGACAAAATTATTTTTTGGTTTGAAATGAAATCTTTTACTGTTTTTTATTAAAATTTGATTATTTGTGTATACATTTTTCGAATATTAAATCGATTTAAGCTATGCGCAAACCGACACGATGGCGGTGGCGATCATGATAACTTTTATCGCGCGATAAAGGTGTGTTCAAAAACCTGCTCACGTAAACGCGATATATTGTGTAGCAGGCTAAGTTGTCAGCGAAAATACAAACGTTTAATTTTTGAAGTTTAATAAAAAAAAATCATATAAAATGGAATTCTCCCGAATTTTTTCAATTAATTTTTCAGTATTTGAAGTTATTTTCAAATTTTCTTTTTTAAACTGTCATTTTTCTTCAGGCGATATAGCGATCAAATGGTGCTTGCTGCGTTCAAGAAAAGTCGCGTAACTGAACGCAGCAGTGGAACGTGAACGCAATCGACATATCGCGTCGATGTGTTCCCTTCCAGTGATTTACGTATGCGGCATCCACATTGTTATCGCGATCGCCACCGCGTCGGTTTGCGCGTAGCTTTAAGGAAATTTTATTGAGATATCACTTATTTAGCCTTGAAAGAAGAAAAACCCAACAAAATCGTCGAAAAAAATATGTCATAACTTTGTAATAGTCAGAGAAAGGCACACAAAACTTATTACACGGACTGATTCTATACAATTATCAACACGAAATAAATTTCATCTGGCACCAGCTCTCGACAATTCCTAAAGTTTAGACAAAAAACGATCTAATTTTACATTTCATACAATTGTTAGTGTATTACAAAAAAAAATTACAAAAAATATATAAACACATTTTTTATATAGTTTAACTATTTTATTTTATTGTTCTTACTCTCAAAATTAGGATACCGTCCAGGTTTATTTTGGAAAACAGCCGGTTTGTTCATCAGCCGTTTTTTCCTATAGGATTACACCAACACCAACCAATCCGGATTGCTTTTAAATTTTACTCGAACGCCACCAATTTTTAAAAGACAAGTACCTAGATATATAAACTAAAGCCTAGTACCTACTCAGTTCGAATGAAAATGAAATTTTCATACAAAAGTGAAAAAAGTTCGCTGGTAGGAAATTCTTAACAAGAAGTGAGTACCGAAATATGAAATTGAAATATAACCCATTCTTCAATAAATTTCACGCAACAATTTCATTTCCCAACGTACGATCACTAGGAAAAAATCTAAGGTGTTTTCGAAAATTGTGACACTTGTCACTCAAATCCCTTCAAGCAAATTCACTGACCCAACTTTGTAGGTCTGGATCATTTCAAAACGGAGTAGAGAAAGAGAGAATTTATGCAATACCCTAAAGCCTACTGGTGAGTAATTTTTTATGGACTGAAAAACAAAGAGAAGAAGTCACAAGACAACAAAAACAATAAACTTTTTTGTGTGTTCACGTTCGTGCCCAGCGCAACAGTTTAATAAAAATTCTCTCCCGAAAGAAAATCAATTTAAAATCAAAAGTTAATTATTTAATTATTAATTACAAAATATATGGTGATGTTTCATTTATATACGAACAAGAAAAGAAGATAAATTGCATATTATTCTTCAACCACAAAACGCCTGTCTCGTTCGTTAATTTTTTGGATCCGTTCTGGATCCCATTTGGTTTCGGTTCTCGCTGAGTATGGTGAAATGGTAAGCTCAGCACTCTCTTACAATACATGCACAAAATGAGTCCGTGGTGATTTTAATTTCCATACTAATTTGAGCCGACAAACACAGTTTTGCGGATCCATGTTTGGATCCGTATATTCAGTCATCCACGCGTTCTTTACTACGTGCGCGGATCCAAAGCGGACTCGTTTGCTTGAAGGGTTTATTTGCCTTAAGATATAAATTCTGAAATTAAAAACAAAAATATTTCGGTTGTCTTTTCTGGAGTTTTTATTCTCATCAAGGAGGAAAAAAGAACAAAAATAAAATAATAATAAAAAAAACTATTAGCGGCGTACTTTCATCTGAAATAAATTAATTTTATTTGAAATTGCATTTGAATTTGAACTGGCCGTTAATAGGTTATTTCAGTTGCTTTCTATAGGGGTATTCACGATCCAATGCACCTGGTCTTGTATCATTGCAAAAATGTAAAATTGATATACCCTAACCCCATTGTAAAAAAAAATTGCACTTTTGCAATGATACAAGACTAGTTTGCATGGGATCGTGAATACCCCTTATTTATCTTTTTCATATATCGATTTATCGTATAAAAGCTTTTTAAATGGACTCAAATTGGGTGCGTCGCATTCAATATTTTTCACATTAGGGGTATTCCCGATCCGATGCAACTGGTCTTGTATCATTGCAAAAATGCAAAAGTGTAAAATTGCTATACCCTAACCCCATTGTAAAAAAAAAAACTTTGCACTTTTGCAATGATGCAAGACCAACTTGCATCGGATCGGGAATACCCCTATTATTTCGTGCAAATTTGTTTATATTATAATTATTGACCATATTTTAATGAACGGGTAACATATTGCTCGTTATGTAACTTAAAAGAACAAGAAAACTCGTATCACTGCCCCATTTTAAAAGAATTAAGATTTCTGTTTTTTGAAAAGGCAATATTAAGCGAATCAGACTCCATAAATATTTTAAATGGACAAAATTGGAAAACACTTGCCCAATATTGCATTGAAGCCTTAAAATATAGAAAAGATTTCATTGATTAATTAAAGAATTGAATCCAAAAATTTATCTTTTTAAAAAAACACTGATATCAGCTATTCTTGTACTGCAATTTATTTTATTTAGTTGCATTATCATTCTTCATAAGAAAAAAGAAAAAAGAAATATTGTTAGAAACTGAAAAATACATTAAAAGATTTATTAATTATTATTTTATTATTAGACTTATTATAAGTATATTTTATCATATTTTTGTAAAAGAAGAAAAAAAAAGTTGGCATCTGACCAAGGCCATAATTTATTTTTTACATATACAATTGTTAAAACTGTTCAAAATTTGAAAAAATAAAGTTATTATTATTATCTCAAAATTCAAAAATGTAACTTTGTTTGGACAATAGCTGTGTTTTATTTTCACCCACATCCAATCCAGATCTGATCATTAAAATAAAACAACCCAGAATCACAGTGACAACTTGTTATATACCCAACTCTTTTTTCCCTTTGTTTTTTTTTAGAGCCTACGATTCAGTCCGTGTATTTGAAAAACACGGGTACACGGACTCCGTGTAATTATTACACGCAAATAAAAATCCGTTCTCTTAAAACACGTGTATTTATTTGCTTAATATCCGTGTATCCGGATATTAAGCATACACGGATCTTTATTACACGGATTCTTAATACACGGAATAGCTTTTCAAAATTTTGAGGGATAATGGATATTATAAATTTTTATTTTTGGTGATTTTCCAAAAAAAAAATCGATTTTTAAAGAAAAAATTAAATAATTCTAAATTTAAATCCACTGACAGATTCGACTACCAAGTCGTTGTCGTATTTTTATCAAAAAAATCACATAAATTTGGCCATCTCCAGTGATGATTGGATTATTTAAAATACACGGATACACGAACACACGGATGCACGGATGCACGAAATACACGGATTCAAATCCGGATATTATAAGAACACGTGTATCCGTGTTTTTAAATATCCGTGTAATAGGGAGCTCTAGTTTTTTTTTTATTTGTACAACGGGTGTTGTCTTTTTTCTTTACACTAATGACGACTTTAGGGCGAGTTTCACAGTGCATACTTAACTAAATAAGTGGCACTTAATTTTCCCATTCATGGACTTTAGACGTAGTTTTAAGGTCTGAGTAAGTGGAACTTAAGTGTCCAATATGGGAGACTTAAGTGTCACTTATTCCGATAAGTTTACACTGTGAAATTGCGCATTAGTTTTCCATATCTGGAACTTAAGTGACACTCACTTTACTGTGAAACTGGCCCTTACAAATTAAGGATGTGTGTTCAAAACGGATTTGGAAATCCAAATCCAAATCCAAAACAAAGTTGGATTTTGTGTTGTTTTTGTAATACATGTATTTTCGTAAGCAAATCCAATCTGGTTCGGATCTCGGGGAAAATAAAACACAGCTGATATGATATGGAATTGAATTTGGAAATTTTCAAAGAACGTAGAAATAAAAATTAAGCTATTCAAACAACGCACCCTTTTGCTTTATGGTACTTCCACCGAAGTGCAGACGACGCCTAGCAAAAACTCTCCAATCTCAACTCGATTTTTCCAGCACATTTACAGCTTGTCCTACCATCTCCTTTCCACTCAATCAATCATCAAGCTCTAACCTCAACTAGTTCAAAAGAGACAAGTCTAACAAAACAAACTTTTTCTTGTGCATTGCACGCAAAACTCTACACAAACTGAACTGAAAGTGAAACAGCACGAACAGCAGTTTTTTGTAGAGAGTCAGACTAAATGGCAAAATTTCCTTTCGACTGTTTTTCAATAATTTTTTATTAAAGATTTTTCCCTGAATAAAACTCCATATTATGTTATTTTTACTTATATAAATTCAGATTTTCATTTAATTAAAGTAATACCATTCGGCATTTATTTTAAACACGATTATCGCCGGTGTTTTGTCGCGTTTCTCAAAGTCGGCCGTCGTTGTTTCAACAAAAAAGAAAGAAAAAAAAATGCTTCGGCGATAACTCGGATGAGAAAACTCGGGAGTCTTGTGGCACTTTGTAAGAGTTTCTTTCATCTTTTGTATTTATTTTTAGTCCATTTTACCTGCGCTCCATTTTATTGCATTGAAAATTATAAATTTCATTGAATCCTATAAGAATTCCATACCAAGACGCCAATAGGAAAATTAAAATTTCTTCGGTTTGTTGCACGAAGACAACTACGAAGCAAAACAGTATTGCTATTTGCTTGCCGATTGAAATGTGCCTGAAAAGTGTTACTAATAGATAATTGATTTTTCCTGCATCACCTTCAGCTGAGTGCGATGAGTTCCAAAATTGTCTAATCTTGGTGTGGGCTTCATATGCAGCTCTAAATTGTCAGTGTGAAATAATTTTCTATATTTTTTTTTTCTACAATTCTAAATGCTAATAACTGGGTTTTGTGTGGGCTCGATCGAGAAGTGGAAAAGAATGATCTTTTTTGAACAAACGCCTTTGGGAAGGTGTTTCTTCTGCAGAGTATGTGATTATAATTCCATTTCCGGTCGTCGTACTTCAGTCGACGGATAGGAATTAATACAAAAATAAATATATATTCAATTTGCCTGTCTTTTGCTTCATGTCAGAGATTTTATTCTTTTTTATTTTTTTTTCTTGTTCTTGGTTCTCATTCCTCATCCTCATTCTTCGTCTTCAGCTCGATATGATTCATAGTTTAGATAAAGAAAAAAGTATGGTACGATGAATTATTGCGAACAAATCTATTCCAACGCATTCGTAATCATTCGTTTAATACCTATGTCTCAGTCACATAAGTTTGTTAAAAATTTGTTAATAATCAATTATTTGTAAACATTCAATGGAAAAATATTATTTTTAAATTGAAATAATTACTTTCTTACCCTTATTGTTGTCAACTTTGTTTAAAAGTTATTTTACTTTTGTTGTCTACAAGAAAAAAAAGTATATTTGCAATTATCGGTTTAATTACTACATTACAAAGGAGGGTATTGAATTAGTTAAAGTTACTTGAAATGATATCGGTATGTAGGTGTGCATACAAAAAATTCTATAACTATTTTGTTCTCACAACTGCAGATAAACACGTAAATAGTTCTAGCTAAACTCTGGCTGGAGCACAGTGCAAAGACAAATTTTTTCTTCAGTTTTTAAACTACTTTCTAGGAATTTAAGAAGCTATTACCAAAATCTAAGGGCCAAATAAAATAAGGCGATAAGGCAATCGAGTTCCATGTTTATTTCGAAGGTAGAGCTCCAACTCATCTTTATTTAAGAAATAAGTTAGAGTAGGTGATGTTTATTCATCATTCTACTATAGCGTGGCCATCAGGAATCCTGCAAAAGTAAATTAATAGGTATATGTAGGTATGTATGTTCGATAAATCTTACCTAGTTTCAGTAATGTATTTAAAAACAAAACCTAAGGACAATAATATTATTCTTGCCGCGTCCAAACCTATGGGAATGTACCTATATATAAATATATATTCTTTATTTAGCTTTAAAAACTATAAAGTTATAGGTTTATACAGTTTCTGCATACCATCCCGGCTAAAGTCAAGAGTACACACCTTTACTTCAAGATTGAACTCTACAACAATCCCCAGGAAACAGGATTATAATTTAAAAAAAAAAAAGTTTAAAATAGACAGTTTGACTAAGAGACGTAGATAAAATCACTGAGTTTTTCTCAAATTGGTTTATTCAGTTTTAACTCTTTGCATATTTGGTAAGAATCTAACGGTTTTTAAATTTTATGGTTTAAGCTAAAGGTATTAGGGATGTACCTATACCAAAAATTATCTCTCTTTTAAATATCAATTCAAATATGTATGACTGCACATATGTAGCTTAGTCCGTTTTTCTATAAAAAAATGTTACTTCAAAATTAGGCATGTCTTACAAAATAAAATCTCAATAGGTATCTATCTAATGAATTACCTATTAATTGATGTTTAAATTTGGCAATACTCAACTGGAAACTTTGTTCATTTCGTTTTTAAGCTTTTGCATTATATGTAGGTACATAATATATTCTCTTTATATAATAAACTAAGTTGCAGTTTATTCTTACTTGAAGTCGGTCGTTTTAACTTAATATCTATAGATTTTCAATAATTTAACGTAGTTCTTTTGTGTGACAAGATTCCCCGCTCAGTTATAAAAATTATTTTCGGTTTTACCTACTATTTGCATATGTATTTTGTTTTCCTTATTTTTGTATATTATAATAACTTCACTTCGGTTTGTTTCAATAGTTTTACTCTATGCAGTGTGAATCCATGGTTCAAATTGTAGACAACGACCTCGACCAGGCTCACATCATTCCAAAAAACATTAAGTGCTGTGAGTCTTTCCTCAAAGATTTTGCAGTTTTCAGAAAATCCGTACTTAAAAACTGTTTTGCTTATTATTAAAATCGCACTCTAAACTACACCTCTTTATTGAATATTAATTGATCATGACTCCAGCTTATAATATAGTACGTAGGTATATTATTCGTTTTATTTCGAAGCTAGAATTTTATTTTAAATTCCCAACAAAATGCTCAAAAGTATATAAAACTGTTCAAACACAATTGTCATTTCTCTATTTACCCACTTTTTGTACTTCAATCCATTTATTTCAGGCTTTACGTAGAAATGGTCGCAGTCAATTTTTTAGAGCTGTTTATGGTCTTAATCACATAGGTAATTCCCAAAGAAAAAGTGAATCATATAAGATTTTAACAGTTGCAATTTGGCACAGTTTAATAATGGGTGTTTTCTTTAGCTGAAATACAGTATATTGATGAGTTATCATTACAAAGTAGAAATTTTGAAACATAAATAAAGCAAGAAGAAGATAAAAATTATGTGAACACCATACAATCTATAATAAAAAGATGTTGGTTTTTTTGTAGGAAAACAAAAAAAAAATACTCGTGTCGGTTGTTATTGTTGACCCTTGAAAATTAGCTTTTTTGGAATAATTTCATAAACTATTTTATTTTTTTTTAATTTCAGATTTTATAAGTTACATACCCTGTAAAAGCAGATTCATATAAGCATTAAAAAAGAAAATCAAACTTTGGAAACATCATAAATATATTACTAAATATAAAGCCTTACACAAATAACAACAATGTCCAGCGAAGAAGACAAACCTCCTGCACCACCAGTGCGATTAACAAGCAATAGAGGTGGTGACCGAGGTGGGGGCGATGGTCCACCAGTAGATATGCGGCCCTTGCCAAAAGGTGAATATTTTTTTTAACTAACAAAAAATTTAATAATTTTAATTTAATAATTTTAATAATTAATCTAAGACATTTTGAAGGGAACAATGTTGATGTAATTGAAAAAGGAACTTTTGATCAAATTATATTAACAAAACACATCGATTTCGAATTGAAAGTAATTCCGTGTAAAATAGATCTCTTCCATAGTTGATTATTTTATTTTTAAAATAAAGTCATAATTATATCATGCATGTCAATGTGTAAAGATCGAAAATCAAATTGACTCCTTTTACTTTAGCAAAAAACAATTTATTTTAATTACTACAAGGACTAATATTGGTGAGAATATAGTCAATTCCCACTGATTTTGAGTAGGAGAAACTACTTTTATCCAGTAAGATTTGACTGGAGAAAAAAGTAAATGTAAATGCCAGTAGATTTTTGTTGTGTCTCTTGTTAAATGTTGACTGACGTGTTTTTCGTCTATCACGGCCGACACCTAAAACGGCATATTTTGATGTTAGTTAAATGATCGATAATGAAGGATAAAAAGACGGTTTTTTCAGTGAAGCGTGAATGATTGTTAATTAAGTTTAATTTAAGTCTAGTTTTCAATTTTAATTACATAAGGCCAAAAATGTTTGCCTTGGTATAGTGGTTAATCTTCCCTGATTAATGATGCATTTTATTTTTTTTTGCATGCAAAAAAATTAGTATTCAACACAACATGCAATACAATTGCTGATCAATTTATTTCATATTTCACATAATTTCATTAAATAGGTACAAGCACATGTGAGTACTGTAGCGCATTTCTGAGATAATGAATTTTTGCATAACATTTTATTTTACTCATTCGAACTGTAAACTGTAGGCTTTAAGAGTGACATACAAAATGGATTAATGTCAAACTGAATATCTTTTTTCTTTTACATTTATGATTTATCACAAACTGTCGGAAGGAAACTTAACTTAAACAACTCTACAATATTGTACAAAAATACTTTTAAATTTAAAGGTGATCAGAACTAAGTCTTTAATGAAATTATAACTTTTAAGTAGAGTTAAATAGGTATGACTTCATGTGATAGACTTATTCAAGTTGTTTTGTCATGTCATTCGATTTTTACTACGCTTTATCTAAAAAAAATATCGCCTCATTAATTTTCAAAACGATCTCAAACATACAATGAGAATCAGAAGCTCATTGGAACGATTGGAGTTAAAATTGCTTTTTGAGACAGCATGAGACAACTTATAATGAGTCATTGAACCGATTGCAATCAGTGCAACTCTGTCGCATGAGACTGGGTGATACACTGTTCAACAAATTTCATCTATACAAAAACGAAACTCCACCATTTTGCAGCTTCCTAAGACCATGTTGTATAAAAATGTCCATTAACAAGGCGACGCTTGTCGCATACTACTCTACACTTAATACAAACAAAAGAAAAATAAGTAAGACAAAAAGTAAATAAATTTGGAAAAGACAAAATGTTGCTCCATAAAATAAATATTAATCTTCAAAGTAAGCTCTATGATGCGCTGAAAAAAAAAACTATACAAAAAAAAACAAGAACATTGGTCGTTTCGATTTTTTTAATTGTTTTTATATTTATTCATGAACGGACTTACAACCTCTAGGCTACATTGAGATAAAAAGTTAAAAAACCTAATACTCCAATAGATAGAATCAGCAGAGAATGGAAAACAACGTTATAAGAATTTCGAAGCTATACCAGAAGAAGCATAAGAGCTGAGTCAAGTATAAAATATGTCGAAAGTCATTTGGAATACCATGAAAATGATTTACCCTTATTATCTTTCCCGTCAACATCAAATCCCATAGAGAAAATTAAAGGAGTTTTGTTTTAATTAAGAAAACCTATCTCAATAAAGAATATCAATTTCCCAATTTCGAAATGGAATCCAACTAAATAATATCAGAAAACTTCAAACTAACAGAAGATGCTACTAAACATTTTAGACTTTACAAAAAATTGAATAATATCAGGTACAATCTTCAAAACTATACACGAATTTAGTTTCATTTTCTTTTCCAGAACCCGATGATCCTGATCGCAAGAAGAAGACTCTCAAAAGCAAGATCAAAGGGTCCAAACCATCACATACAGACTCAAAACCCAATATATCATACCCGACAAATTTTGAGCACACCGTACACGTTGGATTCGATGCAGTCACCGGCGAATTTACGGTAAGTGAAGAGTATGTTAATTATGCCCATCATCGGTGTATGTTGTACAAATTTCTTAAGCCTTACACGGTAATTTTGTATATTACATTCATACTAAAATTTGATACAACAGAATATACTTTTTTATGTTTAAAGTAGCATTCTTTGCTCCAAAGTTCTTTGGCTTTTTTTAACTCTAAATCTAAAACACCCTTCTATAAACTTGCATTTAATTTTAAACATATTTTCAAATACTCCAAAATAATACATAAAATACCAAACAAAAACCAAGAAAAAATGGGAAAACATTAAACGAAGCGAATTTATCAGAAAATGAAAAAATTTATATCATTCAAATTCCACTCAAACCATCGAAGTCGCAATGATCGAATTGTTAAAAGAAAGCAGGTTCATAAAAAAGGAAATAAATATAAAACCCCCTCTAATCATGAGAATTATGACTTGATATTGATTTCTGTACTTAATTTCATCTTACCAATATATATAAGAGTCTAGATAAAAATCGCTTTGTAAAAAGTCGTGAACGCTAATACATAAATCTTACAAAGCTGTGATTTTTATAAGAAGCGACAGCATTTCACCGATGAGCCCAACTGTCGTACCTGGGCGAAATGCAATTTGGAGTTGAGGACACTTCAACTTTGAACCTGAATTGTAGAAGTATTATTTAAAAATTCTTAAATCTTACAATGCATTACATCTTTAATGCATAGCTAATGTATAGCTTTGACCAACCCAATCATGAGTGGTGCTAAGCTTAGTTTATTAATTTTAAATGAAAAATTTTGTGTCATAACTGAGGACCTCAACCTAGAACCAAGCGCACCAGAAGCCACTTGATCTCAATGCAGTTTTTATTCTTTATCAATTGAATTGAACTACAAGTTTTTGATTTTCTTTCGGTTTCTTTTTTTTTTCTCCGTACTCAATTTATAGTTATAGGCTTTTATCTATCTATGTATATATTTATTTATTTATTCTATTAAAAAAAAAAAAAATACGATTATTTAAACTGGCATAACTCTAAACCACTGTACATAATATCTTGAAAATATGTACAATAACTCGCGAGTAACATTTTTTTTTTTAAAGAGGTTGGTAGTTGCGGTTTATTACAATAATTCGTTATGCACTTGGATTTGCAGTTTGTAAATACAAAATAGATTTTTAAAAAAAGTTAAAGAATTATTAATTTTTTTATGATTCTATCTATGTTTGGTAGGACGTTTATGATTCTATCTATGTTTGGTAGGACGATCATTACAACTTTGGAGGAAGCTTTGGAATCGATGTTTTGAGTTTTTTTTGAACACTGAAAATTCGATACAAACAAAATACAATTACATACAAATACAATAATGTTATATTGCTTGCATCGAATGTTTGTCCATTAGCAAAATACTAACTGTATTTCGTTTCACCAAAATTTACTTATTATTATAGTCCTGTTGATATTTTTCCACCCCTCTTGCTGTTATTCTTATAATGCGTTTTGCTTACTTCAACAAAAAATAAATAACGTAAAATTCTTTAAATTTTGGTTTATCGATTTTGTTTTCTTAACCGAGCGGGGTGTTGTCATGTATATTTTTTTCTTTTCTTTTGTTTCAAGCTGCCAATGAGAGTAAGTATTGCTTATAATTTGTGTTGGTTTTCATTTGTTTTGTTTTATATTGTGAATTTATTATACATTGCCGTTATTAGTTTTGCCAAACTTTAGATAAAATACACTCGCATTTGTATATGCTTTTTCGTTATTTTTTGTTTCTTTCGTTTTTACTACCAAGTAGCTTGGCTAGGTATAAAGTATGAAAAAAATATGTAGCTTTTTGTATAACAGAAATTCTTGGAGACAACACCGACATTGAAGGCGCAAATTAAAAAAAAAACAAAATTAGCTAATTTTTGGAAGAAAGAATTTGTTTTATTTGATTTAATTTTCTTTTTATTTTACTAAAAAGCGGACACTAAAATGTAGATTTTGTTTTATTTTCAGAAAGAAACTAATGATACATATAATGATGTTCCTTATTTTTTGTTTACTATTTTAGGGTATGCCAGAAGCATGGGCTCGTTTACTGATGCATTCAAACATCAGTAAACAGGAGCAAAAGAAAAATCCTCAAGCTGTACTGGATGTTTTAAAATGGTTTGACAATACTAGCAAACAAAGGCAAAGTTCCAAATATATGATTGATCCAACAACAACACATTCAGGTAATATTGGTAATAAATTATTAATTAGTATAGCTAATGGAATAAATTGGGATATCATCTTGTTCTACTTTTCTATATACAATGTATAGATTTTAAGATTTGTATAAAATATTTTTCCAATCATCACAGGTTTTATAAAAAATAAATATTCGTATTGGCATAAATAAACGGAGTGATAGGTATGTTTAATCTCTATATCGACCTTAGTACTGATAGGTATGTTTAATTACTATATCGACCTAAGTACTAAAGTTGGTAGAAGGATTAAGAGATATTCCAATGAAATTCATACTTAAAACTTCCACTTGGATCCGAACAATTTTTAAAATTAACTAAATTCGCCCCAGTGAAGAGAGCTTCCTATACTTCTTTTGAATTATGGATTTTTTTAATATTTTAACACGTTTTTATTAATTCACTTCCATCGTTTTAAACAAGTTTATCTTTCTAACCCGTTGCGGCCACACATCTCGGGCTCCAGAAGAAATTCTCGCGGGAAATTTCTTACGGTTTATCGATTTCAACTTAAACTAGTATGAATATATGTGACATATAAAAGGTTTTCTTTAAAAGATACAATTGTTTGTTACATATGTACATATATGTGCAAAAAATAAATCAACCTTTAACTATTCCAATTGCCGTGTTTTAAGTGGAAAAGTCTAAAAGGGCACTCTGGGCATTCGGGCTATATTAAAATATACGCTCACTTGAATGTTGAATATGATTTTTCTACCTTCCTGGTAGTTAAACGGCGCCCACCTTTTCGGTGTGTGTACTACTAAAGAAAGCTAGAGACAAATGATTGCACTTTCTTTTTTTTTATTTTACACCATTTACATACATCAGAATAAAAAAAAAAAACGAAATCATGAAAGGAATTTTGCTTTATATTTACAACTTTAGTTTTTTTTTTGCAGCTCTAGTTTCTTAAAATTATCCTCTTACAGGTTCATCATTGAGTCGTGTCAGCAGCAGCAGTCCAAGCAGTACACCAACTGACTCAGAGATTCATGGCTCGAATAGTGGCGGCCTAATAGGTGTGGCGAACCTTAATATAGGTGGCGTTAGTGGAGGCACTCATCAAGTTCCTCTAAGTCAATCACATTCGTACAATGCATTCGCAACATCATCTCATAGTTCTACTAATGAAGATGACATTGTGTTGCCAGCACCGCCACCACCTATCGCTAGTCGGCCAGAACGAACAAAATCTATCTACACGAGACCAATCGAAGATGGAGCTCTTCCAACTACACCAATACACCATAACATGAGCGCTCAACCCCAGTCGATAGCAACTCTTAGCAATGCAGTTCAACAGCAACAACAACCGCTCCCAATTGTACCCGTACATCATCACCAGCCACCAACGAACGTAACGACGACGACGGCCACACCGATGACACAACAACACAATGCAGCCACAATCAAGAGTCCTGCAAGCACTCTTGATAAAAATAAGAATAACGCAAGTAATAACCTTTATGATACTACAAAAACCACTACCACTACCATAATAGCTTCTCCTACTACTAACAATGCTTCTTCAGATCCATCTACTACTAACAATGTTGTCAATAGTAGTGCATCAACAATAACAATGCAATTTATTGATAATTCCACAACGACTAATCATGATTCTTCTACTTCCTCATTCTCTTCGTTCCCTTCGATCAACGAATCGATTAATCCTTTTTCTGTGATCGATTCGCCCATTTCCATGGTGACTGCCTCATCACTACCACCACCACCATCGTCATCACCACAACCCGAACCGGCGATTGCTGTGACGGCGACAACTACAACCACTGTTACCCCGGCCACGCCCACTTCAGATGCGTTCTCATCTGCAAATGATTCGGCCACGATGAACCATACACAACCCGCAGTTACCACCACGACTACTACTAATGCCAATGTGTCCGCTCCCCAGCATCAACAACGTTCCACGACAGCCAAAAAAAAGAAGATGTCCGACGAGGAAATTCTCGAGAAGTTGCGCACGATTGTCAGCGTAGGTGATCCCAATCGCAAATACACCAAAATGGAAAAAATAGGCCAAGGCGCTTCAGGAACCGTTTACACGGCAATCGAGTCTTCAACCGGCATGGAGGTGGCCATTAAACAGATGAACTTAAGCCAACAACCAAAGAAAGAGCTGATCATCAATGAGATTCTGGTGATGCGAGAAAACAAGCATCCGAACGTGGTAAACTATCTTGATAGCTATCTCGTCTCGGAGGAGCTTTGGGTGGTAATGGAGTACCTACCGGGCGGCTCGCTGACCGACGTTGTCACCGAAACGTGCATGGACGAAGGTCAGATTGCAGCTGTTTGTCGTGAGGTACTGCAGGCTCTTGAGTTTTTACACAGCAACCAGGTGATACATAGGGATATTAAGAGTGATAACATACTGCTGGGACTCGACGGCAGTGTTAAATTGACAGATTTTGGTTTTTGTGCACAAATATCTCCAGAGCAATCGAAACGCACAACAATGGTAGGCACGCCATATTGGATGGCACCGGAAGTCGTGACGAGAAAACAATATGGACCAAAAGTAAGTTTTTTTTTATTTAATTAAAGTTTAATTTAATGAATCATTTTTTTTATTATTTTATTTTAAAAAAAAGTATGGCAAAATATTTATTTTATTAGCTGCATTTGACTTAGAAGGGCAAGGGAGCATCCAGCTTTTTCCTTTCTCGAAATCCTTGGTTTTTTTTTAAGTTTTTCACAAAGCATTAGTCTGAAGCTAAAGCGTTTGCAAACTTAGTAGTGTTCGGTAAGTCTTGTTTGGAGCGAATTGGCGCGACAAAGAGTTGGACTTTTGTTGATCATATAAATAAACAATAGGTGTACGTCACATCAGTACCTTAAAACATTGTAAAGAAGAAAAATCTATTTTTAATTTTAAAAAGTTATGGTATCTAGTCTATATAGGTATATTTGATCTAAAATATAATTGTTTAAATAATTCATACGTTTTAATTTGTTCAAATAACTAAAGACTAGAAGACGGTACCAAAAATAAAGCCAAGTAAAGAGTAGACCTTATTGGGAATCATTCTGTGTTTAACCCTATCAGAAGCTGCGTTTTATTATCTACTTGACTTAATGCGGATCATTTTTTAACACGTAGATACAAAAACAAAACTTAATCTTAATAATAAGGGGTTTTTGTGTGATAACACACTTGCAGTAGGTTGCCAAGCTTTCGCGCGTTTACGTGGTGCTTGGTCTATTTGTCCAATTTTATTTAGAAAAACTCTTGCCACGACTGATAGGCGAAGGGAGCTTGGTCTGGTTTCGCCTCTCAGTAGTGGAAAAAGTTTTTCTTATTAAAATTTAACAAATAGACCAAACACTTGTTTTCGATCCGGATATATTTCATTTTCATGGGTTCTTGTTTCGGCGGATAGATGGCTTATTTGGTTTTACTATGGTACGGTAGTGTAAATAAAAAATGCAACAAATATAAAAAAAAAGAGTGTGCGTACTTATGTACACGCGCTAGAAGTAAAACTTCTTTCACGACAACAGGGCAAGTATTTTTCAAGTCCTACCACTCAGAGCACCCGATTTGAAACTCAGAACCGTTGCAAAATCGTGACGCTGAATTTTGTAATTCGTGACGGGAATTTGTATGTCGGTTTGACATGTCACTGACAGCTCCATAGAAAAATTTTTTACCCCCATGCCGCAAAAGAAGTTTTACTTCAACAACACCCAATGAGCGAGAGACACAATAGATTGCAGAATATTTCCATGCAAAACCAATAAACCTACAACTATACATAATTTATGCTTCCTCGCATTAAATCGACCAATGGCCGAAAATCCAACACAACAGAAAAAAAATCCTCAGAAATAAAATTCTTCCCACAAAAAACCCTTACTCGAATTCACTAACCATCTTAACGAATATATTAAATGCACGAACCATTGCATTTAACGAAAATATAATATCGTGACGCTGAATTTTGTAATTCGTGACGGGAATTTGTATGTCGGTTTGACATGTCACTGACAGCTCCATAGAAAAATTTTTTACCCCCATGCCGCAAAAGAAGTTTTACTTCAAAAACAAACACAAGCAAAAAAGAAATGGTTATATATCACTGTTGTCACTGTGAACTTGTTTGTTTTATTATCAGTTTCTGATCCAGATTAAATCATGTGGACCACAGGTAATATTTCTTCATTTCGTGGTTTTGACCTTTTGATACTGGAAAATACAGTTTAAAGGAAGTAAGAAACACAAAAAAATATAAATGTGTAGCTAAAAAAAAACTAAAATTGCTAAAAAAAAAAGCTCCAAAAACTTACAATCGATAAGTATGACTGCCTGACCTTTTTCTAGCCTACCATCTAAAGTGAAGATGAGAAAGTCTCGTTACTTAGTGGACAATCTTTGAAATTATAATTCTTCAGCTTCTGTTGTAATTGCAGATATTTTAAGGTTAAGGCCTCCAAAAACTACTTTAAGACAGGCATCAGATTTGTTTCCGTTTATTTATGTTTCTTAGTGTTAAAACTACAACAAAAAAAAAACCAGCAGAATGGGAAATCTGTAATTTCCTTGATTATGAGACTTCATGTAAAATTCGGTATCCAAAATAATTTAACATTCGTTTACAGGTTGACTTGTGGTCACTTGGTATTATGGCAATCGAAATGGTCGAGGGTGAACCGCCTTACTTAAATGAGAACCCACTCAAAGCATTGTACCTTATTGCCACAAACGGTAAACCAGAAATCAAGGAAAAAGATAAACTATCACCAGTATTTCAAGATTTTCTCGATCAATGTCTTGAAGTTGAGGTAGATCGACGTTCCAGTGCGCTGGATCTATTAAAGGTAAGTTATCGACTTCGAAAAGTTCTATTTGATTAATCATATTTTTTTTTGCAGCATCCTTTCCTTAAACTGGCTCGTCCACTAGCAAGCTTGACGCCTTTGATTATGGCTGCGAAAGAAGCAGCCAAAGGAAACTAGAATTAGAGTTTCTTTCAAAGAATAATAATAATAACCACAAAAGAACAACATCAATAGCATAACGTAAAGTTTATTAATTTTAATATTTTTTTATCATTATCAAAACGTACTTTTCTATAGCCAAAAACAAAAAGTTATGAAAGAAAAACAACAACTTAAACAACGCCGCATATGTTTGCTTAAATTTTAAGAATCAAGTACATGAGTTATTCTGCTTTAGCAACCTTTTTTTTAAGTTCAACTTAATCAAAAGGATTTTTTTAATCATATTTTTTATGTTTTATTTATTTCTCTCCTAACAGCAAATAATAATTTTTGCCGTTATTTTATTCGATTTACGCATTTAAAATGCTTTTAAACTTAACACATTAATATTTTTCTTTTAGTTATATTTTTCACTTACTTATGGTTTCTTATCCTTCTAATTTAACTTAGACAACTTTGAGACTTATATATAATATAAATATATAATAACTGAAGAGATATTTAAGTTAGGTCATATCTATTTAAAAAAAAAAAAAAATTTGTGAGAAAACCCTGTAATTTAACGGAAAGATAAAATGCGCTGAAGGGGTTCTCGTTATTTTATTTTATTTGTATGATTTGTTTTTCTACAAACATAAAGTTTCAGTTCAAAACAAATTTTTTAGATTTTAATATTTGTTTGTTGAATTTATTATAATTAATTTGATCATTAAAAATATTATAGCTTAAAAATACACATTCACCCTTATTGCGTAAGGCGTTTTAGTAAAATGACAGTAAAACGACAAGGCTCTAGAAGCGGCACTTGGAGTTTTAGTAAAACGACTATATGTGAAGAAGACAACAGTAAAAATTAAGTTTTACTTAAACGCCAATTAACGCTTCTGGAGACGTGTCGTTGTACTGTCGTTTTACTAAAACGCCTTACGCAATAAGGTTGATTCACTTTTCATTTTAAAATCAACATTTCATTTATGTAGTGCGTATACTATTTGTAAACAATTAACCTCTAAGAAAGGTATATTTTTATATATATTATTTTCAAAAAGAAACAAAAATATATTCATTTTATCTATCGACATTCTTTTTTTATTATTTCACCAGATTTATATTTAGTTTTGTATTGTAAAAAAAAAAAAAACTGAATTGAACCCCCGCTGAGATGAAAAATTTAAACTTTCACTTTAACGCCCATATTTTTCACTCGTTACATCCAGATTAAAGCTTAAATCTGGATGTATTAACATTGAATTTGTATAATTTACATCCGCATTTAAGTTTTTATCTGGATATATTGAGTGAATAATATAGCGGTAAAACTTCTATGAATTCAAAATATAAAGTATCGTACAAAAGAAAGTTGTACTCGACGTCAATCATTTCATAAAACATTTGAATGCAGGTGACATTTTTGTAATTTATGTCGGAAGTCTTGTATGTGTTATGTGAGCTTAATTATTTATAGTGGAGAAGAAAAAGATAGTATCAATTGATTTTATAAAATTTAGATTCCATTTCAATGTTAACAAAAACAAACTGATAAATTGCAAAAAAGAGAGTTCTGTTGAAATATCATCTGAATTGGAACGTCTGGTTTGAAGATTAATGTAAACTAAACTTAAAAATGTTGCTTACCAAACAATCTCACAAACCATGTGCTGAAGAAAAATTGTACAACTAATAGAAAGAAACAGCTGGAGCGATGAGAAGGGCAGTTCAATGAATTGTTAAACAATCAGCTCACCGAAGAATTGGAAGCTCCACGAAGGCGAGAAGAAGACCTCGTTGCCGCCATAAGTATAGGACAGGTTCAGTAATTTAAGTCCACTGAATACAGTGTTTGTTAAGATTTTTACTGTTAGGTAGGCGATTTACCACTTGTTTTTTGAACCTATTGGTGGATTTACGTCTATCTTTATTAGAGTTCTGCAAAAAATAGGTATGTAAGATATAAAATTTCGATTTTTTTTTTTTGAGTAGGGAGAGAAGAACAAATATCAAAAGATCTGCATATTATATACACACTATAGAAAATTCCATAATGCAGATATGAAAAAAATTTAATATTTTGTTGAACTCAGGGACCCTACTCTGTATTTCGTTTCGAAAATCAATTCTATTCGAAAGTGCTTTTTCGTCCCGCTTTTGAATTGGAACTTTGTAAAACTTTCGAAGGGCAAAAAATAGTATTAATACTTTATTCACTTACGGACTTACGGATTTACGGATAATTTTTTTTCAGGTTGCGAAATTTTTGATTAATTAAAAGCTCGCCTAGCTTGTATTAAAATATTTTTTATTTTGTAAATCTTGGAAAATGTTTTTGAAAATGCGGTAAATAAATAATCAAAAGGAAAAAGTTAAATTGTTTGAGAATTGAATTTAAGTTATAGTACGAGAGCCAGCAACGTCGACAAAAAAAACATTTCAACAGTCATGAATTTTTAATATTTCACTATCTCGAGTGAAATTTTAAAAGTCTGACTGGTTGCGTTGCGTTTTTCTGAACGCGTCACTTTTGAAATGGTGAAAAATTGATTTTTAAAGTCATTTCAACAATGTTGGCTTCTTCTTCATTCCGTTCTATAAACTGTTTGCCATATCAATTAACAGGTCATGTAGGTGTCAGACGTTGCAAAATACGTCTGGCAAGCTATTTTTTAATTTAAAAAAAAATGGAATTTGAAGTTTTAATTCAGAAAAAAAAATATATTAAAAAATAACGGTAACACTTACAATATTACTATAACTTTTTGAAATCTATTCTTTAATTTCACATCTAAATTATCGATTTTTATTCGATCATTAAAAACTAGATGGTTAAGGGCCAGTTTGTTCACAGCTGATCATCTTTAATCAAGGATTATTGCACTGGTAAATCATCGAATGTGCATGGAAATCAAATTTTTTTTCAAGGAATCCATAATTTAAGTTGTTAATCATGGAAATCGCTTATCAACTGATTAGCACCATTTAGTTAGAAGCTGTAAGTCATTGTTCAAATTTAATCCACTGTGAAGAAACTGGCCCTAAATGTCTTCTTTTATTTGAGCAAATTTTTTTGAAATTTTTTGATGACGTCACAAAAAAATTGGTTCTGCTAACTTTTTGTCTGCTAACTTGAGAGACATGGCACATATATTATGTATGCATGTATTTATCGTTAAAAGAGTTAAGAGTTACTATTTTAAGTTTTTTTTTTAATTTGGTCAGGGAAAACTTTAAAATTGGTCAGGGAAAGTCAGGGAAATTGATTTTGAAAAATAGTGGCAACTATGTTTTAGCACGAAGACTTTAGGGCAAGACTCTGATAAAATTTAACATTGGCCGACATTATGTTTTATTAGTTAAACATATAACTTTCCTTTGTTTAAATTAAAATCTTATGAGAACCCCTATTTATACGAATACATAAATTTTTTAAATGTGTTAATTAAAAAAAAATTAAAATTGTTTATTGAGTAAAGTTCGCCGTGGAATATCTTCGCTAAAACACTGAATAATAAACACTGAATTTGTAATATAAAAGAAAATGAAAAATGAATTAACACACAAACACCAAATGTTTGTTAAAATCCGAAATTTAAATAAACTGTGAAAAAAATATCGATTAATAAGAATATTTAACGAATGCTGAGTAAAAACAGAAATTAGTTTTCCAATAAATTTAAATAAGTATAAAAAAAAAAACATGAAAAATCGTACTTTGTGCCTAACCAGTAAATAACCAGTAATAATAGTAAACAAAAAAAATATTAACTAAAAACAAGAAAAAAAGAATCAAAAAGTTTAAAAATATAACATAAATGATAAACAAAAAATGTAAAGAGCTATTATAGAAATATATATTTCAAAACATTTTGTAATTCTAAGGAAATAGACAAATAATTAAATTACAATTTTTAAAATTAAAAAAAAAAAAAAAAAAAAAAAACAACAGGCTCCCTAAGGAATACACAAGTCCTTTTTTATTCTTGGAAAAAGTCCCCTCAGTAGTTAAAAAACAGACTACCTTGTTATCGAAAAAAAATAAATATTAGCTCTGTGTCTGTGAACTGTGAGAATCAGTTCCTAGTGTTAAACCAAATTAAAATTTATCATTTAAAATTAAAAAAAAAGAAAAAACAAACTAAGAGATTATAATTTCAAACGAATGTACTATTATTATTATAACCCATGCTATATATATATATATATATATTAACACACAAATTAAAGATAGATATGTATACATAATGTATTCTGTATTAATTTACTCGTCTCTTATTATTAAAATCAAAGAAAATTAAATTAAAAATTGCTTATTTTTATATACACACGAGATAACCTCATTGGACATACATAGATAAACGGTCGGTATCAAAAATTAAATTTATTTGGCAACTTATTGAATGACATAGGTTTTGCACTCTGATATCGACGGTTAAATTGCAGAACCTCGTAATTCGTTTTTACATGTTTTTCAGAAATCACAAAATACCAATCTTATGGCGATCTATAGTAAGGATTTTAAATTCTGCCTTTTTTTGTAAAATGTTCAGAACAATATTCTTACGCTTAAATAGCAAAAAGGTGGCTCCGGATCTGCTGATTTTGTTTTATTTGTGAAACCTCAAAAATTTAGGAAAACATATACTTAAATCAAGGGTAAGCCCTTGTTTCCTTTGGGTTTGGACAAACAACCTGTTTCTCTGAATATTCTTCAATAAATGCAAGGAATTTCTCCACCTAGGGTCTTTGACTTTGAGTGAACTTCTTAAGCAAAAATTTCAGACCAGATTCATCATCCCTTAAATATGACTCAAAAATTGCCCCAATCTCAAAAGTTTGTGGCAAATAAAAACTGTTTCTAAACTCGGCTAAAGAAATTCGTTAAGAGGACATAATTTTCTAACTATTTTGAATGATAAAAATAATAAACAAAGCATTTGAGGAAATTTTAGTTACCCATGATGGTTTATGAAAAATATGAAGAACATACATATTATTTATGTGTACATAGGTATGTATGTATGTATGCTTATAGGTTTAGGGCTTGTTTCACAATGCCTGATTAGTTACTTCACACATAAATACTGGCACAGGGTCACAAATTCACAGGAGAAAAACATTAAATTGTTTTTTGACGACTTGAATAGGTTATAAATGCAAAAATATTATTTTTTGGACTTATGACCCTGTGCCAGTATTTATGTGTCGAGTAACTAATCAGAACTTTACTCAGACATTGTGAAACAAGCCCTTAATATACAGAAATAAAAAGTAATTTAATGTGAAGTAAGCGGTGTATAGTATAATATAGATTTTAAACTTCAACTTATTTCCAAAGGACCGTTTTTGAGTCTTGTAATAACGATATAAAAAGGATAGGATGCCTATGGATGTGCATAAGAGCAAGACCAATGAGGCGATTATCAGACATAGTTGCTCTTAAATATGTTAAGGTATCGCTTCAACTACGACTATGACCTCGTGGCAGATATATTTTTATGGAGGGGAACTACGAATTTCTGCCGAATCCGAAGGGCCAAGATGACAAGCACTTTTTCATGACAAGAGATACTCTTGGAGGATTCGTCAATTCCTCGCAAAAGTCAGTAACCCGTGAAAAACGTGTTTTTCTTAGGTGGCATACGCTGAGTATCGAATCCAAGACATTTGCCGTAACAGTCCAAGCTCTAACCATTATCCAGCGGGCCACTAGAACGGTTAACGGTTATTTTTATTTTCGTTATGATGATAACAGGCTAATCAGGATATTTGACTTCTTTCCGCTTTATACATGAGAATACTTGCCAGCTTAGGGTGTAAAAACAACTTTAACTTCGCTTCCTTTACCAGATTGAAAAGGGTCTTTCGTCATTATTTCCTGCCATACAGAAAACAATAACTTTCATATAAAAGTTTTTAGCCTCATGAATAGGCAGGCTGTCACGTCCCTGTAATGTCTATTTCAGAAAATAATCAAATTCTGCCTTTAGATTTCTTTTTTATTTTGAAATGTAAGCAAACAAATATTACAAATAAGAATCTTAAGTTTTATTTCGTACTTTTAAAATCAACAACAATATAAATCACCTACTGTTTGGAATAACCAGTCTTTGTTTTGCGGTTCAAGAATTTGTAGAGATACAAGATGCGCTTTTGTAAATTCTTCCAATTAGTAGGTCTAGCAATCGGATACTTAGTCTTCATCATTATTTTCCTCTTGCGTAGCAAAACTTGGTACTCATTGCCGGAGACCCCGCGCATCCACGATGGAACTGAATACAAAACTTTTGTTGGATGCAAATTGTCATTGCCCAAGATGTCAATGTAGTCATTTTGGCCAAAGAGAGCTCGTTTCTCTATCCAAGGATTTTTCGGTCTGTAGTCAGGCATGGGAATTTTCTGATTGTTATCCCAATGTGGAAGCAGTCCACCTTGAAGAATTTTTTCCTTGTAACCGTAGCGGCGAAGTAGCGGTGCTCGCGCTGGCTTTTCAGCGTGAGAGAGATGTCTTGTAGCCGTGATTGCTGGTAACCATAGCTGATTTATTGAAGTTACTTTTTTAAGGGAATTAACTAGCCAGGACATATTTTTTTATTTATGTAATTGATAAAGTTTGCTTGAGGAGCTCAAGAAAAAGAAAAAATCCGATATTTGTAGAATTGTCAAAATTGAAATGTCATTTAAAAGTTTGTTTGTTTCGTTGTTGTTCCGAGATGTTCTGTGTCTGTTTTTTCCAAACCGGTGAGCATGTACGTATATATCGTCGCTACAATGCAGAACTAGTCTAATAGCAGTGTTTTTTTGCAAGCCCGGGGGGAATTGGAGAAAAAAACGACGTCGGTGCTAAACAATTAACATGTTAAATGCAACAATAACTAATCTCAGAGAATTCTCGGGGTTTAACTTAAGCGCACAGAAAGACTGTGTTACCGGCATGAATTACATACATGTTATCGATATTTTGTATGAAAACTCCATCAGTCGTATTTATAAAAATTTTATCTACTTAGGGCCAGTTGTACAAATATTTAAACCGTGGTTCAGCAATTTTTATCCACCGATTCCGGCGGATTAAGGGCCAGTTGTACAAATATTTAAACCGTGGTTCAGCAATTTTTATCCATCGATTTCGGCGGGTTAATTGAGTTTCAACAGTGGATTACTGTTCAAGTGTGTTATAATAACCAATTACATACTTGAACCAGCGTTGAACTTTAGTTAATCCGCCGAAATCGGTGAATTAAAATCTTAAACCGAGGCTGACCTTTAGGGCCAGTTGTACAATAGTGGTTCAGCCTCGGTTCAAGATTTTAATTCACCGATTTCAGCGGATTAACTAAGGTTCAACGCTGGTTCAAGTATGTAATTGGTTATTATCACATACTTGAGCAGTAAACCACTGTTGAAACTCAATTAATCCGGCGGAATCGATGGATAAAAATTGCTGAACCCTTAGGGCCAGTTGTACAAATATTTAAACCGTGTTTCAGCAATTTGTATCCACCGATTCCGGCGGATTAATTGAGTTTCAACAGTGGATTACTGTTCAAGTGTGTTATAATAACCAATTACATACTTGAACCAGCGTTGAACGTTAGTTAATCCGCCGAAATCGGTGAATTAAAATCTTGAACCGAGGCTGAACCACTATTGTACAACTGGCCCTTAGACTCTGTCCAACTATTTTCAAATTGGTCGAAATATACTTTATTTAATAAAAATAAATATCACATTATTCACGGTTAAGACAAATCTCTTGTGTCTGTAGGCAGCTATATGACAACAATAAACTACGTTTTGGAACACATTTTCCAAAGTTGGACAGTTGTCTAAAGTTAGACAACTTTTATAAATAAGACCACATGTTTTTTACTGTCATGGCATCGCTAATCCCCGCTGTCGTTTTTTTCAACCAATTCCCACCGGGCTTGCCTATACTACGTTTTCATTGGAGCCAAAATGAGGTAATTTGGTTAATTACAGAAAAAGTGTTTTCACTAGGCGTTTTTCTTTTTTAGCCCCGAGCGGGGCACAGAGCGGGCTCTGAGCGAATAGAGCTCACTCCGAACAGAGCGTGACCTGAGCGCACCGATCTATTTAAGAAACTCAATTGAGCAATGAACTCTCATATGCTTATACTACGTTTTCATTCGAGCCGAAATGAGCTAATTTCGTAAATTACAGAAAAGGTGTTTTCATGGCAAATTTGCTAATTTCGTTTGACAGATAACTTCATTTTGAATTTGATTTGGCAGCTAATAGCTTCTTTTTTTTGTGTTCTCTTTCTGTTTCTGTTTCTTATACATTAAATTTTGACATTTTCAATGTTTCTTCTGGGTTTCCACTGCTTGTGCTCGATGTGCTCGGTCATTTTTTTCCGAGCTCATCGAGCCAGCCCCGGTCGAGCTCTTAAGCCCGCATCACACGACGCTTGTTTTCCTGCTAGAAATGCTTGCAGGCTTTCGTCCTGGCTATTGAGCTGGAAAATGGCATCACTGCTGGCTCTCTTGATAGAAGAGCTGCTAGGTTTCAAAGTTAGAACCGGTGCTATTTTTCTTGCTTGTTTTGCTGCTGGATTTTAGCAGACGTCAAAAGGTACATGTATATTTTCAAATGTCATTTTTTCTATTTCGTTTTTATTTATTTTCTAATAGTTTTTTAAACTTTAAACAAAATTAAACGTGATTTCATTCATTTGTATATTTAGTTCTATCAGATGTATGCATTTTTGTGAAAATTTGTGTAAAAAAATATTGTGAAAATTCGTACAAATTCCCAAGAAATGTCAAAAAACCATGAGCGAATCCAGCTTCAAAACAATCATCGAGTGAAGCCGAAGAATTCAAACCAGCAAAACATCCAGCACCACACCATGCAACAAAACCAGCACGAAAGCCAGCAAGCATTTCTAGCAGGAAAACAAGCGTCGTGTGATGCAGGCTTTACCTAAAAAATAAATGCAAATTGAGAGCTCGGAGCGCTCCGAGTTATAAAGTTATTTTTATTTTTTTTTATTTTTTTTTATTTTTATTGAGGGGCAGTTGTACAATAGTTGTTCAGCCTCGGTTCAAGATTTTAACTCACCGATTTCGGCGGATTAACTAATGTTCAACGCTGGTTCAAGTCTAGGTTCAACGCTGGTTCAAGTATGTAATTGGTTATTATCACACACTTGAACAGTAAACCACTGTTGAAACTCAATTAATCCGCCGAAATCGGTGGATAAAAATTGCTGAACCACGGTTTAAATATTTGTACAACTGGCCCTAATTGGTTATTATCACACACTTGAACAGTAAACCACTGTTGAAACTCAATTAATCCGCCGGAATCGGTGGATACAAATTGCTGAAACACGGTTTAAATATTTGTACAACTGGCCCTGAGACTTCAGAATAAAGGTAGAACCGCACTAGGTGGAACTGCACTTCAGCGACACCGTGCGCACTTTCGCACGAAACCGAAAGAAACTTAGCCATGTCGCGACACAATTGGTCAGATTATCAACTTTGTCGCATACTGTCGCGCCGTGAAGTGCAGTTGTCGCTTAGTGCGATATAGCTCATACAATTTCCTACAAATAAAGGCTCTCCCAAACCAACGCGAAGCATTCGCCGACGACAGATATTTGTTGTTGTTTAGCGTTGTGTATTTGTCATATTTTGTGTTATTGTGAATGATTCGCTACGATTTCGCGTTGGTTTGGGAGAGCCTTAACTCATTTCGAAATGTGAATTTGCATGGGAAATGAGATGATTTGGATTCGAATTTGGATATTTTCAACGAAATTACCTTTTTTGGCCCAATGAAAACGTAGTATAAAAATAATTTCACTGCATTGTTCAAACCAAATTTTCTGGATACAACCATTATGTGGCCCATTCACAATTCACAAAAAAGACATCTGTCATGCTCGGCTCGGCCGCCATTTGTCTTTTCTTAATTCTTTGTAGCATGTTGACAATTTTTCTTCAAGTTGAATGAATTTTTATCGCATTTTTTTAGTAAAAACACTGGTAAAATAATACAAAAAAAAAACAGCAAAAGTAAAATAGATCAAAAAGCTAACAATGGAAGCATCAATTGTCGAAGATGTTGCCATGGAAAACGGAAATTCACCAATTCTTAAAGAACCCGATGATGAAAACGAGCAACCATCGATCATAGAAGAAAAAGATTCTTTATTAAATGCAGAGGAAATCGATGGAAATGCTGCAGAACCTCCCAAAAGTAATGATGCCTCTCCCACTGAAAACAACGAAGAGCGGTGAGTTTTCAACATAATTTTAAATTGATAAAAATATAAATTGAAAATTATAGTACCGCACCACACCAATCGCCGCCACCGGTTTCAAAGTTTTGGAACAAGCCCTTCAATGGCGGTCCTCCAGCCAACAGAGGACGCGGTGGTGGTAATACTTTCTTTCGTGGACGTGGTGGGGGTAGATTCGGAGGGCCAAATCAAGATCACAATTGGCAGGGAAACAATGATCCAAACAACTCATACAACAACACCTTTAATGGTCCACCAATTGAACTCTGGGTTGAGACAAAGTCAGAAGACTCGAAGCCTTACTATTATCACGCCATCACCAGGGAGACAACATGGACCAAACCAGAAGGATCCAACATCAAAGTAATGACTCAATCGGAGATAGAGGAAATGAATACAAAAAATCAACAAATGCAACAACAACAACAACAGCATCAGAATAACACTGAAAGCAGCAGTAGCCAGGAAAAAAGTAGTCGGGAGGACAGCAACAAACCACCGGAGAGTGCAGTCCCAGAGCCCCAAAGACCAGATATGCAGGTTTGTATTATTGCTCAAGCTGGTAATTACCATCGACTGTACAAGTTTCTACAACGATATGAACAGTTTGTACAGTTCCGATTTTTGTTTTTAATTTTATTTTTATTTTGGACGCACTATAATGGTGTTGACTAACATTTCAATGATTTAACACGATGATGCACATTGGTTTTTAACTTATGAATATCAAAATTTGAGATAAAAATAGAGCTGATAAACAACTCTATATTCGTGTTTAAGGCTTAATAAAGAATCTGTTCTTTACAGTACGTCCCTTGTAGGGCTCAAGAAAATAAAAATATGTACACCTCTTTTCGATAAAATTTATGAAACTAATGCAAATTGTACTTTCGCGCTACGTAACCACTGACCACCACTGAAACCACTGACTTATTTGTTTAATATCGTTAAAAAATTTTATTTCACAATTTTAATTTTAAAATTAATGAATTTTGACTCCATGTTGAGTTATCCCTGCGAAAATCAATCTTAATCTTAATTTAGTTGTCTGTACGAGCGCTGAGCTTTCAGCCAATCACACAAACTTCTTCGTATTATGAATGACACCGCACTTCAATTGAGTTGAAAAGATACATTTTATAAATTACTAATTCAAAATTTCATAAATTTTCGATAGCATTCTCAGTAACACTGTTTCAACGTAGAGGGTTTATATAAGTTTTATGTTTCGTTGTTTGTTAATTTATTTATATTGGTCGACCATATCTATTGAATCTATTTACATATATGATTCTCATAAACCTCTTCGAATAAATGACTAGGTTCTCCCGCCATTGCAACAGCAGCAACAACAGCCGCCGCCACAGCAACAACAACAACTGCCTCCCCAGCAGCAACACCCACCACAGCAGCCACATCATCATCAACCGCCTCCTCAAATGATTCCACCACAACAGCATTCCCAACCACCTCCACAGCATCAACAGCATCAACAGCCTCCTCCATACTACCAGGGCATGCATCCGCCAAACTTCAATCCACCGCCGTTTGGGATGCCACCACCGGGCTATGGACACGGTGGTTACCAACCTCCATGGGGAATGCCTTGGAATATGCAACAGCATCATGCCATTCCCCAACAGGAGAAACCCGCTAAAAATCTGATAATCAAACCAGGAGTAATCGATCCAGCTGTGATTGCCAGAGCCGCAGAGTGGTCAGAACATCGCGCACCTGATGGACGACCCTATTACTACCATGCTGGTCGTGGAGAAAGTGTGTGGGAAAAACCACAGGCTATTCGAGACATGGAAGCAGCCCGAATGGCAGCACATTCAGGTGCTACTCCGCAGACTGTTGTTCCACCACCAATGAACCAAGCCCATCACATTCTACCTAACCCACACATGCATATGAGCGGACAGGCCCCAACACCCTTTGATCCTTCTGTAGCCTACAATAATGCAGCGAAAGCAGTTGCTGCCGATCAAACTATTAAGCTTGCTGAACTTAAGGAGTCCAAGGAGAAAGCTGCAGCTATAGCTGCCGAAATTGAGAAAAAAAAGAAAGAGGAGGAGAAGAAAACGGCTGCCGCCAACAAACCAATAGACAAGAGTCGACCAATCTCGAGTACTCCCATTGCTGGTACACCTTGGTGTGTTGTATGGACTGGAGACGGACGAGTGTTCTTTTACAATCCATCGACACGCACCTCGGTTTGGGAGCGCCCCGAAGATCTTCTTCAGCGCGAGGATGTCGACAAGGCAGTGTCAAATCCTCCCGAGCAACTGAAAGGCATAGTTAAGCGGGAAGCAACGCCACCCGAAATGAAGCTACCAATCAAACCAACGCCAGTATTGGATATAAGCAACAAAAGTGGTGAAACGATAAAGATTCGAACTGAGTCCGAGTCGAGTGTTGAAGAAGTTCCACTCAAGAAAAGTAAAAATGCACCAGGTAAATCCTCTTACCCCTCTTGTTTATATTTTTTTATTAATTTATATCCGCGACCTTTTTATTTTATAGACACGAAAGTTGTAAAGAAATCACCAAATGAAGCAGCCAACGATGCGGCAATTGAGGCAGAAGTTCGTGCAGCAAAAGAACGTGCTTTAGTACCCCTAGAAACACGAGTCAAACAGTTCAAAGAAATGCTCCGCGAAAAAGACGTAAGTTTATTTAAATGAGAACATTCTTTGGTAATCATAACATAACACAGGAGCACCGTAAAGTCAATGAAATTAAAATCAGTGTATAAAGAAAAAAAAACATTTATTCGATGACAACAAAATGTTGAGGTTTTTGAAAAATGTGTAGGCAAAGTTATTTTTTTTAACCAGTAGCCCATAAAAAGTGTTTTCCAAGTACATTTTAGGGGTTTTTACTATATTTTAGTTTGTTTGCTGAATTTTAAAGAAAAATATTTTTGCTCACAATTTCCCGGATAACATACCTACTCGTAGAAAAGGCTGCAAAGTTAAGAAGCATAGCCATTGTTTCAAATTTAAAGGTTATAATGCCTGTTTTTGTAGATTCTTCAATCTACATGACCCGTGAATCTCGATCTCTTCTATTAAATTTGGGATTAATTCCTCGCAAGCGAGAGCTCCCGTCTTTCTTTTGTCTCGCTCTGGATTGCCGCTCGGAAAATGTAATTTTGGTAGTATAATACCCTACCACCTACATACTTCAATTGGTCCTCCAGGTCGCTTAAAAAGAGACAAGAGGTTTTGGCTTTTCATATTGTCACACCCCAACTTTCTCTCTCTCTTAGAGTCCTCACAGTCAGTTTCATTCATAAAATATACGCAAATTAATTTTTAGTACTTTTAAGTATATACCCAATAGATTCAATTTAGCTCTTTTCCATTTCGTTGCATTTTTTTGATCTATGTTTCTGTAACTGCAGAGGCGACTGATCAAATCAACGAAAAAAAACTCCACGTATCAAGATGAATACAGAATTTAATTTCAGGTCTCAGCATTTAGCACTTGGGAGAAAGAACTTCATAAAATTGTCTTTGACCCTCGATACTTACTTTTGACGTCTAAAGAACGTAAACAAGTTTTCGAGAAATATGTTAAAGATCGCGCTGAAGAAGAACGCAAGGAAAAACGCAATAAAATGCGTCAGAAGAGGG
This sequence comes from Epistrophe grossulariae, assembly GCA_929447395.1. Lineage (NCBI taxonomy): Eukaryota > Metazoa > Arthropoda > Insecta > Diptera > Syrphidae > Epistrophe > Epistrophe grossulariae. The sequence continues at coordinate 31,885,845 of OV839567.1, read as the reverse complement.
ACGAATTCAGAAAATTAATGGAAGATGCTCACCTTAATGGAAAGTAAGTTAATTCTTTAAAAATAAAAGAGAACAATCGATAATATAAAAATATCTCCTCGCATTAATTCCCTAAAGATCATCATTTAGTGAATTTAGTCAACGTTATGGACGCGAAGAACGCTACAAGGCCATAGAAAAAGTACGTGAACGTGAAAGTTTATTCAACGAGTACATTGTCGATGTTCGTCGCCAGGAGAAAGAGGATAAAATTAATAAAAAGGAACAGGTATGTGCAGAGTTTCTAATCCCTAGTATTGTGGCAAAAAACAATCTGTTGTTTTTTGTAAATATTTTATATTAAAAAAAAATGAATGAAATATTCCAAAATCATATTACAATCTCAAGATTAACAATTTTAAAACTAAACAACAACAAAATAAAAATACAAAAATTATTTTTAATCTAAAAAAACAAAATTGTATAGATTGTAATTTGTTTATAAATTTTCATGGATTTTTATTTTAATGATGTCGCATCACTATGCTGATGTCTTCTCATACTTCTACTACTTCCACATACAACATCAACTACTACTACCGCTAGGCTATGCTTGCTATGGCAACCAGCAGCCCAATATTACCACCATCTTGTTGGCGTGCGTCTGTGATCTCTTGTGCTAGTCTATGCGCTTAGATAAAGCCTCTGAAGATGAAAAAATAAAGCTTGCAAGCAGATGATAGACCCTCAATAATGGTGAGATGGTATTTTTGAAACAAACAAAAATTAAAAGAAATCAGAACCCGAGATGCTAGATCGAACTTGATGGTGTTGGTGCCAATTATGAATGTGATGAAGAGTGCTGGAGATGCTGTATTAACAAGCTGCCGAATTGATCCAATCCTTGACTGCCTATCACTTGATGGTGTCGCCATTCTCGGTGCCAATGGAGGTCTACTACTGTATGAAAATCTGGTTGTACTTATACTTTTGATACGAACTCAATAGTTAAAAAATGGTACCTACATTACCTTTTCGAGAATCAAACATACATACAAAAAAGCTGAACTATTTTCCAACATTAGCCGAATGCATTGCTTTCATGGTTTTTCTGTAAAACTCGACATATATCCGATAAATCATTCTTACTCTTTTATCGTCAGTGCATTTTTAATTGTTTTATTTATATTTTTTATTTTGATAAACTTAAATTAATATTTGGTCATAATTCATAACATCTTTAAATTCGCAGTGAAACAGTTATCATATTTTGTTCTCTGCGGCCTAGTCGTACTTTTTATTGGTTGAGGTGCTGTTTCGTGTTATCTTATCTGAAGTTTGCCATTAAAAATATTTCTAATTAAAATCATTTTTTCTAACCTTTCGTCGAATTCAGGTAAATTTATTTTTAAGAAAAGAATATGTAGGAGAATATACCAAGCAGTTCCCATGCATCCCACAGCTTCCAATTCAATTGAAGCGTGTGCCACACCACTGCTATTTCGTCTTTAAAAAAAAGTAAAAACAAACATTTGTAGCTTAGTACAATGCCTAGTGCCTGCGGCCAGTTAAAATTTATTGATATTTTGCTCGTTCGGTCGACAGTTATATTTAATGCGAACTATGTGAAAAGTTCGGTTTTAGTTTTTTTTTTAATTTTGTAGATGAGATTTAAATGAGACAGGGTTTTTATAGATTTTCCCCTTAAAACAAACTAACTAATATTTAAAAATGTTAATTTCACATAACAAATTCCTTGTCTTTATATCAGCTGGAGTTTTTTTTTAAGAATAAGTTAAGTTAGGCATTGAAAAACTTAGTTTTTTTAAAATTTAATTCTCCACATAATAATTTGTTTTATCACATCTATTTAAATCACTGTGTAGATGTTATGTATAAAAACGATGGAAAACAATAATAAAGCGAACTGACCAAATGCATTAAGTTGAATTCAGTCCGGAGAGTTGAAATAAGGAATGGCTTTTATTCTTGATTAAATTCTTTTGATCTCGGGGGGAAGAACCTATTTTCATTAGTTTTATTTTAATTAACGTCCAAAGCCATTACTGAAAGAAATTGTCAAAAATTTACCCTGTCTGTTTTTTTTGTCTGGTCAAATTAATTCGAAATCTTGTTAATTTGCGTTCCTGTACTTTTTCGCAGTTTAAAAATTTTAAGAGAATATCACCCTCATTCTTTAAAAATCTACAGTTTCTGAGCTTCTCTGCAAAAAAGTAAAGGATTGCACATATTTCTCTACGACGACGTCAAGTCATAATATGAAATTTAAATAATAATATAATATAATATAATATAATATAATATAATAAAATGTTGTGTCTCTTTTTATCTCACTTTACATGCTATAATTTGGGTTCGATTTCCACCTTAAAACAAGAATGTTTTTCACGGGTTGCTGCCTCTTGCGAGGAATTGACAAATTCTCTAAGAGTACCACTTGTCATGAACAAATGATTCTCATCTTAGCCGTTTGGATTCGGTAGAAAACTGTAGGTCCCCTCCATTCCTTCTAATAACACACACATAAGAATGATAAAGAGTTGTAAGTCACTAGGCCCTGGTTCTACACGAGCGAGCTGTCGCGCCACCCAATTTATTTATTTTAATTTAATATTAAACTATTTTATTTTAAAGTGATTTAAGTTTATTTTAATTTTAAACAATATTTACCACACTAACCAGTATTATTATTATCATTTTATTATAAAAAAAATGTTTTTTTCCTCATTTATTGACTAGCGCACTAATTATTTAAATTTGCAATAACTAGCATGCGATATTCTTTATACGCCGTGTTTTCGTGGGACTGTAAAACCCAGCCAGTTAAAATTTAACACGTACATAATGCAACAACAATAACACAACATTTACCCGCAACATTTTGTTGCATAGCTTATACTATACTATTTAATTCTCACGAAAACACGGCTATTGTTATTATTTATATTATCATTTGGAATGAATTTTAATTAATCCATATGGTATTTTCGTCTTCATAAAGCATAAAAGTTCTTTGACGAGTTTAGCTACGATTCTCCAATAAAGTTATATCACAATTTCCAAGATCTCCCATGGCCCCTTTTATATTTTTTAACAAATCTAAGCGTGAGCAATCTTTTCGGCGGAAAACTAAATATTGTTAGTAATTGAATTAGGTTCTGAACAACTTTCGTAAAAATCACCTTTTCTACTGATTTATTGCATCTTCGTGTTCAAAGTATGCCAAGTCTATTTTTAAGCCATAAAGAAAGCATGCATTATGGTTGATGTTGATTGCAAAATACTAGCATACAAAATATGTATATTTAGCGAAAATAAAGAAACACAAATATAACCTTTGTTGATAATTTTTAAAATTATTAGATCTTCTGTCCGTCCGTCTGTCTGAATTAAACAAAAAATCAAAACCAGACAAAACTTATAGAAGACTGAGAAACTGGATGTCTTTTATAGCTTTTAAGAATCTATCGTCGGCCTTCAATGAAATAATTTTAATCATATTTTTTTCAGGTTAAATAATTTAAAACAAAAAATCTATTCTCTTTCAGCTTTTCTAATTATCATATTATGTGTGTGAGCATCTTTGAAGGAGCGGAGCACATTGCTCACACATTTTATGTTATTTAAATTTAAGCTTATATTCCATAGTTTTAAGTTTAAAATGAAAACCCTTAAGTCCGCTAATACAAGATTTTTCTTTTTTTCCAAACGAATTTGTAGATTAGGAAAGAATTCATTGAATTGCTTCGTGATCGTTCGGATGTAGATCGTCATTCAAGGTGGCAAGATGTGAAGAAGAAACTGGAAACAGAATCTCGATTCCGTGCAGTGGAGAGTTCAATGCTGCGAGAGGACTATTTTCTGGATTACATGCGTATACTGAAGGACGAGAAGAAACGCAAAGAGAAGGATCGCGAGAGGGAACGAGAACGTGACCGCAAGGAGAGAAAATCCGACAAGAAAGACCGTGATCGAACAAGAGACCGCAGCAGGGAAAAAAGTACACATGAGAAGAGTGGAGACAAGAAAAAAGATGTAGAAAAGGTGACATTCCAAAAATATAAATAAAGCTTAAACAAACAAAAAAATAATATTTAGGAGGAAGATAATAAAACAAGTGACGATGAAGCCGAACGGCTGCAAAAAGAACGTGATCGCCAGCAAAGAGCCGAACAGAGTATTCGCGAACGAGAAAAGGAGGTGCAACGGACCTTGGCTGGACACCTCAGGGACAGAGACAAGGAACGTGAGCATCATTTGCGTGACGAAGCGATTCGCCATTTCAGTGCTTTGTTGGTTGATCTTGTTCGTAATCCAGATCTCACATGGAAAGAGGTTAAAAAACAACTTCGCAAAGACCACCGTTGGGATGCAGTCGAGAGCTTGGAGCGGGAAGAAAGGGAGAAGTAAACTTTTTTTTTTTTAAGTTCTTGAACAGAATTTAGTTTTAAATAACTTTTTCAGAATTTTTAACGATCACATCGATGCTCTCATGAAGAAAAAACGTGAGAAATTCCGTGAAATGTTAGATGAAATTCCCACACTAACACTAACTAGTCCATGGAAAGAAATCAAAAAGCAGGTAAAAGAGGACCCACGTTACCTTAAGTATAATAATTCGGACAAATGTGAACGTGAGTTCCGAGATTATATAAAAGATAAGACAGTGAGTGCAAAGAGTTCTTTACGTGAGCTTTTACAAGAGTGCAAACTTATATCCTACAAGACCATTGAAACTGTAAATGAGAATCCAAATCATTTGAAGGAGATTGAAGAAATTCTCAAGAATGACAAGAGGTAATTGAATTTCTGGGTTAATAGATAAAATATTTTACGTATTTAACTTTTGTAGGTATTTAGTTTTGGAGCATTTGCCACAAGATCGAACACAGATTATTATGACGTATCTTGAGGATTTGCACAAAAAAGGTCCTCCCCCGCCACCAACAGCCTGCGAGTCAACGAGAAGAAATAAATGAATTAGTATGTCGTAGGGTATACATTACTAATACTAACAATTAGGTTTATTTCATTTATTATACTACTTTTCCCCATCTATAATATTTCAAGTGCACGAATGTTTTTGAGCGAGCTAAGTGTTAAAATTCTTTTTAATAAAGTAAATTATACAATGACTTAAATGGAAAAATTTGTTTTAATAAATTATAGAAGTAGTTGGTCTATGTTGACCAATCTAAGGTCACTCATATTTTCAGCAGGCTTCACCTCTGCAGATTGTATTCTCCAAAACTATCATCTTTATTCTGCTAAATGTCGGGAAAATTTCTTTTTTTGTGGCGAATAGAACATGAATTCAAATTGACCCTTATTTTGTTGGTAAGAATCTGAATAGAATTGAGTACGAAAAGGTTAGAAACATTAGGTATTAATCAGTTGTGTTATTTTGTAATAAATACTATTTTTTACCTAAATTCGATTGTTTGTCTATTTACTATTGATATAAATTTGGTGTTTTTATGTCACTGTTAAACCCCGATATGTAGAAATTGTAGAATTTTTTGGAAAAATTTAAAAGTCTGGCAAGAGTTATGAAAAAAAACATTTCGGAAGTTTACCAATGAAGAATTTCTACAATTCAGAGTCAAGGCCCGTTTGCTGATACTACACATAACGATTTAAGTTGAACTTAAATTCTTAGGCGCCAGTTATAGTTTTCATTGAAAATTTTTAATGTTAATTTTGAGACACTTAAAAAGTGAAATCAGTGATTATTTTAATGCAAATAAAAAGCTGATAACTCAATTATTATTTCTAGTCAAAAAAATATTTCACTTTGGCCCAGACTATCGCAGGAAATGAATTTCTTTATTTCAATGATTTTACTACCTTATCATTGATCATTGAAATCTTAGAAATCGTTTTATGTGAAAGGTAGGGCCAAAATGAAATATTTTTTTGGCTAGAAATAATAATCGAGTCATAAGCTTTTTATTGGCATATAAATAATCACTGATATCGCTTTTTTAGGGCCTCAAAACTGAAAATTAAAATTTTCAATGATGAGTTTCAATGAAAGCTATAACTGGCCCCTTAAGGGGCACTTTTTCCATGTCTTAAAGTGATACTTAAGAAAGTAAGTTCAACTTAAATCGTTATGTGTAGTTTCAGCAAACCTCCCTTACACTAACATAATGTATATAAATAACTGGCGCAGACCAAAGCAAACTGATTGCTGTAGAAAACAAATTAATTTATTATCACTCACTAAAAATCAGTAATAATAATAAAAAGGTTATTTTGTAAGTGTTCATCTGAGTAGAAAAACAATAGGGGTATTCCCGATCCGATGCAAACTGGTCTTGCATCATTGCAAAAGTGCAAAGTTTTTTTTTACAATGGGGTTAGAGTATAGCAATTTTACACTTTTGCACTTTTGCAATGATACAAGACCAGTTGCATCGGATCGGGAATACCCCTAATACATAACCGGTACTTCTTTGATTTGATTTTAAATACAAAAAATTTACCAAATTCAAAATGAGCTTTTGCAGTAGTGATAGCGAAAGTAATAATAATTGTCAAAAATATTTCCGATTTGCCATTCTAGCAAATTTGACGTCAAAGACAACCGATATTTATGTATTTCAGTATTTTTCTAACTCCAGACGATTATGTTTGAATCCTGCCACGAAATCTTCATCTTATACAACCTAATCTTTTATCCGTAAAAATACAGAAATCTAAACTATTTTATCGCAGCTTAATCAAAAATCTAAACCGGTGTTTCTTAGAATGGATTACTACTCGTCTCTCAATTCCGAAAGCTATTTAGCAGTGTTAAAAAGGAATGTCGCAGCTTCTAAATGTGTGTTCCTTAGAATAAATTGGTGGTAGTCTATCAATTCCGAAAGACATTTAGCTCTACCTAACGGTTTTTTATATCAATCTTTTGATTTGAACGTGGTACTACTTGACAGTTCGGTGATGGAAGCTTTGCATTTATATACAATGATGGAAGGCCATTACACTAGTGTAGATCTGGCAACACGAATCAGTGAAGTCTTCGACGAATGGGACATTGCAAAAGTAAAAATTATTGCCTATAGGAACGACGGAAGTAATACACAATTTAAACAAAATGCAGGCCATTGTTGATTTTTTTAAAAAGAAGCAACGTCGAAGAACATAAGAAGAAAAGAACACCATGCGACTATTGAAAAAGTTTGACTATTTGAAAATGAAAGCTGTGCCTACGTTCTCTATTCATTGGCTGGATTTGTAGATTTTCAAGCCGCTGAAACAACAAGTTGACCTTTGTTGCCCGTTACCGCTTGATGAATGTACATATTATAGAGGGTTACCACTTTGAAGGAAATTACCGAACAGCGGGAAGTCGAATCAGATGCGGAAGATTCTGAGACAGCGCTTTGACACAGCAGTTGCCCAAAAACAACACACTGGAACAACTAGGTCTAGACTAAAGCTGAAGTTAAACGGTATTAAGACTAGAAACTTTTAAAAATAAAACAAACAGTTTAGTGAACGAAATTGGGTTTAATGACCATTGAACTTGAAGCAATTACATAATTAAAAAACAACTAATATAACTCATTTTGTTTTTAACGATTTTTTTTCGGCTTCTTCAGGGGAATAAGTTTATTTATCTTTATGTATCAATTTAGTCAAGTGTGTTGAATTAATATATGTATATTTGTTCAAAAAGTAAAGTTAATTATGTAAGTAACTTAAAAACATTTGACAAAACAGTAAGTTAAAAAATAACAAATTAAAAAATATATTTAAATTCAAAACACTCATTAAGCCCGATTTCCTTTATTAAATTACAAAAATTGCATGATCAAATATGTAGGTACTATCATACACATAAAACAAAAAGTTATTTTTAAATTAATAATTTATTTATGTTTTGAAATTGAAACTCTAAAACATAATTTGGAGTTCTGATATACTTTTTTGTTTTGTTGTTGTTATTTTAATATTTTCACAGATAATAAAATTTCTTAACCTTTCGCTGTACCTAATTGTTTATTTTCAAATTAAATATTTTATTGTTGTTTTTCATATTTGTCAGGTCATATTTATAATTACTAGTTTTTAGTTTATTTCCTTTACATATATTTAAAAACAAATATTTTGTATGCTCACAGCTTTGGAACTTATTTTTGAACTAATAATTAATATAAGGCGTGTTTTTTTGCAAGCCCGGGAGAATTGGATGAAAAAAACGACGTCGGTGCTAAACAATTAACATGTTAAATACAACAACAACTAATCCCGGAGAATTCTCGGGGTTTAACTTAAGCGCACCGAAAACTGTGTACCGGCATGAATTGCATACATGTTATCGATAGTTTGTATGAAAACTCCATCAGTCGTATTTATAAAACTTTTGTCTACTTAGACACTGTCTAACTATTTTCAAATTGGTGGAAATATGCTTTATTTAATAAAAATAAATATCATATTATTCACGTTTAGGATAATCTACTCTTGTGTCTTAGTTAGGCAGCTATAAAACAACAATAAACAAAGTTTTTAAACACATTTTCCAAAGTTGGACAGTTGTCCAAAGTTAGACAACTTTTATAAATAAGAGCACATGTTTTTTACTGTCATGGCTAATTCATCGCTGTCGTTTTTTTCAACCAATTCCCCCCGGGCTTGCAAAAAAACACGCCTATTATTGTTTTCGTCGTCGCCACCGAAAATTCGCGTTGGTGTGGGGGAACCTTTACACTTATTTTTTTTTTCTTGTTGATAGGCGTGTTTTTTTCCAAGTCCGAGGAAAATTGAATGAAAGAAAAGATTCGTGGCTAAATAATTTACATGTTAAATGCAACAACAACTAATCCCCAATGGGCTTACCTAAACCCAGATAATTTTCGGGGCTTATCTTAAGCACGGAGAAATACTAGGTGTGTTTTTTTTCCAATCCCGGAGGTAAGTGGTTGAAAAAAAACGATACCGGGGATTAGCGACGTCATTACAGAAAAAAAATGGAGTTTTCATACAATCTATAGATAAGTCGGTCAGTTATAGCTTTCATTGAAAACGATCATTGAAAATTTAAATTGTCAATTTTGAGGCCTTGAGAAAGGAAAATTAGTGTTTATTTATATGCCAAAATGAAGGTTATGACTCAATTATTATATTTACCCTAAAAAATTTTCATTTTGGCCCAAGATTTCGCATAAAATAACTTTTATTTTTTCAATGATTGAACTACCTTACCATTGATCATTGAAAACTTTGAAGTTATTGCATGTGAAAGGTTGGGCTGAAATGGAAAATTTTTTTGGATAGAAATAATAAAATAATTGAACCATAAGCTTTAAGGTTCCCACACACCAACGCGAATTTTCGGTGGCGACGACGAAAACAATAATAGCCGTGTTTTTTTGCAAGCCCGGGGGGAATTGGATGAAAAAAACGACGTCGATGCTAAACAATTAACATGTTAAATGCAACAACAACTAATCCCGGAGAATTCTCCGGGCTTAACTTAAGCGCACCGAAAAACTGTGTTACCGGCATGAATTGCATACATGTTATCGATAGTTTGTATGAAAACTCCATGTTTTTTGCTGTCATGGCGTCGCTAATCCCCGCTGTCGTTTTTTTCAACCAATTCCCCCCGGGCTTGCAAAAAACACACCTAATAACAACGTGTTGTTTTCATTGACAACCACGTATTGTTATTGTTGTTTTCATCATCGCCATCGAAAATTCGCGTTGGTGTGGGGGAACCTTTATATTGACATCAAAATATGAATTTACTTTTCTTTCTAGACGCCTCAAAATTAACAATTAAAATTTTCAATGATCGTTTTCAATGAAAGCTATAACTGACACCTAACAAGTGTAATTCCCGCCGGTAATAGAGTAGGCTATAGTAGTTTTTATACAAACTATCGATAACAAGTATGTAATTTCCGCCGGTAATACAGTTTTCTCCGTGCTTAAGTTAAACCCCGAAAATTATCTGGGTTAAGCTAAGCCCATTGGGGATTAGTTGCTGTCGCATTTAACATGTAAATTATTTAGTCCCGAATCGTTTTTTTCATCCAATTTCCTTCGGACTTGGAAAAAACACGCCTATTGTAAGATCTGACAATATAGTCTGTACTTACCCTTCAAGCTAATTTACTGACCCAACTTCTTCGGTCTTTCTTGGATCATTTCAAAACGGAGTGTCATACACACATTAGCACATTTTTTGTATATGCATGCAAAAAAAAGAACGAAAATCGAGAGTAATTTTTTTTTTACTGAGAAAGAGAGAATGTATGCAATACCCTAATGGTGAGTTTTTTTTATGGACTGAAAACAAAGGAGAAGACTACAAAAATAATCAACTTTTTTAATAGGCGTTTTTCTTTTTTGGCCCTGAGCGTGGCACTGAGCTGTCAAAAAGAAAACTATGTTACTTTTTAACTCGGAGCGCTCCGAGCTCTCAACTTGCATTTCTTTTTTAGCTTTTAGCTCAGAGCTCGACCGGGGCTCGCTCGATGAGCTCGGAAAAAATGACCGAGCACATCGAGCACAAAGCTGAGCGCGGCTAACTTCATACAATTTTCATGTAATTTGACAGATATGAGAGTTCAGTGCTCAATTGAGTTTCTTAAATAGATCGGTGCGCTCAGCGTGGCACTGAGCTGTCAAAAAGAAAACTATGTTACTTTTTAACTCGGAGCGCTCCGAGCTCTCAACTTGCATTTCTTTTTTAGCTTTAGCTCAGAGCTCGACCGGGGCTCGCTCGATGAGCTCGGAAAAAATGACCGAGCACATCGAGCACAAAGCTGAGCGCGGCTAACTTCATACAATTTTCATGTAATTTGACAGATATGAGAGTTCAGTGCTCAATTGAGTTTCTTAAATAGATCGGTGCGCTCAGGTCAGCTCTGTTCGGAGTGAGCTCTATTCGCTCAGAGCCCGCTCTGTGCCCCGCTCGGGGCTAAAAAAGAAAAACGCCTAATGTGTTCACGTTCGTGCCCAGCGCAAAAGTTTAATAAAAATTCCCTCCAGAAAGAAAATCAATTTAAAATCAAAAGTTCATTATTTAATTTTTAATTACAAAATAAATCGTGATGTTTCATTTATATACAAACGATACAAGAAAATAAATTGCATAATATTCTTCAACCACAAAACGCCTTTCTCGTTCGTTCATTTTTTTGGATCCATTCTGGATTCCATTTGGTTTCAGTTCTCGCTGAGTATGGTGAAATGGGAAGCTCTCTCTCTCACAATGCATGCACAAAATGAGTCCGTGGTGATTCTAATTTCCATACTAATTTGAGCCGACAAACGCAGTTTTGCGGACTCGTTTGCTTGAAGGGTAGCTTTAGATCACCACCCTGTGGTGTATAGACTATATAGATTCATACTGGCTATGTGTGAGGTTTTTACACATACTTTTTCTTTGTTTTATATCACAGCTGATTTTTCTAATAAAAATGGCTACCGAATGACGAGGATTCGCATCAAGTGAAATATCTTTGGTTGGTTGTGGTTTGTTTGCTACCGATTTTGTTTAGATTTTAATTTTTATCTTGAAACTTCTTTTGTTGTGTTCACTGTTCAGTGTTCATTATTTATAAAGAAAAAATAAACTGATAGTGATATCTAACGAAAACTTTAAATAATGGACAAATCACTCTCACATGTATAAACTTTAACTTTAAAATATAGTATAATTAATAATTATAATTTTGTAAATGCAACAGATTGAAGCAATAAACTACGAGGCAGAGCAGTTCCGTACAGCTTTTTCTCGATTCCGAAGCAGCCTCCATGCTATCGACGAATCACTTTGTATAAAGTTGTACCAAATTGTGTCTGAAATTGATAATTTTCTTGAAAGCAAGCCGAAAGAAATCGAATTTCCACGCAAAGATCAGTTAACGACTACGGATGTAACAAAATTTGGTATACGCAAATCATTTGTTTGTTATAAATGTGACAGTGTAAGTATGTCAAACAAAAAACCATTTTATTATAATAATTCAAAACCTTTCTTTTAATACTAGAATATAATTGGAAATAAATTCTGTGATGTTTCGAATCATATGAAATTGTTTAATCATGATAATCCCAAAACGAATCATAAGAAAGAAACGCCCGGTAATACTTCGAGGAAGGCAAAACTGGAAAATAAAGTTCTTCCTAAAAGTAAGTAAATTTGGTACCTATTCCCCCACAGGATTACTGGTAGCTAAACTTAAGATTGTACCTATGTGCATATTGATTAGAAATAAGAAAAACAAAAGAATACTAAAATGCTTAACGCCCTAAATATCACTTCTTAAGTTTACCTATCTAACAAAATCCTCACTTAAAGAATTAGATTGAAACATACTTTTTGATACTAAAAAGTAGTTTTAGATATTGCAACATATGACTCGATTTTGTGCATTAAAAAAATATAACTCAATCTCTACATTTTTAATTAATTAATAAATTATAATTTTCTGCATCTTTGTTATAGTAAAAAATTATTTCAATCTCATTATCTCCAATATTTTGTTGGTACATCCGATGTGTACTTTATTAGTTTTGAGTTATCTTTGTAGGTACCCAATTAAAAAAAATTCTGTTTTGATAAAATCGAGTCTGAAATTTTAAGGTGCTAAGCGTATATGTATTTTTCCAATGACTTCGAATATCAAAATATCCTCTTACAGATATATTACTGTTATTTTAAAAGCGATGTGCCAAAATTAATTAAAATACTGTATACAAAGAAAAAAAACGGGATGTTTGGATGATTTGTTTGGCCCATCAGATGAGGCGACGACTTTTGCCTAATTTTAGACATACTCACAAAAACAAAATATTTTCTTCTACCGGTTAAACAGTCATCCTTTATTGTTTAATTTGAAATTATTATCATTTCCAGTGAGTCACATTTTATTTTATTCATTTCAAATTTATGATTGTTATAATATTAGATTCATTAGGCGTATGTTATTCGTCCATGAACTATATTATATAACCACAAAACCAAACATTAGTTTCAACCACAACAATTAAATTGTGAACTCGTACAAGAATGCACAAATAAAATCCTAAGAATCAAATTAAATTCATATAACACTCAAGTTGTTGAAATGGAATTAGTTTCGCTTCTAAAATGTTTTATACTTCTTAAAAAAATCTTGATGATCTGCATACGAATTGGACCTCAAAATTTCTGGATTGACCCACCTACTAGACATATCTTAATGTCCACGTTTTGTTTAGTTTGAAATTATGTTACACCACCAATTAAATTTTTTTCACAAAACATTTTACGACATTAATAATCCCTCCAAAATTAATTTTGAATCTTCGTTCTTCTTTCGTTATCAATGGTTAAAATAATCTCAATCGTATTTATGTAAAACAGTTAAATTAACTGACTTATCTCCAGATAGATTTAGGCCCACCTATGAAAAATCCCGAACAATTGACCTGATATGCAGACCCAGGCAAGACATTGGCAAATAGGAGAGCATGCATTGCATTCCTTACAATACTCACTTTCGTCGTTGTGACCATCATGAAAAAAAAAAATATTCGTTTATTTCCTCTAAATGTTCTATTTTGTCCAGAATAAGAAAACCTATTTTTTACAATTTTAAAGAATTTTTCGAACTAAAGATAAAACACTTGATTTCTTTTCTCAATGATAGAAAAAAGCTCTAAGACGAACTTCGGTGCCTTCTGAAGCTCGTGTCAAATTCCTTAGACTGCGAGCAAGCGAACTATAAGGGTAATGTCTAAAAAATCATTATCAAAAATCACTTTTTTTCTCAGTTTTTTTTTTTATCAAAATGACTCACTCTAGCTCTATATATAGATCACCGAGATAGGTTACTCGTGACTGCTATTCCTACCTACCTGACTACCTTCTTCTTTCATTGAAAAGTAATTAGTTAGTTTTGTTTTCTTTTCACTCTGCTTGGTTTCCGAATATCCCATTAATATGAAAAACCCAAACTTCAACTAACGACTTTAAATAAGATCATGTTGAAGTGTGTATTAGATATGTATTGATAAGTAAAACTACTGCTTTAATTGTAATTATGGGGTAGTTAAGAATCATTTAAATATAAGAAATAATTCCAAAGAAAAAGCTTGACGTCAATTTGTTGATTGCAACTGAATCTTTATCTGTCTATTTTGTGTTCCTATCTACTCCTTGAATATTATACTGTAAGTAAATTCAAAGGAAAACTATTAAATTGGTAATAAATAAAAGCTTTTACTGGTTCTTTATAGTGAAAGTTAAACTGTGCTTCCACTGTAGAAGAAGTATACAATATATATATAATATATACTTAAAAAAAACTACATTTAGGCCTTCTGCACACGAAGCGCCTAGTCATAGACGCGTACTTCGATTATTTGCGGCTTGTGTGCAGATTATGTGTCACGTGTGTTTCAATAGACAACCGCACACGAGGCGTAAGCTGCACTAATTCGTCACAACACACAAGCTGCAAATACAAATACAGTACATTTTGAAGTATTTACTTAACATTTTGGTGAAATGTCAATTTCAAATGAGAAAAATTTGTGAAATTTTCAGTGATTTATCTATGAGGCGACGCCTCGGGTGCAGAAGTCTAGATGTAGTGGAATTGTTACTCCATGGCGAATCTTGTAAGCGTCTATGACTAGACGACTCGTGTGCAGAAGCCCTAAGATGTCAAAAAATTAGAATCTTATTCGAAAAAATGTGTTTCACTTAATAATTAGAAAATAGATTTTAGCTACATATACAACGCGTACCTTAAAAGTTTTTAATTTTAAAACGGATCTAACAATTTTGGTCAATTTTCGTAATAAATCTTTGTTACAGTGTTTTACCTTATCGAAGTGGATTTTTGAGATTTTTTGAAAAAATTGCAATTGATGCATTTCATTTAGAAATTTGTTTACACATTTTCTACATTATTACAAAAATAAAAAAAGTGTTTACTTTGCTAAGGACTTTTGATATTTGTTCTCTTTAATAATGTTATTGTATTAAAAAACTATTATCATACCTCTTGACTGTCTAGGCAGGTAATAAATCTTTGAGTTTTCGTGTATGTACGCATCTAGTAATTCTTAAAAGTTTTATATAACCTCAACTACAAGAACAAGTACGCAGTCCAGCATTTCATTTTGTGTAAATAACTTAATATACCTTAATTTTATTTTCAGAAACAAAATCTTTAATTCAAGGAGACCTGCAAAGTTTCTTTACTGAAAATCTTGCTGTTGCTAAAAAACTGACCCACTTGCCGGACTACGATGAAATTGAAAATGAATTATTGAAATTAATTCGTCCAGCTTTTGTTGATCAATCTATTAAAATCTACTTTTTTGGATCACGTTTATCTGGAATTGGAACGAAATACTCCGATCTGGATATATTTATTGACATAGGTAAATTCTAAACGATTTTTTAAAATTTATTTTTAACTTGGAGTTTTGTTTAGGTGGAGTTTTCAACAATTTTGAAAATAGACCATCTGAAGAAACTAAAAAAAAACTACAAACTGTTCAAAAACTTCTAAGTAAAAATTCTCAATGGTCACAATTGATTGCTATTCAAAATGCACGTGTGCCGATCTTGAAGATTATATACAAACCAAATTTCACGAATTGTGACATTGGCTTTTCAAATAGTTTGGGATACTGCAATACAAAATTAACAAGGTATCTTTTGGAACTCCAACCAATTGGTAAGATAAATAATAAATTTGATTTAAACATCGTTAACTAACATTTTGATTTTGCAGCCAAAGCATTAGCTTTCTTTTTGAAAAAATGGATTGAGCGTTCGAAGCTTAATGAGTTTGTAACAACCTACAGCATTGTTCTATTGGTTGTGACTTACCTCCAGATAAAAAAACTACTGCCACCCATTAAAGAATTACAAGAAGGTTTAGAAGATCAGGCTGAGATTGGACGTGAGTAAATCAGCAAAATTCATTATATTCAGCCCTATCATGAATTTCATCGTAATCGGAAACTCGTTACGAATCCCGAAAAAAACTATCACAGATTCCATCGTCGTGGAAAATCTCATATAAAAAGTCATTACGAACGGATTCGGTGATAGTTTTTTTCGGGATTCGGAAAAGTTTCCGATTACGATGGAATTCATGATAGGGCTAATTATAAATTATTTATTTTTTCATATCAATAACATTAAAAATATCTATTAATAATTAATCAATAAGAACACTAGCAGCGCAATACTATCGTCTTTTATATTCATTATAACTATAAGACTTAAGACTTAATTAAGTTTCGTAGTAAAAAAAAAAAAATAAATAACTGGTCTTAATATAGTAAGCTTGTACAAAATAAAGTAAAACGACTCGGGTATTGATGTGAAGAGTGGCGAGCCAGTTAAAACATTAATTATTTTACTTTTATTGAAGGCTTATTATAGGCTCTACACACACGTTTATTTATTTTTATTTTTGTACAGAAAAAGTGAAATGTGTATCACTTAGCTTATTGGGATGTTCATTTTTTTGAGTTCCTTTAACAATTTATTAAAAGATGCTTTTTAACCGTTCAAAGTTTAATTTTACTTTACCACTAAGGTTTCTTCATTAAACAATTTTTTAGTATAAAGGTATTCACCCTTATTACGTTAGGCGTTTTAGTAAAACGACAAGGCTCTAGAAGCGACAGTTTGAGTTTTAGTAAAACGACTGTTGTTTTAATGGTTAGAGGGGTAAAGAAAAAAGAGAACGGTAAAGGTTTAGTTTTACTCAAACGCCAATTAACTCTTTTGGAGCCGTACCGTTATACTGGCGTATTACTAAAACGCCTAACCCATTAAGGGTGATTGTTATACTTTCTTCTTTACTTTAGATCATTGATAGGCCAGTCGGTCGACGGCTCAACCAACAAACTTAGCTCCAAACATTCCAGAACCTAACAATGAAATGCGCAACTATCAAGTCATTTCATTCTCCTGATAATGTCATATACGTGTTTTGAAGAGGCGGCTTAACCCAGGCGGTTAAAATCTAATGTCGAATTCCTTTCAAAAAAGAATCGAATTTTTTTCCAAAACGAATCTTTCTAGTGTAGCAAGATTCGTTTTGATAGAAAAACTCGATTCTTTTGGAAAAAAATTCGATTCTTTTTTTAAAAGAAATTCGACATAACACGAAATTTACATTTTATCTTCAGTCAAATATTAGTTGCGATGAATACTCTGGTAGACAAAAATACAACCTATTTGATTCGTTTTGTTGAAAAATTTTGAACATCAGCGTAAACAAGTTTTGAAACGAACTTCTAAATTTTGTTTATAGTTTTCGACACCAAATTACTAATTTTCTAAATGTTTGTTCTATCCGGAAGCATTTTCTAATTAAAAGTTTTAAACTTAATAGAAACGGAATTGCTAAACAAATAAACAATTATTCATTCGTTTGAAACGCGACTTATCAATGCAAAATCTTTGTTCATTATACAAATATCGATGCAATGTCAAGTTGAGCTGATTCTGTTTAAATGTTTTAATTAATTTATAATTTTTTTGGCATCTTAACAACACTTAGATAAAAAAATATTTTGTAAATGATTTTCATATTTTAAGTTACAAATATTATTTGCGTTTAAATTAATCCAAATCCACAGCTTGGTTGGCAGTTTTTGCTGAAAAAAGTTTGGAAGACTTAAAAATACCACTAGCGCCATACATGTTGGAAAACTTCAAAAGAGAATTGAGATCATTTTTTAAATTCTACACCACATTCGATTTTAAACACAATCTCCTTTGTCCGTATCTGGGACAAGCAATAAGTGTTCAAGACCTAGAGTCATCTCCACTACTGCCTAGGTAATATAAAACATTATCCCTTCCTTAATGGGTGAATATTATTCAATACAAATTTTAAATTTCCTTGCAGGTATGTTAAATATATCGAATCTGAAAAGGAAAACAAAGATGCCTTGCTGAAAATTACACCCATAAATGTGCAGGATCCTTTTCAACTTAATCACAATGTAACCAAAGCTGTACCCTCAACCGTAGTACTTCTGTTAAAACAATATTTTGAATTGTCTGTGGATGCGATGGGGGATGGTGAACTTCCACAAGTAATAAATAAGGACAGCCTTAAGAAATAGCCGTTGCATTTTCTATATTTGTTTTGTACTTTTTGTAGTATACATTATTTTCTTTTTAATAAAACTGACTTAACGAAGCACAATATATTAGAGGGGTTATTTTGTTATAAATTGTTTGACGTCTAAGAAAATAACTTAATTGCGTTTATATGTCAATTTAAAATAATAAAAGGAAGCTATTTACTTCCCTGGAACACAGAAATACATATACACACATGATTAAAGGAAACTAGAATATACGGTCATTAGAAATTTAATTAGCTTATAATTTAATGAATCATTACTTGATATGTTGACCAGACAGAGTTAAACAAAAATTAAATGGACCATGGCGAACATTTATTGTACAAACAAATTTAACGTAATATCTTGAAAAGAGGAGGAGAGCAAAAATATTTTAAATTTCTCTAGATTAATAAATCCAAATTGACATAGAGCTTAAATTATAAAATTTGTCTGACAATATTTGTCGTTTGTAAAATTTTTTTATAGTTAACGCTTAACTGAAAGAAATGTGATACATTTATTTGTGGTATACAGAGTTACGTAACCGAATTATTTAATGTCGTGATACAGTTCTATTCTCTTACCCCTAGGAGTGAACCATTGTTCCAAAATCAAATAAAACGCGCATCAATTTTTTCAAAAATTAAATTTAAACAGTTTAATTAGTCTGTCAGTTGAAAAAATAAATATCGGTACCTCGAAAAATAAAAGATTTAAAAATTAAACAAGATAAATTAAACAAGAATCGAATAAAAAAAAACTCCAAAAAATCCGTTGGCAGCGGTGGGATTCGAACCCACGCCTCCGAGGAGACTGGTGCCTTAAACCAGCGCCTTAGACCGCTCGGCCACGCTACCTTGTTATTTTATTTGCGGCAAACTTCCCATATTAATAAAAATATTACTGAAGTTAACACGCCAGAGACATCGACCTTCGGAAACGTGATTTGATTGAATGGCAATGAACCAAGCATAAATTAGTATTGGTTGACGAAGTATACCTGCACATTGCATTTGTGAATACTACATATATGTCTATAGCCGTCCTGTAGGCGAAATAACTAATTCGGCATTATGATTGGTCAGGCGGATATCTAATAGGTAGATAATGAGATAGTCGAAGATAATGGTTCTATGAGTTCGTTAATAATGGAGTAATGTTATTTTTTTTTAATAATAGCTGGTATGGTAGATCGTACTGACATTAGCTCACAAATAAAAATTAATCAAAATCGTAGGAGTGGTTTTCAAAAAAAAATTAGATTTTACTTAACGGTTTTTAAGGACTTGTATCGGATGTACCGTTATTTTTGGTTAGTTTAATAAAATTCCATCGAGTCGTTTTCAGATTATTAATTTTCAAAAAAAAATTAACTCTAAAAAAAACTTTTGAATATTTTGGTATACCTACAATACTTTTAAAACTTTTTAAAAAATTCTCTAAAAAAATTGATCAAAATCAGTTAAACTGTTTTTGAGACAAATAATAAAAATAGAAATGAATTTCTGGCATGACGATGTTTGTTTTGACGTTGATTTTAAAAGATTTTTTCTATTTTAAGATGATTTTGTAGAAAATTGGTCACGCCATCCTTTTAGAGGAAATAGACTCAACTACCATATTTTTTCTTGTCTTGACCCAACCTACACGCCCCAGCCTTTTGTTGCATTTTATGTTGTTGTTGTTGTTGTTCATAGTTGTTGTTGTTTAAAATGATAAAGAATCGACACCGTGGCAGTGTTTCTCGTCTCTCATTTTGCTTAACGCAATGCAATAGTCATTTGCATTCGCTCCCTTAAAACAAATCATAATAAAAACATAAATGTTAAAAAATAGCCAAAATTCTTCTATATAAAAATCTGTGTATGTAACAACTCAGCCGTGAAAAGTAGTGAGATCTAAAAGTATGCCAAGTTCTATCTTTATGAAGGTTTAATATCAAATATTTTAAGAAGAGTAATATTGAAACAACACCAAGTTATGAGAGAAATTTATTATTTAATGATTACTGACTAAAATTTGGGGGTTCACATTGTCAAGTTTTCAAAACGTTTTGAACTGTTAGTAATTAAAAGAAAACTTGCCAAGTGAAACCCCAAATTTTAGTCAGTAATCATTGCAAAATAAATTTCTCATGGCTGAGTTGTTACATATACAGATTTTTATATAGAAGAACTTAGCTATTTTTTAACATTTATGTTTTTGTTGTGATATCACTCCTTTTTGCAAAGATATTTATTTGTTGTTAGGTAAGACACCTACTAATATCATTCTACAACAATCAGAAGTGCTTTATATAATTTATATAAAAATTCTGTAAAAGTGGGTGAATACCACGCCCCCTGAATAGAAAACCTCAAGTATTCTATTTTTGTATTTTTATTCAATTCAAGCCCAACCGCTCTACCCAATTTCATCATTCTACAGCAATTGGAAATGCTCCTTGATAACAATTCTGAGAAAATGGGAGGATACGACGCGTCGCACACATGAATCAAGTATTTTTTTTTTAGTCAGTGGTTCCATTACTGTACCTTTCGGCATTAAAGTTGACAGTTTAGTTAAAATTGTGTTCTGTGTTAAACTAACCAAAATAAGTTGCGTATATTGTGATACAAAAATTATATTGAAAATTTATTGTTAGTAAAAAAATTTTACATAGAGTTTGTTGAATCAGGTATGTTCTTTTAAATAGCATTAGTTTTAACTCAATTATGTAGTAAAATTTTCAAATAAAAATACAAAAATGTCAGTTCCAATTATAAAAACACTAAAACATTTTCAAATAACGGTACTTTTTGATTAGACAAACATTAAAATTAGATTAAAAGTGTTTTTCTTAGTTAAATAGATTCTTTATTCAAAACTTAAGTTAAAAGTAAAAAATGTTTGCCTAAAATATTTTGTTTTCAATTTTTGTGTTCATAAGTATGCCAAATTTTAAACCATTTTTATTATGTTTAAGGGCTGAACATGCAATTTTTCTCTTGCAAAAGGCAAGGAACTCTGCGAAATCTTTTATAACAGTTAATTTAGAACTATTTACAAAAAAAAATTGAAAATATTGAGACATTTTTATTGAAAAGTACAAACTGCACTGAAAATCATGTGTAAGGGCTAAGAAAAGAATTTATAGTTTAAATTTGAACTTAAATCTAAGTGGAAGAAAAGCCACCCTACAAGATCAGTGTTAAAAATGAATCAAATTGACTTAAAAAAAAGTTAAATTTAAAATGTATTTACCCCTCTGGACGCCCTCAGACAAGTTTTGATCTATTGAGTAAGCGATTAAAACGCTAAAGAGTAGCTGATCTTCGAGATACATCTGCAGAGGAGCTTCTTTTCGATCCACAAATGAATTTTCGAACTAGGGGAGATAAAAAACTGCAGTATTATTAAAAGAAACCTTGTCCCTTCCACCTAAAACGTCAAAAAGTTCGACATTTATGCAAAAAAAAAACATTTTTTTTTTATTTTACCTGCTGCCGGTTTTCCCCAGTATCATAAAATCTATGGGTCTTTTCACAATTTTGCTACTGATTTTTATTGCTATTATTGTTACGTTCACAAGAAAAAAAATAGTAAAAGGTTATGTTTATTACGCATTTTCTCGAGAAAATTGACCTCAAAGTCAACAAAAATTGGCATAAGCAGGAAAAATAGAAAAGGCTAGAAATGGGATATATTAAGACTGAGACAAGATATCAACTTTATTTAAAAGAAGTTGTAAAGGCTAGTGTTTCTTCTAAAAATAAAGTCCTAAACGAAGCTTATACCACAAGAATTAGCAGAGCAAGTTTTGTTAACATGGGTCAGAGTACACCAAAGTAAGTGTTTTCTTAAATCCACGATAAATGATGTCAAATTTGGAGATAGACCTTTACTCAACTAGAACGATTTTTTTCTTAGAACTACACCCTTAAATAATGCCAACCAGGACTGGGACACCCTGTATAGACCAAAAAATACCTACCAAACAAGCGTATTAAAATTTTATAACGGGATTATTTCAAAAACCTGAAGCGGTGGAGTTTTTTTGACTTCGGATTCAAACTCAGCATACAAAAAACCTTTAGAAAAGTATACTTGGGTTTAGGCAACAAAAAGCTTTATAATTATCGCCGTTAATAAGGCATTTCTACCCCACTGTGCGACGCCCCCTGAATAGAAAACCTCAAGTATTCTATTTTTTCGTTGTATGTATTTCAAGCTCTATCGCTCTACCAAATTTCATCATTCTACAGCAATCGGAAGTATTCCATATAATTGATAACAATTCTGGGAAAGTAGGCGGATACCACGCCCTCTGAATGGAAAACCTCAAATTTTTTTCCTTTGTATGCACCACAAGACCTACCATTGTGCGAAATAACAAGATTCTGCGGTGTCGGGAAGTGCTCCATTATTTTAATGATCTGTCAGTCAGTTACGGTTTTCGCAATTTTTGACGTCTTATATCTCGGGAACCACCTGAGCTAAGGAGTTGAAATTTGGTATGGTGCTTGTGCTTGGCTAGGCTACCAAATATTCCGAATTTGAAGTTCCTGACTTTATTGGCACTGAAGTTAGAGGGGGGTCGAAAATCGCCTGAGTTTGTTCCTGTAAAAAGGGTGTAGTGCCAGTACTTGGATGGGCACTACCGTGCCCTTTGATCTCATATTAATCCGTATTCCGAAATACTCGTGCTTTTAGTTTATATCCTTGAGTCCAATTTCGGATGTTCTGTCAAGTAAGGAGATTCTTAAATCTTACTTCCGCTGCACATCATGTATGTGAAATGCTTTACCTGGCTTTAGTGTGTCCCTTCCATTAAAATATTCAGAATTTCAAAACCGCTTCACAAATTAAATCACAATTTCGAATAACATAAAAGTAATTCCCTTAGGAGTTTGTGTTCCGGGTTTTGCCATTTTTAATGACAATGTCGAAATAATTTAGGTACTGAAAGAAAAATAAAAAATAGAAAAATAATTTATAGCTATGAACTTTTTAAATACTCATCAATCGCAGTTGCAGTCAGTACCATTATTCAGCCCTATCGAATATCGAGGTATCCGTTCGGAAAAATTTTTTTTCCGATCTTTTCGAAATCGGAGAATTTTCTATCGAGGTATCCGTTTCGATAAAAGCCCTTCCACACTATCCCACTGAGTATTAATACATGTCAAATTGAAAGTGGGAAAGAATTCCATGCTACCTTTTCATTTTTTTTACCACACACAACAGTTTAATTTTACCACAATAAAAATGTGATGAAATGTGTGATAGAATAAGAAGTTAGAACCATTTCTAAAAATTCTCATGTATTAACACATGTCAAATCGTGTAGGCTAGAATATCATGCTGTGTAAGATGGGCTCTCATATTTTGTTTCCACACTATTATACATGATTTGTTTCCCACTTTTTTGGCATGTGTTAATACTCAAAGGGATAGTTGGAAGCACAGTACACATATTAAAGGTAATATCATTAGCGTTTTCATTTTTGTTCAGTTCTGCGCATCTGTCAAAATTGAGGTATTATGGTGGTAAAATGGTGGATCCAGTGCCTCTTTACTTGTCTAATCTCAATATTTTGTTGTTGTAATGATGCGTGCTGAGTTCCTGTGGGCACTGGAACAGCCATTTTTAATTTTTTGACACTTCCAACTTTGACAACCTGCGCAATATATTACCTTTAATATGTGTACTGTGAGTTGGAAGGGCTTTAAGCATTTCGAAAAGATCTTCCCACAAAATACATCGCATTCCATCGCGCAGCGGCGCAATGCGATTAGTCAACAATTTTTGACAGTTATGCGTTGAATTTCTTCAGAAGTTGTCAGATGAAAAATCATTGCGGAATCTGTTCGGAAATGGCAACTACAAAATTGTAAGTAAAATAGTCAAACGAACGCGATTCTTTGCTTCATTTTTTTTGCAGAACTAGCCTAAGTGCAAAATTTAAAAATTAGTTTTTTTTATGTCATAAGGAAACTTGTTGTGTTCCGCGCATTTTCTACATATTCTGAATATTCCTACGTGCAGAAATTCCTTCAGAATTTAAATATACGCACTAAGGTTCTTCTTGAAAAATTTGGAAAATGTGACTTATGTCGTTTTACATTGGACGTTTGGAAGCGTCCAGAATCAAAAAGAACTCTTCTGAAACCATTCCATTGGAAAAAAAAAACGATCAACCGAGGCTTCTCAGAAGAAAATTTCGCTTCTCGATTTGAAATCAGAATACACTCAAGAAGCACTAATACATTTAAGCTATAACTTCAAAACAAACTCACTCAAATGTCAAAAGTAAACATCTGTTTGATTGTATGCCTGTTCGATAACATGAAATGTTCACGATGATTCACCAATATAATGACAAAATTTCTAAGTTGAGTAGAAGTAGTTAGTATTGTTCCATTGGATTTTAGAATGAGTGAATCCCTGAGTGAAACCAATGGAAAACGACTTTAGACTAGTTCTGCATTGTAGCGACGAGTTTACTTTCGAGGTATCCGTTGCGGAACAAAATAAAATGATCAAAAGAATCGCGTTCGTTTGACTATTTTACCTACAATTTTGTAGTTGCCATTTCCGAACAGATTCCGCAATGATTTTTCATCTGACAACTTCTGAAGAAATTCAAGGCATAACTGTCAAAAATTGTTGACTAATCGCATTGCGCCGCTGCGCGATGGAATGCGATGTATTTTGTGGGAAGATCTTTTCGAAATGCTTAAAGCCCTTCCAACTATCCCTTTGAGTATTAACACATGCAAATCGTTTAATACTTTGCCTACGATATACTTTATTGACTTGTCAAACATTCATCATTGAATCAAAACCGGAAAAAAATTCAAGATATTATTAAAACAATGTTTTCACAAAATGCCCATGTTTCAGTAATTTCAAACCTATGACAAACTAACTATATACATAACTAAAATTATTGTCTGTATATCCTTCAATGTTCAAATTCATTTCCAAATAAAATCTTAATATAGCAAGTAAGGAAAGGGACTCTGTTCAAGTGAAGTGTTAATACAAACAAATCATATGGGGATATCTTAGATACTCTGCGGTTGTAACCGAAAACACTTTGGTTTTGTCAAATATTTATACAAAAACATTCCAGACTTGGACGTGATTCGAAAAATGATGAGATTAACTCATTTGTTTTCTGAAATTTGGTGATCTATAGAATTTTCGTTTATATTTATATTTTCTGCCGAAAGTCCTGTATGTAAATCTGGTATGATTGTTTTCCCCCGAGTATATTGGGTGTAGGTCGTGTGGTATATTTGTTTGGTTATATAGTAATAAATGCATGGTGTAAAACATGTAGGACGTTCATATAGGTACTTGACTTTAGGCCGATTACCAAAATGTTAAAATCGATTTTTTTTCTTGTTGAAAAAAATATTGAGGATTACAGAGGTCACAAAGGGAAATTGTCAAATATAGGTATGTTATGTTGATTTAAAATAGTAAGAGACTGCATTTATATGCTTTTGTAGAAAACTTGAAGCTTATTTTAAACCTATTAAAAATCAAGGCATACAATGGTTTAAACACGGATTTGCTTAATGTTTCAAACGAGTCAATGGTAAATGAGACCATAGTTCATAAAATGGAAGTTAAGTTTTGTCTGTTAAAAACGGTGAATTAATTGAACCCACCAAATGAGTGAAACTGCTAAGTCCACTTGTAGTCCATATATTAAAGGCAACTCCGAAAAAATCACATGAAAGCTGGATTTTGGTATATGTAGTTAGGAGGAGAATAAAAATGAAAATTAAAAGACAACGGCAACACTTTCAATATTATGTTAGATACAGTTTTTTAAGGCCACGAACCTATTCTTTAATTATGTTTTTAAATTAAGTTATTTTATTTTTTAAGCTAGTTTTTGATTAAATTCAAACTCAAAATTTTGAAAATAAAATTCGAAAAAAACAAATTTTTTTTTCAATTTTACGTTATTGAGTACTAATTTGGGTAATAATTTTCGAAACTCTTATTAGTTTGTAGTCGAATGCTAAAAACCAGATGGCAGTAAGTCTTAGTTTTTTAGAAAATTGGCAATTGAAAGCTTCATTTTTAAACAAAAATAAATCGATTTTTAATTTCTTACCTTTAAAATTAGTCCAATTAATAGAGAAGTTTTACCCTAAAAATTGTCTGGTAGTAAACAAATTTCCACAACCCTGCACGCCCACTCTTTATTAAATATGAAAATGGCCTAATTTTACTGTAATTTACAATTCATTTCAAAATTTGTTTTTTTTTTTACTGACTAGCATCAAAAAGTTAGAAATCGAGCTCGAGATTTTGATCAAATTTCAAATGATAGAAACTTGACGATGAAAGGTAAAATGTAAAAAGGGGCTCTTGCAATTCTATATGTCTGTCAAGCTGATAGGTCGATTTTCTTTAAACTTGGTATTAATCATTCCCTTACACAATTTTTTTTTGGTATTAATCATTCCCTTACACAATTTTAAAATTTTTTTTAACTCTACCTGCCTAAAATCATTTTAGCATTTTTAGAAAATTTATCTTTTTTTTTGAAAGTCGTATTCTTTAATTAATTTTAATAGATAGGTATAGGCAAATACCATTTGTTGAAAACAAATTTTCTAAAAAATGGAATCTCGCGTTACTAATTGATTAATATTTTTGTGGAGAATTTTTTCAAAAGACTTTTCTTTAATCAGGGATTACTGCAACTGGTAAATCATCGAATGTGCACATTTACCAAATTTTGTATTAAGCAATATAAATTTTGAGTTCTTAATCATGGAAATCGCTAATCAGCTGATTTTAATTGATTAGCGCCATTTCATTAGAACCTGTTAAAGTGATGGTGCAGATTTAACCCACTGTGAACAAGCTGGCCTTTATTCGAATTGTACACCAACATTTTCGAAAAAAAAAATATTTTTTGGATTTTTAGAAAAATTACGATCTTTTGACTTGGTCGATTATTATTAAACTTGGCTCAAAGAAGTTTTTTTACATTATCTAGCAAATTTAAACAAAAATAATTCGTATAGATGATAGAGAGATAGATAGATAGATAGATTCTTTATTTTATTTCATCTTTAACAATATGTATTCTAAAGAATAGGCCCTTGCAATACTGCCGTCTGCCTGAAATAATTCGTATAGCCGAAACTATACGGTATATGTACCGTCTACACTCTACACAAATGTTTAAAACTTTTAAAGAAAATCATTTTGTTTGAAAATGACTACTATAGTATTATGATTAAAATTTGTATGTGTACATTAGTACCTACCTACGGTCTACCATTTTGCAGAAACAAATTTTACATTAAGCCATTAAGGGTGGTATTCATCGAGCGTACTAATAGCCGTATTAAAGTTAAGAGTCTATTAGATTTAATTTTTTGGGTCCTAATCACCAAGCTCTAATAGGTTCTGGGTTTCGCTAAGTAGATATTTCGAAATATTAGTGTTTGGACCTGATGAACGTACCCCTTCCGAACAAGCCAAAGACGATTGTGAATCTTGAGCGTACGTCTTTCGAACATGTCATTGTTAACGTCGGTTTTCATTTCAGTTGTTTTCCTTTTGCTATTAATTGAAATAAAACAAAACAGATTTTTATGGTGCATACAATGTATCAACAAATTTAAAACTTATTTTGAAAATAATAAGTAAGTTTTTTCTGTCAAGATTTAACAATAATTTAGATTTATCAGCTGAGCATTCAGGTAGGAAGAGTTTGGAGCATTTCTGTCTGGAGGTGAAATTATTGCGTTCTACATTGTGATTTCGGAAAGTTTCGAAGTTACTTCTGATATCCTCCGATAGGTTTTGCTCTCAACTTAATAGTGGTCAGAACCACTATTAACTTTTGAGAGCGCTCGCAAATCAGCACTAATATGCATTGATGAATAGGTTTACGAAGCTATTAACCTAATAGTGTTCGATGAATACCACCCTAAGTGTTTATCCGTAAATTTAATACAAGAGCTATAATACTTCGGCGAGGTCAAATAATATTGCCTATCAAAATTTTCAAAAAAATTATACTTGAAAATGGCGTAAAATGTTTAAAAATTAAAATTAATTAAAAAAAACAACACTTTAACAATTTTTAAAATTTTATTCTCATAAACTGAGATTTGTTAAATAAATATAAATATATATACATATATGTAGGTATATATATAAGGTGTATTTTATTCATTGCTGCATAGCCAGCGCAGCAAAATTTTCCTTGGCAAACAAAAACAATTTGATTGCTGGCGAAAAAGAAGTCAGTAAAAAAACTGTGCTGGCGATAGAGCTTTCAATTATTGAAATGAACGTATAGAGTGAGTGATCGTTTTATTCAGACTTGTGCTGCGCTTGCTTTGCAGCAATGAATAAAACACACCTATAGTCAATTTTTTACTCACATAATACTATCGGTAAACTACGTTTTTAGTGAGTGGCATAAAATATTATATACTAATTATTTATTTTTATTTGTTTTAAAACCAGATGAATACAATATTAAAACCACAATGGGATCGTAATTAAAAATAAGTTCATGCCGTGCCGTGACGAAGTCGTGTATTTTATTTATTTATTTTTTTTTTTTCAAAAAATGACAAACTCCATGACACGAAAAAGACTGGTTTTCCTTTTTGCACAAGACAACATTCAATTATCCCTACTTTCGAAATTTGGGAACATTCAAAGTGCATTCTTTGTTTGTTTGTTCTATAGACATTTATAGACTCAGCCTATCTTAGAGTGTGGATTCTTAATTTATTTAATTCTAGACCTATCACAGTGAACGCAGTGTATTTGTAATTTATCTATATTATATGACCCAAAGACAAAACACTCTTTTGTTTATAATTAATTGGATATTTGTTAATTTTGTATTTCTTTTTCTAATGGGCTTCTCATCACGTGCTTTACGATTACATTATGCTCTTTTTTATTCTCTTCTACTATAAACATTGAACAAGTCATCTACCAATATAAATAATCAATCCATTAATGCTACTAAAAACTTTTGCATTTGCATTTTTTGATACACTTTTCTGAAGCTATCATTATTCCAAGAGGTGATTCGGTCAAAAGGGATATTAGTATAAACGTGCAAATTTTCTTTGATTTGCAAACACCCGTTTTTAATGTCAGAAACGAAAAAAAATGTATTCAAACATTTTCATTAAGTAGATATGTATGTATATATTTTTAAGCGAAGAAATTTGGTACAAATTATATTGAAATAAATCATTTAATTCTTTTGGGCACAAGCTATAGTTGGAATTGGAAAATTGAATAACAAAGCGCTATCATTTACTTTCATGCGGTTCGGCTAAAGAATTTTTGAATTTGGATAAAAAAGGAATAGATTTCAAAAAAGTGGAGTGGCGGAATAGATTTATTTTCTTTTATAAAACTAAAGAAAATTTACTCCGATTGGAGTAAGGTTCTAACGCTGATCGGCAATCAATGTGACGCCTTGGATTAATAATGAATTTCTTAAAGGAGTTTAATGATATTAACATCTTTATATAAAACGCTTTATTGTGCACATGTTTGACCTGTGTTGTATTATTTCAGCTGTGTTTGGTGTCCTTGTTATGACAACGCTATAAATAAACTTGAGAGTGTTCAAAAACATTTCCTATCATATGCCTATACCATGAAAGTCCATTAAATGTTCTTAATCTACGCTGGAAAAAAGAAGATTAAAAATGTCATGTTTTTATTTCAACTTTTGTCGGGATCTATTGACTCATTTTTAATTCTAAA
This sequence comes from Epistrophe grossulariae, assembly GCA_929447395.1. Classification (NCBI taxonomy): domain Eukaryota; kingdom Metazoa; phylum Arthropoda; class Insecta; order Diptera; family Syrphidae; genus Epistrophe; species Epistrophe grossulariae. Next base: position 31,855,955 of record OV839567.1, on the reverse strand, counting down.
TCAATTAAACATCAATAACCGTCCAAGCTCGAAGAGTTAATTATGGTTTAAACAAACCTCTTAATGTTATGAGTTGAGACTTTAACAAATTTTATAGCTTAATTGATTTTAATAATTGATATTATAAATAAAACATGGGTGACATTCTGTATCTAAAAAGCGATCCAACGTTTTCGTTCGCGAAAGACTTGCATAAAGTTTTGAAGCAAATCTTTCGCACAAACGAAAACGTTTGATCGCTTTCCCCATACAGAATGTCACCACATATTTTATATTGAAGATAGTTAAATTATTTAACTTGTTTAAAGCATATTATTATTTAAATTATATAAAAAATTCTAAAAATTAAACTGGTAAATACAAAACTTTAAAATACAACGTTGGTATTATTGTCTACAGTTGAAATAAATAAATACATCTTTGAAGAATCAAAATTCTAATTCTTACCCTAAATCTGGAAACATAAATGAAAAATGGATTTTCGATTTTAACCTATTTTTGGTTTCATATTATTTCCACCAAAATAACGTTAAGAAAATAAAAGAACGTATAAGGAAAGTCACTCTCTATCTGTAAAAGGCTCATTTAAATAAAATGGTCATAATATAAATGTTTTAATCTGGCCCTGATAATTTTCAATTAACTTAATAGGTACATTTAAGCAGAGAATAAAAAATTATTTTAAATAAGTTAAGAGGGCTGCAAATAAGTTAATAATAATATACATACAGAAATCATTAAATTCCACAGATTCTGAAACAAAGCGGTCATCAGGTTGAATGGTAGTGATAGCTTTAATTTCATTTGGAAACAACAAAGAGTTTTGTTGAAAATGAATCATATTAAATAGGCCTCAACATCGCCATGTGTGGTGTTGAAAAAATTCAATCAGCATTGTTACAGCTGCAAACATGAAATTGAGCTTAAAATGGAAATTTCTATCCTCTTAATGAATTAAATTATTAACAAATGCATAGATTGGGCAGTTTTCCCTTTAATTAAGTCAAAAACTTATAACTTGTATGGAAATAAATGAAATAGCATATTATTATTTAATTTAAACAAATTAGAAAACATTTTTTGTTCTGTTCTGTTTTTTTTTGTAAAGAATTAATGCTGTTTCAGATCATGCAACTACAGATGTCATACGCCATTTAACTTACCTTTTCAAAAAAAAAAAAAAACGAATAAAAAATGCATGTTTTTTTTTTAATTTTATTACTTTTAATATTTTGTTGATATGTATTTATGCTTAGTAAAACATATATAATTCACCACATTTCTTTTTGATTCTAAACTAATTTTAAGATTTGTTAAAGTACATACATTGATACATACACAATATTAGTTTTACATTCATAAATGGTCAACTATACATTTTCTTTTTAATGAAATAAAATTTTATTTAAGAATATATTTATGTATTTTACAGATTTGTCTTATAGATATAATATATAGTTATATGTATGTATGTATTTTACAAACTTAATAAATTTAATTTTTAATTGTACTTTTGTGACAGAATTTGTTGATATATAAATTAAGTTCATACACATAGAAAAAAATATTATTAAAAATCATATAATCCTCCAGCCATGGATTATGCGATTTTTAATTTATATATAATGAAATGATCATTTTTGATAAGAAAGAAACATTCATTTTTGTTTAAGTCAGTAACGAAATTTATTATTTTACAAGCTTTGGTCCACGGCATCTGAAAACAAAATAGGTTATTTAGAAATGTTTATCATATGTTAATTGTTAACGTAAATATAAAATTAAGAACAGGATGATTCCAATTGCAATATTTATACAAACTTCTAGAAATATTTGTGTGGTGCACTGTTTTTCTATTAAATTTTCGAGTTTAAGTTTCAATATGTTTTGATTATAAAATTAAAATATCTAAAATATAAAAAAAAACAATTTTTGAATTTATCTTTGAATAACTGCATCAACATTTGCAAAGTTCGACTTTTTGTATTTATGGGTAAATCTCATTTCGTCCATTTTGTTTTTGCACTCATTGAGTGAGTTTTACTTTAAAATATTTTTGACAATTGTTAGAATAAATGTCATTTAAATTTTTATAAAATAAAATAAAATAAAATAAAATATTAATTTAATTAAAATATAGTTAATGAAAAATAACGTTAGCTTGAGCGGTTGCATGTAGTTGACCCACCAACTATTGATTTGAGCAAAACTGGTTATGGAAATCGTTTGTACACGTTTGTACAACTCACCGTTTTTTTATAGAGACACTTCAAAACAAATTACGGATTTGGATTACGGATTTAACAATATTGTCTTTTTTTAGTTTTGTACATGTCTCAAATTTGATTAGATTTGATTTGATTTTTTTTTAATTTTTGAAAAAATCCATTTGTTTGCACATTTTTTATAAAGATTAGTTTTTTTAAATTTTTTTTTCCATTTTTAATTAATTATTCAAAATATTTTGGGACAAAAAAACAGAGTTTGGCCCACCAACTTTAACGCTCGGTAATTAATATAAGCGGATTATTGTTTGTAAAATTTTGTTTTTCTTTTCATGTCCCAAATTTTTTGTACACAAACATTTTTAAATTTTAATTTGTTTAATTAATAATTCAAAACATTTTGGGACACAAAATCGGAGTTTGACCTACCAACTTTAACGCTCGAAAAATTGAAATGGTAACGCATCTTCAAAGAATACGGTTTTTTGGATCCTAAAGTTGTATTAGGGTTAAATGAGGACAGATCTCAGTTCCGTTTCGAGCTTCTGTTCCAGAAATTTTCTTTAGATATCAATGCGCTTTTACAAGAGTGAACAACTATCGATTTTAGCAACTTAGGAACATATTAAATCACGAAAACTTAAATTAGATTTGTGTATTATAAGATCATCATTACAAGATTAACATTTAAATTGTGTATTATTTGATCTACCTATATTATTTATATTAAGTGGCGTACCCAAGGGGGGCGCTAAGGGGGCTCGAGTAAAATAAAATATGCAATTTTTGAAAAAATTTAAAGTCTATTTCTTGCCTAGGTATTTCCAAACAAGGATAATTAATTTTTCACATGAATTCTTGATACTCAGTTTTCAATTTCATATACTCATTTTGAATTAAAAAATACAACAGGAAAAACACAAATTTGTTATTAACAAAAACATAAATGTAAAAAAATAAGCCAAGTTCTTCTATATAAAATCTGTATGTAACAAATCAGCCGTGGAAAGTAGTGAGATCTAAAAGTACGCCAAGTTCTTATTTTATGAAGGTTTAATATCAAATATTTAAAGTAGAGTAATATTAAAACAACTCCAAATGATGAGACAAATTTACTATTTAATGACCAAAATTTGGCGGTTCACTGTTCAAGTTTTCAAAACATTTTAAATTGTGAGTAATCAAAAGAAAACTTGCCAAGTAAACCGCCAAATTTTGGTCATTGAATAATGAATTTGTCTCATCATTTGGAGTTTGTACTCTACTTTAAATATTTGATATTAAACCTTCATAAAATAAGAAATGGCGTACTTTTAGATCTCACTACTTTTCACGGCTGATTTGTTACATACAGGTTTTATAAAGAAGAACTTGGCTTATTTTTTAACATTTATGTTTTTGTTCTGATCTCGCTCCTTTTTATAAAGATTTTTATTTTTTGCCAGGTCAAAATCTCGAAAGATATACTGATGAAGCTAGAAGTGTAGTACTTATTCTACAGAAATCAAAATTGCTTCATTTAATTGATCGCAATTCTGAGAAAGTGGGCGGATACCACACCCCCAAATGTAAAACCTTAAATTTTCAATTTTTTTCTTGGTATGCACTTCAAGCCCTACCGCTCTACCAAATTTAATGCATTCTACGGCAATCGGATATGATCCATATAATTGATACCAATTCTGTGAAATTAGGCGGATACCACGCCCCCTGAATGGAAAATCTCAAATTTTCTACATTTTCCTTTGGTTGCACCACAAAACCTACTGCGGTGCGAAATTACATGATTCTGCGATGTCGGGAAGTGCTTCATAATTTTGATGGTCTGTCAGTCAGCCAGTAACGGTTTTTGCGATTTTTGAAGACTTATATCTCAGGAACCACTTATACTAGGGGGTTGAAATTTAATGAGGCGCCTGTGCTTATCCAGCCTAACAAATATTCCGAATTTGAAGCTTCTGACTTTATTGGTACTGAAGTAAGAGGGGGGTCGAAAATCGCCTGAGTTTGTTCCTGTAAAAAGGGTGCAGTGGAAGAACTTTGATATGATCACTATAATATGTTAATTTTGTATTAGTATTAATTTTTTAATTACTTTATTATTATTTATTTTCACATGTATATAAAACTAAATAAAACTAAAAACAAAAAATATCGTTTTTTTTTTTATTTTTATTTTTTATTTATTTTATATTTATTTATTATTTATTATTTATATTTTATTTTTATGCATTTTGGAAAATGTAGAGATATATTGTCTATGCAGTAAGTCATTTTTTTAAAAATTAAAAATCATAGACGCAAGTTACATGACGTGCTGTTTATTTCTTGGATTTTATTTTTAAAAGAATTAACTGTTTGAAATTTATTTGATAAGGTTTTGGACATATGCAATCGCTTTAACGCGTATTTTGATAATTTCAAACTTAGGCAGACTCTAATTTAGTTGTAGAACTTATAGTATACTTATAGTATAGTGCATGTCATTACTACAAAATGGTATGATTTTTGTTGTCTTTGGCTCTCAGTCTACAAGTTCTACTAATAAAATCGATCATTTAAATTTTTTTTATTATTATATATATATATTATTATATGACTGGCAAAATGAATGAACACAATAATTATATGAACAATTTCCGCAGCAATATTTCTTTGAATTAACTAAAAAACAAATTTCGCCTGCAGTAATTTTAAAGAAGGCAAAACGTTAGCCGTTCAACCACACCACTCGACCAAAAAGGTTAACGAGCACTTCCCTGTCAAGTGGCGACTCCAAATCCCTATATACACAAAAACTTAAATGTTTGTATGGAACTCATTTACACTTTTTAACTATGGTTTTCAGTTATATAGTTGTTTGTAGCTTTACAAATAGCACAACAAAGTGTACCTACCTACCTACTTGGTGAAGTTTCAGTTCAGTCTATATTTCTTCATCTGACATTCTGCCCTGGAAAAAATTATATTCACATATACGAGTATGCATATAAGAAAAAGAAATTAAAGGGGTACAAATTATATAGGGTTGCATAGGTATAAAAGTTCAAATCCAAAGCGTTTAAGAACTAAATACACTTTTAAGAGTGTAATGAAAAAAGTATTATTTACATGCGTAATAGGAACTAAGAGATCAATTTGCGGAAAGTGTTGCAACTTGTCAAGGTCAATTGTTCTATGTGCATAGATATATACAAAATCTTTCTTTAAAATTATTTTTGTAGGCATGGTTATTTGATTTCCTAGTGCACTCTTTTGAGAATGTTTCAAGTTTTCATGTAGTTGAGAAATAAACTGTTTAAATATCTTGTTCAATGTCGTTCAAATGAACTTGATAAAAATCTTTCCACAACATTTTGATAGTGTATATGAAAATATGTCAAAAATGTGTGAAAAAAATGTGGAAACAAAATTTTGAAATTCATCTCACTTAGCTTGAAGATGGTTCATCCCTAACGTTGTATTAATACATGGTTCTAAAACCATCGACAGTTATATCACATTTGAGAGTTTGATATTATGGTGATATTGATTGAGTTGCAATGCGAGTGTGGAATAAAACATTGCTCAAAACTTAACTTTTCGGAGCAGGATATCCAAATTGTGTAGATAAAATTTTGTATTACCAGAATTTGCTCAGCTTTTTATATTGAGCATCTACTCTGAGTAAGTGCTCTGTAGTCTGTTTTATACATACCCACCCATTGACTGATAGATCATCAAAATTATGGAGCACTTCTCGAGGCCGTAGATTGTTATTCTTTCTTACAAGGGTAGGTTTTGTGGTTCTTGCGATAGAAATAATCTAAAATTTTATGTTTTCCATTAAGAGGGCGTGATATTCGTTAATTTTTTTACAATTGTTATAGTTTATATGAAACACTTCTGATTTTTGTAGAATGGTGAAAATTGGTAGAGCAGTAGGACTTGTAGTACATACAAAGTTAAAATTTGAAAACTTGAATTTTTCCATTCAGGGGGCGTAGCAACCAAACTCTTTTTCAGATTTATTATGAACTAAATGAAATACTTCTGATTGTTGTAGGACGAAAAAACAAAATTATCAGTCGTATTTATAAAACTTTTGTCTACTTAGACACTGTCTAACTATTTTAAAATTGGTGGAAATATGCTTTATTTAATAAAAATAAATATCATATTATTCACGGTTAGGATAATCTACTCTTGTGTCTTAGTTAGGCAGCTATAAAACAACAATAAACAAGGTTTTTAAACACATTTTCCAAAGTTGGACAGTTGTCCAAAGTTAGACAACTTTTATAAATAAGACCATATGTGTATAACAAGAAAGTTGTGAAAAGTAATGAAACCCCAAGTCAACTCAACTTTTACAAACTTTTTACAAACTTTTTACAAACTTTTTACAAACTTCACAAGTGAAATTCGGTTCTGGATGTGTGTACAAAATTGAAATCAAATGTCAAAATTAGGAAAAAAAATATACGAAATTTTGACACTTTCTTACACACTTTCAGAATCGAACTACATATACATATATATACATTTGAAGTTGTGAAAAAAATGTATTGTTTTACAGCTTCACAGATCCAGTACTTCTTTTTGACTATATTAAGCTGCGTTCGAAAAGCGAAATTTATAATTGTAGCAGATTATTTCCGCAGATATTCTCCGCTCATTTTTCGCACTGAATTAATAGCCTAGTTCCTTTACTTTGAAACTCTGTGCATTTCTGTGAATTTCTACACCAAAGTCTGTCAAATTTCATATAAAAAAAATAAAATGACGTAGAAATTCACACAAATGCACAGAGTTTTAAAGTAAAGGAACACATCTTATTATACAAGCTATTAATTGTGTGCGGAAAAATGACATTTGAGTTTTATTCGTGTTTTTTTTATTTATTTATTATTTTCTTACATCATTCTGTGATTTTTTGCGTTCAATTTTGTTTTGTTTTTGGAAAACTCTCCAAGGATATTTTTCGTTGTGTTTTCGCAAGCGTTTCGTTGTATGGTTTGGAGATCACAGAAAAATTTCGTTTCGCATAAGCAGCGTACTATGCTTTAAAAAGAAATATATATTAAAGTTCCTCACCTCTGCTAAATATTTGCCTCTTTCCACGCATTCCCAAGAAACCAGCAGGCGCTCGTTTTAACGACATTAACTCTGGTGAATCAATCAAAAACCTTGATAATGATCTGTAGCTGGTCACTGGCAATCCAATCATTTGCGATTCAAGTCTATGTAATTTTGCAGCATTCGAGTCCTTCTTTCCTCGTACTCCAACGAATTTATTTCGAAAACCTAGAAATTCCGGTTGCTTTTTGCCGCGCATTGCGAAATATTTGGATTTCTTAATTAAATTAGTTATTTAAAACATATAACAATATATTAAATATTAAATGTACATCTTAAATCTAAAACAGTTAGAATAATTTATACTCACAAATTGTTCTGCTGCTGATCGTTTGAAATCTCTCTTGCCGCGAACACCAAAGAATCCATTGGGAGCTCGTTTTCCACCATCAAATGGAAAATCAAGAGGACGCTTCCCCCTCATTCCGGTAAATCCTGATGGAGCACGTTTTTCCATTATATTTTCCCATTCATCATTTAGTGGAACATTTGATCTATAGACACTCATATCGTCAAAGTCATCATGTTCTTGATAGAGTTTGCGAAAAAGTTGATCTAAGAAGCTTTTCTCATATTCCAATTGATCCATCTTTTTGCCTCGAACTCCATTGAATCCTGAAGGTGCTTTTTTGTTACGAATCTCATTTAAACTATTGTAGTCGTCATCAAAACTCCAATCTAAACCGTTAGGACTTAGATCAGTGTATTCGAATTGTTTTTTACCTCTCATTCCGGTAAAACCAGAAGGAGCTCGTTTTGCAAAGGACTGTGAGGAACTTTATAAAAAATATTATTGGATTAAGATTTTTTTTAACTTTTTGTTGACATTAAGAGTATAACTACCCCAATTCATCTCTGGAAGGGAGCTCATTGGATTCTCGAATCTCTTCACTTTCTAATCCAATTGCACGTTTAGACTTTTTTGACTATAAACACATATATATAAAAAAAAAGGATTATAATTATAATTCTGGGTCACGCGATATAGCTCACTATTGCTGTGCTGGTCTTATTGACTTCATCACTGTAAATTTCATCTCCATTAACATCCACAGAAAGAAAAAAAGACGAAGAAAAAAATATTACAAGAACAAGAAAGTTTTTTGCCATCTTAAGTTTTATCTGAAAGAATAACAAAATACTTACAGAAATGTACTAAGTTTCTAAAAATATTTAATAATAATATTCAGACGTAGGGTCTGACGTAGTATATTATTACCAATGTTATTTTGGTAACTTGTATAGTCTAATTAAACTGTTTTAACATCTAAATAGATACACACGTACAATAACGCTTGATATACCAATTAAAGGTTAGTTTCAATTTTTTCAAACTTTGAAACCCACCAATTAAGAAGAATAAAATCATATATCTTTTGATTTTGATTTCACTTTTCTTAATGGTTCATGCATATGTTATGCTGCTTATTGTAAAACAAAAAAAGTACCTACCGGTTTTAATGGATGTGTTTGTTTGTTCATGTATATTTGCTTAAAGAATAATTGCCATGTAAAATACAACAATACATAGTTGCCACTATTTTTCAAAATAAATTTCCTTGATTTTCCCTGACTCTCCCTGACCAATTTTAAAGTTTTCCTTGACCAAATTTAAACAAAATTAAAATAGTAACTCTTTGAGAAACATAACTTAATTTTTGTGACGTCATCATTATGCGCTTATCAAGTGCTAATTAAGTACCCAACAACAAAATTTAGTGCTCCAGTTCTTTCCTTGTAAATTAATGCAGTTAGCAGAGCAATTACCGGAAAAAGTTTAGAAAGTAAGGAAAAAAGTTTTGGTCTAGTATTTTTGAGCTATTTAAAGCTCTAGGAACCCGAACAAAAATTAAAAAAAAATCTTAAAAAATAGAAGACATTTAACCAGCTATAGTTTTTATTTATCGAATAAAAATGGATACTAGTATTAAATACTAAAAGAAAAACAGGAACTTAATAACTATATGTACATTTAAAAAAAAAAAAAAGTAGTAGATACGTGTAACATTTTTTTGTTTTTTTTTTTTTTATTTCAAGTTTGAAAATTAATGTTAAAAAACTATTCATTCAAATATAGTAATTTAAATTTGAAATAAAAGAATAGATTTCAAAAAGCTATAGTAATATTGTGTTACCGTTTTTTCCGAATTAAAATCTTCATATTCGGTTTTTTTTTTTATTAAAAAATAGCTTGCCAGACGTATTTTGCAACGTCTGACACCTACATGACCTGTAATTCATACGGCAAATAGTTTATAGAACGGAATGAAAAAGAAGCCAAAACTGTTAAATGACTTCAAAAGTGACGCGTACAAAAAAACGCATCCCACCAGCCAGACATTCTAAATTTCACTCGAGATAGTGAGGGTTAGAATATATTAAAAATTCATCACTGTCAAAATGCTTTTTTCTATCGACGTTGTTAGCTCTCGTACTATAACTTAAATTCGATTCTTAAACAATTTAACTTTTTGCTCGTCTAGCTCGAGTTAAGTACCCCATTTTCAAAAACATTTTCCAAGATTTACAAAAAAAAAAATATTCAATACGAGCTAGGCGAGCTTTTAATTAATCAAAAAGATTCGCAATCTGAAAAAATAATCCATAAATGAATAAAGTATTAAATACTATTTTTTGCCCTTCGAAAGTTTTACAAAGTTCCAATTCAAAAGCGGGACGAAAAATCACTTTCGAATACAACTGACTTTAGGAAAAAAAATACAGAGTAAGGTCCCTGAGTAGGGTCACTGAGTTCAACGAAATATTCAATTTTTTTCATTGTAAAAAAAAAATTCAGTGCTCAACAAATTTTCCCTGACCACTTTCGAAATTCCCTGACTACCCCTGACTTTCCCTGACCAAATTCACGTTCCCTGACTTTCCCTGATTTTCCCTGACTCTCCAGTCGGGTGGCAACTATGATAATTCCGCTTAAGTGAATAAAAAAAAGTGAATAAAAACAGTGCTTCCAAATTCTTTTTGATGATTTTTATCAATTCATTTAAAAATTCATCATGATTTTATGTGAACTAAAACAAGGTAGGGAATTAAGTGTATAATTGAATTAAATAAAATAAAATCTTATAAATTATATTATTTTTTATTGACTGTCGTCGTAATTATTTGAAAACTTCTTAAAATTTTTCAATAACCCTACTTGTTGCTAAAAATAAGTTTATGAAGCAATATTTTCCTTCAAATTTAATCCACCTTTGTCTTCATTTTTGATAAATATACTTTTTACGGAATATTTATTGAGGACTAATTTAAGTACTTCCACACCGAAACCAAATTTACTATTACACATTCTTATTTGATTACTATTGCAAAAAAAAGAAAAATATTTGTATAACAAATTAACACAATGTATTATGTATGTATAGCAAGAAGTTTTAGACATACATAACTCTTGTCTTCGACAACAACCGCATGATTATGAATGGGAAAGTATCTAAAACAATCGTTTTCAGTTCACAGATATAACAATTTTTAATTCCAGCTTGAATGTTGAACCTCTCAGACTCAGCCAAATAATTTTTGCAGTTCACCAAAATACGGAGACAAATTTTCAAATGTTCTTTCCACCTTTAAAAATATATTGAACCTTAATCCTTATCAACTCATTAACCATCTCCAGTCTTCTTTTGAAATAAGGAAAAATGGAAACACCTCGTGGAATTCTGGGCTAAATCAATTCAGAAAAGATTGTAGAAAAATCCACTGCAGAAATTTCTAAAGAAATACATGAAAGTCTTGAGGAAACTGGTAAACCGATCTATCTTGATGACATTCCGTGGCAAAAAAAAAGAAACCTCCGAAGCATAAAGATTTAAAAAAAAAATCCTCTCTACAAATTCAGTTATGCCAAATCACTTAAAAAAAATGATGGTTCCTGCACCAACTCTTCTGAAGATTCGCTCAGCCTGTAACTGTTATTCCTAAACTCCCGTGTAACAAAATACTGGGACCATTTTTGACACCATTTCCACTTTTTTTGGGAACACTTAAAGGAAATCGTGTAAAATGACACATTTCGAAGAGATTTGATTGTTTTTTTTTTCAAATTTAGTTAATTTTGTCTTTAGAAAATAAATATTTGTAATAAAATATAAATTAAATTTAAATGAAAGTTAAAGCTTAAATCTACTATAATTTGTTTTTAATTAATTATATAATTTTTGAAATATTTCAAAGCTCATAAATTAGTTTAAATTGTAAGACTTCAAAGCTTATAGTCTGTTGGTTTTCATAATTTTATGTCAGAAAAAACTCGTTCTTCATACGCACTAAAATGTGTTTATTTCAAAATATTATTCGTTAATCTTTAAATAAATTTCAATCAACATTTTTCTGTCTTCGTGATTGGTCCAGAATTTAACAAAATCTTATTCTTCCTCGGAGGAATCTATTTATTCTATAACATTCATAACATACATATGTCCCTACTGTATATTGATTCATATAAATACACTTTTAAATACATTTTTTTGTAATAATTTTTATCAATAATAATTTTTTTTGGAGAGGACTTAGGACTTATTTAAATTAGTTAATTAAATTAACGGAACACTTGTGATTAAAAAAAATTCATTTATTATTCAGCCTCTTTTAAGCCTAGTTAAGGCTGAACCGAAACGAAAATTTTCTGCGGTCTCCAAACCGAAAGCGAAGACGTAAACGAAAAATGCATTTTTACAGATGCAGATGATGCGTGGCAAAATTAATTCGTGGTCGCTAACACGGTAGCAAAATGCTAACGCCTAACGGTAACCACAACGAAAAAATACCCATCAAAAGTGTCACCCATTGCAAAAAATAAAAAAAGCAAACAAATCACAGGCATCTATATGCTGTAATGAAAGAAACAACAAATACAAATACAAACAAAATTAAATGTCACACAATTAATGTTTCGTGCAAATAATTAGTTCAAAAAAGAGTGTGCGTACTTATGTACACACGCTAGAAGTAAAACTTCTTTCACGACAACAGGGCAAGTATTTGCAAAATCGTGACGCTGAATTTTGAAATTCGTGACGGGAATTTGTATGTCGGTTTGACATGTCACTGACAGCTCCATAGAAAATTTTTTTACCCCCATGCCGCAAAAGAAGTTTTGCTTCAAACATTTTTTACCCCCATGCCGCAAAAGAAGTTTTACTTCAACAACACCCAATGAGCGAGAGACACAATAGATTGCAGAATATTTCCATGCAAAACCAATAAACCTACAACTATACATAATTTATGCTTCCTCGCATTAAATCGACCAATGGCCGAAAATCCAACACAACAGAAAAAAATCCTCAGAAATAAAATTCTTCCCACAAAAAACCCTTACTCGAATTCACTAACCATCTTAACGAATATATTAAATGCACGAACCATTGCATTTAACGAAAATATAATATCGTGACGGTGAATTTTGTAATTCGTGACGGGAATTTGTATGTCGGTTTGACATGTCACTGACAGCTCCATAGAAAAATTTTTTACCCCCATGCCGCAAAAGAAGTTTTACTTCAAAAAGGAGCGGATACATTTCCAAATGATCTGCTACAATTATCAATTTCGCTCGTTGAACAGTGCAGCGTACTGCGCAAAACGAAAAACAAAACGAAACTTTTCGTTTCTGATTTCATTATGTCTTTTTTGTATGGAAATTATCGATTCGCTTCAGTTGCGTACAACTTCTTCTTTAGTGTCAGCTTTGAGTAACTCAAGTCGAAAACATTATGATTTTTATTCGCTATAACAAATTTGCCGGCTTTTGTTTTGCAAAATTGTACTTTACATTTACAAAAAAAAATAATCAAACACAAAATTGACTGTCAACGCTTATATATTGAGAGTGAATTTAATTCACTTCATTAAATACGATGGGCAGGAAATAAGTAAAAATTACAAAAAATTCCTTGGAATTTTTCTTAAAAATCATTTAAATTTAAAGGTTCCAATAATAGCGAGCCATTTAACTAATGGGAAATGAATAAATGGATTTTTATAAATGACATTTGTAATAACGGTGTTTTAGTTAAAATTGACGAACTAAAATTTTAAGGGCCAAATTACTCACACTACATTAAATGTAAAGAAATTCGTCCTTAAAACTATAATTTTAATTCTTAAGAATTGAGTATTTTATAGTTTAGAGTAGTTTGCGAAACTTATGGTTTATTAAACATGCAGTAGATAAGTATCTGTTGGACCAATGAGTTGGTCTTATCTTTAACCAAATTCTGTTATATATGTATGTATTTATCAAAATAGAAGTTTTGTATGTATTTGAATAACAGATCACATACAAATTAAAATAAATGTCATAGAATTCAATGAAACCTTTTTTTAACGTAGCAAAAGGTTAAAAACGACTGTGAATACGGTCCTATAATTTAAATGATTTTAAAAATATTTCCTTTTCTAAAATTGTCATGAAAATCTTTAGTCGGTTCAGGTTCAGCAATCTCAGAAATCTGAACGTAATTCCCCAGTGAGATTCCTCACTTTTGCTATGGCAAAAAGTCGAAACTGAAGTTTTTTGCGTTCACTTGCTCAATTATTTTTTGTCGCAGTTAATAAATTTATAAAAACGAAATGGAGAGTATTTTTGACTTCTAGTGGAGAAATCTTGTTTAGCTTTCTCTTTCTGCTCAGTGAATCTGACAGAAGTAGGCTCAATGAGATCTTAGACACGTGAATTGGCTAATTATTCTAATTTCTAAATTTGACACAGTAAAACTTGTCAAACTTTCTATTTAATTTCTTTTTATATCATTCGACAAAATTTGCAGACAAATAAAAAATTAGATAAATATCGAAAACCTAGTAAAACGATGCTGTTCCTTTGGTGGTGGCGAAGTAGGTACATCCATGAGACTCCAAAAGGTTTAACGAGTAGAGAAGAAGATTTTAAGTTCCATTCCAAGTAGTAGGTATAAAAACGGTCCAACTTATGGTCTAAGCTCTAAATGTATCGGTTCTCACTCACATGTCACTTCTAACTAACCTAACCTAACCTTGAGTACGGGAAGAAAATTAACATAAACTCACAGTACGAAAATAAATCATTTTATTGGGTTAACAGACAGCAATTTATGAAAAAGTTTGATACTTCGTATACGAATTTTCATGATGCAGACTAACTTTTGGTTTAAATAATTAACGAATTTTGGTTTGAAGAAACAAAAAAAAAGTGTTGAAAACGACAAAGTGGTCTTAGCTTTGTAAATATAAAAATATGTAATGGAAAAAATATTGAATTCCATTCTCGAATACAAGATTGATTCAGTTAGTCTACGAAAAAGGTACACATCAAAATTCAAAACCGCCTCGAAACATCTTTCATTCAAATTAAATTTCTTTTACAAATAGAAACCAAAACAAAAACATACTTTTTAGACCTTTGATGCCTTGTCGCTTGTTGGAATCGATAGACAACATCACCACAACTGAATTATACTTTGATATATAAAACATAATCAAAGACAACTTGGCAATTGAATCAATTGATTGGATAATGGGGTTGCAAGAACCAACGAGGTAGACAGAAAAAACACGACCAAGTTAAGCAAATTGAAAGCGGACGGTATTGTGGGTGAATTGGCGACAAACTAAAAGTTAGTTGAATGGTATGAGTATATGCGTTAAGTCATATTTATTGAAATCAAATTTTTGCAATTATATTTGTAGGAGAAAAGAAAACTCAGAAAATATATACTTGCGACTTTTCCAGAAAGTTTATTTTTCCCAGTTGGATGTTATTCCTTATTTCGTTTACCGGGGGATCTTTGTAAATCCCTTGAGCGGATAAATCTTTGGAATTATTAAACAACTACCTGTCTTGTGTCTTGTGTGTTAACTTTCATTTAATCCCGTGCTGTTTTCTTAGACATTTTTATACTGCAGTCGTATTAGTCAAAGGCTTTTAATATAAAACATTGTTAAGATATTGCATTTGATTTTAAAGCAATAAACCTAACTTGCAGCAGACTTCCGCCATGATAACATAATGTGTGCTACTTTTCTTTAGAGGGTTTTCCACCTGACATTAAGGTATTACAAGGCTATATAGAGCAAATTATAAATGGGTAATTTTTTATTTTAAGTTTAATAAAATAAAATAAAAAACAAAATAAAACCTATACGACTTTGTGGCACGTCTTTTGTCTGTCAGTCTAGTATACATTTATGAGAATTTTATTTGTTTGAACCACCCCTAAAATCCGAAAGAGAGGAAATTCCGGATCATAACCATGATTTTTCTCACTCGTGAAATTCGACTTTTGGCCGCCGCGCCGCCGCCCGTCTTGGCTTTAAATTTTCTACAATTCTGTTACGCATATATTTTGTCTTTGCCTAATATTAATTTTAATCCAAAAATGCTAGAAGAAACCTTTCGAGCCCTTTCTCTTTGCTTACAAAAATCGGCATTTATATGTAGGTATACAGGGTGTTTTACATAAGATGCGAACAAGTCCTAGGGCTCGTCGGTTGGGTCGAGATTAGAGAAAAATCGCGAGGGGCGGTCTATTTCCCCCGTTTAGGTGAAAGAGGGCAATTTTTTAACCATAATCCATTAATTCTGTTTTTAAATTACTATTAAATTCACTAAAAGCGAAAAGTTTTTGAAAAATTAGTTTTCAAATTCAAAATTTGAAAAAAAGAATAAAACTAATTTTGTTCAAAATTTTTACTTTATAAAGAGTACACAATTTTGTTTTTAATATTCAATGCTCTTATCAATTTTCAGTCAAACGAGAACGATCGAACTGTCCCTATCTTTCTCTTTAGATGTGATAGAGATGGCTATTGTCAAACGATATTATTCGATCGTTTTCGTTTTACAGAATTAGGCCCCTGGATTTAAGTGTTTGACAGAAAATTAATTAAATTCTTTAATTTTGTTGCACAGTAACTTTTTCAACTTTAACAATACCGAAAATTTATTCTTAACACAAACAATTGAAATATTGGAAACTTAAATTGAATATGGCGGCCAAAAGGTTATGATCTCAATTGAATGAATTAAATATAAATTAAGTATAAAACGTGTAAGGAACTGTTTTTTTAATAGGTAGGTATAATGATAAGACATGGAGTAGCAGAGTTTTTATAGGTACATTAAACTTTGATTCCATAATTGATTTGTTTTAAGAAAAAAATATTTTTTGGAAATTTTTGGTAAGCATAACTTCCAAATGATAGTTTTGAGCTCAAGTCTTAGTGGACATACAAAATTCTTGTTTCCATTTTTCCTTGATAACACAAAATTTAACTAATTTGTTTGTACACAAAACTGTACTACTTATAAATTTGTATATATGTAAATGTACATAATAACGGGTGATTTTTTAAGAGGTTTAGAACTTTTTTTTAAAAAAAAACACAAAAAATTCGAAAAAATGAATGAAATATTTATTTGAATCGATAGTTTGAACCTTGCAATTTAATGTTTAAAGATAATTTCATGCAAATGTTGACCGCGGCTGCGTCTCAGGTAGCCCATCCGCTGAGTCCAATTTTGGCATACTCTTTCACACATATCGGCCGGTATCTCACGAATGAATGCATGGATGTTGGCTTCCAGTGCGTCAATCGAAGCGGGCTTGTCCCTATAGACATTAGCCTTGACATACCCCCACAAAAAAAGTCTAATGTTGTCAAATCGCACGATCTAGGCGGCCAATTGACCGGCCCGAAACGTGAAATTAACTGTTCACCAAACTCGCCTCGCAATTGCGCCATTGTTTCGCGTGCTGTGTGGCATGTGGCACCGTCTTGTTGAAACCACATATCATGCAAGTCAAGAACTTCCATTTCGGGCAAAAAAAAGTTTGTTATCATCGCTCGGTAGCGTTCACCATTGACAGTAACGCTGCGATTCGCATCATCTTTGAAGAAATATGGCCCAATAATGCCGCCGGCCCATAAACCGCACCAAACAGTGGCTTTTTCGGGATGCATTGGTAGCTGTTGCAATGCTTCTGGTAAATTGTAAAGTAAATTTGGTGCGAAATTTGGTCACAATCTTCCGAATAGACTGCTCAGAAGGTCGAGAATGCCGACCATAAAATGGAAGCAGCGCGCGATGAACATTTCGAACCGAGCACGAATTTTGATAGTAAAATTCAATAATTTGCAAGCGTTGTTCATTTGTAAGACGATCCATGGTTAAATTGCAAACCAAACTGAAGCTGTTTGACAGTGACACAAGGTACTAAACACACGTCAGCTGTCAAAACCAGTGTTGCCAAAACCAAACCAGCTAAAAAATCACCCGTTATATTCTCAAATTTCTAATAAATTTGATGAGTTCAAATTTGACGTATTTTTGTAATCTTATTACTTTAAACGAGTTATATATTTATATATATTTGGTTTCTCGGAAATGGCTCCAACGATTTTGATCAATCTTATTACTTTAAACGAGTTATATATTTATATATATTTGGTTTCTCGGAAATGGCTCCAACGATTTTGATCAAATTTTCAGAGTTTATTGGGATGAACGAGAAAAAAAATAAAAAATAGGATTTAGTAAAATCCGCCCACTCCCACGCCCACTTTTCTTACTTTTTAGTATGACGGAAACGGTCGAAAATGTCTTTATTTCTCGGAAACGGCTAAAACGATTTGAATGAAATTTTCAGAGTTTACTTTTATGGGTACGAACAAAATTAAAAAAATAAAATTAGTAAAATCCGCCTACTCCCACGCCCACTATTATTAGTTTTTGGTTTTTTCGAAAACGGCTCCAACGATTTAGATGAAATTTTCAGAGTTTATTCTTATGAACGAGAAAAAAAATAAAAAAATTGATTTAAAATTCTATGACTGCCACGCCCACTTTTATAATTTCTTAGTTTCTCGAAAACAATTCAAACGATTTGAATGAGGTTATAAGAGTTTATTCTTATAACAAAAAATTGAAAAATTCTTTTACTAAAATCCACCCACTGCCACGCCCACTTTTATTATTGCTTGGTTTCTCGGAAACGGCACTAGCTATTTTAATGAATTGTTCAGTTTTGTCTCCTCAATAAGAAGAAAAATGCCCCGCCCACTTTGTTCGTATTTAGTTTATGGGTAACGGCTCCAACAATTTGGATGAAACTTTCAGAGAGCGTTCTCTTTTATAGGTAAGAAAAAAATTTTAAAAAATAAGTAAAATCTGCCTACTGCCACACCCACTTTTATTAGTTTTTGGTTTCTCGAAAACGGTTCTAACGACTTAAATGAATTTCAGTTTATTTTTATGAACAAGGAAAAAATGAAACATTGGATTTAGCTAAATCCGCCCACTGGCACGTCCACTTTTATTATTTCTTAGTTTCTCGGAAACAATTCAAATGATTTAAATGAATTTCTTAGAACTTATTCTTATAATAAAAAATGAAAAATTCTTTTCCTAAACTCCGTCCACCGCCACGCCCACTTTTATTATCTTTTGTCTCGGAAACGGCTCTATCTATTTTGGTGAAATTTTCAGAGTTTTTTGTTATGAACGAGAAAAAATCTTTAAACTATATTGAGGCAAATCCGCTACTGCAACATATTCCTTAGTTTAGTAATGTCTGTATTTCTCATAAACAACTCAAACGATTTGAATGAAAGATTTAGAGTTCATCCTTATGAGTGAGAAAAATTGAAAAAAAATAGTTACATCCGCTCAAAGCTCCGCCCACTTTTTTGGTTTATCCGGCTCCAACGATTTGCATGAAATTTTTGGAGTTTATTCTTATGAAAAATTTGTGAAAAATTAAACTTTTGGAATATATTGAAATCTCGTAGATAAATGGATTCAGCGGTTTGGATGAAATTATCAGGAAATGTACTGGTGAACAAGAAAAAAAATTCACTTAACTCAGTGGTGCTTAAGCAACAGATTTAACAATTTGGATGAAATTTTGTATTTAGATAATATTTTAACTTTCATAGCTAATAAAAATTAGTGTCATCCAGGCCCTTTACTAAAGAGTTGCCAACAAACGCTGAATTCTATTTCAAGTCTAACGATTTGGATGCAATTTTATGTTATGCTTATTATGTTATGGATGCAATTTTATGTTTAGAAGAGTAGAAGAGGAGCTAAGCTTAATTTTTTTACAATTTTGATAAAATTCTGTATTAATATGATATTTTGCTTTCCAAGTTGATCTTAAGAAAAGACCGTAGCCAAGGGGCGGGACGTCAAAAAAGGCCGTAGCCAGGGGGTGGGGCGTCACAAAAAGAGCAACGATTTTGATAAAATTTTAAGATTTTGTTCTTATGAACGAGTGAAAAATTTAAAATTGGACGCCATGTTTTTGTTAGGATTTCCATATCCATCCAAGGTGGAATTATATAGCAACCACAAAGCGTTATATAATATTATATATAAAATTATTATAATATTATAATTGAACATTATGGATATTAGGTGAGTGCTTATAAAGGTCATCGTTAAATTTTAAACGGGACACCTCCTCAATTTGTTTTAAATATTAAAACAAATTATTGCAAATTTTTATCTCATAAGACCTTGCAAGGATTTTTTAAAAATTCAAATCACATTTGAATATTGTTCTAATTAGCAGGAAGATGGTTTAGGAAATTTTTTATATTTTAATTTTCTCATACTACACATATTTTTCATTTGGGGTTTTTCCTTATTGAACGCATTTATAAAGGAACAAATTTAATGAATGGCATAATGTTGTTTTCCACTAACTGCCATCTTCTGTCATACATATTTCAATTTTCGATTAGGAAAAGCCGAGCGAAGCTCGGTCTCCCAGGTACTTTTAATTAAAAGACGTGTGAAATCTATATTTATTTTTAATGGAAATTAAAGTAGGTAAATTTGCCATTACATTTTTCTGCTAAGCTCAATAAAATCAGCCTCCTTTAAAAACTATTTGACTTCTTTAAATCTTTTAACTTAAATGATTAAATAAATATGGATTTTTTTTTATAGAAAATTAAAGTTGCAAACAAATCAGGCTTATCATATTATATACTAAAATATCATCAATATACTACCAACGTAGACTATGTAAACCCATGAAACGTTGACGATCATAGGAATAACGCCAGTCGGGAAATGTTGTGTTGACGTGTTAAAATATGATGAACACACGACTTGACTACATCCGAACGCGTTGACGATCACACGCCTTGACAATTACTTTGGGACAAAACTTGATGCATTTTGATGTCAGGTAGTCAACGCGTTTGACATTTGCATTAACCGTCTAATCGTTGCTTTACTTATAAAATTATAGGCTAAGTCCCCTTTCACACGAGGAAACTGACAGTCGTATTTATAAAATTTTTGTCTATTAGACACTGTCTAACTATTTTCAAATTGGTGGTTTATTTAATAAAAATAAATATCACATTATTCACGGTTAAGATAATCAACTCTTGTGTCTTAGTTAGGCAGCTATAAAACAACAATAAACAAGGTTTTTAAACACATTTTCCAAAGTTGGACAGTTGTCCAAAGACCATGAGTTTCCAGCAACTTTCAGTTTATAGGTGAGAAGGGCAAGAAGTAAGAGGGGAAAATGAAATCTCCCCATAGAAGAAGAAATAGAGGAACGGGCATATCGAGGAAAAAGTGAAGCATTTTTCAAAATAGTGAGAGTAACACAAACACAGATGCATTCACACAGGGAAGGAATGCAGTTAGACAACTAAATCATGGGGCGCCCAAAGGAATTTTTAGCTGTTGTTTTGAGGAATGTGTTTTGAGATTTTAAATCGTTAAAATAGAAAAAAAGCTTAGTAAATTAAATAAAAAAGTGAAATAAAGTGAATATATGCTATTCTTCATTGAAATAAAAATATGAAACTACATGCGGTGCTCCGTTAAGTCCTGTAAAAACATCTATAATAAGAATTGCAACTTTTGTTCATTTCACAGGTAAGCTGTGTCTCATATTCCACATAAAGTAAGTAAAATAACTCTGCACTACGGGCGCTAAATGTATTTGAGCACCTTGCCATCACCAACAAAAGCTAATTCGACCCTGGGAGAGAATTTCAATTTGGACAGATAGGCACCTGACATACCACGTTTCAAAGTATATTTGCATTTTCAACAAATTAGGCTTTTTTATAGAAAAATGCTATAAAATATCAATTTCAAAGTATTCTACGATAATGTATTTACATAAAAAACATCACTTTACATTAATTTATGTGGAATTTGAGACACAATCAGCTAGTGAAATGGAAAGATTTTTAACTCCATATTATACCTAGGTGTTTTTACACAATTTAACACAGCACCGCATGTTGTTTTATATTTTGTATAATAAAGTACTGAAAGCTTTCACTATTCTCACTTTAATTTCATTTTTTTATTTAGTTTAATTGGGCCCTACCAATAACCAAATTTAGTGACGACTTAAATATTTCAGTAAAATGGACCATAATAGAATGGGCTCTAGCTAATAAACCATATATAGTATGACCTTAATATTCAAGTGGACTCTTAATAATGAATCATATATGGAATGGACTTCAAAAAATTAAACATTCCATGAATGGTACATTATTTGGGATCACCAGAATTAAGGTTAATTTTACTGAAATATTTAAGTCGTCGCTAAATTTGATTATTAGTAAGGCCCATTATCTTTTTTCAATATTTTAACGATTGAAAATCTCGAAACACTTTCGGCAAAATGACAGATAGGCACCTTTTTTTTTTTTTTTTTTTTTTTAAATTTGGTGCTTCACTCACATATGTGATATATTTCTCTTCCTTATCTTCTTATTCTAAGAATCTCCCTCCCTGGTCAACAATTTGACGAGATTTTTTTGACATTCCTCTACACATACGCAGTAGTGTGTGTTCAACCAAGCTAATCTATAAAGGGCGTTTTTCTTTTTTAGTTCAGAGCAGAGCCTGAACTGTCAAACAAAAGATCGTTTTTCTTTTTTAGCTCTGAACATTCAGAGCTCCAATTTTGTGTTTCTTTTTTCGCTCTGAGCATGTTCAGAGCATGTTCAGAGCGCGCTCTATGAGCTCAGAATAAATTGATAGAGCAGACGGAGTTGACTGGCTGAACACAAATAATATGACAAACTGTGAACAAAAAAAAAGTTACAGCTGCTGAAGCGTGTTTCTTTAAATAAATCTGAACTCTCAGAGCAGAGCACGCTCAGTTCAGAGATCGCTCAGAGTATGTTCGGAGTGTTCAGACTCTGTTCAGAGCTCTGCTCTGAACTAAAAAAGAAAAACGCCCAAAGAAACCACAGAAAATTTCCACGAATTTGTTTCTTCGTGTGAAAGGTACAAGAGATTTTTAAGGAAATTAAAAGGAAACGTCAAAAAAATCTCCGACAACTTGTTTCCTCGTGCGAAAGGAGACTAACTATACTAATCACCGCATCATTTTATTTGATTCTGTTTACTTTTTCTTTATTTCTTCTTTCTCCCTCTTACTAAAATCTCACCGTCTCTCTCTCATTTTATTTGATTCAGTTTTCTTTTCTCTATTTCTTCTTTGTCCCTCTTATTATAATCTCATTTGTTGCTTCGCCTTGACATTTGTTCGACAGCTAATAATTTAAACAAAAAATGTCTTTCGAGGTGCATTCAAAAAAAGATTTTTCGTGCATCTTTAGACCTGTAATAACTTCTCTCTCCAAATTTTCAGAAAATTTCGAACTTAAAAACAATTTCCATAGAAATTTAACTGAACTTAATGTTGTTTACTTTTTTATAATTCTTCGATTCGTTATGAAAAAAAGAATACATAAGTATGCGCCCCTGTCTTTTTATATTAAGTTTTAAGTAGAGTTTTGTTTTTAGGAATGAGATTTTGTTTAAAGTGTTAAAATACGTAATAGGTGGTACCTTACACATTCATACATCCGAAATGTTTCTTTAATTACAACCAGGATATGTGCTAATGAGGTAACTAAAGGGATTTTCATGTTAACGGGGATAATTTTAGTACACACTGGAGAGAACTTTACTGTGTGTAAATGACTCTCTTCTTTTTATCAAAATTCTACTTAAGGTAATAAATGATATAGAATTAAAGACAATTAGGTAAAGTTTGAAAATTGTGGTACTTATAAGTTAAATCTTGAATGTTATGTCACAAGGGATATTTTTAAACTCTTTACAATCAAAAGCAACTCACCTTTTGAAACTGTACTTTAAAATAAAATGATTTTAAATTTCAAAACTGATAGCACTATGTGGTCAACATCATAAAATGCTCCTTTTTTGTTTAATATGGAAAAGACAAAGGATAGAGTTATAAGGCCCCTTTTGAGCACTTTAAACTTCCGACTTAGATTAGCATTCATATGTAAAAGACACGATTAACCAAAAGAAATAAAATAGATTCCCAAATTATGAATTAACATAAATTGCATTTGAAAGTTTCTGAGTAGTGAATTGATGATTTCAAGTGAGATAAAATAGATAGGATTAAATATCTATCTCCTATTTCATCGCGGATATATATAGAAAATTTGAACACTATAACCAATGGCTTCAGGCAGCCCAGGATTTACCCTTAGGCCAACCAGGCCCAGGCCTGGGGCATCACGAAAAAAGGGGCCACAAAAGTAAGTAGAAGCAACTGAATCTTTATTGCCTCTCATATAAAGAAGCGATGATGGATTACATTACACGTAGATCTCACCGCGGAATTAAGACAGATTTTGACAAACAAATGCAAGAGTCATGTTCATACTGGAAACATGTACTTAAAAGGGTGGTTGCTGTTATTTGCACATTGTCTGAACGTGGTCTAGCATTTAGAGGATCTGAAGAAAAATTTGGTTCATCAAATAATGGCAATTTTATGGGTCTTCTTGAATTAACAGCAAAGTTTGATCCTTTCTTGTCCACTCATATTTCAAAATTCGGACATCCTGGTTCAGGAGCGACTTCATATCTATCTAAAACTATATATGAAGAATTGATTGAAATAATGGATGAAAGAGGTCGCGAGGAAATCATTAAACAAATAAATATTTCTGGGTATTTTAGCTTGTCTGTAGATTCTACGCCAGATTTGTCTCATGTGGATCAATTGAGTATTGTTATGCGGTATGTTAAAGATGGCCAGCCTATTGAACGCTTCTTAACGTTTTTGGAGATGCATTCTCATACTGGATCCGGTATTGCTAATCAAGCATTAAAGTATCTGAGTGAACATAACATATCAATTTTGAAATGCAGAGGGCAAACATACGACAATGCTCCAAATATGTCCGGTCAGTATAAAGGGATGCAACAGCAAATTCTTCTGACAAATCCATATGCAGTCTATGTACCTTGTGCATCACACTCTTTAAATCTTGTTGGTCGCTGTGCTGTGGATTGCTGTCCTATCGCAGTTGATTTTTTTTCTGTCGTACAATCGCTTTACAATTTTTTTTTCTGCATCAACTAGTAGATGACAAACGTTAAAATCTGCTCTTCAAAATGATAATGTGATAAAATCACTCTCAGATACACGGTGGGAAGCTCATGCTGCAGCTACTTTTGCCATCATTAAATCATATAATAAATTATTAGATACTTTAAATGACATTTCTGAAGATAATACATTAAAAGGAGATGCTAGGAGGGAAGCTGGTGATCTACTAAACAAAATGAATAAACTAGAATTTGCCTTAATGCTTGTGATTTGGAACGATATTTTACAAAGTTTTCAAAAAGTCAGTAAGGTTTTGCAAAGCGAAGACGTAACACTACTGACATGCGCGAATTTGTATAGATCATTGTCCGATCAACTGGAGAAAATGCGCTCTAAGGAACTTCTACCTGATGGCAGCTACATGATTACACGAAAACGAATTCGCAAAAAAATGGCTAACGATGGTAATGCTCCCGATGTAGATTTAAGCCCGAAGGATAAGTTTCGAATAAACGCTTTTTATATTATTATCGATAAGTTAAGAATACAAATGGATTCCAGAGGTCAAATATATAAAGAAATTTCTGAACGATTTGATTTTCTTTGCACAAGCAATGAAAAAGTCAACGTTTTAGCCTGTGTCCAGCGTTTGGTGTCAAATTATCCGGAAGATTTAAATTCAGAACTTGCTGACGAGTTAATACAATTCAATCGTTATGTGATGCATAAAGATGGCAATAATTTTAAATTTTTCAATCAAGCTAATATATATAAGATTATGTGGGAAGATAAAATTACATCAGCGTTTCCGAACGTAGACACGGCATTACGTTTATTTTTAAGTCTGATGGTGACAAATTGTTCTGCGGAAAGATCATTTAGTCAAAACGCCTTAAAAGTCCTTGTCGAACAATGATAAGGCAGGAAAGACTTGATGCACTATCTCTGCTCTGTATTGAGAGTGATTTGCTTCATGAAATAGATTTCGATGAACTTATAAAAGACTTCGCTGCTAAAAAACGAGAAAACAATATTTCAAAAATTAAGTAAAAATCTGTAAAAAAAAGTCGTATACATATTCTTATAACTACCATTATAAATAAAATTAATTTTAGTTTTATGGAATTCGTTGTAATTTGTTTTCTTAAGTAGGTATTTAATTTTGTATGAAGTAAACCATACAATATAAGAGAATATATGCAAAGGGGGCACCATTTACTCTTCAGGCCTAGGGCCCAAAAAAGCTAAATCCGGCGCTGGCTTCAGGTCAAATATTTATCTCTGGTCGTACAAGTTTTTTTTAGATTTTAAATGGCTACTTGGCTGAATGTATTTTTGACAAAGTGTGCCTATCCCTGTTTGTGAAACCAGCACGTTACACATAATTATTAAATTTACGTTTAACTCCAAGCACGGATTGATGGAATTTATAAAGGAGACATAAAGAGAAAATAAGATTTTGGTAATAGGGAAAATTATTGAGAACTAAAGTGATATTCTTTTTATTTTAACCTAGTATCTATATAGTCTTATATATTTTAACATTGAAAATGTTTATAAGGTGTTAACAAAAATATAAGAAAGAAAAAAAATAGTAGAAAGCATCCAAAAACGATTTACTAGAATAGCAGTTTGTAGATTAAAATGGAATATTCGAATGCCTTCCTACGGTACTAGATGTAATCTTCTTGAACTTCAACAATTAAAAACTCGAAGGCGATACTTTGAGATAGTTTTCATTCGTGATATTCCTGCTTATCAAATTGATTGCAAATCTAGTATGTAGTTATATTGACTTTCAAATTAATATATGTATGTCGTGATTTATTTAAAAGAAATGTGATGTATCATTTAAATATTCTTTATCCTGGTGGTTAGCTTGTAAGATACTTACCTAATTGTAAAGCATCGCATGTTGTTACTATTTTATCTTTCAACACTAGTCTATAAGATTGTATATTATTAAAATTGTGTATAGTCTGCTTGATGAATAAATAAATAAAGATAATATAATGGATTTACTATACAAATTTTAGAAAAAAAATCGAGATATATCTATTTTATTTAAATGTTTTTTTCCAGTTGAAAAAAAAAAAGTTTTTGTAGTAATTAAATGCCAAATAAAAAGTACCAACAGAAGAAAACGTAAAAAAAAATTCACAAATTAAAAAAAAAATAAAAATTTCTGCCTTTGTTAGGCTACCCTTTCACGCCATGAAGTGGCAGTGAGATAAAGTGCAGAGATGTCAAAGTCGGAGGAGGCAGTCTAATGTGAACAGCGCCTTAGAATGTAGCACTGTCAAAGTTGAAAAGTTCGAAAAAAGAATACAGTAAAACCCACGTATAATCACACCAAGATAACCATAACCGGGTTGTACTTGTATCTGATATTGAAGGTGGTTGGTCCTGCAGATTTAAATAAAAACGATTTAATGCGAAGAACGAACAAAAACAACAACAAGATATGATAGAAAATTCAACATCGTAAAACCAGCTTATGTGTTCAATTGTGTGTCGAATTGATAAAAAGGGAGATTTTCAAGTATTATCACAATCGGTCATTTATAATATATATTTACATAGTTCATCATATTCCCTTTTTATGTACGATTTTACTGGGATTATATAAACATATTTGAATTTGCATTATACTAACTTGAAGACATAATATTTTTCCTCTAAATCATTCTTAATGGAACAGCTTCTGAAGTTTTAACGCAAAAACATAAGTCAAAAATTAAATTTAAAAAAATAGTCATGTTTTTATTGTATCAACCAAACACAAGTTTGATAAAAAAAAAATAAAAAAAACAAATGGCATGAAAAGAAGAGACATTAAATCTGGATTTCTGTTATTATATGTTTTATTAATGCTACTTAGAAGTGACAAATTGTGAAATTATAACAGAAACAGTCCAGCCATTAACGAGATAAAAGGCAACATCCCAAAAATAAAGCAACTTCTTTAAAAAACCTTAAAACCCTATTTTCTTTAGGTTTGGGATTTTTTGACAAAAGCGAAAAAAACAGTTTTATTACAATCACTTTAAACATTCAAGGTACGAATAAACTTTAGAGAAAATAAAAAAAATTGTTTTATGTCAGTTCTTGATGAGCTAAATCAAAGCTAAGCAAGTAAAATGTGGTTTAATGTTTAACATATCTCCCTAAACTTTAGTTATAAATAATCTTTTAAAACACAAAAAAAAAAAAACGGATGAATGTGTCGGTGTCGACCTACCCACTGCTAACCCTACGAACCAACACTTACGATAAACGATAAAACAATGACATTCCAAGAATTGTTTTTAGTTGGAAGTTTGTTCTAAAATTGTAGTACAAATTTTACATAATTTCATTATACGTACGACCAAAATGATGTATTCGTGAGAAGAATAGATTTACTTATAAGACAGGGTATATCTGTAGGCACATTTGCTGCTGCCAAATTCTATGCTCACGGAAATATCAAACAAACATAAACAATTGCCTAGCGGGGGATATCAAAACATCAACATGATAAAATGTTAAATGTGTCTCAAACTTCAACCCACAACAAAATAAAAGCACATCACACAAAAATTTAAACTTATCTCATGCCATACGTTGTTTATATGCCTAAAGTTATCCGAATCCTAGAAACCTAGACTTCTTTTCAATAACTTGCACCATAGCACCAAGAAACCATATGAATTGTTAATCATTCATCACACACATGTATAGGTTACACAGCCCATATAGGTTGCGATCTAAAGTGCGAAGAAATGCTAAAACAAAAGAAAGTCCCATCAGACCATCAGGTCTATCAAACAAGAGTCCTAAGTATACATAGAAAGAAAAATAAGGATTGTTATTGTTGAACTAATATGCTAATAAATAAAATGCCAATAGCACTATATTTTGGTGTGAGAGAAGGTCCAAAGCATTTTAACCAAAGAATTATATGAATAAACCAATTCAATATATATGTACTTCGAAATTCGACCAACCACTAACACCAATACCACAACAACACCAACAAAAAAAAATCGCCAAAGGCTGAATGCTCTGTTGCGCCCTTATTAACTTTGCATTTTTAATGCTCCATGATTTATTCTTGAATTAATATTTATTTTTTGTTTGTATGATAAAAGATATATAAGAACTCAGTTAAAGGGATGATGATGTTGCATATAGAAAAGGACAATCTGTATTGAAAAATGCAGGGTGGTGAACGACAAGATCTTCTTTTTTTTTTTTTAAGTTTGTGCTTCTTCTATAAACAAAAAATATCAATTTGTAATTTTCATTTAACGTTTTACAAGAAATACTAGGTGTGTTCCTTTAGTTTGATACTGCTTAAATTTACAGAGTTTAAAAGTAAAGAAACACATCTACTCAGTTTTGAACAAGGGCTCAACAAAACATGCCTGTTGACGCTAGAAAACCGCGCTATTTCGGTGTCATGAAATAAAATCCAATGCCATAGAGTCACCCTCTTAAAATAAAAAGTAGACATACATACATAGAAGAAATAGAAAAAACAAACATATTTTGGGACTCGAGTACGATATCTTTGATACCGCAAAATATTTTTTTGAGCAACGGAGTTGCGTGAACGGGACAGAGGACCAAAAAACGCAGTTTAGATACTCTGAAAACGCTAAGTGGGCCGGGCAGTTACATACTTTTAATAAAAATAAAAACTGTTTAGATTGTGGCTTGCTGCTGCAAATATATGTAGATATGAATGCAATAAAATCTTTACATCGAACTTGAGCCTAAATTCGTGATATTATTTGCTTCAAAGTTGGTGAGACAATTTTTGGGTAATTCCCAAGATAAAGTACATTCAAACATGGTATTGACATCACAATAATTTATAGGCTTTACTTTGCATTTTATTCTTCTTTAAAGTCTGAAGCGCGTATAAATCAAATATATATTTGATCTTATGCACACTTTTTCTTTCCGACAAATTGGAATTGAAATAAATCGATTGCAAATTAAAAAGGTCTAACGGGGAGGAGGGCATGTTATAGGGAATACGCCTAAAATTTTATTCATGCCTTTTACTTTGAGGAACAATAAAATGCAAATTCCAGGTTGTCACAAATTATTGTGATGTACATAGGAGATATTATATAGGTACACCCATTTTTGTTTAGATTAATTGTACTTAAAGAGGAGAAATTCGAATTTTTGTAATTCACATACGACTTTGTTTTTCTCTATATATTATACATATGTAACCCTTCGATTTTAATTTTACTTCGTGCATATAATATTAATAAATGTGTGTTTCAGGTTTTTGATTATCATAACAAAAATATGTAGTGGTGGGATTTAAAATGTTTTTGAGAAAATTGCCTTATCTTCAGGTTCTTTCGTAGATCTCTCCAATGGCTCACCCGATTAAACTACAATTTTTCAAAGAGGTAGTCTTACGTAAACTGTATTAATTTTCAAAGTTTCTTAAAGGTTTTTTTTATAACAAACAAACAAAGTAAAAGTAAAGAAAGTAATTCTATTTTATTTTTCTCTTTATAATTTTAGTGTATTAATACACCAGTACCATACTTTCTGAATGTTAAGCCACATTATAACTTTGAAGCAGAAGAGCAATATTGTTCCACCTATTATTTTTAAATTAAAAATTAAAAATAATTTAAAAACATACAGGAGACTTAAGGCGTCCACTCGGGCGTATACGTACTTTTTTTATTTTTTTATTTTTTCTTCAATTTTTATTTACCCACCGACGATTGTAAACGTCAACTGATGGTGGTGCTATATTTTTTGTATACCTATACCTAGATACATATGTATGTATATACATACATATCATCTGCTTCAAATAAATTTTCCTTATGGGAAACATACGTGATCCCCAAAAACTAAAATTTCAATCGTATGAAATCCCCAAAAAAATGCATGCCAACAAGACAAAAGTGCCCTATGTACAAAATCCCCAATACATAATTTCTTTTGCTAAAGTCTCCAAATCTGCAATAATAATCTTCAGCACATTAAGTAAAATGTGTATAACAAAATAATTTTTTTTTTTAAATAACAACTATTTTAACTTACGTTTTTTTTATTATCACCTTTTATGTTTCTGATGAAATATTTTAAATTATTGTTTAATTTTTTTTTTGAGTTTATGTTGATTTGTTTTTTTTTTCATTTATCTATACAAATACAAATTATTCGGAAGTTAAAAGGACATTGCAAAAAAGTTTGTTTTTATTTCATTAGAAATCTAGAATGTCCAACAATACATATAAATAACAAACCTATTTATATATGTCCAGAAAGAAGATGTGCGAGTAATAAAATCGCGCGATTTTATTGAATGATTCACTGCTTACACACCTTCTTTTTGGGATTTTATCTTGGGGATTTTATCTTGGGGATTTTATCTTCAATAGATTTTATCTCGGGGATTTCGTCTTTACCTGGTTCTATCTATGGGGATTTTTTTTTATTGTCTTTTTGGCAAGCATTACTAACCCTTTCCTTATAGATTTAAAACGGGCACAAAACGGGTAAATAAAATTTGAAAAAAATTCAAAAATTACTTAATTTTTTACTTGATCAGTTTTTTATGATCATACTCACGGATGAAGAAAATAACAGAATATTAGCGCCCTTCTTACCTACATATATACTACAAAATGCTAAGCAAATATCATTAATTAATTTTAAGAAATTTGTTGAAAATAGTATGGGAGTTTCAACATTTATCCAAGTTATTTTTTGCCAATACGATTGCTGATTTTGTCAAAGAATCGAGAAAATCGTGTTCTTTTTTTATTTTTGATTTTTGAAAGCTAATAACTTTTTAAGTATTCAAAATTTAGAAAAATAAACAGTTGTTTGAAATAATGTCATGAATTGTAATTATTTTCCACCTAAAACCAATATTTACAAAAAACTATAAAATTCATGAAATTCAAGATGGCAGAATACAAGAGAGCAAATTGCTTATGTCGTTTTTCTGTCTCTTTCTTTCATGTACGTTACAGGTCACTCGCAGTCAACTAGTTGAAGTTAGTACAACTTTTGTAGAATGAGAATACGAACAAATTAAATTTTTTTTTTCCCTCTACCCTACATAAAGTACTTTTTCAAAAGAACTCACCTAAAATAAATTTTAGAAATATAAAAATGTATCCTTTTATTTTTCGTCAATTAAGGGCCAGTTTTACAGTGCACACTTAACAAAATAAGTGCCACTTAATTTTCCCATTTTGGCACCTAAGCCGCAGTTTTACTACCTGAGTAAGTGGAACTTAAGTGGCCAACATCGGAGACTTACGTGTCACTTTTTTCGATAAGTTTACACTGTGAAATTGGGAATTAGTTTTCCATATTCGGCACTTAAGTGACACTTACTTCACTGTACAACTGGCCCAAAGATACCCTTATATTGAAGATCCGATATTTAAAACTCAAGCTATATTATATTAACTTATTAGTTGAAATACATTCAATCGCTCCACTTATTATTTAAAAGCCAGAAAAGTGTCTGAATTTAATCAAATTCCCTTAGAAATATAAAATTCACAGTATATTCATGCTGTGAGTTTTATAGGAGTCAGTAAGCATCGACCATGATAATTCGCGTCTTAGAAGGGTACGATATAGCATCTAATTGATGGGCCCAACTGTCGTACCTGGAGTTGAGGTCACTTGAACTTATTAATTGATACCTAAATACATACAAATTACAAAAATAATATGAACATATACATATATGTTTTATTGAAAAGTCTTGAAGGAAACTCGTCCGACTAAATTTACACAAGATTTATTATCACTGGCTGTTATATGTGGGTATCTAACTTTAAAAATATTGGTGGTGTTCTTTAACAGTCCGCAATGATAATAATTCTCGTTACTCTATAGAATAAAAAAACGAAAGTGTTTTGGTGGCAGTAGCTAAATTGGCATCATTTTTAAAACGGTTTTTTTTTTTGTTAATGTTTAATTTTCACGCAGAGGTTCTCTTCTTCCGACAGGTGTTTCCGCAAAATGTTTCATTATTGACTTGAACTGCATAGATATATGTACATAAATATTTTGAAATATTTTCCATTGCTATAAAATATCATCGGTCACATTTTGTTTTTTGTTGGTCCTTTTAAATTGCACGTATAATAGTCTGGCAGGTAGTGTTGGGAATGATAATCGAAATAGTAATTCCCGTCGTTTTCGATTAAGAACAGTGAAGGTACATATGTAGTAATGGAAGTGACACCATTATTATAAGTCTAAGGCACTTCGATTTTTAAATGATGTCTGCGTGTCAGCGCCTAGAAGATTTGAATCCTCTTGGGATGTAAGTAGGTATATATCGACGGTTAAAGTGCAGGACCTTGTAAGTCGTTTTTGCATGTTTTTCAGAAATCAAAATAAATCTGTAAAATTTTGATGGAGATATATGGTAAGACGTTTTGAATTTTTTCTTTTTCTGTAAAATGTTCAGAACAACATTGTTACGCTAAAATGTCCTACACTTTAACCGTCGATATGTCAGACATCTTAAGGGAATGATTTCAGTGCTAAGCATCCGATATTTTATGTGCAGAAGTGCTGGATAGTCTGTCTATAGACAAGAGTTTGTTTTCAGACCTATTCCTTTTTTAACAGAAACAATCAGATGTTTCATTAAATTCGTTATTTTGCAACAGCTTATCTTGCAATGATACTCATACTCACTTTAAAGATGGTTTTAGGACTGAACCAATGATTCTGCTCATTCATTTGTGTCCTTTCTGTATAGTGATCCAATGAAGAATTATGTTTGTGTAGCATTTTTTAGAGCAGCCCAAATGAGTTAAATTAAAATGATCAGTCGATAAATTGACAGATTTAGTGTCTCTATTTCACATCGAATGAAGAACAAAACCATAAATCCAGTTTAAGATAAGCTTGAGAATTGAGCAATCGTGAGATAAAATTCGAATTGATGACATCATAAAAACCTTCGCAAAAGAATAAACTAGTTTCGGCCAAAGAAAAGTTTAAGTTTGGTTGATATATAAATACATTAGATTAAAAAAAATATAAAAAACTATTCCAAAAAAACAATAATACTTTGCAGACTATAAACATTTACATTTTCTTTTACATAGAACAAAAATATTTTAATATTTAATACGTTGGACCATCGCAGCGGATGCGTGGAAAAAGTTTTCAGTACCCGGATAAATCGTATGTATTATTATAAAACTACCAAAACCATTTGAATGAATCAATATTTCATTACAATTACAATTCAGATGATTCAGATGCAATAATTTACGTATATCAATTTCATATATAGCTAAATAGTACTTTCCAAATAGTGATAGTGAACATGTTTTCAATTTATATATTTTTTAATAATATTTTGTTGATATTCATCTTTTTATATAATTGTGTAGATATGATATGTACATATATCTGTATGTATACATACATAGGTATGTATTTGATGAGTTCAAAGGTTTCATTACCATATCAACAAAAAAAGCACACTATAAAAATGTTTGAACGTACAAGTTTTGAATAAAATAAATGAATGCCAATAGCGTAAGTGTTTTCCACTATACTGCATAATTTGGTATTAAGAAAAGGAGGGTCTAATTTTTATTTTTCTATGGGAAACTAGTTGTTTTTAGGCTCTTAGTCTATCTCAATTTCTTTAAAAGTAGATTGATTTATTTTGTTCCAAAATATTTCATTTTAATTCTTGGGGAATAATTTCATAATGAAACAAATGTCCAAAAATATATACTCAGAGAAACCAAACAAAAATATTTTAGCTGGCTAAATCATGGATCATAAATCCTTATTAATATGGATTATAAGTTCATAAATCAATTATGAATTTATAAACCACACATATTGTCGCCATTGTGGACTTTTGAGTTATGACCCGTTATGTGGTTTGAAAATTCACAAAGGTTTAGTTCTCTCAGGTTTTTTTTTTTTTAACCAAAAAATCTGTTTCGGTGGATTCTCTCATCTTTTCGAATTATTTATGAATATATTAATGTAAAACACCGAAATGTGGAAATAGAAATTTTTTCAGATTGGGTGGGATATGTCGATTTTATAAATATCGACTCAACAATTTGTATAATCTGCTCTACACTGATTATGAGCAACTCTGTTGCTCTGCTTAAAGTATGTTCATTGTTCAGTCATTAGACAGGTCCCAATGTAAATAGTTTTCTTGAACAACAGTAGGTATTCTTGGGTTCTCCGCTTACCAAATGCATGGTTGTAAAAGTCCGGAATGAATTATAAAAAAAAAAACATTTCCGAATTTTATACCAATACTGCTGAAAAACTATAATTTTAAACGTTAAATTATAAAATTTTCAAATTTCGGGGTTTTACAGTGAGATAGAAATCCGCCTTAATTTCAGAACTTACTTAAATTTAGTTTTTAACTACGCACTTTAGGTAATTTTAATATGAGGTACTCCAATTTCCGTTTTAATATTAAATAAAATAATTTTAGAAATTCAGTTTTGACAAATTTATAAAATTTACAAAAAGTAATTTAGATAAATTCAAAGTTTGTTTTTGAAAATTTTGTAAAGTTATTCGCGTGAATTTGTTGAAATTACTTTATTAAATTCTCAAAAGAACTTTTGAAGAACTTAAATTTTGTAAAAAAAAAAAAAAAGTTAAGTAATAGAAAAATCGCATATTTTTTTCAAATTTTTCAAATACAAAATTTGTAATTTTAAAAAAATCCCGCGAGTCTGTTCAAAAAAAAAAATTTTATTTTTAAAATTTTAGAAAGTAATTTAGTTATAAAAGTTTAAAAAAAAACTAGAGTTTCTTAAAAATATCAGTGATGCCAGACTTTGGGATCAGGTTTTCCCATAGTGATACCCGAAAATTCCCTTTTTTCCCACGCCTTTGTTAAAAATATCCCACATTTTACCAACGACTAAATAAATAAAAAAAAATTATACTTCATTTTAATTCAGTTTCGTATTATGTATTTTATTAGGAAAAATATAATACCATACATTTTGATTACGTGGTATAGTTTAGAAACAAATATGCATTCCGCATTGGTAAAAAATATACATTTTTAAAATTTACATTGAGTTTAACCATTTTCAACAAAAAAGGCATAAATAAAAGGACAGAAAATTAAGACGAACAAAAAAAAACAAACGCAATGAAATTCAAATGACATTTTTTATAGAAAAGCATAGTTTTCGTTTATAATTTAGTTGTGTAATTTGTGTATGGGATTTTACGTTTCGCATTAGCAGCGTCGGTGGTGTGAAATGGATTCAAATTTCGAATAAATTTTATGTGAGGTTAAAATTTGATGTTTCCACGTATAGATTCACTCACCATTAAGATAAGAAGTTAAATGCCATACTGAAAATGAACGCATTTAAAATGAGTTTTTTCTAGGCATGATAGTGACATAGTGTTTTATTTGACCTGTTAGGATTGTGACTTCACTACGGCATGACGATGATTTTGTGGGTGAGGAGCTCTGTTCCCTTCACCGATCTCACCGTCTCGTCATGGCGTAGTGAAAAGTCACAATCTAAATAGGGTCTTTGTTCCTACTTTATTACATTTTTTTTTAATAAAATGAACAATTTAGGACTAAATTTAAGCATAATTTAAGCATAACCTATCCGGATAGCTTTGGATTGATCCCCGAACGTGACCAATTATAAAACCTAAAAATATAAACGCACTAAGATGGCTACCAGGGGGTATTCCCGAAGTGATATTTTTCTTATTTGACCAGATAAGATTTGAAAGAACCTAACACACTGAGTTCGATTTTACAAATAAGGATCCTATTTGCTAATTTTAAAATGTACGTCATTTTTTTTAAATTCAAAAGAAGAATATCTAGAAGAATATAGAGTGTGTATAATCTGCAAGACTAATAATTTTGGATCTATCCACAAAAAAAACCATGTTGATCTCACTCACAATTACGACTGACTTCAGTTCAAAACTCAACAAGTATGCTTAATTTTTTTGACTACAAAAATTCTCTCAAACAAAACCTTTTTATCTAATAAAGTTAACCTATAACTGTTGAGGAAGGGAGCAAATCATCAAATCCTCATTCTGCGTGCGTTTTGTAAATATAAAACCTATATATGAATAAAGGTGTATATAACCAACTGAATCGCACTGTATAAATAGCTAAATTAAAAGCCAACCCTACGGAAGCTCTAATAAAGTATTCAACCGCAACTCGCAGGTTTTAAAATCGGTTTCCTTACGCAAGTAAACTAGTTAAGCAATGTGAAAAAAAAAACACCAAACCAATTGGAATTGAAAATAAGTGGTTATATCATACTCAAATTACGATGCAAAAAAGGATCAAAGAAAAGACTTTTCGACAACAATATTGGTGAGAACGGAATTAGAATGAATGCGAATGGAAATAAGACATAGAAATATATTATTATATTTCCTTAAAACCCTACACGTTGTCGCTTCGATAATGTCATGTGGACGAGTTGGTCGGAATCGGAAACCAATCTCATAGCTGAAATACATGAATAATTAGTTGTGCAGGTGGGATAAATTTGAGAAGAATTCAAGATGAATTAGATGCAAAAAGAAAAAGAATTGAGGACGATAAAAAAAATGAAATAAAATTAGCATATTTTAAACTTAAGTGTTCCGTTACTAAATTGAGGGATGAGTAGAATTCAATATAAAGATATGTAATTTGGACTTTTACCTTGTTGGAGACTTTTTTTTTTTAAATAAGTTCACAAATATTTAACTCGAGTGTGTGGAAACACAAGAGATTTTTTTTTATATGTCAACTAAAGATGGCTGGATGGCACCTAAATAAAAATTTAAAAATAAATAAATTTGGTGGCTCGTTAACAACTCTCAACTATTCCTGTATTATCAGCAAGTGATCAAGAGGCTTACAAGTTTAATTGATTTATAAACAAGCTCAGGAATTGTTTTGATATGATACGGTGTACTTTGCACCTTATTTCTTTAATACATTTAAACCAGATGATTACATAGCGATTAACGCAAGTCATTCCTCCAATATCATGGATGACTAAATTTGTCTGGGCCCGAAATTGACCCGGAACCCTAAATAGTTTTAACCGTACCGGCTTAGGATATCCTGATTCCTGACTAAGGCAAAATCCACGAAATATTCTAAGGAAGTTTATTGTTGAAAGGCCGCAATCGCAAGAGATCTCTAGTTCATTTTCCGATCGAGTCTCATAATACTAGGGGTATATTAAAGCAGTAGTAAAGCCCGAAAAATTTACCAAAAGGAACATTTCTAGGTTAAAGAGCCGGCATGCACTGCAATCGAGGGAGAAGTAGAGTAGAACATACAACAACGAATTGTATGAACTATACCGCAACACAAACTAGCCAAAAAAGTAAAAATCTGAGGTGATGCACCCTGGAAAAAGTTGGTCCCACGAACTTGAATTCCGTTAATGGAGACAACTGGATTATAGTGGCCAAAATGCGGCTGAAAAAAGCTATTGGTTGCAGAGCACTTTTGATTAATTTTGTCGCCCTGGACATTCTTGTTTGGTCACCGTTAACTTAAATAGTCAAGTTGCCAAGCAAAAATGTAAAAAAATTGTCAAAAAAAAAAATAAGAAATACATAGGTACGAGATATGTATGTATGTAAATGTATATGTTTATGTATATCGAACTCGATATTTTGATCAAATTTGACATAACGATGAATGCGAAGTGAAAAAAGTGGGTCTCGAAATAACTATCAATTTTCTTTAAACTTGGTACCGAGCGTTTTTTTGGGCATTCCGCTTGCATTTAAGCAAATAATGAAAATCTTATTTTTCTCAAAAACGTACTCACAATTTTAATAAAAAATATCAGTAATTGTTGTTAGTAAATGGTACCATTTTATAATAAAAGGAACCTGCAATAGAACAATTTTTTTGGATGTCTAAAAAAAGTTTCCCAATTCTTTTAAGAACTTAATTCGTAAATGAGTTGGTCGATTTTCATTTAACTTGGCACCCAGCAGTTTTTTTAACACTATCTAGCTGATTTTAAATAAAAATTATCCACTACAACAAAAAAACAACCAATCTCACTATCGAATTTAATGACATTTTTTACACAAATAAGTTTAAATAATACATATTGGAAATCAAAATCGTCCAAAAAAAAAAATTCAAAAACTATTTTTTGAAAATTCGATATTTCGAAAAATTAATTTTTTAACTATACGTACATAATAGTTACTTTGCAAGTTTTCTGATTTGGTTATCGAATAAACTCCATTTTACAAAATGTCTCACACGATATTTTATATCCCTTTGCAAAAAGACAAAAGTATTTGCACTTTTTTCACCTTCGCATACTCTGACCTTTTATTTTTATGTTCGAATCAAAATATTCCTTAAATAAATCTATTGAAAATATAAGTTTTGGTAATTTTGTTCGGTTAATATATAAAAATATATAAAATGAATTCTGTACAAAATATGATAAATTTCGCATTTATAAATTTGCATAAAATATATTAAGCCCGTATGACTTTATTTTTAGCTCAATAAATCATATTAATGTGTCAGCTAAGAGAAAAAGGGAAAGATGTTGTTTTTAAGAAAGGAAAAGCACTTATCTGGCAAAAAAACAAAATGAATTGTCAACTTTATTTGAAAATCCTTTTGTTCTCTTTTTCTCTTCTAATGCTGCAATATTTGATTAATTTATATTAACGACAACACAAAATTATATCTAATTCAATTTTGTTTGAAATGTTTTGTATAATAAGTTTTATAATATGTAGTTGTGTTTTATTTTCCCCCATATCCGATCCAGATCATCAGATCATGAAAATAAAACAATCCAGGATATCAGTGACAACTTGTTATATACTCAACTCTTTTTTCCTTTTGTTTTTTTTTTTATTTGTATACACCGGTTGTCTTTTTTCTTTACACTACTGACGACATTTACAAATTAAGGGTGTGTGTTCAAAACGGATTTGGAAATCCAAATCCAAAACAAAGTTGGATCTTGTGTTGTTTTTGTAATACATGTATTTTCGTAAGCAAATCCAATCTGGTTCGGATCTCGGGGAAAATAAAATACAGCTAATGTTTTTTGAAATATGTTTTAATTTTCAATTCTAAAATGTCAAACAAAATTTGCTGGAAGCTGAAAAATGTAA
Organism: Epistrophe grossulariae; assembly: GCA_929447395.1. Taxonomy (NCBI): domain Eukaryota; kingdom Metazoa; phylum Arthropoda; class Insecta; order Diptera; family Syrphidae; genus Epistrophe; species Epistrophe grossulariae. The sequence goes on along the minus strand of OV839567.1, from coordinate 31,816,060 downwards.
ATTAAATCACATTTTTAAAACAATATTTTTATGACATTTTCGCATTTTAAAGGTTAAATGTGCACACTCAGTCTTGCCGGTAATAAATTCTTTGTACTACTCTAGTTTCATTTTTCATGAAAATACAAATTGCAAAGCATAATATGCGAAATGATCACTTTGTGAAAAAATAACATAACCAAATAAGAACTTGCCGAACAAAAATTGTCACACTTTTTAAATGCGAAATGATTAAATTGCAATACATGGAAAAATAGGCAAAAAGTAAGTACATACATACCTTTATTGTATATAAAAAAAAACAATTGAATTTATATACTAATAATGTAAGTTTTGATTTGGTGTTCTAAACAAAATTCCTTAAAGAAAAACTTTGAAGGATTGATTCTGAATTACAAAAGAATAGATTTATCTATATGTCGCACCCTTAGAATGAAAGTGACCTAACTCAAAATTTCTGTAACTTCTGATTTTTCAATAAACTGACCTTTAAAAGCGAAATGAACTTTAAAACCAGGTTTTAAAAAAGATGCCGAATTTTTTAGTTAGGTCACTTTCATTCTAAGGGTGCGATGTATTCTTGTTAATATCATACCTAACGTTTTCTCCGAATGCAACACTCAATGCAAAAATGAGTTGGTAAACCACCTCAAATATGTATTAATTTAAAGACGAAATATGTATCATATGTTATTATTTAAAAAAATTGGTGCATGGCTGGGTCGCAATTTATGGGAAAAAAATTTAAAATCGTTGGAGCGGTTTTTTTAAAAAATTTGTTTTTTATATAAAATTTTGAAAATATTAAAAAAAAATTGTCGCAATTTTTAGCCTTTATTAATGCGGAGTTAAAAAATTAATTAAAAAAAATATCATCTACCCAATGAATGAATAAAAAAAAAACGCTAGGTACCAAGATTAAAAAAAATCGACCAACCCGTCTAGGCTGCAGCTCAGAGGACAGACAGACGTACAGATTTGCAAGACCCACTTTTTTCGACTTCGCTATCATCGTATAATGTCAACTTTGATCAAAATCCCGAGTTCGATTGTTTTTACGGATCCATCAGCCCTATTGTGCGCTATTCATAGAGGGGAATTTTTCTAGAATTTTCACTTATCACTATTCTCCTATTCATTCGAAGTGAATCTGTATTAAAATCGGTAATGTCGGTAACCTGCGCGGTATTCTGTTATTCACGTGAACGCATTCATTCTTTACAATTCAAATCCGCATATGAAATGTAGTGGATTTTTCATTGAATGCTTCGTCTGTCTAGTTGGTTGTTAGTAAAATGTAAGTAAAAACTAATTTATTATGATTAATTTAGAATATTTGTTTGTAAGTAAAATAGATTATTATTACAAAGACCAATTTACTGCAATAATTTCTGCAATGAAAATAAATGCAGATAATGCCAAAAATTAAGCAAACAGACAAGCCGAGGACCTCCGAGAATTTTGGAATAGCCTTAAAGATAGGCTCATCCTCCTAGGACCACCATTCACCAATGAAAGAGGTGGCTGAGTGGAAAATTTCTTTTCTTGAAATTGAATCATTTCGCTGCGGAGGTGGAAGATTCGATTCAACAATATCCAATACATACAGAAATGCTCTTTTATTTAACCGAAAGTTGTTGGTAAAGCTATGATTTTGAAAAAATTTGTTTATTATTATTTCAAAATGAAATTAAATGAACTTACGTTTCGTCCGGCAGTTCCATAATATTTTTTTTTTTTTATTTTCTAACATTTCTCCGAAGCTCTCTATTCGATGAGTCTCATCTCTGCTTATAATTGGAAAAAAAAAGTCCAATACTGTCAATTTCCTAATTTAATTACGAAGATGAAACAAATTAAAAAATTACAGAGTGATTGAATTAAATTTTTTATGAAATCAAAACAATTTATCCAAGATTTTCGCATGAACAGCTTTTTCAGTGAATATCAAATTGGTTTGGGATAATGTAGTTCACCAGATGGATAGCCAAGACAATGCGAAAGAGAATCGAATGGGGGAATCGAAAATACGATCCATGTGAATAGCAGAATAGGGCTGCATAACTTGCCATATTGTACCTTTGTATATATCGCAAGTAAAAAAAGAAGCTTTTGACATAATGTTCTTATTAACAAGTATTTTATCTAAATTCTTCTTTTCTAGTGCTTCCAATGAAAAAACTTTCTAGCAATCAATTTAAAAACCACCTTCATTCAAATCAATTACCATTTACCATAGAGGACCCTCACTTCGCAATATCTACATTATGTCAAAGAAAGAGTGCATACAAAATGAAAAATGATAGTTCCCTACCCTCAAAATCCCATCAATAGCAATATTTTGAATGGAGCCCGTAATATAGTTATCCAGGTTTGTGGTGTCTTTATTTTGGCTGCCAAAACCATCCTCAATTTCATATCAGGTTTTGTGTTTTATAGGTGTTTTCACGATATGTCTTCAACTTTACTGCAAGCTAGCTACTTATATAAACGTGAGAATTATGAACATATTTTTATTTTCAAAATGTGAGGATAGTCGAAAATTGGAAACGAACATGTCAAAGTAAACCAACCATTCATGTTATTGAGAAGTTTATTATTTATTATTGCGTGTAAGATATTTATTATCTTTCATTTTAATATAAATTTTAATTTTAATAAGAATACTTGTCAATTTAGCTTGCAAAATGAAAGTTAATATCGTAAAACCGTATGACGAAAACCACTTGTTTGGAACACAAATTTTGCCTTGCCTTTTCTTGGCCAGACACAAAAAGGTTATTCTTAACATAAAAACACACCGACGGAATTTTATGATTAGGATTGGTTGGAATCTTCCAAAAACTCAGCTGTAAATGTTGTAGAAGGACTCCATCGTACAAACAATTTGAAAACATTATTCTTAAAACAAATAAAACATTTTGGAAGTGGTAAGGAACTATATAATAAGTGCTTTAAATTGAAAATGGGCATTTTAAAAAAATGAACGGTTGTGTTTATAAACGCTATCTAACTTTGGATAGCCGTCCAAGTTATAAATAAACATTTTTATTTGAAGTTTAAGAGCTATCTTACTTAGAAAACGGACTCGGTTGTCTGAACCTTGGCTAATGTAACATTTTACTTAATAAAACAAAGCTTATTTCCAACTATTTCTAACTATTTTGAACTGTTTAGAAACTGCCAAACTAGTGAAAAATCTAATAAATACGCCTGTAATAATTTGGTTGTACATATTTATATTTTCAAAAATTTTAAAAAATTGAGATGATTTTGCTAATTCAAAAAAAAAAATTCAATTTAAAAAAGAGATGCTTAGAACTGCAATTATGCACAAATAACATGTAAATTGGTCGGTCCGTTGGGAGGTACCGTTAATAAGATTTAAAACAAAAAATGTATCATTGAAATTTTAATTGTTAATTTAAGCGATGTTTATTTTGAGGTCAAAATTAACCAAACATTTTATTCCTATACAATCAACTACATAAAATCACTTTTAATATTTGTATGATTGAATTACATTAGTTATCTATATATTTATTGAAAAGTTAGTAGAAATTTTATGTTGAAGTTCAAAAATATTACACCGGTGCAGTGTTTAGAATAAAACGTAGTACCTGCTCAAAACTCAACTTTTCGGGGCAGGTATGAATAAAATACTTGCGAGGAGATGCTCAACGATTGAGCTTCTATGGACATGTTTCATGAGTACCTGCTCAAGGTAAAAACCTACTCCATTGTTAAGTTTGAATAAACTGAAGCACGTGTTCCTTCGAGAAGAGCACCCGGCCACCTGCTTCTCATTTGTGAGTAAGCTGAGCCGGTTGCTCAGTTTTGAAAAAAATAGCGTTTTATGCCTTGTTTCTTAAATGATGGAGTTCATTTGCTTGTGAATATTTAAGAAAAGGTGTACTTCGGGAATTTAAAAAAAATCCAAATACATTATTTTAAATGACACAAAATCTTCTAAAAGGTCAACATAGAGCTGGCTTTGTGGATAGACGTGATTTTTGAAACTATCGTTTCGCCGAAAAATTTTGATATCGTCTCGGTATCGATCTGTTAAATTTTTAAAGACATTCAAAAATTCAATTGTGTAGTTAAAAAAATTTAAAAAGGTTAAAAAAAAGCAGTTTTTTAATTTTTAATATTTTTTGCATGTAGACCTTGGTCTCTTCTCGTAGCCAGCTCTTTAATAAAGTATGTATAAGGAAGGACCTCATTTTAGGAATAGTATTAACAATTGGCGCGTGTGGTCAACTAATATCGTGGGAAAAATACAAAAATTAAGGAAAATATGGAAACGAAAATAAGAAATATAAAACATAGCAACATACTTCGTCTTGTAGTTTCTTTTTTGCTAAGCAAGTCCTCTGATTCTTACGGAGTACCTGCTCTGATTCATTTCAACTGAAAATTGCTTAAAAGATTTTAATTAAATATTTTATATTTATTATTGGGGAGACCGTCTATGCTTTGGTACCAAGTAATTTTTTTCAAAAACTGTTAGAATGTTTTGTTTTTATTCCTGACTTTTCAGTGATGAAACGACAGATTTTTATAATATCATGTACGGAGATTTTTGTTTCGTAACCTTATAGAAAGAAAAAGATGTCGTTAAATAGGTAACGTGGTTTTTAAATTTTATTTTTAGTAATAAATTCCGCCGGGTTCAAGAATTTGGCAATATTGCAATGTGATTTTGGGATACTTATAGTAATAACATTAAGGGAGGTTTGCTGATACTACACATAACGATTTAAGTTGAACTTAATTTCTTAAGTATCACTTTATGACATGAAAAAGTACCCCTTAAAAATTTAAGTTCAACTTAAATCGTTATGTGTAGTATCAGCAAACGGGCCTAAGACAAACATTTGTCCAGATCTCTGGCACGTATTTACTTTGTCGTTAAAACGCAAAAATGATATTTCTTACTCAATATTCATAGACTACGTCATGAAAACTGTAAAATTTAGTAAATTTTGAACATTTGGAAAACAATCCAACTTTCAATCAAAAATATTATTTATAAAACCAAGTAGCATTATCTACAACTGTTTAAATTTTTGCTCAAATTTTGAGAAAAATATGTTTTTTCGTTTCGCTCTGATATTTTATTAAAACTTCTAGAAGAAAAAAGTTTTTCTGAATCATTCTTATTCAAGTTTTGTTCAAAATTTGATCACGTCGTTGTATGGCAAAAATACAAGTCACTCCTCTACCTTTTATGTGAAAGTTTCCTTGCATCTCTATTAGAATTGCATAAGCAAATTTTAGAAAATATAGCGGGAAGTCGCTAACGATGGCCAAGAAACCTGCCATATATGGTCGCCATATATGCGACGGAGATGGTTTTATCCGACTAACCACAAAATTAATTAAAAATAAATTTTTAAGGGACGGAATTATGAAGAACCATACTAGATTCACATGTAAAGAAAGAAATTGGCGTCTATTTCACCACGTTCTGGTTTGTATTTTTCCTTATTCCTTCGTTTAGAGCGTTAGAGCGACAATACCGAAGTATTTTTGTCATTTGTGTGAAGCCACTTTATTATAATAAAAAAAAATATAAGTGTTTTTGAAAACGGAATAGTTTTCTTGATAATAATTTTAGTAGCGACACAAATTTTTTAGAATTTTGGAAAAAATACGTTGTAGACAAATAGCGGACAAATTGTAGACAAAAATTTTAGTATTATCCATAATAAACAACCAGGCTTTATTGAAATTCACATTAAGTTCCTCAGATTCAGGGGCATAAATCTAGGGATATTTCAAAAGTTTGAAAATCAAATTTGTAGAAGAAAAATTATAACTTTTGTTTTCGTTAAGTGTTTTATCATCTCAACCATTCTTCAATAATTGAGTTTTCATCTTATACATTAAAGTTTATGACTGAAAGTAAGTTTTGGTGTTTCTTATTTGTTGTTTTATAAAAAAACGTTTACCAATTCACTTTAAAACTTTAAAGTTAAACAAATATATTTTTCCTTTATACTTTTAATAATTTGATATAATAATTTTTAAGTGTTGAAAATAGCATATTTTTTAAAATTTGCTGCTTAAAAAAACTAACCTTTCCTCTTGTTTTATTTTTTTTTACTTTTGTGAAACATTATTTCAGAATATTCCCCAAAAATGAATCTTAAAACTTTTGTATTTCAATTTTATTGCTCTTGATATTTTTATTAAATCACTTTAAGTCAAATATGTTGCCTTTTAATAAAAACTCACCTTAAAACAATTAACACAGAATTTTTATTTCAAAAAATATTTTTTTTTTACTTTTAGGTTAAATTTTTATTTTTGCACGAAATAATTTTTCTATAATTTTATTTTATTTTATTTCTTTTTTAAATTATCTATCTATAATCGATCTATTATCGATCTATAACTAACTTAGTTCAAACACTTTATCTCCTTTGGTACGTTTTTTTAAATTTTTTTAGAGATGTTGATATGCCGGTTACAATGCAACAACTGACTGTCGGAACCAAATTGACACGGGATAAATATGGCACGAAATGCTGCAGTTTTGTTTGAAAACCTATGCCTTTTTTGTTGACATAACCAAGGTTGGCTTTTGGTTTAGTGCTTTACATCCAGAATCTTACATATATATGTAGTAATATAAGATATGAATGGGTCCTGTCTTGCGCAGTACAAAATTATTTCATCATCGGACTGTTCATTGAAGACTCATTTTATTCACTAGAAGTGGGTATTTCTTTGTTATTGATGGGTTTTTGAATTTCCTTTCTATTACTCGAGGAATACACCTGTTGAAAGGAGGTATATGTATGCACGTATATGTTATGGACATTTGAATAAATATTTGAATATTGAATTTTGAAAACTTAACGAAGATTGGAAAAGAAATAACTGATTAAGTGCTCTCAGCTTATATATCTATTTCAAAGAGAAAAAAGATTGTATGGTATATGAGTATTTTTTACTTGCGATTTAATTTAAACGTATTGTTGCTATACAAGTTATTCAGTATGCATTTGTAAAAAATCGAATTCCAATTTTGATCAAACCTGACTTTGATATATGATAGAGAAGATATTAATATAATAGGTATTAGAATCTGTCTGAATGTTTGGCAGATACCTGCTGTACAACCGGTAAAAAACTTAATAAAATATATAGGGTCATTTTTAATTTTTAAAAGCAAAACCAGTTACTATTTTGGTGCAAGAATAAGGCTCGTTTCACACTTATTTGGTAAACGGTTGTGTTGGCAGTTCGTTTTCGGTTTTCAATTTCCACTTAGCACCTAGTCCTCTTCATATAAGGTTTGTATTCAATCATAAAAAAAAAACAGTAAACTTTAGTACAAGATTTAGATAGAATTCAAAGTTAAACAGATACTGAATCTTACTGCCATATTATTCACTGAGGGTGTAAGTCAGGTGTAAGTCAGGTGTAAGTGATTTTTAGACCTGGCCATTAAAACAACATTTTTAACCCCGACAATTTAAACTTCTGTTCATAATATTCACTCAAAAATACGCATTAAACCCGGTAAATTAAAAATTAGTAACAACCGCAGGTAAAACCGATTTGTATGTCAATAATTCGACACTTTGCAACCAGGTATTTATTTTTTTGTGTTTTTTTCTATAAGGTGCCTATATTAATTTAATACTTGCATTTCAAACTGAATTTGGATGTGAATAAAGGTAAATTTAATGTAATTTTTCATTACAATATGATAATATTGTGGTTTACATTGTTTGCCTACTCTTGAATTAAAAAAATCAAGTTACCCTAGTTTTTGAAATCGTATCGCGTAGGCTAATTCACCGAATGCAATCGCGTTAGCAAGTCGCTCTTGTACTGTCTGTGGCATGTGGATGACCGAATGCAGGTGTCTCAGAATGGCATCACAGACCGATGGCAAAATATTGGTGACAGTAGGTTGTGAAATACCTATATAATCGGCTGCGGTTTGTTCCATGTTGCCGCATGCAAAAAGGCGTAAAACAGCCAAAAGCTTATGTTCGGCCGTAAGTTCTCTTGATCTTATAATAAAAACATAATCAAAAAATCAATAGACATTGAACAATAGACATTTTGTATCAACGCAAGCCCGTTTGTACATTGGGTACATTCGACGAGGGGGAAGTTGATTCACCATTTTGGTCCTGAAATTCATCTAGAAAATCTCGAATGTCAAATTCCACTTTTACACAAAATTGTTTATTATCCTGAAATTTGAGCTTACACCAGGGTCTAACTACTTTAACAGCTCCTCGGAGTGGAGTTTACATTGAATAGGTTTAAACGCGACAAGGTTTAATAAAATGGGTTTATTTCCGAGTAAATAACGAGTGAATATTATGCTTTTGGTTTTAACTTTTGGACTTTTAACTCAGATGTTAATTTTAAATGGATGTTAATTTTAAACGGATGGCAGTTATAGACTTGGAAATGTGAAACCGAATAAGTGTGAAGCTAAGTGTGAGCCTAAGGCTTTTGATTTGAATTATTATTCTAGCCAATAGAATATGCGTAAAACGTAGAAGGTTTAGGCCAAAAAAACCTTCTACGTTTGTAAAATTGCTTTTAGTATTTCAATGATCAGTTAAAATATCTATATGATCACTGAAATATTAAAATTCAGAAAAGAAAAGTTCGTGTTTTGTTTATAGAGAGCTGACTGTTCTATGTAAATTATATTCTTTTACTCATTCAAAGTAGCTTTTAATATTTTTTACACATTTTCTTTTTTTGCTTTTTTACTGCTCGCCGATATAATAAAGACGAGAAAACATTGCTGGTAATTTATGAAGTTTTATTAGATTTTTTACCAAATCTTCTATATCCTCCACTTGAGGAAACAAAATCAACTGGGATTTTGTATAGTTTCCTTTTAAAGCCTTCACACTATGTGAAATATGAAAAGAAATGTCAAAAAAATCTCTTTAAACCGTGAAACGGGGTTATTTTGTTCATGCCTCTTTCTTCGTGCCCTTCTCTCCTATAAAAAACAAAATTTGTGAAGAATAAAATCTCCTAGTTTGAAAGCGGAATAAAGGAGAGGAGACTTATACATTGTTAAATGTGGTCTCGAAGATTATACACATACAACAATACAATATAATAAATTTTAGGTTATTTTTTGTAAATACAGTCTTTATATTATAGCCTTTTACAATAAAAAAAAGTATTACAATTTAATATTCTGCAATTATTAAATATTTTTTTGTAGATAGTAAATTTGTATTATATTTTTTAAAAGTTTTACAATGTAATCCAAGAGTTTAAAATATAATCCTTGAGAACTAAAATGTAAAACTTAAATATTAAATTGGAACTAAGTCCTGTGAGTTATTAAAATTTAAGTTACAAATATTAGAATCTTTAACTCATAAGTTCAATTTGATGGAGTGGCAAACGGAAGATGAAATTTTATATTACTTTGGAAAGTGGTTGGAATTGTGGTTTAGTGATAAAAGGAACATAAATTCAAGAAGTCTTGAACTTTCAGAATGTGAAGGGGCAGCTGGTAACAATCCACATCAAAGCCAAATTTAAAAACATTAGTCTGACCTGCCCCTACGCCCACATGATAGAGAAAAATATGACTTTATATCAATGAAGTACTCTATAAAGAATTCTCGAGCGTTATTACTGCCGTGCCTCTCTCAATATATCAGCAAATATATCACCATCACCAGATATCACCATCTAATATATAGGACAATTGGAAATATTGTCAACATACCATCAGACCACCCGTGCAGCCATCGGTCAATGTTGTACCGGTATTGGCTGGCCCGTGCAGCCAAGAACAAGACCTATCGTTCAATACTGTTGAGAAGGACCAGAGCTACTGATGTGTGTTTTTTCGCAACCCCGAGGGAAATTGGTAGAAAAAAACGACAACGGGGATTAGCGACGTCATCACTGAAAAAAACATGGAGTTTTCATACAAATTATCGATAACATGTATGTAAGTCATGCCGGTAACACAGTTTTTCTGTGCGCTTAAATTAAGCCCCGAGAATTCTCTGGGATTAGCTAAGCCCGCAGGGGATTTGTTGTTGTTGCATTTTACATGTAAATTTTTTAGCACCGACGTCGTTTTTTTCATCCAATTCCCCCCGTGCTTGCAAAAAAACACGCCTATTATGATATCGATCGTGAGTATAGGGACGAATAATATAGAAAACCATGTCTTTACCGGTGTATTTGATGCTGAGAAAGGTGAAATTGGCTGAACACAATGGATACGGAGCTGCAACTGGAAGCTGCAACTGAATAGCTGTCAAAATATTGAATACACACAAATTCAATGTTACGAACACAACGCAAACCTACTGCAGTCGGTGCTGCAGACGGTGCTGCAAAGATTCACCAACTTTTAACTTTTTCACGTGCAGCACTTCTGACGTTTCAATTTATATGAAGAAAAAAAAAAGCCGGAAAAAATATTGAAGTTTTTAGTGCTCATTTGTGTGCAGATAAAAAAAAACGACGTAGGACATTTTTTTAAAACAGTTGCAGCTGCAGCTCCGATTCCAGTTGCAGCAGGGCATTGTGTTCAGCCAGTAAAGCAAAAAAGATACGTTATATTATGCAATATTTTTAAAATCGTTTTTGAATCAGTTGGACGCAACTCCACTTGAATATACTTGCTTAGAATGAATATATTGCCATTATCGAAAGAACGAAGAGAGCTATATATAGTATTGAAGCAAAGGTGGTGAAAATGGATTTGGTTATATTAATTAGAGCATTCTGTCATCGAGAAAGGAATCTCTACATTATCGTCTTACCTAAAACATCATGATCAAAATGATACAACTTCGAACTCACAAAATGACATCAGTGCACAAATTACACATAGAATAAGTTTTGCCAATCGCTGTTTCTAAACGGATGAAAACTTGAATTGGTTGCTTTGAAAGGAAGATTCTTCGCGTGTTATTCAATTAAGTATGTATCGATGGAGTGTAGAGGAGTGGATTCAACTACGAGATCTATAAGGGCTATATGATATGGACAGCGAAACAAAAGCACGATGATTCTTGGAAATTACCCCGATATGGAATACACAGAAAGACCTTAGTTAAAATAGCAACCTATTCATAAGCCTATAGGAAAAACACTTGCAGTCGTATTTATAAAATTTTTGTCTACTAACTATTTTCAAATTGGTGAAAATATGCTTTATTTAATAAAAATAAATATCACATTATTCACGGTTAGGACAATCTACTCTTAAAACAACAATAAACAAGGTTTTTAAACACATTTTCCAAAGTTGGACAGTTGTCCAAAGTTAGACAACTTTTATAAATAAGACCATCGATTTATAAGCCATCGAAAACCAAAATAGTATAAGTACCTAATCTGGTGTAACATATTATGTAGAAATAGATATAAAAGAAAACTAAAATATCAAAAGCTTCCCTCAACCCCTTCTTCACCACCCCATATGAAAATTTCCATATACAAAAACTATTCTATTTCCTTAAAAATATAAAGAATTGCAGAGTATTGAACTAATAAATTTTCAATTTTAAGAAATAGTACATTTAAAATCCTATACAAAATAAACATTTTTACATATTTCCGAATATAATAACGGAACTATATACAATAGGCCTTAAAGTGCTTAATATTTCTAAACTCAATGAAGTAAGTTATGTATATTCTCTCCGATAGTCCTATACATATATGTGAGATAGGCAAATTGATTTCGTATCCTTAACCTTAAAGCTATTATTTAAGCAACGTCAGCTGGTGTTTATGTTTTAAAAACAATACTGCCACATTTCATTAAAAAAAAAGATTCGGGTTGTTTTCTTTTTCACATTTGAACTTTCCTATAAATATTAATATACATCACATAGGTCGCACGAAGTTGTTCTTAAGTTAAGCAGTGTGTGGTGGACCTATTTAATATAGTTTAAATAAATAATTTTTGTAATTTTTTTGTTTTATGTGTATATACATAGCTCTAAAATAGAACAGTTGCCATATAACTATTGTATCGAAATTATGGATTCCATTTTTTTTTAGAAAATTGTTTTATTTTTGCTCATTCACTTATATTTTTTCAATGTTTCGAAAGATTTTGTTAAAATTTTCCAATCTAATGGTTCGAATGCGAAAAATATAGCATTCAAAACTTTTATAAAAAAAAACTTAAATAAACAATACACAATCAAACAAATAATTTATTTTTTTGGTATGCACTTTTGACTTTTATAACATTTTTGTGTTAAAGACATAATTACTTTATTGAACGCATGTACCTTCAATGTGTGGTTGTTTTTCAGTTGTTAACTAGCTGTCACTTGATTTATGCTCAGTTTGGTTTGCCATTTTGTAATGAATAGACTTAGGGGAGAGAGGGGCAAGAAGGACCACTTAAGCTTTATACACTTCTAACTTTTTTGCTTTTCCTAAAAACCAAACAGAATACCTTGCAAATGAGAGTGTAATCTTTAAACTGCACTATACTAAAGAATCAAAACAATTTAATGAGGATATATAAAGCTATAACCAAATATACAACCTCATTTCAAAAGTCTGTTTTGCCCCACTAGCGGCGGAAAAAGGACCTTTGAATGGGGCAAAATAAACCACTATATTCCCATCTTCCTGCCGTTTTTGTTTTTCCACTAAAAGACAAAAAAAGTATACAATCGTTTCTTATAAATATATTTTATTGGAAGTATAAAATAATATTGCATCAAAAAAAACTTAAGTATTAAAAAGAATTAATAAAATCAAAGAAAGCGTTACAACAGTAGGAAAAAAAATGAAAATAAACTACAACAATAACAAAAACAAAAACAATACTTCATTAAACTTAAAATAATAAAAATACATTATCAAAAACTTGTGATCATTGAAAATAAAGACAGTTTTTTATTGCAACCAATTTTCGCCAGAACGTCGTTGTCCAGAACGTCGTGGGGCAAAACGGACTGGTAGTCCTTTTTGCCCCATAGCGTTCTGGTTCATTTTACCCCACAAGCAGTTTTTTTATAATTTTTGTTTCTTTATTTTACTAGGATGTCCTTACATTTATATCCGTTTAATCCAGGTGAAGAGAATGATCATAAACAGTGCACAAGGAACTAAATTGAAATTGGATGCAAACTTTATCACTGGTTTCGTTTCGCGAAGAGGACGTTTTTTTATCAAAACTGTTGTTTTCATGGTTTCATGATTTAAACTGAAACTAACTTCACTCTTTCAACGAAACTAAAGGATGTGTTCGAAAAGTTGGCTTTTTATAAGTTCTTATCACTCGAATTCAGGTGGAGTTAAAAATAAAGCTAAAAATCGATTTGGTCCTTTTTGCCCCGGGGTCCTTTTTGCCCCTCTCTTCCCTACTCCTGAACAACGTTTGCAAATCGTGCTGCGTCCAATATTCGGTCGACATAATCGCCCAGCAGAGTAATTCGAGCAACCATGGATCGGTTTCGCACCACGTTTCCTCTAGTGGATAATGCGCATCCTCAGAGACACAGTTGGCACCGAAGACGCTATTGCTGCTGTGGAGCAGAGCATCGAAGAAGACCCGAATGAGTAAATCCGCCATCGCGCGCAATAATTGGATCTGGGGCCTCTTGGGACTCTCTGCTGGAATTTATTCGAGCCAGCCGCGGCGGCCACTTGCCCGAAATCATTTTTAAAACATAATGGCAAACCCTTATCTTTATAATAAAGCTAAATTCTTGGCCATAACATTAAATTATATGCCATTTATTTCTTCTTGAAAACCACACGTTTAAAAAAAAACACCCTTTATATTAACGATGCAAGAAATCAAAAATTAAAAAAAAAAAATCGTTTACGGACGGGGTGACCAAAAACTTGGTTCAAAGTAGGATTTTTTTCTAATTTTCAATCAAAGCCCTACTGATTCGGTAGTGACAAGTTTAATTTCTGAGAGATCATGATATGCCAAATTACCTTTGTGCAATTTTTTTAAAATCGCTCAAAAAAGGGCAGAGTAAATCGTTGAGTGTTATAAATACTTAAGGTATTTAATATTTTAATTTTAACGATTTAATTGTGCAAACCAGTTGATTTCTTTATTTCTGTCAAATTCCGTACAAGTTGTATAGCACTTGGAATCTAAGTTCTCCGAGATTAGATGCAACAACTCGAGGCGCATTTTGATCGACTTTTAACAGACGCATGTCAAATGGTTAATGGATGTACCCACCAAAATAATAAGGGTGTCCAAAATTCACGCAAGAATTAATTTTGATAGATAACATGGGTTTTTCATTAATTTTTGTATTGATTCATAAAACATAATTAAATATAATAAAAGACATGGTTCTGTATGGAATAGAATATCGGGTAAGTGTCCTTCTCGAAGTTGCTGGCACATATGTATGTATATGCATGTACTCTTTTGCTGATATACCTACATCGTTCAATTTACAAAATATACGCACCATAACTGTGAAACGTTGTGGATGCATTTGTTTAACAGTTATATCACTCGCGTATTTTCTGAACCCCAAATGCGACAATTTTGAGAATAATCGAAGCCATCAAGATGAAAATGAGCCTCATCACAGAAAATGATTTTTCTCGAAAAATCACCGACAAACCCTTCATTATTTTTTTTTGTTAAACTGATACTTAACAATGACAACGCGTTGTTCTTTCTTGTAGCGATCCATTTTTAATAACCCTCAACTGGCAGTTATCAAGCTATCTTTTTTTTCGTTGGAAACACCTTACCGCACAAACTAAAATGTTGGGTGAATTTTGGGACACCCTTTATAACCAAACCTGAGTCTCGAATTTTGAATCGATGATAACACTGAGTGGATTTTCATTTGGCACAGATATTTTAGAGGACCGCATAAGGCGCACAGGCATCAGTGACTGAACGACACTTGAGGGAAATTTCATACGAAATATCGAATATCATCGATATTTTGTATGAAATTTCCTTCACGTGTCGTTAAGTCACTGATTCCGTAATTCGGCCCCAGATCATGAAAAAAAAAACAACCCAGGATCTCAGTGATAACTTGTTATATGTATATACCCAACTCTTTTTTCCTTTTGTTGTTTTTTATTTGTATCTACCCGTTGTCTTTTTTTCTTTAAACTACAAAACATAGTTGGATCTTGTGTTATGTTTTTGTAATACGTATTTTCGTCAGCAAATCCAAACTGGTTAGGATCTGGTGTAAAAATTAAACACAGCTATATAGTGTTGATTGTTTTTTTTTTTTTTATTTCTTAATTTTGGGTTATGCCTTGACATTTAATTAACTACTACGCTTATAAACTTGACCATATTCACACAACAACTAAAACGAATAATAAAAATAAGATACTCAAAGCCTTCGCTAGACAGGATGAAAAAATTTTGATATTTTTGTAGCTTTTACAGTTTTTTTACACAAATTGAAGCTAAGGCTGGATAAACAACATTGACATCTTAGAAAAATGCATATTTTAGCTATAGCTCTTATTTAAACCATTCAATCGATTATTAAATTTAGAGACAGAAATCCTACAGTTTACAAAACAATAAGAACAAAATCGTTTAACAAGATCCAAAACCTTTAAAAAGCGTTTTTGTGCAATGTGAAAAAAACAGATACGTCATTTTGTATGATAGGGGATGATATGTGTGTGGATGCACATCTACTCATTTATAAAATTGCAAAAAGACTACGAGAACATTATTCGAAAAAAAACCAGGATTGGCCAATGCCGAAACCAACTTTCACTTTCTCCAAGGTTTTTGATGTTCTAAATTCGAATCCGATATCAGAATTGCTCAAACGGATCTAGATTTCGAGTTGTTCGAATCGAAATTTTTTTTCGATTCCCACGTCAAGTTAAATACATTCCCATCTCCATGTAAACATACCGTAAATGTTCTTTAGGAATTATTTCCGTCATCTATGCTTCCGGTCGCTTAAAAACATAATCATCACCAAAATTTGTTCATTCGTTTAGAAAAGAAAGGAAAGTGCTAAGGGTTCATATGCGACTGTTATTTATCAATTTATTATCATGTATAACATCTCATGTTTTAATAATCTCAATCCAGTATTTTTATGTCTTTTTCTATTTTAATCTAGAGCTCTTTTTTTTGCGAATCCATAATTTACTCTATAGTACCTTTATTACAAGTTAAAACGAGAGTTGAAGTCAAGTATATCCATATAAACAAAAGAAAACGGAAAAAAAAAATGTTCAAAGAAATCATTTTCGTCTATTTCGTCGTTAATAATAATTTATATGCAAATTCTTAGCCGGCACTATATTTCCATAATTTTTATTGGTTTCGGGATGCACATCTTGCTTGAAGCTATATTGCCCTGGTTATAGGTTCCGTCGACATCGTCATAATCATCGTTTCAAGTTTGTTATGTAAATGGCTTGTTGTTGAGTAGCAACATTAAAACCTAAAAATGCTATTAGTTTTATTGTTTTAAGTTCAAGTCAATAGTTAAGATATCTTTTTAGAAATAGAGAGTTTTACTCTTCAGATTGTATTTTCATAATTTTTTCCCCTAAAGGGAATTATTCTATTTTAAACTCTTAAATGCTTTTCTTGAATTGTTGTGTGTGAGTATTCAGGAACAGGATTGAAAACTCACAATCGCCTACGTATTTATTTGCATTTAATTCACGCCTTTCCTGTGTGGCAACGGCATGAGTATACCTCAATGATATAAGGTTTCACTGGAATATGTATATATTGTATATGCACTTATGAGAAACGCAACTATTTCATTGGTCGATTCGAGCTGCCTATACACTCCTATTAAGAAGGCTATCTGTTTTCTTGCTTTCAACTGAAGCTCAATGAGAATTTTCAAATTTTGTTTTAAGTTTTATTTGAACCGATATCCGTTTATCATGGCAACGACATAAATGCATTATACATAATATGCATACATACAATTATACTTAGATTAAAATTTGATTGTGACATCTTATAAATTGCACACGAAAAGGACTTACACTATGTGCCCTTTTCTTTATCTAATCGCTAATTTAATTATTTTTATAAGCGAGAAATGTTCCAATGAGGGAGTGCTTTGAAAACGATTTGTTAGTTTCAATAATTAGATTTGTCGGCTTCCATTATCTATGTACATAATATTGGAGCAATTTCGATTTTATTAATAAGAATAGATTAAGGTACTTATACTTTGTATTAAATGATTGTGGGAGGTACAGGGTCATATATACAAAGGCCACCACTTTAAAAATTACGCACGCACTTCACCTCAAATTCCGTTTTAAACATTTTTTTTCGCTTGAATTGAAGTTTAAATTTTTCAAAATTACTTTTTGTAATTTTTTGAAAATAGTTTTGAAAAATTTCGTGATTAATAAATATTATAAAAAAATTTATAACAAAATTCACACCTACTTTTTTTTTAAGTATTTATTAAATTTCTTCAACTTTTGTTTTAAAAATTTTATGATGTAATTTTAAAAATTCACTTTAATTCAAATTTGAATTTTTCAAAATAACTTTCTGATAATTTTATAAAATAATTTTTAAAAATCAAAATTTTCATTTTTCCAAACTACTTTTTGAAAATTTTAAAAATTCGACCATAGTTTCCAAAAATTTTATATTAAATTTTCAAAAACAAAATTTAAGTGTCTCAGAAATTAGTTTTTAAATTTCTAAAAATCTACTGTGTACTTAGAACACCATTGTGTTTTAACAATCCATTTATCTTTGGAATTATGATTCAGCATCGTTTCGGTTCCTAAACGATTTTGTACGATGAAAAAAATTTTTTTTTACAAAATGCGCAAAATTAGGACAATTTTTAAACACTTGCTTTAGTTTATTTTTGTGTTAATTCCATTTTTCATAGAAAATCTCACTTCAGAAAATAATTACGAAACACCATGCAAAGAAATTTTCTTAAAATTCACAATTTTTATATTGTTACGATATCTTTATGAATATAGGACTACAGTGCGGCGTTGAAAAGGTGTGTGTATCTACTTTATTTTGTTATATGGGTCTTTAGTTGTAAACAGTATAGGGACCGAGAGATAATTGGTAAAAAACGAGTTAAATGAAAATAAATACGCCGATTAGATCAAAAAGTGTGAGTGCCGGGACTCACGGTTAAGATGTGTAAATATACGTAACGTAACGTGAATCACAATCACAGAATCACGATCACAAGATACGTTGCGTTTTTTTTTTCACCCTACCGCCAGTATAGATGTTTACGCAATTCATCATTGGTTTTATAGCTACATATGGAACCAGCGACCGTGTCGAGCTGAAAAACCTTATTACGGATAAGTTGGAGGAAGTGAGAGGCTGAGAGCGTTTGGCGCGCGGATCGATCGACAAAGCAATCTCTTAACATTATCATACAGACAAATATTTTTTTTTCTACGATATATATATTCGGCGATTCTTTTACTCACCGATTTGTGTGAATTTCTATATATTTTATTTTTTTTATATATGAACTTTGGAGAATTTTGGACAAATGCACAGAGTTTCAAAGTAAAGGAACTAGGCTAAATTTCTTAATATATTTTTACTTGCTTCAGGTAGGTTTATAGCCAACGGTGACAGAAGAAATGTCATACTTTTAATCAAAAAACTGTTTACACCTGCCTCCCGACTGAACAGAAGCGGAGAAACGGAATTACATGGGAGGGATAGAAGACCAAAAAAGAGAATAAAATCCTTAAACCAGGATCACCTGTATCGAACACGCTATAACATAATGTTTGTATTTGTAATAAATAACTAAGATATATGAATGTTTAGGTGAGAGAAAGAACCAGAGTGGTAAAACGAGCATCTACTTATATGAATTATTGGTCAGTCTTGTCATAACTCATACCATTTCTCGTATATTACGCGGGTACGCGCACGTGTGAATAAAGTCATATAATTGTTGTTCAGTTTGTATAGTTTTAACATAGTTATAGTCGTTTAAGTTCTAGAACATTATTATCAATAAAGAACATAAAACAAAGGGTTTTTACCTATTTTCCCGACTTTAACAAGTTTCCGTGTTTTTATTCAATTTATCCTATTAAATTACAGTCCGCTTTATACACTACCCAAGGTATTACTTTCCAAGAACACTGTTGGCATGCACACTAGCCTGACAATAAATAAAAGAAAAAAATTTTACTTTTTGTTCGTAATTTTATTTAGAACTAGAAGACATAAAATTATCTGGTTTTCAGTATCCGATTAAGAATTTATAGGGGCAGTATAAATACGTAATCTCTATTTATTACCTATAATTTCACAAATTTGAAAGAAATCTGTAACAAAAAGTAACAGTGTCAAGTCAACACTTAAGCTGCAAAAAATACTAACTCCAAAACTCAATTTCACAAAGCAAACACGACAACACTGAAAACGACCCTGAAAGAAGAAAGCCCATTTCTGTCAAAAATTGAATTAGCCAGACAATTCAACGGCGAGAAGTAAATGAACAACGAACGAGCAAACACTATAACAATTTTGTTAGTTCTTTTAAATAAAACTAATTTGTTGCTTTTTTCATGAAAATAAAGTAACTTTGTTTGTTTAAATTAATCAAAAGTGTAACCTTTTTGTTTCTTATAATAAATTTTATAACAAAATCAGTACACATTTTCAAAATTTTAAGTTGATAGAAATAACTTGATTTAAAAATAATATAAAAGAACTTCTGGCTTTCAAAAATAGTATAATACTTCATTGTAAGTGTTACTATTGTTTTTAAATATTGCTTTTTGAAGCAATTTTTTTAAACGCAATGCTCTCTCACCTTTGCCGTTCGGATTCCACAGAAAATTGTATGTCCCTCTATTCCTGCCAAAAACACGCACACATAAATGTCTGAGAGTTGTAAGTCACTAGGCCCCGGTTTCACACGAGCTATCGCGCCACCCAATTTATTTATTTTATTTTATTTTATTTTATTCCTCAGCAACGAAACCTATGTATACCTAATACGTAATAACATAGTTCTTGAATAATCTTTATTAATTTGAAACAATAATTAAATTCTCAATGTTGTGTAATATTTGAAAATATTAAAATTACGTACAAATTTTGAAATTTACCTGAGAACTCAGGCTGTAATAACACAAATAAAACAATTATGGAAATTATCGGCCCAGAAGTAAATGTACTTATTATTCGATTAAATTCTTTATCGATAAACTAGAGGGAAATTAATTAAATTGTCTATCGAACAACAAAATCATTCGTCGTCGCATCAAAAATATTGTATATAGTCTTCAATTTTAAAATCTGTATGTGATGCAATAGAAATTCAAATACCTTTGGCACGTCCATGCATCATTGTTTGGTGTTTATTCCATCGTCGTCGATTGCATCGCAATCAATCAGTTAAATAAACTGAAAAATGTTTGGACATACATACCTGTTGCGAGTAGAGCTTGAACTTCCCATATTGGGCGCTGTTTTACAGATATAGCGAGTTAGAACTAGTGTGGGTGAATTTTTCCAGTGAATGAGATGGTTATAGTTATAGTTCTAGATATAGTGTTATAAATCATTGTATATAAACTATAAACATTTACTAGTTACAAATCGAGGTCTAAGTAAAATTACTTTAGTAAAACGGGTTGGGTTCGATATCCCGCTTTTTATAATCCCGTTTTTTTTTAAATCTCGGTTTTATAATGTTTTTTATAATCCCGCTTTTTCAAAAGATCCCGCTTTCTATAATCCCGTCTCTTATAATTCCGTTTTTTATAATCCCGTTTCTTATTATCCCGCATTTGCATTTAAAACTACTTGTTTTACCTCCCACCAAAATTTCGTTGGGACTTAGTTCATAAATTTGGGAGTTAGTTAATTTAAGACTTAGTTCATTATGAAATAAGTCCCAACGATTTTAATAAACAGTGAGGTATGTATGGGGGGCATGCTGTTCCCGTGCAACCACCCTGCTTGGACACACTATAGGATTTGGGGTAGGTGCGAGATTGGGTGTATGCAAAGTTTCTTTTTTTCATTTGGTAGTTTTTATTTGGTGGTACATAACCCTTCATTTGCATTTTGTGACTTAGTTCATTTTATGTTGGGAGTTAGTTACAAAAACAATGGGAATGAGTTCATAATGAACCAAGTCCCAATTTTAGTGGGACTTAGGGCCAGTTTCACAGTGCACACTTAACAAAATAAGTGTCACTTTATTTACCCATTTTGGCACATTAACCGCAGTTTTACTACCTGAGTAAGTGGAACTTAAGTGGCCAACATGGGAGACTTAAGTGTCACTTATTCCGATAAGTTTACACTATGAAATTGGGAATTAGTTTTCCATATTTGGCACTTAAGTGACACTTACTTCACTGTGAAACTGGCCCTTAGTGCATTGAGAGTTAGTTCCAGGGCCAATTTTTTCAATGAGTAAATATATGTACATAATTTTGATTTTATGAGCAAAAACAAATGTGTACAGTAAAAATCAAAAACACCCCCACATATTTTCTTTTATTCGAGTAATTTTTATTTTTTGAGATTTACAAACACGTTATAATTTTTCGTTTAATACCCAAATGAATTGCGAAAAACGGGATTGTCGAGATTTTAATAGATTGGGATTATGAATAAGCGTGATTTTAAAAGGCGGGACGTATTTTAGTAGACGGGATTTTAAGACTTTTTATCGGGATTTTAAAAAGCGGGATTCCGATACGCTCCTTAGTAAAACTATAAATTTGCTTTAACAAGGCAAGTAGTATTTCCCATGTAAGTTTTAAGGAATAATTGGACTGAGTAAAATAAGGCCGGAATCGAAAAATAAAATAACAAATCGCGGATTTTATATTATGTATCTACATTAAATAAATTTGTAATTGTAGTGTTTTTTTGCTTTCAATACTTTTTCACGGTTAACTTGTGACATACAGAAGAAGGTCTTTTAATTTTCAAATTATTATAACAATCAATAATTGATTTTTTTTAGTTGGAATTCATTTTTTTTCACGAAAATAATAACTTAAGCCAGCTTTATTTTGTTTTGACTTAAAATAGAAACAAAACTATAGGCACGAGTATGATAACTTTGGCACCAAAAATTGATAACGGTTTTTTTTTGTAGAGGGGTCAAAAACAAACATTTTTTTATTATAGGAGGGATAGACCACCCTATCTCGCCCCATTTAGGAGGTAGGGTCAATTTTAGAAAAAAATTATTAAAAAACAACGGCAATACAAACAATGAAGTACTATACCGGTTTTGAAAGCCAGAAATCTATTCTTTAATCCTAAATTTAAATTAAATTATTTATGTCAATATTTTTTTGAAAAATTCGCATGCAAATTCAAATTTTTCATAAAAAATGAAAACAAAGTTTAAACCAATTTTTTCAAAACTGTGAAATGAAGTGCTAAATTGGCTTTTGTGGTCAATGCTAATATCAATTCTCAATCTAACGCAAAAAACCGAATGGTTTTGTCTTTTAGTTCTTGAGAAAATTACTAAAACTACTTTTTTATGAGATTTTTGTTTTTTTGCTTGCTTACATAAATACAGTGCTAGCACCCAGCATTACGGGCGGCGTATAAACAGTGAGGTATGTATGGGGGACCATTCTGCCCCCCTGAAACCCCCCTGCTTGGGCACAATATAGGATTTGGGGTAGGTGTGAGGTTGGGTGTATGCAAAGTTTCTTTTGCATTTAAAGAATCTGGATTATATATATCCAATATTAACAGCTGTTTTGTAAATAAATATACATATACGTTGCTCAAAGTTCTAAATCTAAAATTTTCAGATATAAAAAATATTATAACACTATTCGGTTTTTTTTGTTCGATTCAGAATTGATATAATATAGAATTGACCACAAAAAGCCACATTTCATTTAACAATTTTGAAAAAATTGGTTTCAACTTTTTTTTTCAATTTTGCTATCAAAATGTTGTGTTTGCATAAACCACCCCTCCTATAATAAAAAAATGCTTGTTTTTGACCCCTCTACAAAAAAAACGTTAACAATTTTTGGCTCCAAAGTTATCGTACTATCCCGAAATTATTAAAACAACGGCAACATCTACAAAATCATGTTATTACTATTTTTAAAGCCAGAAATCCTGACAAATCTGAGACGCACATGATAGTTTTTTTTTCACTTGGTCCAATATTTTTAGCATGGTGAAATATGATCCTTTGCCGATTTCTGTAAGTTAAAATAGTTTATTTCTAGCATTTAGGTATTTGGTAGATTTATATTGCTTTTTTTTTATGAAAACATGAAGGACAAGACATCACTTTATTTATTTAGTTGTTGCTTTTATTAATATACTTTGTACTACCTTACATCTTTGGTAAAATATTAAAAATTTCGAATTTATCAGTATTCAATCACTTTCTCAAAATGCAACCTTAACTTCCAGACTATAAGTTACAGACTAGTTTTATTGGGTTTAGATCGTTATTTGCCTAAACATTTATGCACCAGTTATTTATGTATTTACATTTTGCCTAAAATACACTTCATGATTTAATTAAAAAGAAATTAAGTACCCGATAAAGTGTTACTTTGTTATCAGATAAATATGGGGCAATTTTGCGTATTTACCTACATACATATACCTATGTGCTGAAAAAATGTGATAATTTATAATCAGTTACCCTGAACACTTTTCTACACGAATTCATTGAATATTGAATATTTATTATAATGGAAAAATCAAAAGCTTGATATAGGTGTAGGTACGTTGCGTTCATTCCAATGCAGCTATATAAATTCTATGGCAAATAGCAAAGTCCTTGTTGTATATTCTCGAGAATCTGTTATTAAGCTGGCTAACACAACACACCGACACCACACGATTTTCCTGCTCTTGGTCGTGCTTGCTGCTTTTTCCGCGAACTAAGAAGGTTGATATTACAAGGTTTTTTGAGGACCATCGACCCATTTACCACACCAAAATATTGTTTTGTCTTGATTAATGGATTTAAATGGATTTTTTGGCTTAATACGGCAGTTTCGCTTACCCATTCGTTCAGAATCGGGGCTAATCGCTGAAGAAAATAATTGACTTCTTCAAGAAAATTGGAACTTCAGAATAGAACATTTCAAAGGGCCTGTCGGGGCTTTAAGAAAAAGGGGAACAAAATAGTAAAATAGATAGGTATAGCAGTTAAAAAGGAGTAGCTCCGAAAGAGCCTCTAAGAAAATTTGTATCGATTACTTCTGAAGAGATTTCTTTGGGCCACAAAGTCTGTATATTTTTTACTGTAAGGCCAGAAAGAAAGTATAGAAAGTTTTGCAGAGCTTTTACATACCTACACTTTACGCTCGCCCATCAAGGGCCCTAATGGATAAAATCCCGTTTTGCCGGTGGCACAGTCCGCCTTTGAGGAGTAATAATAAGTAAAAATAAAACCAAAGAATTTGTTGACTTAAGACGCTGTTTAGATAGGGAAGATTGAGGCTGGTATCACGGCAGTTCGTAGACAAGAGAAGTGTGGGGTGAGGAATCTGGTGAGGCACGAACAAAACATAACAACCGAACTCATGAGTACTTTGTTGTTGTTTCAATGTGTGAAATGTTGAAATTGTTGTTGTTTCAATGTATTTTGAGGCGCCTCAAAGTTTCAAATGTAAACACGATGGCACTAACCAGTCCGGACCCTTCAAGCAAACGAGTCCGCTTTGGATCCGCGCACGTAGTAAACAACGTATGGATGACTCCGTATACGGATCCAAACATGGATCCGCAAAACTGCGTTTGTCGGCTCAAATTAGTATGGAAATTAGAATCACCACGGACTCATTTTGTGCATGTATTGTGAGAGAGAGAGCTTCCCATTTCACCATACTCAGCGAGAACCGAAACCAAATGGAATCCAGAACGGATCCAAAAAAATGAGCGAACGAGAAAGGCGTTTTGTGGTTGAAGAATATTATGCAATTTATTTTCTTGTATCGTTTGTATATAAATAAAACATCACGATTTATTTTGTAATTAATAATTAAATAATGAACTTTTGATTTTAAATTGATTTTCTTTCTGGAGGGAATTTTTATTAAACTTTTGCGCGGGGCACGAACGTGAACACATTAAAAAAAGTTAATTATTTTTGTTGTCTTCTCCTTTGTTTTCAGTCCATAAAAAAAACTCACCATTAGGGTATTGCATACATTCTCTCTTTCTCAGTAAAAAAAAATTACTTTCGATTTTCGTTCTTTTTTTTTGCATGCATATACAAAAAATGTGCTAATGTGTGTATGACCCTCCGTTTTGAAATGATCCAAGAAAGACCGACAAAGTTGGGTCAGTGAATTTGCTTGAAGGGGACTCAATCTTCCCAATCTAAACAGGTCGTTAAACTAAACGCTATTTTGGATCAATAAATCAACAATGATGTTTTTCGCGGTTTTCAGTATAGGTACCTGCATTAAATATTAAGAATTTGTATTATTAAAAAAAACCTTGAAATTAAGAATAATTTTTTGTATGATAATAAAGATTACTACATAAAACAGATTTCTTTTTTATTTAATAACATTGACCTACAATTTTCTCCCGAATCTTCGAAGGTTTGAAACTTAAGATAGAGGTAGGTAATTTAAAGTTGAGAACGCTTTAAAATTTCTTTATATGGCTGCTACGACTATTTATATTTATTAGCAAAAGACTATAATCATAAAAACATTTTGATAACAAAACAATCAAATTTTTTGCATACAATTAAAATTATTTAGACATAATTTCAATAACATTTTGGTGCTTTGTATTTTTTGTAATTTTTCTTGGTAAATTTTTCACACACGAAGGGACATTACCTGTATTTTATTTTCCCCCAGAACTGGACCATATTGGATTTGCTTCCGAAAATACATTAGTAATACATGTATTTTCGTAAGCAAACGCCAGATTTAACTTTGTTTTGAATTTAGATTTCCAAATTCATTTTGAACACACACACTTAATTTGCAAATGGCGTCGCACAGTGACTCGGTTCGACTTTTTTGGTTGCTAAAATCAGAACTCTAAACGAATAAATAAAACAATTTTTTTTAACTTAAAGGGAATTTTTAACGTTATCAAGCTGGTGAGTTTCAAAAATCTATACAGGGTGTTTCAGAATTTTCTGTTGAAAAAATTATTTTTACTTAAAGCGATAGATATAGTTTGTATATCACTTTACAATGGTCTATATAGTTTATAGATTTAGAGTAACAGCAGATTGTTTTGAAGCTTATTTGAGTGAAACAATGGCGAAAAAAAAACAAAATAAACCAATATGAGCTAGACGCAGGGAAAAAAGAAAAAAAAACATTTTTTTTTCAATTTTATTTTTATTTTTTTGTTTAATAAGTTTAGGGGAGACCGGGGACAAAAGTAACACGTCGTGAAAGTAACAAAGCCCATTCACATCCTCAATTAACGTGTTGAAGCATTTTCTTGTATGCAGTTTTGTTAACAACTTAACTCTTCATTTTACTAGCCAGTTGTTGTCGATTAGTCGTGAGATAGGCAAGTGCCACATTAAAAATAAATAAAAAGTACATGATTTTAAATTTGTTTGGCCGGCGGGTTTTTATTTAAAAATGGGATTAAATCTCAATATTTTAAGACAAGTTTCTACCCAAGCATTCTTTAATATATTCTTTTGTCATAGCTGGTCATCATTTAAAAAAATCTAATAATCTGAATAAATTATTCTCATTTTTCAAAAAATGAGGGCATGTGGACAAAAGTAACGGGTATGAAAGTAAACAAGTTAATTTCTTCCAACAAATTTGTAAATTTTTATTTGGAAGTTATCATGCGCTTTTCGTAATAAGAGTACCTCGTACTCGTGTAAGAAGAACTATTCAAGGAACGATTGACAAATATATATATAGGCGACGCGTTTATATTCAAACAATAAGTCAAAGGCTCCTCTTTCATCTTTAACTACTGGGAATCAACAATTTTCTGTTCAAAATAATATGATAAACGAAACCCATACCATATCAGGCAATATGATTAAATCATCAAATAAATATGGTATGTAAATTAGTGTTAACTTCGTGTTACTTTCGTCCTGGACCCATGTTCTGTAACTCGGCGATAACTTTTCGTGGCGAGAAACGGCGAAAAATGAAACAAAAATGGAACAAAACTCATAGGAATCCTATGGGTTTTGTTCCATTTTTCGCCGTTTCTCGCCTCGAAAAGTTATCGCCGAGTTACAGAACATGGGTCCTGGACATATAGGGCGAAAGTAACGAGAGAAGAGTTTTGGAAAAATTATAACAGCTATGTAAATTCATCGTTCTATTAAAAATTTACTTCATCACTTTATAGATAAATAACCCATCTTTCGGTTTATCGTTTATCTGTTATTCCTACAAACAAAAGATCAGGAACCTCAAAAGTAAAAAATGTTTCTTTTGTCCCCGGTCTCCCCTAATATAAAAAAAATCTTTTATTGGTAGATTGCAAGTCAAATAGTGGACAAAAATTAAACAAACAAAAAATATACAGGGCGTTTTGGATAAGATGCAAAAAAAAGGCTAGAGCTTAGGTTTGGTCGAGACAAGAAAAAAATCGTATGGGTAAAGGGGATCTATTTAGTGTTTTTAAATAATTTTTTTTGTGAATAGTTATGGAAAAACAAATTTTCAGACTCAACATTTTGAAAAGAAAAATGGACTGACTTCATCAAATCAGATCTCTCAAGCACAATTTTATGCAACTTTATGCTGTGAATTTTTTGGATTATGTGAACAAATATGTAAGGATTTTACTCCTGTTAATTTAAAGGCGTTTTTTTTTTTGTAACTCTATTTTAATTTGAAAAAGTGTGCCCAAAGAGGCGTTTCAAAAAACATTGAATTCAAAAGCATTTAAATTAAAAAAAATTAAAAAATCATTTTCATTTTCTATCAACTCTGTCGCAAAGTGTCGCGCAGTGAAGTGCAGTTGTCAATTAGTGCGATATAGCCCATACAATTTCCTACAAATAAGTCGTAAAGTTCAGTTCTGCTGAAGTGCAGTTCCGCCGAGTGCGGTCTTAGCTTAATCAAATATATCAAGTGAAAAAAAAAAATACAAGTTTCTTCACGCACTCCCCTCAGTTTTTACACTCAAAACTACTATTTGTCTACAAGCTACAACTGTCAGAAAGTCATAAGAAATGCGAAAGTTTGTGTAAAAACCTCACACAGACTTTATATAGGATTCTTCAAACCACCCTTTTATAATAAGACTGGCCGCGTTCGACTGATAGGCCGATAAGGTATCATCGTTTTGCATAGGATATGTTTTCGAACGACAAAACCGGATTGGATAGTTTATGGGAATACTGTTATGAGGATTCCTTATTTCGCTTTTTATATTATATTATTTTGTCTGGTTTTATATTTTATATTTATTTTGTATTTTATATATATTTTATATTTTATTTTGTTCGGCAAAAATGAAAACCTATGTAAAAAAAAAACACGAAATGGAAGTCCCGCGTGTTCTTGATTCCATTGCCACCTTAGAATAACAAGATAAGGAAGTGCCATTGTTGGAAAAAACTGCGGCATTTTTCATAATAGTTTTTGCTCTCACAAACACAAATCTTCTTATTCTGATTGCCACAGAAAGTGAGAGACTAGACAGCTGAAAATCAGCTGTTTTTTTTCAGATGTCTGCTGTTTTTTTTTCACAAAAATCCGAATTGAATTGGCTGTTGCAACTGATAAAAAATATATACATATATACAACACCTACAAACATAAATACCTTACAAACTAATATGCCATAGAATTCTATATGAAATGAAATCATTTTGTTTTTTTTTTTTTGAGCGAGAGCCTCGCTTGGAGAATCTGTCAGCTTGCGCTGAATCTGTTGCTAGTAGAAACTTTATTCTAGCTGTAGTCCGTTTTAACGGTAAACGGACTAAAGGGATTAGGTTCCAGTCTGGTGACGATGAACAGGAACTAATAAGTTGCTGAAGATAGAAACCTCCAGATTACCAAGTATGTATCCCCCTCCAAAGAAACTGCCTGGTAGACCGTTTTGACGGTAAACGGGAACGGTGTAGGTCTGGCACTAGGCTCAGGAACCAATCTGTAGCTGGAAAAGCCTCCTGATGCCATGCAGGAGTCCCTTCCCCAAACGACTCTGCCTGGTGGTGGTGGTTCACTTTCACGGTGAGTGGGAACGAAGTGTAATCGGTCCCAGTGAAGAGGCACAGGAACCAATGAAAAAAAATAACTGGAGAAAAATCTCCTGAAAATGCACGGTGTGCAAGGCACAACCGGCCACGTTGCGCTCTCAAACCAAACACCATAAAAAAAATCCGAAACATTTTAGGATACCTTTCAGATTTATTTTAGAAAACAGCTGGTTTGTTCATCAACTGTTTCTTCCTATAGAATTAAAACAACACCAACCAATCCGTACGCGACCACTGTCTGGTAACTTGGAACGTCGTACGACGTAGCACAATTTTCTGTCAAATCCCATAAAAACAAATGACAAGTAGCAAACTGTTGCAAGAAGTTGCTGTTAATAAAGCAGAGGAAATCATTTTGTTAAATGGTGAGTTTTAGAATATGTCTGTTTAAATACGGAAACGTGATTTTTTTCATATTCGATTGCAATCAAAAAGCAGTCCAAAAAATTTAATCGAAAACGATAAAAATCGTTCATTTTTTTCAGTTTCCAGTCTCTTGGACGAACACACATTACATGAAGTGTGAAAAGGAACATCAACGAAATCTTCTAATGTCGTTTACTGGAGCAATTTTGTTCATCCTCTCCCAAAAAATGAAAGATACTGGACGAAAATAGACTCGTGTAAAAGGGAAATATTCCCCTTGTTCCCTGAACACCTTAAACTATTGTAATAGAATATTAACTAGTTTACCTTGTAGTAGAATATTATACCATTCGCGGCTTTCATTTTCCAAACCCACCCACCAGCCAACTCTGCACAACTGTCAAACATCGTCGAATTTTTTTTAATCGGATTTGTTCTCATTTCGGAACTTCCTACCTAAACTGCATTTCAATAAGAAATATCACGCAAAAATAAGTGCCATTCGAACAAAGAAAAGTACATATTCAATTTAAAAGGCACATTAAATAAAAAAAACGCTAAATCATTTCCCAATATACCTCATCATTATTTTTTTTGTACAACCGCATTTAGTTGAAAGTAGAAAAAGAAAAAATAAAAAGTGCTGAAAAAAAATATCGAAAAAATGATTATCACGGTGAAAAATTTACAGCAACAAACATTCACAATTGACATCGATCCCCAGAAATCGGTCAAAGAATTGAAAGAAAAAATATTCACAGACCGCGGCAGCGAATACGTTGTCGATAGGCAGAAGCTTATTTATGCTGGCGTCATTCTGGATGATGAGAGAACCATCGAGTCATATTCGGTGGATGAGAAAAAATTTATTGTTGTGATCTTGAAGCGTGATTACCCGGCAAAGAAAACAGATGAACCGGAAGCTACAAGTTCTAAGGAGGAAGCTAAATCCAGCGAGCCACCCTCACCGCAAAAAAAGACCGCTGAAACAGCTGCCCCCAGCAAGCCGGCACCACAAACTGTCGAAGCTAAGAGCACCGCAAGTCCCCAAAGGACCCCAGCTGCTGACCCCGTTTCCGTTGCACCGGCCTCCGTGCAGGCTACTGCTGAGTCAACTCTCCTTATGGGGGACGAATACAACCAAATGGTAGACTCGATCATGCAAATGGGATACACTAGAGAGATGACAGAAGCCGCCTTGGCTGCTAGCTTTAACAATCCAGACCGTGCAGTTGAGTACTTGCTTAGTGGAATCCCACCAGAAGCTTTGGTGGACAGCGAGTTGAATACAACACCAAGTGCAGAGTTGAGAGCCGCCGCTGCAGCAGGCCAGCGTTCGTCTGCAAACGAGAGTAGCGTCGCCGAGGACTCGTTGGAGTTCCTTAGGAATCAGCCGCAGTTCCTTCAGATGCGGGAGCTGGTACACCAGAACCCGGAATTGCTTAACGCTGTGCTCCAACAGATCGGTCAGTCAAACCCGGCTTTGTTGCAGCTTATTTCAGAGAACCAGGAGGCATTTTTGAACATGTTGAACGAGCCGCATGAAGCAGACAACCCAGCTTCGGCAACCAGACAAGCAACAGGAGAGGGAGTTCGTGCAGCTGTAGCTGAATCCGTAGCCTCGGCCGAGCCGTCTGAGCGAACCAGGGCCGGAGCCGCAGCTTCGGGCGACGGCGGAGAAAACGTATCGCCTGTCATTCAGATGACTGCTCAGGACCGCGAGGCCATATCACGGCTCAAGGCCATGGGCTTCCCGGAACACTTGGTCCTACAGGCGTACTTTGCGTGCGAGAAGAATGAGAACCTAGCAGCTAACCTGCTTATATCGTCCAATGACGATTAGGAAGAACAACCAGCCAATCACAAAATCTCTACTCAACGTTTAATTTTTTAATTTGTCATAATATGTTTCTGCACTTTGTTGTTGATGAGTTCGCCACCTATTCCTATTTTTGTAAAAGTAGGTATGGCCTATGCTAATCTTATGCTAACAATCTGAAATCTGGTAGTTCGATTCTTTTACAGATAAAAAAAAATAATTAAAACGAAAACTGATATATCAAAATATATGATCTTTCTGCCTATAAAGGCTTTAAATAGATGTTTTTTTTAATTCTGACTAAGGGTTTGCTTATAGGGAGGTGACCAAAAGGTTACCTATCTCGCAGTGGTTTTCAAAAAAGTGAGTAGCGAGTACTAACCAATAAGGTGAAACTTTTACAAAACCACCGTTCGTTTTTTCAGTTGCTATCTTCAGAAAATGGCCACTTTTGTTTGCAGTGTAAAAGGGATTTCTATAAATGATATGTCAACAGAAAGCAAATAGTATCCTCTACGAAGCCAGTGGTGGGACAGAATTGTTCACAAGAAGTAGTTGTTCTTAGAAGTATTGAATTAAGAAGTATATTCCTGCGAATTTTTTCAGTCTCCCAAATAAATGTCTTTTAACTCTTGGCCTATTATTTGTGTTTATAATTTATCCACAAACAAAACGAGTGAAAAGTAAACTGTTATATCTTTGCAAGTAACTCAGTTCGAATACAGGTATGTATATTATTTCATAAACGTATCGTAGCAGAAATGATTTACAACCACTTTCTTCAAACATGCATCCACTCAGCATCACAGCTTGTGTAACGTGTTTACTATTGCAATCTTGCATTAAATGATGCGCAAACTTCAAACTTTTCTATTCGATATCACGATGCATTCACCTACAAACACTCGTAGATTTGATATAAGTGAATTGGTATACACATCCATAATTTTTTTTCGTTTGCTTTTTTGTTTTCTTGTCCGAATTATGTAGGTACTATTTATCAAACTGTTATAAATGGAGATTTCTCCATTCTCCTCGATTATAAAAAGGACGGGGCTAGTGAAATGCTAATTTATAACAGTTTATCGCCACTAAAAGGTAAACATGAAACTATGGCAGCCTGAAATGTGCTCATCGGTGAAGGTCCCTGGCCTTGCGGGGCCTCATTATTTCTTTAGCCACTTCCATAAAACAATTATTAATACTTAAATTTCAAATGAATACATACTCCCGGAGACATTATAATTAACTACAGACAGTATCATGCGTAGGTATACATAAAACCTAGGAAGTGACTAAAGAAATACCAATTTATAACAGTTTTGTAAATAAATCGTCGCTACAATGCAGAACTAGTCTAAGTCCAAAATTTTAAAATGAGTTATTTTTGTACGTTACAAAGAATCTTTTTGTATTCCGCGCATTTCCTACATATGCCGCATATTCCTACGTGCAGTAGGTCCTTCAGAATTTCAATAATCAAATATAATTATAATGTCGAAAGTCAGTATTTTACGGAATAAGGTTCTTCTTGCAAAAAATTGAAAATGTTACTTAGACTAGTTCTGCATTGTAGCGACGAAATGTACTATTTTTTCTTCAAGTCGCGCAAAACGCGTGCACACGCACTTTTAATGGCGAATAACTGTTATAAATTCGCATTTCTCATGTCTCATACAAAAAACTTAACTTAATTAATATTGACTATATTTTTCGAAGGAATGCATTATAATTAGAAAACAATTTTCTTTGCTTAGTGGAATCCGTCTCAAGAAAATAGTTTACAAGAAAACTAAACGTACTCAGCGATACACGGAAAGAGTGCAAAAGAAGTTAAAATCCGATGTAGTCATGAAAAAAGGGAGATGCCATTATTCTAAGGGTCATAATTCCACAATGTTTTTTTACCCTACTTAAGTGGGTGAACAGTCGGAAACAACAGCTGTTAAATTATAACCCACCCAGACCGTGGTGGCTCAAAAGTCCACAATGGAATGCGTCATAATTACCTTACATTAGCCACAAAATGGGTCATACACAAGTCC
This sequence comes from Epistrophe grossulariae, assembly GCA_929447395.1. Classification (NCBI taxonomy): domain Eukaryota; kingdom Metazoa; phylum Arthropoda; class Insecta; order Diptera; family Syrphidae; genus Epistrophe; species Epistrophe grossulariae. The sequence goes on along the minus strand of OV839567.1, from coordinate 31,782,656 downwards.
ACAATAACCGCCACAAGTAGGTCAATTTTCCATTGTGTACCATACTATTGGCATTTAGACTGACACTGATATAAGCCAAGCCAATAGCTCTTCTTCTGCTTCGTGCATGTGTCACTGAGAATATATTGCGTGGATACATTTAGTTTTCGTATATGCATCGTGCAAGCATTTTTTTGAGCGCTTGTGATAATAATACATCCTTGGATTTTATAAAATTTGCATCCGTGATCTTGGTGAGCCCTTGACCTTGCTAAAACGTTATAGTCAATCGGATAGTAAAACTATTTAAGTTAACTGAAACAAAAAAAGTCCAATTGATAATTCAGTTAATTTATAAATGTTGACGCGCACACAAACTCTGGTTCCCGTGGGTTTAATAAACAATAATGCTTTTCAAAGCATTCTAAACATTTCACAACATTATTTTTGTTCATTATTGCACGGCAAAAATCGACTCGTGAAAAGCCAGCACAAGCCCACAAAAAACAATTTAAAAATAGTAACCTGAACTTTTAATCGAAGTCTCGCCAAAACAATTTGAAAAAAGGGACTTGCGCAAACACCCTCCAAGATCAGGAGTGTGAAAATTATTTCATTTCAAACAGATTTTGGATCGATTTTCGATGACCCTTTAAATCTTAATTGAATAGGAAAAAGTCAAATCGACTTTTTTTGGAATACTCTCGCAACAGAGCTCTATCGAACAGACTTTAAGTCGATTTAGTATTGCGAATCGAAATTTGAATTTTATCGAACTTCTTATTGATGTTTTATGTTTTTTTTTTTATTGTAGTTAATATATATTAGTATTTTTATTCTATCCATATCTTCAATAATTTTCTTTCAATAATGCTACTATAAAAGACGTTATTAAAGTCGAGTTCATAAACTTAAAAGTTCGGTAACACAGAATTTACCATATTAAAGCTTAGCTGTAATAGACTGTACAAATGTAACAAAAGAAAACTATAAGATTTTTTAAAAAGGTTGTGCCCTGATCTAGCAACATGTAGGTGTGCTAAAAAATAAATACTTTAAATACTTATTATAGTGGATGTCTTATCAACAAACAAAATTGAAAGACAAAAAACGCTTTCGAAGACACTCCAATATTTTGAAATTGAAATAATCAAAAATTATTATCAGATACATCCTCATAAAAAAGCTTGTTATCTCTTTTATCCTTACTGAATCAACTAAAAAATGTTTTTTATAAAATTAAGTCACATTTACCGGGCACATTATTCACACAATTGAAGTTAAATAATAAGATTTAGTATATCCATATATTTTAGAATTCTTAAAGCTTGTTAATAACAATAATTTTTTTTAAATGCCCACTAAATAATTTTTTCATAATAACTACATTATGTAATTTTTCATAAAATACTTGAATTTTGGAATGAATACTTATAATATTATAAACTACATAATTATGTATAATGACTAAAATGGTTTCTAAATATAATTTTAATTATTTCTTATCACCCCGACTCCAACGCCACCACTGTGGGCACGCATAGGTGGCACGAACACCCATTCATCTGTTTCAGGATCATAGACCTCAACAGTGGAGAGATTTGTTTCTCCATCATAGCCTAGGTGACAATATATACAAACTTATACTTGAAAGGATTTCTTAATATCACAAACAAAAGCCTACCTCCGATAGCCCAAAGTTTTCCCATGTTAGCAACGAGAGCAACGCGACTTCTTTTGCATTGCATAGAAGTCACTAGTTTCCATGTGTCTGTGTTCGGATCATACACCTCCACCGTTCGCAGAAAAGAGTTCCCATCGTATCCACCACAAGCATAAAGCTTTCCATTAAGCGTGGCAACTCCTAGACGACAGCGTCTACTTAACATAGATTTCATTTTTACCCAAACATCCTTCACCGGGTCGTAGCATTCCACTGAATCAAAAATCGATAAACCATCGTGACCACCGAGAGCATAAATGAAGCCACCAAGTGAAGCAACACCTCCTGCTGAACGGTATTTCATCATTGGAGCGACCTTAGAAGGAGAAAGATATAACGTGAAATTGAAAATACAACAATCACTTACTGTTTTCCAAATATCTGTCTTTGGGCTGTAGCATTCCACAGTATTCAAGGATGTAACACCATCATAGCCACCGCACACATAAACGCTGTCATCCAAAGCAGCTACGCCAACAGCGCTAAGACAATTAATCAATTAATAAGAAATGAACATTGCTCTAGAGACAGTTAAAAAAATATATTCAGATTCAGATGCCCATACATATTTTGTTTTATAAATGATTAACGATATTTTTCTTTAGAAAATAAAATAAATTTGGTGGCGCGACGTCGACTAATTTTATCGTTGCAATAGTTATAGAACGTAGGCACTCTTATCATGTATGGCAAATGCAAATCAAATTTCCCAAACTAGAAAGACCGCATCTTTCGTCTTGAAATCTAATCTAGAACGTATCTGTTTTTGAATTAAAAAAAAGTGTGAGTGCCGATGATGTGTAAACATACGTAACGTAACGTGAATCACAATCACAATCACGATCACAAGATACGTTACGTTTTTTTTCACCCTACCGCCAGTATAGATCCATCAAAAACAAAGCAAATGGGTGCGTTCAATCGATTACGTTTTACATCTGAATTTTCAGATTTCTGAATTTTTGGAGCTTCTGATTGGCCAGCTGTCATAAAAAGTTAGATGACTTTTAGTTACGTTTAGTTACGTTTCATCTGAATTTTCAGACAAGAAATTCTCATCTGAAAATTCAGATGAAAGTTGTTTGTGGTGAGGGAAGTGCCAAAAGCACACATAAAAGCTGAACTTTATAATTTTCGTCTTGTTGGTGGTTGATTTTTTAAGTTTTCGTCCTGAAAATTCAATACTTATTTAAATGAACGAACTTTTTGTTTATTGTTTAGTGAATTTTTAAATCAACAATATTTTATATTGATGTTTGGAAAGTTTTTCTATAATTTTTTAGGCCATACATATCAATAAAAAGTCTTTTAATGAAAATAATAATACCTGTTGCTGATTTAGTTACATATAATTTCATCCTCACAACTATTCACGCTCAATGTTTTATATACGAATGTAATTAAAGTTCTGTTTTATTTCGCTTAAAAGTAAATCCTACAGGTAAATGCAGGAATTTGACACAATGACTTTTGGCTGAAATTTCAGATTTTTTTTGCGTTCAACGACATAAATTCAGAAATCTGAAAATTCAGATGCTAAGCGATTTTTATTGAACCTGCCCAATCTTTTCGCAAAAATATCAAACTTTTCTACAATGAAAAAGACATCTAAAATGTTGTACTGAACATAAAGTGACGGATATATTATGAACATTTTAGGGTAGATTTTTACTTAAGGAACACACAATCCTGTACTTTTCTGATTATTTCCTTACAGAAAAGATTTATTAAACACACATATAATCTAATAATTTTGAGAAAACTATAAGATCTACTTACCAATCTAATAACGCAAGAATATTCTACATCATGCACAACTTCATCGATAAAATTAATTAGAAGCATCATGAAAGCAAAAACTCACCTTCGTTTACAAAGCATTGCCCTCCCCTGAGACCATTTGTTCTGTTTAGGATCATACACTTCAACAGTTGATAGACGTTCAGTTCCATTGAATCCTCCAAAAGCATATAATTTACCACAAATGACGGCGACCCCTACTCTTGACCTAATGGAAACAAATTTATTTGAATTAAAAACAAATTATTAATGGTTTCTCATATTTAAATAAATCAATAAACTTTTATGATAACGAAGATGAAGAAAATTAAAAAGAATTAATAAGACAAAACTTATTATTCAGTTAAGAATGAATAGTTCCCTACATATTTAACTGAAGTTATTTACTTAAATGGGCCATGGATTCAGATAACTTAGCTTTAAACATTTAAAGGTTATTTTAATAAATGGAATTCTTCAAAATTTCCAGCAATCTTGTTGGTATTCAGATTTTGTAATTTTTCCCCCTTTAGAGAGAAGAGACAGTTTTCTAAAAAGGTACTTAAAATGGACAGTAATTTCTTAAAAATCAATGAAGAAGTTTACAACATTATGTTGTAGCTTTTTTAAGAGCCAAAAATCCATTGGAATTTTTTTTTTAAATTGAGTTATTATGAAAAGTTTTGGCAAAAATTATTTTCAGACAAAATTAAAAACAAAAAATATTAAAACAAAATTATAATATTTTTTTTTAGCTTAATTTAGTTGAAAACTAGTTTTAATTTTATTGGTTAATGCTTTTAACAATTTTTAGTCGAACGAATTGGCAGCACAGAAAATTGAAAATTGCCAAAACTACTTTTTTCATAAGAAATTACAGTTTTTTTATATGTATTTATTTAATTTAAACCGTCGCGGTCATGATCAAAAACACTTTCATACTTGGATCTAGGCATAAATCAACTTTTAATGAAGAAATTCTTAATTTTTTTCAGATTTTTATTTTCATTCATTATAGCGCTGCAAGTGGTTAATTATTTAAGGTTTTTTAATATTCAACAGGGTGGTGCGCGGCAAACTCATGAATTTAAAAAGGTCATTGCTCCCTTTCTAAAGGTCGTAGGGTTGAAAGTGGGGTGTTTCTAAAGAAGGGTGGGAATTTTTGTTAGCACGTGGTTTTAGTCGCCAAGATGAAGTGGTCTGCTCAACGACATGATTTTTTTTTTTGCGCAAGCCTATATCAAACGCTCACTTATGCTGGGCAGTGCATTCGGGTTTGCAGATGCTTTATTCACTACATAAATTAACATTAAAATCGATAATTGATACACATACGTGGAAAAACTGAGTTTGAAAGGAGTGAAATTCATCGGCACTCACTATCACGTATGAGTCAGCCGTGACGAAACAAATACAAAATTATGTATTTTCATTCCTTCACTCATGAATGTGCACTCATATAAACTTCCCAATCTACCGGCCTATTATTTCTTTATTTATTTCAAAATTGTTTTGAAAATGAATAAAAGTGCTAAATTATAGAATTTTTGAATACCTACAGACTTTGGAATTTCAGTACATACCTATTATGCAATGCAAATTTGGATTAACCGAATGCAGAATTATACCATTTTGGTTTTGGAATATAGAATTTTGTTAACCGAATTTTGGAACATACAAGATTGTTTGTTGGGGTCATCTTTATAGAAATATTCTCACTCAAGGTGAACAATATAGCTAAGATGTGTTCTGTTTTTTTTAAACACTTTTTATTTACCTTTACGAGGAATAACAATGGAAATCTAAGTTGGCCAGTATAATTATTCGTATTACCTTACCTCATCATAGACATTTGTTCGCCCATTTTCCATTTCTTTGTTACCGGGTCATAAATCTCAACAGTACTAACAGATTCGCCATTATTTGTTAATCCACCAACGGCGTAAATCTGGCCAATTAAAAAATCAGAACAACGAAGACGAGTTCTAAAAAAAAAAGAAAAAAAAAGTTAATACCGACACCGAAAAAAAATAATACATATTAGTTTTGACCTGAAACTCTGTAGCAATCCCCTGCGTTCTGGCATTAGGTGGAAATCTTTTGCTTCATCCAGCAGATCTCTACATTGGTGTGATGTACGAATCAATTCTTCACGCGCAACCCGATCGGCAAGAAATTGGGGCGATAGCAAAGGCAATCGCACTCGAGAAAGAACTTGTGGAAATACAACAGACCTCTTGTCTTCGCTGTATTTGACCCATCGCATACAAGCTTCGAAAATGTTCTCCTCTGTTGGAACATTCAATTCGTCTCGACGAATCAGGTCAATCAAATCATCATAATTTAAGGTAAGAAATTCCTCTGAATCGGAAACTTTCGAAAAGTTATGATTTATATATTTGTCAGCCGATTGAACCAGCTGAGTACATGCCAGAGAGTCGGCGAATTGACGAATTCCCAAAACATTATGGGGATTAAACCTGTAAACGATAAATCTTTGAAGACCATCTTTTTACTCCCGAGAAAGAATGTGTACCTTGAGATAAGAAAATCCGCACAGGCATCCCTCACTTTGTTTAACTGCAGAAATGAAGCACCCACCATCAGGCTCTGGACATTCTGATTATCAATACGAACAGTGCCACTGTAGGCGAAATTGATAAGACTCTCCAGGGCACTGTGGACAAAATAAGAAAAAATTGCAATAACCGCTCACCGACCATACTATTACAACCAAACCATACCATGGCTCAATTTCTTTCATGGTGATTTCTTTGATCCTGCTCTCTGCCATGTTGTTGGTGAACATTGCATAAAAGTATGGAATTGCTCCAGCAAGTACAATTCTATGAGCTGAAAAAGATTGATCTTCCACCTGAGAGTTGGTGACGAATTAAGTTTTGTTGATTTTCTTCCTGTTTCAAGCTTGACTCACCTTGAGGGTAACATCGCATAGTTTGCCTTGTCGTCTTATTTCTCTCATCAATGGCAAACTTTCACTGAGGAGCCCATCGTGTTCGAAAATAGCAAATTTTTCATCATCTTTTCCATTTTCTGTTAAATCCATTGTTTTTTTCACAAAAAATTTGTTTGCAAATATTTGATTTTCTTATTTGGGAAAAACAAAAATAAAACAATTTTTTTCCTAAATAGCAAAGCTAAAAGTCAAAAGTCAAAGTGTCAAATAAAACTAGTCTAGTAGTGCAGGCCGCAGGGATGGTATGGAAAAACAAGTATATTTCTATTTTCTACAGAAGATCAAATCCAAATAGTTTGGATTTTGGAAGCTAGCATTGCAAGTTACTAATGTCGATTTCCTTTTGCCATTTGGGGTTTTGATCCGGTATTGGGGATTTTTCGTAATAAAAGGAAAGCAAAATGAGATTGAGTTTTTTGATGTTTAAACAGTGGCGGTAGGGTGAAAAAAAAGTGTGAGTGCCCGGACTCACGGTTAAGATGTGTAAACATACGTAACGTAACGTGAATCACAATCACAGAATCACAAGATACGTCACGTTTTTTTACCCTACTGCCAGTATAGATGTTTACACATCAAAAACGTAACGTATCTTGTGATCGTGATTGTGATTCACGTTACGTTACGTATGTTTACACATCTTAACCGTGAGTCCCGGCACTCACTCTTTTTTTGTAATTGTGTGTGTGGCTTGGGCATTATTTCCTTGATGATACAGGAGGCCGATTGGGCTTTTCCACCAGCCGTCCGTTTCAAACACGCAAAAAAAAATAGGAAACAGCTGGTCTGAACTTGGAGAAAGGTAAACAAACGACAAATATTTTTATAATATAGTGCTTGTTTGTTTTCCAATAAAAACGTATAAAACGATGGTTATAACGCCAATTTAACAAAAAATCAACTTAAATAACTTATCAAGCTTATTTATATAAACAAAAAACACAGAAAATATTAAAAATCCACATTGCACTGAAAAAGCATTTGTTTACATTTCTCCAAGTTCGATATCACATGTTTTGTTTTTGTTGTTTTGAACTGTCAAAATTAGAAAGAGAAAAGACAAAGATAGTTTTTGGAAAAGCCCAATTCTGATTCTGTGAAAAAGTGAATCCTTTCACACTAAATTCGATTGTTTCTGTGAAACCAAACGTAAAAAAAATTCATATGAATAATTTGTTTTCACGTCGATATATTTGGAAGTGAATCTGTGAAAAGAAAGAGTGAATACGAACAACCGAAGCTCAAATCAACATACAAAATAAAAAAATCTTTCTATCTCATGCGTTTCTATTTCTCTTCAAAAAATGAGAGAATTGCGCTGATTGCGCATGCGCTTGAGGGGAAATGATTAGGAAGTTGGGGATCGGATCGGCACCAAGTGAATCGAAAAAGTGAAAGCAATCCATTGGAGCACAATACAATTTATTCGATTCACTTTTTCATAGAACCAGAATTGGCCCCCTGGTTCGGATCTGGGGGAAAATAAAACACAGCTATTGTTTGCAAAACGTTAATCAACTTCTTCATTTGTGTTTCCCATAAAATATATTTGGAGAAATTTTTGATCAAAATCTTGTAACGGTAAAAGAAATTCCTAATTAGCATTGATCAATAGTCAATACATTCGTCGTATAATTTTCCATTTTCGTTGTTTAATATGTAGGTAATTTAATAATTAATAATGTTAACTATATGCCTGTAAGACCTAAGGTCTATTTAACTGAATTCATTGGTTTTTTTGTCCTCGAATATTTCTACCAAATATTTATTTTTTGGTAGAATTTTTTTATTTTTTCAATTTTAATAACAATTTCCTTTGTAGTGGGCGGATTTAACTCAAACCATCATCTAAGCAAAGATTTTAAATTTCAACTAAATTGGTTCAGTAGTTTTCGAGTCTATTTCCCTCATGCAGACAAATACTAATTTTCATTGCCCTACTCGTTTTCTCATCTGTCATTCACAAAAATTCTGAGATTCGATTTAACGAAAACCTATGTTCGAATATACTGAAATTTTATAAAAATATACTAAATGCCCATAGAAAGCAATACAACTTGTTAAAAATGATTTTGAAATACCTACAGCATTTTATCGTTACAAATGACATGTCCACCGGAAACATTTCCTACATACCAGCATTTGAATCGAAGGAGACAAAAAATGTATCATAGAACTGTTCGTCTGCCTCCAGATTCTGTAATGGGGTAAATATGTTTATTTCAAGTTCTGAAAGAGAAAAAACGAAAACAAAATACATATTGTGTATGTACTTTCAAGTAGTTAAGAAGATAAAGCTTCTGCATGTCTTCAGAAAGCAACTTTATTGAACTGAATGTAATTAGACAATATTATATTGAACAAACATTAACAAAGACAGTACTTAATCTTGTTTTATTACAAGTATCTATTACGATTTAAAATACTCAACATAACAGAAACCGGCTGTGTTTTTATTTAAAGCTATTTTCAATCATAATGGAGCAGGAGGCGGAATACAAAATTCCCACCAATCGATTTTAAGAAAGTTTTACTCACGTAGTATTAGTCCATCATTTTGGTTGATAAAGAAGCTTTATTTCCCACCCCTTTTACTGGTCTGAACGGAGTGAAAAAGCGATTTAACTCTTCCATGGGGGGTGTAATGGATAAAATTATGATCTTTGTTTTATAATTATTTGCACAATCATACATAATTTAAAAATTTTCGGATGGGCAATGTCTTGGGCGATAGTGCTTGGTCAGTTTCTCTGTCATATTTAAACGAATACATACACGGTTTCCTAAACTCAAGCTACAAACTTCAGTTAATAGTCATAACTTGTCCATAATGATCATACACTAACCGTTGGGTATAAATAATAAAATAAACTGACATTTAAAAAGTTTCTTCTGTTGAATTTAACATTACTAAAATGGGAAATTTGTTAATTTGCATTGTTTTACTACCCAATATACATGCACTTATAATGAACTTCTGATTGTAGATTCCAGATTGCTTTCAGCTCACTTCAACAATAATTATTCTGAAGTGTTAAAATAATTATCAAATGTAATGGCCCTTCATTAATTAAAGTTTGAAGCATGAATTTTTGGCACCGTGTATCTTACTAAATATGTTATTATTATTTACATTTTGAAGATTTGAAACGTCTTTTTCAAATATTAAAAGATACACATAATTTGAAATATTGTAGAAAGATCGATAGAAATCAGTTTCTCTTTAAATTTTTTTAGGATTATCAAAATACATATAAGTTATATATTATATTTAAAAAAAATAAATATTAATTTCCAATTTTAAAGACCTGAGCCCACACAAGTAGGATTCAATTATCTTATTAGTCATAGAAATCATTAAAAAAATTTACTTTCTAAAAATTAATTTAGAAATACCGTTATAAATGTCACGCCCAAGAGAAAATGGAACAGCAACAGCTCCCACCAGCGCCTAGCCTAGCCACTGCTAAAGTGTTAAATGCCATTTTCTTTGCCGTTGTTATATAGATAAGGGGAGGGCGACCAAGCTTTTATATAATATAACTTTTTATGATCTTATACTACGTATCGATGATGAATTTTATTTTTCCGCATCCCTGACTATAACACACTAGTTTGATTTGTTATTTACAAAAGGATAGCGTTTATTGTTGGTTAACTATTTGTAGATTTACCGTTACACAATAATTTCTCATTTTAAGAAAGAACACCCATTTGTTGGAGGCAGAATTTAGCAGTCAACATTTTGGCTTCCTTCTTCGTGTTTCCTCCAGTTCCCGGGTTGAATACCTGTCCATTTACATTAACACTAAATACAAAAAGCTTGCTGTGCGATGGACCCTCGTCCAATACCAACTCATACATAGGCGGTGTCCACTTTCTCTTTGAAGACAGCTCATTGAGTAAGCAAACTGGATGTTTGCTATCGATGGCCTGCCTAGCTGCTGCTTGTCCACCAACACCAAGATTCTTTTTTCGTTTTGATGAGTTAGCTGCCTGTGGTTGTCGATTACCATTGCTTACTTCCTCGTCTGCCACTAAACCACGTTTGTCTAACTTTACATCTAGCAGAAGCGGTTGCAGGGACCCAGTCTTTTCGCGACCGAGTCCTTCGCCTGGTTTCCAACCCATTTTCTTTAGGAGATGCATTCCCATACCGCCACTCACTGGAACAGTTGATGTTAATTGGTCTTTGCGAGCCCACGCCTGGGTACCTTTGGTCAGTTCTCGGGCGGAGAGAATATTTGCACCAGTACTGCCAGTAAACTGTCCAGGCATGTTCTTTGACGATGCCCATGAAGTCATCTCTTTCTGAGACGTGTACATCATTTTAATTGCTTCACAATCCATTGGGTTCTCTTGCAGACGACGCATCGCACTCAGCCTCTGACTGATTATTGTCGAGACGTCGATATTGGCTGCAACTGCTGGGAAAATAGTCGGCACGGGAGTAGCTTCACTTGTTACCACTGCAGGAACTGGTGCAACTGGAGGCACAATTGCTGGCACAGTTGTGGATGGTTCTTCCGTAGATGTTGTTGCTACAGATTCACTGGCATTTGTAGCAACTTCATTGACCCCAGCCGGCTTAAAAGCTGGTTGTTGTTCTTCCACCGGTAATTGTTTTTGAAAAACATTTTTTGGGACAATCAAGGGTTTCACTGGAATTAGCTTTGCCACAGATGGCGGAGGTGTCGGTGGTTCGGGTTCCTTAGCGGGAACAGGCACCCAACCTTCTGTGAGACGATGTTGTTGCCCAGACGACACCGGGAACTGCATAGTTATAGCTTTCTTCTGATCAGCAGTCTTTGGTGCGATAGGGTTTGCGTTTTTAATGTGCATTACGATTGGTTCTCGATCCTTGAGGACAAAAGGATGGTGGAAGGCTTTGGCATTGCCCTGTTTATCTACGTCAGATTGTTCATCGGACGAGAACTCCGACAGATCTTCGTAGTTTTCACCTTTGCTCAGTTTTCGGCAAAAATTGGTCAGATCCTGGACTGTTTTGCCACCATAGCGCATTTTCATTAGCACCTTGTCTTTAACTTCCTCGCTCATGCCATCACACCCAGGAAGAGAGCCACTTTTGAACATGGTGATAGCGTTCTTTCGCGCTATCTCCAGCAATCGTTTTTTGTCGATACCAAGGCTGGACCTGTCCTTCGAACGCGACCTTGTGCGCGTCCTGCGGCGAGACCTAGAGCGGGACCGGTGAAGGTGGTGATGACGTTGGTGGCTCTTATCGATGCGTTCCCCAGAGTAGTAGCTGGTGCTTGTTCTGTAGAATGAATTCCGCTGTCGGTCGTATTTCGAAGTCCGACCACTAGACGCAGTGTCTCTGTCTCTGTAATGACTTCGTTCCCGCAAATAAGTCTCTTCGTCGGAGAGTGAAACATCTGAACACTCCTCGACTCGGGTGCAGTTGCGTAGACGCTTCTCTACTCTACTGCGGCTTTCGCTCTTGCTGCTTGACTTTTCAACTTTGATATGAGCTTCATCCAAAAGCTCTTTCTTAATGGACTGCTTCAACTTTCTTGATGAGGACGAATCAGCGGCCATAATCACAGTTCCATCGGATGCAGCCGATATCTTCTCCTCGTCTTTTTCTTTTGATTTCTTATGTTTGCGTTTGTGCTTTTCACGCTTTATTTTGTGGCTTCCTGATTCGAGCGACTCATTCTCATTGTCTGATTTGTCACTATCTTCGTCGGCTTTCCGCTTTCGTTTCTTGCTCTTCTTGTGCTTTGATTTTTTATGTTCCTTTTTGGACTTCCTAGAGATTTTATCTGTGCTCAACAACTCTTCTGGGGGTGTAGCATTGAACACCATAAATAGTTCCGCAAGGATTTCATTTGACGACTTAATGGGCTCGATATTTTTTTTCTCTTCGTCCACTTGAGATTCTCCATCAGGATCTTGTATGTTTGTTGAATCTGGTAGCAGGAGATTTGGATTGAGCTTGTGCTCAATTTCTGGATCAAGTTTTTCTTGTTTTACTTTTACACTAGGGGGCTCAGGAGAAGACATTTCTGAGATCACCTGCTATTTACAACGAAATTTTCAATAAATTATTTGATTATTTGATTGTTGAAAAATTTATAACTTGGCGATTGTTTTTTTCAGTCATTTTTTGTCATTTGTGACAGCTGTCAAGTTAATTCATTCAGCATTCAGTGAATTATGAGTGTATTCAGTAATATGTAAGGATTTCTGTTCGATCGGAAATCTGAATGCCAGTCTCCATAGGTCCCCTATTACACGATGATTCTTTGCGTCTACTCTTTTTCCGAATTTCTGTTTATAACTAAAGTATAAATAAAGTTATATAAAAAGAAACGTCAAAAACAGTCTCGGAAAACTTGGCCCACGACTCACAGGGCAACTGGTCTACCGTCTCATCTTTTTTCTCTATCGCACTCAATATGTTCGAAAAGAGTCAGACGCAAAGAATCATCGTGTAATAGGGGACTAGCTTTGCAATTCGATTGATGTTGTTTAGATTGGTCGCGTTCGGGGATCTATCAAAAGCTATCCGTATAGGTTTGTGTTGTTGTAATCCCTTGTGACAAAACAGCTGATGCAACAACAACCCAACGTATCTGAAAATGTTTGGATAGGTGGATAGCCTATCTGATAGTTTACCGAACGCAAGGATTGGGAAGAATGGGGCTGGTACCACGGCAGTTCGTAGACATACGAATTGAGGGGTGAGGTGTGTACAACTGGGCAGTTGTACAAATATTTACATCGTGTTTCAGCAATTTTTACCCACTGATTTCGGCGGATTAATCGTGTTTCAATAGTGTGATAATCCAATTACATACTTGAACCAGCGTTGAACATTAGTTAATCCGCCGAAATCGGTGAGGGCCAGTTGTACAATAGTGGTTCAGCCTCGGTTCAAGATTTTAACTCACCGATTTCGGCGGATTAACTAACGTTCAACGCTGGTTCAAGTATGTAATTCTTTATTATCACACACTTGAACAGTAAACCACTGTTGAAACTCAATTAATCCACCGAAATCGGTGGATAAAAATTGCTAAACCATGGTTTAAATATTTGTACAACTGGCCCTGAGTTAACCACTAGGCTGAACCACTATTGTACAACTGGCCATTAGAGAATACGATCCCGGGATCCCGGCCCATTTTCAATCCCGAAAATCCCGGCTTTAATATTTGCATACCTTAATTTATTTTTCTGCTTGGTCCCCTATTAAGGCTTAACTACATAAGCCAAAAAAGTTAAAAAGTAAAAAAGTGAAAATTTTCAAACTCATTTTAGGATAGTGTTTCTGACTGGAAAACTTATAAAAATGATGCAGAAAGCTTAAATTTTGGTTTAAAAACAAATTTGTGTATTCTTTTTCACAAAACAACGGCGCTAGCGGTAAAAAAAATATTTTTACTTTTGTACTTCAGTACTTTTTGGCTTATGTAGTTAAGCCCTGACTCTTTTTCGAATTTCCCTTTAAAAATCATCAAAATAAAGTTATATAAAAAGAAACGTCAAAAACAGTCTCGGAAAATTTGGCCCACGACTCACAGGGCAACTGGTCTTCCGTCTCATCTTTTTTCTCTTTCGCACTCGTTATGTTCGAATAGAGTCAGACACAAGGACTTGCTTATTCTATCTACTGACTGAATTAATTAAAATGTTTGTTTAGAGAATAAATATATTCCATTTAGGAATATATTTGCTTAAGCAAAGTAAGCTGCTGATGCGATCTTCTTTGATCTCCAAACCAAACAACGAAACACCTTGGAGAGTTTCACCAATTCCAAAAATAAAACAAATAATAAATGCAAAAAATCACAGAAACCCACGATGTAAGAAAATAATAAATAAAAAAAAAACACAATGGAAAATATCCTTGGAGAGTTTCGCTAATTCAAACAAATCAAATAATAAACGCTAGAAATCACAGAAACCCATGATGTAAGAAAATAATAAATACAAAAAACACAATGGAAAATATCCTTGGAGAGTTTCACCTTTGTATATAAACTCTATAGTACTCTCATGAAGAGGAACGTCCGACGCGCCGTGAGGTGCGTCGATACTGAAACTATTTCAGTTGAGAAGGAACAGTTAATAAAATACAGAAGAATAAAAAGAAAAGAAGAACGAGAACAATGAGAAGAACAAAACCAATTTTGCGACTTTTTCTTGTGTAGATTTCTATAAAAAGGGGTAGGATATAGAAAGAATGATAAAAAAAAATAATGTTCAAGGACGTTTATTTGGTAGAGGAAAATTTTATTTAATTTAATTTTGATTTTGTAATAGGCATGTTCAGGAAAATGAGATCTTCGGAAATTTCAGCAATCTCAGTTACCTGCAAAATTTCTCAGCTTTGCTGTCAAAACTCTGACGAAAAAAGATTCGCTTGCTCACTTTTTGAGTGAGAAAAATTTCTGAGATCACATTTTTCTTCACTTCATTCATTTGTTAAAAATATGTGGCGTGTTTTTTTGACTTTCTAATGTGAACATTAAGAAAATTTTCACATTAAGGTTGTGTGGGGGAACCTTTAAGCCAACTTTTAACATGCAAATGCAAAAACAACAAGTTAACAGCACATTCAAACTTCAATAACTCTAATGTGAACATTAACTTTCCAATGAATTTGCTTGTTATGTTGGTATCTTTGCATGTTTTCCAGGAAAATATGTTCGGTGAGTAAGGTAGTTTTGAAAATATTTTGAAAAAACAAGTTTTGTATGAAGATTTAAAATTATACAGCGAATTATTTTATTAAAAAATAACGAAATACATTTTCAAATGCAAATAAAATAATTTTAATATAAATTATCATCCACAATAATTGTTAAATCATATATGACAAGATTCAAACAGAGTAATATTGGTTTTGGTAAGTAACCATTTTCAATGAACGCATTCGCTGTTGGGCTTTTCAAAGAAAGTGTGAGTTATACAAATGCAAATGCATTGACACAGCATCGGCATGCAGTTAGAGCTAAATGCTGGGGCGCCCAAGGAATTGTTTGCTGGTTTTTTGAGGAATGTGTTTTGAGATTTTAAATCATTATAATATTTTAAAAAAACTTATTAAATTATGTACAAAAGTGAAATAAAAATAAATATAGTGCATACATGCAATACTTTATTAACATGCTGTGCTGTGTTAAATCTTGTAGACACGTAGATATAGTAAGAAGTTTACAATTTTTTTCATTTCACTGGCTAATTGTGTATCATATTCAATACATATAAAGTAATGGGAAGAAGATTTAAAACGTTGAAAAATAACTCTGCACTACGGGCGCTCAACAAATGTGAGCGCCTTGCCATCACCAACAAAACGTAATGCGACTATATGGACCAGAATTTCTAATTTTGACAAATTTAACCCAACTATAATTCACGTGATTAATATATGTTTTTATATTTAGATAATTTGCTTTTTTACAGCGAAATGCTATGAAATATCAATTTAAAATTATTCTACGGGAATGTTTTTAACTAAAAAACATCACTTCACATAACTTTATGTTGAATATGAGACACAATAAGCTCTCAAAATGAAAAAAAAATTGTTAACAATAAAAATTGAAATGGAGGAATATTTCGGAATATACGATTTATCTCAGCCAAAGAAAAGAATCCATTTTATTAGATAAAATTTAAGGGAGAGAAAAGTGAGAGCTAAATTTAAGCGCGATCTGCGTACTAGGCTCTATTATATGTATGTATTTAAATCGTGTATTATTTATACAGGATTTAACGCAGCACTCCATGTTGTTTAATATTTTTCAAAATTAAGTATTACAAGTATTCACAATTTAGGTAGTATACAATAAAAAACATTTCTAGTTTTTACTTTTAAGGTGCAGAAAGGCTTGGATTCAATCCGTATAATTATGTTTCGGTGTTACTAAGCCAGCCGCTTTAAAAAAAATGCACAACGTGTTTGTATGTACATTGTACAGGTACATAATATTCATTTTTAGGGGAGGACGAAAAAAAAATTCAAACAAAGCCAAAATAAGCGCTACCCTAATATCTATGTATTAAGGCTCTCCCAACGACGACAGTTTTTTGTTGTTGTTTAGCGTTGTGTTTTTGTCATATTTTTTATTATTGTGAATGATTCGCTACGATTTCGCGTTGGTTTGGGAGAGCCTTTATATTGTTGTGTGTGAGTCAAATTGACATTTCGATACTAAAATATCCTTATACAGACACTATTTAACCCTCAAACGCGTTTAGCTTATAATGCCAATATTCAACGTTGCAAAGTTTTATAAATACGATTTTCGTGTTTGGAGTCATTATAAGAAGTGTATAAGTTTATGCACTCGCTATAATGCGTTTATAAATTCGGCTGCATTTGTTTAAAGATGTTAGATTTTTCAAAACTTTCACAACCGAGATATTTTCTTTTGGCAAAAATTAAATCGTTCCATTCATCATCTATGTACTGCGAAGAACTAAAAAGTAGGTACTTTGCAAGGCCCAAAGGAACACACCTAGATTACTACATAAGAAGATAAATGAGAGGAAATACTGCCCCATGGAACGAGGATGTACGTTGATATCAACTTCAGAGTGAATTACCCTAAAAAAGATGGCGCTTAATTTGAACTTTAATTTTAGCCTCGTTTTTGACGTGGGTACAGCATCCGGATTTGAATAAAAATCCATCAAAGAAATGTCCATCACTGACAGGTTCCCAATCGGGTCCCCACGGGAGCCCGAAAGTGTGTAGACAAGATCCCTGATGAGCTCGTTGTTAGATACTTGAAAATCCGAGACATTTTTTTTAAGTAAAAATAATTCACATGTCTCATAAACGAACGGTGTGGTCGATCTGAACTGAATAAAAGGTAAACAAACGCCAAATATTTTTACAATACAATGCTTGTTTGTTTTCCAATAAAAACGTACAAAACTATGGTTATAACGCCAATTTAACAATAAATCAATTTTAACAACTTATCAAGCTTATTTATATAAAAAATCAAAATATTAAAAATCCATATTGCACTGAAAAGAGCATTTGTTTACATTACATCAAGTTCGATTTTACATGTATTGTTGGTGAAAGAGAAAAGACAAAGATAGGTTTTGGAAAAGCCCAATTGGTTTTTTTTTTGTGTTCGAGAGTATTTGTAACATTATTCAAATTTTGTTTGCTAACCTTGGAAGTTGGTTACACAAGAATTTTCGTTACACAAAACAACGATTGATTTAAGATCCGGAATTCCTCCCACATTTTCGAAAAACAGAAAATAGAAAATGGCTATTTCTTAGTCCCCTATTACACGATGATTCTTTGCGTCTGACTCTTTTTTCGAATTTCTCTTTAAAAATCATCCTGTGAGTCGCACGCTATTACACGATGATTCTTTGCGCCTGACTCTTTATCGAATTTCCCTTTGAAAATCATCAAAATAAAGTTATATAAAAAGAAACGTCAAAAAGAGTCTCGAAAAACTTGGCCCACGACTCACAGGGCAACTGGTCTTCCGTCTCATCTTTTTTCTCTTTCGCACTCGTTATATGTTCGAAAAGAGTCAGACGCAAAGAATCATCGTGTAATAGGGGACTTATTTGTTTTTATTTGTGTTCCAAAATATTTGTTATTTAATTGTCCCCTTTTCCACGATGGAACTTTCTGCATGAAACTTTTGATGATTTCTCTTAAAATTCCTTCGACCTATTTCCACGATGGAACTTGTTTCTAATTGTTCAACTTTAATTTGGGTTTGACGAAAGGGGAAACGTCAAAAAAGTTCCTTCAAATCGTAGCCCGGCAGTGTTTGGCTATCCCCCTCACTTTCCTATACCCTTCTTGTCCACAAGCGAAAAAGTTTCAGAAAGTTCCATCGTGAAAAAGGGGACTTTTATTCAAATTTGGATTGATTTTGAAAAATTCTTTTATTAACACAATAACAAATAATTAAAATCCGGATTTCCTACCACCTTTTTGAAATAAAGATAAAAGAAAATGGCTCTTGGTTTTATTTTGGTTTTCAAAAATACTTTCATAACACAACGCAACGTTTAATTGAACATCCGGATTTCCTCCCACGAAAAAAAGGAGAAGAAAATGGCTATTGGCTATTGGTTTTAATTTGAGTTCCAAAATACTTATTACATTTTATTAAAATTTCGTTTGATTTCTTATTGTTTTTATTTTGTGTTCCAAAATATTATTCAAATTTCTTTTGATCCAAATATTTTCGTTAAACAATACAACGATTAATTTAACATCCGGATTTCCTCCCACATTTTCGAAATAAAGAAAATAGAAAATGGCAATCTTCGAATAAGTTCCAAATCAAAGCCAACTTCACTGCGTGGTGGCTGCTGTTGCGTATGTATTTGTGTCTGTGTAGCCCGAAAGAAGTTGAAAGAAAAATTGCAATTCCGCATCAATCGTGTGAAAACTGAAAAAATCTCTTTAAATTAATCATTTATAATTTTCTGCTTACAAATAAATTTTAATTTTTATAATAAAAAGAAAAACCCAAATAGATTATTTACCATCAATCAAGTAACTATTAAAAAATCTTGCAAAAAATTATTTTTCTTTCTCGTATGATTCACGCAATTTTTTAAGTTATTCTTTTTTCTTTCATCGTAGAAAATTCTACAAATCAAAATGACGTCCCTCGAGCCACATGTAAATCGTCTTCAGAACTTCAAAAACAAAGGAAAAGACCAAGATGTAATTATTTTGTTAATAATTTGATTCGAAACGTGCGTTTAATTGTGTTAAGTTGTTAATTTTTTTTAAATCGGACATTAGCTGCCCTAGCGGAACTACAAATCGAAATTTTCCTAGGTGCAAGGGCAAATTTAGTTTTTCTCCTTGTCTTTTTAAGTGAAAAAAATTCATAAAATTTCAGCTGAAACGCATTCGACTTTCGATGGATATATTTTTTTTTTTTGAAAAAGAAAATTATTAGTAAAATAATTAATTTTGTTATATGTTCTTTTTGTTTCATCTTTGTTTCGTGTCCCAATAGGAGATGCGAAGACGGCGCAACGAAGTGACCGTCGAACTACGAAAAAACAAGAGAGAAGAGACAATTTTCAAGCGACGTAACGTACCAACTGGAGATTCGGTCACAGACGAGGACGATCCACTGTCAACTGCGGTTAATCTGAAGAAGTTAGCAGAAGCAGCCGCCGACTCGTCGAATCCCGATAAGCAGCTATCTGCTGTACAGGCTGCTCGCAAGCTTCTGTCATCCGATAAGAATCCGCCAATTAATGACTTGATTAACAGTGATATTCTTCCAATTTTGGTTGATTGTTTAAAACGAAATGACCACACAATGCTGCAGTTTGAGGCAGCTTGGGCATTGACTAACATCGCTTCGGGTACTTCTGAACAGACAAATCAGGTAAGAATATTTATTGTTCTTTTATAGTTTTGGTAAATATTGAAAGAAGTGTATTCAACTTCAAACAAAAAATAAACAAGAGAATGATGCTTTGATTACACTTGACTCAAGGTAAAATTTATATTGTAAGTTCAATATCCCTGAACTGCATTATGTAATCTAAGGTGTGTAGCGTAAGCAATAGAAAATATTTCAATTTAACACAAATCACTGAAGTTCTCATGTAGGCTGTAAACAAGATTCCTTGAGCAAAGTGTACAAATAAAATGGGAAAACTCCACGCCCTACGTAAAAATGCGAACCAACAAAAGAAAGAATAAATGATGATATCAAGGTTTTTTTCTGTATAATTCGTTCATATACAAATCCCTTGATCTTATTTTAAAATAGATAGAAATAATTTGATATATAAAGTTTACTGAAGAAAATTCAATTGATAGAAATGTATACTAAGTTCCCAACATTTTTTCGCACTAAATCTTGGTCAAATGGATATTTGAGGAGTTGGGCTGAATGGCTCTCAAAGAGAAAGAAAACTGAACAAAATTTCCGGAACGGTTTTCGGACTAATTTAGACCACGTTATCACTTTTTAAATGTCATTTAGATTTGCCGTAGATCAAAATCAAAATTTTAAAATTTTCTTAATCAAAATTTTCAAGAATCGTATCCCAAGAAAATAAAATGTTCAGGGAATAAACGTACCATACATCGAGTTTATTAATTTACAAACAAACAAATCTTGAATGAAGACAATCTGAATCAATATTTTGTAAACTCCTAGCCGACATCAAGTAACAGACGCTGACAGCTATGTATTTGACAGTTTTTACACTCCTTGCACACAGAAATTTGTGTAGCAGAAAATTTGCAAGTTATCCAATGGAGGGGAAATAATTTACTCTCATTGTGCTCTCTTGTTGCTACTTTTTGAGTTGACAAACAGGAATTAGTGACAATTTGTGAAAAATTGTGAAAATTTGTGCAATTTTGCAAGAAATTTCACGTTACCAAACACAGCTTATAAATTATGAAGCTTAAGCGTGTTTTTCTTCTAATAGCAATACCTAGGTATATCATAGGTATAAGAAATACACAATTTTAAATTTGTGTATTGAGAGATATATTTAATTAATTAATAATAGCTGCATTTTATTTTCCACATGATCTGGTGTGGATCAGATTCTCATAATAAAACAAACAGGATCACAGTGACAGCCAGTTGTATATAACCATCTCTTTTTCATTGTGCTTGTATGTTTTTCATGGGTGTGTTTCTTTATTTTTTTCCGGATAAAGAATTGAAACGACGAAAGAAAAAATATCTATCCAGAATGGAATAAATAAAGAAACAGATTTTAATGGAAAGAATATCCAACTATCAGGTTTTTATTTTCATGTCAAACAAAATAATTTATATAATTTTTGTGTGTTTTCAAATTTGTCTTGATGGGCTTGATGACCTCTGAGGCATTTTAGTCTACAAACCAAAGAATTTCCATCTTAAAATAGAAAAAAAAAGATATTTCACTTAGTTGATTTCCTATATATATTCTACAAACAACAAGAACGCATTCCAAGAATGCATTCCAATTATTCTGGAAGCAATAAAGAAACAACAAAAAAGTTTATTCGGAATATTTTAGTGAATAAATAAATGCAAAAGCGGTGTTCCAGATATTCGGAATAAATACAGAAACACACCCCACGTGTTTGTTGGCTTTTTTCTTTGCACCACAGATTACACTGCATTTCCATAATGATAATAAAAAGGTACTAGGTAGTTTTTGTATCTTGAAATAGATCTGAAACTAGCTCTGGAACACAGCTAATGGTGCAAGTTTTTTTTTTTTTTTTTTTTTTTTAAACTGGAAGAATTTAGAGGAAAAATGTTGACAATTAAACACCTGGCGCACTGAGCATAGATCTAGTTGCCTCTCAAGGTGCAGTTTTGCGAGTGTTGCTTTTCCATGTTACATAATACATATACATAATATAACCTAGATAAATTATATTCCGCATAGAGAAGACCTTCCAATTTTCTGCACCTTGTGTAATATGAAAACTGGAGAAAAGATATTCCATTTCATTTGTCCGAAGGATTTATGTTGATGTTGAAAAAGACTGGAAAGGACAATTAGTATTCTCAACTGCGCAGAAAGTTGGGATCCTTTATTTTTGTAATGCAAAGGAGCCTTTCAGTAAAGAAACTTAATAATCGAAAAGAATTTTTATATAATAATTTCAGGCCACAAAACAGATCTGGCCTGTGCTGGAACTGAAGCGCTTTAGGAACTTAATATCTCTAAGCAGACTGCACATTAGCTCTGTCATATGTCTCATTACTGGACACTGTCTAATAGGCAAGCACGCAACAAGGCTTGGAGTATTTTCGAAGAAGAGCAAGAATCGATTCCTCACCTTCTCTGTACATGTCCTGCTCTATCTCAAAGACGTAGACTCCACTTAGGAGAATTCTACTACAATGATCCTAGTGATCTGGCGAATCATGACATTAATAGTCTCGCACGCTTCGTAAGAAGCTCTAAATGGTTCAACATGTAAGAAGAAAGCTTCCTAGATTCCTGTGGTATCACAATGGGCCAACCCCCTGGTCTAAGGCCCGTTTGCTGATACTACACATTACAATTTAAGTTGAACTTAAATTCTTAAGGGGTACTTTGTCCATGTCATAAAGTGATACTTAAGGAATTAAGTTCAACTTAAATCGTTATGTGTGGTATCAGCAAACCTCCCTAAGTGTGTCTAGCGTTCTGCTGACAACCACATAAACCTAACCTATATAATTATTATAATTAATAATTTAAATTATATATTTTACTTGTTAAGTCGTTAATTATTCACATCGTCAATCAGGGCGACGCACTGTCGAGGCTTTTGCTTTTAAATTATTGTACACTTAGGGCCAGCTTCACAGTGAAGTAAGTGTCACTTAAGTGCCGAATATGGAAAATTAATTCCCAATTTCACAGTTTAAACTTATCGGAATAAGTGACACTTAAGTCTCCGATGTTGGCCACTTAAGTTCCACTTAACTCAGGTAGTAAAACTGCGGCAGTGCCAAAATGGGAAAATTAAGTGCCACTTATTTTGTTAAGTGTGCACTGTGAAACTGGCCCTTACTATTGTATCTAACTATTTTTTTTTTTCGAAAACTAAACAATAATAATAATAATAAATGTAATAAAAAATATTAACTAGCAAAACAAGGGGAACGTTGTGTAACCCTACATGTATAATAATGCCTTTTTTAATTAAAAAATGTTGTAGAACTTAAAGCGAACGCGATACTCTACGTTAAAAGAGCTTTTTATCAAAATAAATTTAAAATTTTCATTTTAAGCAGTAGTTTCGATGGGAAAAACTAATAAATAAATTACATGTACAATTACAAATGCGCGCACAAACATATTTCATTTTTATATTTATATGTATGTATGTACATACATATGTATGTATGTATGGATGTACCTAGAATATTTTTTTAAATAAAAATTAGCAAGAAGCTTATTGCGAGATACTTTGAACATGTTCGTCTTTATATCTGCATTATGGTAATTCGTATAATCTGCATTCATCTGCATTTTTGTCTTCTCTCTCTATTCAACAAATATAAATTTTAAAGGGTGTTTTTTTTAGACGTTTGGTTTTCAATCTGGCAATACTTTTTTCGGAGTTGGTCTTTTTGACAGCTGTCACTTGATTTATGCTCAGTTTGTCACAAAACTTTTGTTTGCCATTTCATAATGAATAGACTTAGACGCTGATTACACGAGTCTTTTTTTCGGTTGATTCGTCTTTCGTCTTTTTGACAGCTTGTAGAGATGTATGGATTTGTTGCTTCATTCCCCCTACATTTCTACACCCCTCACCAGACCTGTCAAAAAGACGAAAGGAAAAACAACTGAAAAAACGAGTCGTGTAATCAGCGTCTAAGTCTATTCATTATGAAATGTCAAACAAAAGTTTTGTGACAAACTGAGCATAAATCAAGTGACAGCTGTCAAAAAGACCAACTCCGAAGAAAGTATTGCCAGATTGAAAAACAAACGTCTAAAAAAAACACCATTTAAAATTTACATTTGTTGAATAGAAAGAGAAGACAAAAATGCAGATGAACAACGTTTGCAAATCGTGCAAATTTATTACCAAAATAATGGTGCGGTTCCCGTGACGCATCGCGCGCTGCGTCCGATATTCGGTTGACATAATCGCCCAGCAGAGTAATACGTGCAACCAGGGTTCGGTTTCGCACCACGTTTACTATAATGGATAATGCGCATCCTCAGAGACGCCGTACAGTGCGCACCGAAGACGCTAATGCTGCAACAATTGGAGCTGGGGCCTCTTGGGCTTCTCGGCTGGAATTTATGCCAGCCGCGGCGGCCACTTGCCTGAAATCATTTTTAAAACATAGGCAAACAATTATCTTTATAATAAAGCTAAATTCTTGGCCATAAAATTAATGTGTATGCGTTTTATTTCTCCTTGAAAACCACACGTCTAAAAAAACACCCTTTATATCTGCAATCATTTTTTTTTTGCAGAACTTGCATGAAGATAAATGTAAATTCACTAGTTTGTGGAAGCAAAAGAAAAACCTTATGAAATACAAACGCACTCGTTAAATGTAAACCCAACTTTTATCCAAACTAATTCAATTTAAGGTTTAACAATTAGAAAAGAGGTAATTATTCTAAGTAAAAATGTATTTTGTACCACTATGGTTAAAGTGCAACTGACTGTATTTTAATAAATTCATTGTAATGGTCAACTTTGCATTTGTGTGTGCAGGCTTGCCAGATGTCTGCAACAAGTTCAATTACTAAAACATTCAAGTTGTTTGCTTCTAGGCGACAAAAACAATCTGTTGTCATGAGGACTTTAATTTTAATTTTTTTTATAAAAGCCAAAGATTATTTGTTTTTCGAATGGTAAAATTAAAAACATAAATACTACAATTAAAACCGTGAAAAGTTACCCAGGTTTTACTCTGGTTCAAAATTGACCCAGTGTGTAATCGCCCACTAGGTTTGTTTGAATTTCTCTGCCCAAGCGACCTGTGGAATGCAAATCAACTGTCAAATCAAAAATTCAGGGTTCACTGCGACCCAGGGCTAACATCGAACAAACCAAATATCGAAACTGCTCGCCTCATGAGCGTGAGACGAGTGCAATGATTTAATCACCCTCTCAAATTCATTTCAATCTTTTCTCTTAATTTCTTAGTTTAAGTTAGATTAAGAATTAGCTTGCATTTTGCTTGTTTGGGTTTTTTTCAAAAGCAACCACTGATTTATTTATCAAACATAGAACTTTCAAACTTGTAAATTAAAATAATATTTCTATATTTCTATCTAAAAAATATAATATTATAATAGTTTAATTTTTTTTATAATGTTTCACTTATTGTTTTTATTATTTGGTCAGTTTATATTTAAAACTCCTCCTAATTTTGCTCCGTCAAAAAATGAGCATATCCATTTTTGTTCTTCATTAATTGACAACAAAACTGAGAAGTTTAGCTGAGAAATCCTCTTTATATTTGTGAAATTGCTGAGAATCTCTGAGATCTCAGAAATATAAACTGACCAATTCAGAAATACTCAATTGTATTGTCATACATAAATCTGAATTAAAAAATTACATTTTCTTATAGGTTGTACATGCAGGTGCAGTGCCCTTATTTTTGCAATTGCTCTCATCGCCAGCAACAACTGTATGCGAACAAGCTGTGTGGGCTCTTGGAAACATTATTGGTGATGGTCCAGTATTGCGAGACTTAGTAATCAAACACGGCGTAGTTCAGCCTTTGCTCTCATTTATTAATCCCGAAATCCCAATATCCTTTCTGCGCAACGTAACATGGGTAATTGTGAATTTGTGCCGCAACAAAGATCCACCACCACCACCAAAAACAATTCAAGAGATTTTGCCCGCACTTAATATGCTTATACATCACACAGACACAAACATTCTCGTTGACACAGTGTG
The DNA here is from genome assembly GCA_929447395.1 of Epistrophe grossulariae. NCBI lineage: Eukaryota > Metazoa > Arthropoda > Insecta > Diptera > Syrphidae > Epistrophe > Epistrophe grossulariae. The sequence goes on along the minus strand of OV839567.1, from coordinate 31,756,802 downwards.
GGCCATCAGTTATCTGACCGATGGTGGTAATGATCAAATTCAAATGGTCATCGATAGTGGTGTGGTGCCCAAGTTGATTCCACTTCTCGGGCATGCTGAAGTCAAAGTCCAAACAGCAGCCTTACGTGCGGTCGGCAACATTGTGACTGGGTCTGATGAACAAACCCAAGTTGTCCTCAACTACGATGCCTTGTCTTATTTCCCAGCACTGTTGTCTCATCTCAAAGAAAAGATTCGCAAAGAGGCTGTGTGGTTCCTGTCTAATATAACGGCCGGAAACCAACAACAAGTACAGGCTGTTATCAATGTTGGCCTGCTGCCAAAAATCATCGAAAATCTAAGCAAAGGTGAATTCCAGACGCAAAAAGAAGCCGCATGGGCCATTAGCAATTTAACCATCAGTGGCAACCGAGATCAAGTGTTCGAGTTAATCCGTGAGGGTGTTATTCCGCCATTCTGTGACTTGCTTTCATGCAAGGATGCTCAAGTTATTAATGTATGTTAAATGATTTGTTTTATGAATAGTCGTTGAGGTATTTTATTTTGTTGTAGGTTGTTCTTGATGGACTCAACAATATGCTCAAAATGGCTGAAGACCATGTATCCCAAATCGCCAATATCATTGAAGAATGTGATGGTCTGGAAAAAATCGAAAGACTGCAAAATCATGAAAATGTTGAAATCTACAAACTTGCATATGAGATTATTGAGCAATACTTTTCCGAAGAGGTATGTTGCTGAATAAATATAAAAATCGTAATTCTACTTTATAATAATATAATTTTTTAAACACTTTCAGCAAGAACAAAGCAATTTGGCTCCAACGGCTGATGATGGCGCATTTCAATTCAATCCAAATTCAGCACAGATTCCCGACGGATCATACAATTTTTAACCTTTTAACAAAACTCAATCAAAATTCTCTCCAACATAATTGCGAGGAAATTCAGAAAAAGAATAAAAAAACACAACAGAACAACAAGAAAACACAGAGTCCATATATGTTATATATATATATTTAAAATATTGAATTTTAAAATCAGAAACAGAAACCGTGAAACAAAATTATAATAATTATAACTGAAAAAAATTCTTATTTAGGTAAACAAAAAAAATTTATTTTTTCCATTGGATTAATACCTATTTATAAAATTAGGTATATATAATTTACTAACAAAAATTACAAACAAATAAAGGATTACTACGAATTATGCCTCTATCTCTCACTCTTATTAGTCTCACTCAATTCGCATCGGATCTCTTTTTCATCGCTGTTTTTTTTTTGTTTTAATTCAAGATACCGCCTGAGCGTAGCTAAGGAGAAAAACGTTGGATGTTTTTAATTTGTTTAGATTTTTACCAAAATGTTATACGATTGAATGTTAATTTTTTGCTTAATTGGATCAAAATGTAAATACTAAAAGAAATAACAAGCGATAGAAGCATTGCTTTAAAAAAAATTAAACATATTTTCCGTTTTGTAAACGATGTCACCACAAAATTTATTTGCGCATTTGTTCAAACCCCTTTTTTTAATCAGAAATAACATTAATATTATGTTAAACACTGGAAGTTTAATTTTTTTAACGTCTTCATATACATATTTATTTACAAATATATAAACACTTTCACAGACATTCAATTTGTTTTATTTTAACTTTAATTTAAACGTTTTTTTTAAATTAAGATACCAGGGCTGGCAGTCTGTATCTAAAAAGCGATCAAACGTTTTCGTTTGTGCGAAAGACTTCGTAAAGATTTGAAGCAAATCTTTCGCACAAAAGAAAACGTTTGATATCTTTCCCAATACAGAATGTTGTTATAGCGAATTAAATTTACCAAAGAATATTTCCCTCCTTTTAAAGTAGGGAACGAATACTAGAAAAGATTTCGGGGAAAACAAAATCCTGCTTGTGATAGGTCCCATTAACTGCATAGTTGGGAAATTTTGGAAGCGTCGGGAAATTTCAGAAGTTAAGTTTTTAAAAATAACGCACTACATAGTCCTATTATGCTATCCGATCCGATCGAATTTTTAATTTCACGGAATTTTTCACAAATTAAAGCTCTATCAATAACACAAGTCAACATGAATTTTGTCTTTGAAAAAAGGGTATTCAAATTATGAAGCTGTACCTATAGCCACCCGAAAAAAACAAATATATTTGATAGAAAAGTTTGCTTTTGTAGCCAGGATAACGGGTTAACAGGTTATTTTTAAAACTATGATTTAAATTTTTATTTTTTTTTAAATCAAAACAAATGGATTTTTAATTATTTGTGTATCTTTAAATATTGAATTAAAATTATTATTAAACAAAAATACTACTTAATAATGCAAAATTTTTTTCATTTTTTTTTTTTCAAAAGGTTGAGTTTAAAAATTAATTTTTAAAAAGTATTGACTTAAATAATTTTATTTAAAAACAGAATTAAAGAATGGATTTCTGGCTTTTAAAAAAGGTATAACATGACACTGTAAGTGTTGCCGGTATTTTAAAATTTTGTTTTTTCTATTTCAAGTCAATTTTTTAAGAAAATTCCAAGATGCGGCTTAAGCACCAATCCGATTTTCCCGAAAAACTACCCATGTGCTCCTAATAACCCTCTCTTACGAATTGTGAAAGAAAAGTGAACATATAAAATTTTTTCCAGGTCAAATGTTTATTCCTACTGGCCTAATACACTAATTTAAAGGCAAAAATCATGAAAACGTTTTTTGTAATAAATATTACAAAATCAAACTTTTAAATGAATATTGATATTATTTATTCATTTTGGTGCATAGTGAATATAAAAATCGTGAAATGAATGTTAGGACAAGAATTTTTTTTTCTTTTGTTGAGTTGTGTAATCACTTGTGTAATAGTGGGATGCTCACAATCTTGCACCTAAAATACTAAAATGACCCTTAACCTCCATTTTAAGGGACGTCTGCAAGGGTAAGGCTGAAAGTGAAACGTCTGGGACCTTATTATTTGAAATCCATTGCACAACCCTATATATAAATTCAAGTAGTTATACCCTCTACACAAAAATGGGAAAAATTACCGTTTTCGAACGTCCACCGCGGCTGAAAAAAAAGCCTGCCAGACGGTTGGATTTGGTATAATGTTGCGTATACCTACACATATGTACATGTGCTTGAATTTTCAAGCTCCCAAAATTTGCTCCTGCTCTAAGACTATCTATCAATATTTGTTTTTGAAGTTCTTGAGAGAATCTAATTATTGTTAAAATTTTCTTTGTATTGCTATTTATGTTTTTGGTACACCCGTTTTCCTACGACCGATAGTAAAATACGTTCACGCGAACGTTTAGCAGATTACAGGGCTGTTTCACCGCTATACGACCTATTGCGTTAAGTGAAGAATATTTGAAAGCTTCTGCGCGTTAAATGTCTTCCAACGCGATGGTTTTCGACAAGAAATAGTTATGGATTTAAAATGGAAACTTCTTCAAAATTGTAAGTACAAAATTATTAATAAATAATTTGCGGTGAAATAATTGTCTATTTCAGAAAAAACACATCCACTAGTGCTCAATAAAAGCGATTGTTGGATATGCTTTACAAACAAATTTTTAAATATTTAAACAGTTATCAGTTGTTGTCAATGCTTATTTTAAGTGATAATATGTATGAACACACACTAAACTATACGACACAATGACTTAAATTTGAATGCAAAAATCTACTTATTATTTATTTCAGTTGATTTTTGTATAATGTCATTTTCCATTGGACGTTTGGAAGCGTCCAGAATCAAAAAGAACTCTTCTGAAACCATTCCATTGGCAAAAAAAACGGTCAACCGACGCTTCTCAGAAAAAAATTTCGCTTCTCGATTTGAAGTCAGAATCCACTCAAGAAGCACTAATACATTTAAGCTATAACTTCAAAACAAACTCACTCAAATGTCAAAAGTAAACATAACATCGGACTCTGTTTGATTGTATGCCTGTTCGATACCTGAAATGTTCACAATGATTCACCAATAGAATGAAAAAATTTCTAAGTTGAGTAGAAGAATGCTAACTTTATTCCATTGGATTTCAGAATGAGTTAATCCCTGAGTGAAACAAACGTCCAATGGAACAAAGTTATGTCGTTTTCCACGACATAAGTCTCTTTTGAAAGAAATGTCAAATGTAACATGTTCTTCAAATTTTAGTTTAATTAAGTTAAAATACTAATGGAATAAATTCTTTAATGATTAAGGAGAACTTTTTTAATAATTTTGAATAATAGTAATTAAGTTATTTTAACACGTAATGAACAAACAAAATAATGGGAAATTTTTAAAATTGTATTTGCAGTACATGTTAAAATTTAATCCAGATATTAAAAATTACGTAAAATAGAGAAAATTGATTTAAAAAAGAAAAAATTTAATTTTAAAAATAATTCAAATTTATTTTTTTTATAATTTAATTATTTCACAACATAAATTATTTAAATTTTGAGCGACGCGTTTCGGTTTTTTATACAACCATCTTCGGGCTTTCACTTGTTGATACGTGATACTTGTTGACCACTTGTTGAAAATCTGAAATTGTATTTTCATATATTTAACAAAAAGTGCTTCCATATGGCTGAGTTGGGTCATGACCCCCATAACCTCCCCCCGGATCCGCCACTGGAGCTGAGATTTTGCGAATTCGAACATTTTTATTGTAGAACCGAGTTACATAGTTTGGCCGTGAAAGAATTCCAATTATGAAACAAAGTAGCTGATTATGTGTCAAAAATAAACTTAATTATATGCTTCATTTATTACGATCTGAAACGTATACTTCGAACGCTACAGTGGCGTAGCGTGGCAGGGGCAAGGAGTGCACAGGCCCCGGGTGGCACTTTCCAAAATATGGGGGCGGCAAATTTTAAACATGTATATCCGGGAGGTAATTTTCTGGGGGCGGCAATTTTTCAAAATATTTATCAAAACAGACGTTTATGTATGTAAAAGATTTTTGTATGCTGTTTTTATATTTTCTTTTCGTTTAGATCCAATTATAGGGGCGGCAAATTTCCAAAAATCCGGAAGGCAGTTTGTAAGGGGGCGGCAATTTTTTTTTAAATATTTATCAAAACAGGGGTTAGTGCAAATGATTTCTGTATGTTCTGTTTTTATATTTTTGTTTTGTCATTTGGATCCATTTTAGGGGCGGAAAATTTCCAAAAGAGAGTTTGCTAGGGGGCGGCAATTTTTAAAAACATGTATTTATTAAAACAGGAGTTAGTGTTGAAAGATTTCTGTATGTTCTGTTTATGTATTTTATTTTCATTTGGATCCATTCTTCTTCAAAGTTTTCGAGCGGTGACACAGCCAATAATTACAATTCTCCTTCAATTTTAAGAAGGGAAATAAATCTACTCCGTCACTTTTGAGCAATTTTTTTTCAAAATTTCCTTAGTTAAACCAAAATATAAAAGTAAATGCCCTGGGGCCTTATTCCGTAAAACAAAAACAATCGAACGATATCGTTTTGGCAATAGCTATCCCTATATTTACCATTTTGATGTGATAGAGATGGGTATTACCAAAAAAAACTAAAAAAAATCTATCAACATTTGTTCTGAAAAATGTTAAAATAGGTGATACAGTTTTGCTCAGTAATATCTGAATCTTTAAAAAAAATTAAAATTAATTAGCTGTGGTAAATTTATCACCTTTTATTGAACACTAAAAAACAAGCGAACCATTTTGGATAAAACTAGTGTTAAATACTTGAATTCTACTTCCAATACAAAAATATTAACAAGGTAAGTTGTTTCACTTAATTAAAAAAAAAAGAAAAATAGAGGCTTCAAAAAAAAAGTTGCTGCCCCGGGCGGCAAAAACCCACGCTACGCCACTGGAACGCTATCTAAGTTCCGATTGGATTTGACTTTCGTATCGGAATTCCTATCGAACGGATACCTCGATATGGCTGAAATGGATGGTCTCTAAACTTTTTCTTTTTCACCCAAAAAATATTAATTTTGTGGCGTGTAGAACCATACCTGGCACTTTTTCATGACAAGATATACTTTGGTGAATTTATAAATTATGTACTCGCAAGAGGCAGCACCCATGAAAAACATTTCTACTTTTTTAGGTGGCATAGACAGCTGGAAATCAAACCCAAGGTGTTGGGCGTTACAATCCTACACACAAATAATTATGCCACTGATACTACGAATTAATTACTTGGAATATGTTAATTAAATGATAGTTACATAAATATATTTTTTTCAAGCAAAATATAAAAGATCAAAAATAATATAGGAGGCGTATGGAAGACAAAAATTCTGGGAGTATGTATGATAAAGAGTTTTATTTTACTATTATTTTTATCAAAATATATCAACCAATATGATTTTCAATTGTTATTTTGTAAACGTATTTGGCGTTCATACGATCGGACCCATAATAGTTAATAAAAATGGCAGTCTTAAGAAGCAGCGAATTGCTTGATGGTCTTTTGTTTTTTTCAAATCAACATTTTCTACTTTAAATGGCCATTTGATTTAATTTTTTTTCCACATTATAGCCGTATGCTGCACTAAAAAAGGAGTATAAACGAAAAAATTGGTTAAAAATTTACGCAAAGTGTCATGTCAATTCGTTGCTGTCATTAACCCGTACTTCTAAAGCGGGCTCTAGACGGTACAATCGGTGGTACAACTGTGAGTTGAGCCGATATCAGTACAACCGTTGTATGTAACCTACACAATATACAATCGTCGTTTTATTTTGCATACACGCACACACAACTCGTTTCAATCATAGCCAGAGCCGACCTCAGCCAAACTTCCGCCCTGTGCAAAATTTGTAGAAAGCGCCCCTTTTTATATTTGAACACATACAAACACTGATACACGTGCATAAGACTTTTCCACATTACCCCGAGCGAAGAATAGATAAAATCTTCATCTGATACGAAAGATATGAGGATTTCTGTGAAGAAAAGTAATGTATCCTTTCATCAGTTAAAGACTTTTATCATACACACTACACAGGTACGGTGTTTAATACAAAAGCTCTGTGACTGTCCGAACCTCCAAACCAGCCGACTCCGTCATTTCGGAAACAGGTTTGTTGGAGAACTGGATGATCTAGGACAGGTCTCAATGGCAAACATGAGGAAATTTATAGATAGCACAGGCTGGTTCGTTAACGAGCCAGTCTACGCTAATCGGCAAAATTGAGGAGCATCGATGCTAACTTTTACAGGGGATCACAATGGACCAGTAGGCCCCCGTGTACGCAACAGCTTCATGCTGTGCACACCCCTTATAACCTAACCTAACCTAATACAAAAGCTACTTGTTCTAGACCACATGATTCAGTATAACTAAGATTTTCTCCGTCTTATTGGGCGGGTTCAATAAAAATAGCTTAACATCTGAATTTTCAGATTTCTGAATTTATGTCGTTGAACGCGAAAAAAATCTGAAATTTCAACAACAGGTTTTATTACCTTCATTAAAAGTCCTTTTATTGATATGTATGACTTACAAAAACATAGAAAAACTTTCCAAACATCAATTTAAAAAAATTGTTGATTTAAAAATTCACTAAACAATAAACAAAAAGTTCGTTCATTTAAATAAGTATTAAATTTTCATGACAAAAACTAAAAAAAATCAACCACCAACAAGACGAAAATTATAAAGTTCAGCTTCTATGTGTGCTTTTGGCACTTCCCCCACCACAAACAACTTTCATCTGAATTTTCAGATGAGAATTTCTTGTCTGAAAATTCAGATGAAACGTAACTAAACGTAACTAAAAGTCACTAAAAGTCATCCAACTTTTTATGACAGCTGGCCAATCAGAAGCTCCAAAAATTCAGAAATCTGAAAATTCAGATGTAAAACGTAATCGATTGAACGCACCCATTTTCCCATATTAATTTTGAGACTCAGTGGTGTATGAAGTAAAACTGGCACAGATGAAGTGGCGAAAAAAAGAAGATTTTAATTATACCTAATATAGTACATCGGATATGCATACAAAATATAATAGCTGCGTTTTATTTTCGCCCAGATCCAATCCAGATCAGATCATGTAAATAAAACAACCCAGGATCTCAGTGACAACTTGTTATATACCCAACTCTTTTTTCCTTTTGTTTTTTTTATTTGTATAGACCCGTTGTCTTTTTTCTTTACACTACTGACGACATTTACAAATTAAGGGTGTGTGTTCAAAACGGATTTGGAAATCCAAATCCAAAACAAAGTTGGATCTTGTGTTGTTTTTGTTATACATGTATTTTCGTAAGCAAATCCAATCTGGTTCGGATCTCGGGGAAAATAAAACACAGCTAATATTTTAAATCAAAGATAACCTTGTAATGCGACTTTTAGTTTAGTCAAAACAATAATAATTATTTAAAAAATCTTGAATATTTTTACATACATAGACATCTTTAGGTACGTATATACAAAATTATATTTGCAAAAAAATTTATTTTATGTTACGGTTGGCGAATCGAACGTTCGAAGTGAGATGTTTGCATTAGCGAACTAACGAATGACGTTCAAATCAATGAACTTTCGATATCCACAGTCCACAATAGAATGAGATCAAACTTAAAAATTTTTGTTTGACATTTTAGGCTACTAATACTGATTTCTTACACTCACACGTTTATTCGTTCGACTCGCCAGCGTAATAGGGGGTTAAATAAATACAAAATGGAGAAAGAACTGCATATATGTTGAAAACTTATATTAGTAAGGCTTTTAGTTTGGCTAAAACAAAAAAGAAAAAATATCAAAGTAATATCTGATAATAACTCAAAATAAATTAACAGGCATGTTCAGGAAAATGAGATCTCGGAGATCTTAGCAATCTCAGTTACCTTGAACAGGATTCCTCAAAAAATTTCTTGGCTTTACAGTCAAAACTCTGAGGAGAAAACATTTTGATTTTTGAATTTGCCTGCTCACTTTTTGAGTGAGGAAAATCTCTGAGATCTCATTTTCATGAACGTGCCAAATATAATCATTTCGAAAACTACTTGCACGTGAGACATAGCGTATAAGTGGTTCCCAACCAATATCTCCGTTTAGAACTCTGACACTTTGTGCTAACGAAAGAAAACTCGAACCAAAATGAAGTCTTCGGATTTCCTGCAGTATTGGACAAAGCGCTAAAAAATGTAAAACATCTTCATTCTGGTCAAGGTCGCAGAGTGACCAAATCGGGTTTAAATCTGTTCTATAATTTGGTTAGGTGAAATGTGAACGCACATCTCTAGTTCTTTTCTAAAAACCCCAAATTAGTATTTTATATTTATGTACCTACCAGCTACCTACATATTATGTACATTGCATATATTTAGAGTTTCATATGAAATACAAAAAATGTATTTTTAATTAAAGTATATTTTATTTTTTTTGTTAAAATGGTCATTTTAAAATAGCAAAAAACTTTTTCTATAAACTTATAAAATGAAAAAAACGGACAAAACATGATATAAACATAAGTCATGCGGGTATGACAATCTGATGGAAAACATAATGCTGATGGTAAGAGGTTTTTCCAAGTGCTGAGTAAAAAATCTACTACAAAGCTGTCTAAAAATTGATAAAAATTCTGTGAAAGTGGGCGGATACCATTCCCCCTGAATGGAAAACCTCAAGTATTCTATTTTTTTATTTGTAAGTATGTTAAGCCCTCTTCTTCTTCTACTAAATTTCATCATTCTATAAAGCAATCGCAAGTGCTCCATTTAATAGTTAGTTAGTAGTTTTGAGAAAGGAGGCGAATACCACGCCCCTTGAATGGAAAACCTAAAATATAATTTTTTTTCTTTTTATGGACTTCAAGTCCTACTGCTCTACCAAATCTCATCATTCTACAGCAATCGAAAGCGCTCAATTTAATTTATCGCATTCCTGGGTAAGTAGGCGGATACCACGCCCCCTAAACCGAAATCCTCAGATATTCGATTTTTTACAAAATAGCTATTCCGAATTTGAAGTTCCTGACTTTATTGGTACTGAAGTTAGAGGATGTTCGAAAATCTCCTGAGTTTGTTCCTGTAAAAAGGGTGTAGTGCCAGATCTACTACCGGTGTCCTTTGATTCTTAAACTTGAAAACGTGGTACTGCTTTTTTTTTAATAGAGGTTGTTTCATGTAAACTATTTGTCCTGCAACTGTTAAAAGAACAATTAGGGCGGTATTCACCGAGTGCTCATATTAATGTCTTATATAACTTTAAAATGAATATCGCCCTTAGTGTTGTATGACAAACGTGTTAAACGTGTCATCATATTCTATTCCATACAGCAGCTGAGAAAAATTTGCGCTACGACGAATCTTGTTTAGACATCTTTTTTATCCTTCATCTAATTTCCGTTTGAAGACCGATTTACTATCCTACTATAGTGAACTAAATCCCAAGTTTTATTTTGTTGTAATGAATTTATTATATCCTCCTTCATTCCACTTTTCCACAATTCCAATTCATCGCAATCCAACGCCTCTTGCAAATTTGTTGAATTCTTCCTTGTTTCATACTCTAAAGTCGTCCTTTATTCAGAACCCACCATGCCTGCAGGTTATTTTAATTTTAATAAGAGGCATGCCGTCGTCGCTTTACACTGTCACTGTCCAAACATTTTGTAAATTAATTTAAAAATACATAATTTACATAATTAAATTAAAATTTAATTAAGTAGGTACCTACTATTTATTTAATTTTAGTTGAATTAAACAAAATCTAAGTACATATATCCATAATACTGGAGTTAAAAAAAAATTATAATCATATTTTTAAAATTAAGAACCGATAAAAAACTATTTAATTTTGAAATAAAATAGTTTTCAGCTAATTAAACTTCTTACATACATATGTATATGTATGCATGTAAATAATATTTTATTTCTGGTTGAAATAAAAATGTCCAAATTATATACTGCTGTTATAAATGTTGCAGATAAATTTGTTCCAAATCGTTTACGTCCGCTATGGATTCATCCTGCAGGTAAGAACAATTTTTATAAGAAATATTTTTATTATATAATGTATCATACCTTTATGTAAATTTCATCAGGTCCTAAAACAGTTTTCTTCTGGGCACCAATGTTTAAATGGGTAAGTGTATTGACAACAAAAATTAAATCTATGTATGCTGTATGTATGTTCACTAGGGCCACAGTACACAAATCTAAGGTAATATATTGCGCAGGTTGTCAAAGTTGAAAGTGTCGAAAAATTAAAAATGCTTGTTCGAGTGGCCACAGGAACTCAACTCGCATTATTACAAACAACAACAAAATATTGAAATTAGACAGGTAAAGAGGCACTGGATCCACCATTTTACCACCATATTGCCTCGATTTTGACAAATGCGTAGAACTGAACAAAAATGAAAACGCTAATGATATTACCTTTAATATGTGTACTGTGCACTAGGGCATATGATTAATATTTTGTAATGAACATTCAGAATTTCAATATTAGATTTGTCTGATGTTAGAAAGAAATATCTTAGGCCTTCTGCACACGAAGCGTCTCGTGTGTAGCTCACGTGTGTTTCAATAAACAACCGCACACGAGGCGTAAGCTGCACTTATTCGTCGCTTCACACAAACTGCAAATATCCGGGCTTACAGCACTGTCAGTCGGCAATCGGCAGGGGTATATTACTTCACATTTTGGTGAATTATCAATGTCAAATATGTCAATTAGTGCCGACACTATGTGAAATTGATTGAAAATTGTTTTTTCTATGACGTGATGTTTCTTGGATTTTTGAGTAAATTTCAAAAAATGTATTGTAAAAAGATCAGCAAATATCGAATTTACACTTTTAAAGGTCCCCAGTACAAAATTATTGTATTTTGAAACATTATAAACCATGTATAATGGATTTCATTTCATGTCATCTTTTTAGGGGCTAGTTGTTGCAGGATTAAATGACGTAGTGAGACGACCAGTGGAGTTATTAAATACCCGACAAACAGGAACTATAGCTTTGACTGGATTGTTATGGTCAAGATACTCACTTGTTGTAGTACCAAAGAATTGGAATTTATTCGCCGTTAATCTTTTTGTGGCTTTGACACAAGGAGTGCAGTTTGTACGCGCATATCATTATCAATCAATTCAACAACATGATAACGAAAATTCAGAAAAGTAATTTGTGAACTTTTAATTTTATTAATATGTACGTAAAGCTTTACATCTAATTTGTTATTTTTACGTTTGTTACGTAAGATAGCATAACTATAGTTATACATCTGTAAAAAAATTAAATTGAGTTTTTGATGAAATTTGACTTTACATACATATATGTATAAACATTTTTGTCAATAAAAGTAAAAAATTGATTTACTGTTTAATTTGTTTGTTTAAAAAAACTAGTACGTCCAGCCCCCGAAACTCGAGTGCTAATAACATTATCGTCTAATTGAAAAACAACTTCTAGAAACTATATTGTAATTCACATGAAATTCTAGAAAACTTTATTTTTCGATGCATACGATTTTTGGATGTGGATACTCCAACATTAAGTAAAAAATCGCAAGAATAATTCCATCGTTTAAAACAGTTTTGAACGTGGAGAAAAACTGATCTAGTTTTTTATATGAGCTACTTATTATTATTTTCTGCAGCACTGAACACTGCCGGGTTGGGTTTAGCCGATCCCAGAACCACTGGTCCCAAGACCATCTCGAAAGTAGTCATAAAGACCAATTAAATTTATATCGAAAATAAAACTCGTCGAATACATTCCATACGTTCCACGCCTCAGCTTAAACATCCCTCACACTACATCTACAAATTGAAAGCATTCTTCCTTTTTTGCTCACATTTTATTTCAATTTAAAAAACAACACTCAATGAGCGAGAGAATATTTCCATGCAAAACCAATATACCTACAACTATACATAATTTATGCTTCCTCGCATTAAATCGACCAATGGCCGAAAATCCAACACAACAGAACAGAAAAAAATCTTTAGAAATAAAATTCTTCCCACAAAAATCCCTCAATCGAATTCACTAACCATCTTAACGAATATATATTAAATGCACGAACCATTGCATTTAACGAAAATATAATAAGTTTTCTGAACAATTACTCGGTCTCGCTCTGGCTCTTGCTATGGTTCTCGCTCTCCTCGCACTTATAATGCAATTTTACTTTATTGTTTTTTAGTATTTGTGGTAAAATTATTTAATAAATTTTTGCTTTGTGCACTTCTGTGCAAAAAAACCTTTCCATCGATATATAATTTATATACTTTCGGCTTTTGTAGACCGCGTAAATGGTACCCCAAAATTCGTGTTTGTCGTTTTATTATATTGATGATGATGATGATGATGATGATGATGATGATGATGATGATGATTTTCAACTGCAATATTGTTTCAACTAATGATTTAATTTTTTTTAAATTCATAAGTCAGTAACTATCTTATGAATAATTTTTATTTTTATTCATAAGTCACCAACTAGCTTAAATGCGAATTGATTTTTTTTATTCATATGTCCCTAACTAGCTCATAAATTAAAATATTTTTAATTCATAAGTCACCCACAAGCTTATGCATTAAAAATTTTTATGAATTAAAAATTTTTAATTCATATGTCATTTACAAGCTTATGACTTAATATTTTTTTAATTAAAAAACTCGCAACTCTGATTTCAGCTCTAGCCCATATTACATTGGACTTATGGACGTACAGACCTTTAATTATTTTTTTACACGAAATCAAAACTTGTCCTTTACAGCAAAAATCATATTTTTATTTCCACGTGTATTACATATTTAAAGCCCTTCCACACTATCCCACTGAGTATTAATACATGTCAAAACAGTGTGAAACGAATCATGTATAATAGTGTGGAAACAAAATATGATATTCCCATCCTACGCGATTTTACATGTGTTAATACATGAGAATTTTTAGAAATGGTTCTAATTCTGTCACACATTTCATCACATTTTTATTGAGGTTAAATTAAACTGTTGTGACTTGTGACTTGTGTGTGGTCAAAAATTGAAAAGAAATTTCTCTCTCACAAATTTGGCAGTATGCATGGAACTCTTTTCCAATTTGTATTAATACTCAGTGGGATAGTGTGGAAGGGCTTTTAAGATAAAAATCTCAATGTACATATACATACCTTCATAATACACTTAAACTTTTGGCCTGTAGTAAATGTAGACAAATACCTAAAACAATACTTTTTTATATCAAGTGTATTCAATTTGATAAGGTAAAAGCTTACGACTGACGAGTACCCCAAATTAAAGCTGAGGCTCTACCCTAATTTTAAACGCTAGAAGTCCTGATTTAATCCAAAAATAGAAATCAATAGGTACTTTCCTAATTAAAGTGTATTAAATTTGATAAGGTTAATTAATATATACTTTACACTTTAGGGAAATACAGAAACGCGAATTGTTAAATTTGGTTGGAGAAAAGCTTATGAAAAAAAGAAATAAAAAATATACCTATGCTCATAGGATACTCTTAAGCTGCCATCTTAGTATTTCTGTGACGTCACAATCATCTTTTATTACCTATTTTTTTATTTTATATGTATTTACCTATATATGTAGGAATTTATAAGCGTTTAAATCGATTGTTTCTATGGTAAAAAAATTTTAAAACCTTATAATGAGCTAATAAAAACAATCAAATGAAATTAAATTATTTATTTTTCTCTTTGAAGAAAATAAGATGATTATGACGTCACACAGGAAATGATCAGGAATATTTATGTTGATGTTTGTCTTGTCTGCCTGTCGACACCCATCTGACTTTATTATTTTTTTTTTTAATTTCAAATAACGATTTTGCCTATTACAATGTAGTTGGTTAACGTTGAAGAAATCGACAAACAGATACCTACGCATTATTGTCTTTGCAATTGCCATCACCATGTTGGGATTCTTCGATTTGGGATCTCTTACCGAACCCGTTTGAGAAAGGGCCTCCTATTTTCATCATTTTGAGTGAGCTCATTTAATTTAATAGCGAGTTTCATTCATTTCTTATTTTAAGAGTTTCATTGCCAGAAAAAGAGCAATTTTAGGTGAATTCTCATCACGATTCTCTCATGGGGTGAGAGATTCGATCTAAATACACAGCTTTTTCTGTCAAATGAATAATATTTTGCTGTGAACTTGTGTCGGCTAGAGCTAAATTAAAAAAAAATAATTATGGAGAAGTTCATAATTTGGATTTCATCATTTGTTGGGAGTTTTTGTTTCAATCGCAAATGACAGGCATGTCAAACTATACTGAACAAAGTTTCATTGAAAGTTTCATTCATTGATTTTGAGAGCAATTCTTTAAAATTTGAATGAAACTCGTTATAAATCAACAAACTCTGCAATGTGCATATATTGTGAACATAAAAATTATGTACCTACCTATAGGTACATTTTGTAAATCCAAAATTTTTATTTAACAATAGGTATTTTCTTCTAAAAATACAAAACAAAACACTTGTATCTATTTATCCCCAATTGGAAGCTTGAAACTGATTTTTTAGAAATTGTTTTTCGACATAATGTACACAATTGATGGTGAGGCTTCGTACGGGGTATGGTACATTATTGTATAAACAGTAGTTCGTTTCGTTTTTTATTTTAATTCAGCTAATTAAACTTGATGTGCAAGAAATTTTTTGTCTTTTAAACTTTATTGAATATACAAAATCTACGTCATTTAATAAACTTGCGATTCGCTAGACTTCTGTTTAGACTTTTAAACGGAAAAGCTTAATACTAACTTATACCCCTACTTCCATATTACGTCACCAAAAAAGTTCAAAATGTGATGATGTTAATGTAAAGCTCTGCTATTGCTTTTTATTTTTAATACATTATGACAGACTTACATTTAAATTCCTACCGAAAAAAAACAAAACTATATCTACGCCACACGATAACCATTTTGCCCGCGTGTATTTTTATTTAGTTGTATAGTTGACTGACTACATAGTAGAAGTGTAGAAGGGTGTTTTGGCAATTAGAATTCATATCAGACATTATTGCCACTGCCACTGCCACTGCCACTACACAAAAATTCGCCCACATATTCTTCGAATAAGATATTTTTGCTCGGTTTTCGTATTACCTGGCATACTGTCTCGTTGGCTTTGCGTTGCGGAAAACGTTCACATTCTCAAGGCCAAGGTGGAATGTTCCGTTTGTCTGAATTTCCTGTCATTCCAATTTGGTTGTAATATTCACGTTCTATATAGTTTTAACTTAGCAATCAAACGGTCGCGTTTAGTTTATACACAACCGCTACACGAAAAATTCTTAATATACCTTATAAGCAATGGCTTCAGCGGGTCCTACACCAACAGCTGCTCCTCCACCACCACCACCACCAGCACCATCGACATCAGCAGGCAAAGGATTACCATCAAAGATTTACAATGCACTGATTGGAAAGGTAGATAAATTTGTTCCTGATAAACTGCGTCCTCTATGGCAGCATCCCGCAGGTAGGTCATGTTCGATTATAATGGAAATAACCTGTTTTCCATGTGATTTTTCACGTGAGACATGAGATATGACATATTGCTAATGGGTTTATGTTCATTTGCAGGTCCTAAGACTGTATTCTTCTGGGCGCCTGCCTTCAAATGGGTAAGTGCGGAAATTCAATTAAGTTACATAATAAATTATTTTGTTCAATGTGTTGGGCGGTTTTTGTTTGCATAATTTGTCATATAATCAATTTCATGCTTTTGTTAGAAAAAAGAAATATTTTATATCTACACGAATCTTTATCTCATTGATTTAATTTTGAAGATCAACAGACGTTTAATTTATTTACGATTCTCCGAACTCCGCCTTGATAAGCGAGCACTTTATCAATTTGAATTCACTATTTAATAAACAGTTTTTCCATATACAGAGATTATATTATTGTTAAGATTAGAATCAAACCCAATTAGGTTTTAGTGGTGCATTGTTTTTAAACGATTGTATCGTGCGATGTGCAAATACCCGTGTATAAGCATTTTGTATAATTAATTAAGTCTAGCACGAAACATTTGTTGCACGTTATTTAAATTGTTTGACAATGACCTGTAGAACATAAAATAGTGCACAATGTTTTTAAATTGATATATGTACATACCTATAAAGGTACTGTCTAGTATACTAGACTTTATGTGATGACAATTTAAGCACTCGTAATTAAAAAAAAGTTTAAAGATTTTATCAAACATTCCAATAAAATTTCAGAGTATGTACCTACCTCTCAGCTTATTCCAAAAAAGGAATAACGCTAGCACTGGCTTGCAATAAATTAACTCTGCAGACATTCGCTTAGACATGCAATAATCTATAAATGTTTTTCATTTAAATTAAATTCATAAAATCTTTTTACATAGTTTTTTGCTTTAATTTGAATTACAATACAAATATCATATGAAACATAAGATGTACCTGCTTATATTTAAAAAAAGAACGTTTTTATGCTTAAACCAGTATATATTATCTATAATAGACAAAGGGTTACAAAATTCCTAAAAATCTATGGTCTAATGGGGCAGTTAGGGCTATAATTAAAAATAATCATCATTGAACAATTTATTTTATTTTTAGAGAATTTTAAAAGGAAGACCAGTAATTAAAAAATTGAATGAATTAAATTTAGTTTTTTGTAAGAATAATTACATATGTAGTTCTAAGCTTAGGAGCTGTTAGAGCTATCATTTAAAACCTCTATTGAAAAAAATTATTCAATAATCAGTTAAAATGTAATGGCAAAATAAAAATATTCAATGATGGGTTTCAAAAATAGCTGTAACTGGTTCCTTTCATCGGCTTAGAGTGAAAACCGGCTACGTTTAAAAATACAAAATCTACATACATATATCAAATTCTATTAAATTAAGAATACATTTTTTTTTTTAATTTTGCAAAAAAATTCAGTAAGATATTATTCATTGTAAGCCGACGATTTGTAATTTCAAACAATAATATTAAAAAAAATGTTTATATACAAAATATACAAACATAAAAAAGTTTTATTGAGTGCCTATGATGCCCCTCCGGGGGCAAATTACGAATGAGCAAACCTTTACAATCTTTTATTACAATTAAGAAATTAAAACTATTACATTTTTATTGAGTTTTTAACAGTTTAACAGAAAGTTACACATTAGATGTGTTCCTTTGGCCCTTACAAACTACATTAACATAAGTAGTTCCCAGTAGATGATGAATGCAACGCTTTAATGTTGCCAAACGAAATATCTTACCTCAATGTACATAGATGTAGTTTTTGTTGTTTGTATTTCTATTTAATTTTAGATTAGAGAAACAATAATTTATTATGTACATTCTTTTAACTTATAGTGTCGCTTTCTTGTATGGATTCATTTCGTTTCTACATTTTACCTGTTTGATAACCTTTTTTCAACAAATGAAAACAAACATCTCCGCGATTGAAGTGTGCCTCTCATTTGATTTTTATATGAGGCATCCACATTTTTATCGTGATCGCCTCCGCCATCTTGTTGGTTTACGCGTAGCTACGCGCGATAACAATCTGGATGCCGCACACGTAAATCAATGGAAGGGCACACATCGACGCGATATGTGTATTGCGTTCACGTTCCACTGCTGCGTTCAGTTACGCGACCTTTCTTGAACGCAGCAAGCACCATTTGATCGCTATATCGCCTGAAGAAAAATAACAGTTTAAAAAAGAAAATTTTAAAATGACTTCAAATACTGAAAAATTAATAGAAAAAATTCGGCAGGGTTCCATTTTAGATTTTTTTTTTTATTAAACTTCAAAATTTAAACGTTTGTATTTTCACTGACAACTTAGCCCGCTACACAATGTATCGCGTTGATGTGAGCAGGTTTTTGAACGCATCTTTATGGCGCGATAAAAGTTATCGCATGGAGTGCTCGTTTCCATTCCAAATTGAAGCTTTTAAAGGGGGCGCTGTGAATTCATAAGGTTTCATTTACCAAGAGATGTAATATAAACATAATATTATACATATAAATATAACAAAATTGTGAGCCAGTTGAACCTTAAGTAACATTTGCGAGTAGGTATATCAGTTGTTGTAATTTTTCATTTTAGTAGTAGAACAGTCCGTTAAAACAAAATAAGCGTTCTAAAACAAAAAAAGCGTTCCGTTCGACGGAACACAACAAAAATATAATTGAAATTATTTATCTTAGTTGGGTGTCCGTTATTTTCACTATCCACCTTAGTAACAAAATTACTGACCAAAAAAATTTATCGTACTATTGAAAAGAAGAAGGTGATTTGAGTAATTTTAGTTCAAGTTCAAGCATACCTAAATATTTTTGTTGGACAGTTTCGATTTTATAATGTGTACAAACTAAAAAGCAATGTAAACACCATACACTACTCGCATATTCTAATGTCGTTTTTCATTGAAATTTGAAAGATCTCAGAATAGAAATATTTCATCTTTAAAGCGTGTGTGTCCATAATCCATATTGCAAAAGTATCGATGAAAATTATATAATGCACACATACAGAACACATAAGTTCAACATATGAAAGCCTGTTTACATGTACATACATATGTGTCAATCCAGATCATGTCTTCCAAACTAGAAAGATCGCGTCTTTCGTCTTGAGATCTCATCTTTTCTTAAATAAAACACGAAGGAATTTAAAATTTCAATAATTAAAAAAATTGCATTTTGAAATATCCTGTCTTTATATTTTTGCATCATGGGTAAGGTGATTTTGGTTGAAATTTTTTTTAGAAGCAAATTTTTTTTACTACTTTTTTGAAAAAATTGGAAACCGAGTTGCTAGCACTATCTAAAACGTGTTTGATTTTGATCAAATTTTGAGGAAAAATGTCTTCGAAAATTCGAAAAAAATAATTTTTTCTTTCTAATAATCATTCTATAGTAATTTTGTATGAGTTTTTTTCTTTAAAATTTGATCGCGTCGCGTCGGCACGGCAACTCAAAACGTTGCATGACACAAATAATATTTTGTGTTTTTTTTTGAACTGTAATGGTTTTTAGGCAGTTTTGTTTTTTAAAAATATATTTAGGGCATTTTAAATATGAGCTTTTTGAATGCTTTGACCCTTAACTCAAAATTAAAATAGTAATACATAACTTCTATGTATGTATATTATCTGATTTTGAAACTAATTTTCACCATCTGATAGCTCTTTTTGGTACACAAATTTTGGTATATCACAATCCATATTTTAAAAAAAAAAGTGCATTTAGCACCGTTTTGATTGTTGAAGACACAAATGTTTCACAGTTTAGCTGACCAATTAAAATTTGGACTGAATCATAAAATATTTTGCTAAAAAAAAACCTTTTTTTGTTTTACCAGTTTGTATAATGTTTAAATATATTTTTTTCCTAGGGACTTGTGGTGGCTGGATTAAGCGATTTGGCCAGGCCTGCGGATCAACTATCAGTACCCCAATGTGCAGCTTTGGCAGCAACTGGAATCATTTGGTCACGGTACTCACTTGTAATCATTCCCAAGAATTATAATTTGTTCTCTGTCAATGTATTTGTTGGAGGGGTTCAAGTTGTACAACTCATAAGGGCGTACAATGCTTCTAAGGAAAAGAAAGAATAAGTAGATTAAATTTACCATAATAAGTCTCAAAGACAGGTTAGTAAAATAAAAATTAAAACACACAAAAATATATATTTTTAACGTATGTACAAATAACATAGTATATATTTTTTCATTTCAGATTAACATCACGAATAATATCTAATATAGTAATCAATAATTGTGTGATCTTTAATAACATTATAAATTATTGATGATATGTGATTTGTAAATAAACGAGCACAATCAAAACGAAAAATGTAGATTTATGTAGATTGTTGAACGATGATGAAGCACAATTTATCAGTTATTTAATTAGTTTTTAACTTGTTGATTGATTAAGCTAAAGTATGTGCTAAAATCGAGAATGAATTTAGAACTATAAAAAATTGACGAGATAGCTATTGAACAAATTGGTTTTTATTTTTAACTATAAATAAATACATATAACATTTATATAAATGTTGAAAAATTTATTAATAGGTACACAAACTTGTGATCAGGACTTATAAATGTCATAGATTTACTACAAATTATCTTGCCTACATACTGTGCAAATTTGTGAATATATGTATTAGATACATAACTAGTTACAAAAAAATAAGAATATCGTTATTGTAAATAAACACGAAACCGACTGTGAAAATAAATAATTGATTTATAAATTAAAAACAAAATTTGTCTTTAATTGATAAAAGAATTTCGAAATGATTTCTGGTTTATTTTAAATTAAACCTAATCTCAGGAAAGTAAGTGAAAAACGGTCGTTTAATGGAACGATATACCTATATATATTATTTTTTTTAATTTTCTTGATTATCTTATAATTTTAATTATTGTTTTTACAAATAATAATCGAATTTCGTATCTCAAAATAAAAGATAACTTTTTATGAATTTCTTAATATTTATTTGCCAAGATAATTAGGATGTTTTATAAGTTTTCTTGCAGGCCTTTTTATAGTTTAATTGTTTGTTGACTAGGGGTATGGTATGTTTCGCAAGAATTGTCTGGCAAACTTAACGTTTCGCGGGGGTTCATTTCGCTGTTTTTCGTTCCGCATTTTGTTAATATTAGCATTTTGCGTTTTGTAAATCACGTTTCGTTTTTTAAATGATTTGACAAATTATCATTTCGCATTTTTCATTTCTCAATTTTCATTTAGTTTTTAGTTCGATTGGATTTTTGAATTTCCGCAATTTTTTATTTGGCATTTTGTTATTTTGCTTTTTTTTATTCAGCAATTTATTATTTCGCTTTCTTTTATTTGGCATTTTGTTGTTTCCCTTTTTTTATTTGGCATTCAATTGTTTTGCAATTTTTTGGCATGTATAAACAGTGAGGTATGTATGGGGGTCATGCTGCCCCCCTGCTTGGGCACACTATAGGATTTGGGGTAGGTGCGGTGCGAGGTTGGGTGTAGTTAAAGTGTTGGACAAAAATATTTGGCTTTATTTCTAAGTCAAATTTGGCCTTATTTCGTTTTCGAAATGAAATAAAGCCAATTTGTCCTTATTTGCATTTTCAAAACGAAATAAGGATAAATTTGAGATCTGGGGCCTATTTCAACCAAACACTTATCACTTTGCAACTATATCACAAACTTTTGTATGTACCTAACTATATGCGTTAATTAACTGACATTATATACCTACCTAGATACCTCTCTTAATTTTAAGACCTTAATCTTAAAAATCCTATTATTTGAATTTGAATGAATGGAAAAGAAACCAATTTACATACAGCTGCATTATGTGCTTACATAGACCCATACATATATATGTAGGTATGTACATAATATGTATTTTAATATCCATGTCAGCGAAATCGATTTTTTTAAATCAACATCGAAATCATTCACCTTTTTTAAATACCTACATTTTCATATGATTTCAATTATTATTTTATTATTATAACTCAAAATAAGTTAGCCTACCATTTAACCTTTATTTTAAGATTAATTTAAGACCTTAATCTTACAGATCCGATAAGTAGAACAAAAGATATATCATAAATTTCCTTAAAAGGGTCCAGTACACGTGCATGAACATTTTAAGGCATCAACCTTAACGATCCGATCATAAGAACAAAAGTTATCAGCCAACCAAATCAACCATAAGGGGACTTTTAGTATTGTTGTGCATGAAAAAAAGTACCTACAACCAACGTGCTGCCTGCATAATATAATAATACATATATATACCTACATGTATAGGAAATTATGATTTTTTGTTGCACACATTCGACCATCTTTAGAATAGCCATCTCCTTCCCACCAGTATATTTGCTATAGGAAAGTTTTTTTTATTTTTTTTATTGTATTCCTCTTTGTTTTTACGTTTGCCTCGATGAAATTTTTTCCCGAAAATATTATTTCATGTTTTTAGTATGAAATTTTGAGAGGTTTTGAAATTTTTTTTTTGTTGCTCTAACTCGACTGTCATTGTGGCTTTAATTTAAAGTTTGAATTTTCAAAATCGGACAATTGGATGTGAAGATATAAGCATTTGAATGAATGGAAAAGGGGTGTTTTTGAAATTTAACAAAAATTGGACAATTCTCCACTGAGACACGATGGTTGTCAATGAACAACAACCCCATTTTTTTGGTGTTTTGCGAGATTTTTCAAACTATTTCTTTTTAAACTATTGTGAAGGTCGTGTGGGGTGTACAGTTATGAATGATGTATCAAATTAATTGTGTATTTTCGTAGATGCGATTAAAAGAAAAACTAATCGTAAGGGTGCAATAACTATTGAGTTATGAGGTGATTAATAAAACAACAGAAAACATGTCAATATGTGTGTTAAAAAAATTTTTAAAAATCTAAAATTTTTATTATAAATGTAAATCAATAATATGTATGAGGTGTATGATTTTGAGATTTTTTAAAGAAACGGTTATTTTTTAAAAATTAAAAAAGTAGTAAAAATTGTATTGAAAAAATGTAAATTTTTGAAAGATAAAAAATGATGTTAAAAAAAAAAATCAAAATTTTGTAAAACATGGATAATTTTTTTTTGAAAAACCTTTCCAATGTTATTTTATTTATTTAAATCGGATTACCCCCTGATTTATTGGAATTATGTAATTTGTGAAGTTTAAAGTATAAAAAATTTTGTATCTCGCTTTGTAGATTTTATAGAATTTATTTTTAAATTAATAAAGTTCTAGAATTTGAATAAGGTATTAAAAAAAAATAAATGACTATTGTAGGACTTACCATTTGGAAGTTAGTTTTTGAACCCTTGACCAATTTTACCTTATTTTACCCTATTTATAATGGGAATTTTAAAAAAATCCCTTCTTAGTGCTCACTTACATAAAATTTGTAATATAAAAAAAATAATGAAATATTTTAAAAACTTACAGCCTTATTTATTAGATTTCACTAATACTCGTTTCAACCTCGGAATAGTTAAACCGAGTCGAAGCACTTACTCCGTCTTTACGCCACGTCAAACAAATTCTTATTTATTAAGTCGTTTTAGCGACGGAGTAAATTTACTCCGACTTTACTTCGCCTCTAATCCTGAAAAACTTTTTAATAAAAAAATAAACGATGATTAGAGGCGGAGTAAGCTAAAACTGGTACATAGTAGGATTAAAGCCGTAGTAAAGCCGTTTTAGTATCTAAATGACATGACATTTAGTAACTAAAAAGGAGTGTAGAAGAAGTTTTTTTTTTATACATTCGTTACTAATTGTAAGGCAAAATGGATAGTTATTTTGCATTTATAAATGATTTAAATTCTTTAAACGCTTTAGTTGCAGTACAAAACTCGTTTAATCCCATATTATAATAACCAGAGAGATTGGTTTTTTTTTGATAATATATTCGACATAAGGAGGGTGTAGCTAAAACCGTTTGACGTGGCGTTAAGACGGAGTAAGTGCTTTGACTCGGTTTTACTATTCCGAGGTTGAAACGAGTATTAGTGAAATCTAATAAATAAGGCTGTTATAGTAACGGGTGATTTTTTAAGAGGTTTAGAACTTTTTTTAAAAAAAAACACAAAAAATTCGAAAAAATGAATGAAATATTTATTTGAATCGATAGTTTGAACCTTGCAATTTAATGTTTAAAGATAATTTCATGCAAATGTTGACCGCGGCTGCGTCTCAGGTAGCCCATCCGCTGAGTCCAATTTTGGCATACTCTTTCACACATATCGGCCGGTATCTCACGAATGAATGCATGGATGTTGGCTTCCAGTGCGTCAATCGAAGCGGGCTTGTCCCTATAGACATTAGCCTTGACATACCCCCACAAAAAATAGTCTAATGGTGTCAAATCGCACGATCTAGGCGGCCAATTGACCGGCCCGAAACGTGAAATTAACTGTTCACCAAACTCGCCTCGCAATTGCGCCATTGTTTCGCGTGCTGTGTGGCATGTGGCACCGTCTTGTTGAAACCACATATCATGCAAGTCAAGAACTTCCATTTCGGGCAAAAAAAAGTTTGTTATCATCGCTCGGTAGCGTTCACCATTGACAGTAACGCTGCGATTCGCATCATCTTTGAAGAAATATGGCCCAATAATGCCGCCGGCCCATAAACCGCACCAAACAGTGGCTTTTTCGGGATGCATTGGTAGCTGTTGCAATGCTTCTGGCTGATCTTCACTCCAAATGCGGCAATTGTGCTTATTTACGTACCCATTCAACCAAAAATGAGCCTCATCGCTGAACACAATTTTTCGATAAAGAAGCGGATCCTCGGCCAGCTTTCCAAGAGCCCATTCACCAAAAATTCGGCGTTGTGGTAGGTCGGCTGGCTTTAGTTCTTGCACCAGCTGTATCTTAAAAGGCTTTACGCCCAAATCCTTCCGCAAAATTTTCCACGTAGTGCTGTAACAAAGGCCTAACTGCTGGGAACGGCGCCGAATCGACATTTCGCGGTCTTCTGTCACACTAGCTGATACGGCCGCTATATTTTCTTCACTACGCACAGTACGTAAACGTGTTGGTGGTTTAATGTCCAACAAAGTAAATTTGGTGCGAAATTTGGTCACAATCTTCCGAATAGACTGCTCAGAAAGTCGAGAATGCCGACCATAAAATGGAAGCAGCGCGCGATGAACATTTCGAACCGAGCACGAATTTTGATAGTAAAATTCAATAATTTGCAAGCGTTGTTCATTTGTAAGACGATCCATGGTTAAATTGCAAACCAAACTGAAGCTGTTTGACAGTGACACAAGGTACTAAACACACGTCAGCTGTCAAAACCAGTGTTGCCAAAACCAAACCAGCTAAAAAATCACCCGTTATAAGCTGTGCGTTGATAGCCATCAGATGAATGAATGAGTGAGTCAGTGACCGACTCTTCTTTTATATAGTTAAATAACTGGCTTCTCTCTAACAATCATTATAGATTATTTCAAAAATGCACATAAAATACTGTGATTCATCAAATTCTTTTGAATTCTTTCATAAATATTTTATAAGAATAATTTTCTATATTTTTCAATTTATTCAAATATATTTTGTTTTTGCAAAAAAGCAAACATTTTGGTTTTCACTCTAATTTGACGATTTATGACTATAGTTAGTTAGGCTTTTACCCCAGCTGTACTTTAACGTTATTTTATATATTTTTTCTACATTTAAAAGCGATTTCAGGCCATCTAAATGTGGAAAACCAAAAATAAAACGATATAACGACTATCCTAATATACATTTGGGTGTTTTGCATAAGATCCGAAAAAAGGCTAGCAGCCCTATTCTGCTATTCACGTGGATCGTATATTCGATTCACCCATTCGATTCCCTTTCACACTGCCTTTGCATTCTGCTATCCATCGGGTGAACTACATTATCCCAAACCAATTTGACATTCACGTAAACAGCTGTTCATGGCAAAATCTTGGATAAATTGTTTTGATTTTAATTTTTAATTTGATTCATCTTCGTAATTAAATTTGGAAATGGACAGTATTGGACTTTTTTTCCAATTGTAAACAGAGGAATAAGAGAATCATCGAACAGAGTTTTTACTTACATTTTACTAGAAACCAACCAGACAAACGACCCATTAAATGAAAAATCCGCTACATTTCATATGCGGATTGTATAGAATGAATGCGTTAACGTGAATAGCAGAATACCGCGCAGTATTACCGACGCACGTTACCGACTTTAATACAGATTCACTTCGAATGAATAGCAGAATAGTGATGAGTGAAAATTATAGAAAAATTCCCCCCGATGAATAGTAGAATAGGGCTGTAGGGCGTGTAGTTTGGGTCGATACAAGAAGAAACAAATGGTGTGGGAGGGGTATATTTGCCCCCGTTTAGGCGGGAGTGTCAATTTTACTTTACAATGAAAACGCTTTGTTCTTTTGTGTAGCGCTCTATTTTTAATAACCCTCAACTTTCAACAAGATTGTGTTGACTGCAATAGTCCATTTTGGACATTTGACCTGTGAATTTATAACCCTGTGCCGAATTTTATTGTTTGAGAAACCTTTACAAGGTTCACGATGGAAAGTTTTTTTATGTCTGACAGCGTAATGTTTCAACGTTGTATATGATAATGTAACTATAGGGTCTGCAACTGCAACTCCTTTTACATATGTACATATATATACCTATATCATTTAAGGCAATTGCAATTACTATTATTATTATTTTAAATTATATAATTTAACAGAACCTAGAGTGGGTGGAAATAATACCCCGGAGTGAATTAACCGTTAAAAAATTTTTATTTTTATCGAAAACGACTCCTACGATTTTGTTCCTTTGGGCCTTGCAAAGTACTTTTTAGTACTTCGCAGTAGATGATGAATGGAACGCTTTAATTTTTGCCAAAAGAAAAATCTAACTTCAATCTAGACGAAAGCTTTGTTGTTTGTATTTGAATTTTATTTTAAATTATAGAAAACATCAACAACAATAATTTACTATGTAATTTCTTCTACTGAGGGTGTCGCTTTCTTGCGTGGATTCATTTCGTTACTACATTATTGAAGTGCTTTGAACTACTTTGACCATAGAGTAGAAGTAGGTGAAAGCAGCCAGAAGTACTGCAGCCCAAAGGAACACGCCTAATATTATATAACGTATGTCAAGTTAGCACTACACTTTTTGAAATTTAAAAAACTAAGTACACAATTAATTGTAGCTTTTTTGTTGTAATTTAGTTGTGGAAAGAAAAAATTTGTAGCTCTACTATTAAAAAAAAAAATGGTATGTAGTGCTAACTTGATAACAAGTTAGCATTGCACTTTTGAAAATTAAAAAAACTAAGCACGCCATCAATTAATAAAAAAATTTCCGTACTTTTTTTTCTAAATACAAAAAAAAAAATGGTATGTAGCGCTAACTTGATATCAAGTTAGCATTACACTTTTTGAAATTAAAAAAACTAAGTAAGCAATTAATTGTAACTTTTTTGTTGTAAATTAGTTGCGAAGAGAAAAAAATTCTAAAAATTTGTTTGGCAAAGTTTTTAAACAAAAACTGAGTAAATATGTAGTGCTAAGTTGACATTGTGAGTTCAGGCATTAAAAAGGGATATTCAAAAAACTAAGTACGCAATTATTTTTAACTTTTTTGTTGTAAATTAGTTGCGGAGAGAAAAAAATTCTAAAAATTTTTTTGACAAAATTAAAAAAAAAAAAAACAATCATGGTACACTCAAAAAATTTATTAGTAAAATCACTACGAATGATATTCGTAGAAAAAATATTCGTGCATTGAACTAATATTCGTGTAATATACGAAGTATTCGTATAGTGATATTTGTACGAATTCATTCGTGAAGTGTTACTAATACCTGTAGTAGTATCCACGAATTAATTCGTTTTATATACTAATTATATTCGTAAAAAAAATTTAGCTATTCGTATAAGTGCATTGTACGAAATATTGTGTACATATAACTAATAGCATTCTTGAATTTCTTGTACGAATGAATTCGTAATTTCTTCCATTCTATTCGTTTTACTTACGAATGAATTCGTACTATTTACGAAGTAAAATTAGTATTAGTAGACAAAATTCATTCGTAGGTTGACCTTACGCATTATTCGTACAATGTACGGAGCATTTAGTAGACGAAAATTCATTCGGGGGTTAACCTTACGCATTATTCGTAGAATGTACGTAGTTGTATGTATTTAATAGATTTACAACTGTTATTCCGTTATTTTATTGGTTAAACTTATTGCAAATCTAATACTCCAGAAAGTTCTATGCTGTGCGGTTTATGCGAATAAGATGTCTAATTAAAATTGGTTCATAAGTGGCTTATTGTTACAAAAACTTAAATATTAAAACTTAATAAACTAAAAATAGTGAAGAACATAATATAGTGAATTGAAATAAAAATATAGTTATGATTTGCAAGTAACTTATTATTAAAAAAACTCAAATACAATTAAAACTTAAAAAACTATTAATAGTGAAGAACATAGGTAATATACATAGTGAATTGAAATACAAATAAAGTGAAATTTGTGCAGAGAAGAATATAAAAACAAAATAAATTGCAAGAAAGACGGTGAGTAATTTTTATTTGGATTATTTATCTATCGATGACAATTAATATTATTTCACTTAACTCTTAAATATTCTTTCAGCATTGGCCCACAAATTTGCAAAAAAATATTATATATACATAATGCAAATTTGTCTTTTTATTATACATGTATTTTAATAATAAGTAAACATTAGCATTAGTAAATAGAACAATAATATTCGTACAATATACAATAGCATTAGTAAATGGTACAATACTATTCGTACAATACACGTTTCCTATTGTAGGAATTCCAATTTAATATTAGTACCTAATATATACGAAGCTGCGTACATTCTACGAATACTATTCGTGGCTGAAAACCACGAATAAAATTCGTAGAATCTACGCAGTTTTTAGTAATATTTACACACGAAAGTTTTTGAGTGTAGGTAATGCTAACTTGACATTGTGAGTTCAGGCATTAAAAAGGGATATTCAAAAAACTAAGTACGCAATTATTCTTAACTTTTTGTTGTAAATTAGTTGCGGAGAGAAAAAAATTCTAAAAATTTTTTTGACAAAATTAAAAAAAAAAACAATCATGGTAGGTAATGCTAACTTGACATTGTGAGTTCAGGCATTAAAAGGGATATTCAAAAAACTAAGTATGCAATTATTTTTAACTTTTTTGTTTTAAATTAGTTGCGGAGAGAAAAAAATTCTAAAAATTTTTTTGACAAAATTTTTAAATTGCGTACTTAGTTTTTTGAATATCCCTTTTTAATGCCTGAACTCACTATGTCAATTTAGCACTACATACTCAGTTTTTGTTTAAAAACTTTGCCAAAAAAAATTTTAGAATTTTTTTCTCTTCGCAACTAATTTACAACAAAAAAGTTACAATTAATTGCTTATTTAGTTTTTTTAATTTCCAAAAGTGTAATGCTAACTTGATATCAAGTTAGCGCTACATACCATTTTTTTTTTATTTAGAAAAAAAACTATGGACATTTTTTTTTTATTTTTTCTTTCCGCAACTAATTTACTACCAAAAAGCTTTAATTAATGGCGTTCTTAGTTTTTTTAATTTTCAAAAGTGTAATGCTAACTTGATATACGTAATATTATACTGCGATCTATACCATGTAATTGGAACAAATTTAATATTACGCCTTTATTAACAGAAGTACTGTACTGAAACTATTGATTGTCTCTTTATCTGTTAAGTTTAACATGTTCTACTTTTTCCCCAGCTTTCCTTTGATAAGCAGCACTGGGTCTTAAAAAGATTAATCAGTGATTATTTTGATGCCAATATAAATATATTACATATATATATCAAGCCAAAAAAATGTCTTTGGCTCAAGCTTTCACATAAATTGACTTGTAATATTATAATTTTGTCTGGCTGAAAAACTGAGTCACAAGCTTTATATTGGCAACAAAATAATCACTGATTAAAACTTAAATGTGCAATTTGGTGAGTTTCAAAAAATATAACTGGCGCCTTAGACCACCTTAACACCCAAACAAAATGTTGGAAAAATCAGTTTAAAATTTAAGTTTTTATTTACTTTTTTAATTCGTTTGGAAATATTTTTTTTTTTTTTTTTTTCAAAATTACTTGATTTAAAAATAAAATAAAACAATAGTATCTGTTGTCAATTATCAATTTGATAGTTGATAAATATTGAACTTTGGTACATTAAAACTCAATTTACTGAAAATCTGATCAACTATTTCGTGATAATTATCAATTTTCTTGTAATTCACAACGTTCTGTAGGTACCATTTTCAATGATTAATATTGTATCAATTCGGTTCTTTACTATCGATTTTCAAAATTTATCAACTATTAATTAATAATGACTGTTAGACTTTCACTTCGAAAAAATTCGGACAAAACTGATTTTGGTGACGAGCATTTATTTGTACGGCTTAAAGCCGAAAAAACAATAATCACTATTAAAAGTTATTTTGAATCAATAATTCAACAAGTCCAAATAAAATAGTGCTAAGTCTTCTACTTGGCTGATGTATTTCAGTAGATAGTATATAGAATTTGTATTATTAAAAAAAACCTTCTTATATAAACATTGCCACGGCCCCGGGAAAAAAAAAAAAACTTCTAGTCTTGTTGGATATAGTTCACACTAGATATTCGTCACGAAATCTATGTATGATGAACTGAACTTAACAAAAAATTGCGTATTGACAAAGGCCCTCACTAGTCAACTGATAAGTCCAAGTGAGATCGCCGGGACGAAACGCCAAATTTATGTATTACTAAAGCCCGTTAAAAGCTATTTTAAATCAATAATCACTATCGCTTCAATGCATTTCATATACGTAGAGCCCATATACGTAGAGCCATATCTGTCACGTGTAATTTTTTGTGCTGGTGTGTGTTTTGTTGTGTCGGGATCAATCTTGCGCCATACCATCTACCATAGGCTGTGTCGGAAAAATATTATTCTGTGAAAAAGAGAAGACAAAAATGGCAGTTTGTTACACAAAGCTATGATTATTGTACAAACTCGGTGACCCCACACTGCAGGAGATACATAGGAGTGGTTCCGGATCATAATTTCACATGCACTTATGATGAACCTCTGATTGTAGTTTGTGTAAAAAAAAATAAAAATAAAAAGTACCGAAAAATTTGATCTTTTTCATTTCAATGTATTTTATTAAAGAAAGATACTTGAAGGGTTTATTCAGAAAAAGATGCGTTCTAGGTGAGATCTCAAGACGAAAGATGCTATCTTTTTAGTTTGGAAATTTTGGTATGCGTCTATAATTAAATAAACTACACTTTTGTCGTAACACTTTTTCAATAAATATATATGGCAGTTTCCAAGATTTATATAGAAAAAAAACTGAATTTCATCTTCTGTCACTTCCTCTGGAAACTCAAGCCCTGGGGCCCGACTATGTAACTCGATTCTACAATAAAAATGTTCGAATTCGCCAAATTTCAGCTCGCTAAGTCTTTAGCAAACGCATATAAACGGAAATAGAACAGCGCTAGTTGAAGAATAGATGAAGAAGCAAGTTACATAGTAGGGCCCCTGTTCCACATTTACCTTTTGTAGGAAATGCTAGATAGGCCAGATACATAAGTATAGCTCTCCACCGAAAATCATCTTTGTCGGAAAGTTTCCGAGGTTTTAACTTTTTGTCTTATTACCCAGGGCTACATAGAAACATTTATACATAGAATTTTATTTTAAGTGTTACCGTTGTTTTTAAATATTTTGTATTCTTTTTTATTCTATCACCCAATACAAGAAGTACTGTTTCCCCTTAGGGATCGTACATTTCCCCTGAGGTTACACCCACAAAATTTTTTTGTGCTCAATAATTACTACCCTAAGTCACTTGATGATAGCAAGTGTACAATATGTACGTGCGACATAAAGTCGTGGTTTTTAATTTTTCTTATCTTATTTAACATATAGGTACGTATATAGGTACACACATATGCATATGTATAATCGAAGTGCAAAACTTTTTGAATAATAACAATTAAGAATATTATTATTCCTGTATACTTTTTTGAGAAGTATTTACAAAACTATCAACCGAACTCCATAATAAATCATTAGAACAAGTAGGATTATGTACAATTTCAAGCATTCAAACTTAATTATGTATGTATGCCTAAAAATGTTTTAAAACATGAAGTTTCTTTTTATTTTGTGACATTATGAAGTCATTGTTGCCATAATTGGAAGTGGAATGTGAAACAGGAAACTTAATGATAAATACAAAAGTAAGATTTTTTGTCTCTACTGCGCAGGCATTGTTTTGTTATCAAAGCTTTTTGCCACAGAACGATCAATCTCCTTTAGAAAAATATCATGGAAACCCGTTTAACCTACACTTCGGTTCACTTAGTTAGATTTTCTTGAGCTTTAAAATTGTACAAGTAAAATATATAACTACTGCTCTCGTATTACTCGTATTATAGGTTAAAGCCACTGATCTCTATACACACTGGATAGTGTATTCATACAAAATTTTGGGCAAATTGAAGAAATGTTATACTCGTGGCCGGTATGGACGTTACTGGACCTGGATTTTCCTCATACTTCATCAAAATGAAAAACCTCCAAAGCTTTTGATTTTCTTATGCTCAATGATTTTGTATTCTTATTTATAGGCTATCCACTATCTAGTGTATTAGGTATAAAGATATGTGTATTATAAAGATATACATATATGTATATAATATATTTCTACCAAACCAGGAAATACGATCATTTTTATTAATAGGGATTCTTACCAAATAGAAATTTATTTGCAAGTCAAAATCTGATGGATATCATCTCTGTACATATCGACGCACGGTTAAAGTAAATCTTTTTTGCTTGTTTTTCAGAAATAACAAAAAACCTGCCGTATTTTGTATGGCGAACTTTAGTAAGATGTGCATTTTTATGTAAAATGTTCAGAACAACATTTTTACAATAAATAAAAAAAAAATTGTTTGTAGAAAAGACACATACAAAAAATTGTTAAAAAAATTTCAAAACTTTGTAAATTAATTGAGTTTTGTTACAATTTTAATATTTTCATCTTTGTTACGATTTAATTCAAAAGACTTCTCTTATTCAGCCCTATCACTAATTCCATCGTAATTGGAAATTTGTTACGAATCCCGAAAAAAACTATCACAGATTCCATCGTAGTGGAAAATCTCATAAAAATAGTCATTACCAGGGATGGGATTTTGTTGACCTAAAAATTTAAAAAAAGGCAAAATAAAACATGGAAATAGGCAAAAAAGGCATTTATTCAAACAAAAGGGAATACAATAAAAACTTAATTAAAGTAACATTGAACAACCATAAGTTTTCTTAATTTTCAGGCAACAACCGCCTGCGGTTGTCCCTCAATAGCGCTTTAAAAGAACTAAAAGACCTCTCTACATTTACTACGTAGTTTAGTAGTTAAATGTAGTTAATGAAACAAATTGTAACAAACGTAGTTTAAAATGTCAAATGATCTGTCCGTTGTCACTTCGAAGTTTGAATTTTGAGTTAAAATGTTCAAATTTTCTATAGGTGTGTTTTTTTACAATCCCGGAGGGAACTGGTTGAAAAAAACATCGGGGATTAGCGACGCCATTACAGAAAAAAAAATGGAGTTTCCAACTTGTAGAACAAGTTAGAGGAGATTTTTAAAAACTGTCAAAATCAGCTGTTGTTATTTTTTCAATATAGGAAAATAGGTCTTTTTTATGGATTGTTTTTAAATATATGTCTAACCCTTATAAAACTGCATTTTAATCAATTCTGATTCTATTATAATAAAGTAATTTTATTTTTAAGACGATTGAAGGACCCATGTCTAAAAGTTATCGCCGAGTTACAGAACATGGGCGAAAAATGGAACGAAATGGAACAAAACTCATAGGAATCCTATGGGTTTTGTTCCATTTTTCGCCGTTTATCGCCTCGAAAAGTTATCGCCGAGTTACAGAACATGGGTCTATTTCACGGCACATACATTACATACAAGTATGTGACGTTAAAAATGCACCAGATGAGTGAGCCTAAATTTTAGATTTAAAAAAAATTAAGCCCTTGCTAAGTTAACGCATAGTTTTGTTTTTTAATTCAAATGGTTCGGATTTTATTTAGTTCGATTGTTTTGTTTCTATAATTTTCATTTCGTTTTACAATTTTTCCGTATAATGTTTATTTCGTTGATTTTTTAAAGTTTATTTAGTTTTGTACTTACTTCGTCTTAAGTTCAATTCATTTTTTTTTTATTTTGCCCTAGCGAGGTATCCGTCGGAGCGGAATCGGAGGATTTTTGCTTCGAGGTATTCTTCCGAACAGCGTTGGGAACGTTTTTCCGACATTATGGAACGTGCATTGTTGTTTTGCGTTGCAGTGCGATCAAGTGTGTTTTGAAGTGACATTTTTGACATCTCTAATGAACTTTGAACCTCCGACGTCGTATGGGTTTCGGAGAGTTTTCCGCTCCGAACGGATACCTCGCTAGGGCAGATTATGTTGTTTCAAATTTGTTTCGTATTCAATTGCTTCGTTATAATAATTAGTTTCCCTTTAATCCGTTGCTCCGCTTAGGGTATGTTCAGTCGCCAAACAGGAGCCAATGTGAAATTTTCGGCACAGATAGAATTGGATGAAAATTTTCACTCGTCCAGTTTTCATAATATCGACTTTTATCGCATCGAACATCGAATGACACTCTCAATAAGAGCATGTTTTTATTTAAATTTTGTTTTAACTTTTCAATCGGCTCGAAGCAAATAACATTAGTTATAATAGTTTGTTTTTATTTTGAATCCCCGAATTTCCAGTCCACTATATTTAGGTAAATGTAATTAAAAAAAATAATACAAGGAAAAGTGCTTCTAACCAAAAGAACCGCACTGTATTTCTCCACCTCTTTATCCCCAGCATATAAGTTCGCGTGTTGCTTCTTATCATTTGCAATATCTAGAGACTAGTACAAGACATTCATGGTTGACTGACAACATATGTATGCAGACAAAGTACAAAAAAAGTCTTAGTCCGCATAAGTGTACCTATAGTACCATAATAATTATGTTTGTTTCATGCCGACTTTAGTCTGTTGGGGTTGATCAGCATAATGTAAATACATATGTATTATACCTATGAATCCAAGCAAAAAAAAAACAACTAAACTGAGTCACTTTCAGTCATGCTCTGAATAAAATGATTGTATGATTCATAGATTCATACAAACAAAAACTACATAATTTTTATTTGATTAAAGCTTGAATGTGAAATGACTAAAATTCAAATTAAATGAAAACAAACACCATTTATCGAGTAAAAATCATGTTTTATATTTGTTTAAATTGGTATTTTTTTTAATTCACAAAAAGCTTTCGACAGTTAAGTAAAATGCAAAACAAACAAAAAAAAAACAATTTAAATGAGTTGTTCCCAAAAAATTTTGTAGAGGATGAGACAACATTTCGCGTCTCATTTAAGTAAATGAATCCGATTTTCTTAATATATTAGGTTTTCTTAAAATTTACATGAATGTGGATTAAGATATCCTAATTTGTTATCAAATGTTTTATAATTCTGTTGATAGAGGATGAGTGTGTCATTTTGTTAGATGATGTATTTGAAAATGTCATGATCTTAAGTATTTAAATTGGTTTGGACATTCATCAGGGATAATTACAAACGATTTTTGTTATTTTTTTGTAAATTCATAACATAAAGTAGAATATTATAATAAATTAAAGCAGATATTAGGAGAATAGAAGCTATAATCAAAATGAGCGCAAATACAAACAGAATTATTTTTAAAATAAAAGAGACTTTCCGAGATACAATTGAAAATTTACTTATAAACCGCTTTTAAATGCATTTGAAAGGTAAAGCGAAAAGCCCTTCACCAGAATCCCCCCGATGAGAAGCCACCAGGTGGAATTCTTCCCTTCGATTGCTGACTGTCGTTGGACGACGGCGAAACATCCGATGTTGGAGACTTCTTAGGCTGCGAAGATGTATTCTCAACTTCTGAAGGTTTTGTGGTTAATTCCTCGCGAATTTTTTCAACAACTTTATTTGGGTCTTCAGAGTTCATGCACGCATTCATATTGGAAGAATTCTGTTGGTTGTATTTGGGACGTGGTGCATTGACTTGCGTATCTACTTCGCCGAAAAGATTGGTATGGCCACCGCCTGGTGGCTTGAGAACACGGCTAGATGGACGGGCACTGTTGGTGAGACCGATTTTGAGCTCAGTGGAAGTCATAGTTTGCTGATTTTTTGTTTATTCTTCGTTTGGGGTGTTGCTGAAAGTAGTCACAAAAGGTACAAAATGAGAACAAAGAATGTGAGAATACCCAACGCCCCGCACCAAATGTGTGAACAGAATTTACTTTTCCACGATTTCACTGTAAAAAGTAAATTAGCAGATAAAATTCAACAAAACAAAAAGTAATGGGGCTACGACAAACTATGACGATGACGTGAGCCTACAGACCAGTGTTGTTGCGATTTATGAGAAACGCACATCAACTGAAAAATCTGGCGAACGGAACAAAGCAACAACAACCACAGAAAAAAGAGCCCACCAAATGGCCCCTACTGCGGTGTGTGCTATTTTAGTCTACGTTCATACATATAGATGAGCTGGATGTGGAGTGCATTGCATTGGCTCTGGCGAAAATGTATTTATGGGATGAGGGATAAATGGTCGATTTTTGCATCTCCATATAGCGCGACGACAACGAGGCAGCATATTAAATATTTATTTGTTCTGCGGTTCTACCCAAAATTTCGACAAATTTGGTAAAAACCAAAAAAAGAAATTTAATGACACTATCTCTGGCCAAAAAAGCAGATGTATCCAGTTAAAATTAGATTAACGAGACATACTAGCAGATATTCACAAAAATCGGAAAAAGTCCAATATATTAATGTAAAATTAAGGGAAATGTGCTATACTTACGATTAAAAGAAGAGTTCCTCTTCGTTTCGATTTGAATGTCAAGATTTAAAAACTTTAATATGCAAATTAAAAAAACGGCTGAAAACCACACCTAGGCACACACAATTCAATTTTAGAAAGAAAGACTAAAACGTTTCAACTTCTCCGTTTCTTCTTCAAGCTTTAACTCTTAACTGTGTATTATTTTAAACAAAAAAGAAATCGGCTTCGGGTGTCGGTTCGGTTCGTTTTCTTCGGTGTTGCATTTTTTTTTTGGTTGGCAAAAATATGACAGTTGCGTTGGAAAATCTGGAAATGGCTTGCGCGCCAGGAATCTATTAATGGCAGTGTTCAGTCCGACGTTTGTGAAAGCAGATTTTAAATTTGAAAACCGTCGAATGCATTAAAATGGAAGAGTTTTGTGAACATTTTGTATATACATACATTAGGCGTTTTTTTCCAAGCCCGAAGGAAATTGGATGAAAAAAACGATTCGGGGCTAAATAATTTACATGTTAAATGCGAAAACAACTAACCCCAATGGGTTTAGCTAAACCCTGATAATTTACGGGGCTTAACTTTAGCATGGAGAAAAACTGTATTACCGGCGGGCATTACATACATGATATAGATAGTTTGTATGGAAACTCCATTTTTTTTTCTGTAATGGCGTCGCTAATCCCCGTAATCGTTTTTTTCAACCACTTAACTCCGGGATTGGAAAAAAACACACCTATAATGTACTTACATATTTATTATTAATAAATTACCAGAAGCAAGAGAATGAAAATGTTTATGAGTTTTATTTGATTGGCTTCCTTATAAACTTTAAACTTATATTTATAGATATACATATAAATTATTTTAAAATAATGACGGAAAAACGATGGGAAAAGGACTAAATACTGACTGAGTAATATTTGAACAAGTATTTACAGTCTCATTTATTAGATTTCGCTAAACTGAATAACTATGCACTGCATACATCCAAATTAATAAACGTGGAAAAGCAAAGGGTTAGGTCTTTTTCCGTGGACTAAGTGCAAAATGTTATGAATAAAAGAAAATATCTAAAAATTGACGTGTACTAGTTAAACCACCGGAGAAGGTGATTTAGCGAAGGAATAAGAACCAGAAGTGCCAAATTTATTCTGAAATTAAAAAAAATACCTCAACTCATTGCGGTTGTTGACGATGACCTAAATGGGGGCCCAAGAGGTGGACATATTTCTGTCGGTTCGCAAGTTATGGCTTCCATCAGACACATTCCATTTAAATAAATAAAAACAAAACAGAAAACAGAATTTTTTGAATTGAATTTTATTGAGACTTAAGAAAATTTTACAGAGTACAATTCATAATATATATTACTTAGCAAAGCTATGTTTAACTGCGGCTATATATAATGTATTGCCTGCTCTATCTAGTTACATTTTTGGAAGCCTCGTGGCTGTCATTTATGACATATTAAAAATATATAGTCATTCTGCTCTTGCTCAGGAGCAATATTTCAGTTACGTGTTGGCTGTTGTAAAGGATAAAAAATATACATATATACAATATCTACAAATACAAATAACTTACAAACTAATATGCCATAGAATACATTTATACATATATATAAAATTTCATGTTATAGAGCGAGAACGCTCTATGTGGAATTTTCAAAATAATGAAATCACTTTTGCATGTATGTATGTTATTTAAAGACGATTGTTTAAATACAATTTCAATTTTTACATAAATTCACTTCTACGAATTGTTTTAATTAATTTTAAAGCACATGTTGACGGCAAGGCAATAGAAAATGTAAAAAAAAATATGTAAAAGGGTATAACTTAGTAGAACACTAAAAACAATAATTGAATATAAAAGATAATTCACAACTTTTAACACATTATGAGCAGTTACAAAGAGATAATTATTCACTTTAACAAATTTTCATATGAAATGATGGTCATCTCACTGAATTGGTATGATGCAGGGCGGTCATCCTTTGTCCATTGTTGTGACGAAGGTTTGTCATCTGTTATTAGCACAAGGGGTGCTGGTAGCCTGGGGACTAGATTAGCAGTTGCTGGAGTTTATGTATCTCCGGTTTTAATCCAGATGGAATCCTTCCCCCAGTGAAGTTCCATGCTAGGATTTCATGTGGGCAACACATCGGTCGCGGTCACATGATACAGTTGCTAGCGGGTAATGTGATACCAAGCCAGAGTCCCGTAATTAACGGGATTGGCTTCAAGGCTAGTTCAAGCGGCACAGCTTGGAAACTAGCTTTTCAGTTGCTGGAGTGTATGAACAACTCCTGTTATCATCCAGGTGGACACCTTCCCCACGGAGTACCAACTTTCGATGAGGAAACAAATTATTTTAAAATAATTAACTTTTACTGTTTTAATAAAACTGA
Organism: Epistrophe grossulariae; assembly: GCA_929447395.1. Lineage (NCBI taxonomy): Eukaryota > Metazoa > Arthropoda > Insecta > Diptera > Syrphidae > Epistrophe > Epistrophe grossulariae. The sequence continues at coordinate 31,716,884 of OV839567.1, read as the reverse complement.
ATTTGCAGGTTGTGTCCTCCACACAACCTGCTTCGTTGCCACCCAAACCAGAGAGAAAGAACTAATAGAGGGAGTCAAATTTCCTCGTCTCCGTCCCCTCGAAACCTTTTGCTTACATTTTTTATAAAGTGTTGAATTCCTATCGGTGTGTACATGTTTTCACCTCGGGCAGTGCGAAACAAAAACAAAGGTGGTAAGTATGCACACCTTCTGGCATACGTATTTGTCCCCACATTTTTTTTAAGTCGCAACATCGTAGCTTGTAGGTTAAAAGAGAGCCACCGTCGAATTTTACTCTCTCTATTAGTTCCTTCTCTCTGCCCAAACTCACTCTCCAACAGAAAACAGACACAACACAACAATTTTAACAGAAATATATTAACAAGAGAATTCTTAGGTGTGTTTGGTAACTTGAGATTTTTTTTTACAAGTTACCACAATTTTCTGTCAGAACACATACGAAAAATACCCATGTTTGCGAAAATTGGGGAAAATTTCAAGTTAAAAAAAAGGACCCATGTTCTGTAACTCGGCGATAACTTTTCGCGGCGAGAAACGGCGAAAAATGGAACAAAACTCATAGGAATCCTATGGGTTTTGTTTCATTTTTCGCCGTTTCTCGCCTCGAAAAGTTATTGCCGAGTTACAGAACATGGGTCCAGGCATCTTATTTATTGTAGTAGATTTTCATAAGGTAAACGTCAATTCACTATTCCACGAACATTTTGGTCACGGCAGAAGAGTTAATCTTATTAGATCTCTTCTTGCTTCAGAAACTTTAATCGCATTTATTCAGGAAACTTGGCTTATACTACGTTTTCATTGGGCCAAATGAGGTAATTTCGTTGATAATTTCCAAATTCGATTCCAGATTATCTCATTTCCCATACAAATTCACATTTCGAAATGAGGTAATTTCAACCAAATTTGCACGAAATTAGGTTGCAAATTACGTAAAAACCTTATGAACACACCCAAGTGGAATGCATCCGCAGTGGAAACCCAGGGGAAACATTGAAAATGTAAAAATTTGATGTACTTATAAGAAACAGAAAGAGAACACGAGAAAAAGAAGCTTTTAACTGCCAAATCAAATTCAAAATGAAGTTATCTGTCAAACGAAATTAGCAAATTTGCAATGAAAACACCTTTTCTGTAAATTACGAAATTAGCTCATTTCGGCTCCAATGAAAACGTAGTATTAGATCCAACCATGTTCCAATTATTGACACTTTCCACTCCCTCAACTCCCTGCGAGACGATACAGGTCCAAGAGTAGCTCTCTTAATTAAAAATTCCATAAAATTCGATCCGATAAAATCCAATTGTAGAACATTTCCTTCCGTGTTTGCCTTAATAAAACTCAAAAAACCAGATTAACTCAAAAGCATCCTCATAGGCTCTACCTATATTCCCAGTAACTACCCCATTTCACTCTTTAACGAATATATGGAAATAATTAAAACTCTCTCTGAAACCTTTGATGGGTGCATCTTAGGTGGTGATTTGAATGCTAAAAACCCCACTTGGGGTGATACACAAATAAACCAAAATTCTAGATCCCTTTCCAACTGGCTGGCTTCAGTCGCCCCTTTGTTTTTAAACTTAAACGCAGACACTCCCACTTACCCCATAGGTTCCTCTTTCCTCGATCACTTTATAATCTCATCAGAATTAATCAACTTAACTGACCCCAACTTCATTATTGAAGCACTACCCTCATTTTCCGACCATCTCCCACTAGCTTTAAAAATTAACTTCTCAGAGCTGGAAATTGTTCCTCACATCCCATCCGTCTCCAAATCTTTTAAAAACACCATGGCCCAGTTTAAAAAAAAAAATTGAGGATAACCTCACTCCAAACCTTCCTCCAACAGACATCTGCTTAAACAGCAACAATATCGACAGATATATCAATGATTTTGATGATATCATCAACGGGGCAGTCGACACCTACACCTCCCAAAACCCTAATATATTTAAAAAGTATAATTCTCTTCCTGAAGACATCAAAATTCTTTATAGAACAAAATCTAAATGGCAAAAAAAACTCAAATCTATTTTCCATAGCTCGTATAACCGTCTATCCCCTGCATACAAATCTTTAGCAACTGATATTTCTTTACTGAAAAAAATAATACAGGGTAAAGTCAGAATATGGCTTAGCCGGCAATTTGAAAACAGGCTCTCTCAAATTAAGCCTGGCCCCCTCGCCTTCAAGGAAGCGCACAGATTTATGGGCAAAAATCACAAATACTCGGGTAATAAACTATCAGCTGAAGACCTTCAAATCACTGACGAACAAGAGATTGCAGACCAATTCAAAATATACTTTAACGAAGTATATAAAGAAAAGGTCCCCCTCTCCGATCAGTCCCATATAAACCACATCCAATCGATAGTTTCAGCTGCTAAAAACCAGATCCCCCCTCACATTTTCATCTTCTGCCCCTCCGATACGGCATATAACCATTCAGCACGAGAATTTCTTACCACCTTCTCAGAGGTTCAAAGCTTCATTAATCAAATGCATGCTAAAAAATCAGCGGGTCCGGATGAAATTTCAAACTTTGTCATCAAAAGTCTCCCCCCCCCATAGCTATTAAATTCCTGGTCATAATTTTCAATAATTGCCTAAACAATGGATACTTCCCTAACAACTGGAAGCTAGCTAAATTGATACCCCTCCAAAAAACGAAAAACTGCCACGACCTAAAAAATTTTAGGCCAATCTCGATGCTCTCTAACATCGGTAAAATATTAGAAAGAATTGTACTCTCTAAAATTGACAACTTCGTCGAAGAAAACATTGAGTTCCTGTCGGATCTCCAATTCGATTTCCGAAAAGGTCATTCTACGATCCACGCTCTCCTTAAAGTCCATAAAGATATAACCGACAATCTGAAAGAAAAGAAATGTACAACTGCATGCTCCCTTGATGTGGAGAAAGCTTTTGACGGCGTCTGGAGAGACGGCTTGATCTATAAAATCCTTCAGTTAAACTACCCTAGACACATCAATATAATTATCAGCTTTCTATCTGAGAGGACCTTTTACGTTCAAATCCAAAATTCTAAATCAGTGCCTACGTTCTATAACTCTCGCATCGATAAAATCAGTCGAGAAACGATGAAATATGAAACAAATCATATGAGTTTTGTTTCATTTTCCACCGTTTCTCGACCAATTTTATCGATGCGAGAGTTACAGAACGTAGGCACTGATATAGCATATTCCCACAGTGGCGTCCCCCAAGGGTCAATTTTAGGCCCAAGACTCTACAATCTCTTTATGTACGATTTCCCCCACACCCATTTTATCTCTAACACTATTGTTTCTCAAGCCATCCTCTATGCTGACGATACCTTCGCGTACGCCAGCGCCGAGGCATCTTAAAAGTCACCTAAAAACAATCCAACATTTTTATAAAAAATGGGGTATTAAAATCAATGAACCTAAATCCAATTGCATCTGCATTCGAAACGCGAGCGGAAAAGGCCCAGAAGGAGTAGTGCTTGAGAGTAAAAATCTCACCCTACAGTTTAATAATAATCAAATCAAATTTGAAAAATCCTTAAAATACCTAGGGGTTAATTTTAATAACCTCTTCAAATTTAACAATCATGCCAGAATTGCCAAAACAAAAGCCAGGAATGCCACTTTCAAGCTGATGCCTTTACTAAGGAACAACATGCTAGACAGGAGGGTTAAGACTTTGTTTTTCAAAACTATGATTAGACCTATACTTTATGGATTCCCCATATGGTTCTCCATATCTCCCACGGTTATGGGAGAGCTGGAAGCCCTAGAAAGAAAAATATTAAGATATTGCATCAATCAAAATTTTGCCTTTAAGAATAAAAGATATTTCAATTCTCATATATATAACGATGCTAAAATCATTCCGTTTTCTAAATATACCGTCTCTCTTTTACTTAAATCATTGGAAAAAATTAAATTTAATGATAACGATACAATAAAACTTATATACGATACGCAAAAAAGTCTGAGGCTGGACAGCTCGCCTTATCTATCACCCTTCAGTCTCATCAATGAGGAGATTGATCTATCTGCCGACGGGCCTCCGATACACTTCTATCGGAAAGCCATAATTGGCCAAAACCGCGGTTAGACCTTGACTCTGGACTTTGCTCCTTCCAACTTAGATTATAAATAAAAATAATAAAATAAAAATACAAATAAAGGAAAAAAAGAAAAAAAGAAATAAAAAAAAAAAACAAGAACTCAAACTCAAACTCGATCAAACAATACACAAATAAAAAAAAAAAGGAAACAAAATAAAATAAAATACATTAACAAAAATCCAAAAAACAGTTTAAACAAACATGTAAAATTATTGGTGGGCAGAGCTCACCCTTTTTACCTAATTTAAGCTTTATATTATTTTATATTAAGTATATTATTTTGTACCATATAAGTACCATTGTTACACTGGCAGTGTAACAATAAAAAATCAAAACTCTGGCGGCGAATAAAACAAAACTCTTAATAACTTTAATTTTACTTTAATTTCAGAGAAACTATTATTAAAAATTGGCAAGATAAAAGTAGCGTAGCGTGGCGTTTTATTCTTAGTGTCTTGCCAGAGAATACAAAGATATATGATAAAGAGTAGAAACCAAAAGATACTTGTTAACCTCAGAGGGTTCGTTCCATAATTTGACAGCTGAGGACTTTCCACTCTAATTTTGAGAAGAGTGCAGATATACTTCGATTTGTGTTCCTATGACTCCACAACATTCCCCCTCCCGTGAAGGTCCTAGGGCTTCACCTCTAAAACATCTAGGACTGCAAGCTTAGACACTGGGCGACGTAGTATTCCATTCGATGTTCGTACGTCCACAATTCGTATGTGGCCATCTTTAGCTGCAATCGTCTTGGTAACAACTCCTTTTCGCCATTGGCTCCTCGGCTGGTTTTCGTCACATATGAGCACCATATCTCCTTCTTCAATCGATTTTTGAGGAGTGAACCATTTAGTGCGTCGCGTTAGAGTTGGCAAGTACTCCTTTATCCAACGGTGCCAAAAACTATTTTTCAATTGTTGGCTTATGCGATACTGTTTTCGAGAACAAATAGTTGCTTCTCCATCTGCCGGTGTTTGAGTCGAGTTTGTTGTTCCTAAGAGGAAATGATTTGGAGTTAGTGGCTCCGGGTCATCGGGCGATACTGGTAGATGAGTAAGTGGACGGCTATTTATAATATTTTCAGCCTCGATTAAAAGACTGCGCAAAGTTTCCACATGAGGCGCCTTTTCCTTTAAAGTTACAGCTAACACTCTCTTCGTGCTCCGGATCAACCTTTCCCAACATCCACCACAACTAGGGTTAGCTGGCGCGTTAAACTCCCACTGTATGCCCTTCGAAGACAGTTCTTGTTGAATGTAGTTTGAATCGAATTAATTTATGGCCTGACGCAGCTCTCTGTCCGCTCCGACGAAGTTCGTTCCCATATCTGACCTTATTTTGATGGGAATTCCACGACGATTCACAAAATTCCTTATGGCAATTATACACGCATCTGTGGATAGGTCGGCGGCTAGTTCGATGTGGATGGCTCGAATCGTCAGACACGTGAACAGAGCTGCCCATCGCTTTTCTCGTCGTCGTCCTATGGTGACACTAAGAGGTCCAAAATAGTCCAATCCGGTGAATGAAAACGGTCTTATGTAAGGTGTGACTCGATCGATAGGAAGTTGTCCCATCATAGGCGGCTTTGGGCTAGATCGTTCATTCTTACAACCTTGACATCTTGACTTAGCTCGTTTAACTGCTGCCCGAAGGTTAGGAATCCAGAACTTCCTACGAATCTCGTTCACGATAACTTCATCATTTTGGTGATAAAACACTTCATGATACCATTTAACGAGGATATCAGTGAGTTCATGTCGATTTGGTAATATTATCGGACGACGGGCTGATTCTGGTAAACAGGATGCGTAATCAAGTCGACCACTTACGCATATTAGTTTGTAAATGTTACTGCTTCTGGACACTGATGAACTATTTTGTAACTCGGAAACTTCATTAGCGTAAACTTCATTTTGAACAATTCGACATAATTCTATTTCGGCACCTTTCAATTCACTGGCTGTCAACTCGCTTGAATTTAAGAGTTCACCTTTTCCTCTCCATTTGAAGTTCATATTGTTGATGAACCTTAGTACCCAGGCAATGGACCTTTTTAGACGTAGGTAGCTTGAAAATCGGCTGAAGTCTATTAGACAACGGGCAGGCATGACTATAAAGCATTTACGTTTTTCTTCTTCCGTTTGAAATGATAATTCTTCATTTGGTTGCGTTGTTGATGTTGGCCAATACTTTTCTAGTTGCATTAAAAATTCGGGTCCGAGCGTCCATTGATTATTTGGCTGATAATTTACTGGGTATGGCGTTCTCGTTGCTTTATCGGCGACGTTAAACTTTGTTGGCAACCAACGCCAATCGTTCTCGTGAGTTGATTCCAAAATCTCTCCGACTCTGTGAGCCACAAAGGCTTTGTACTGTCTGTGGTCCGACTTTATCCATGAGATCACCGTCTTTGAATCGCTCCAAAAGATAGTCCGTGATGGTTGAAAGTTATGAGATTCAATGATTGCACTTTTCAAACGGGTTCCCAGCACAGCTGCCTGCAGCTCAAGTCTTGGAACTGAAAGTAGCTTTAATGGTGCGCACTTTGTTTTACCTATAACAAAACTTATTTCAGTTCTAGAGTCCGATGTCATTCTCCAGTAAGAAACTGCTGCGAAGGCTGATTCGCTTGAATCCACGAAGATGTGCAACTCCAGGTTGTTGTCCATGCTAAAGAGTGATGAGTAACACCGACTGATATGAAATTGACCGACTTCTTTCAATTTCAAAATCCACTGCGCGAAGCGTTCAAATATTGACTGGGGAATTTCTTCATCCCACTGTACACCTGCTCGCCATAATTCTTGTAACAACACCTTGCCGTATATCAAGAAATCCGCCAACATCCCGAAGGGGTCGTACACCGACATCACCAAACTCAAGAATTCTCTTTTTGTTGGGCATTTGTCCCCAGATATTATTTTGGGGTCTATTTTATGTAATCGCAGTTGGAACACAAACTCGTCAGCATGACTGTCCCAATACATGCCGAGTATCTTGTCTACGGCATCCAAGGCATTCATACTAACTATTCCTGGTTTTGGCTGATGTTCATCGTTCAGTTGGTGTTGAACTTCAGGCACGTTTGAGATAAATCCTCTGAGTTCAAAACCTGCTTGCTTATGTGTGTATTTCACAGCTAATCCGATTTCAATAGCTTCTTGTGTATCCTGGAAACTGCTGACAAAATCGTCAACGTAGTGACTTTCTACTATGGCTTTAACGACTTGTGGTTGATCTTTTGGAATTTCTTTCGCGTTCCGATTTTTGACATACTGTGCACTCGATGGCGAACAAGTGGCTCCAAATATCATAGCACACATAACCCAGGTTTCTATTGGGGAATTCTGATGTTCTCTCCATAAAAAACGTTGAGCGTGTTGGTCTTGCTCTCGGATGCGGATCTGTAAGAACATCTCTCTGATATCAGCACAGAGTGCGACTGGTTTTTCTCTGAATCTCAGCAAAATCTTGATAAGTGATTGGCAATCGTCAGGCCCTTTAAGAAGCATTGCATTCAACGAAATGCTATTCACTTCAGCGGCGGCGTCGAATACTATTCGTAATTTGCCGGGCTTGTTGGCGTTAAACACTGCAAAGTGTGGCAGGTACCAAGTCTTTGGTGTCCGCACTGCTTCCTCTTCTGGTGATAACTTTCTGGCATAACCTTTGGCTATATAATTCATCATTGCATCGACGTAGGCTTTCCCAAATTCAGGATTGTTTTGCATCTTTTTCTCAACTGAACGTAATCGGTTTATAGCCATTTGATGACTATCTGGAAATTCTACGTTATCACAACTCCAAAGCAGGCCAGTCTCAAATCGTTGTCCTATTCTTCTTGTAGTTTCTTGCTGAATCTTTCGACTTCGTTCAATATCCTTTGCTTCCGGCAGTTTTGTAGGCATAAAAATCCGAAATTTTCAGTGGTAAAATAGTCAGCAACTATCTCTTCCACACTTTCAACTCGAGCATGCAAAACAATAGACACTTGGCATGTTGATGTGGCTTCTCGTCCCAATGTATTTCCATAGACCAGCCAGCCCAACGGCGTTTGAGATGCAATTACATGTTGTCCACAGTTCACGCTTTTTATGTTGGCCGTAATATGACAATTATCCAATCCAATAAGAATTGTAGGTTCGGCTTCACAGTATTCTTGGATTGGAAGGTTCTTAAGTTGGCGATATTTAGTGTGAAGTTCACTTAAATTAACCGTTTGCAGGGGCAGACTCAATTCTGGAACCGAGCGCGCATTTATGTTGATCCAATTTTTTTTACCAACTCCTCTGATGCCTAATTGTAATGACATTGATGAAAATTTGGTCTCCTTGCCACCAAACCATTGAAGAGATAACGGCTGTTTCTTCTCTTGGAGTCCTAGCTGACTAACCACCTTTTCGTTTATCAACGTTGCAGATGAACCTTCATCTAGAAAGGCAAACGTTCTAACGATTTGATTTTTAGCACCTCTGAGTTCAATCGGCAACATTTTGAACAAAAGTTCAGTTGACTTAGGATGGATTGTTTTCACTTGCATTGTTCTCAGGTGTTCTTTATTCACAACTTCTTTGTTTTCGTGAAGTGTGATGTGATGGTACATAGGGCAACCATCCACTTTGCATTGAACTTTGAACCTGCAATTGTAAGTGTTGTGTCCCTTGGCCAAACAACTAAAACATAATCTTTTCTCTTTTACAAAATTCCATCTCTGATTTACAGACTTCTGACGATATACACTACATTCAGACAATGTATGAGTACTGGCACACTCTTCACAAATGTTTTCGAATTTCTTCTTTGCAAATGATGATTCGTTTGTTGTAAAAACATGTTTCGAATTAGTACGTTGTTGAACGGTAGACGGCTTTGTAAACGAAACTGTTGGCGTTATTACGCTTGTCGTGGCCTTTGAAATAATTTTGGCGACTGGTGCAATCCAGGCAGCGAAATGTTCCAGCGTTGGGAAAGGCTTAATATGTGCAGCATGTGATGTCCATTCAATACGTTTGGACAGTGGCATTTTTGAGGATATTTCTTCCAATAAACTTGGACTTCCCAAGTACTGAATAGCATTTGCATTACACAGAAACAATACAAGATTTCTTACCTTGGTAGCAAATGGAACTAGTCTTTCCAAATGGTTCTCTGGGATTGGCATTATGTCCTTCAACTTATTCAGCTGGCTTTTAATAAGCAATTCAGGTTGACCATATTTGTTTTCGAGTTCCTCTAACACACGTGGTACGTTTTGTGCATTTATCAGCAAACTTTCCACTTCTTCATACGCAGATCCTTTCAGACATTTTCGAAGACGATAATTATTCTCTATCATCGAATATCCATACACTGTTGTCGACTCATGGAATGTCGTGATGAAAATTGGCCAATCTTCTGGGCGCCCGTAGAACTCAGGCAAGTCGTGGAGTTTTCTTGTTGTTGTGTAGGACGGCGATGGTGGAACTGACTGTACAAATGTATTCACGTATGGAGTCGATGAAGGTATAGATGGACCGTAAACGTATTGCTGATGATGCTGATGATACGGATACGTTATGGCAGCATTAACTGCAGTTGTTGTAGGCATAGAGTTGAGATACTCGTAGTGTGTTGTTGGATGAAAGAGCACTTGCGTTTGACTTGATGGCATTGCTGTAGCGCAAAGATGTTGTTGGCTCGTCCGCATTATAGGGATACTCGTTGCGTTCGTTGACTGAAGACGTTCATTGATTGTTGACGTTGTCGTGGTTGGCACTATATAATTTGTTGCAGCATTGGGATTTGAAGGTCCCAAATGTAGATCGGCGTTTTGTTGACTGAAAGTTGATTGTGGACCTGAGACGGCGGCGTTGGCGTCTTTAGAGGCTAACTGCATTTGAAGTTGATTTCTCTTGACTTCACTTGTGACCAATTGTTGTGATGTCAGCTGGAAATTTTCTTCAAGCACCTTTAAACGATTCATCAACTTGTTAATCAACGATGTAGGATCAACTGGTGTCACAGTGGTGTTGGTGGATTCATCTGACTCATCACCTTCAGCACATGCATCTTTAGTCGGTGTGGATGATCCTGATGGCATATTGACAACGAAGTCTTCAAATCCTTTAGGCAATTTTCCCTTGTTAATGCGTTGACTTTTCCTGAGCATGAAAATATTAGGCAGCAAGTTTGTTTTTTGGCATACAATTTAAACAAACTTACCAGATTGTACAACTTAATCGTGGCACAGTTGTATTTTAATCTTACTTATTTTCGAAGCAGCAAACGAAATTATAGACGGCAGACAACAGGCAGCAAATCGGCAGGATCGCAAAAATTTCTTTGTTCGTATACTGGCAGACGACAAAGAAAAAACTTTTCTTCTTATAGGCGGCAGACTGGCGGTTAAAATTAGGCGTCGGCAGACAAATCGACAGCTGCAGGCAAAAATCCAATGGCGGACGGCAAAATATATATCTATATATATGTAATTATATTTCCCAGGCAGTTTATTCGGCAGAATAAAACTTTAAGAATAAAAGATTGTTACACTGGCAGTGTAACAATAAAAAATCAAAACTCTGGCGGCGAATAAAACAAAACTCTTAATAACTTTAATTTTACTTTAATTTCAGAGAAACTATTATTAAAAATTGGCAAGATAAAAGTAGCGTAGCGTGGCGTTTTATTCTTAGTGTCTTGCCAGAGAATACAAAGATATATGATAAAGAGTAGAAACCAAAAGATACTTGTTAACCTCAGAGGGTTCGTTCCATAATTTGACAGCTGAGGACTTTCCACTCTAATTTTGAGAAGAGTGCAGATATACTTCGATTTGTGTTCCTATGACTCCACAACAACCATTTTTGTATGGCTTCTCTTTTTTTTATCTCATGACTATGTCTTTTCGTTATTCTTAAACTCTTAAATGTAATCATTTAATACAAATCCTATGAGGATTTCCATATCTACAAAAAATAAAATAAAAAAAAAAAAAAAAAAAAACAACAATAATTTTCATCCATTGAACTATGTATTCCCAATGACCAGTAATATATAACCATATACATATGGCTGAGTAAGTCCTCTTACTCTATTTTTTTTTTTCTTAATTGTATATTTTCGTAGTGTATTGTGTTGTATAGATTTCATAGTCTTGTTCTTGACCATGCGCATCAAAAGAAAATTGTAATAGCTCCATGAGCACGAGCTGTCAAAATATATATAAATATCTATAGCCATGTTGGCAAATTCAATATTAATTCGAGCGAGAGCCATACATTATAGCCTCCTGTAAATTTTCATTCCATGTTATTAAAGTTAAAAAAATACCTTCGTATTTTCAAAAATATTATCAATTGTAAACTTTTCTTATAAGTCTCAATAAATGAATTGAATTGAATTAAATTGAATTGAATTGAATTGAATTGAATTGAACATTTTGGTTTTATAAACTTTTGTTGTATGGACTTCAGGTCAAATGAAACAAATATTTTATTTTTGTCACAACGTTTCGTCCATGTATATGGAAATCATCAGGTGAACAATGGTTTAATAATTGTTGTTACATTTATATTAAATAATAAACTTATTTTGTGTCTACACAGTACAAAGTTTAACTTAACAATAATTTATACAGTTATAAAGGTCACTAACATCAAAAGACATTTTAGTTTTATTCATGGAAATTTGTAACCCATAGTAACTCTTATTCCCACCAAAGTGAATCTGTCGCGGCGACGAAGAAAACAATAGCTGTGTTTTATTTTACTAAATTTGGTTATTAGTAAGGCCCAATGAAAACAACACGTTGTTATTATTGTTTTTCGCGTAGGTGTGGGGGATCCTTTATTAAACATTTTCCTACCATAGTTATATGTATATAGAGCTTGTGTCAAATAAAGAACAAAAAAGAGGAAATCTATTACGTTTTACTTCCAAAACTGACAAACCAATCGCAGCTGTTCATAAAAAAAAATAATTCTTTTGCGTAGCCGATTGGATTCTTTTTATTTTCTCTTAATATTAGCCGTTATTTGTTATGACCCATGATCCATATATGCGAAAATAAAACAGCCTCACAGTGAGGAGAGCCAGAAGTCTGTTTTCGGATCATGTAACGTGAACCCGATAAAGAGCAGGTTCATGAGTTGTTGTTGATGATCTATATGGATCAATTCTGATAATAAAAACGGCTATTACTCAGATTGTTATTTGTGTGGTCTTGTGTTGTTTGTTAATAAAGTAAAATATTTTGGAACACAAAATTCATGTTTATTGATCCATTAATGGCCAGTTGTACAATATGTGGTTCAGCCTTGGTTCAAGATTTTAACTCACCGATTTCGGCGGATTAACTTACGTTCAACTCCGGTTCAAGTATGAAATTGGTTATTATCACACACTTGAACAGTAAACCACTGTTGAAACTCAATTAATCCGCCGAAATCGGTTGATAAAATTATTGCTGAACCACGGTTTAAATATTTGTACAACTGGCCCTAAAAGAATTATGTATTTCATTCACTCTACACGGAGGTGTTTTTATTGAAAAGAAAATATATCTATTAGGGAGGCTCTTTTTCGAACATAATGAGCGCGAAAAAAGATGAGACGCAAGACCATTGCCCTGTGAGTCGTAGAGAATGTAATCCCGGGATGTTTTTCCGATCCTAGGATTTTGTGATTTTTAAAATTGAATCCCGGGATCCCGGGATAATCCCGGGATTTCAAAAGTATTTTATAAAAGATTATTTCAGTTTAAATTTCATTATTTCTCAATTTAATTTTCCTGATTTGGCTAAAAAAATTGGAAATAAAAAAACAAACAAGTTTGTATTATATAAGTATAAAGAAATAAATATTAGGGGTATTCCCGATCCGATGCAACTGGTCTTGTATCATTGCAAAAATGCAAAAGTGTAAAATTGCTATACCCTAACGCCATTGTAAAAAAAAACTTTGCACTTTTGCAATGATGCAAGACCAGTTTGCATCGGATCGGGAATACCCCTATTATTAATTTATTATTAATATTCTTAAAACTATATAAAAAAAAACAATAAATACATTTCTGTATGGAACATAATATTTTCTAAACAAAAAAAATAGATTAGGGGTATTTACGATCCGGTGCAACTGGTCTTGTATCATTGCAAAAATTCAAAAGTGTAAAATTGCTATACTCTAACCCCATTGTAAAAAAAAACTTTGCACTTTTGCAAGACCAGGGGCCTATTTTACGGAACATGCATCACATACATTAGGGGTATTCCCGATCCGATGCAAACTGGTCTTGTATCATTGCAAAAATTCAAAAGTGTAAAATTGCTATACCCTAACCCCATTGTAAAAAAAAACTTTGCACTTTTGCAAGACCAGGGGCCTATTTTACGGAACATGCATCACATACATTAGGGGTATTCCCGATCCGATGCAAACTGGTCTTGCATCATTGCAAAAGTGCAAAGTTTTGTTTTTACAATGGGGTTAGGGTATAGCAATTTTACACTTTTGCATTTTTGCAATGATACAAGACCAGTTGCATCGGATCGGGAATACCCCTATTGTATGAATGTATGTACCTTAAAGAAGTCGCTAAATTTGGCTCATTGTAAATTTTGAATTTTTAGAAAAACTATACATTAACTTAGAAAACGCATAATTTTAAAAAAAAATTAAAATTTACGCCCACTCATATGGGGCCTATTTTACGTCACATACATTTCTGTGATGTATGTGATTTATGTTCTGTGAAATAGGCCCCAGTTTGCATATTAATTCAGTTAATAGGTTAGTATAAAAAATAAATATCATTTATTAAATATTAATACTAAAACTCAATATAACTTAAGCAAATATACATATTCCCAAATGAAATATATTTATTCTCTAAACAAAAAAAAAATTAATTATTCCAGTCAGTAGATATTAACGCCCATATTATTCACTCGATACATCCAGATTAAAATTTAAATCCAGATGTAAAGTATACAAATTCAATGTAAATACATCCAGATTTATGTTTCAATCTGGATGTATTGAGTAAATAATATGGGCGTAAGTCTTAAACAAAAAAATAAATAACACATTCGCATTAATTTTACCACCAAAATAGTGTAGGTTAATCACATTTTGAATTATATCTTATTTTTATAGTAAAAACGAAGAAATAGCAATATCATTTATTTAATATTATTAATACATTTATTAAAACTATAAAAAAAACAATAACTATATTCCTAAATGGAACATAATATTTTCTAAACAAAAAAGTTAATTAATTCAGTCAATAAGGAGGTATGTAGTATAAAAAAATAAATATCATATTAGAGTCTATTGTTTTGATTAAAAAACGATATTTATTTGAATAAATATAAAACAAGATGTTGTATTCACAACGTTTAAAATCGGAATGAAAATTTGTGACAACAAATTTTCTCATAATAATAAATATTAAAAAACGATTGCTATAGTTTTTCAATACCCTTCTCAATCGTTTAAGCGAAGTTGTTTACATAAATCTTGAAATCGAGTTGAATCTAGAGATTTTGTAAAAATGTCAGCAAGTTGATCCTTTGTTCCAATATGCTTTATTTCAATAAGTCCATTTTGAATGTGATCCCGAATAAAGTGATGTTTTATGTCTATATGTTTAGACCGTTTGATTTCTAAATTATTCGCCATTCCAATACAACCCTTATTATCTTCGAAAGTAATTGCTGGTTCGTTTTCAATTTGTTTCAGATCTTTTAATAAACATCTAATCCAAATAGCTTCAGATGCAGCAGCGCTAAGAGCCACATACTCTGCTTCACTTGAAGAAGTTGCAACAGTAGTTTGCTTCTTGCTAGACCATGACACTGTACATCCAAAAACTTTAAAAGTATATCCAGTAATCGATTTTCTATCAATAACATCGCTGCCCCAGTCGGCATCAGCATATCCAATTAAAGGATAAGCAGTGTTAACTTCAAAAATTAGTTATATGGCTTATCAAATGAAGTTTCGAGTTTTGTTGCCTGAAGTTGTAGTCCTTTTTCCATTGGGCTTCTTGTTGCATTATATTCTTCCATTCCAAACTTGGTTAGTAACTTTTCAATGCTGGATACTTGAGATAAATTTATCTTGTTTTCATTAATATCAATCTTGATTCCCAAAAAATATTTAAGACTTCCACAGTCTGACATCTTGAACTTTTTCTTTTCCAAACTGTTCTTCAACTGCTCTATTTGTTGTAAGCTTTTTCCGGCAACTAATAAATCATCAACATACAGTATAAGTATGATGATATCATCTTCTTGTCCCATCTTGGTATATAAGCAGTAATCGTGATTTGATCTTTTAAAACCTAATTGAAGAAGAAAATCGTTGAACTTTTTGTTTCAACATCGAGGTGCTTGCTTTAATCCATAGATAGATTTAAGTAGGCGACAAACATTTCCATCTACTTCAGAAACCCCTTCTGGAACAGCCATGTATAGTTCTTCCTTTAACTCACCATGTAAAAATGCCGTTTTTACATCCAATTGATGAAAAATTAGTTTTCGGTATAATCCAACAGCTAACACTATTCTTATGGTTGTCAGTTTTGCTACAGGTGAGTAGGTTTCATCATAATCAATGCCAGCTTTTGTGAGTATCCTTTGACGACCAGTCTGGCTTTATGTCTGGTGGGCTCTCCGTTTTCATTATATTTAATTTGAAAAATCCACTTCGGCTTCAAAATCTTTGCGTTTTTCGGTTTTCTGACTACTTCCCAAACTTTGTTTTCTTTCATGGAATTTAGCTCCTCTTCAATAGCTTGAAACCATTTTGTAGCATCAGACCGTGTAATTATTTCATTAAAAGAATTTGGTACACCTGTTAAAAATTCATCCGCAGAAGTTGCTCTATAGCTAGTATAATAATCATTATACTTACTTGGAGGTCGGCGCTCCCGTTCGCTGCGCCTTATAGTAATCTCTCCTTGATCGCTATTGTCATTACGCGAAGGGAGCGCAGCTGCACCATCAACCCCTTCATCGTCTTCAGAAAATTCTGAATATTATCAGAACCAACGAAAATTTCAGATGATTCTTCTGCATCGCAAAAAGTAAGATCTTCTTCACCCAAGTCTTCAACAACTTCATCTTCAGTAAAATCCTGGTTATTACCAGAATCAACGAGTATTTCAGATGACTCTTCCCCTTCTTGCTCGTGGTTGCTTTTTATAATGATTTCTTCTTTTTCTTTACTTTGCGCTTGATATTTGAATGGAAAGTCTGTCTCGTCAAACTTAACGTCTCGTGCAGTAAACAATTTTTGATTTTTCATATTCCAAAGTTTATATCCATTCGGTACATATCCAACCATTACTGACTTACGGCTTTTTGAATCCAGTTTCTTTCTCTGTTGAGTAGGAATCCACGCATAAGCTTTGCAACCAAAAAGACGGAGCTTTTTAAAATCGGGTTTTGTGCCATACCACATCTCAGCTGGCGTCTTCGGACAATCTAATGACTTAGTAGGTGTTCTATTTATTAGATAAGTGCCAGTTAGCGCTGCCTCACTCCACATTCGTTTCGGCATTTTTGATTGTAGTAGCATCGTTCTTATTTTTTCGATGAGAGTTCTGTTGACCCTTCAGCTACTCCATTTTGCTGTGGTAAGTAAGCGATAGTTGTTTCAACTTGAATTCCAAGCTTCTTGTACCATAACTTTTGTCCTCTTGAACAATACTCTCGTCCTTGGTCTACTGTAAGCTTCGAAATCGATTTCCCAAACATCGATGTTGTCATAGCTTCATATTCCTTCAGCGCTTCGAAAACTTCCGATTTTCTTTTTATAATATAAATCATTGCAAAATGAGTGAAGTCATCAATAAAAGATACAAAGTATCTCGAACCATCCCAAGAAGCTACATCAATGGGGCCACAAACATCAGAATGAACTCTTTCTAGAACTCGTGTCGTTTTTTTACGGGTGCCTTTGAACGGATCACGACTATGTTTACCTTCTATGCAAACATCACAGAACCCAATAATGTTCACTGAAGTCAAATTGAGTTCCTTTACCATATTTTCTTTTACAATTCTTTTTAAGGCTGCATCCCCAACATGAACCAATCGTTTATGCCACAATTCGATTTGGTCTGTTTTGCATATATTAGCTGAACGCTTCTGAACTTTGAATTCCACTTCATACAAATTTCGCTGCAAGTATGCTTCCGCAAACACTAGTCCATTTTTTACAAGTCTTGCTGTATTTTTGAAAAACTGGACATCAATTCCAAAACTAGTCAGTTTTCGCACAGATAACAAGTTGTCCCTCAGTTCCGGCAAGTATAACACGTCTTTTATAACTACATCTATATTCTTATTGCTTTTCCCGTTTATAATTCCTGAACTTCTTGCAACTAAAAATTGATCGGTTTTTGGCAACATTGATTTGAACAGGTTCGCTTAGATTCTTTTCTTCAGAAAAACACAATTTTTCCTTTGGAAGATGATCACTAGCTCCAGAATCTAACTTAAATTGAATTTTAGTGCTAAACTCTTTCATCTCTCTTGATTGGTTCCGATCTGACATCAAACAGATACCTTTCATATTTTTGTTGGGTCTTTGTTCATTTTTTCGACAGTCTTTTGCACTTAAAACATTTACCTTGAAATTTAAAAGGTTTTTTATTATATTTCTTCCCAGCAAAAGCCGATCTTTCTTTAACATCCTCCCCATCTCTATCTTCCAACTTCGCTTCTTCCAAAAGAAGTCTTTCTTTGACAATGCTAAAAGTTAATTCACCACCCGTTAAGTTTTGTAAAGCGGTAACTAACGGATCAAACTTTTCAGGGAGTGTTAGGAAAAACTGTGCCAACAAATCACTTTCGTCTAGTGATGCTCCAGACGTCTTCAATTGTCTTATCAAATTTTCAAAATTTACTATATGATAAGATACTGAATCTCCATCATTCATGCGAAGCTTCATAAGTTGCTTCCACACCAATAGCTGGTTGACCACCGATTTTTTTGCAAAAGAGGATTGAAGACTATCCCACATCTCTTTAGCTGTATCCTTTTCAAGGATGTAACTCAAACAGTCGTTATGGACAAACGCTACGATTCTTTCCTTTGCTTTCTTATCTCTTTTCATAAATTCGACATATCCTGTAGCGTTAGCCTGAACAATAGGTGCGTTTTATTGATAATTTATAGCTAGTGCAGCAAACAACCAATAAAACCAATAAAACGCTCCGGCTGTGTTCAAAAACGCTTTAGCCACTTTTGGTTGTGTTCACAAAGTATTTCTGCTTCCGTGTCTCCACTAAACTACAAATATCATAGAACACATCCATTTTATGAGTGAAAAACAACATTAAGGCATTGTATATAAAACCTATAGTACTATCATCGTGACAAACGCCCGACGCGCCACCATGCGTCCACACATGTAAATACTTGTATTCAATACACATTCCACAATGCGGAGAGTTGGGTCGGAGACTAAAGAATTGCCATCCAAAGAAGAAAATGCGATAATAATAGAATGAGAGCACAGTATATAAAATTTATAAGAGTTGGAAGGAAAAAAGGATGCTACAATTTCGTGAATTGTTTTTGTTTTTAATAGATTTAATTTTGATGAAGAAGAGGTTGGCAGAAAAGGAAGAATGTTGGTTGCAGGGTTGTTAGGATGTTGGTCGAATATTATTTTTTTTTGTAAGCTATGGGTGATGACTATATATTAGGGTGGAGCGTCGAATATTTTTTCCGATTTAGCATTTCGAATAGCACTAAAAAGTTGCGTAATTGGGTTAGTTTCTGAATGGCGTATTATGAATTTTTAAGTTTTTATTTTCCAGTTTGTGTTAATTTATTTGTCTAAATAAAGTTAATATATTATAATTTGTATTTTTCCTTTTTCATGAATGATATCATATAATTTATTTCAAACTTGTGAAATAATTTTACCGTTTCCGAAAAAAAAATTTTTTTCCAAAAAGTCGAAACTTTGAGCTAACGTAGAGGGCTAACGACTTAATCCAAACTTTTTTTTTAATGTCAAGTTATTCTACTCATCGAAACGAAATTGATACAACAACTTTTATTTTTCTCCATACATCGACGCTCCACCCTAATATATATGTTTATGAAAAAATATAAATTGAAACTATGGTTGCTACTTCTTGAAATTAAGTTTTCTGCCAAAATGACTAATTATACTGAAAAAAGTATAGAAACTTATTTTTGTATCAATTTTCTCAAAAAAATGATTATTAATAATATAAAATTTTGAGAACAAAAATAAATGAACAAACTTTTTTAAATTTTTTTTAAGATATTTAAAAATAAAATTGCAAAAAAAAAAAATTTATATATCTAAATTCGATTATGTTGGTTGTTTGCCAATCGAAACAAAAATCTAACAGGCGTATTTATTAGATTTTTCAGTTATACAGTGCCTTAACAGATCAAAATAGTTCGTAATAGTTAGAAAAATGCTTTATTTTATTAAATAAAATGTTATATTAGCCAAGGTTCAGACAACCGTGTCCGTTGTCTAACGCCCATATTATTCACTCGATATATATTGAAACATAAATCCAGGTGTATTTACATTGAATTTGTATACTTTAAATTCAGATTTAAGTTTTAATCTGGATGTATCGAGTGAATAATATGGGCGTAAGTAAGTGGCTGTTAAATTAGTTTTTGTTGCTTAAAAATTGCGTACAAATTTTTCATCTTAAAATTTTTTTCAAAATTTTATATACCTAGGTATAAAAATTATCAGCATATAAATTAAAAAAAATTAAATTTTGAATTAAAAAAAAATTTAATTAGTTTTTGTTACTAAAAAAATGCGTACCAGTTTTTTTTCTTAAAAATGTTTACAAAATTTGATATTTACAAAATTATCAGCATGTTAAAATTAAACTTTGAATCAAAAAAAAATGATATACAAAAAAACAAATTTTAAATTAATCCCTTATTAACATGAAGATTTCCACCTGTAAAAAAAAACTTTTTTTAATACCTACATGTGTTCAACTTATCTTCATCTATCTTGATATTTTATTATTATTTAAACATAACATTTACATTTATATATTATTTATATATATATATTTATATATCTATACATAATTTATAACGTAGTAATAGAGAGGAATAGGCCTATCGGGGAACCTGAAAAAAAAACGCATCTAGTATTTTACCCCACTGGGTGATGTGGAAAAAAATACAAAAAGGTAAGTCATATACCTAGCACCTGCAACATGAAAATCTATTTTGCGAATAATAAAATTTTCCTTATAGGTACCTATGTACCTAACGACTTATTAGACTATAAGTTAGGTAGGTACCTATAAGGTATATTTTTATTTTTATTCTAAAAAAATGATAAAAAATGAAAGAATTTAATTTTAAATTGGTATTAAAAAATATACATTTTTTTATAATATTTTTGCCAAAAGTTGCAATAAAATGTGACGTTTTTGAAAAACTAAATTATGTTATTACAATACCTACCAATAGAACAAAACAACCAAAATTTCGCAACATTGCCATTCCCATACGACATAATATAGATTATACCTACCTAGATAGTGAAAAAAGGCAACAACGAAAAAAAAGAACAATATACCTACCTACCTACCAACGAAAACAAATTCGACCCATATAATCCAATACAAGATTACCTACGCCATTTGATTTTCTGTCTTCTTTTTGTGACGTCATTTGAGAAGAAAAAATTTTCCAGCCGAGGATCTTTCGTGCGAGAATAATAATAATTTGTTAAACAAATTCTCATTTTATTTTTGAAAAACATAAAATGTAAGTTTTTTGAACAAATTATTATTATTCTCGCACGAAAGATCCTCGGCTGGAAAATTTTTTCTTCTCAAAATACGTCAGAAAAAGAAGACAGAAAATCAAATGGCGTAATCTTGTATTCTTTAATTTATGCACAGGTATAATCCATATAAAATTGTCATAGCTATATTTTTATATGTATATACCGTTTTCACAGCATGGACATGAGTTTTTTGTTGTCGTTGTCAAAACGATAACTTCTGATTTAGCTATCTCCCTTATTCCCCCTATTGTTATCAGAATCACAATAATACAACCCTCTCCTTCTATTTTTTGCTTTTCCTTTTAGTATTTTCTTTTACTTTAACTCTCCATTAGGGGGGTTCACATTATCAAATATGCTTGACAAGCATGGTTTGATTGACTCGAATTTGAAAATGTGAACGCTCCATCAAACGGCTTGTCAAGCATGTTTGATGGATATCAAAATATTTTGATATTTAGCCAGTTCACGTTTCTGAGATCTCACTGAGCAAACATCTGTCAGCTCCACTGAGGAGAAGGAGAAACCTGAACAAAATTTCTCCTTTAGAAGTCAAAAGCACTCTCCATCTCATTTTTATTAATTGATCAACTGCAACAAAAAATAATTGAGCAAACGAATCCAAAAAATTTCAGTCTCAGCTTTTTGACAGCAAAAGTGAGGAATCTCTCTGAGCAATTACGTTCAGATTTCTGAGATTGCTGAGATCTCTGAGATCTCAGATATCTCAAGAAACCTGAACTGGCTAATTTTGCTTGCTTGACAAACATATTTGAGAATATGAACGCATTCTTGTCAAACCAGGGGGAAATTTCATTCTAAAAAAAGTTGGCAACCTGTGCGCATCAAAAAAAAAGAACAGCCAGTAAGCGGAAATTGTGAATTTTGGAGGGAATTCTTTGAAATATATCGAAGTTTACCAGAGACATGGCAAGTTAAAAGTGAAGACTCTAAAAACAAAACGAAAAAAAATTTTGGACGCTTTTTTAGCCATTCCTTAGTCCAAATTCGTTTCCTCTTATTTTATTGACCTTTTTTTTCCTTTTGGTCTTCATCTTCTAAGATTTGATCTATTACAAGAGCTGCAATCAAAACGTCCGCCATGGTTAAAATTCTAAAGAGCAATGATGTTTGACAGTCTGTTTGACAAATGTGAACGCAAAATGGCTTCAATCCATCAAACATCATCAAGCCATGCTTGTCAAACAAATTTGAGAATGTGAACCCCCCTATTGTCAAGTTTTGCTATTCTTGCGCCACGTAGCGTCCACACATAAAGATAAAATTTTCAACCTCATGATAGTACTATAGGTTTTATATACAATGCTTCAGCGACACCGTGCGCACTTTCGCACGAAACTGAACGAAACTTCACGTCGCGACACAGTTGGTCAGAGTACCAACTTTGTCGCATAGTGTCGTGCCGTGAAGTGCAGTTGTCGCTTAGTGCGATATAGCTCATACAATTTCCTACAAATAAGTCGTGAAGTTCAGTTCCGCTGAAGTGCAGTTCCGCTGAGTGCGGTCCTAGCTTAAGTGACACGACACTTTCACTGCGAAACTGGCCCTAAGTATTAAACAAAAAAATAAATAACAAATTCACATTAGTTTTACCACCAAAATAGTGTAGGTTAATCACATTTTGAATTACAACATATTTTTATAGTAAAGCCTAGTACGCTGCTGATGCGAAACGAAATTTTTCTGTGATCTCCAAACAGACAACGAAACGCTTGCGAAAACACAACGGAAAATATCCTTGGAGAGTTTCACTAATTCCAAAAACAAAATCAAACGTAAATGCAAAAAATCAGAGAAACCCATGATGTAAGAAAATGATAATCTGCTACAATTGGCGCGTTCAGAAAAATGAGATCTCAAAGATTTTTCTCACTCAAAAAGTGAGCAAGCGAATCCAAGATTTTTTTCCTCAGAGTTTTGACAGCAAAGCTGAGAAATTTTGTGAGGAATCTGTTCAGGTAACTGAGGGCCAGTTGTACAAATATTTAAACCTTGGTTCAGCAATTTTTATCCACCGATTTCGGCGGATTAATTGAGTTTCAACAGTGTTTTACTGTTCAAGTGTGTGATAATAACCAATTACATACTTGAACCAGCGTTGAACCTTAGTTAATCCGCCGAAATCGGTGAGTTAAAATCTTGAACCGAGGCTGAACCACTATTGTACAACTGGCCCTGAGATTGTTGAGATCCTCGAGATCTCGTTTTCCTGAACATGCCTAATTATACATTTCGCTCTTCGATAAGCATACTGCAAAACGAAAAGCAAAACGAATTTTTCCGTTTCTGATTTCGTTGTGTCATTTTTTGTATGGGATTTTTCGTTTCGCATCAGCAGCGTACTAGGCTTAAATATGACTTTTTGAATTTTAAAAAACAGATGTGACGGGCTTCTATGTCAAAATGTTTAAATTTTCAATTTTTTTCCTGAAGTGACGTGGGAAGAGCTAGCATCGCGATCTCTTATTTTGACGACATTTTTTTGACAATTATTGTATGAAACTGACATTGACTAGCAGTCCATATATATACGTCCATGGTTTAAAAGCATTCAAATATATTTTTTTAAGAATTTTCAAGTTACCAAACAGACCTCACTACACATAAAACAGAAAGAAGGCAGAACTTGTGTCGATTGTCTACAGAAACAAACCTATAAAATATTTGGTGTTGACAAATGTTTGCTCATTTTGTTCGGGTAACGAGGACGTGTGATTTGTTTCTTCGAATTTGCTATTTCATATTTGCCACATTGCTAATACATTTCGTCATTTCATTTTCTTCCTTTTGTGGCCTTAGAATTATTACTAAAAGTTCTTTGCTGTCTATAAAAAGTAATTTATATATTATCATATTTTGAATGTAATTTAAAAGAATAAATTTCAAGATATGGCAGCCGATTCTGAAGTATTACTGGCACAGTTCCAAGCTCTTGGGATGAGCGAACAAAAGGCGAAAGAAACTCTCAAAAACGCCAACGTTACGCGAAATTTACAATTGGCTCTTAAAGAATGTGATATTCCAACGCTCGGCGAAGGTGTTGGTATGCTCCTCTATCACATGGCATCCAAAATAAAACCACAGATTATTGGAGAATTGCCACTGCTCAACAAGTATATTGTCTCAAAGAAACTAGACTCGATTATGCGAATCGATGCTGCTCTCGAGTATCTTCTCAAAGTTGGTCACAAGAAGGATGGTGTAAACATTGAAGAATTCGAGAAGGAATGTGGTGTTGGTGTTGTTGTCACTCCAGAAGAAATTGATCGGGCTGTAGAGGAACAAATACGTTTGCACAAAAAAGCCCTCATTGAACAGCGTTACCACTTCAACGTTGGCAAAGTCATGCAAGAAGTACGAAACCAACTTAAGTGGGCCGATGGGAAAGCTGTTAAATCCGAAATCGAAGTTCAAATTTTTGACCTACTGGGCCCAAAAACTGAGGAAGATCTTAAACCTCTTCCAAAGCCCGACAAGAAGAAAGAGAAAACAAAGTCGGTGGCGACTAGTGTAGCTAATCAGGCTGCTGATAAGAAAGAATCAACAGACATTGACTCGGATGGCGCAAAGACAATCGCGGAACTTATGAAGACCAAAGTACACTTTCATGCTCCTGGAGAGAACTATAAAACGGATGGTTATGTAGTCACAGAAAATACAGAAGCAATTCTTAAGGAGCATCTACGTCAGACCGGAGGAAATGTTCGCACTCGATTCCCACCAGAACCCAATGGAATCCTTCACATCGGTCATGCCAAGGCAATCAATATAAACTTCGGGTATGCAGCATCCCAAAATGGGGTTTGTTTCCTGCGCTACGATGACACCAATCCTGAGAAAGAAGAAGAAAAATTCTTTGTCGGGATCAAGGACATGGTCGAGTGGCTAGGCTACAAACCATACAAAATTACTCATTCTTCGGACAACTTCCAGCAGCTCTATGATTGGGCTGTGGTTTTGGTCAGAAAGGGCCTTGCATATGTTTGCCATCAAACAGCCGACGAAATGAAGGGCTTCAATCCGAAGCCATCGGAATGGCGAGATCGGCCTATCGAAGAGAGCCTTCAGCTATTCGAGGATATGAAGAATGGCAAAATCGACGAAGGAGCCGCAACATTGCGATTAAAAGTTACTTTGGAAGAGGGAAAAGTTGATCCAGTTGCCTACAGAATAAAGTTTATTCCGCATCATCGCACAGGCAATCAATGGTAAGTTCTTGAACTTCAGTAGCTCGTCTCATTTATGTTCTTCTTTTTTTTAGGTGCATCTACCCAACGTACGATTACACTCACTGTCTGTGTGATTCGCTAGAAAACATCACTCACTCCCTTTGCACCAAGGAGTTCCAATCGCGTCGCTCCTCATACTATTGGTTGTGCAACGCTCTGGATATCTACTGTCCAGTTCAATGGGAATACGGCCGACTCAACATGAACTTTGCTTTGGTCTCGAAGCGAAAGATTGGTAAACTCATCACTGAAGGGATTGTCAACGACTGGGATGACCCAAGGCTGTTCACACTATCTGCTCTACGTAGACGAGGATTCCCCGCCGAGGCTATCAATAACTTCTGCGCTCAAATAGGTGTCACAGGTGCACAGATTTCAGTGGATCCCTCTATGCTTGAGGCAGCTGTAAGAGATGTCCTCAACGTAACAGCCCCGAGACGTTTGGTTGTGCAGGAGCCACTCAAAGTAACAATTTCCAATTTTCCCCACGAAAGAGCCATAGATGTTGAAGTGCCAAACTTCCCCTCGAATCCTGAAAAAGGCTCGCATCGAATTGTTCTTGATCGTGTCATATTCATAGAACGAAGCGACTTTAAATTGACTCCCGAGAAAGGATATCGACGTCTATCTCCAGAACAACCGGTAGGTCTGAGACATGCTGGACTCGTGATCTCAGTTAGCGAGGTGAAAAAGGATTCAGATGGCCAAGTTATTGAGTTGGTTTGCAAATGCGTCGAATCCGAGAAGGCGGAAAAACCCAAGGCATTCGTTCAATGGGTGTCGCAGCCTATTGAGATCGAAGTAAGGCTATACGAATTGCTGTTCAAGCACAAAAACCCAGAGGACCCGAACGAAGTCCCCGGAGGTTTCCTTAGCGACTGCAAGACGGACACAGTTACCACCCTGCGTTCGTTTGTTGATCGTGTGATTACTGGTGTAAAGGTCTACGATAAATTCCAGTTTGAACGTATTGGCTTCTTCTCAGTCGATCCAGACACCACTGAGGATTTGATTGTGTTCAATAGAACTGTTGGCCTTAAAGAAGATGCTGGTAAAAAATGAACTTAAAAAATGAAATAAAATATCTGCTGGCATTTTTTTTATTGAAAGCTCATTTCTACTAAATTTATTTTTTTCCTTCAACCATAATTATGTGGTATCCAAATTTAGTCTTTATTGGTGGATCGGTATAAACTGGATTGTTGACAGTTGAAATTGGCAGTGCAAAAGCGGCGTCTTGAAACGGACCAACCATGGCACCACGAATTTGCCATCCCAAGTCCCCGCCCTGGCGGGCTTTGTCTTCACTATATGCTGTTGCCACTTCGGGAAACTTTTGGCCAGCTTTCAGTTTCTCCATAGCTTCCATTATCTTGCCTTGTTTCTCACATAGGATGTGGCGAACTTTGACAGCATTACCACCCTTCTTTTCCTTGCCTATTGTTAAATGTGATTTCTGGTTAGATTTTGCTTTCCATTGACAAAATTTATACCTTTTTCTGAATCTCCACCGGCTGCATTTTTCTTGCCACCACCTTTATTATCCTTTCCTTTTGTATCCTTTTTCGGAGGCATCGCAGATATTTTGAAATTAGGACTAGATACCGAATTGGTGTGCTGTGCGGTGTTGTATGGCCGTGCGTCGTAGTGAAGGCCGAATTTTGCACGTTGACGTATAAAATCTGTCAAGACTTCTGAAGCCTTAGTTCTGTTTGCTTATGTTCAGAAGGAGCTTATCTCTGTCATCTCTTTTGTTGGTTCTTACCACATCGGGTCTGTTTGGCAACGTGAAATATCTTGCGAATAGTAATAATGTACGCACTGTCAAACTTAATTTTTGAAAATTAGTTGAAAAAAAAGTTGGAAATATGAAATTTCTAGCGAATTTGCAATAATTTAAAAAAAATTCACAATTTGCTGTCAAAACCCGTAGAAAAAAAAAATTGGTTTTGGGAAATTTCTTGAAAAAAAAGTGTGTATAGTGTGGATGTAATTTTACCAGAACGGAAATAGCAATCAAACAAAGCGAACAGCTGCAGCTTGTCAATTTATATTTTGACAGCAAACAAACCGAAGCCGAAACCCGAACTGAAAAATCGTAAACACATTTCACAACATTTGTTTAAAAATGATTTCCCGGCCAACTTTAAACAGAATTCCTGGAGAAGCTCCCGCCTTAAAATCGGATCATTATATTCAAGATCTTAAAAAACTAGATCGAATGCAACTCATCGAAATTAAAGCTCGTGAAGAGAAGTTGATTTCTAGAATGTGAGTTTTAAACTTAATAACTAAACTAAATACCGTGGCTTTTATATTTGTCCTATTAGACCAAATTTAAGCAAACTTCCCGACAAAGGACAACGTATAAAAGATTTCTTTCAAAAAGTTTGCAAAGAACTTGAAAGGCGTTCCGACATAGATGATGCAGCGGAAAGATTCTCCGAAATGAACATAACTTCCAAAGGTGAAGAAAAACTTAGCAAAATGGAATGGAATGGAAAGTTTAATACAGATTCAACTGCTGACGTGATTGATAGTGACGATGAATCTGCGTTAGATCCACTAAAGGTCATATCTCAACGTACCATGCACGAAAACAAAATAATAAAAATACCAACCGAAGAGTCGTTAATTACTCGCGAAGATATTGAAGAAATCAAATCTTTCGCCAATGAAAAGCTTGATTCAGTTGTCGATGCTAATATCCTGAGCATAAACGTTAACGACAAACTCGATAAGTATAAAGAACTTTTAATCGAAGATCATATTCAAAAGAAATCATATTCAAAGGACCGAGAAGAAGATCCACATTTGCAGTATTTAGTCGAGAAAGGAGTTGATCGTCCAGCTATTAAAGAAAAGTTTAAACCATATCAAACTACAATTTCGAATGTTCATAACCCAGAGAAAGAAAAGCTTCGGAAAAAAGGTAAACACTGGGAGAACACTGCTGCAACACCTCCTTTGATTCAGCATGGTGCAACTAAGATGTTGTCGTTAACTGATTCTGTGGAAATCCAAAAGGAATATTTGGTCAAGTTAAAAGTGAGTATAGTATGGGTTTTTTTTTTTGTATTTTGTATTTTTTTTTTATTTAAATTGAAAAATTATAACAAAATTCGCCGCTTGAAGACAACTTAGTTTCAGGGCCATCTTTTAATGGTCTAGCCATTTGGTAAACATAGTTGGTATTTTATTTTTCAAAAGGTTTTTAAATTCATGGCGAAAAGGTTTTAAGTATGATTTCTATGATCTTTTTCTTTTGTTTCAGAGTGATTTCAGGTTTTTCATAAAACTGGTGAATTTACAAACCTTCTGAAAAATGAAATTCGTATTGGAATATTTATTCGTATTCGTATATTCATTCGTATACACTTAGGTATATAATAAGATACAACAACTTTAAAAACAATATAAGCTCAGAGAGTTGTTTGTCAAATTTCACATAGTGAGAAATTCAATAGTTTTTTACAAACAATAAACCATTGATGTGTTCAACCCTTTTGAGAAAATATCGGTGTACCCGGTTGCTCTTACAAGCAGGGGCCTTTTTCACCAAATACTGTTTACAAACAGAATTGTATTTTGTAAACTAGGTACTTTTACGAATTTGTAAACAGAATTTCTGTTTCACAAAATTACATACATATTTCCGACAAGTTTGTAACGAAAAAAGTTGTACAAAATACAGTTGTAGTTTACAATTAAAAAAACATGCGTTTCACCAATTCTATGCCAGATCTGTAAACTAACATACAAATTTGAGAGAGTAATGTGTAAAATGAAAAGGGCATTAAATTTAAATATGTAAAACAAAGTATAAAGCTGTTTTAACTTTCAAAAAGCCTCATAAATAATCTATAACCTATTTATTATTATTTCGGGAATGAGTAAAAATTTCTACCTTTTCACATAGGTACATATTGGTATTAATTTTCAAAATTAAGTCTAACTTTTATTTACTCAATTCTGCCTTTCAAAATTCTTGAAATTAATAAAAAAAAACACTGCGTTTACAGCCACACAGTTAGCAAATTTTTACGTTTTAAAATCAATTTTAATATAGAAATTACAATTTGTATAAGAAATTACTCATGATTTCTCTTCTGTATGTTTGTTTTAAACAATTCAACAAGTTTTCTAAAATTCTTTTATTTCTTTTATTTGGTGAACAAAAACCAAAAAG
Source organism: Epistrophe grossulariae (assembly GCA_929447395.1). NCBI lineage: Eukaryota > Metazoa > Arthropoda > Insecta > Diptera > Syrphidae > Epistrophe > Epistrophe grossulariae. The sequence goes on along the minus strand of OV839567.1, from coordinate 31,687,478 downwards.
ACCCGAGTTTTCACAAGTATTATGTTTGTAAACTACAAATCGATAATAACGAAAACTGTTGTAATACAAACATTTTGTGAAACAGAATAAAACGTCGCATATAACAGCAATTCTCTAAACCCTTAGTGCAACTGTATATTCCCCGTTTAAATCAATTTCGCATGTCCACTTTTGGAATATTCACCGTTCTTTTTCCTAACACTAAAATTCACCAGAGCTCTTTACTCTCTACTTATGTGCATAGAATCAAGGCAATATGGTGAACAGACAACAAAAATAAAAATGTTTTCTTCTCTATATTCTAAACCAGAAATGGAATAAAATTTACGAATTTAGTTGAAAAGGAATTAAGCTAATTGGCTCATATTAAAAACTATATGAATACATTCTTGTAAAAACTGATTTTACCTTTACACAGTAAGTTGGGTTTCAACGAAGTCGTTTTCTTCCGCCAAGCATGGACAGCACTACCGTTTAGGTTAATTTTTAAATACTTTTTATTATGTAATGATCAATAATAATTTTTGAAGCAAGTAATTTATTGATCGTATTTATTAAATCTGTTGTCAAGTTACTCTATGGAAAGTATCTTTTGTGAATCACATTGCATTTGTGGGAGAATATTGACCATTTTAGTATTTAAGTGCCTTGCACATGAGTGCCAACTGCGAATAAATCTTTTAAGCAATTTCTAGTGCAAACACAGTCTATTTTTTTGTTTTTACTTTAAAATTTGTTAAAATATATGTAATAGTATTTTGACAACCTCACTATTAATTTTTTTTGTTAGAAAAAAAAAGTTAACGCACGTCCCATGAATCAGTTAATTCAAAGCATTTTTTTCTCCCGTGTTCCCAGCGTCCATTAATCATATACATACATATATAATACCTAAGTTGAATAAAGTTCGTATGATGAACTTGATTTATTCTTTATTGCTTCAAAATATTTATGACCAACTTAGATCACCGAATCAAAAGTTCCAACGTCTTACCAATATCAACACACATTTTCAGATATTTAGTAGATTATGTCAAAATCCTAACAAAATCTCCTTGGAAGAGTACGGAGTACGTTTTATGGAAACAAACTTTATTACTTATTTTTCTCTTCGGTACAACAGATCAGTCACAGGAAATAGGAAGGAAGATAAAAAGATAGTTTATTATGTGTAAATTCACAAACGCATCTTTGCTGAAATAAATTATTACAATCACTTCCATAACATTTATGAATTTACCCTATCTGTAAGTGTAGGTAATAGGTATTGTAAGATTGAGTCCAAACTGGTGATGGCTAGTTTCATCGTGTTTAAATTAGTCATTAATTGACCTCAAAATACTTTGAAACAACAACAATTTCAACATTTCGCACATTGAAAAAACAACAAATGAGACTCTCGCGGTTTTTATTTCTCTTTCATGCCACCAAATTTATTTATTTAATTTTTTTACTCAATATGTATGTATAATCACGCTTTCTTCGCAAACTGTACATACAAACTGCGCAGTATTAATTCGTGTGTTTGTCTTTGATTGAGAAGGTTTATAGATTTCATATTCCGCTTCTGCAGTAATTACAATTCGAAATCTCGCATAATGTCTTTGCAATTTTACGCACACACTACGAATCCATTGAATTACACATGCGCCATGCCTCATGTGCACAACTGGTAAGTCAGCATCATATAATTTAAGTTTACATGCGCTTAAAATTTCTTTTTGTCACTGTTATTATGTACATCATTTGTACTTAAATAGATATAGTTTTCTGTATCGAATCATAAATTTGCATATTAATTATGTTCTTCATTTTCAGGCGCTTCAAGAAAAACAAGCTGCCGAGCGGTTAGCAGCGAAAATACAACGAGCCGCAAATAATTCAATTCAGTTACCTAGCGAAGCTATCCGTAAAGAAAATCCAATCTTTAATACCTACAGAGATCCAAAAGCTCAACAAATTAACATCGAAGGAGTGCAAGAAATTGACGAAAATGATGAAGTGGAGGATCTAGATGATGAAAAACCAGGAGGAGTTACGTATACGGTTTTTGAATAATTTTTTTTTTTATTATTTTAAGGCCCTCATTATAAAAACTCTGCTTAAACTTACGAGAATAATCTTTGTCACCAAACTTTAATCCGGTAACCGTATGTTAAGGGCCTAAGCGTTGTACCTTCAAAATAACTTTGTAAAAGTAGAATGTAAATATGTAGTTTATAGTTTTTATATGCTGGTATTTAAAACAATTAAAATTAAACTGTCACGTTGAATTCTTCAAGAGTTTTTCTTCTTTTACCAAATCATTCAAACTTTATAATAGTCCTTAATTTATCCAAAGTACTTTTAACAAAGTACTTTATTCCAAAATTTGATTATATTTTTATATATTAAATATATTTATTTATTTATATCAATTAAAATGGAAAAAAACATATCTCTCTTTTTGAAGATATTAATTTTGAACAATATCTAGGCGCTTTTAGAATTTTTTTGTTATTGTTTTTTTTTTTTATCACATATATCATTTTTATTTTAACAACGTGGAAGATTTTAGCACTTTGGCTTATTTCTTATTGTCAGCACATGTAGCAATCAAAAGTAATTTGTTTTATAGTTTTTTTATATAGAAGTTAATCTGGTATTTGGAAAAGTTTTTGTGCATTAAGAATTTCTAAACAGGTAATTTTTAAAACTTGTGGAATTATTTCTTTTTCTTTAGTAATTTTATATTGTCGGCATCGTCTTTGTTAGGTGATCCCGGATATATAAAACACAGAAATAGTTGAGGTGCGCTTAAAAGCAACAGAAATGCATTTTGGTACTGAAATATAAAGTAAATATCATTTCAAATTTCAGAATTTTTTGATAAATTTAAACTTACAATTAAAATTTGATTCTTTAAAGAAATTCCATACGTTAACCATAAAGCTGCAACCATTGTTCCGCATAGGATTATAGGGAAGGGAAGATTTGCTGCACTCTTTTTTCTAATAATCTCCCCTAGTCCTAACATTGGTGAACCCACTAAACATGCTAGCAAAGTTGTAAGCAAGGTACCGAAACGGAATTCAATTTGTTTGGGATCCTCAAAGCTTGCGTATGCAATGCAAGATGCTGAAAAAAGGCTCGCCCACACAAATTGTTTTCGAATTAAAGGCCGGGTTTTTTCTGAAGTGTAAATATAAAAGAACACCATGTATATAGCATTGATAGCTACACCAATAAGGTTAGTTCTTATCATTGCAATGTCGTTAACAATAGATGCAAGCTTGTAGCCGAGAATTGAGCTGAAAAAATAAACTAGGTTAAAAACAATTCGTAAGAAAAAGAAGAAAGTATATACCTAAATCTATTTTTAGAATACAGGTACTAAAAAAAAATAATTTAATATCGCAAAAACTAATTAAATGAATTTATCAGAACCTAGAAGTTTAAAACTTGTTAACTGAACCAACATGAATAATAATACAGTAATGAGGTTTTTACATTTACATATCGTCGACAAGTTTTGCAATAGGGATGGGTAGATGTTCTAATTGATTAAAAAAAAGTTGTGTATGAGACGATTTTTGTTTTATTTGAAAGGAAAGAAATCCGAGATGTATAATTTTCGATGATGGCGCATATATCAGGCTGATTTGAGCAATGGTACGGGTGCAGAATGTCTATTGTGGCATCAAGAAAATGATGGGTATCACAATTCTGTCGTCTATCTATCTGTTTGGCTACAACCTAAACGGATAGGACGATTATCTTCAAATTTAGTACTTAGCTTTCCCCCGAAAATTTGTTTAAGAACCATAAATAACAGTACCTACCATATAAATTTTTTGTATCATTTTTGGAAAGTCAAAAATTGATTTTCTGCCTTTTGGTAGATTGGTGAAAAAATTGATATAAATGACACCTCCCACAAACGGTATAACTGCTGTCGATAAATTTTGTATGTAGAAGACTAAGTGCCCACAGTTATTTTTGGGTGTGTAGGATAGCAAAAATTCAGAGGTATTTTTAGATAGGTCTTTACTTTATGAAAGTCTTGCACTGATAGAAGCTTGACTTTTTCCATGGGGCCGCTTATCTACCAGATGCACTTAAATAATACAGTTTAGCGACAAAGGCCCCAACCACGGAATGCAAGACTTTAATATTTGATTATGAAAAGTTAAGATTTATATAAAAATACCAGTAAATTTTTCTATCATTCACACCCAAAATTTGCTGTGGGCTATTTTAAAAAGTTTAAATAGTTTTGTGTACTAATGTTTTGGATTAAAAAAAAGCTAAATAATTTTTCAAAAGTTGTCAGAGCATTTTTTTCGAGATTAATTTTTTAAATCCCTATTAATAAAAATGTTTAGAACATTTTATGTATGTAAACATACATATATGTATACAATAAAAATGATTAAAAAAACGATGTTTTTCATAAGCCAAGATTTATTAAATAAATCAGATAGTATAAATCGCGCTAGTGTGTTCAGAAGCTGTTTATTTAAATTATTTGCTATTCTGAATAAAAGATGGCGGCATAGAAATATTTCATCTTCAAGAATGTCGCCCCATATTTAAGAAGTATTGGTGATGATAGTTAACACACAGACTGTGAAATCACTGAAAAAATATATTTTCAATTTGATATGAAAGCCTCCTTACACTATTCGGTTGAATGGAGATCAAATCTTTTAAATTTGAGAGAATTTTTCGTGTAGATATCTATGGAATGGATATTTCTTGAATTATACAGAAAAATAGAAAATGACGATATCTTTTCGCAAAAAAATCCAATCTTTTATTCAATTAAAAACGACAATATATTAACATTTTTTAAAATAAATTTTGTAATAAATTATAACCTTAGGTGCTTTATAATGAAGTTCCTCATTGGCCAGCTATCTTTAAGTAGACAATTTTTGGCAAGGACTAGGAAATCCACCTTACGTTGAAATCCCTTATGTCCATTGAAAGTCAACGTACCTACTCAATGTTTACTTATCTTCATCTATCACAAAATATAATTCATGTCATTATCAGGGTTCGCTTATTTTTTTTTATTTTCAATGATGACATTGAGTTTTCTTTAACAATGTGATAAAAATAATTAATGTTTTCAAATTATAAGGGGTTTTTGTGTGATAACATACTCGCAGTTAGACTGCCAAGCTTTCGATCAATGACGAAGCATCACTAAAAAAATTCTGATGATCGGGCTGGCAGTCGTCAAATAGCTATAACTCCGGCCTATAAAAACTTGGTGGTACCTCACGCAAGTGTTGTTGTTAGGATAGATAGTATAGGTAACTGCCCAGTCTATATAAAGTAAAGCTGATGCACTTATCATTTAGTAATAAGCAATTTGTTCGATTCCGATAAGTTTACAATTTAAAACAAATATTACTATACCTGGTTTGCGATAACATATTTTCCAAAATGAAGAGAAAACGATTAAACATGCTGGCTAAGACGTTTTATCGTATTTTGTTCTAAACGATTGTAAATACGCAACTTGTTTATAAACCTTTAAAAACACATGCCCCTGCATAATTCTTATTTATATACAACAAGAACTAGTATGCAAAATAGATTTCAAATCAATTTCAATTGATTGATTTCATTATTCTTTTTAAATGAATGCAGATATGTAGTGGCCTTCAGAAAAAATAAAAACTAGATTAGAATTTTTCTTATCAACTAGCACAGATTTGTTACCTAACATTTAGTGACAAAATAGAAGTAATTTTTTTTAAATTGTGTTCTTACATGACCATACCCCCCAAAAAGGGAGCTGCTGAGAATTCATCAGCGAAGCCTCTTTTCCTGATATCGTTGAGAAGAAATGCTCCTGAGAAAGCTTGTAAGCAAGTAACTATCCCAGCAACTGCACCAATAGTCTCACTATATGGACTAAGTAAATCACCGAGTGCATCTAACATTCTATAATCTATTGATTTGTTTATTGCGAATTTTTCGTACAACCGAACTCGACCAGATAACTCTTTAGAACTGCTCTGCTACCTACTGAATTTAAATATAATTAATTATATTCTGTGACTACGGCATATTCACTTGACAACTAAACCAGCAACAAGTGTTTTTGTTTGGAATGAAGGAATGAGCTGTCCCTGTCAGGTCACTTATGTCGAATTCTTTTCAACAAAAGAATCGATTTTTTTTCTAAAAAGAATCGAATTTTTTCTATCGTTGAAAGGAATACGAAAAGACGAAAAGAATCGATTTTTTTTTGTGATTGTGTGTGTGGCACTTGACAGCAGCAAATTTTGAAGTAAAATATCCAGAAAATATTCAATTTGGAAATTATTATTATTATTAATTGAAAAACAACCACAAATATTTACTATAAAATTTACCGAAAATTCGTTGCAACCAAAAACACAATTTGTTTTCATAAAAAAAAATTGTTTTCTTAAAACACTGCGGCATTGAATTTGACATTTTTAGAAATTTCAAATCTTGCAAGTGTGTGTGCAAATCGGTGTAAAATCTTTCTTGAATCTTGCAAAATTAGCAAGATTTGTTTTGACAGAAAAAATTCGAATTGTTCAGAAAAAAAATTCGATTCTTTTGTTGAAAGGAATTCGACATTAGGCTTGCCAGATTGTGCGATATATCGCAAAGCGTGCGATATTCTTATTTTGAGTTTTGCGGTGTGGCCAGTGTTGAATGAAGAAAATCATAAATTTTCAAACGTCGTTAATTTTGTCAAGTATGTATACCAAAAAGGAGTAATTTTTTTGTGAAAAATAAAATAAATATGATCTGTTTCCTTTAAAAACGTCCCCCACATCAACGCGAATTAAGTCGTGGCGACGACGATAACAATAATAACAACACTTGGTTGTCAATAGGGGTATTCCCGATCCGATGCAACTGGTCTTGTATCATTGCAAAAATGCAAAAGTGTAAAATTGCCATACCCTAACCCCATTGTAAAAAGAAACTTTGCACTTTTGCAATGATGCAAGACCAGTTTGCATCGGATCGGGAATACCCCTAATGAAAACAACACGTTATTTGTTTTCGTCGTCGCCACAAAAGATTCGCGTTGCTGTGGGGGATCCAGTTTATGCCATAACATTGCTTTTGCGATATTTGGGATACCGTTTACCAGATTTTGCGATAATATTTTTAAATTTTCGACGTATTATGTTTGCGTGATCTTGAAATTGTTTTGTTTTTTTTTATATTAAATAAAACCTTTTTCACAATTCGTTTCGTCTACGCGATAGATGTGTGCACCCTCCATTAATTTTCATGTGTGGCATCCACATTTTTATCGTGATCGCCACCGCCATCACGTCGGTTTGTGCTTAGCTTAATTTTTCATATTCTAAACTTTAATTTCAAAACGAAGCAAAAGTCATTCAAGATCGCAGAGAAACCGTTGTGAAAAAGGTGAAACGTCAAAATTTATTGGCTCAGCGATAGAAATCAATTGGCGTTTTTCTTTTTTGGCTCTGAGCAAAGCTCTGAGCAGAGTCTGAGCGATCAGAGCAAAGCTCTGAGGAGATTATGATCAGTTTTAATTATGAAACACACTTGAGCACTGAACTTTCATATTCTTAGCAATTACATAAAAATTGTATGAAGTTGGCTTCGCTCAGCGTTTTGCTCCATTTGCTCGGTCATTTTATTCTGAGCATACAGAGCATGCTCCGAGCTAGCTCCGATGGAAAAAAGAAACACGACTTATGTGCTCTGATATTATGTCTGAGGTAAAAAAGAAATATAGAATTTATTTTTGACAGCTCAGTGATCTGCTCTGAGGTAAAAAAGAAAAACACCAAATAATTGCTTTCTATCAACCAAGCAATTTTGCCATTGCCAAAGCGTCTCCATTAGCAATATATAAGGCAATGGCAATGATGCCAAGCAATTTATTTCCTCAAATATTGCCAATGGATCCACTGGTTTAAAATCGATACCTGAATGTCAATCATTTTTCTCTCAATTATGATTTTTTGCTGTCATATTCTGTACCTATGTTCTGTAACTCTCGCATCGATAAAATTAGTCGAGAAACGTTGAAAATTAAAACAAATCATATGAGTTTTGCTCCATTTTTCAACGTTTCTCAACCAAATCGATGTGAAAGTTACAGAACGTAGGCACTGTTCATCTCTCATCTCTATTCGGTTATCAAACCATAAACGCCAATGTTCGACCAGAAAAAATATTTAAATTGGCATTTGGCATTCCTGCCCCTTCAAGCAAACGAGTCCGCTTTGGATCCGCGCACGTACTAAACAACGTATGGATGACTCCGTATACGGATCCAAACATGGATCCGCAAAACTGCGTTTGTCGGCTCAAATTAGTATGGAAATTAGAATCACCACGGACGGACTCATTTTGTGCTTGTATTGTGAGAGAGAGAGCTTCCCATTTCCTTACACTCAGCGAGAACCGAAACAAAATGGAATCCAGAACGGATCCAAAAAAATGAACGAACGAGACAGGCCTTTTGTGGTTGAAGAATATTATGCAATTTATTTTCTTCTATCGTTTGTATATAAATGAAACATCACGATGTATTTTGTAATTAATAGCTGCGTTTTATTTTCCCCCAGATCCCATCCAGATCAGATCAGGAAATAAAACAACCCAGGATCTCCGTGACATACGTTATATACCCAACTCTTTTTTTCCTTTCTTTTTTTTTATTCGTATACACCCTTTGTCTTTTTTCTTTACACTACTGACGACATTTACAAATTAAGGGTGTGTGTTCAAAATGGATTTGGAAATCCAAATTCAAATCAAAGTTGGATTTTGTGTTGTTTTTGTTATACATGTATTTTTGTAAGCAAATCCAATCTGGTTCGGATCTTGGGGAAAATAAAACACAGCTAATAATTAAATAATTAACTTTTGATTTTAAATTGATTTTCTTTCTCGAGGGAATTTATATTAAACTGTTGCGCTGGGCACGAACGTGAACACATTGAAAAAAGTTAATTGTTTTTGTTGTCTTCTCCTTTGTTTACAGTCCAAAAAAAATACTCACCATCAGGGTATTGCATACATTCTCTCTTTCTCAGTAAAAAAAAGTACTCTCGATTTTCGTTCTTTTTTTGCATACATATACAAAAAATGTGCTAAACTGTGTATGACACTCCGTTTTGAAATGATCCAAGAAAGACCGAAAAAGTTGGGTCAGTGAATTTGCTTGAAGGGGCTTTCGTAACTTCATTCCCCTACATTTCTACACTCTTCATCCAAGCTGTCAAAAAGATGAAAGACGAAACAGTCGAAAAAAGAACTCGTGTAATCAGCGTTAAAGTTTTTGAACGTCAAAATAAAATAACGCATATCAAAAGGAACAGTGTGATCCCGACGATATGTAGCTGTCAAAAAGACGAAGCACGAACAAAAAAATGAATGGTGTAGTCAGGGGCCTTATCACGTAAAATGAAAACGATCTTACAATATCGTTCTATCTTCTTCATATCAAGAACAAAATGAAGATAGCTATTTCAAAACGATATGGTATGTATCGTTTCGATCGTTTTCGATTTATGTGATGAGGCCTTCCTTTTTGTAATTCGTAATCTTATTTTTATCAATAAATCAAATGCCAATTGCCAAAATTATTTGTAAACCAAACCAAACGATGAAGTTGATTCAAAGAAAACTAATAGGAGAAATCATATTTATACAAATGAAGTAACAAATTCTAAACATCACTTTACCAACAGGATTTGTGTAAAAACAGTAATAAACAAACAAAGCAGATGGAACAGTTAAGTGCATTGTACTCATAATAAATAATTAATAATTATATTATCCTACCACTGTCTACAGCACTCATCTACAAACCACAACTCGTGGTCGTGACTCAACAATAAAACTTAATTCCTTGCTTGAAACTGATGGGCAGGCATATGTACGTGTATCGCCATCTTATCAACTTTGAAAAAGATTGCTAATATCTATACCTACTACCAGATTAAAGATACTATTCATGACATCACTGATTGTTAGATAAAACTGAGTTTGCTGTTTCATGGATCGAACAATAAAAATAATAAAACAGTTCTAAAAATTCACTTGAGCCGCGCGGTTTTCTAAACAGAGTCTATCAAATCAATTCAAATCATGTTGGACACACTCGGAGACTTATTAAATCCGTACAGTAAATTTCTTGGAGCTGCAGCTGGATTAGTAGCCAATCTGCAAGCAGTGTCTGGAGCTATTTTCTTAAATGGCGTTCGTAAAAGAGGATCCGCTGATGGATTAGACGACACTCCTTTTGTAGCAGGTATTATAATGTAAGTGCATAATATAATCTGTTGATATTATATACGTATAATGACGGCAAAGCCATAGTTTTAAAATATTCTAATTTTGACAATGTACATAGGTAGGTATCGATAAAAAGTAAAAAAAATTATAAATTACTTAACTACTTGATACGTATATTCGATAAAGCATATTTCTTACCTTGTCATTCACATTGGGTATAGTTGACTACAATAATTTTGTTATAATTGATTAAATTTTAAATACTTTTCATGCGTATCTCTATTTTGCGTCAAGCTTTTTTGACAATTCACCATGACTAGTCCGATTTATTGATAAAAAACTAATTACAAATAAGTACCTTTTACCTACATTACTTATACATATATAATAAACCAATATAATGTTTTTTGTTTAAAAAAAGCTTTGAGTGTGAAGATGTTATGTTTATTCATGTTTGTATGGTGTAATTATTTTTCTCAGATGTAATCTATTATATTTAAATAATACTTTTGATCTTCAAATTTATATGTATGTGAATTTTGCTTTTGTTTACTTTTAGTAGGTATCTAATACTATGTACATAATTAATATTTTAGAAAAGAACGATTTAAATTTCATAATTGCCACATTGCTGTAAAAATTTGCGAAAATTTGGTCAGCACTGATTTTTTCATAATGAAATAAATTTAATATTTCTCTCAACTCTGCCCACTCTTTTGCGCCAAAAACATTGTGTATTCGGTGCTTAGACATTTTTTAGTGTATTGAGTGTGATATACCAAATTTTGCGCTTCAAAAAGAGCTATCAGATGGTGGAAATCGGGCTAATTAAGAAGTAAATTACTATTTTAATTTTGAGTTTGGCTTCAAAACATTTAAAAAACTTATTTTCAAAATGCGAAAATAAAAGCTCCTTACATTATTTTTTCTGGCCAATGTCAATCTAATAAAAAAAACTTTCATACATCAAACGAAGTTTGCTGCATAAGTTTAAATATTTTTAAAATATAGGTTTTCCATCTTGTGCTCGGTTTCATGTTCAATTTTTTTAGCCTTTTTTTGATTGTTAACGTCACATACTAAATATGTTTGTATGTATTTAATGTATGTAATGTATTTATCTTTAAAAAATAAACTTTTAATATGTTTCTCAGAGAGTAACTGGCGCATAATTAGAAAGCAAAAAAGTAAGCGAACATACCATTTGGAGTAAGTATGTCCCCATCTATACCGGCGAAAAAAGTAGCTGGAGATTTTTTGACGTTTTCTTTTAATTTCCAATGTCTACCAATCGTAGACCGTTGACTTCTCTTGGCGCTCTTCTCACCTAAAAACCAAAAATTGCGGGAAACTCAGTTTCCTTGATACCTACTACTTTTGTGCCACTGTTTTTATTTTTTCATTAGATCAGGGAAAACTTTAAAATTGTTTTATAAAAGTCAGACAGACTTATATTTTAGATTTCACTAATACTCGTTTCAACCTCGGAATAGTTAAACTGAGTCGAAGCACTTACTCCGTCTTAACGCCACGTCAAACGGTTTTAGCTACACCCTCCTTATGTCGAATATATTATCAAAAAAAATCAATCTCTTTGGTTATTATAATATGGGATTAAACGAGTTTTGTACTTCAACTAAAGCGTTTAAAAAATTTAAATCATTTATAAATGTAAAATAACTATCCATTTTGCCTTACAATTAGTAACAAACGGATAAAAAAAAACTTCTTCTACACTCCTTTTTAGTTATTAAATGTCATGTCATTTAGATACTAAAACGGCTTTACTACGGCTTTAATCCTACTATGTACCAGTTTTAGCTTACTCCGCCTCTAATCATCGTTTATTTTTTATAAATAAGTTTTTCAGGATTAGAGGCGAAATAAAATCGGAGTCAATTTACTCCGTCGCTAAAACGACTTAAAAAATAAGAATTTGTTTGACGTGGCGTAAAGACGGAGTAAGTGCTTCGACTCGGTTTAACTATTCCGAGGTTGAAACGAGTATTAGTGAAATCTAATAAATAAGGCTGAGAGAAATTTATTTTGGAAAATAGTGGCAACTATGAATTTGTATGAATAGATAATTAATATCTGTGGCGTTTGCGAGAAAATGATAACATGATTATGTCAATAAATGTATTTATTTATAATTAATGTTGTAAAAAAGCTTTAAGAAACAATGGAATAATATGTAATTTATATTCATGTCCCCTACTTAAACTCTAGCTCGACGTATAGTAGACGTGAAAACGCAAATTATTTTTGCGACTTATCTTGTTTCTTCCAAATACCACATATGTAGTTATTAATGTGTTGTTATTTTGTTCATAATCTTAGACAATTATTGGTATAGTTATCAATTCTTCAAACATAATGCCGTATTCGATGGCACTTGCTTTTTCTTATAGTTCAATTGTGTTAAAATTTTAAAGATTTAAAAAGCATGAAATTCATTCTTTAAGTTGATAAGAAAACTTCTAAAATAGGTGTGACCTCCAAGCGAAACAAAATTTTCAAAATCGTTATCGTGTATGTACAATTTTCGGACCGTTAAGGAAAATTATCGGTATGCTAATTAATTATAGTATTAAAATACAGTATGTTTCTACATGCATAAATAATATATACATACATACATTAAAGTGGGTCTTTTTTGTATGGAAAAAATAAAAGTTATTTGATCATATTGTGATAGTAATATTAGGTTTGTTTGACCTATTATGTTGTTTTAGGTCCAAAGAACGATCTAAAAATCACTTACACCTGACTTACACCCTTAGTGAATAATATGGCAGTAAATGTTGAAACCCTTAAATCCAACCCTTACGTTAAAAAAATCTTTGAAACACAAAAAAAAATTTTAACGTCTAATTCTATTTCTCACTTTCCATTGGAAGTTTTTTGTAATTGGTCCGATTTGTCGAACCCAAAGTTTTGATATATGTATCTCGACGTTTCGAGGTCTAAAAAATCCAAGTCCATCAATTTTAGAGAGATGTCTGTATGATAAAAATTCTTTCGTTCACCGTATCTAAAAATCAAATAGAGATATTGACTTCAAATAAATTTTATTTTGTAAACAATCACGTCATAAATTGCAGAAAGGGGTTTCAAAAAAAATTCAATTATCGGTTTTCTTACTATAGCAATTTAAAAAAAAGTTGTGATTTTTCATTCGCCTCGAATATCTCGAGAACAATAAATACTAATGAAGAATTGGAAAGAATTCAAACAAAACAGTTTTTTTTGCAAATGTTTGTAGAAAATCGTTTTTCAAAACAAACAATAGTTTCGTTCGTTGAACTTTACCCAGGGTTGACCCAGGTTTTCTTGACAACTCAAAGAATTGTCAAAAAAAAACTGGATTTTTCGGTTTTCAAAAAACGCCAGAGGGCTTTAAATTATGTTCTTGACATTAAACGCAAGAAACAAGAAGCTATGTGCTCAATAATTAAAACATAAAATGTTTTTTAAATTAATTTTAAAAATTAATTGAAACAACATCAAGCGTTTTCTTTTTCTATTTCTGTTTGTTATCTTTCAATTTTTCTTTTAATTTCTATTTCAAATCCAGAACAAAATTGCTTCACAAAGATGCAGTTGTTAATATTAATGATAATTTAAGGTATATTCACAAGTATCACCTCGTATTTCCCTAGTATAATTTTAAATAATCATACAACATCATTCAACTCAACCGTATAAAATTTCTCATGTCGGTTAAGACATTTTTAGCTCTGATTATAGCATACGGTTTTCTTTTATATAGCTGTATGGACTCAGTAAGCAAAGAAAATTTAACCGTAGCTTTCAATTCTTGCATTCGGTTCGTACATTCATTTAAAAGATTCTTGTTTCTGATTTGTCACATTGCGTATTTGGTGTATCTCTTATGTCACATTTTACAATTGAAATTTATAAATTCATTTTCTAATTGATTCGATTCAGAACACCTGCCTATTTATATGATAAACTCCAATTTTCTGTATCACCTCGAACAATTAATTTGAATATTCCAAGAATCTCAACATTGCTTACTCGTAACCTAAGATCTGGAAAAGTTTACCAGTTCAATTTAAAAACATTATTAATTTGAATTTGTTTATCAGTTCTATTAAGGATCATCTCCAGAACCCAGACGTTGTCTTGCTTTTTCACACTTTATTTGTTCATTAACTTTTTTGTTTTCTTTTTTAAATAACTTTTACCTTGTTAAATATTTTTTTTCTTTATATCTTAATGTACATAATATGTACATATGTATATACCTTTATAATTTAATACTTTTTTTAGCTTTTCTAAAGATAAATTTTGATGCTCGATTTTTTTTTAAACTTAATTTACTTGTAAATAGCATTTATTATAATTTTTAAATATAAATAATTTTTTAAGCCATAAATGAGATTGAATCTCATTAACAGTATAAATAAATGAAATGAAATGTTTAGAAATATGATATGTATACAAAACATCTCCGAGAACTAATGAAACTGTATCCCTACTATGTAACTACCGCATGAAGATGAGTTGGCGATAAACGTTGTGTATTGGAACGAAGCTCATACAAAAGAAAATTGAAAGATCTGGAAACGAAGACACGAAAAGGAATGATTTTCAAATTTAGAAGCCTATCGATCGAATACTATAGAAAATTTTACCCAACTACGGCATGCAAGGCTTTCATTTCTGGATATGAAAAGTTAAGATCTATCACACCCAAAAAAACCCAGTGGGATCTTAGTATACTTGGTCTCTCACATGAAATTCCTATTGTATTTATGTTATAACCTAAGACGTACAAAATATGTATTTAGTTAAATAAAAGCCCTTTTCTGATATATACTTAACCTTTATTATTTGGTTTCAACGCTTATGTGCTAATTTTTCATCCGTGTAATCTGCCACAAAAGTTAGTTGAACTTAAATGTTAATAACCCAAACATAATGAATTTTAAAATCCTTTAATTGTTTTCTTAACGCTCCATTGAAAATTCTCTATTAATTAGACAACAAAAACATATTAACTAAACTATTTTTTTTTGTTACAGTACTACCCTCCTTCTCAAGCTTTCCTTTATCCTTGGGGACAGCGCAATGATCAGGACTAACCTCATTGGATTTACCATTAACATTGCATATTTCTTATTTTTCTTTGCTTACACCTCCAAACAATTCCGACCAAAGCTTTTGAAAAAATTGGGAATTGGTGCTGCTTTTGCATTAACTTGTATAACTTACGCCACATTTGAAGATCCGGCAAAAATTGAAGCTCGTTTTGGATTCCTGCTTACAGCTATGTTTGTTTTATTAATTGGATCCCCTATGCTTAAGATGGGAGAAATCATCCGAAAAAAGAGCGCCGAGACCCTACCTTTTCCTATGATTGCTTGTGGAATGTTAATGGGAGTTATGTGGCTCCTCTATGCTATTTCTATAAAAAATAGAACCATAATTGTAAGTTTCGAACATTTATTTTATTTTATTTTATTTAATTTTATCATATTTTTAGTACCAAAACGGATTTATGGTGCTTTTAAGTTTACCTCAGTTTATTCTTTGCATCATTTACCCAAGGACACCTAGCAAAGTAAATACTTCAGACAAAGAGGCTAAGAAGGATTAAAATTAAAAAAAAATTTAATCTTTATAAGCATAGTCTATTTATATGTACATATTAAAGAAATTATAATCAAAATAAATATTAATGTTGCAATATGTTAACTATGTACATAAGTATTCTATGTCGGCATATTTGAAAATATTTATTGAAGAATAAAAAAGACAATGTCAAAGTTTGTTTTGTTGCCGATCAACACCTATGTGCATGTTGGGTTTAAAATTTTTAAGTACATAAGGCTACGAAAGCGATGTTCCATTTATCCCAGCCAATGATCGACTTACAAATCGTCGAGTCTATATTTTTTGTGGCAAAGGAACAACGAAACGACATTTTTCGGTAAATTTCGGAAAAAGAGATTTTCACGGGACTTTCACGGATAACGTATAGAATATTTCAAAAATGGATTAGTTGTTCTAAACGCATAACATTTCACAGATTAATTAACCCAATTAACATACATACATACGATATAACAAACAAAAATATTAAAAAAAAAACTATAACACAAAACCATCTAGAATTAATAACAATTAACAGAGAATTTATAATAATCAATAATCTTCTCAACAAAAATTTTAAGTACGGAGAAGATAGGACGTTTGCCTCTCAGTCTGTTTGCCTTGGATTGGATTGCATAAATTTGTTACTCTTAAAATCTCTTTCGTTGTTTACCGAAAATCGTAGAGCAATGTGTATCGTGCTTATGTCGTTTTCCATTGGACGTTTGGAAGCGTCCAGAATCAAAAAGAACTCTTCTGAAACCATTCCATTGGTAAAAAAAAAGGTCAACCGACGGTTCTCAGAAGAAAATTTCGCTTCTCGATTTAAAATCAGAATCGACTCAAGAAGCACTAATACATTTAAGCTATAACTTCAAAACAAACTCAACTCAAATGTCAAAAGTAAACATCGGACTCTGTTTGATTGTATGCCTGTTCGATAACATGAAATGTTCACGATGATTCACCAATACAATGACAAAATTTCTAAGTTGAGCAGAAGAATGCTAACTTTGTTCCATTGGATTTCAGAATGAGTTAATCCCTGAGTGAAACCAATGGAAAACGACATTATTCTGCTATTAGCCGGAAAAACACCATTGGTCGAAAATCAAATGAAACGCGTTAAAATTGTTTTCAAAAATGTTCAAACGATCTTTGGAATTTTAAAAATAGATAGCAGAACCACTTGGCACTCGAAACAGAAGATTAAAGAAACTAATTTGAAAAAATTTAATGCAACGCAATGCAATAATAGTACTAAATCTCGAAGACATGATGCTGACACTGATTTTTTATTTTTGAATTTTTAAACGTTTTTATTCATTTTGACAATATTTTTGGTGAGTTTCTTGATTCCCTCTTAAGCGGGAAACTTGGATAACACTACCACGGTACTGACAGGTAATTTGTGATACACGATTTTAGAATAAAAACACTTCACTCTTACAGCAAAATTACGTTAGTAAAATAAATTGACTTTTGTAAACAATAAATAAATAGTGCCTCTTTCAAACGGTACCACACAAATGCCATCAAACTAAAAACAAAATGGCGGTTCAGCTGAAAATCTTTCGAATTCAAAAATAAAATGAAATCCAGGGACACAATTCCATTAATTATTTGATTCGAGAGCAAATATTTTGACTTGATATTGTCAAAATTTAATCAAGCAACTATTGTATTCAAACTTCTCTGAGGACAACATTTTTATTCAATGATGTATTTTAGTAGAAAATAGTAGATTTAATTGGAAAAACAAGGATGGGACATGCCACGGTACTGATATTTTGCGTATACTTTTACATGCCAAGGGGAAAGGGTAACAAATTTTTAAACTATATTTAATGTAAATTGTAGTACAAACTTATTTCCACAATTCAAACCAGAAATTCATAAGGAAATTTTATATTAAGTTACAAATAAAGCCCTGGACACAAAGAATCACAGTTGGCAGAGAATCACCCGACACCCATATGTACATATAATATATTTAAGAAAACAAAAACGCCACTTTTTAGTAATTATTAATGTGGAGTTAAAAAATCAATTTTGATAAAAAAGTAATCTACTCATTTAATCGAATTTTCAAGAAAAATAATTTTGAGTAGGTATTTTCAAAAAAATAATTTTGACTTAAATTTTCAAAAAAATTATTTTTTAATTTCGTTTAAAAATAAAAAAAAATTGTTTGCAGTCGCGAAAATGTATATTTTTGAAAAAGTAGGTCCTTTGAAGCGTTCCAAATGAAAATAAAAAACAAAACATAACAAACTGTTCTATCACTTCCTAATAACTTTTCCATACCTACGCTTACAATTAATTATAGCTTACAGTATGCCTGTTTGGTAACTTTTTTTTCAACAAATTTCCCAACAACTGATTTTTTTCTATGGTTTTTGAAAGCAAATTGTGAAATTTTTTGAAAATTCGCAAGAAATTTCACGTTACCAAACAGACCAATTGTGTAATAAAATCAATTGAGCCTATTTTAATGTTAAAAAAATGTTCGTTTTCGTGACTGCAAACAAAACAAGCTCAGAAAATTTCGTTTTAAGAAAATTTGATAACAAATAATCTTAATGCCCGAGTACACTTACTTTGTCTTTAAATATATATTTTCGTATGTACCTACAAATAAAAAATGTACCAAAAACAATAAACTTTAATGTCGAATTCCTTTGAACAAAAGAATCGAATTTTTTTCTAAAAGAATCGATTTTTTTTCTGAACAATTCGAATTTTTTCTGTCAAAACAAATCTTGCTGATTTAGCAAAATTCAAGAAAGATTTTACACCGATTTGCACACACACTAGCAAGATTTGAAATTTCTAAAATGTCAAATTGAATGTCGCGGTGTTTTAAGAAAATAAATTGTGTTTTTGGTTGCAACGAATTTTCGGTGAATTTTATAGTGCGTTGCTTTTCAATTAACAATAATAATATTTTCCAAATTGAATATTTTCTGGATATTTTTCTTCAAAATTGTTTCTGTCAAGTGCCACACACATAATCACAAAAAAAAATCGATTCTTTTCGTCTTTTCGTATTCCTTTCAACGACAGAAAAAATTCGATTCTTTTTAGAAGAAAATTCGATTCTTTTGTTGAAAGGAATTCGACATAAGAAAGTTAAAGTGTGAGGCTATTCAAATGTTACGGACTGTTTTTCTCGTCGCCAAATTGACTGTGTATTTAAAGATATTTGTAGATTAATAACAATTCTGATAACATTTTATTAAGTTCAAATAGCAAGTTATTTCCTTAGCAATGACAGATAAGACCTACTGTTTTTCATTTATTATATATATTTTAATTAAGATTGCTAATATCTAACATAATTTATATAGTGTTGGTTTTCTATGAAACCAATAATGAAAGTAAATCAGTATTAAAAGTTAGTTTGAGGTATTCGACTCATAACGGAAAATAATGTTGGACGTACTTGGGGACTTTCTAAATCCTTATAGAGATGGTATTGCGGCTATAGCTGGAGCAGCTACCACTCTGCATTCAGTTTCGAAAGTAGTTTTTATCAACAACATCCGTAAAAGAGGAACTGCAGATGGATTTTCAGCAGCTCCCCTTTTGGGTAGTATTGTAATGTAAGTGTGTACAGCGTTCCTTCCAAAAAATAACCGCGCTACATTTTAATTAATACAGTGTCATTTTCGTGCATACAATAAAAAAACACAAATTCTTCTTAAAAAAATACTATAGGTAATTCAATATTACTACGCGGTGTTATAAATATAAAAAAAAAATAAAAGAAATATTTTACTCTGTTCTTGAATAATCGATTCCACCAATTTATACGCCATTTGGAACAATTTTCATCAAATTTCATGTAAATTTACTTTATTTTAAGTAAAATAAAGAAATACAAAAGGGTGGTGCCATATTAAGTTTTTTTCGTCCCACTGTGCGACAAGGAAATTGTCGTGTCAAACAAGCACGATTGTGTCACATCGTGAATATAGAGTGTGTAGAAATTAAAAAAAATTGTAACTTGACCGATTATCAGGTAAATTTTATGTTTGCGTAAAAACAAAATCCACCAAAATCCTTCTTGCTTCTGCGCACATAAAATTTAACTGTCTGGATGAGCCTTTCAGTAAAACGACCGTGTAGACAGGCACTTTTGACCTGATCAAGAGTAATTCGATTAACATTTTTAATAGTAGCTGGTAACGCGTTTTCAATAATCGCATTTCCTTTCAACTTTTACCCTTTTATAAAATTGTTTGACTTAGAAGATACCCAATTACCCTTTCAAATTCTTCATCAGATATTACCATTGGTAAATTGTCAAAAAACTCATAAAATCAAAAAAAATAAGATCCGGAACAAAAAATCAGAAGTTAACTGATAAAAGCCATTGGAAGCTTTCGCTGAATATTATTTGGTTTTATTGTCTAATAATTGCAAATGGTCTAAGAACTCGATAAATATAATAGACATTATTACTTTTATTCAAAACTAGCTGACCCGCCCCGGCTTCGCACGGGCTTGCAAACCCAATTATCGTACAAACTTTGAAGAAAAAAAAATATAAATACATAATATTACAGTGTTCTTTGTTAGGCAGGCAATGACAATCACCCCAATGATTAAATCTGCCATAGCTTATTTCATATTCGGAACTCTAGAATCTGTGAATCCAAGCACTATACTCGCTATGCATACATTTATTTTACTTTTATATTCGCACCAAAAGTGTTGCGTTTCGAAAACAAAACATTTATTTGGTACGCAGGTGCTTTGAAATAAATGTGCAAAGTCCTCGATTCCCCGGGAGTCAAAAATGTTATAATAATTCTAATAGCTTTATGGTTCACCCCGTGAAAATAAATCCATATGGATTAGGTTATTCTTTTCAATTCATTCCCACCGCGATCCAGCCGATGGCAATGGGGTTAGCTATACGTAAGGTACCATCTACCTTCTGCTCAGAGTGGTTAAGGGTTCGCTCATGAATTTTGCTTTTCGCTTGACGTATAGTTAAAAATTTTGACAGCATTACTTTCTGAGTAATTATAATATGTCATATTATTAAACATTTCGTATTTTCTTCAAAAATTTGAGTTTGAAAGTAATTTTTTCAAAAACTATACTTATAGGAATAACTTATAATTTAAAAATAATATAGAAGAACAGACTTCTGTAGCTTGCAAAATTAGTATATAACTATACATTGTAGGTGTTTCCGTTGTTTTAAAATATTTTGTTTTCGATTTGAAGCAATTTTTTTTTAACCTGCCCCTCCCGTTTAAACAAGGAGAGATAGACCCTCTTCCGGTAGTAAAAACAAATTGTATTTAGTCCCTTAAAGTTATATACTTGGTCGGTTTTTCATACAAAAAATGGTTTTCACATGGCGGCTTCTCACTGAAAATTATGTATCTTCTAAACGAATGGGAATCTCACTCTAAAACTTGACATGTAGAATTTAAATTATATAAGTTACATTTAAAGATCTAAAAAAATATCAAAAGGGTCCAATTGTTACCTAAATTTTGATTTGAATTGCTAACTTCCGGTTTTCTACCAACAAAAAAAATCGATTTCCGGTTTCGATATCATATCTTCACAAAACATCTAGTTTTTCACATATTCCACAACTGGAACAATTTTTCTATTTCTTTATCTAATTAAGCAACACATTGCTTTAAAACGCTACCCCATAGCTTGTTGAAACTTTACAAGCCCATAAATCTAACACCAGGCCTCAAAAATCAAAATCCTTTCATATACATCTTAAGAACTACACAAAGTATAAATAAACTAAAATTTACCGATTTTCAAGAACCACCCGTTTTTTTCGTTGTCCGCGAGAAAATTCCAATAAATAAAAAGTGAGCTTGGCCAGGGAATTGAAAAGCTTCACATAGCAAACAAATCTCCATGGACAGTTCGAAAAATCCTGCAAGAGTATCTCTAATTGTGAAAAAAACCTAAACATATCAGATATACGAATACAAACAATAACTATTTTGTTTTTTTACAGTGCAATCCTTAACCTGGAACTTTCTTTTCTCCTTGGTGACGTCGCATTGATAAGGACGAACGTTATTATGTTTATTATTAACATTACATGCATGGCAATATTCTATTACTATATTTCCAAACAAAACCGACCAAAAATTTTGAAACAATTGGCAATAGCTGCTATTTTTGTGTCATCCTGTATCATTTACGCTATGTTGGAGAATCCTGCAAATATTAAAACTCGCTTTAGTTTGTTGCTAACAGCTTTCTTTGTTTTTATGCTCGGATTACCTTTGTTAAGCATTGGAGTAGTTATCAGAAAAAAGAGCTCAGAAAATCTGCCATTTCCTATGATTCTTACTGGAACAATTATAGGAATATTGTGGCTCACTTACGCTATTTCTATCAAGGAAAGAATTTTAATGGTAATATTAAAACATTTATTAACTCAATTGATATAGAAGGTATAGAAAAGGTTTGGTTTAAGTTTTAAGTTTCATTTTTGTATGGTGAAAATATTTTTTGGATTTCAACTTTTTGTTGATATCCAAAAAATATTACGACAAAAATTAGATTAAAATAAGTTTGAGAAGCTTTAGCATACCTGCCTATACCCGTACATTATAAACATATGAAAACAATAGAATTTTTTGTTAGTATGATAAAAATACTTTAACATAGAAATTTGTTTAATTTTAAAATTATATTTTTTTTAGTACCAGAATGGATTATTCGTTCTCTTATTGTCACCTCAGCTGATTGTTTGCCTTATTTACCCAAGAACACCAACCACAGCCAGAAACTCCGATGAAAAAACGATAAAGAAGAATTGATAAATAAGTAAACTTTGGCTTGCAAGAAACAGTTATTTTAATGCCACTATAATATATATTTTCTTGATCTTATTGTTTTAAAATCAATGTTTCAAGACAATTAGATATACTTATGTACATCATCCTGATACCTGTAATAAGATTAATATATACAGAGTGTCCTGAAATCACCGCCACTGCAGAAGAAAACCATGAGTTCCTTAGGTCATTTCAAGTCGAAAAACTTAAGAGGTATTTTTCTCGTTTTCGCTTCGTTTTCGACTTATTTATAACGGTATTTATGATTTGTATTCTTTTTTTCCTTTGACTGGCTTAACTTTGCCAAATTACAACCGATTTTTGAATTTTTTTTATTTAAACAAGAACAGTTAGAAATTTGTATCTATCATATAACTTTTTTCTGTGTGGATAACGATTTTCCCACAATTTATTATAAAACATTTAAGCATTTTTGTGTTGTTTTTCTGATACGTTATTAAGTATAATTTTTCTTTGATTATTATGGAAGCCTTATAAGTGTTCTTAAAAATATTTAACATATTTTTACCTAAAAATACATTTAAAATTATCAAAAAAATAAAGGAAAATCAAGAAATAATACAAAATTATATAAAACGAATTCTCTGTTTGCAGCGAGTTTCTAACAAATAGTGTTTAAATATCTCACCCTACTAATCGATATACAACTATGCTCGCCTCAAAATACTTGAGGTAGCCCTTTCTATCATTTCAGGTGTCACACTTCTATATACCTTTATTTTTTGTTTTTTATTTTTTTTAATAATTTTAAATGTATTTTTAGTTAATACACGTCATATTAAGAAAACAAATTTTGTTGAAAAAATCGAAGTAAAAAAAAAAGAACCAAAAAAAGTGTTTGATAATAAATTGTGGGAAAATCGTTATCCACACAGAAAAAAATTGTATAGTAGATACAAATTTCCAACTTCTTAGTTTAAATAAAAACAAAATTTTTAATCGGTTGTAGTTTGGCGAAGTTAGAGACAGCTAAACCGTTATAAGTCAAAAACGAAGCGAAAAGAGAAAATTACCTCTTAAGTTTTTAGACTTGAAATGACCTCAAGAACTCATGGTTTTCCTCTGTGGCGGTGATTTCGGGACACCCTGTAGGTATACAGTATTATATAATATGACAATAAAATCTTATATTTAAATAATATTTTATTTGAATTTTGAAGGTTCAAAAATTGAAAATTATGTCAAGATTTTCGGTTTTTAACTATTAGCATGGATTGGACCCAGTAAAGTAAAAACCAGTCTCGACTTATTATTTGTTTTACATCTTAGTTGTAGGTTTCTGGCATCTTTGTTTGTGTATCTTTTTTGGATATATCTAGTTAAATAATTTTTCGGAAAAATATTGCTTTCTGGAACATGTGTTCATGGGTTCACGACAAAACTAAAATGCTTAGGGCATTCTGCATTTTGCAGTGTATCAAATAAGGGGTTTAACCCACTGTGAAGTTAGCAGTAACTGCTATTTTTTCAAGAACCAAATAAGCTATCAATTTGAAATTTGCAGTTTTAGATAAAAAACTAAAAAAAAACATTAATTTCTCAGCAACCACATAAGATAGGAATTTGCAGTTCTTTTTGCAGTTCTCAAAAAAATTGGACAATATTTTGAAGTCTTCATTTAAAAAAAAAATCATAAAAATTCATATTGCACTGCCGATATCAATGTAAATTTTGCATGAAAGTCCTTTTCTCAGCAACCACGTAAGCTAGGAATTTGCAGAGACTAAAAATTTGCAAACAACATGTACCGCTAACTTCAAAACGAGGTATGAAATTTTTTCAATTGAGAATTTAAACATCCGTTGGCTAATTTTTTTCCGCAACTTTAAAATTGCAGCCTACTTGCAAATTCTTAAGGTAGAACTATAATAATCGTATGCCGACGTAAGTGGTCGTACGAAACGAAACGTATACAAAGAATTCATATGACGTGCCCATAGTTGAGGTTTGCTTCGTTTCGACAAATTTTCGTTAACTTTTGCTTTCGGAAGTGAAGTGAAGCTCACCGTAAGTGAACTGAGAGAATTTTCTTCCGACACCTTCCGACTATTATAGTTCTACCTTTAGTTAGATTAGGCAGTTACTGAACAAAATGCTGTCATATGAACTTTTTTTTTAGATGATTTAAAAGTTTGGTTTTTACTTTTTTATTGAGTTACATTAAAATCTGCAAATTTGGAGCCTTACTGCAAATTTATAGCTTGTGTGGGTTATCCGCCCGAAATGAATGTTCACAATAAGGGGAATTTTTCGAATATGAAATTTCGGGTGAAACTCACAATAGGCGAAAAGTGAAATGTTATGTTCTGGGTGGAATGTTGTTAGGGTGAAACTGACAACCAGGCTGAGTAATTTCCTGAAATTTATAGAACATCATTAAAACTAGACGACAACCAGGTATCAATTGAAGTAATTTCCTATACATACTGGGGAGCAGAATATGTAATGTACTTTGAGATCTAAGTAAGGTGATGTTGCTAAGCTAAACTAAATAAGACGATGAAGGTATAATTTTCTTCTTAGTTTAAACTTTTTATATTTTTATGTAAACAACATTTAATGTAACTTTTTAATTTTAAATTGAATAAAATTGCGTAGCTGTAGATGACTGTAACTCAATTTGACCCATTTTAAACTGAAGCCTTTGTAACCATTTCAGCAAGGCATCAGAATGATGGGTATGTTGCTCCTCATAGTCTGGAGCATAGTCGCGAACATTTTGTAGTCGAACGTGAAGTGTGTCTGATAGCTGTTATACATAGAAGGAAATTGTTTATATTACTGAACATATAATAAATGATGGAATCCTGTTGTTACTTACTTGAGTTTGAGAGGATAAAACAGGACTCCAAAGTGGTAAAAGTTTTCCCAGTACGGTTGAATGAGTTTCTTTAAGTGCCTCTAATAAACTCAAGAAATGAAGATTTACCATTTCAGAGAGCTATAAAGAGAAATGAGTTTTAAATGGAAAATAAAAAAAAAAAGCAGAAGAAGCTTGATTTCCCAAAAAAAAAAAAAAATGCTACCTTTGAATTGGAACTTTGGAAATCCACAATTTCTTTAGCTGCTTTCGAATTTGCCACCAACTGTAGGATACATGGTGTTACTTTTGCCCAAAATTCAAACAAAATACCCATGGTGATGTTATGCGCTTCTGGATTATTGGGTGAACTGAAAGCTGCCTGCTCTAAATAAATGGTCCATAGTTGACATAAAGTAAAGGCATGGAACAAAGACGACATGTGTAAAACCGAAGTTTTTGACTGCTCCGCAAAACCTGCGAAAATCACTTGAATGTGATCAGCGATGTGACAACTGGCTTCTTGAGGAACAGGTTGGGTCATTGTTTGACCTGGATGTTGCATTTGAAAATGATGAACTGCGGCTCCATGCTGTCCAATGACGCCACACTTCTTCTGTGCCAACGCCGAATGCGTAAGTGAGCCTAAGAGCAACCAAGAAAGGAGCCTCATGTGCCCGACGCATTCAGTGAATTCTTTGGGTCTTGAGATTTAAAAGCTTTGTTTAAGAAACCTTTTCTTACGGTGTTTATTAAACTCACCCTTGTTGAAGAGATGACGGAGCATTGTACAGCCAAGGCAAATACCTACCCACAGCCTTATTGTCCCTAGAATTTCCGCGAGACATCTCCAGAGCTAAGTATTGTGCAACAGCTCCTTTCAGCACACCACCCAAAGTGTCCTCTCCTAGACCGTTTTGTATCTGACCATTCTTGAAGTTCTATTAGAATATTCTCTTTTTGGAAGTACACAAAGTATTGTAAGGTTTCTGTCTTACCTTAATTTTGCTGAGAGTATGGAAATCTGCCAAAAAATCCAACACATCATTCATATATTGTCGTAAGCAGTCTGCAGCGTTTGTTGGATATTGAGGTGGCAAATCGGGTAATCCTGCTATAGTGCCCGGAGGCAATGCCCCACCGGCATCTTGTAGAGCAAACCCAACAATCAAGAGTAGATTATGATCGGGGATGTTTATTTTAAATTTCAACGCCTGAACGAATTCAAAGATCAACTGGCGACAAAGCAGCATCTTGTCTCGATCCTTGGAAAAGGATCGATTGCTAAGTGTGCAAAGATCATAGATGGTACTGTGGCGCAAGTTGATGCTCTGAACGCAGTAGCCGAGAGCTTTAGAGAATGGCTCGAGAAGAGCTTTTGGTGGGGATATTTTCAAAGTGGCAACAATGATGTCGAGCAGGTATTCGGGACTATCTATGCTAGGCAGGATTAATACCACTTGACGGAAAAGTGATTCAAGGGATTGCATGGCTTGAGCCCATGATGCAGCACCCAAACCACTATCCGCTGGAATGCATTGGAGATATTCGGACATATTGCGAAGAATAACAGACAGATGTTCGAGAGGAAGAGTCTTTTTCTGCAGCAAAGATTCACACACCAGGTAGATTGGACTAGTTGGATTGAGCTCCTGAAAGTCCAGAAGGGCTTTGGCAATGCTATGGAATGATTTGCGGCGTGTTTCCTCTGAAACGATACAAAAATTAATAGGTAAACTAATTATACCTAATACTTTTCATTATCATTTTAGTTCTATAAATAATGACTTTGAGCTGGACGTAGTTACGAAAATACTAGCTATAGGTCTTACTTTTAACTTGAGTCTGAAAGAGTTGCAAAAAAATTCCATTGGGTGCTAATTGATGCAAGACGCACCGAATAAACTGATGGGCAACTGATTGAGACCCACCGGGCAAATGTGTAGCACTCGCATATTGCCATGGAAATGTCGAATGCATCGCGAATCTAGATAACGTTTTTTTTTTTTTAAATACAAAATCTTTCTCATAATGCAAAGAATCATACTTCGAAACAATGGTTAGAATTTCGGGAAGGAAGGGTGCTGCCATCGCAGGTTCACGATGAATAAAAGTTCCTAAGATAATGATGAGAATCCCAACTTCTTCGTCATTGTATTCTTCCAGCATTGATCCACACTCACCACATCTTTCACATACACAGTAGTCACCAACTCGTGACTGACTCTGTATAACAAAGACAATTGAGGTCTAAAAGTACTAAAAAACAATAGAACAAGCTTACTGGTTTATGATCTGACTGGCTCCCATTAGTAGCCCCTTCGTCATCTTGATCCGATTCTTCCTTTTGACTAGGTGGTGGCCAATAACCTGCGTATTTCGATCTTATATCCGAAACAGCGTGGGTGTCGACAACAAAGGGAACTTTTCTTGGGCCTCGTCCTCTCTGTGCTCCACGCTCTTTTTGTTGTTGTTTGTTTAAAACGGGATCATGGGAGACTGCTTTCAGAATTGAAGCATGTAGATCCTGAGGAGAGTCCATAGCAACTTGCTTAATAAGTCGCCTAGGAGAAGTACCACGACTACTTGGTGTTATATCATCTTTTGTGCTTTCGGACACATCAAGACTATCCTGTTTTAGATGGCTTATGTCGGGAAGCTTTAAACCTTCCCGTATCCTATCGACCAAAGCTGTAACACCTTCTTGAGGCCCAATAGGTAAAAGTCTTTCCGGAGTTGGAATTTCAAGTTGAGTTATCTTCTTTGGAGCTGGCAATGAGGCGATTTCCGGTTCGGATTCGCTTGGATTCGGCATAACACTCATTTTTGAGAGTGGCGAGTCTGGTGATCCATAGTTTTTCTTATCGAATCTGTGAAGTGTTGGTTTTCCATTGTTGTTCCCATTTGTACTAGGCTTAGAACCAGCATGACGTGAATCTTCCGTTCCTGGAGACGAAGAAGAAGTACTGGTAACTGTGGAGGTTTCGACAATAGTCTTGTGTCTACCAAGAGTTTTTGCTAGAGTCTTCTTATCAATACTGTTGATACTGCCATTCGATGATCGGCTTCCACTTGAAACCTGAGCAGTTGGCTTAACAGCTGCGACTATAGGAATAACCTCTTGCATTGGCTTTGAAGAAGAGGCAGTTGGGGTAGTTGCATTCTTTGTGTCAATGCCTTGTATAACTCCCATAGCCTTAAGGTGGTTAGAAGCAATTGATGCGAACATCTTAGACGTGTGAGACATATCAGAAGACTTTCCTCGAACTGGTTGAGTACTTTGGGTAACAATGATGGCACGTTGCACATCCACAGGAGGACTAAGAACAGCTGTTTCCTGTGTTTCAGATCCTACTAATGGCGTAACAATCATTCGAACTCCTTCTTGAAGACTGCATTTCGATTGAGTTACTACAGTTGTGGTTTCTATTGTCTTGGATCTGGTTAAGATTTCACCACTTCTTGATGATCGAATAAGTTTAGATGTAGTAGAAGTTTCTTTTTTCTAAAAAAAAAATATTATATACTTGTAATTAAATAAAAAAAAAGTTGATCTTACCTCTTCTATAAAGTCAGTGGTACGAACAGAACGGTGCCTCAGTCCATCAAATTTATAACCAGATGTCGGTGCGTCATCATAATGATTGGTATCATCAAAGGATCCCTAAACAAATTAATTTGCTTAGAATTAAAAACTATATTATTAGTGGGTAAGGCAAACCGGTGCACTTGAGCCATGAAGAGTGCTGTCCGAAAAGTCACTCTCCGGAATTGCCACTAGTTCAGATTCAGTATCGTCAGCTTCCAAACTGGAGTCCGGATATTTGCGAAAGGTCTGCTGAGCTGATTTCTGTGAAAAACCAACATTTTGTCCTTTTCCCTTGGACGTCACACTTGTGCCCTCCGATGGAAACATTGGGCTTGGTGGCGGACTTTGTTGGTCTTTCTCTTCTGGATCTGTTCCCAATGAAGGCTGACTGGCATCTCTTGACCGCGATGGAGGATGAATGTCCAAAATTGTAGTTGTTGGTATTCTTTTGCATTGGTGGAACTGAGCCTTTAAACTATTGATAACAATGCGCATGGCACTGTTAATATAACCACTATAAGGTGGCTGTGTATATGAGTATTTATATAGCACAACAAGTATAGTCATAAGCCAATTGCGACGCGAGTGTGGTTCCAAGTACCATAAAGAATAATTAAAGATGAGATTTTGATAGCAATCTGTACCAATATTTGATGGGTTTGGTGCAAAGAGAATTACTTGCATCACAGACGATAAAATAAGACCACCAATAAGGTGATTTTGATCAAGAACTTGAGGCAAATTTGCTAAAAATGCATTAAAAACGGCCGATGACCTAAATTGATGAAACATTTATGATATAATTACAAATTCAGTGCAGTAGATGGAATTTGTATGCATGATTTAACCTTAGATTTCCAGGTGTTGTATGGAAAGTTTTATCAATCTGATTATGTCCTAAAAGTAGAAAAAGATGCTTCAAGACAATATTTTGGGTTTTTGTCATTGGTTTGTCTTCGGAGGGGAATGCCTGGTCAGTGCGAGACATAAATTGCATAAGAAGAAACACAAGCAAATGTATTGTTTCTTTGTCGGATTCTTCCAATTCGGTAATGCGATTAACTAGTCCAGGTAAGTTGTCATCACCTAACCCCCCAATCGAATGCATATGTCCTTCTGTTAGAGAGAAATTTAAAGTATTATTTTTTGAAAACAAATCTTAAATGCAAAAAGCAGCACACTTATATACAACTTCAAAATAAATCCATTCAAGAAATCGATATTAAGTAGTATCTTTTAGTATTTCAAAGTGAAACATATAAGACACTCTAAAAGCAGGTACATGATCAGTTGTTTCGAGTCATGGGAAATTTTGAAAGTTTCCGAACAAATTTTTCGAAAGATCCTTAAGAGCTCACTCTTAACAGAAAAAATCAATATGATAATGTAAGAGAGATATTTCGGCATGTTCAATGTCAATCTACAATCTAAAAAAATTTGTGATCAGTTTGTTGTTAGCTTACCAGGAAACCACTTACGAGTGAATACTCGTTGTTTCTTTGGAAAAAAAACAAGGCAGTTGACGAGCAAGTGATGAACACTGTGCATTACTAAAAAAAATTGAGTGTATTTCAACTCGCTCGTGTGACTTCAGGGTTAAGTTCTTTGTTTTGTATTCTGTCTATAACAAATCCAGGTGAGTTTTATGTTTTATGTGTACTGGATACAGGTGTGAGAGTTGTACTTACTACTAAAGCTTTTCGGCGTTTATATGATATTTGTACTCAAGCTTTTGGCGTTTCTTCGAGTGACATTAAGGAAGACAGCTTTTGTAATATGTTTATTCACCTTAACACACAGTATATAAATTTCCGTTTTCGAAGCTTCCGTTACATTTCTACTTCCCAAGAGCAGGGATGAGAATCTTAAAAATCTTTCAACGAATATGAAAATCTGAAAATGCTATCGTCAATGGGTTGGGGTCATTATTCTGTAAGTGCCAAAATTCAGTTTCCAAAATTCTGTATTTCAAAGTTCTGTAATTTAAAATTCTGTAAAACTAAAATTCTGTATTTCAAAATTCTGAAAATCTAAAATTCTGTTTTTCAAAATTCTGTAAAACCATTATTCTGTATTTCAAAATTCTGTATTCCAAAATTCTGTATTTTAAAATTCTGTAAATTATAAAAGAAAAATTGTTTTGATAATGAAAAAAAGTGCGCACAGAATTTTAAAATACAGAATTTGTAAAAGTGCGCACTTTTTTTCATTATCAAAACAATTTTTCTTTTATTACAGAATTTTTGAAATTCAGCATTTTGGAGTTCAGAATATACAGTATTTATAATTTTCTAGAATTTTATATTCACAGAATTTTGATATACAGAATTCTAGATTTACAGAATTTTGATATACAGAATTCTGGATTTACAGAATTTTTGAATACAGAATAAAAGATTTACAGAATAATGATCATACAGAATTTTCAATTCATTTACAGAATTTTTGCTATACAGAATTTTGTAATACAGAATAACGACCCGTTCCCATCCTCAATTGATTGCTTAGAAGTTTTAAAAGCATCGTTGAATTAAGAGTGTCGGAGGATAAACGACTCCTTGTGGCACACCAACCCAACGGAGAAGCGATTTATCGATGTTAAATGCAAGAATTTTCAACAAGTGATTTTCGTGCAAAATAATCGAACTCTTTTGAAATATCATTTGCGATAAACTTGGTTTTTTAGAAATGGTTAGAAATCTGCACTGCCGGTCATTAAAAAGTGGATCATGACGTAATCTCGGGTGCAAAAAATCTCGAAAAAACATTTTTTTAATCTAGCATAAAAAAATTCTAGTGCACAAAAATCTAGAATAAAAAAAAATCTCGAAAGACTATATCTCGAAAAGAATATTATTCGAGATTTTTGTTTTACCTATTTAAGGAGTTTAAACTCAAATAAAACTCATTATATATTCAGATTATTTAACAATTCATTTTTCTGGGCCCATTTGTGATTATAAAGTTGTGTTAGTTAACGATAACTAAACACGGTTATTATATGCAGGAGCCGCTGGCATCACAGCACAGCCTGGTGTAAAATATCAGTTGGATAGAGGATTTTTGAATTTTTGTACATAATTGTAGCGTCACTTGATGAATGATGATTTTTGTCGAATTGGTTGCGTCGCACTTTGATCTCTGTAAATATTACACATATAATCCTACTTTGTTGCTCTTATTTTGCAAGATTTTCTTTTTTCAAAATATACATTTTGTGAAATCGAATTTTTGAATTTAAAGTCAAAAATTTAAGAAAATTGGTCCGTTTATATTTCAGAGTCCTTACAAATTTTCCTCCGACAAAAATTGAGCAGACTCGGTATTTCACACAAAAACTGAGAAATTTTGGTGAGTAATCCTGTTTATATTTATGAGATTTATAAGATATACATATGAGATCTCAGAAACATAAACTGACCAAATAAGTTATCATTGAAATTTTTTGCGTTTTATAAATAACCTTTAGTTACGTTTTATCTGAATTTTCAAACACGAAATTCTCATCTGAAAATTTTAGTTCTATTTTATTTCGCTTAAATGTAAATCCTACAGGTAAATGCGGGAATTTGACACAATGACTTTAAGCTGAAATTTTAGATTTTTTTTTGCATTCAACGACATAAAGGCAGAAATCTTTTATTTGAGTTTGAATTCCTTAAATATAGGTACAAACAAAATCTAGAATGATTTATTTTTTTCGTTCATTCTAGATTTTTGTGCATTCGAGATTTTTTGATTCTAGATAAAAAAAAATGTTTTTTCGAGATTTATTGCATTCTAGATTTTTGTCGTTCGAGATAACGTCATGAACCCATATTAATTTTTGAGACAATGGTTACAATATATTAATTCTAGATTTATGCATTCGAGATTTTTTCCTTATCTTTAGTACAATTAATTTTTTTGGGGAAAACCTGGAAAAATATCGTTTTCGATCCACTAGGAAAGAATTCGAAAAAAAATGTATAGACAATTTTGAGCAATGGTTCTATCAGCGTAGAAAATCTTTGAAATACTGTACTTTCCAGAACCAGCGAAATTGTGTATTTCTAGATCTTTTACAGTTTTTCAGATTGAGATCATATCCCAGTTTCAGAGTTAAAACCGAGTTAACTACTGAAAACTGTGTTTCATTCAATTAAGATCCCGAGTTAATTCATCGAATTCTGGATTAACTGCATAGATATTTATGACAAACACTAATAAAAACATAGAGGGTGACATTATCGAAATCGCCCTTTGTGTAGTGCCAAGTAGTTTTGATAATGAAGGTGCACTATCTTTGATTTCGATATATTTTTGATAGTTGAAAGTTAAAGTTAATCCTACACCGAAAAACTGTTTTGAAATTAACTCGGGTTCAATTACTATTTGTAAGATTAACTAATGTTGGGTTAACTCATAATTCTTTCAGACACTGAAACTTCTTTCAGACCTTAGGTTTATCTTGCAACTGTAAGAATTTTCCTCTAATTGCCAAACGATTCTGTTTGAATTATTTACTGAAGTGGTTTATATTTGATAATGAGAAACTTTTTGATATGGTATCCTTAAGTCAAAAGCTGGTGTACAATGGAAATAGAAAACTATTTATTAAGCTGTGAATATTAGTATAAACATATCCACAATGTCACTGCAGAAAATAAAATTTCTTATATTCAGGACAAGTATCAATCCATTATAACAAGCTTTGATGCTTTCAATATTTGTTTCACAAATCCCTGGTAATGAATTTATACCTTCATTATTATGTTTGTTTGTACCCAATCTATTATTATAAGTTACATATATAAGTGCGCTGCTATTAATATAAGTAATTGAAGATATAAATATATTTTTTTTTCATGCAAAGTAATTACAACACCATGTTCTACACTTACTGTGAATTATTTATGTTAATGAAATACACCACACCACACTTATTTTATGTAAAAATTATTAAAATTTGATCAGAAGACTTATTTTTTAATCTAAGACTGCAAGAGACAAAAAATTTTTGAATGTGAAAAAGCAGTGAACAAAATTAAAATCTGTCTGGTGAAAGCGTAAGAAGGAGAAATTGTCTAAAACGAGAATGCAGGCTGTCTGTTAATTACGTA
Source organism: Epistrophe grossulariae (assembly GCA_929447395.1). Lineage (NCBI taxonomy): Eukaryota > Metazoa > Arthropoda > Insecta > Diptera > Syrphidae > Epistrophe > Epistrophe grossulariae. The sequence continues at coordinate 31,653,239 of OV839567.1, read as the reverse complement.
AAAAATAAATTAGACGACATTTTAGACCAGTTTTTAAGCAGGAAGTTTGTTGATGCAACTTGTTGGTATTCCCTATTCAATTAGGAATATGTTGTTATATTATTGCATTCCTATTGGACCAAGATATTGCTGACAACCTTTCGCTCCGAAAAATTTCAGTGATTGCTGGTTATTGTGAACTACTCTCTTTTTTCTGAATTGACAACTTTTTTTGAACTATCAAACAATATTAAAATAAGAAACTGCGAAATTATTTGTCGTTAATGTTATTTACCATTGTTTTGTGTTCAAAAATAATATCAATCTTCTGATCAAACAATATATATATGTATATAAAAAAAAATGTAAAAACAAGTAATATGTAGGTGAAAATAAAAACTTCAAGGTGAATTTGGTACAAAGGATGTAAGGTATAAAAGGATTATGAGTGCTTACTACAAAGGATAGGAGGATGTACAAAAGGAAATGAGCTTGATGAGTGCTTTATACACTTACAATCCAAAAGTAAGAATATTATATTATAGACCGCATATAGTAGATAGTACATAAAACACACACGATATTTTACAGACGCTGCACGTTAATGTTTTAGGTGCCAGTTATAGCTTTCATTGAAAACGATCATTGCAAATTTTAATTGTTAATTTTGAGGCGTCTAGAAAGAAAAATAAGTTAATATTATGTTGATGCCAATATAAAGCTTATGGCTCAATTATTATTTCTATTCAAAAAAAATCCATTTCGGCCCAACCTTTCACATACAATAACTTTAAAGTTTTCAATGATCAATGGTAAGGTAGTTCAATCATTGAAAAAATAAAAGTTATTTTATGCGGAATATTGGGCCAAAATGAAAATTTTTTTTCCCACTACATTAATTGAGTCATAACCTTCATTTTGGCATATAAAAAAACATATATTTTCCTTTCTCAAGGCCTCAAAATTGACAATTCAAATTTTCAATGATCGTTTTCAATGAAAGTTATAACTGGCCTCTTAACCAAAAAATAAAACAATAGCGGAGACATTTTTGAAGACCGAAAGTAAAAATAAAATAATTAAATAATGCAAATTTAAATTTTTTCCCACTTAGAATTTTTGATATTTTAAGGAAATCCACAAATTTAAAGATTATTATTATTTTTTACACGACGTTAAGACTTAGAAAAAAAAGTATTTTTAAGAAAAAAATAAAACAAAAAATCCAAAGTGTACACCTATATGCTCTATCACCTACCTGGAAGACCCGACTGCATTGGGTTGCTACTGCAGCCATCACAAGAAATAGATGTGGTAAGCCTTGCTGAGGCCGTTGGAGGCGGATTGGAATGCTGATGATGAGGATGATGTTGTGATGGATGGTTATAGTGAAAATGGGACGTAAGGGGTGTCGGTTGAAAATTTGAATTTTCTAAACTTCTAGACTGAGAAGGAAGCGGGGAACGGAGTGCTTGTGCGTGAAAAGATTGAGACGTTGAAGGTAGCGGTAGTTGTGGTGGTGGTGTTGAAGGTGGTGGTTGTGATGCATGAGTTAAATTTTGAACTACTTTATGCCCATAGCGTGAACCGTGCATTGGTTGATTGCCTACTGCAGATGTATTAGAACTTAAAAACTGACCCAATCCAAATCGAGATGTCTTCCGTTTGAGTATCGGGGCTGATACTTGCCGACTGTAGATCTTCTCCTTTTCGGCTGTTTGATAAATATACAAATAATACGAATAACGACATCAATTTAATTATATAAACAATTAAGAAATGAAAACTTAAACTAGAAACAAACACATACTCTTACAATTGAATTTTGAGTCCTGCCTTGGGACCATACTTGCTGGTGCAGACATGGTCCTCTTATACGGCCATTTGGTGCCAAATGATGCACTAAGGGTTTTCGCCATGCTGCCACTAGTGTCGGATTGGCTTAATGCTTCTCTTGCTTTGAGAATTTTTGTTGAAAGAATTTCACTTCCATTTTCAGAATTCCTCAAATCACGAAGATATGAAATGTCACCCGACTTTTCCAAACTGATTTGTGCCTCAACAAATAGGGTGTCAAAACGATTAAGAAAGAATTCCCACGTTAAAACTCTTCGGTCAGAAAGCGAGTTGTGTAGCTGGTATAAGGACTGCAGAACCACTGGTCTATCAACAATGAATAAATCGAACTGGGACTCTAGGCAGAAAAGCAGTGATCGAATAGCAGTATCATGAATCGTTCCAATATAAAGTGTGGAACGTTGGGCAACGTAGACGTTTATATCATCCATACTGGCTATGAGATGGCAAAATGCTGTTGCCATAGCCGTTTGCAGGCCCACTTCAGATCGAAGAGGTGTCGAATCCATAAAACGCGTGATGACTGTAACGCGTTCAACAGCTGTAAACCGAATACGCCAATCTGTGTCATGGAAAGCTTCTTGAACAACCCGCCAGAAAACATCCGATCCAAGGGGAAGCGTAATGCAGTGTAGTAAAAGAGGAACACTTGCCTGGCAGATATGTGAGTGTTCGGCATTGCAAAGCTCCCATAGACTGAAAGAAATAATTTGATAAGCATAGGAGTACAATATTAAAAGTTACATATATATTATATAAATTTATTGTTTAAAATGAAAAACTGCTTCATGATTTTGTGATTTTTAACTAAACCATCAGAATTTGTAAAAAAAAAAACGTTCAAAAATAAAAAAAAATGCGATCGCAATAAAAAATTGCCATAGATGAACGTACATATTTGTGTTTTTCTTTCACGTGAGTTTTTGAAAATTATTTTTGTTACGATTTATCTGTCGGCGACGCGAAATATGATCGATCATGCAACGATCCAAGATTTAATCACCATGCTAATTAATTTAGACAGGGGAATGTTTCGCTGCCAATCTAAAGTATTCGCGCTGTTTTGGGAGAGTCTTAAGGCTAGGAACGCACTTGCGATTTCGATTATAAAAAGATTTTTATTTTTTACGACTGAGTCGAACGATCGAAATCACAAGTCCATCCCTAGTATATGAAGTTTAAATCCGAATTTTTAAACATCAACCCCTCGCAAAAGTTACCGCTATATTGACTTAAGGTTGGATTAGATAATTTCAAATGAAGAAATGCGTTTTTATTATCGAAACAAAGAGTGCGAAACTATGCGGCACTATGGAAAAGCTATTTCCATCGTGTCGCCCTCTATGTTTCAATAGTCTTTTGACAGACATTTGTCAGAAATATATATTCAGTTAACTAAAAGTTAGCCCACCAAATTCGATAAGTTAACTTCGTATTTAAATTGAGATGATCTTTCGGACTGAAAAACTGGATCTAAGATATACACATTTTGTTTCTGTTGTTTGCCATATGTTCCAACGAAAATTTGAATCCAATTTAATTTTTTGCTAAATATAACTCGATTTACCATATTTGTACATACATACATACAAACATCATAGTTTCCCAAAATATACTTCAACCGATTTTTTATTTTTTTTTTAAATTCTCGAAGAAAATTAAATGTCAAAATATTTTGTACTGTACCGTTATGTACTTACTTTTTAATGAGTAAATTCTCCTGACACCAAATAAAAAATCCTCTATGTTCCCGAGCAGATTTAGCTAGTGCATCGCCATGTAGGGACATCACGTTTAAGCATTGCAAAATATAATAAAGGAGTTCCGGCTTTTTGATAAGCGGGATTTCCTATATATACAAACAAAACAAGAAAACATCGACACAAGAAGTTTCACTTTCAAATTTTTCCCATTATAATAATAAATGCTGCGTCCCACTCGTTAATTAATCTCTAACACTCCACTCACACTCTCATTTATTTACTTACCGTCAGAAGCTGATGAATATATTGTAATGTTTGTGGCAGCGAGTCTAAGGAAAATTTAAATTTCCCAACTGAGGTGTGCCAAAAATCATCACCATCCTCGATGTCATCGCCATTTTCATCTGTGACACTGCCATTTAGATCGACATCTTCGCTGCTGCCTACAATTGCTGCCTTTGCCACCTGAACAGTAGCTGTTGCTAATGGTTAAAGTGTAATCGAGGAGCAAAATAAATAAATAAAAAAACAAAAAATAAAAAACGAAAAGAAGAATTATTGTAAGCATTAAACCATTGTGTTGATATCTTGAGAGCATAAACAACTTGCATATCGAATCGATTGCCAAACGATATTTGTTGGGTTACATACCGACATCGGCATCTGACAATGTCACTGATCTTGCAACTGCTGTAACGACTTTTTCTGATGGCATTATGGCGGCCAGATCCAATTGCTCGGAGACGGTTTCAACCGTTGCCGTCATTATCTGTGAAGTTAACGTGATTTTTTTTTCGAAGAAGGAGAAAGAGACCGATAGAAATAGAAATAAAGTAAAATGAAGCAAAGACACAAGGATCACTTAGATAAATTAAGCTAACTGGATAAACGAACAGAGTTAGTTGATTTGATTCACATTTAGTCACACTCTTTTAATTTAAGTTTGCCATTTATGGAAGTAAGTATCTATATGTATATATTTTTTTGTTTTTTTGTTTGTTTATGCATTATGTATATAGTAAGAAATGTTTAAAAGCATAATAATACAGCAACAACATTAACATACAAACAAAGGTAAATATATTTAAAAAATAAATCATCAATAAAAATGCTAGTAATGATATTATAAAAGCGGTATTCATGCAACGAGGGTAAGATAATGATTGTTGTTGTGTGATTGTTCAATTATTTACGCAGCAATTTGATTTAACGAACCTAAATATTAAAATACAGAATCAAAGTGAATTTATGCGAAAGGTTCGGTCATAATTAAATTTTTTTCTTTAAATTCAAGTCATAGATTTATATTGGCATCAAAATATAAACTGATTTTGTTTTTAAACTTCTATCTTTCGATAACAACTGGTGTTTCCATCACCCGGGATTGGTTTAACTTTGTTTGTATTTCTTATTTAACATTACTGGTTTTGGAATATGGTATCATGTTGTCTTTTGCATATGTTTCAATTTTGAAGAAGTTGAATTTTAAAAATTTAATGGTTCTCTTTCTGACATGTAAATGCGATAGTCATAGATAAATTCTGACAGATATTAGGTTTGTTCATTGAGCCCCGAAGTCACCCTGGGGCCGCCTTATAGCGTTTTTTGAAAAACCTGAGCTCACCCTGAAAGTCAAAATCTGTGTTTTTTGAGACCTAGGGTCGCCCTGAACTTGCCCTGAAGCAGCCCTAGGTTTTTTGCTGTGGCGAGTTGAGGTAACGAATAATATGCCACGTGACATGAGCTATGAGGAAATTATTTTGTTATGGATTCAATTGCAGCAGGTTATTATTATTTTTGAAATAAAAATTGAATAATAATACATAAAATAGAAAAAGGAAACCGTTGAAGTTGTTTTAAATCATTGCATTTTTTCTTCGGGAAAAAAAAGGATTTTTTTTTTAAAACAGGGCAACAAAAAACGTCTTGGTGCCAAAAAAGGGGATTTTTTTTTGAAAATCTGGGAACCCTGGTTCAAAGTCATTTACGAAATGGAGCGACGAATCCAAAAAATTTCAGTCTCACTCACAGCTAAAATGAGGAATTTTTATGAGGAATCGTATTTATATTTGTGAGGAAGCGAGGAAGATATCTGAAATCTCTGAAATATAAACTGGACAAATATGTATAAGTGACAGTAACAGTTAGACTCATACATAATTTAAGAATTTTAAAGAACTGTCGGAAAATATGTAATGTTTTTGGATAATACAAAACTTGCCAAGAAAATGAATTGTCCGAGAACTGCTATGAATTCTCTTAGAAATTTGATTATGACAGAAAAAAATACAAATACATATGTATAACCATATTTCGGATCGAAAAAAACGGACGCAGAATATATTTTATCGAAAGTTGGTGAACATTTAAAGCATCCTTCAGATGAAGAATTCGGAAAAAAAATTCATCAATTAGTAAATCGAAACTAGAAAGCATGTAGCTTTATGCATATACATAATATACATATGTATATACCGTGCAGTTCTATTGAATAGGTATAGGAATCGAATTTAAGCTGACTTAAGAAATCATCTACAAGGGGAATCATTATAAATATCCTAAAATAGGTTTCAGAATATTCTACCGTTTTGCCTATGCTGCTACCTTGATACTATTCGTGGAATTTTCAGTTTCACATCTGCAACATTGTAAGTTTTGTGCAGACTCAAAAATTACTTTGAATTCCTTGATGATATTTTCTCGAATTCTTTGAAACGTGTTTGATATTAATTCCAAATGCTCCAGTCCAGGTATACTAAGTCGAATGAAGGGGATTGTAAGATCTTACAAAGTGGCAATGTATACGTAAACAAAACGCTCAAACAACACAAACTTTCTTCAAAATCACTAGTTAAAATAGATCTTAAAAAACAGCTTGCCTTCAATGAAGTTGCAGAGTCCTTATCACTACACAACTCTTCCAAAGCATTAAATATCGCTTTAAAAATTTCCTTAAATCTGGTCAACGCATCACGGTTTTCCACCCAGCGAGTTTCACACATTGCAGTTAAATTTTTCCAGTTATTTTGCGGATAATTCTGTTTAATGAATTCCTGCAACAAATGTGTGCGCTTTGCCGATAATTAAAAAAAATTTCCAACGGATTTTATGATACCAATAGTATTGCGAATAGGCTGAACTTGGCAGGAATGCCCTAAGGCCAGATTTAAATAGTCTGCGCTACAATGCACGTATAAGGCTTCTGGAAATTTAATCATTATTAAAAAAGTTGTCTAACGATGGTCGCTTTCGAAAACGTCATCTGCTTCAAAGAAGCAAATTTGCAAGAAGAATTCTTAAACGCAAATTGTAAAAGTTCGACTGTAACTGTTCGAAAACACAAAACGAAATTTTTTATAAAAAGTATTATTTTTGATAACGCAGTTTACTAAAGTCATAATTTTTTCGATATCATCATCGAGTTGTAGACAAAAATACTAAAAAGCCAGAGAGAATATCAATATCAAATGTGTTTGCAAAAAAATTTAATTGACGTCGACCAAACAGATGTTGTGCAAGCAGGATAATATTTGACGACATTTACATCTACGTCAAAAGATGACGATCATTTGACGATCAAATTAACGTTGATTTGACGTTTTTGAAAACGGTTATATTAAATTATTTTTATTTAAATTATAATTGGTCTGTTTGGTAACGTGAAATTTCTTGCGAATTTGCACAAATTTTCACAAAATTTCACAATTTGCTGTCAAAACCCATAGAAAAAACTCAGTATAATATTTTTTAACTGGTAAATACTGCCAAATAATTAGCCTAAACTTACTTTTTTATCGTAAATTCAAAGTTTTGCTGTATAGGAAAATTTAAATATTTAATATCATTTTACTATATTATTAGTAAATGTTAATTTTTTAGGTTATGTATGTATGTACAATACATTATAAATGTATGAATAAGAAAAAAAAACACTTAAATGTTCTAGTATCTAAAATAAATTTATTTTTCCAACGCATGCAATGTGTGTGTGTGGTCTTGTGTGTATGTCTGTGGTTAAAACAAATGACAAGAAAATTTTAATTCAAACACCACACCTACAAGATACTTTGACACCAGATGACCATCAATTAATAAAACCTTAAGTACATAATATACTGCAAGAAATACTATTAATCTAATTAAAAAAATTTTAACCTTTATATATTTAGTTCTTCTCAACTATCCTACTCTAATAAGAAAATAAATCCTACTTCTAATTTAATAAAAATAGTTGTGTATAATATTAATGACTTCATTATCCTATTTCTTTAATTTATTATACATACATACTATGTACATCTACTCAATTTTCTATCCTCTATAGAAGTTCTTTTAGAAAAAAAATACTCAAAACTTGTATTTGATTGCAAAATTCCTTAAAATTGGAATATGAGGTTTATGGACAATTTGAAGCATATAGAAAAAGAATTTATAGTAAAACAATAAAAAGATCAGATAAATAAGAAAATATTCCCTAAATTTTATCGAAAATAACATTATTTACAACATCGAAAATACATATTTATAATGTATAAACAAATGTTATTTTATGTACAAAAATATTAAATTTGTTTTTTTTTTTTTACATTTTCACACCATATCTATGTATGTATATATATATTATTACATAAAAGTGATATATTTTGTATTTAAATAAAATATTAAATTTATCAGTTAAAAATAATTAACAAAATGTATACAATCGATGTTTTGCAAAGTACCTCGTCTGTGGCGTGAACATTTCTTTGCAATTCAATATTTTCAGAACAGGCACGATCGTTGCTCTAAAAAAAATATGATAAAAATAATAAAGATACAAAAAAAGAAATAAAACGAATTTCATCAAAAATAATGTAGTTTTTCTGTTTTTTTTTTTAAATCTCAATATTTGTAATAATTTTATTTAAAATTATAATCAAGAACAAGAATGCAACTTTAACTTTGCTAAAATATATTTTTTTTTTGTTGAGGATTGATTTGTTTATATTTTGAAGTGTAATTGGTAATGCAATAAATAACCCAACTGAAATCAATACTATTTAAAAACACTATTCGAAATTTGTTTTAATAAAATGTTATTTAAAATTTATGTAATATTATTTAACTTTTGAATATTGTTTTTTATGTGTAAAGCTTACCGAGCAAACGTGTGGCATATGTACTAAAACTCCACCTACTGAATGTGGCTCCGGCTGAGAAACTGCAACAGGAACTGGACCTATTTTAATATACACATGTACATTGGAAATACAATTAGAACAAAAAATATTTAATGTTGTTTTTTTTTTGTATAATATAGAAACAAAAAAACACACTGTATTATTTGCTAAATGCTATAAGTACATAAATTGATTGTTTAACAAAATTTAAGCTCTAATTTTATTAATTACATGCTTTAAAAAAAAATCTATTTATGACTCCTCTATGTTTTCAAAATGGAGTATCAATAATAATGGGCTAATCAATGCACAAATCAAGCAACTGAACAGCAACTTGGTTTGCGCATGATTGAATCCTTTCAAAAATGTATTAAGTAATAACAGCAATGACGTTGAAGAAAACGAAACTAAAATCATTTATATAAATTTTTGATATTTAAATTAACTGGGTCACTCGGTCGTATGCGTACTATTTTGCATTATTTTTTTCATCATCTAATGTTCTCGAAATTTAGAATCGATGCTTGGAAAAGCTTTTTTATCTTTATATGATACATCATTTAATACAAAAATTTTAATATCCTTATATTTTGGTAGCAAGACAACGCACTATATTACTACTTAACGAATATGGGTCAGAAAAAATTCAGAAATACACAAATTTTAAGCATACATTAAATTGTTTAAAATCTATAAATTTTTTTTAAAAAGCTTAAGCCAAGGAGATGTAATGCTATAAATTTGAAATCCTTAGGAACCAAAATAGTATAATATACTGGAACTCAATTTAAGTAAACATTTTTATTAAGTGTCTTACTTAAGTTATATTCAGAATTCTCATCCGGGTCTTTTAAAAACAAATCTGTAATGAAAATTTTTAATAAAACCTTAGATTTGGGAATTAAATTTTATAATTTGGGAAGCCTTGGAGGAAGATTATACTAATAAATCTTCAAACATAAGGAAATAGGTAAACATGCTAAATAATAATATTCTAAACTAACTATAATGGATAAATTAAAAAAAAAATTTAATGTTGGATTTTGGAACAAAATTATAAGCCAACTTTAAAATTATAATGGTTATATCAAGTTCCAACAGTTAAAAACAAGCTATGACCAATATTGTAAGGGGGCATATAAAGGAATCCATAATATTCTAAAGATAATTACAAGTTTTCTTCCTTAAGTATGTATGTTTGTGTTTTAGATTTAAACTCCTAAGTCTGGTGTCATAAACTAGCACGTTACCAGAAGATCTCCAATTTAGTGGATACTGACGAATTAAAATAGCATTAAATAAGCCTTTTTTACTACGTTCAAATTTAATAATATCTTTAATCCGCACCGTGTTTCAAACAGTTTTACACCACCAGATTTAGTCATTTTTGGTCGCAACTTGAGCGCCCCTTCTGGCCAGTTTTAGTCCGAGGAATTTCTTCTGGTTATTTCTGGTTGGTTGTCAAATTCTATGTTGACTTCTGTGAGATGACAGAATTTGTCAGTTAAATTAAAATATCAATGTTGACCAAGGGTTGCCCAAGTGTTAATTTTCTTTTTATTTATGTTTTGGCAGAAATATATTTTTTATCATTTTATTCTTTTTTTTAATCTTTTAACTAATAAATCGATTAGTTAAGATAAAATGAATATCAATTAGCAAAACTATTTCTTAAAAAGAAATTTTAGAATTATTGAGAATTAAGTATTTATTATTATTGGTATAATGCAGTGCTTTTTGAGGAAAAACATACTCCTATAATTTAATGCACTGTTAGGCCAGGCGCGCACTTGCAACCAAACTATTTGGTTTCGATTTTGAGTACTATAGGATTATATGAGACCCCGCGGAAGTTTATGTGCGCGCACTTCCATATAAGCCAGTTGTGCTCAAATTGGTACCAAACTGTTTAGTTGAAGGTGCGCGCCTGGCCTTAAAGATTTATTTTGCTTTTATATTAATAAGCTTATTTTTTGTTGACGATTTGTTTTCCTGGGTTGTAATTTTTGAAAATTTTGATTAAGATTTATCACTATGGCAATTTAATCTAGTATTTTGTTTTTGACGTTTAAAAAGTGGTTCGAATTAGTGCAAATTAGTGCGAAAACCGTTCCCGACATTTTGACAGTTTCCCTTTTTATTGACAGCATTTCATATCCGCTCTTCAAAATTTGACATTTAACCAGATTTAGTGTGAGAAATGTTGGGAACAAACCAAACTATATATGGCTGCGAAAGTGAAATTACTACAAAATTCGCGCAAGTTGTAGTTAGTGTTTTTGAAAATTCCAGATCCTCTCCTTCTCGCAATGTTATCAACCTTTCGTCGTTTAGAATTTTTTATGTGTAAAATGTAGGGAATCTTTAGTGAAAAATTAAAATTTTTGTTTAAGCTCATTTAAGGCCAGGCCAAAAATCACATTTACCTATAGACTTTTGCATCATTGTACAATGATATGTATATGTTTTTTTTTACAGGAAACCAAAACTTTGCTATTTATAGGGCAAGTAAAAAAATAAAAATATAAAATAAAAAAGAGTGTCGTCCTTTTGTTGTTTATTTCCTATACTTCAATGTGTTCAATACACACGTTTCATGTTTATTTAAACATAAATAATTAAAGAAAAATCATCAATATTGTGCTAAAAATCCTTTACTAATCTAGACAGCTCGTCACCGATTGTCCTCAGTCAGATTTGATATTGTCATTAACAGTCCTAAACCAGCCCAGTCTACATTAAATTCAATTGATTTGACACATGAAGAAGGTGATTTATGTACATAAGTACACAAGTCTATGCTGATATATTGCGCAGGTTATCAAAGTTAAAAGTGTCAGAAATTTAAAATGGCTATTCTAGTTCCAAACAAAAATTTGCACATAGTAGACAAACGAAGTGTGGCACTGGATCCGTCATTTTCAGGTTATGATTTTTACAGGTTATGATGAAGACGCTAATGATAAAATATATTTAATATGGTGTATTGTTTTTTTTTTTTTTTTTTTTTTATTGTTGGTGATATAGACCCTCCTCCTATCTCAATTATAAGATATACTCTATAGGAGTTAAAAATGTCGAGAGAAAAAAAAAGTTTAAATCAATAATAATTTCGAAATGGCGTGATCTAATGAAAAAAAATAAAATTATTTGTTTTGTCAAGTAAGTATTGTATTTACATATTAATATATATGGTGGTTATGTATGTATAATGTATGTTAAATTTAATGCTTGTAAAATTTTACTGACATAGGTTGAAATATAAACGAGAAATGTCGGAATAAAATGAGAAAATAGATAGTTAACACCACATCATTGTTAACATATTTTCGGCGGCGCGGCGCGTCGCGCTACCAGCTACCAGCTACCAGTTGAGCGATTATACATGACAGAAGTTTTGAGTGAATTTTATCTTTCTCTCCTATAAGAACTAAGTGGATCAAAGACTTAAATATTGACAAAGGAATGAAATTATACGAATACAATGACAAAAAATTAGTTTGAAATCGTTTGTCATTCGCCATAAAACAAAAAATTTAAAGTAATACATTTTTCTATATCTCTTAGGTTTGAAATATTGTCCTTGCTCAAAAATGTAAAATTTTCTTTAAAAAAAATTAAATGCTGACCTAAATGTCTTTTAGAACTTCCATACAAAAACAATAAATTTTCCATTACACAGATCGACACAATTTTCAACTCAGAAACCAGAAACTTTTCTTTTTTTTTAGGTTATTGATGTCCTTAATTCAAGATGTTCTAATTTATTTGTGCAAAAAAAAATTTTTGTTCCCTATATTTGATGTTATTTTAGATCATGAAATAATTTCGTTACGGTATTTGAAAGAACTATAAATTCCCTCAAAAATTGAATCTTTTAAAATCTTTCTATCTGCTGGGATAAATCATAAATAAGAACGAATGGAAAGAAATTCTGAGGTCTGATTCGAATTCGGGACAATAAAAACCTTCAAAAAAGATACTTTAGTTTCTACAACAGACAATTGGTTAAATTTCGTAAACCAAAGTTATGTACAGAATTGATTTTTAAAGAGTTTCCCAAAAAGCTTCTTTGATAAGTGAATTCAGATACAAAATATCTTACTCTCATTTTCTTCAACTTTAAAACCTTTTTTACTGTTGATAAATGATAACATGAATTTTTTTCGCAACTCCAATTTGAAATCGAAACCAAATGTAAATGGAGTATAAATCATGCATTTTAACATAAAAACTTTAAATCAAAGACACAAAGAAGAATATTGATGAATTGACATAATATGTCAAAACAGTGTTTGTGTCGTTTTTATATGTTCATCAGGTTTGTTGCTGCAAATTGCAGTTTATATAATATATATAGTGTATCAGTGAGTGGTTTTGAGTGTTTTTTTTAAATTTTATTTTAAGAAAAAAACTTCATTCCACTAAACAAAAAATAATTAGAGAGCAATAATTATATATTGTAAAAAAGAAATGTTTTATAGCATGTTTTTATATCTTCTTCTTCACCTGCCATAATTATTAATTTTCCATCATCTGTAAGATTTGGCACATCTTATAAGGAATTTTTTTGTGTTTTGGTTTTAATTTTAAATTTGTTATTATTTGTTTTTGTTTATTTAAGGATTTGCGTAAGTCCATTGTTTATTTTAGTTTATAATGATTTATAACACGTAGAATAGTGGAAATTTTTTATAGTTCAGGGAAAGAAATAGAGAGAAAGATGGGAGAAAGTATATACGATAATAGATGAGAAAGGATAATAGATATACATTTATACAATGAAATAAGATAAAACATTGATTGTGTTGGGAAAGTGAGAAAGATGGGGTTAAATATTGACTACTCTACAGGGTATAGATGGATTTTGTGCATATAAGGTGCGACAATAAGGACAGGGTCTTGAGTGATTTGTTTTAGTTAGTTATGAGAATATTCCCATTGTGAATTAAAATTGGTTTTGACCAAAGAAAAGCACCTGCAAATCCTCCTAGTGGTCCGAGTGGAATTGGAAGTGGAGCCATTGATAGAGATACATCTCGATCTCGAGATTTTTCCTTATCAGTTTCTGGTGGACTCTTGCGCGATGATTTTTCTTCTTCAACAACTTCTTCGATTGGAGGCTAAAGTTAAAAAAAAGAAACTTTGTAAATAATATTTATTTTAGCTTCAATTTAAAAAAAAAACTTACATCTGGTGGCCGAACAGGATTGAGCGGTGCCATAAACTGCACAAGTTTAGTGGATAATTGATGCCACATTATAGATGCTTCACAATAAGCACATTCAGCCGCCTTAAAAGAAAAAAAGTTAAAGTCATTTTTTTTTTTGATAACATGTTGGGCGACATTTTTAATTTTTTTTTGCAGCTATCACTAAGACAACAAATATGCGTCACAAAGTCGTCTATTTTATCTGCCCAAACCATGAGATTTCTACAAACTTCAGGCTTTTTATAGAGCCAGAGCATTGTTATAACAAGTTCTTAATTTTGGACATGAGCGAATTTTAAAATTTTTTTCTGGCTGAATCAAATAATTTGTTGAATTTTTAGGAAACGGGTCGTTATTCTGTATTACAAAATTCTGTATAACCAAAATTCTGGAAATGAATTGAAAATTCTGTATGATCATAATTCTGTATTTCATTATTCTGTAAATCTTTAATTCTGTATTCCAAAATTCTGTAAATCCAGAATTCTGTATATCAAAATTCTGTAAATCTAGAATTCTGTATATCAAAATTCTGTAAACACAAAATTCTGGAAAATTATAAATACTGTATATTCTGAACTCCAAAATGCAGAATTTCAAAAATTCTGTAAATTATAAAAGAAAAATTGTTTTGATAATGAAAAAAAGTGCGCACTTTTTTTCATTATCAAAACATTTTTCTTTTATAATTTACAGAATTTTGGGATACAGAATTTTGAAATACAGAATAATGGTTTTACAGAATTTTGAAAAACAGAATTTTAGATTTCCAGAATTTTGAAATACTGAATTTTAGATTTACAGAATTTTAAATTACAGAATTTTGAAATCCAGAATTTTGGAAACTAAATTTTGGCACTTACAGAATAATGAGCCCAACCCGAATTTTTATTTTGTAATTAAATGTGTACAACAAACCTTTAACGAACAAATATGACTACTTAAACCAACACGTGCAGCTGTAACCATACATTTTAAGAGCTTTGAAGTATTTTCGCAGACAGTCGTATGAATGCCAGTATGCTGTTCGACATCCTGTAATTCCATTTGTTTCAGGAGAATATCCAGCATAAGAATGCAACATGTTAGATTGTGTTCAGCATCGGTGGAGAATTCGGTATGACGATTTGTAGGTGCTTCGTCGTCAGAAATAGCTGACGTGTTTCCAGAATCATCTTCAACAACAGGTGCTATAGAAATTAAAGAACAATTTTCGAATTTTCATTTTTTTTTTACTAAAAACTTGATTTGTATTTACATATTGAACTTCTCCTAGGTGGAATTGGTAAGTCCTTGTCACCCTTAACTTGTGGCTGCTTCTGTCCTTTGACTTCTTTTTCCTTCAAAATTTCATGCTGAACACCATACTTCATAATACGCACACCATCACCAAACATTGCAAATAATTGAACCAGTGGAATCAAAATTTCAAGTTTTGTTAAAATTTGTAACCAATGAAGAGCTTGTTGCTGAACTTTAGCTGTAGTTTTCTCAAATCTGATAGCAACAAAATTATACATTGTTCTTGCATCGAATCCGAGTGGTGACATTTCGGGATCTAAAATTTTACTGAGAACGATTTTTAATTCATGTAATTCCTTTTCGGCAACGTCATTTGTGATTGCTTCCATCCAATGTGGCATAACGTAGTCCCAAATTTCAGAGGTTATAACCTCATATGGCACCAAACATATGAGTCTTTGAAGTCCTTCTTTAAGATGGCTAGTACGAGATGCCAGGGTCTCCCAGTGACCACCTACTCGGGCATATTCTGGTGGGTGCGGTAGTAGGCAGGATATGAAAACCTAAAAGAGTAAATTAAAACAGGACAGAAGTTATCTTAGTCTGAAGCTTTTTCAAAAACACATTTTGTTAATACAATCAATTTTTGGACGCAGTCAGAAGTGTAAATCGAGTTATTTATACTTACATTGTAATGAATTCGACATATTTCCTTAAGCCATTCACAAACGTGTTCGACTTTAAGCTTTTCTATGGTACTCTCTACCTGCCCGGCAGCTTAGAACAAAATTTAAATTGAATTTAAATTAAATGCGTTTCTATTTTCCACATTAACATACCATCATATGAATAAGCTGTTACATGGAACCAATGAAAAAGCATACTCAAAATTCTTCCTAATATTTCCACTGGAGTCTCAGCAGTTGGTGTACAACGTCCGACCAAAAGCCAGATCCCATAACGTCCCAACATTTGGCGTTCTTCTAATGATATATTATCCTGTTGACCATTGCCCATTTTCTTTCCATCAGCCGACGATGAAGATCCATCTTTGCCCGGTTCAAAGTTCAAAGGCTTAGCTTCTCTTAAAAGACTTATAACTGATTCTACCATATTCATTTGCATTTCAGCGTCCATTTGCCAAGCAGGTGGCAAACTCCGATGTACAACATGATCTCCACCTCGTCGAGTGTTATGACGATTGCCATGACATTGAGCACAGTAACGAATAGGATGATTACCATTGTAACTGGCACATTCAGTCGAGAAACAAATCGAAAATGCTGACTTTTCTGTAGATCGACAATTTTTATTCTCGCAAACCATCGACACCTGTTGCATGGGATGCAAGATGTCACCAAATGTCAAATTAGCATGTTCTCGATGTATTTCATTGGCACATTCAATGCAAAGATATAACGGTGGAGGACAATCCGGTGCATAGGTGATACTAATTCCATGATCGTAACATACTTTGGCTGCTTCGGCATTGCCAGCATTTGGACATTGTTCACGTTGACAGACAAACGGAACAAGATCATCTGAAATAAAATTATGTTTGGTCTTAATGTTTAAAGTTACAATTACAGTATTCATGCAAAGTCATAAACTTTTCGACGTCGTAAAATTGTTTCAAGTTTCATAAACGCCTATAATAACTGCTTTTGGCTGATGGCAGTTCATATTTTTGTCATGTCATCTTACCTCATCCATTTTATAATACCAAACAATTTTGACAGAAAATTTACGACGCCTTCAACGACCTTACATGATGATAACCTTTAGTAAATCATTTATTTTAGTTGTAGATTTTTGTTAAGGATTTTTAGTTTATATTTAATCAAAACCGTTAGAGCTGTTTTCAAAAAAAAATTGGCAAATCCATCCATTCGTTTAGACTTTGACTCGATATACAAATTGAAGTACAGGTGAACAAACGCGCAACTACAGAAAGTTTAAGAAAAACTACCATTATGTATATTCTGCATTATTGTAATGAAGTCTGATTTTAACCCGGAACAATATTTGCCCTATATAGACCAAGTAAAAACGACGTTTATAAGATTAATTCGATGATGTTAAATTTACATATATGTAATTAATATCTATTGTTTATTTTTTTAAAGAAAACTCGATTAGAAAATTTTTGTAGGATTTCTTCATTTGCCAGGAACATGAATCGTGAGAATGTAATTGGCACGTTCAGAAACATGAGATCTCAGAGTTTTCCTCGCTTAAAAAGTGAGCAAGATAATCCAATTTTTTTGTCCTCAGAATTTTGACAGCAAACCTGAAAAATTTAGCTGAGAAATCGTGTTCATTTAACTGAGATTGCTGAGATATCCGCAGATTTCATTTTCCTAAAATGCCTAATGAGTAGGTACTAACTACGGTTAGTTAATTAATAAATTGTCAAATTTCAAACTGTCAGTCCCATTTATTATTCGATAGCTACCAAATTGCCTCAACTTTCATGAGACTCATTTTTGGTTCAATTGCAGGTATACATCCCAAAAAATACACAAAGGCCTTATTCCGTAAAAACGAAAACGATCGAACGATATCGTTTTGACAATATCCATCTCCATCACATCTTAAGAGAAAGAAAGGGACAGGTATTGCCAAAAGGATATCGTTCGATCGTATTCGTTTTACGAAATTGAGCCAATGAGTCACCGGACGAAACTACATATTTATTTTAATTAGCGTGTTACAGTCAACGGTATTCGTTATACCATGATTAATTTTTTGATCGTTCCCCAATTTATTGACATGAATGTGTAAGAGATATCGTTTTAGCAGAATGACTTGCCTTAGAGCATATACGAAACAATCAATTTATTGAAGGAAATATTCAATGAACGGCTCTTTAAATTGGGTTTTAAGTTCTTGTGATTTGACGCGTCTTGATTATTTTTATTCTTATTACAAATTTTTCATAAAAAGTACATCAAAATCATACAAAATAACATTTCTTAATGTACTTACTTGTCATTTTTGATAATAAGACTTTTCTGTCAAATAAATTTGGATCAAAAGCGGGCCAGTAATAAAACAAAAGTTTAGCAGCTGATGATCTAGAAACTGATGTGCCATAGGCAACTACACATAGAATATCCTTAACAACGTTATGTTTGAGAGTCATTAAACATTCAAGAAGCTGACAGTGATGCGCTATAGAGAAAATTAAAAAAAAGAAAATAAATATTTGGCACTACCAACGAAAATTACTGTAGACAGTGTGAATGTGAAAGAAAACCAAAATATGTTTCTTCAAAATAGTGAAATAGTTCTGTTAAGATATTTTTTTTTCTGCCAAGATAAGGTGCATACGTTGTTTCTTCATCTCTCTTATTTTATCTTATTTCTGCACTTCTTGAAAGAAAAACAGACCTAACAATTTTACCTGGATTCTGAGAATACTGTAGAATCATCATTATCACTGACGACACTGATTGACATGCTTGGCATTCCTGTTCCTCTGGGCTCTTACGTACTGCAAAATAAAAACAATCCATCAGGTTGAATTCTTTAAATATATTTGTTCATTTCAACTTACTTATCGTAAATGGAAGAATGTAATAACACAAAGCATTGACGATGTCCTGATGTAAAGCTGGTGGTAGGACTGAAATTGTTGAACTCGCCAGGTAGGGGAGATTATCTATTAGATCCTTATCCAGAAAGGGTAAAATACAGCAAAGACATTGCAGCAGGGCTTTTCCAAAGACTAAACAAAAGATTACATATACATACATATATTGTATAATAATTTATGTTTTCTTTTTGTTATCAAGATAAAGAGTTTAGTTGGATAAAAGAGGTCCAGTTATTAAATAATGTAGGTACCTAATTGACTAGTAAAAGGGCTACACATAAAATATAATATGAGGAAAAGTTAAAATTTTTGAAATACTTATTTGTCCATATTGAATGCAAGGAGCGACATCTAGCAGCATTGTAAGGGCATTATACAAATTGCCATACTCTAGGTTAGGGTAAGCTGACATTCTTGTTGGATCTTCAAGGGGGTCGTTTATAAGCTGGTGTGGCGATGTGCGAACATCTTTTAAAACAGCTGAAAAAAAACAAAGAATATAAATCCAATTATGTTTTTTTGTCCAAAATAATTTTTTTTTTTAAATTGATTTTAAATCTCGAAACTATAAATAACTGTATTTTTTCTATAAGGTAGTAGATGGAAGGTCGGGCTTTCAACATAATACCCCCAAATTTCCCTCCAATTATTAAAAAGTTCAATAGATCTGGGAACACACCGCTAAACTTAACGAGATCTGATGCATTAATATCTTTAGAAAATTACAATTACCTACCAACCACGAAAAATTCCATCTTTATTGTTGTTTAATAAAGAATCAATTTCAAATTAGTGAAAAACTTTAACAGAATGTTTTCAATGTAAGAACTTGATACTTTCAACATAGCAAATTTTTATTGCATAAAATATTTATTTTTTTTTGGTTTTTTTAACTTTAACCTTTAATTTGTGAAAATTGAGTTAACTTAATTTTACAGAGAGCTTAATAATGATTGCAGTCCTAATATGTAAATGGATGACTAAAAAAGTTACTAGATACATATATTCATCCGAAAATAATAAAATCAAATTTATCTATTTATGGAAATCAGCTTATGTATTGTGGAATTTATCGATCTCACAGCTGCATACGACACTGCAGTCTGGAGGAACGGTCATATCTACAAACTTCTTCAGATCGTACCCTGCATCAAAATATCAATAATTTTTAATATTATGCTCAGTGATAGATCGTTTCAAGTCTTTATCAATGATGCAAGGAGTTGGCCAAGAAAACTCAACAACGGCCTACCCCTATACACATATGATATTCCAGAGACGATCTCAAAGAAGTTTGCATATGCTGACGACCTAACCCAATACCAAAACATAGAACAAACGAAAAAACCCCTTACTGCAGATCTTTTAAAACTGAGCTTATACTAAAAAAAAATGCAGATCTTTTAAAACTGAGCTTATACTAAAAAAAAATGGAGGTTAGTATGAACAAAACGGAGGTTACTTGTTTCCACCTTAACAACAGAAACAAAACTTAATGTTATGATTCAACAGCGTGTATGTAACTCATAACGCCAAAATACCTGGGAGTCACTCTCGACCGAATCTTGACATTTAAGAAGCACTTTACAAATTCTGCAGCAAAACTAAAAACTTGAAATAACATCATCCAGAAGTTTAGCGCCAACAACATCAGGAGCACAGGAAAAGACACTCTACTCCGTCAAGTCTGGTCTTGGTCTTCTCCGCTGCTGAATACTGCTCCTCGGTCTGGCTCAAAAATTCTTACACAAATAAAATAGACTATCAACTTAATTCGTGAATGAGCATAA
Organism: Epistrophe grossulariae; assembly: GCA_929447395.1. Taxonomy (NCBI): domain Eukaryota; kingdom Metazoa; phylum Arthropoda; class Insecta; order Diptera; family Syrphidae; genus Epistrophe; species Epistrophe grossulariae. The sequence continues at coordinate 31,632,699 of OV839567.1, read as the reverse complement.
TGTGAAATATCACAAACAATCAGCTCAACACCAACACATTTTCTCCCATGCACTAAACCTGCAAAGTTATAAGACGCCAAAATACTCTTCTACGATAATGTGAGAAAATCAATGCCAATTCAACTTTCTCCCCATTTATGAAGATTTCGAACGTAGCGCCCTTTCCCGCATTAAGTCTCGACGCCCACCTCTCAAACTAGCCCAAGAACTAAAGAATGCGAACTTCGAGGCAATGGATTACTGGAAGTATGAATGGAACTCTAGTTCTTCTAACGATTTGTTTCGAATTGAAGACCTGACAACTATGCCTGCTGGTCACGACCGACCTACCTAGAAAAGATTGAGTTATCCTGAACCGCGTGCGAATAAACAACGCAAGATGTGCGATAACACTCCATAAGTGGGGAGCAGCTGAAACACCATTCTGTGACTGTGGAAACTATGTGCAGAACATCAAATATGTGACTAGCGAATATTCACTTAGAATGTACCCGGGCGACCCGAACAATTTTATGTAAGTATCTCCAGCAGTTACCAATTGTCTACATAATCTTGACATTCAATTATAGAATTTTTATTCTGCAATAATATATATGATTATAATAATAAAATTCTTGTTTTTTGTATGTGTTATATCTGTAAATGTTAAATGTACGCTAAATAAATAAAAGCTCCTGTATTCGTAAGTTTTAGAAATCTATTATATGACTGCCGTCCTAATCAGGTTACATAACAAGAAAACATCTGTCGATGAAAGATTTAAGAATGTACCAATTCATATTTTCACTCAGGAAAATCACTTATTCAAGAACTTTCATGTTCTTTTATCTTATTATTAATATTTTAGAATATATCAATTGAGATTTTTATAAAAATATATATGGGGACAAAATTATATGTTACATACTTAGCAAAGTTTGTGAAAAATACTTGATGGTATTTGCAATGTCCACTCCTGAGGGTGCTGGAAGGACATTGTGTAGTAATCGAACATGATATTCATGGAGACATCGCAGCTTGGCCTGAACTGCAAAGTTTTATAAAGAAAATTTGGATTTGTTCAAAAATTAAAGAAAAAAAAAAGTTATGTAATACAAGAACTTACAGGCAGCTGCTCTCGTGCCCATGTTGATGAGCTGTACTTTGAAACTGCCTGTCATTTATGTGAGTACCAGTTTTATCCTCTATTTCATACTATGAATTTTACTATTTGACGTGGGCGTTTCTATTGATGATTATTCAAAACACTTTTTTAGGAGTTGAATTTATTAGTTTTTTTTGCGCGCCCTTTTTTTAATTTTATGCAACTAGTAGAACACTATTTATGAAGAACAAATTGAACAACAAATTTGTAATATTCTGTTTAATTTACTTTATTTTTGTTTAGATATTTTGTGAATTTGAATCATTGCATCCTTTATAGAACTTTCTTCAGAAAATGAAGAAAATTCAGATGTGTATCAGAACTACACTTGTAGGTTTAACCTATTTGACCAGAAAGAGATGCGCATGACATAAAATAAACAAATAATTTTTGTCTTAATAACTTCATTTGATGAAAACTGATACATAAAGATAGAATTCGAATAGTTATAACTTCTTGCTCTATTTTTGTTGAAATGCGGTGATAAATTAAGGGTAAGATTTAATACCTAAATATACTTGTATAAAACCGACATCATGTGTCCCATCGGCAGTATAACACCTATATATATCGATTGGCAATCGATGTCATCCAAATGTTCACCAAAAGGCTACCCGCTGCAGGTACATACCTATGCGTCATACTTTCAGTTTAAGTCTGGTTTCGTCCATCGCGCTGTCTAGAATCTGCTTTCTAGACGACATAAAATGTGTTTTCCGAACCGACTCCACTCCGTTCATAAATGAACTGCTTCCCTAGCTCACACCGAAGTTTTCCGAAGTTTATTTTTATCGATATATCTGCTTCAAGGAAGTTCTCGATTAAAGCATCTTGCAGAAATCAAAAGGGTGGTTTACATGGACCAGCATATGCTCGACAACCAGCAATGCTTGATCATTAAAACGCACGAAACAACCGTTCGACCAACCATGCGTTGTATGGTTTTCAAAATATTTTGAAAACTTGTTCCGATTCCATCGAGCCATGCTGTCCAGCATGCTGGTCCATGTAAACCCCCCCAATGGAGAGAAAAATGTAATTAATGAAAATCTTTTAAAAATTGTATGTATAGTTTGTTTTAAGATTTTTTTCACACTATAATTTTTTTTATAAAGTTCACTTATGACGTGCACGTTTGTATTTTATGTGGGACAGATACATTGTGGACTATGCGTAGGACATCGTAACTGATAAGAAATTTAAAAAATCGATGAAATATCTTCGCATTCATTTTGTAGGGGAAAAGGACATGCGCTTTCATAAAGTTCGAATGTTTGTTTTTATTCAAATAAACACACTTGTTGCCCTATGCCTATAACCCATGTCTATGCAAAAAGTAAGCCGGTATCAACAGAAAACATGTGATGGAGGGGTAACTGATAAGGTTATTTGGTTAATATATGCATCGTATTAAGGGGTAACAATTTTTGTTAGGGGATGTTCATTGCAACTCCTTAATTCATTAGAAAATAAAAAAGGTAAAAATCTTCAGAGATAAATATTCGAAATATGGTGGATTTCTCTTTAACGACATTTTTTTAAATCAGAATTCAAATTTGTATACGAAAATTTAACGAATAAATAATTCATCTAATGATTATGGAATTGATTGTAAGCCTAACCTCTTATCTACATACATATATGTATATATATATAAATACATTTTAGTCTGTATGAGGCTTATAGACTTGAAACTACTTCAACAATTTTTCTGAAATTTTGTTCCTATTAGCAAGTAGCAACGAGATGGATAATAAAGAGCTTTTAGTGAAATCCGAACACTACCGTATTTTTGTCTTCTACTTATTGGCAGTTCTTAAAGTTAAATTTTTGTATAACTAAGCTCTCCTAAATCTTAAGAATGAAATTTTTTATTTGTCCTACCGACTACCCACTATACCACGCCCACTTTTCTTTTATATTATTTTTATACATATAACGTCTTTAGAAGGCTATAAATTTATAATAAATCTCTCTAAAGCCAAAACCATGACACGTGTTGGTTTTTTGGAAATCCGCCTACTTCCACGCACAGTTTTCTTTTGTCTGAGATTCCTCGCTTACATTATATCCCTGATAAGTTGAAAATTACTAATTAAAATCTTTTGAACCTAAAGCACAATAGGTGGCACCGGAGCCGAACCTGGGCATTTTGCCGCCCTATAGGAAAATTGCTATTTTGCCGCCTGAAACAAATAACGACACAATTTTCTGCTGATCTGCTCGATTTAATTTTTGCAAATCTTTTAGCACTTGCTTCTTCTTCGCTCTTGGGTCATTGTTGAGCGAAGATAGGTTTTATAAAAAGCTTCGAGAAGGTAGCTTCTCCTGATGCAACACTTATATGAGGCAATGTTAATTGTAGCCTGTATCTTAAATGCTGTTAAAAAATTTGTATATAGTTCAAGCAAGAAGTGTGAAGCTAAATACAAAGTTTAAAATTGACAAAGGTTTTAAATGAACAACGACAATAGTTTGGATAAAAATATTAATTTCATTTCTTTTGAAGTTCGTTTGTTGCTGTTAATATTGCTTCAAGTTGTTCACAGTATTTTAACTCCACCTTATTTGAAATATCGCAGAGAAATCCGAATTTTTGGCTGAGAAATTAATAATGCACAAAGCGCTCATCGTTAACGTAAAGTCAGAATTAAATTTCAATTTTGGATCGATTGTTTAGAGTGATAACGGTGACTAGTAAGTAAGAAAGTAAGTAAGTAAGTAATTCAGTTACTTCTACTTTTCTTAGCATAGTTTAACAAAAACAATGAATTTAAAAGCTATGGCTTTGCCGTCAGCTCGGTTAGCAATTTTTATCATTACGATCAAATAGTTAATTTAATTAAATATTTAATAAAATAGTAGAAACTAGTTATATGAATTCGGTTAGTAATAACTTCCTATATTTATAAGTATCTTTCAAAAATTTGTAAAGAGTTTTCCAGTCAAAACCATTCAGGATGATGATAGTTTCCTGCACCGTTAATGTTCTCTTCCCGAAGTATGACAGGCGTTGTGACGAGAAAATGGGACAAATGCTGACAAAGTGGAAACAGTCTTCTTTGGATCTTAAATTGCATAAAGAACAGAATTGGTTAAAACTTCCATTGTAAGGGCTTCCGTTTAGGCTTAGAAGTTCACATCTCACTTTAAATATGAGTGATATTTCTCTAAAGCTTAGCAAGTCGTTGAAATAGTTATTTTGCAATAGAGTGGTGTTAAGTTGTGAATATAGAATTCTACTTTCAGATTCGCGTGCTTTCGCTATAAGACTATCGTGTACAAAGTTTTCATGTTGTTGAATAATGCGGTATAGCTGATCTTTGAGAATGGAAAAGTTGCCTGGCTCCATGGTGAGGATTTCGCCATAGGTATTTCCTAAACTCTTCCATTTTGCCATCCACCAATCCTCGTTTCTTAATTCATATAGTACCATTTTTTTAGAAACTCGTGCATCTTGGTAAGATAGAGTCTTCACGATGTAATCTGCCTGTACTTTTAGCGTATGTGTAAATAGTTTAGGAAGACCGGTTTCAAGATATAGCGCATAATTAGGCGTTTTCAGAGGTAGGTTAAACAGCTTTTTTATGAAATTCCTTTGGAATTTTTCAATATCCTCGTATTCGTCAATACCCCATACCTGAGCAGCGTAACACAGAGTAGACTTAACCACAGCATCAAATATTCTATATTTTGTTGAAAGTTCGATGCGTTCATTTAAGAATACGTTTCTCCATGAGACATTGATCAGACTTTGTGCACTTTTTGATTTATCTGAAAGATGTTTGTTAAAGTCAAGAGTAGGTACTGTTAATGTTAACTCCCAGATACTTGTACTCATTGGTTACTTCTAATCTAGATCCATTAAACGACCAATTATAAGAGTTCCGACTTCTTCCCGATCTTGAAAACACCATTACTTTTGATTTGTCTGAATTGATGACAAGACTCCATTTAAGACAATATTCCTCTAATCGATTAATCATCAGTTGAAGGCTTTCTGGTGATTCTGAAAGTACCACCAGATCATCGGCATACAGAAGGACATTGATGTTTAAATCCGAAATACGGACTCCTCCAGGAAGACAAGCTACAACATCGTTAATGAAGAGTGCAAACAAAAGTGCACTAAGAAGACATCCTTGTTTAACGCCACTATTTGTCTCGAACCACTCGGAGTAGATAGACCCATCCCATACAGCTGCTTTTGAATCGGTATATAAATCTTTTATTATATTGGTGAAATTCGAAGACAGTCCTAATTGTGAAAGCTTGTAAAAGAGGGCATTACGATTAATTAGATCAAAGGCTGCCTTGAAATCGACAAAAAATGTATATACTTTTTTGTTTCTGGCTTGAAACGCTTTAATAATTGAAGTTAGTGTGAAAATATGGTCAACTGTAGAAAATGTTTTTCTGAATCCAGCCTGATAGTCTGATAATATGTTGTAAGTGTTAACCCATGTTTCAAGTCTGTTGACAAGCACACCACAGAACAATTTTGCCAGGACATTCATGAAAGAGATGCCTCTATAATTTTCAACACTATTTAGGTCTCCTTTTTTGTGGATTGGAAAAATCACAGATCTTTTAAATGACGATGGGGCTTTTTCTCCCAAGATTATTTTATTAAATAAAGATTTTAGTTGGAAATGCAAAGCAACAGTTGCATTCTTGAAGAACTCGTACGGGATCCCGTCTTCACCAGGAGCTTTTCCATTTTTGCCTTTTGAGATTACAGTGCTTATTTCCGCTAAAGAGATTTCAGAATCAAGAATCTCATCGAGAATCATCGGCTCCGCATAAGAGAATTTCACATCTGAATTGCTGTATAAGAGATTTTTGAAGTGGTTAGACAGATCTTCAGCAGATAATGCTATTCCTATTGCAAAACTCGATCCATTTATCTCCCTGACTGTCTTCCAAAATTCCTTCGAACTTTTTATCTGGCCGAGTGTACAAGCTTGGTGGTTTTCAAATTCGGTTTTTTTTCTTAAGCACAATTTCTTATAGCGTATGTTAGCTTCAAGGTACCACTTTTTCAAAATTTGACAGTTAGAGCTTCGCATCTCATTTAACAGAGCAAATGATTTTTTCCGGGCTATCATACATTCTTTATCGAACCACTTTTGTTTGAAATTAGGACGGTTTTTCGGAGAAACATTGTCTGTTGAATTTCTAATGCAAGATACTATTTTGTTAGCACTTACTTCGACAGACTCAGCCATAACATTTAAACTCGCTAGGTTTTCTTCCAATCTTTGCTGATATACAGAAGCTGTTTCTTGTTTCCATTTCAATCGTGGTGAAAGTTTCAGATCTGTTCGCTTAGGCGTAGTATCATCAATCCAGTCTACAACTATTGGCATGTGGTCGGAAAAGTTCTTACACTGGATTTCAAATTTTTGCACTAAATCATTCCAATCGTTATTAATCGCACAATAGTCTATCACAGATTTGCCTTGTCCTCCTAGAAATGTTAAGTGTCCTTCGGTGTCACCATTCATACAGCCATTCAAAATTGTACAATCGAACAACTGGAGAAGATCAAGAAGATTCGTTCCATTTTGATTTAAGACTCCATCCATTGATGTCCTTTGGCTATAATTTATTAAATTGTTTGTTGTGCTTCGTACTGATGTAGTTTGTGAATTGCTGGTTCTTGCATTGAAATCACCGATAACTAAGACGCTTTTGTTTCCAAGGTGATGCATGATGTTGTTAAGCCGCTCGAAGTCCTCAATCCACTTGTTGCAGTTAATGTAGAATGGAATTACATACAAGTTATTTTTACGCAAAAGTTTGACCACCGTTACTCCTTCATGCTCTTCAAAACCATAAGTTTCTAACATCGAAGTTTTAATCCCATACAGAGTTCCCCCGCTTGCACGTCCTTTCGTATATGTTTTAACTGCTTCACCCCAAACTAGTTTAAACCCACCAAAATACTTTGTAAACATTTTAAAATTTTCTTTAGTTACATGAGTTTCGTACAAAAAAAATACATCAAAACTTTTAATATAATTAAAGAAATTTACAAATAAAATTTTATTAGTAAGTCCTGACACGTTTTATGACAAGATATTACTAGATCTTAAATATATTGAGCTGACGGCATCACAATTTCAATTTTGTATTAAAGTACTAGAACTTGCACTATTTTGAGAAAGTGGCATCCCTGGTGCAGCATCATGAATTGGTCTAAATCTAGACGATTCGCTATGACTTCTGTTTAACAGCGATATGTGTTTGACAGGTTCAAAGTCAAGCTCGCCAAACATTTCTCGTAGTTTATGTTCACCATCATCATTTTTATATTTAAGATTATTGTAATTATTTAAATAAAATGTTTTTTCTGATACCACCAGCGAATTGTTTTTAATTTGTATTTTTTCGTTCGGTTTTTTTGTTTTAATTACTTTCCTGTAACTAAGCAGTATTCGGCGTTTGAACTGCATTTGTTTTGTCAGGTCTCGTTGCAGGAAAACACCTGAGCCTTTGAGCTTCGATGAGTTTCTTAACATTTTCAATGCTTTTTCATTTGAGCCGGTGTTGATTTTTAATTTTATAACAGAGTTGTTTTCGCTCAATTTAATTGTTTCTGTAAGTTGGTTTGGGTCACCAAGTAGAAGTTGGCTGATAGTTTGAATTTTTTCTTGAGGGTCAACATGCTCATTCGGGATGGTGAGAATGATGTTTTTACTTCGCAGAATCTGACTTTGCATCTCAAGCTCTTCCTCCAATGCATCACACCTATTTTCAAATTGTTGTATTTTTCTGTTTAAATCTTCGTTTTGTAATCGCAAGAAATTGATCTCAGTGTTTAATCTGTTAAGATCATCCTTTGTAGCTAGATTGACGGTAGCGATTGCGAGCTCCTTGTGAAGTGATGAATCGATGATTGTTTTTATTTTTTTAAGATCAGATTCAGATATTGACATTTTGAAGCGAGAAGTATTTACTTCGTTCGCTGTATTTGCAAATTTGAGTTTTGGTGTAGTGGTATTGTCGGGAGAAGTTTGGTCAACTCTTCTTTTCTGATCGGTCATGTGACACGGTTATCAAGCAATTATTTACGTTTTAAGCTTATTATCTATTGTTACCTGATCAATCGCAACTTTGAAAAGATAATTAAGATTTAAGAAACTTTTCCGATAAGAATTAATGTTTTTTTTTTTGAGTGAAATACTATTTAAATTAAATAAAAAAAGGAGCGATATAAAAAATTGAACCAAGCACTTTCACAACGGTGACTACGAAAGCACATTGAATCGGACACAATGAAATCCACTTGATTGTTCATTTTCAAATAAAGATTCTGTAGAACATTTTATTTGAAAGTACTGTCGCAATTTATACAAATGGTTAAAAAGTTCATTGATTTCGATTGAAACATTCTCGAAAGGATTATTATTTACATACAAACTATTGTTCTAAATTACTGTTTTTAATAAAAACCAAGATGAGTTGCTTTAAAACTTGAATTCCGAACTTTCTCTAATTTCAATGAAAGAATCATAAATTTCTGATAAATTTTCTGTGAAACACGTATGTAGTCGCTTTTGCACTGCTTGACCACCGGGTATCGGATAATTTTTTCAAAGAAATTAGCTTAGAATATTCAGGATGTTTTGAAGAACGAAAAAGTACAGGGAAGTAGTTATAGAAGTAAACGAAAGTGTTACCATTTTTTTGCTTTGAAATTATGATACTGATTTTGCCGCCCTATACTTTATCCAATTGATTTGTGCAGTACAGGCCTTATGGCGGAGCTTTTTCAAAAGCAGTGGCGCCTGATGCACTCTCACTACACTGCGTTGGGTAAAATGACACTAAAAAAAAAGCAAGCCACTGACTTACGTTAAAGAATTGTTGTAATTTTTCGCAAAAAGTCGTACACCCCAACATGACTGTCGTATCCCACTGATGATGGATATTGTCAATACGATCGTGTGCTTGTTGGTACTTGGTATCAACATCTCAACAGAGTTACCATTATCGTTATCGAGCAAAGAGCTTATTCAGTGGATTTTTTTAAGGAGCTTTTAGGATTTGAAGCTTTTGAGAACAAATTTTATGAAGTTGAGTATGTTGCGTGTTGTCGTATTGCTTTTCTACTTTAAAATTTTTTTTTTGGAGAATCCGTTAAAATGCAGTTTTTTGTTGGCTTTTGGTCTTTTAGAAGAAAAAGGGTTATTTCTGCGAAGTTTTGAAACATTCACAGTGCATTTCGTGATATTATACTTTAGAAAAGGTGTTTTTTAAGTGATAATTTATATAATAGTGAAGTGATATTGTGTTTAATTACGTATTGCTATTAGTGTAGTGATATTTATTGTGTTTTATTTTTAATAAAAAGTGAATTAATATACATAGTTTTAATTATTAGTAGTGGGATACCCAGACAAATAAATCTGGCATCAAAAAATTGACCAACAGTGAATTTTGTTTTCATTGTTTTTTAAATATTTCATTTGTAGCGATTTATAATGTTAACTACGGAAACCCTGTGAGAGCTTTGAATAGCGACACGCTTATGCATGCCAATGCAACCAGAGTGAGAGGCAAACGTCCTGTCTTCCCTGTACTGCACAAATCAATTGGATAAAGTAAAGTCAAGTGCCGCCCTAGGCATTTGCCGGTTTTGCCTATAGGCAGGTTCGGCACCGGGTGGCACTCCAAGAGTAGAATGTATATACGTATAAATACATGCTTTAACTTAAAAATCCTGCAGGGACGTCATAAAAACTCACGAAATTAATTTTAGTTTTTTTTTTGTTTTTGCCAATAGTTCAAATAAAATGTTCGTTATTGGGTTGAGTATTTAATAACCTTTCCCCATATGTAGATATTTCGTAATCAACACACTAATTTAATTGTCCTATAGTATAGATGAACAAAAAAAAAGTAAACACAAAATAAAATTTGTTTAACAACTAATATTAAAAATGATTAAAAAGCGAATATCTCGCCAAACAATGTGACAATTGTATTCAACATTTTTTGTTGAAAATAAGTACAAAAAATTGTATTCAACATTTGATGTTGAAAATAAGTACACACCTAAAGAGTTAACTGGATTAGTAAATACATTACGCGACTGGATCGCAGGAATTTGATCTTATGTACGATAACACTTTGGATTTAAAAAAGAAATATTAGTTTTGATACTAAGGCAATGTATTCCATCTAATTTCCTTAGCAAATCTTAATTTATGAGGAAAACTCAAAAATAAAAAAAAAATGTTCAATGATTGTTATTGTTAATAATGGTTAAATGTAAATTTATTTGCTTAATAGTAATTATCATACACGGTTAAAAATTCTGGGGTATTTTTTAATACAGCTCTTGTATTACAGCCGTATGCAATACAGCAAATATTACATTTTAATACTAGGGAAATATTAAAAAAAAATTCTAATCAATTCTTATTACATTCTAATATTTTTGTATTAAAATATCATTTGTAATACAAAAAAGAGTCGATTTTAACCCAAAAGAATAAAACATATCCCTTGTAGAGAGGGAAAATTTCTCTCTCAGTTGCCATTTCAAATATGAGAATTTTTCTAATAATTTTTGATTACATTCTAATACCTCCTCGCCCTTTTTTTGCTTCGATGCTCTTTTTTGTCAGCCATATTGAATATGAACATTTTGAACAGACTGCGTCACTTTTTAATACACCCAAGATTAAAATTTATTAATATTGTATTAAAAAGCAAGAATAATAAAAATAAAAAAATTTAAATATGCATTATTTTGAAGGCGCTTTGCAGTTTTTCGAGGCACAATATGTTAATTAGTAGACAAAATTTCAATCGCAATAAGATTTCTATTCTCATTTCTGAAAAACGATGGAGAAAAAATAATAATAATAAGAATAATTATTCCCAAATGGAAATAAATTGACATACAAAGATAAATAGGTACTCTTGCAAAAATACACATTCATTATTATAGCTATTACGAATTACGAGTATGTATTCATAATATTTTCTGTGTTGCATTAAAATTTTCTTGTGACAAATTTCTTTGTGAGAAATTTCCTCAATTTCTTTCCTCTCTTTTTCTAATAAAGTTCTATTAAAAATGTAATAATTTTTGTATTAAAAGTAAAAATGTAATATTTGCGATGTATTAAACTTTAATACATTTTTGGTGTTGTCATATATACAACCCTGAAAATATTAAAATTAATGCCAGAATTTTTAACCGTGTAGTAATATAAGCGCACAGAAGAGTTGCTTCGAGAAAAATAAACCTCGTTAAACAATTGTATGGAAAGTACCGTTCATTTTATTTTGTTTTTTGTGTATTTTTATTTTCGAACTCAAAATTAAAAAAAAAAATTAAAAAAATTTGTTTAAACTAATTTTTCATAATCAAATATGTATTTCTGTTTTAATATTCAATTCTCTTATCAAGTTTTAGTCTAAAAACCAGATTCTAAAAATGTCTTCTTGTTTTGCGAAAATCGAAAATAACAAAATTAACTTATACATAATTATTTACTTACTAAGTGGAAATAGGATTTTTATGAGTAACTTAAACAACAGATTGAAGTCAAATTGAGGGAAAGTTGTATCTATCATGGAATGTTAGTAGGTAGGTACCTACAGTCAGATTTCGTAACAAATATTGTTTGTATTTCAATGCAAAATATCTTTAAACATAAAAAAACGTTACTTTTTTAATTTTAGGTTATATTCTAACAAAGACCAAAAAGTTTGGTCTGATTCCAACACAAAAAAAAATTGTTTTTAATTTGATTGTCAATCGTCATTGGTATTATTATTGCTATAACTTTTTTTAGAGAGGCGTTTGCTGCTCAAAGTAATAATAATGACAAAATGGGAAATAGTGTGAAATCTGCAAATAAATGCACTATAATTAATTGTAATTTGAATAAAGTCAGCTGCAAAATTGAATTCATTGGTCAAAAAACCACATTAGGGAACATTTTTGCAGTTTCTTATAAACTTAAAATAATTTACAATACAAAAAATTGAAATGTGGTTTGGAAACACCCTTTGATAGATAATTGTGCATTATAAATTCAGTCATGTGAAAATATGTATGTATGTTTATTGTATGTATATTAAAAATCATAATTTAACATAATTTTGACCATTACACAAACCATTGGATTTTAGAACGATAAAAATCCATAACTTACACTTTCTTGTCACATGATAGTTTCCAATTCAGTCCACACAACCCCCCTTAGCCAATTGCAGTGATTTTATACCAAACAGTTATTTAACACCATTTGCATAAATGGGATCCTATAGCAAGCCATCAGCTCATTCTTAAAATAAAAGTAATTCACTTCTAGGACTTCGGCCAAATTTTTGCACAAGTTTCCATATAAGTACATATTTATAGAATACGAGGCAGTCTGGCTGCCATAGCGCATCATGTTTTAAGCTAAAGCCTTTTAAACATCGGTTACTCGGTTAAAGGGGACACGGATTTATTTATAATAACAGGATACTCTATACGAGGACACCTTACATCTTTGACCTATTGATGTTTGCATTGGGTTTCCCGCACTAATGGGGGCAGTGATATATATTTATGTATAAATGTTGGTCCGTATTTACGATGAATTGATAAAGTAAATACAAAAAAAGATACATAAGGTATACTCGAATTTTGGAAGCATTAAAGTTGGATTTTTATTACCAAAAGGATATTTTTACAAATTGACTGATTGATTGTTTTCGAATTTATCAATATCAGACGGAGGAGGGGTGTCTTTGTCGTCGGTTTGGGTATTGCCTTTGGTTGAAGACTCCTTTGAAGACTTTTTAAAGGCTGTAGTCCAATAACTTGCAATACGTGTTTGTAATTTTAAACGATTTTCTGTTTTTAATTTCAAAGCTTCTGTAGACGAACTTGGTTCAGTATGAGATTTTTCTTTATCTAGAAGAATTCATATTGATTACATGTACATATGTACATAGTTTTCAAGAAATGTTTTGTTTTGTATTAACATTATTGAAGTTACCATCATTTTTGTGGAAGCTTCCAAATCTCAATTGAAAGGAATTAAAATGTTTCATCTCAGGTTCACAAACTGCATCAGTTGCATTATCAGAGCTTTTTGATGTTGTCATGCTGTTCTTGGCCGTTCGAAAAAATCGCGTAAGTGAGTTTGATTTAATTTTATTGGCTTTGTCTGCTGTAATATTATTATCTCCATGTTCCAGTCCCAATGGAATATCAGTAAGATTTGTTAGTTTGTTTTTAATTGAAGACATTTTGATTATTTCTGTAAAAAATTTCTAAAGAACAACCGATGAAATAATTAAAAAGAATTTAAAATTATGTTTGAATTAATTTTCAAAGAATTTTTTTAAATAAAAAAAAGAATATACACAAAGAGTTTGATAGATTAGAAATATTTCTTTTGTTTACTCTGGCTAAAATAATTTTGAGTTTAGATTTATAAAAAAAAAACAATGGAGCAAAATTTAAAAAATTTAAGGCGATTTAGTATGATTTTAAACCTTTTTATTATGTTGCTAGATTAAAAACAGGATTTTCCAAATTTGAACAGAGTTGGCATCGTACTATTTAACATAAAGTTAAAATCATATGTCTATTTTATGTTTGTAATATCATATACTAACTCCAAATGTCACTCTGACAGTTACAAATGTGAAAATTGTACGGTTGCTTACTTTTTTATATAAACTGTCAGCCTTATTTATTAACTCGTTTTAGCGACGGAGTAAATTTACTCCGACTTTAATACGCCTGAAATCCTGAAAAACTTATTTATAAAAAAAATAAACGAGGATTAGTGGCGAAGTAAGCTAAAACTGGTACATAGTAGGAATAAAGCCGTTTTAGTAGTATCTATAAATGTCATTTTGACATGACATTTAGAAACTAAAAAGGAGTATAGAAGAAATTTTTTATCTGTTTGTTACAAATTGTAAGGCAATTTATTTATTATTTATAAATTATATTTTCTTATTATAAATTATTTATTATTTTTCTATTTATAAATGATTTAAATTCTTTAAACGCTTTAGCTGCAGGAAGAAGAAAGCCAAAGCAGATACAAAACTCGTTTTAATCCCATGACACTGCGGGATGAAGATTTCAGCTCGAACTACCTATTTTCGAAAGAAAATATGAACAAAATTAATAGCCATAGCTCGGCCTTCCCTAAGCGATGAACAAACAGGAGTTCATATCCAGGGCCGGCCTCAGCCAAACTTGCGACCTGTGCAATATTTGTAGTAAGCGCCACTTTTTATATATTTGCACACATACATACACATGGCAAATGGTAGTACATATTTGTTTGCGCAAGATCAGATTACATTGGTGTAAGGCAATAACGCCCAAGGAAACAACTCTCAAATCGATTTGTAAATATCGCCCAAAGTTTTTTATTGCCCAAAAAAAATGGAAATATTACCGAAATTTATATTTTTCCAAATCTTAAGTTAGAAATATCGCCAAATATTTTCAATGTTAATTGGTTTTGTAAAATTTGGGCGTTATTCCTTCTATTTTGGACGATCAAACATTTTTTTAAATATGGGCGTTCTTTCCTAAATTTTGGGCGATATTTCCAAAGTGAAATTTCAATGATAAGATAATCTTAAAAAAAATCGAGGCGCATAATCAGTGAGGTTTTACTGGATTTTTTGTGGGTGATATTTCCAATTCTGGGCATTATTTCCCATTTGACTTTTAAAACTTTTATTTTGGGCGTTCTTTCCTTTCAAAAAAAAAAATGGAAATAACGCCCAAATCGAGCAAATTGTTCAGAATTTATTTGGGCGATATTTCCAAATCAATTTGGGCGTTATTGTCTAACACCAATTACATTTCCTTGCTCCTGGTAATGCGCCCCCAGAATTTTGCGCCCTGTGCATTTGCACATCTTGCACATATGGTTGTTCCGGCCCTGTGCATATCCCAATCGATTTACAAGTGATGGCAGTTATACGGTATTGAGAACTATCCCAGTTTTCAGAACGTTTTCTTTTATTTTGTTTATCCATTTATTTCGACAAAATACCACCAATAATAATTACTTAGGTAAACTGAATAATTGTGGTAATCAGCTGGGGTTTGTTTACGTTTATAATATCCAGAGTTTTATATTGGTCATTCTTTTGATAATATATTTGACATAAGGAGGGTGTAGCAAAGAAAATATTTTATAAATAAGAATTTGTTTGGCGTGGCGTAAAGACGGAGTAAGTGCGCCGACTAGGTTTAACTATTCCGAGGTTGAAACGAGTATTAGTGAAATCTAATAAATAAGGCTGTTAATGTCTCAGGCATGTTCAGCTGGGTTTAAAAATGTATTGGACAGCTGAAATAATTTATAATAAGTTTTTCATTTGTAAAGATGAATCGAACTTAAGTATATGCGTAGGTCTTCAGTTAATGGGTGGACTTTATCTTACTCAGCCCACCCGGATATAATGCCACTGTCTGTCCTGTATATACTTTCTCTTTTAAGCACTTATTATATACAAAACTTACAAACATTTATTTTGAATAAAAAAATCTAAATACCAAATTTGCAAATAACATCCCTTGTTTATTCCTAGACGTCATTATTAATAAATAATGTTTTCCGTTTTCATAAAACAATGAAAATGACATCATTTTGCAGCATCCGTCATTTCATTAAATACAAATACATATTTAAGTTTCATGATTCAAAAGGACATCATTGTTGCACAAAACGACAAATATAATACCCCCACACATCCAGACAAAAGACAAAACAACTTAAAACTAAAATGACACTAAAATATAACAACACCAAACTCAAACTGAAAGTCATTAAAATGCAAGCCATTCAACTTGTTGTCCGCATGCTTTCGTGTTGGTGTCCATTCATCTTATTTTTTTCTTCTATATAAATTAAATTTCTTTACTTTTTGTTCGGCGATAATAATTTTGAATCTAGACAACTTTTCGCAAGTTAAGATAGAAGAGGATAACAAAACATTGTACTATACCAGACAGACCAGAGCAACACCTTCATCCTTGTGGACCGTCTCCCAAGAGGACTCTCGAATAAAAAACAACAAGAAAAATCTAAGTTTGGAATGTTCAAGAGAAAAAACGGAAGGAAGGTTCTACAGTTTGGATTCAATTGTGGTCTTTTATATTGTGTTGTAAGACTTGAAAGAAAAAAAAAGAAAGAAATATTTCTACAAACAGTTTTTTGTGTATTTTGTTATTTTTATGAATGGCCAATGGTCGGATCTACCTGAAGTTAAAGTTGAATCACTTAGGTTCATCACTCCATGGACGGCACAAGGTGGGGGAGTAAGAGGTAACTTCTCACTTGGTCATGAAAACGAAACAAAGGAAAATATTTTAGGTAAATAGTTTAAATACAAAATTCTCCCCAAAATTTAGACAAACTAAAATTAAGCAAAGCATTTTAGCCGAAGGGTAAAAATCAAATTTTCTTACTGTACACCATATACATACCTGTCAAAATTTAGCGGATTATATAATTGTTCGGCACATTCATTTCTTGAATTTAGTGTAAAATACATATGTGTATGTAGGCACATATATATTCGTCGTTGTGAAAATTAAAATAAAATGGAGGAATATTTTGTTACAATCAGTTTGTCTCAACTGAAGAAAAGAATTCAATAAATTACAATAAATTATTAAAATTAATATTTATAGCCAAAGCTCATTTGCTCTTAAAAATTATCTACAATTCTATTTTACATTTTTTTGAATAAAGGAATCGATTTACAGTGAGCAGGTTATAAATTCGTAAGAAAATCGAATTCGAAGTTTTGGTTAAACATTACGATGCGATATCGAAGACGATAAAAAGTGGGTCTCGCAATTCTTTCCTTCATGCCTGTCTGCCTGTTCATCTAACAACGACTAGGTCGATTTTCTTTAAACTTGGTGCTATGCTTTTTTGGACCAAAAATAACATAAGCTGCCATATATTTTTTTTAGCATTTTGTAAAGTATTAACTGTGTTTTATTTTTCACCAGATCCAATCCAGATCAGATAATGAAAATAAAACAACCCAGGATCTCAGTGACAACTTGTTATTTTACTATTATTTTTTTATTAATATACTGCACCCGTTGTCTTTTTTCCTTACACTACTGACGACATTAACAAATTAAGGGTGTGTATTGAAAATGGATTTGGAAATTCAAATCCTAAATAAAGTTGGATCTTGTGTTGTTTTTGTAATACATGTATTTTCGTAAGCAAATCTAATTTGGTTCGGATCTGGGGGGAAATAAAACAAAACAAAATACAAATTTTTCTCAAAACGGCTTCTACAGATTTTTATTTTAATTCAGTTAATTTAAATAAGTCATTAGGCTACCTTTTGATGAGCAAAATATCCGAAAGGTTATTATTGGCATCTCCCATAGAACATTTTTTTTTTACTTTCACTTTTCTTGAAGTAGTAGCCCGTGGCGTAATGGTTAGTGCGTAGGACTGTTACGCCGAAGGTCTTGGGTTCGATTCCCAGCTTATGCCACATAAAAAAAATAAAAAAACAAAAATGTTTTTCACGGGCTACTGCCTCTTGCGAGGAATTGACAAATCCTCCAAAAGTATTTCTTGTCGCATGCAAAAGTGCTTCTCACCTTAGCCGTTCGTATTCGGCCGAAAATTGTAGGCACACAGGAATGGTTGAGAGTTGTAAGTCACTAGGCCCTGGTTCTACACGAGCCTTCGCGCCACATAATTAAATTTTTTTCTTGCTTAAGCGTACGCTGCTGATGTGAAAAGATTTTTCTATGGTCTACAAAATGACAGCGAAATGCTTACAGGAACCACAGCGCAAAAAAATATTCAAAATAAAAAAAGCAAACATAAATCACAGAAACTCATGCTGTAGTTGAAAAAAACACAAATTCTTGGACTATTTTTATTAAACTTTTCACAAAGCCATTTTATAAATATTATCTTACAGAAATCATTCTTATTGATTCCATACACCAGTTTAAAAACTGCTAAATCAAATCTTTTTTTCTTAAAAACGACTCCTACGATTTTGATTATAATTTATTTGTATGTTAATATTTAACAGGAACACATTTATAAGTAAGCCATTATTAATAGTATCTTGTATAGATCATTTTTTGATTGTCTGTATTACCGATTTAAATTATGTTTTAAGAGCTTCTATGTAACTGCCTTAAATACAAAATAGCTTTCAGCGGGCTTTAGTCCACAAAAATTGACGTTTCGTCCCAGCGATCTCACTTGCAGTCATCAGTTGACTAGTGAAGCCTTGTCAATTCGCAATTTTTGTATGTACAATTTGTATTATCAAAAAAACTTTCTTACCTTAAATAATATTGCATATAAATATTTTGAAAAAAACTAATTTGGGATTTTGTAAAAATTTTAAATATACCTATTTAAAAATTTGATATTATTTTAAAAATTGAGAAATTAACTCCACGTCAAAAAGATTTTTAAACTTTTTTTCTCATAAAATAATTATTGCAGCATCACGGTGTAATGTTGTTTATTTTGTGTAGTCACATATTACTATTTCAAACTAAACCATTTTTTTATTCCCCCATTAAAAACCAGGGTTAGAACTTCAGGAATAGAATTTCGGAACTGATTTGTAGTAAAACGAAAATTTCCAAAGAAGATTTGAAAACGAAAGAAAAATTTTTTTTTTTAATAAAAAACTATACAAATACAAAAATAAATGTAAAAATATAAAATCAATAAGTTCCATTCATTTCGGAACAGAATTACAATTTTAGATCATTTACTTTCATGTAAAAGCGGAGTCGCAGAGTAGATTTATTTTTTTCCTTAAAATTAGAGTAAATTCACTCCGATTGGAGTAAGGTTCTAACGCTGCTCTAGACTCAGGTCTTTCAACCACAATGTGATCATACATAAGAGCAAGTGCATTCGACCCAGTGGTGCATTTTTTGTTGTTGTTCTATATGTAAATATACCTTACGTATGAAATTATCGGAAGTTCTAAATTAAATCTCATAACATTTAGTTTTCCCCCCTCCTCGGTATAATTTTTGCGAGCGCTTATGCTCCACTCCATTTCTTTGTCGTTTGGAGATTGAAGTTGTAGAAAAATGTGTAGAACAGTTTTTCTTTTTGTGTATTATTCTTTCGGTGCGATGTGCTCTTTTTATTCGCATTTGTTGCTTCTGTGTATTCATTTGGAGTTAAAGGTTTCGTTCTTATGAATGAAATGGTGTTTGATTTCTTGAACAACAAAAAAAGTTGAATATATAATTTTCTACTGTTGTGTAAATGATTATGCATGCTATATGAAGCACATGATTGTGGCCCAGAGGTGGCTAATTTAATATATGCAATCACGCCGCAGCCGAAGCAGTTTGGGGCTTTTGAGAGGAAGTTGGTTATATTTTTTTTCTATTCGTATGTCCAGGATGATGCTTTTGGGAATTCAAAATTTTTCACAGTTGGTTCGAACTTAAACTTTTTTTTTTTCTAAATCAATCGAAACAAAAACAGTTTATTGAATTAATTTACTTCCAATATCCATGTTATACTTATATGTATAACTGATGTGGTAAACCTTAAGTAATAAATTAAATCGCAAATATTTAAACTTATTTTAGTAATGTTTGAATTTTTTTTTGTGCTCCACTCCTCACAAGTGACCAAAGTACCTACCTATACATATTGAAGAAGGGACATAAATAATTTCGTTACTACAATGCAATGTAATCACATTTACAAAATTTTTCAAGAAGAACCTTAGTCCGTTAATTGCTGACTTTCGGCATTATGATTATATTCTATTATTAAAATTCTGAATGAACTACTGCACAGTGCACGTAGGAGTATTTGGAATATGAAGAAAATGCGCGAAACACAACAAGTTTCCTTGTGACGTAAACAAAACTCATTTTGAAATTTTGGACTTAGACTTAGACGACGATAGGTACGTATTTTGTTTCTTTTTTATTAAGTATACACCGCTTATGCCATTATCTGAAAAAAAACATGAGATATCTCGAAATCGCTTCTTTGAAATAAAATAAATGTAATTTTCGTTTTAACGACTCAAAATTAAGCTAGAAAATATTTTGCTTAGATTCCTAAGATAAACGAACAAAAAATTTGTAAATTTTGTGTTTTAGACATGTGATTCAGCAGTACCTATTTCGGCAGCCGACAAATGTTATTATTACTTGGATAGAATTAGGCATGAACACATATAAAATATAAGTTTCGTTGCTGTTTGCCGGTTTAAAAGGCCTTTGAAAGATTCCGGGCTTTATTTGGCTGAGACAAGAAACGGTCAGAATTTCAAGTTGATCATTTTTATAAGAATTTAGAACAGAAAATGAATTGAAAAGCACCTTGAACAACAACACTTGAGTTAAATTAAAATCACATAAAAAAATAATTTTATCAAAGATAATTACAGCTGTTGTAGGTTATACCCTATTTTCAGATCTTGGGTCAATGGTTCATTGAGACCATAATTGGTACAATGGATGTCAAGATGAAAAATTTAAGAGTTCCGAGAAGTATGAGTATGGTGAATAGCATTGGTAACCTTTCAACATTTTTCGAGATGATTCTTGTTTAAAAAAAGAAGGCGATTGCTATATGGAGGTGATTTAGGTCATGTACTGAGTGAATGCAGAGAAAATTTCCAAATCCACTAAACTTTGGGAGTGCATCTCTCGTAAAATAAATCTTTCTTAAATAAAACATGAAAAATGGAAAAATATTTTAATTGTTTCTTATACGTGAGATTTTTAAATTATTAAGTACTGAATCCTATAGATTCCACTTATAGAATTCAATAACAGACGTAATTTACTTTTTCCAAAAATATATGTATGCCACCTTTCAATATTTTATGCTTCGAAGTTGATATTGGCAATGCTGACAATGCAATTCGCTCAATTATCCTCAGTTGACTTAGCACACGGAAGCTCAAGTTATTAGACAATTTTTTTTGAAAATATTCGATAAAATATAAATTCAAATGTCTTTTTATTAAATTCAGTGTGATTTAAAATGCCTATATTTTGGGTTTTTCGATAAAATATAAGAAGGTTTCTTAAAAAAAGGTAAGATTAGTTTTGTATACGTAATATTTGTGCGTGTCTAGACATGATATGTTCCTTTAATTTTCGTTCAGCGATAAATTTAAAAATGCCACATTTGTTTCACAGCAACTAGCATTTTAACATCTTTGATTTTAATTTCTTGTAGCAACAAGAATACCTCGAAAATATCAAAAAAAGACCGAAAGATCATCTTGAACTAACTGTATGTGAAGTTATGGAGGGTAAAATTAAACCATGGGCGTACCAAATGTTAGCTGGCATTTCACTCTTATATGTGGGTGTTTAAGTTTTAAAAAAAAATTATTATATAGATTAAAGTTATGTTTTTTTTTGAAAAACGACATCATTAGCGAATGCGACCGAAAATAGCCATTTTCTGACCAAAGCAACCTGAAAAATCAAGTCCGACTACCAGTTTTTAAATGTTTGGACTAAACTATCGGTTATAGTGTCGACTTTTTCAAAAACGCTGCCAATTTCTTTCAAATTATATTTGATATTGAGAAAAATGTTTTACTTTTCGAGAACGATGCTGTTGTCTTTTCAATGCTTCTCGTTAATGGGTAGCCTCAGCCTGCATCACTCAATATTTAAAGTATAGACATCAGTTTGACGTACTTCCCGACACCATTTTCTTGCCACTTCTGTGTATGAATTTAAGACGAATTTTTGTCATATTTTCTTGAAAAAGAAATTAATTTATACGAAAAAAGATCATCTATAGCCTACAACCAAAACGATATCGATATCGCTCATTGAACAATGTGTATACATTGCTGGTGTGAAATGAACTTTTTCTGTGATCTTTGATTTATTCTTATCTTTATCTTTAAGACAGCGAAATGGTTGTGGAAACGACAGCGAAAAACATACCCATTAAAGGCTCTCCCAAACCAACGCGAAACATTCGCAACGACCGACGCGACGCACGACTTACTTTACTTTCCGCTGTAAAAAAATATATTTACAGGGCGATGAATGAGAGTACCCACATCAATTTCATGTAAAATATTTTGACGGCCGAAAGTTTTGGATGTAAAATACATGTACAGTTTGATTGATCTGATTGGATTTTGCGTTTGAACTGCGTATTGCTAAAGAACGGCCACAATTGATACAAACACGTATTGCTGAAGCAAAACGACTTTTTTTGGTCTCCAACCGACACATCACTATAAACGAAAAATGAAAGAAACAACAAAAACAAACTAAATAAAACTAAAATGTCATTTTTCCGCATGCAAAAAGCGTGGAGACCTCTACAAATAAACTGTTGCAATTATGAATTTCACGCAGCAGCTTCAGAAGCGCGGAAGGGTATACGGGTATAGGTGTAACTTTAAAAATAAAAATGACAAAAATTATTATTCATTAAAGCCTAGTACGCTGCTGATGCGAAATGAAAATTTCCTGTGATCTCCAAATAGACAACGAAACGCTTGCGAAAACACAACGGAAAATATCCTTGGAGAGTTTCACTAATTCCAAAAACAAAATCAAACATAAACGCAAAAAATCAGAGAAACCCATGATGTAAGAAAGTGATAAACAAAAAAAAAACACAAATAAAACTCAAATGTCATTTTTCCGCACACAATAAATAGTCTGTATAATTAATTCAGTGCGAAAAAGGAGCGGAGACTTCTCCAAATAATCTACTACAATTATACATTTCGCTCTTCGAACAGCGTACTGTAAAACGAAAAGGACAACGAAATTTTCCGTTTCTGATTTCGTTGTGTCATTTTTGTATGGGATTTTTCGTTTCGCATCAGCAGCGTACTAGGCTTTAACACCGAAATAGTGAAACTGTAAAACAGAAATAAAACAACAATATTTTAAATTAATTTTTGTGATTGAAATAACTCATAACTTCATTCTGTCTGGTTTGTGAGCTTAAACTCTACAAAACTTACATAGTTTCAACTTATTAAAAGCAAGCGTTTCAAAAAGTCCGTTTCAGATCATAAACCCTTTCCAAAGTATGTGTCAACTTCAAAACCTTATTTAAAAATATCCAAAAGTTTATAACGAAAATGACAGATTATTATAAGGATGTCAGAATGAGTACATACAATGTACATACTTTGGCAACTGATGGAAAGCGTTTATAAATAAGGTGGATATCCAACTATTTAGACAACAGCTAGCTGGATGACTGTCCCAGAGTGTTCTAAGGAAATCTAATAAATACGTGTACTGGGTGTACAGAAAGTAAATTTGATAGAAGAAATTATGGAGTAGATACGTACATACTAAAGTTAAAGTAAAGACAAAACCTTAATTTTGTGGTTAGTTCCAGTAGGAGATCGAGGATATTTGGCGCCGTGTTAAAAGGTTTTTCCTGCCTCCCTCGTCCTCCTAATATTTTATAAATTAAAAAACGAAACATCCAAGACAAATGTGTTGCTTGCGACCGCGACGTTTAATTATCTCTCTATATAACTGACATTCTTTCCCTTCTTCGGCTTTATTTTTTTATTTATAAATGAAATTAACCACCGAATCACACACAAAGTTGATGTTATAATATTCTCCGAAGGTTATGCAATGAAATAATATTTAAATTAACAAAATTGTAGAAAAATAATTTTTTTTATTTTAATAGTATTAGTTTTATTTTTAATAGTATTTTTTACTTTAAAAATTTCATTATTTGCGGCCATTAGCTAATGGAAAATAATAATTAATATGAGAATACGATTAATGGGCATGACAATTTCCACTAAAATATTTAAGTTTTAAGAACTGAGGTACCTATCTTCTAGCGCTGCCGCCGTTGTTTTAGTCGAACGGTTCAAACACCCCTGAGGCCCGAAGCCGGCACTGGCCAGTTCCATAAACCTTACCTGTTTGTTTTGATTTAAACTTGACTTCTTTCTTCGCGCCAAAAATTTTTTTATAAATGACGAATGTGCATGATTATATATTTCTTAAGCATGCACCGTGAAGAATAATAAGGGTCACTGTGACAATTAATGCTTCAGTAGCATACATAAATGTCTTAAACCCAGCAGAGCCAACTCACTTTTGTCAAAGAAAGACAAACATTCTTGAAGCGACAGATCGAGAGATAATTATACCTAGTCTAGTCTAGTTTCATTTTACCGCAGTCAGATATTAGCACTCGGGAAGAACTGATGGAATCGGTGTTTAAATTTGTGTTACTTTCTACAATATTTTGCGGTAAAAGTTTTACTTTTGCGGTGAAATTTGTCACTCGGCATGATCCTGATAACACGATTTTCATTCATGAACCAATTTATCATCCTATCAATTATAGAAGAGCTTACAATCTGCGCTATGAACCTTCAGATAAGTCACGGGAGGTCAGTTCAACTTCGAACACTTATCTTAATGAGATCGCAAAAGATGAAATTCAAGATATGGCCGATGATCCTGTTGATAATTTTGAAAACACAACAGAAGGAGAGACATTACCATTACCAGTCACTGAATCGCCAATTCTGGAGATAGAAGAAACTGCCTCTTCAGAAACATCTTCGAGTATAATGAGGCCGGATACGGTGTCGAAAAACAAAGCTGCCCACATAATTGGTGAAGGCTTAAAGAATCTGCTCTATGGATTGGCATCGGATGCGACTCTTTATCAAGCTTCCCATAAAAGCAAGGGGAAAGGATTTTTGAGTTTGTTCGAAGTTTTCAAATTCGATAATTCGAAATGCTCGGTTTCATTTAGTGACATTCGGTTATTGCATGGAATTTGCTATCACGAGTTTGAGTGCAATAGTTTGGGTGGGACTGCAATGGGAGCCTGTGCTAGTGGTGTTGGTGTTTGTTGTGTCTGTAAAATATGAAGAATTATTTATAAATTGAATTAACGTAACTAATTTATGTACATTTTTATAGTTATGAAGGGATGCGGTGACATAACTGATCAGCAGGTTGTGTACTTTGAAAGTCCAAACTATCCTACACCAGTAACGGAAGGATTGATTTGTGTTTTAATTGTTAATTTAAAACCTAATGTTCGACAACTCCGGTTGGATTTTTCTATGTTTGAGGTTTAAAAAGTTTTTATTTTTAATTTGGTTTAGTGAATTAAATAAAGAAGTTTTTTTTAGTTAAATCGTCCTACCGAAGGAGAGTGCCTGCAAGATCAGTTTGTGGTGTCCGGACAAAATGTTAATTTTATAGTTCCGGTTCTTTGTGGTATTAATACTGGACAACATAGTAAGTTGAAATTTGTATCTATCAATTGGTTTGAAAATAATTTAGAGGTGTGAAAGTATTCAATAAATATTGCACGTTGAGAATAACACATAACTTAAAAGATATTATTTTTCAGGTGAAGTGAAATGAAAAATGTTTTGTCTTATTGCCTTTAAGTTTGTTAAAAATAAAAGTTAAATTAATTCACCGACTAACATCAAATTTATATTAAAAACTCTTAACCCTCTATAACTAAAGACCTTCAAAATGCAAATTTCTGGTGGAATCAGATAGGTTTATGAATAAAAAAATGTACGTATTTTTTTAAATTATTTATTATTTATGAACAATATAACAAAAGAGGGAGTGTAGCTTATATAGGCAACAATGAAATACAAGGGATAGAAAACTGCAAAATTACGTGAAACGATATATTTTGAATGAAAACGAAAATAATTTACGAGAGATGAAAGTTCTTGATTCTCAAAAAAACAATCTCAAACAAACGTAAAAGCTATTTTTTATTAATTTTTATTCCTTATTACACGCGCACTACTTGCAATTTTTCATTTCACTGACGGTATCCCGTTGCCTGAAACAAAAAATGACAGTTACGCTACCTTGACTATTTTGGATTGAAAGAACGAAGTGTAGACGACATTCTACAATGCGCGAAAATCTAAAATAATAAATAGTTTGAGAATTATGAAGGGTTAAACGGAATGTTGCTTGTAGTCTACTATATGCTATAGAGGGTTAAGTAACACAGTCCATGAAGAAATAAGTTAATTTTAAAATCCAAATACCTGCCCTGCTTTGAAGGAATTTAAAGGTCTGTACTTTACAAATATCCTTTAAAGGATGATTTTTGATTTGTGATGTTACTATTCTCACTGTGCAATGTGTCATTTAAGAGACCTTTAATATTCAAAATGTTCTTGGTATCACAATAGTAGTTTAAAAATATAAATACAAATAATTAGTTTAACAATTTTGTGTAAGTTACTTACTTTACCCTAATCCAGGATGTACAACGGTCTCAACCAACTAGCTCCTCTAGCCAACTCAGTTCTAACTATCTGCTTCAAATTATCCAATAACAAACACCAAGTTGGTTGAGACCGTTTTCCATACATTTGTTGACGCCACCTTCGGTCGCGCAGTTAAATTTCCCTCGGTAAACCAAAAATTGCCGATAAAAAAGATAGAAAAATAGTGAATATAAAAGTGGAAAAATAAAGTTGAAACTTCAAATGTGAAGATGGTGCTTTTGAAAACTATTCATAACTTGAACCTCAATGTTGTTTTTCACTCACAAAATGGATGTGTTCTATGATATTTGTAGTTTAGTGGATACATGGAAAGAAAAATACTTTGCGAACATAGACACAGAAATAAAAAATGTAATTAAGGGTGACTAAAGCGTTTTATTGGTACTTGATTCCTGTACTACCTATAAATTACCAATAAAACGCAGCTAGTATCATCAGCATAAGCAAGTTATTGCAGAATTGGTTCTGTATAATTTGACTCTTTATTTACGCTACATAAACTTTAAAATCGATGAATAGGTGCTAGGTGGTGTGTATCGAATTTACATTCGAGGATTTTTTTTCAAATCCTTTCAGAGGGTGAAATTTTATCAACGATTTTTTTTTCTATGGAACTAAACTAAATATTTTTAACAAAAGTTTTAAAGCGATCACACATTATAGCAGACAACATTTTAAGTATGCGACGTTTAAAAGACTTTTTCTTCTATTTTTCAACATTCAGTTCAACATAAGACAGTGTATCTTATTCTTCACAAAAAATAAATTTTTTTCCAATTAATTCCTCGGATAGTTAACTGAATGTTCAATTGATGGTTGAAAACTCGATCTAAGTAAAAGTTTGCATTTGGTCACTAGGATTTTTAAAGAATAAAATATTTTGTGAACGAAATAAAAGTTTATTTGACAAACAAAATAATTGTTCTCCAGAATACAAAGAATGCAGCAAAAGATTGCAAAGAATGCAGGAATTTCTAAAATATTGATTGCTTTTAATGAATGGGGACAAAATGATTGCAATCTAATTAAAATTAATTTGGACTATCAAGCAAATCTTAAGAAGTATTTAATAATTTATTTTCAGTTTATGTCGATGTTGATAATGCAATTGAGAATAGAATTTATGTATCAGTATTCGCTAAAGGAAGCAGTCCACGATCTTTCAACATCAAAATCACTCAGGTTTGATAAATTTCAAGTTAACTAAGTACATACAGGTTGTTCCTATATTATTAATTGGTTATCTATTAGTTAGAAAGAGATCTTGCACCTGATGATTGCCTTCAATACTATACAGAACCTGAAGGTTTTATAAAATCTTTTAACTACGACCAATTCGGAACAATTGTGGATTCTGGAGAAGCGACTTATCTTGTAAGTTTTATATCAATTTGAATTATGTTTTTTAAATTTTCTGTGATGTTTATTTTATAATTTCTATTCTTTAAAGAACAATCTCAATTATGCTATCTGTATTAAACGTGTCAAACAAATGTGTACGATTCTCTATCAGACAGATGCAAATGGTGAGCCCAACGAATTCCAAATAATCAACAAGGATGATGGTAAGAGAATTACTTTATCAATATTCATATAAAAATTATTTTTAATCGTAAGCTTCATTTTGAAGTCATCACAAAATTATGTTTTCATAAAGTCTTTTTGTCTCAGAGTTTAAAAATTCTACAGAAACTGCAACATCATAAGTATAATAATGTTATTCTTATGGCGTGGCATTTTCTGTAGAACGAATTTAAATATTTTGTATTTTAAAATTATGGGTTTAATACTAAGTAGTTGTATACTTAAACACTTTACCAATCAGCTCCCATTTTCAAATGAAATTTTTATTTTCAATAGATCTCTTTTTTGTTGTTCTTACAAAAATATGTTTGAATTTTTGGTCAATCAGCACGTCAATGAGGCCCTGCTAAATCAAGTTTTGTACTAATTCCTTACGAAGATTTACTACCATTTTATTCATAAGTTTTTATAAGTCTGCACCTACACCAATATCGTACACCAATAGTGCGAACTTTTGTACACACACTGTCTTAAGCGGCCTTTAGACGATATAATCAGTTGTACAACTGGAGTTGAGTCTGTTTCACAATGTCTAAGTAAAGTCCTGATTAGTTATCCGACAAATAAAAATATTGGTCCAGGATAAAAAACCCACAGCACAAAAAAAAACAATTGTTATTTGACCCATCTGAATTGGTTTTAAATTCACAAATAATTTTTCTTTGGATTGTGGAATTTTAACCCTGTGACTGTACTAATATGTAAGTAAGGGATAACTTTTTAGCACTTTGTGTAGTTTTTCGGGAAAATCGGACTTTAACTTAAGCCGCATTTTCTTAAAATTTACTTGAAATAGAAAAAAAAATATATTCAAACAACGGTAATACTTACAGTATCATGTTATATTTTATTTTAAAAACAGATATCGATTCTTTAATTTTGTTTTCAAGTCAAATTTTTTGAGTGAATACGTTTTGAAAGAGTAATTTTCAAACTCAAAATTTTGGAATACAACAATTTTTAAAAAATGTTTTATTATTAAGTAGTATTTTTGTTTTTAATGTTCAATGCTCGAATCAATTTTTAGTAAAACGCCAAGAATTAGATGCTAAAATGTCTTTTAGTTTTTGAGAAAATTGAAAATAACAAAATGTTTTTATCTACTTATTTAGTGTGGAAAGGATTTTTAAAGTTTAAACCAAGGATTTTTATTAATAATATACTTAATAATAAATAGAAACTTATTTATGAAATGTCTCAAAAATCAGAACACATTTATCTGGTTTTTTGTGTTTGATTAAAAATTTATTAGAGCAATGAATAATAAAAACAAAAATATTACTTAATAATGAAAAATTAAAAAAAAAAATAGTATCCAATTTTTGTTTTTAAATTTTGAATTTGAATTTTTTCGAACAAAAATTGCTCTTAGCAAAAGTAATAGAAGAAAGAAAACTAATCGCAAACCATCAATTTGGATTCAGAAACAAACATTCCACGATAGATCAAGTGCATCGAATTACGGATGTTGTTGAAAACGCACTTGAAGAAAAACAAGAGAAGAGAAGGTTTGGCATTTGGGACTTGAGTACAAACTGTATAGAGACCTCCCAAGGCAGTTCTTCGAAATACTGAAATCCTATGTTACCGACCGACTCTTTAGAGTACGGTACGAACAAGAGTATTCAGAACTTAATAAAATTAAAGCCGGTGTACCACAAGGAAGTGTCCTAGGACCAACACTTTATTTGTTATATACTAGGGATATTCCAGTGGACAATAATGCTATCATGACCATATTTGCAGATGATACTGCCATTTTAGTGCCTGATAAATGCGTTGTGAAGGCTACAGAAAAATTGCAAAATACAACCGATAAAGTAAGAGATTGGACGCAACAATGGCGTATAAAACTAAATGAAACAAAATCAACTCATTCAAACTTTACTAACAAAAAGATTATTAATGTTCCAATTGTTATTAAGAGTAAAGCTGTACCTTACGCCAATACTGCCAAATACCTTGGAATGACTTTTGATGCCAAGCTAAAGTGGAAAGAGCACATTAAAAAGAAAAGAGAAGAACTTAACCTAAAATATAGAAAAATGTATTGGTTACTGGACAAGAATTGTGACTTATCTATTCAGAACAAAATAATGATATACAACCAAATACAAAAACCCGTTTGGACTTATGGCATGCAACTGTGGGGTTGTACAAAGAAAACAAATGCTGAAACTATCCAAAAATTCCAAAACAAAGTCCTTCGTGGAATAATAAATGCCCCTTGGTATATAAGAAATAGCGACATGCATCGTGATCTACAAATAGAAATGGTTACAGAAGTGGTAAGAAAACACGCTATATCACATAATCAGCGACTGCATAGTCATTCTAACTCCGAGATGGAGACTGTATTAAATGTACCTGACAATGTTCGAAGACTAAGAAGAACCAAGCCTCATGAGTTGATGGTCTTAATGCCATGGGAAAGTATTAAAACTTTAAACTTCCCCCAATGCGATTTTGTATTTAAGAAAAAAAAATCTTTTGTCGATTTTTCATAGATTGGTCCTGATATCCCGGTGGTTTTAGTACGGTACAACTACGAGTTCCACACTACTTGGTACCGAATATTACCAAGTGTCTTTTGAAGATTTCCACCTGTAGAGAAAAAAAAATTTTAATTTGAAAATGAATTTTCCAAAAAGTATTCACTTAAATAATTTGATTTAAAAACAGAATAGATTTCTGGCTTTAAACAAAGATAATAAGAGCATTGGATATTATTAACAAAAAAACTACTCAATAATGTAAAATTTTGAAGAAATTAATTTCAAAATTAAAAAAAAATGTTTTCTTCAAAATTTCGAGTTTGAAAATTAATTTTTCAAAAACTGTTTCTATAAATAATTTGATTTAGAAACAGGATTGCAGAATGGATTTCTGACTTTAAAAAATTTACAACATAATATTGTAAGGGTTGCCGTTGTTTTGTATTATTTTTTATTTATTTTAGTTCAATTTTTAGAAAATTCAAGATGGTGGCACATAGCGACTGGGATATATAAATTTTGTTTTGTATGTATATTTTGTACTTATCATTGGTTCTAACGTATCTACACTTTTCTTCATTATATCAAGTATTCTTATTTATTTATGTATGTACATGCATTTACCAGTAAATATTTAAAAAAGAATCATGTATATAAGCAACATTTACATGAAATCAGTATTAAATTCATAAGTAGTGGGTATGACTAATTCGCTATAGATTTATGCTGTCCATATGATGACATAAAATTTCTTATTATAAATCGGCTGTTTCTACTATATTCACAGAAGACAACGAAATTATACCCAATGACCAAGCTGGCGCTGGAGCCCTTAGTTGTCCCAATGATTTCATTATACTCAATCAAATACGACTTTGTGGTGAACGAATAAATGATGGCACTATTGACGAGGATTTTACAAAAAATGCAGATGTTCGTGACTCAACAGGTGGACCAATAATTGCATCCTTTCGAAGTGATGGCGCATATGTTGGTCGGGGTTTCTTTATAATGTACAAACAAGAACTTTGTATTTAAAAATAATTTCATGAATATTTTAAGGATTTATTTATTTTAATTAAAATGTGAAGAAATTTAAATATATAAGTATGTTCCTGATAGTATCCCATCTTGTCTATATAGTTGTTTCATACACTAGCATATTATGTTAAAAGCATTTCAAAAGGTGAGTAAACACTGTTCACAGATGCACATAAGCAAGCACCATGCTTGCCTTGAGGGGTTTTAATGTTTTTTTTTTTTGTATTTATTTTATATTTTAGGTTGAATTGTGATTTGGCATGGGAGCACTGTAAGTCCTTTTTTTCGACCGAGCCCAAATGAATACGTCATGGAGCCACCTACACAACATCTCATCCTCATCGGTGGTGGCATTGGCATATTAAATGCCCGGAAAACTTTGGATACTTTTCCATTCGTTGTTGTTTTTTTTTTGTGGCATGTTTCACTATAATGTCATATTGCATGCAATCCACATGAAGGAAAAGCGCGACGACTTGGCATCATACGGAATTGAATTGATATAATGCACCTACGCCTACTTTTTTTAGTTTAACGGTATAAAACGACACTGATGTCACACAATGCACAATAAACGCTTAGTAGATCACGGGAACAAAATATTTTCCCTGCAGATCCTGAGGGTGGAGAAAAGCCATGGAAAACTTTCAGGAACGCCTTTTGTAATAATTTTGTTTCTCTCTGTTTTGCATTGCACAACTGAAACAGTTCCTATGCAATAGGTCTCAACTTTGCAGCAACGATGGCGGTTAATATTGATGTAATTTGCATAAAATATAAACGCCAAGATGGTGTTGAATTGATAGAACCAAAATATAAAAGTTCATCTGAAAACATGCACACAGAATTGCAGGAGACTTTTTTTTTTGCATGTATGTATAGGTTAATGATCGTATAATGTCAGGTCTGGAGATCTATTTTTTTACGAATGTATACAAAGCCCAACATAAAGTACCTTCATATATGACACATGTTTACTGCGAGTAAAAAGATTAACGAATAAAATGAGTCTTGGACCACCTCCAATATTAAATGGCGCTGCGCACGTCATGTCACATCAAAAGAATTCACTAAAAAAAATACCAAGGACCAAACTATCAATCAATATACTATACATATACGGAAAAAATGCGATATAATTTCGTAGAATTTACACTTTAATTAAGTTATTGCTATACCTAAACTATTGCAAGGCCCCAAGCCTTAACATAACGACAAAAAAGAGGAAAATCCAGTTTAAGTTTGGTCCCTACAGTTTCATATACCTACGCACCAAACGATAACCAATTATATTCAAAAACCAATTAATTACAATCATTATAAGGAATCACCCAAAGATATTTCAATACACTCATAATATTAATGGTTTGAGTCTGCAGATGATGCGGCAAAATCTGTGTCTTCGAAGAAATAGCCCAAGTCGTTTAGCTTTGTTTGTGACTTTACCAAAAAAAAGTATAAAAATACACCAGACTGGGCATACTATTCCACAGACTTTACCTATTTATGAGTAAGTCAATGATTATTTTTCAGCAAAATACAATCTCTGCATTATTATGACTGTCTCAAGATGTCTCAAGGTTTCGTTGAGTTGAATGTGTAGGTATATGAAAGGACTCCTGTAGTAAAAAAAACTTAACACCTTATTAATAAGGAATGAATTCTCATTCGGCTTTGTTTGAAGGCTCATATGTCAATACTTCACCTTAAAAGAACTGAAATACGATGAAAAAGAAGCAGCTCTCAGAATTTTTCCCGGAAATCACTTTGGAAAAGGACCAGACATTTTGGAAAAAATACCGGAATTTAAACAGAAATATAGGAAATTATACCTTAGATCGAATTGAAAAAATGGGGCTTTAAAAAAAGGTATAACGACATTGTAAGTGTTGCCGTTGATTTGTAATACTTTTTTTTCTAATTCAAGTAAATTTTTAATAAAATTGCCCCTCGCCTAAACGGGGGAAATAGACCCCCCTCCCATACAATTTGTGTCTTCTGCCAAACTTCCGGGACTCACGGTTAAGATGTGTAAACATACGTAACGTAACGTTAATCACAATCACGATCACAAGATACGTTACGTTTTTTTTCACCCTACCGCCAGTATAGATGTTTACACATCAAAAATTAATTCTTTTTAAAAAACGGAAGGTGAATATAGGCTTCCAAAACAAATGCACTTTTCTTAAAATCAGAATAATAGATCTTAATTATTGACTTTAAAACAAGTGTGATCGCACATAAGAGCAAGTTCGTGGTACCCATTCGTGTATTTTAATTATTTTTTTTTTCAAAAGGAAAAAGTTGCATATGGAAATCAGAAATTAATATAATAATTCTTTTTTTTTGCCTAAAATCATTAATTAAATCTACGAGCCTCAAGTAACTAAATATAAAGGAATTTGTATAAAGACTATATTTCTTTGAATTGCTTGAGATTTGAATTTAAAAAAAATCATATATGTATACTTTCGATAAAATTGTAGGTATAATTTGAACATTTTTGGTTTAGTTCCTGTCGTGTCTGATATTACATGTTGTATGTACATATCTGGATATCGTTCAATAATAGCCAGAAATTTTTTAATTTGTGTTAGTCCGTAGGTAGTAGGTACCATATATGTAACTTCGTGTCGAAAAGGGAAATATACCTAGGTATATCCGGGCTGATTGATAGGCCAATAAAATTCTCACTTCTATATTTACTTAAATATATTTTGTTCGATAATAATTTCCCAACGCATCGAATTAATTTATCGAACGTGGGAATCATAAATAAGTTTTCTTATAAAATGATATTATGTTTAATAATTGATAAGTTGTATATGGTATTTGGGTTCTGTCATGCGCTTATGGGTCAAACACAATTTTAATCTCTTTGGCTCATCTTAATTGTGGTGTAATAAAAATGCGATATTTGTTCTATACACTCCTTTCGATTTTTTTTCTTTTTATTATTTTATGCTTTGTTGTATCTCAAAGTTGTTACATTGAATTAACGACTTCGATTTTAAAAAATGATATACAACGGTGTTCTTGTGATGAGATGCCGCGTTTAGCTTCATGTTTACTTACTTGTTCTGTTGTATCTGTATCTTTTGTTCCGTCATGTTAGTGTGTCGTATATACACTGAGTTGAACCTGTGTTTCAGGCAACTTAATTTGATTACGATCCCGTTTACATTTTACTTGTTTTTGCTGAAATGCGTTAATTAAAAGATCGATTTAGAACTTCAAACCACACTCCTTGGACAACAAAAAATAAAAAAAAAACTAAACGATGATTACTTATGGTGATGTTCACAGACTTTTATCGCAACTTCATCGATTGTTGAAGTTTTTTTTTGTTTTTGTTGTTCCTTTGCGAATTAAATATATAGGACCTTCCTATGGTGTTTATATTTCTTAAGGCAAAATATAGAAAACAAGAAAAGTATATGATTTGAAAATTTTAACCTTTCATTAAAAAGCCCTTATAAAATATGTCTGTACAACTTTTGTATTTAAATTAAACTATAAATAGCCCATGTATTGGGTCACAATTGCATCATTTCTTCTTTCTCTTTGTATGAACCTGTGCTTAAATATATTATATTAGAAATAACTTAATACATATATAAAGGGTGTTTTTTTAGACGTGTGGTTTTCAAGAAGAAATAAAACGCATATAATTTAGTGTTATGGCCAAGAATTTAGCTTTATTATAAAGATAAGGGTTTGCCATTATGTTCCAAAAATGATTTCGGGCAAGTGGCCGCCGCGGCTGGCTCGAATAAATTCCAACCGAGAGGCTCAAGAGGCCCCAGCTGCAATTGTTGCGCGCAATGGCGGAAGGACTCATTCGGGTCTTCTTCGATACTCTGCTCCACAGCAGCAATAGCGTCTTCGGTGCGCAGTGTACGGCGCGGCGGCGCAGCGTCTCTGAGGATGCGCATTATCCACTAGAGTAAACGTGGTGCGAAAACGATCCATGGTTGCTCGAATTACTCTGCTGGGCGATTATGTAGACCGAAAATTGGACGCAGCGCGCGATGCGTCGCTCGAACCGAACCATTATTTTGGTAATAAATTTGCACGATTTGCAAACGTTGTTCAGGAGTAAGTCTATTCATTATGAAATGGCAAACGAAACTGAGCATAAATCAAGTGACAGCTGTCAAAAAGACCAACCAAAAAACTTTATTAAGTAGTAAATGTATAAATATTATATCTTAGGCCCACTTTTTCTGTGATTAACTCATCCAGAGTTAGTTAACTCTAGACCTAAATGAACGTAAAGTTAACTCAAGAAGCAGTTTTTTAGCAGAAGATGAATGTGAGATGACTTTTAACAAACCCGAAGGATAAAACATCAAAAGCACAGGTTCCGTACCTAAATCTTGTTTAATCCAAAATTTGTGAGTTAACTCGGGTTGAACTTTAAAAGCGCCTTGAAAAATTGAGGACTGAATATAAAAGGTAAGGACATTAATTCTCTGAAATAAACTTGAAGATATTAAATGTGATAAACCTAAAACCGGATGAGCACCAAAAATTTTAATGTATCATTAAAAAAACATCCAATACAATTTTCTATGACAATACTAGGAAACCAAAATCTATAAATGCAAGATAGTGCGACCAAATCGTGTTCTTAATTTATTCATTTGGTTTCCATAGTTTGGCCGGCTATACTACATCTTCTTACACTCTTGCAGTCTATATTCCGAGATACACAAAGATAATGTGCTCCGAAGAGTTTCTTGTAAAATGAAACGACATCGAATATGGTAGTTTGTCTAAACAATGCAATTAAGATACTGGAAGGCTTTGGAAGTTAATAGTTTTTTTTTGCTGAAGTAACTGCAGTTGAATTGAAGTAAAGACTCGAATTTGAGTCTTTTAATATGAGCTTTATAGATATTTTAATGAAATTGGTTAAATAAATATAATATAAATATAAATATATTAAATGTAAATAAATTGTAATTTAGTGTGAAAGAATTAGAACAAGCTTTTCTAAATCACTTTCTCTAAAAAGTTATGTGTGGAAAAGTCACCAAATCTTCAAATAATAAAGATAAATGTAAATGAGCCGAAGAAGAAAAACGTAATATTTTGTGTATGATGCTTGAGTGGATCTATCTATGTATATCTATATCAATCTTTATGTATGTTCAAAGTGTCAGAAATAAAAAAAAATGCCGGTTTGAGTGGTCAAAAAAACTACACAGCAATATTATAAACAATAACATTGTTCCGCACCTTTGGTATCAAACAGTTTCAGACCGCCAGATTTAGTCATTTTTCGACCAGATAGCCTATCCGCAAGTAAAAATTTGTGCTATTTATTGGAAAAGAGAGCGCTCAAAGTAAAACATTTCCCCTTCTTGCCAGTTTAAGTCCAAGGAATTTCTTCTGGCTGTTTCTGGTTGGTTGTCAAATTCCAGGCTGATGACAGAATTTGTCAGTTGAGTTCAAAAAAGCAATATCGACCAAGGGTTGAACAAGTGTTCATCTTATCTGTTATCTAATAATCAAATATCAATTAACAATAATCTTGATAGTTCAAAAAAGCAATATCGACCAAGGGTTGAACAATTGTTCATCGTATCTATTATATCTAATAATCAAATATCAATTTGTTTACTGTATATAATATATAGGTGACCTTTTTGTTGGAATATTTGTTGGCTTCGGGTCAAAATATAACATTTTATTTGTGTTCACTACATTTCGTTTTTTGCATGTTCATAATAACAATTGTTTCTTAAAAAAAAAAAACAAAAAAGCTGGACTTAGTACCAAAATGTTAGATTCACAAGTAACAAATATTTGCTAAAATACCAAAAAAATGTCTATACAATTCTATTATAATTAGGTACTTTTAAAGTTTCTTATTTCGACATTAAGTTAACAAACTGATTTTTTAAAAAAAAACTTTCGTTTATCTATATATTGAACAAATTCAAACGACAATCCGTATATACAAACCTTGAACATTACTAATCTTGTCCGCCAATGGATTCAAAGTTCACTATATGCAAATACCAACACTCTCCACATGCAGAACAACCTCTCAGCATTCCATAACCATAAATCGATTTAGTGGGTGTTATCATGGCACTTATACTACCTCGCTCTCACTCTTTCAATATAAAGGAGAACTCTAAGTCCAGCATCAATTTGTATTCATATGCGAAATGCTCGTTAAGACCAAAATTGTGGTCGTTCCTTTAATATACAAAAACCGATTCAAAATTTGAATCCCCGTGTGAATGCACTTGCGAAATTTACCAAAACCCCTCCAAAGCACTTGTGAGTTGTGTGTGTCCGTTTACCACACTGAACCAAGTCATACGTATTCGTATATTTGACTGTGTCGGCAAAATTGCAAATAGGCAAATCCGTCATACAGTAAAGTACCTGTCTGACATACCCAGAATTTACTAACTATATGGTGATATCAGCAGCTCCTGCTCGTCAATCGCCGAGAAATCTGTTTCTGTCGTTGGAGTCCTCTCAGTGAGTTTGTGGACATCGTCGTCATCGTCATAGTCGGCAGTATGGCTGGCGTCGCGTCGTCCATCGTCCATCGTCGTTCATGGTTGTTTTAAAACGAACAGTTCACAATAATCATATGCACTGCGCACACTATACGGACACTTCCAAAGCTTCAAAGTAGATTCTCATTCAATTATTATTGTCGTCGAGACGACTGTCAATGATTGACAGTTGAATAAGAAAGTTTGGTGACATTTCCCATATTTGGTTCGAGGGGGTTTCATTTCGCATCGTGCTCGTGTGGTTTCTTCGCTCTCGCTAATCAACATGCGATAAAAAAATACATATCCACTCGAAGAATGGAGCAGAGTTGACCTCGGTTCCGGCACTTTATATGATGTATCATCATCTGATTATGTTGATTTACTTAGACCACATGCACGAATAGTTGCACTAATGCAATTAATTCATTTGACATTTCTAATCCTATACTATAGGTAAAAGTTGTTCATTCTAGCACCTGTTCCAATGACTTTCTTTTAGTTTGTATCGCGTTTATTGTTTGTGTGAAGTTGGGATACCCCCTGTGAACATCATCTATCGCAAGTCTCGTTCCAATGGACTAGCTATATATAAGTTTTATAAACATATAAACAAACACACGATCAATTGGCATTTAGCTTCAGTAGCCGTAAAATTATGGCCAAATTCAAGCAGCCATTGTGTGTCATACTGAAATGGGAACAGGGGTTATTACTACTCTATTGGTCCGCGTACATTTGTGGAATTTCTCGGTTACTTGAGCACAAACTATAGTAAAATAAACCAATTGATTTGGTGGTTTAGTAACTTATTAGGTTGTAAGACACCAATTTAGGTTTGAATTGAAATGCAGTGTTTGTGTTATAAGAAGTAAATGAAAAATGTTATGGTGACCATCCGTCTCTTATTTCCCGTTAGACAGTATCGTATATTTCAATTAATCGCCCTTATTATAAGGGGCGTACAAATGTCCCGTGTTTAATTTTTAGTTCCGTATGTGTCCATGTATTTATTCTGCATTTTCCTATAATAATATTTTATTAAAAATTTATTATTTGTTTTTTTTTTTACTTTGCACTTTGAAAATAATTTGCGTGTAATACATCATATAGTAACAATTAAATCCAACGTCTACTTCGTTAGCGACAATAAGCAATAAGGCGCTCCAGGCCTCCGCGCTTATAATCTAAGCGGATATAAAACAGGGGCGTAAAATTTAGTCCCCAGCTGAACACAGCTAAAACAGTTACCATTCATGGATACAAAATAAAGAAACACACCATTTTCAAATTTATAATATTGTCAAAGTGACATTTGCAGGAAAATAAAATAGGAACTTTGTGATTTTAACTTAAATAAAATGTTAAAATAATAGTAAACGATGCTCATGCTTCATACTAAAAATGCTTTATAACATTGTACTAAATCTTCTAAAATTTTTTACCAGTGCTTCCAATCCAATATCTTGTTTTGTATTTGTTGTATGGATTTATTATCAATTTTTTTTTTTACGAAAACATTGGGGTGAGCGTTATATCTAGTAGGAATTAAAAAAAATAATATTTTATATATGTATATTCAAGTAAATTACAATATTCTTCAAATTATGAATGAACATAAAAGTCCACTTTAACATCATAATTAAAATTATGTTATAAAGAATTGGTCACATTAAAAATACCTACTATATTCTTCTTCGAGTAACAGTAGGTGTGTTTTTTGCAAGTGCATATGAATTTGTCGTAAAAAACCATATCGGAACTAAGAGCTTTACTCGTAAATACAACAACAACTTAAGTCCATATGGACCTAGTTAAATCCAGATAATTTTCGGGGCTTAACTTAAGTCCCGATATAAACTGTATTACTGGCTATAATTACCATTTTGGTATCGATAGTTTGTATGGAATCGTCAAATTATCCGAAACAATTTTTCTTATGAAACAGAAAAAATGGCGAGCATTGTCTGGAATTTTGTTTTCCTATAAATGACTTGAAATTATAAGATCTACATTATGTGTTTATTTAGTTTTATTTCATGAAAGGAAATAATTTTCGATATGAGTTTTTTTTTTTTATTTTAATGTGGCGTTGCTGATAAGTTTATATATTGTATGCTCACCGCATAAAGCTTAAAGGTTAGTGATGACATTTTGTAACAGTGATGGGCTTGTTTGCTGTGATGTGATGACGTTGGTAAGTTCCGATATCGTTTTATTTGAAAAATCCATATGGACTTGCAAAAAAAATATATACCTAGTCTATTGCATCGTGTAAGGACTATAAGGACGGCACATTTTCAACAAGTATTTTGGATAATATTTTTGGTAGTAAGATCATGTGGCTGTGGTGTCAGGGATCATTTATAAACAATTTCGTTCTGTTTAATAGCTTCTTCTCTTCAGTAAATCTAAATATGAAAAAATTAATTGATTTTTGTTTTGTAGGCGCATAAGTCGGTTGAACATTATCCGGCCAAATTCCTTAACGCAACATTTGCAAAGCAAATGCAAAAAGCAAATTGAAATATCAAAAGGATATGTTTGCATTGCAAGCATATATCCATTTAGGAACGAATGTTTGATTAAATTGTTGAGTGTTGCTGGAATTAGTAATGCAAAAAAAAGTGTGCGTACTTATGTACACGCGCTAGAAGTAAAACTTCTTTCACGACAACAGGGCAAGTATTTTTCAAGTCCTACCACTCAGAGCACCCGATTTGAAACTCAGAACCGTTGCAAAATCGTGACGCTGAATTTTGTAATTCGTGACGGGAATTTGTATGTCGGTTTGACATGTCACTGACAGCTCCATAGAAAAATTTTTTACCCCCATGCCGCAAAAGAAGTTTTACTTCAATACTTCAACAACACCCAATGAGCGAGAGACACAATAGATTGCAGAATATTTCCATGCAAAACCAATAAACCTACAACTATACATAATTTATGCTTCCTCGCATTAAATCGACCAATGGCCGAAAATCCAACACAACAGAAAAAAATCCTCAGAAATAAAATTCTTCCCACAAAAAACCCTTACTCGAATTCACTAACCATCTTAACGAATATATTAAATGCACGAACCATTGCATTTGACGAAAATATAATATCGTGACGCTGAATTTTGTAATTCGTGACGGGAATTTGTATGTCGGTTTGACATGTCACTGACAGCTCCATAGAAACATTTTTTACCCCCATGCCGCAAAAGAAGTTTTACTTCAAAAAATTATTAAAGAAATTCCTCAATTGTTGCACCACAACACCAATTTTTTACAAAAAGAAAATACACAAATATACCCCAGATGCCTTTTAATTGCCTTTTTCCCGAGGTGAAATCCTTTTCATGCGCCAATCAAATTGTTAACAACAACTTTAACAATTTTATTTGTTATTGAAGGTTTTAATAAATTTTTATTTACTTTTCTTAATTTTGTTCACCCATTTGGTTTTAAAAACAAAAAAATAATTCCGAGACACACCAAACAATAAACAAATTCAAATGCAAGTGACAATTAATCTGCTTAGCAGGGATGTTTACATTTGCATTTTGAAACTGTTTGCTTAGCATAATTTGCACAAGTTTTGCGTTTAGGAATTCGGCTTCCGTTTTGCATTTTTTGCTGGATTCGGTTGAACAAGGTAAGAGAAAAACGGAGACAATAATTGAAATTTTCGACAAAAATCGCATAGTGGTAAATGTTGGCGATATCTGAAAAATTGTATGGGAAGGAGAAAATATTGATTCTAAGGAATTATAAAGAATACAAAATTGACAATCGATTAATTTTGCCATATAACTTTTATTTTAACTTTTAAAATGCTAAAATTGATGAAAAATTCCATGCGAAGCCAGGCGAACAGCTAGTAATAATTATGTTGAAATAATCCAATATAGTTTTGTTAACTTTTGCTGTTTGTATTAATGTTTTAAAATTTAAAATTTTTCCCCGGGTTTTGCTTCTAAAAATATGGTCACCATATGAATATGAATATATTAATTCGTTTTGGTAGAAAATTAAATAACAACAACAATTTTTGTAACCAATTAACAGTAATAAATTATCTCTTAGCAAGTATATATTTTATACTTTTAAGAATCCATTTAATTATACTATACTCGAGCA
The DNA here is from genome assembly GCA_929447395.1 of Epistrophe grossulariae. NCBI lineage: Eukaryota > Metazoa > Arthropoda > Insecta > Diptera > Syrphidae > Epistrophe > Epistrophe grossulariae. Next base: position 31,590,458 of record OV839567.1, on the reverse strand, counting down.
CAGTGAGGTCGGTTGAAAAGACTGAAATAGAAACAGGTGTACGAGTATAGTTTTGTTGAATATGGAAACTGCGTTGAAGTCTTGTCAGATAAACCTATAAAACCTTAACATTGTTATACAGATGTAGTTCTAATTGGGGTATGTCACGTTTACAGGCATATCATATCAAAATAAAATCATTTCTTTTGAATATAGATAGATAGATAATTTTAGTATTGGTCTTCTTCGGGAAATCATAACATTCTATTTGTATAAGAACACAATTACCACCATATTATTGACTCAATTAATCCAGATTAAAACTTAAATCCGGATCCGGAATTAATAGAATTTAAATTAATTTACATCCGGATTTGTGTTTTAATATGGCATATATGTTTTCTAAACTATGTCATAGAAGTTAACTAGCAAGTAAAAATTTCCTATCAATAAAAACAAAACGCAAAACTGATGTTTATCAAACCATTTAGGAAAATCTACTACAATAAGTAGATATTCGTTTTATTCATTTGAAATCGACCTTGCATTTTGGACAAGAAAAGACTTCTTTTTTTTTGGAAGTGTAGGGGCGAGTATACAAACCATTTATGGGGTTTAACGCTCACGCTGACCTCTTGAGTTTAGTTTTGGTTTGTTTTCATTAAACCGCCTTCTTTGGTAAGTTAGTTTACACGTATTTAATAAACTCAACTAGCAGAGAATTTGTTTCAGAAAATAATAGAAAATAGAAGAGTAATAATACTTAATTAATTTCTTCTAGTTTATAAATAAATAAAAACGTTGATCAATTGAATTAGCTAATCAATGTCGATTAACTTGAATTTATTTTTTGATAATTCATGTTTGATTTGAGTTTATTAATAGGAGTGTAAGTATTTTGTAAATTTAAGCAGTAATTTATAGTTTGTTGAGGTAGGTATAGATGGAAAAGAATCTTAAAATTTGTATTGCTTCATAAAATTTTTTAATTAATCAACGTTTCGCTTTTTGTATTCAAATTTAAACATATGAGCCGTACTCATAGTCATTTTTAACCCGTTGCTAGATTAAAAGTGAGCTAAAATGAGTTAAAAGTGAGCTTAAATGATTAATTCTGAAAAACTGAAGACTGATGAATGTTAAATAACAAATTGCATTTTCTAAGTAACGAAGAAAAACAAAAAGTCCCCCATATCTTAAGTAGTTTAGAACTTTTTTTTCATCAAAATCATCGGAGCCGTTTTTGAGAAAAACTAACATTTTCTCAACGGTGGCTTAGTTTGTTTGTAGAAGGTGATTTCTAAAAAAACTTATAAACTTCATTAAGGCATTATCAAGAATTTCGTTTTCAATATCTATGACTGTTGTAAACCTCTGTTGAATGCGTCGTAATATTGCTTGTTTGATAAACTGCGTAACACTTTTTTTTTCACTTCTAAAATATTTTCCAATGTAAAACATGCAAGGAAATTTCAAAACCAAAAATGAAAAATTTTTTGTTAAATATACCGAAAATTTAATCTTTTCATCATACCGAAGCCCCATAGTCCATCAAAAAAGCCTTGAAATTAAATCCCATTTACTTAATTTGCTGGTGAATACAGCAGCGCAATTTAACGACTCAAGCCCCTAAGGTTTCACACCGAATCACCAGCACACAAAGAAACCAACATTTTAAATATTTAATAAAGATAATTTTACATTTTTATTGGCCAGTATATAAGCGAGAAAGGTAGTTACTGGTAACAGGCCATAGCACGACGGCCATGGCGTCGTCGTCGTTAGCCAAGTTTAATTAATGTTCAACTAAACACACCGCGCAGTCATCTGTCTAATGAAATCTCAGAAAGAATGCGGTGCATCGTTGCTGTTCTTCACCACTGTTGTTGTTGTTGTTGAGCTACTTTGTCTATTCTGATGCTCCCAGTATACGGCGACGGCCAAGAGGAGCCCGTGCTTATCTCTATAAAGTCTTTGCATCCGCAATATAGCAGCAGGCAGCAGCTCGAAGAAGTAAAGCTTCAGACAGTGACAAGACACTGGCTGATGACGCGACGCGCCAACTATATAGAATAATGCTCATTGAATGTTCAGCTGGCAGAAGGTAAACCGGCAGCAGGACCTCCCCGTCCCCATACCGCACCATGATAACATGCGTAAGTAAGTGCACACTCCAAGCCCATATTACTCCCCCTATACCCTGCTGTGTTACTGAAGTTGACTTTTGCCGGAGGGGAACTTGCAAGCTATCTATATAGCAACCGAATGCGTGAATATGAAAAATTAATGGCGGATTTATGCTACACGCTAAGTAAATGAATTAAGAATGTTGCCGAAGCTTCAACTCACTCGGGTCGGGTCGGGACCAAGGGGAAGCTATACACAGATTGATGCAATTCACAGATAATTAAATGTAAAAGTTAGATTCAGCTGAGAAATTTATTGATGATGTCGGTTGCTGTTGCTGATGTGCAGCACACTAAATACAGCTTGCGGGGAGCTGATGGTTGGGCCTAACTTCAAGAAGATACAAAACCTAGTCTTTTTCGTGTTACTTTGAATCAAAGGTGAATGCTGTTGATGTTGAATGCTGCATCTGTGCCTTATTATTATGAATGTAACCAAATGTACGTAGATATAGATACCTACAACTACAGCAGGTTCAGGCTGAGTGGATGTTTCAGCATCAAGCATCAATGATGTCGTGTGGGGTGGCATTTTGGATGAGGATGAGGCGCGTTGATATTTTGTATAATCATTTGCAAACACATCTATCTACTATATATGCGAAGTTGGTTTAATAAAATCTTTAAGGTGAGCGTTGAACCGTTACTTTACAGCGCGTAACAAGTCAACTTTCTATCCTTGTACCATTTTTTATTTAAGGCTTTTAAAATATCACTTTAATATACGTTTAATGTTTTTACTTTCGTATAATATTCGTTATAATCTCGCATGGTAGTCGCCTTTTGAGTGATGCAAATTTTGTCCTAGGAAGTATTTTTTAATAAGTTTTTTAAAATTTATATTCAATTGCTTTGAAGCTTTGAAAGGTTTCCTGGAGAATTTGAAGTGGAAATATTTGGATAAGCAAGTTATAAGGGGTTTAAATGGTTATGAGGGAAAATCAATGCCAATTTATTTGATATATAACTGTTGGAAGGACATCAAAATAAAGATTAAATGTCACACCTTATGGTGTTCAAATAAAAATTGAAAGAACCCTATTAAAAGAGTAAATTTTTTATACGAATTGTTTGCAGAACAGATGTATAGATTTGAAGGAATATCAAGAAACATATATAAGTGTGTACAAAATTAATTCAAGAGGGTATATTTTAGGGTATCGGTTATATTGGCGATATTTAAACAACAATGTTTCGGAAACCTTTTGACTTATACACTAAAAGAGAGGGATTTTCAAAGTTCATCCGCACCGGTTTATAAAATAGCTAGTGCAAGGTGTGTTTCTCGAAATAGTTGGATAGCGAAAACGAGGTTCATATGACGTTGCCGATTTTAAAACGATTAAGTACATATTTTCGATTCCAATTTTTTTAAAGCTTTACCAAGAGCTTATCGTCGTCACAAAAATTTGTTTTTATAGCCCCATCAATAACTCTCAAGTTAATCGATTTACATACATATATTGCTTATACCCAAAAAAGTAATCAAAGAATTCAATGCATTTTTGTAAAATTTTATTCATAGAAGTTTTCTAAATATAACTATAATTTTAAAAGTAAATAATTTTATTTATAATAAGCCACCTTTTTCAAGCCTTCAGTTGAGTTAGCCTTGGATTGAAATAAATTTCTGTTTAAAATTTAAGTCTGCATTACTCATTGGTTTTTCGATCATAAGAAAAAATTGAGGATGCATTTTCTGTAAGAACACCACTCAAGGTGGATAAATGACTAATTTGCTTCTAATCATTTCAATGGGCATGTGCCGATTAATCATTCCTAATTGCGAGCAAGAATTATACAATGAAAATATTGTTTCTTTTTTCAATCTATGTTTCTTGATGGTTAATTAAAGAGATTTATCAATCAAAAGCCGCATGACTTGGCGTTCGCAATAATTGAATAGTTGGTTAAACGAGATGTCAGAAATTTCAGATCCTACTTAACTAATGTATGAATATGAATATTCATTCTCCATTTTAGTTTGTTTTATTAATTATTACCCAATCAGAGGGTAAAGTTGTTAGGATAAAAATGTTGTTAAACGAGAAAAATTAACACCGATATGATATATTTAGGTCTTGGGTGGTAAACAGGTAGGTATATTTTAAGTAAAAAATTGATGCATTCACATTTGATTCGATTAGGTGTATTGTTGTTAGAATATACAAATGTTCTGTAAAAAATGGTTTTTCTTCGTATAGCTTAATTAGTTGAAGTATAAATGACATTAAGTAGGTATACAAATATGAAATATTGGACGCAAAATGTTGAACAGACGTTTGAATGTTTGAATTTTATGTGTAAAATTTTGTAAAAAAATTTAAGAAAACAAAATTGATTTTCTAGTTTCTTATGATGCCGACTTAAAAAATAAATTTAGAAATAAAATTTAGAAAAAAAATAAATGATTTACCCCAATGCGTCAGTGAAGCAAAAATCCATATGAATGCAGACGACGTGCAGCTTTATTTTTCCTGCAAACTTGAATTAATTGAAGATGGTGTCGTTAGGCTTAACGGCGAGTTGTAAAATATCGTGGATGGTGCTGAGAAAAATAGTTTACAATTGAATCCTACAAAATCGAAATGTTTAATTGTCTGTAGAAATAAACTGGATTTAAGCTATTTTCCAACTGAAATCTTGGAATCTTGTTTAATTCGTTACTAATTTGGGATGACCATGTAAGAGGCGTTAACGGAAAGGTGTACGGGTGGCTAAGGTGCCTGTCATTATCTTAACACTACACACCACTTTCCACATGACTAATACTTGTTAGAGCACTAATAATTCCAATAGTCACATTTGGATGTCAAATAACCTTTTATAACTGTTCAGAAACCAGAAGAAAGCTTTATGTGGCCTTTAATAACATTTGAATAAGATTTGAATTACAATATAATGCAATAAAACAAAAAGGTGTGCCCAATATCAAATTTATATTTTACCTTTTCATTGCAAATTTTTGTATCCATTTTAAAATAATCACTCAAGACTTGAAACTTTTAATGTGGTTGTCATCCAGTTCTTAGCTAAGTTTAAAATTTTAAAGCCCTAGTTCATCAAGAAGCCAGTACCTTCGTTGGGCTGTCGAACCATTTACCATAGGTCATAATGGGTATTGAATCCCAGCCGAATCAATTCCTAAAAACAAAAAAAAATCAGGGCTAAATCCTTCAAGAGTATTTCTTGTCCTGAAAAATTCCCTCTGACCTCAGTCGTTGAGATTCGGTAAGAAAGTGGGGGTCCCCTCGCCAGTATATTTTTGTTTGAATAGGTGTAGATTTACTAATGTGCAATGCAATTTATCATGGCAAGAAGGTTTTTTAATTTAAAAAAATCTTTTATCTTCGCACTGATAATTTAAAACCCCATTCGAGTTTAAAGACACAATGGACAGATTGTACAAGGTATTTGATTAGATTAGATTAAGAATTTTTAATTTTTCAATTTGTTTTATATACAATTGACTTAAAACTAACTTATTATTAAATTCTTGTTGGCTCAACAATAGGGGCCCAACGTTCTTCTTTTGTCTTTATACAATGTTATTTTGTTACAATATCATATTAATGTTTACTTAATTAATACATGAATTTGAATATTTAGGAATATAATTAATGAAGAATAAAATGTGTTGAATAAAAAATTTCAAGTATTACATGGTTTATCCCCTGTAGTGTCTGTTGGTGTTTCGCTCGTAGAATGGGGCTTCGTCATTGTGGATAATGTCTTCAAATTGTTCGTCAATGATGGCTCGGGGAATAAGATATCTGTGGCTGGGCTGTAGCTGCTGCTGCAGGAGTTGCTCAATTTCTGGGTTCGGATGGTCTTCCAGGTTCGTGATGATTTTCTCGGCAAGCTGAAGCACATACCTACTGATCAATATAGGTATCAATTTTGCTTCCTCGTACAATTTTTTTGTGGGGATGAACTTCTTCGTCAATGGATTGCGGTAGAGTCCAGTGCAAATGCGCAGCATCTTCCTCTCAAATAGTTTCATCTTCTTCATTGCTGTGGGTGATATAGTAAACCATATAGGAAAGGCGTACGTCAAAACGGGTCTGATGAGCTGATTGTATACAAGTAGCTTGGTCTTCTTGCTTAGTCCATTCCGCTTCCGGAGTAACGGGTGGACCAAGTGCAAGGAAAAGTTGGCTCTCTTCAGCATCAAGTCAGCGTGCTTCTTGAATTTCATTTTGTTGGTGAAGTTGATTCCCAGGTATTTTGTTGTCGTCTTGACCGATACTTCAGTGCTGTCGGGATGCTTGATTTTGATGTTGTCGCAGCGTGTAGCAAACGCTCCTCTTCTCAAGACTGTCACTGGTGTACGGAAGCAGATCAGTTCTGTTTTGCTGCTGTTTATTCGTTCAAAACAGTATAGAATCAATATATAACAACAAAGCTCCAATGGTTCTAAGTTCCCAAACCGAGGAAGTCTCCACTCCGATCATCAGACTCCTTTGTGGTGGCTTGGTCATTTGTTCAATTTTTGTTTCAGTCGTGGCAGAAACTTTTTTTTAAATAAATTTGAACAAATGAACAAGCCTTTAATTTCGGTATTTGGGAGAGTTCTATTCAAGTAACAGCATTTTGATTAAATTTAGAAGAAACACGTTCGACGAGTTCCAGAGTCCTGTTCATCAATTTGGATTCAGGAATAACAAATTAAAAAGCGCTATATATATTGGAGTATGTTATACAAACACACATAACCACATTTCTGTGATGATTGTGCAAAATTAGGCACAGCCACTGATATCCACCAACAGAGACTTGCGTATGGAAGCTGTTGAAAATAAAATAAGAATACTTACCGGATAAGTTACTTTTAAACTGCCTATACCTATATTTTCACAAAAAAATAGTAATGTCGTTTTCCATTGGTCGTCCAGAAGCCTTGTATTTTCCATTCTGAAATGAAATCCAGAAGCATTTTTTTTCTTTTCAAAATTCAAAAGAAGAACTGTCATTTTGAGGCTTTCAGAATTGGCTTCTGAACAACCAATAGAAAACAACATAAGTCTCCTCCAGAATGCTTGCTGTATAGATATTAAACATTTCAACTATAAGTACCTACCAAACACTCCTTTTTTGTCTCGGTTTAAGGGTCTGATATATACCCTTTAAAATTCTGAGTTGCCACTCCTATCAATTACTCATTACAATTATAGTGAATAAGTGAATCACAAGAATTGTCACATATCAATGCATTCTAAAGTTATCGGTGATATGCCTCGAATGAACTTCATTTAAAGGCCATCAACGCACATGTTCAATGTTCATCATAACCTAAGCCTATGTAGGTACATACATCACTGAAATACCTATAACCTACCCCTTCCTCTATAGCATTGATTAATATATCTATTTTGCAAAAATGCTGAATACGGTAATCACGGTTAACACGGATGAGCAATTGCCATTTCCAATTGACCATGAACTCATGCGTTTTTTCCGTTTTGCAAAGAAAAAGCTGTATCTAAGTGGCCACAGAGTATAGCAGTTTGTGTCAGCGAAACCAGGAATTTCAATCTGTCCGTATCAAAAACAATTACAAATGAAGAGGCAAGCTGGCATCTCATCATTCGGCTGCCATTGCTGTGGCCGCTGCACCTCTTCTTACCTCTCTATCTCTCTCTCTCTAAATTCATGGATAGTTGAGTCAGAGTTGTTGTCATTTTTCAGTTAGTGCAACTTACAATCAAAAAGTGCCGTCTAAGTCTCAGTCTCAGATGGTGGTGGTATATGTCTTCCAAATGGCTAAAACAACAATTTCCCTCCCAGTGGTGGTTCGGGTCGTGAACATCGTAATGGTATTTTTCGACTTACGTTTAAAAAATTGTATATATCAGCTTGATGAATAATAGGGAAATGATTAATGAATTTCCGCATCACCTGTTGGGTTGGGTGGCAAATGTCGCGATTCTCATCCTACCTTATACATACCTTATACCAGTTAACTCCTATATGTTTGCAATTGCTGTTTATTAGGCTGGCTCTATCAGGTGCAACTGGTTACCCAGTAGCATAACAGCCACTGGTATAGATCATGTGTTAAAAGTTAATGATGTAAGCATATGATTGCAGCTAGTAGCTATCACCGATCAGTAATTATATGTTTATTTTGAAATGAGTAAGACATCAATTTAAAAAAAATATATACCTACATTTCTAACAAATATACATACGACACAAATTGCTAAATCGTGAGAACCAAATTAAAATTCGAGGCAAATTTACATACCGTTTTGATGATATTGATTTATTAATTTTATAAAGTCATCTTCATCAATGCATAATAAAAGTTTTTTTGACTTATTTTTTTTTTATTTTATTTAAAATAAATTTGCAATATTAAAAATAGACATTTATCACCATATCTTCAGATTGAGGAAAAAGAACATTTAAGACCTCAAACATTTCGAAGTTTTTGGTTACAAATTTGAAGAGCGTTGCTAATTTTGAATGCATAGCAAAAAATATATTGGCAAAAGACTATACTTATGGTGTGGATTTATAGGTGAATAATTCTGGCTACTTTAAAATGATAACAAAAATAATAAAATATACATTTGTATATGTATATCTATTATGTAACTCTTAAATACCGAAAGGTGGAAGTTTTGGACTTTTAGCATAACGCATTTGATAAGCGTGTCATCATCAATTGAATAATCAATGTATGAGAAATTAAAAGTGCGTCATGTTCTATAGTGCACCATTTCAGCCGCTTTTACCCTAAGTAGTCTAATTTTCATTTTGGCTTTGTATATTAATCCAGGCAATCTCATATTTTTTAAAGCAAACGCGTGATATCTAAGATTTTTCATAAATTACTACATCTCAAAACCCACCTTAATAATCAAATTAATTTTACAACCAGTAATGCCATAAATAGTACGAGATTTTTAAACATTATATTGAAAAGGGTTTTATTATTGATATTCATTGAATAAACCTAAGTACGCACATTGAACTAAGCTGAGTAAACAAGGGCTCTTAATGACCACAGAACAAGAGTCATATCCGTATCATTAACTCATTATATCAATTCTCGTATATGGGAAACAAGATGAAGGAAGCTACAAAGAGCTACAACCCCTTCCGTAAGAGATTACAGCTTGCCCTATTAGATGTGTGTCCTGTGTACAGTGTATCTATACATATCGTTACGTCAATGTTATAAGTTTTTTTATTGATTTTTTTTAATTCAACCGACTATGTGGCTACATACATACCTATATGTGTTCCATTAATTAAAAGTAAAAAAAAATATGTGAAACATCACCAAAGGAGAGCAGCAGCAACAGACAACACAATGACGACAACACACATCTCTCAGGCGTTGGTGCGCTCTATAAAAAGGAACAAGATTATTCCTTTCCGCCTTTTGGCCTTTCACATCATCATCACATCTTCGACGTAAGTGTCTTCATGACGCAGGATTTATTAATAAATAATAATAATTATTAAGAGAAAATAAGCTGACAAAATGGGTCGCATGCTCTGGCACTCTGAGCTGAGAGTTTAAATTTTAAAAATTAATTAAATTTAAAACTAAATGATTTAAAGTTTTTTATTTTTACGGAAGTGATGCATTCCAAAAAAAAAACTTTATATACTTTTTACTATATCTACGTTTGATGCCCTTTAAATAAATTAGTACATACCTACACTGATTTTAAAAAGTACGTTGTAAAGTTATAAAAGTTATACCAAAAATTTACGTAAGATTTGGCGCTACATGAAAGAAAAACGCGTTTTCATTGCTAAGCAACACATAGGGTTACCTCTGAAAATTTTAAAAGGAGTCAAGAAAGGAAATGTATAAATATATAATATTTCATAATATAATATTTTAAACAAAACAAAACAAAAAAATAAATAAACAATATTTCATAAAAAAAAATAAACTTACAAAAATTTATGATCAAATGAATGTATACAATTTCATTCTTTTGCTAGTTTTTTTGACAGAAACTCTTCCAAATTGTCAATCTTTTAAATCATAGCATCAAAGTACAAATAAACAGAAAATGTATTTTTTATTAACAGATTTGTAGCTGTAATGAACCTACATTATAAAAAGACATTCATATCGATATCCTTATCCTCTAATAAATTAAGTGCAGAAAGAATTGAGTGGTATAAGTTTCTACTTTGCGGTTTGTAAGTTTGTTTCTAATTAAAGTTAATTTCGAAAAAAATACTTTCAGCGGAAGCGCTGCTATTGTTAAAATTTTAAATACGAAATCCTATAAGTTTTTGAACACTGTTTTTTTAAATTACCTACTTCAAACCAAAACCTTTCAATTTCATTGATTTCAAAATAAATTTTAAAACTTCTAACTGTAGAAAGACGTTTAAACAAAAAGTATTCAATTATTATATTTTTTTGGAGTCAAATTTTAAATTTTAAAAGGAGCCAAATTTCAAAAAGATGAGTCCTGGAGTCCCAGCCTTAAAAAAAGAGTCAAAGAGTCCCGATGGTAACGCTGAACAACATCTTGAAAAATTTAAAATGCACGAACTTGCTCTTATGTCCACACTGTGGTTTAAAGTCTGAATAGTTTAGATCTGTTATATTACCCTGATTTTTGAAATTTTTTCTGTCAAAAACGTAGTTTAGTTTAAGGTAGAAGGTAATATTATGTGAGTACATACTACATAGATATGAACAATATATGTAAATAAAATTAAAAATTAATATATGTAATTAGAAATAAAGTGATTAAACGACCACTGAAATTGTTTTCTTACCAAAGCGATGTACACCATCTTATTTCTAAAACAAATCTCAATTTATGGGAACAAAATTTTGAAAATCGTTTTAGCGGCTTTAAAAAAAAAATAATTTTTTATTTATAGTTACAATTTAAAAACCTTCATTAAGAAAAAAAAATGGTACGCAATTTTTTACTAATAATTGTTGCGGAGTTGAAATTTTTTTTTGCGAAAATATCATAACCCATTTTAGAAATATCCAATTTTCAAAAAAAAAAAAATTTATATAAAACTTGTTTTTTTTTTATGCAATATTATTTAAACTTATGTAAGTGTCAAAACTTTAAAAATTAAAATCGGTTGAACAGATAATGAGATAGTCGAAAATCAAAAAAATGGTTCTGAAAGATATGGTATGATAGTAGTTCACATACAAATTTTAATCAAAATCGTAGGTGTCGTTTTTGAGAAACGGACAGTTTTCTTACCGGTTTTTAAACACTCGTATGGGGGTATCGTTATTTATGGTTATAAGAATAATTTTTATTTAAAATTTATTAGATAATGTTAAAAAAATGTTGGGTGCCAAATTTAATACAAAACCAAACGGGTTGTTTTCGAATTATTAGGTAAGTTCACGAAAAAAAAGTTAAAAAAATTTTAATTTTGTTTCACAACTTTTAACTCTTTTTGAAACATTCTCTGTAAAATATTTAATCAAAATCAAAATGGTTCTATGGGAGGTACGATTAATAACCATTTTTCTTAAATTTTTTTTTATAAAATGGTAGCCTTTTTGTTGGAAGAAAATCGACCCCCCGTTTAGGCTGCAGCCCAAAGGGCAGACAGAAATATACGAAATCCACTTTTTTCGACTTCGCTATCACCGTAATGTTAAGTTCGATAAAAATCTCAAGTTCTATTTTTTTTTTACGAATTCATAACTTGTAAAAATGATGATTTGCACAACATTTTTCGAACAAAAACATTTTCAGAAATGAGGCAATTTTTATCTTGTGCTTTGATATACTTTTAGTTAAGCCTTCGTCAATTTTTGCTCTCGGAACTTCACTCCTTTTGCTCCGTAAGTCGTGGGTTTTCCGAGTAATGTTTTTGGAAAGTTTTTCTGTTATGAAACTTACGTAATCCCCAAAAACCAAAATCTCAATCGCTTAAATTCCCAAAAACTGCATTGCAACAAGATAAAATCCCCATGGGGAAGGTGCCCTATATGTACAAAATACCCATTAAATAATTTCTTTAGGAAACTTCCAAATTTCCACAAATCCCCAATAAACCCCAACATATTAAGTAAAATATGTAGATATAACAAAACAATTTTATTTTTAGAAATAAAAACGATCCAGTCCAGATCTGTAGATAATAAAACGAGGCTATTGCTGCACAACTTTTAAATATAAATGTTTTTTTTTTTTAATGATCACCTTTTATGTTTCTGACGAAATATTTTGCATTATTGTTTGTATTTTTTGGTTCAGCTTATGTTGATATTTTCTCCTATTTTCATTTATCTATACAAATACAAATTATTATGAAGTTGAAAGGACATTGCAGAACAGATTGTTTTTATTTCATTAGATTCTAGACCAACTATGAATATGCATATATAACAAACCTATATTCCCGGGCGATAAAAATTTATTTATACTGTAGCCTATGAAAATAAAATAAAATAAAATAAAATAAAATAAAATAAAATAAAATAAAATAAAATAAAATAAAATAAAACAAAATAAAATAAAATAAAACATTTATATTTGCCCAAAAAGAAAATATGCAAGTAGTAAATTTTTAATTTTTACTATTTCTAAAGTGACATTTTTCATGAGAAATTTAATGCAAAGCAAGTCTCGATGATTGAAACGACACCAGCACCCTCTAGTTTTTCCACGATCATATGTACGTTTAGGTACATATGCAGATCTAACTTGAATATCGATCAAACTAAAATTTACTCTTTTTGCTGCCATGAATGAAAACATAATAATTTTTTGTAAAAACAGTTCCCCTGTATTATATGAACGGTCACCGCAAGTTATGTGTGAAATGGCCTAAGGGAAGCGTTTGACACGCAACGATATACACACGGTCAAATAAAATTAAAGGATTTTAAGACTATTCCATTCGTTTTAATGTTTGATGATATTTTTGAGTTTGATTTTTTTATAAATCTATAAATTGCCCTTTCTCTTTATTTTATACCAGAAAGCAAGTACCTACAAAAAAATATAATCATTATTGGAGATCAATCCTTTGAACAGTCCAAAACAAGCTGTGTGCTACCTCTTGACCCTTTTTCTTGGCCAAAGGACAGATGCCAGATAAACACATAGCACCCCTTTGTATCCGGGGTGTTTCTTCCTAATGACACACACACCAGGTGGTTTGTTCATAAAAAAATGCAACCCAACCAAGATGTGTGTATGGACAACCTACATGCATGTGGTGATTGTTATGGACCAATCCCATTCCCAAACCCATGGGGGTAGCTTAACTAAAAACAACACACTGATCTATACAAAAATAATTCTCCTTAACGCTGCAAGTTGGAACACTCTTCTTGATGAGTGATGAGGCTCATTGAGGAGAACAACGGATGCTGTATTAATGACGTCGATGAATCCTTTGACCGGTAGGTAGGTAGGTACATTACGTAATAGTCGGCGGTTTATAATAAGTTACGTGTTCTTGTTTCCCCACAACTGATTACGACAAAGACAACTATACTTGAGTTCTTAAGTGGAGAATTTATTTTAAGCCCAACTGACATCAACCGAACCTATACGATGAACAACGACTGACACTGACAACCGACTCGACGGGGGGTTTTGCTTCTCAAGTAAGATTACGTTCTTCTTGACATTTAATGGTGATAAGAAATCTTTTCAATGGCAATTGGATAGTTTGTGCGTCCAAAGAATCGAATTATCTTTCCCCCTCGGAGACACTAGAAGGTGTTGAGAATATTGCTTCCCTTTAAAGTAGGTATACAATGGTATATATTTATGAAAATGGCTTAGTCGGAACACACTATATTTTAGAAATAAAAACACTACTTTTTGTTTTATTGTCAAATGCAACCGGTTATGTCGTATAAGTTGAACTGACCCTATACTTTGCACTCAATTAGGATTGGAAAAGCCAGTATTTTATTAGCCAATTTGTTTAGGATTAAGTTTTTTTTTATATAAGAATCATGGAATGTGCCTTGTGGTAACTGTTCAGGTGTCAGTGAGAAGCAGCATTATGAAATCAAAGGGCTCAATAGCACTATAAGCTGTTGAAATGGAAGTTCATTCTTTTTGTTTTGATATGCGCCCACCACATTTTCATTTTCGAAGATGCGAACGCCTCTTATAAAAGATGCTGCGCGTGTTGTTGGTTGGGAAACATACTTGATGAAAAATACCAAATTGGTTCTTAGCCATTTTTATTGAGTGGAAATATTTTCATCTAATTTAGTGATATTGTGGATGAAAAGACTGTTGATGGCTCAATAACATCGTTGCGGTGTCTTTAAAAATATAGAGGAGAACGAATTGAATGGTTTGATGTGTGAAGTGTGTAAAAGTCAATAATATATGAATTTTTTTTTTTCTTCAGATTTGGATTTCAAAGTAGGTGTAAATAAAATAATTTAGAGTACAAGTTGTTGTCTTGCGTGGGAATTTATAGTATTTTTATTCGACACCAAGAGGAGCTCTGAGAAAGACTTAAATACCTATTGAGTTAAAATATATTGAACTATTATAGGTAGTTGTTCATAAAATATAAAGGCAACGACAAATGACATGAGAAGTAGTCCCTAGTCTTTACGGACTGAAATTTAATTAAATATAAAATAATATTTGCCATAGGTTTGAATTGTGTACGTATGTATGTATATGTTCATATCGCAGGTTGAGAATGACAAAGTTAATGTTTAATATAGAAACCGGTCTTCCAATAATATTTCTATTTAAATATTTAAAGTAGAATATTGGAACAACTCCAAATTATGAGTTATTTGTTCAAAAGTCAAAAATAATTTTTTTTATTTTTTACTCTTTAATGGGGATATTGTGGAGAAAAAAAAATATAATTTAATTGTGGGGTATAGAGCAAAAATTAGAAAAAATAATTTTCTTTATTCGTGTATTGTAAATATTAAGAGTTTCTGCCGCAGTTTTTACTCCATTTGGCGAACAATTTCTTCAAAATTCGTTTTATTTGAAGTTAAAAATGAAAATAAGAAGAGCGTGCAATATTGAATTTTTTCATGCCTTCTTGCCACGATTAGATTTTCGTATCAAAAAAGTACGATCGTGCCACTTTGGCAAATCTGGTTTCTACAAATATTTATAACTTTGATAAGTATTCCGACGAATAACGGAAACATGCTCTAAAAACAGCATTCCGAACAACCAATAGAAGGTTTTTGGAGTCTTGTGAGTATGTGAGCAGGCTTGTCAGATTGCGAGATTTATCGCCAAACAGGCGATTTGAAGTTTCACATGGTGACACGAAAACCGGATGGGTATCACCAAAAAGACGATATTTTTAGTTTTGGGCGTATTTAAATTTTGATATGAAAAAGAAGGCGTATTGTTTTATTTAATTTTTAAGTTTTTGAATTGTGCTTCGGTTTTTTTTGAATGCAAAGTTTTTCGATGTAAAAACTAAAATTTGCGAAATTTTATTTCATTTTTGAATTTAGTGATGGAATATATTGAAATTTGTCGATTTAAATGTTACATTTGGCGTTTCTACTTTTTCAAACCTGCGATGACAACCCTGGTTGTTAGAGCAAAAAGAGCTGTGTTTCCCTTCCAATTTGTTCAAAATGTAGCGTCGCGCATTTAAAATGTAGTAGGTACAATGTCTATTACTTGAAAATGGCTGTTAAGATACAAAGAAACATTAAACACGATAACGATACTTTAAACTTTTAATTCAAGAATTCCAGTAAAAAAAATAAATAGTTTAAAAATAAATAAAAGATAACATAAAAATGATTAAATGATAACTTTAACTTTTCAATCAAAAGTTTAAGCGAATGAATAGTTTAATAAAAAATAATAGCCAATTTGTATAGCTTCTTATTTTTTTTCTAAAAAACATCGAAGTTTTTTTTTGATAGTGTATACTATAATAGTGTTTCATGTGTTCTTCTGCTTTGGAAGCATTTGAAAAAATCCCTTCATTTTTTTAGAAACTATAAGAACGCATTCACGAGAACAACAATACAATTCAAAACAGCATATTAAAACCGTACAATTCCTTTGAAAAAGAAAATAGTGTAGCATATAAAA
Source organism: Epistrophe grossulariae (assembly GCA_929447395.1). Lineage (NCBI taxonomy): Eukaryota > Metazoa > Arthropoda > Insecta > Diptera > Syrphidae > Epistrophe > Epistrophe grossulariae. The sequence goes on along the minus strand of OV839567.1, from coordinate 31,574,254 downwards.
GAAAAGCTGTCATTTTTAATAATTTGGTTTTGGAGTGCTTACACAAAAAGTGCTACTGGCGAATTTAAGGGTCAAACACAATGTGCGATATCATTTTTAATACTACATTTTTAATTTATGAAATTTTGAAATGTTTTAAAGTGTTTTACGAATATTATTTTGCGATTGTACGTAGTGACTTTTTTGAAAAAAAAAAAAATTCAGAAAAAAGCTACAATTATTGTAGTATGTGGGCTCTGTCTTTGGGAGTGTATGTACGTAGAAGATGAGAATCCTGATCCAGTTGCCTTCAGCTTAGCGTACCATATGTATAGATACTTTGAGGCCGCACTATTTTATTTTCCACACCTGTCACCAAGCCTTTGATGAATTCTTCTTCTTCTTTGAATTCGACAGAAAAAAGTCGTAAAAATTAGAACCCACGCTTTCAATTAACGTTTAATGAAAAATTACAGAGAACCAAGTTTGATAACGCAAACTTATTATTAATCAGTCCTTCCTGGGAAATTTTCTCATCTTTTATAGTTCCTGCTGATTGATAGCAAACATAAACTCGCTCTATACGTATGCTACGAACATAAGAAGTGTTATAATTCAAATTAGCTACGGAAAATCCATCATCAACTATAATATACACAGCCAGTGAAATGCACCACACACTTGTTTTTCAAGCCACCAGCCCGGCAATGCCTCAAGTATGTTCAACGATGCACACTACCGTGATGGCAACAATTGAATTGCCGCTCCAACCCTACCCTACATCGGTATTTTACTTGGCATCTTCTGCTCGTTTATTAGTTCAAGGTGTGCCACATACAGAGCTTGTTGCAAAAAAAAAAAAAGAAAAAAAATATAAATGAAACATTTAGTCATGAAGAGGGTAAGGTAGGGCGGGGACCAAGACCAACTCTATGGGAAGAGTTGATGTGCCCCATGAAACAAAGAGCTTCCAGCCACTAAAATAGTTAAATGAGTGTATTGTTGAAGTAGTGGAAGTGAAGTGTATGTGGGTATACTGTCTGCTGCATCGCTCGTTTCGACCGTTTTTCCCGGCGAGACATTAAGCAGTCAACCACTTTCCAGTTTATCAAAGTACACACCACCGATATAGAAGTGAAATATACATTTTTGTACATATAGATACTTTGCTAGAAGTTGAAGTCCTCCCACTGCACTGCACCACCTCCACATCTTCCACCAAACTTGGAGTATATCGATTGTCGCTGAACCGAGGTGTTTGTACAAATATATAGTTAACCCAATTGGGATGGGATGCACATCGTTGTTGGATGCACTTGGTTTGGTGGGCTAATCGTTTCATTTGGACAAATGATTCATAGTTAATCGGCGGCGGCGTCGCCGTGTACTTAAATTCTCCCCCCTGCGATGCTGGCTATACGTCTTCTAAAATCTAATAATTGCAAGTGCTTTTATATAAACGGATGGGTTGGGATGATGCAGTGCCTGGTGGGAAATGTTTGCATCATGACAGTAAATATGAGTTTGACAAAACAATAAACTTTACTTAGGCGTCTGCTTCAATATATCTATACTTTCAAATGTCAACCGCATTATGCACCGATTGCAACGCGACGATCGATGTTAGTTCTGAGGTATATTATGGCGAACGCCTTTACCTAAATGTGCTCAAGAAAATTTGAATGCAGGGAGATTTATTTGCGAATTGATTTGTAGAACTCGACAGAAATTTTGAAGATTTCAATCGACATTTTATTCGATTAATAAGAGAGGTAGCTAGCATTTAACGATCTAAACAGAATGCGCACTGCACCTCTCTAAAACAGGAAAAAACAATATAAACCTGAATACCTTGAATTCTGACACAGTCAGATCGACTCGATAATAATTTGGATGGCAAATTTGTCGTAAATGGTAAAATTTACATAATTATATGTAAACCATAAACATCCATCGCATAACCATCAAGAAACAGGGCTGCTAAATATCTATGTACATATGTATGAGCGTTGATCTATTCTTTTAGTTGGTTTATCCTATCTGGAGCTAAAAAGGAGATTAAAGGCTAATGAATTTCAGCCCTGAGCCTGAAATGCGGGTCTTATACGCTTTTGTCGCATAAAGTTGAAACTGCTTTTAGAAGTTAGAACTTCAATAGGTATATCTGCTGATCTATTTTCCGTCACCACTCAATCTAAAAATTATGCATACATAACCACAATCATTGACCTTAAACCCACTAGAGGATCGTTATCTTTTTTTCATACATAAAACGATAGTAGTTATGTACTTATGTCCGAAACACTGCATGTCAAGCTTATTCAGAAAGATCTTTGAAGATTCCATCTTTACTTTTATAGCATTCTTGTTCTTAAAGGTGCTTCGTTAACCAGATGGTCAGGGAGGCGACCGTAAGACTGTAACTATCTCATCACATCTTTTGAAAAAGTGAACAGTAAACTAAAGCAATGGTACAGTAGATGGTGTGGGTATACTGTCTGCTGCATCGCACGAAACTGGTTAAATTTAAATTTTTTAAACTAGTTTTTAAATGTTTCTTACTAAATACGTAAAATTGTTATACCAATGGCGCAAAATTTAAAACCTGATGTTATATGGTATTTGATAATTAGTAATAAGAAACGCCAATTTTTGTAGGACTAAATAGAGTTAAAAGCTTTTTTGAATCAGTAATTCAACAAGTCCAAATAAAATAGTGCTTAGTTTTCTACTTCACTCATTATTTCAGTAGTAGGTATATAGAATTTGTATTATTAACAAAAACCTTCTAATAAGTCTGTTTGTTAACCGCGACTTCTTGCTATACCAGTTTACTACTTGTCAAAAATGTCAATGTAATAGAACTTGACATCAAATAGAGCTTCATCGTACGACCGACGTGTCATACTTAACCTATTTTTTAATAAAATCCAACTCCTAAAACAATGACAGTTCATGCAAAAAAGCAAGGAAACTTACCATTTTCATATTTGTAACAGTCAAAGTGACATTTGAAGTTATTATATGATACTAAAAAGATTAAATATGCACTTAGTGATTTTAAGTTTAATGAAATGTTAAAAGATATAACGATATTGTGGAGTCCGGAGTGTAGAGCATGGAGTGTGGAGTGTGGAGTGCGGAGTGCGGAGCGTGGTGTGCGGAGTGTGGAGAGCAGAGTGCGGAGTGCATTTATGGAATTCACACTCACTCATACCGCATAAATACATAAGGGAGAGTGAAATTGTCAACGAAAATCAGGATTATTTCCCCTGCGGTGCTGCCTAGTGTTATTAATCAACTAGAAATAGAACCAGGAAGCAAGCCGCGGGTGTGTAGTACACCAAGGTAGTTTCTAAATTAGATTTTGGCATTTTGCCGTGCATTCCCCTTCTCCTCCTTTTTTTGCCATGACGTTGTTTCGTCAGGGCTAGGGAACTTATCCTAACTAGACAACCGTGCCCCGATTTTGGCTAGGGATTTAATCCCAATTTGTTTTGCCTTATAGTCAATGGAGGCTAGGGAATTTATCCCACCGTCTGTTCGCCGCACAGTGCCTTTACTTCGGTTTAGGCTAGGGAATTTATCCCACCGTCTGGCTAGGGAATTTATCCCACCGTCTGTTCGTCGTACCACGCCCTTACTTTGGTTTAGGAAAGTGAATTTATCCCACCGTCTGCCCGTATATGAAATAATTTGTTATTTTACTTTAAGGAAATAAGAAAAATTGCAACCTTATTTGCAAATTGTTAGTTTAGATTTAAGAAAAATCTAATAAAAAGTTAACTTGGACTTTCGAGCCTTCTAAAACCGAGTTTTGATTTGCTTTCTTTGCCTGGACTCCGCTGTCCTACCTCAGCTGGAAACAAAAAAGCATCACAATTCATATTATGTAAATTTAATAAAATCTCGAAAAACGAAAGTTAATAAAAGCAAAAATAATTGTATGAGAAAAAGGAATTCTTTTTTGTATTTCGAATTATTAGAACTCGTAACAGTTCAGTTCTATAAGTAATTAATTGTGAATATATAATTTTTAAATTAAGTACCTATTAAAGTTTCATATCATCAGACGGGTCTAAGCCACTTAAAATAAGATCCAGTTGTAAATTTTATTTTACCTAGGCTTAGTTTTTCGGTGTGAGATAAAAGTTTAACAAGTTTAAACTCACTAGAATTTGAAAAGATAACCCGATTGAAATACAATTCGAATAATACAAAGTTTTGTAAAAAAAAGGTATGTAGAGAGACAAGTAAAAATAATTGAATAACTTATATTGTCATTCCAAATATCACTCATCCAGTTTCATAATAATTGAGACATATCCTTAAGCATTCTGAACTTTTGTGCATGATGGCTAATCGAAAAAACCACAAATGTTTAAAAGTATTTCTAATGCAAACAAAAACTGAATTTTCTATAAACTCCGAGTAGAAGGCGAGTTCACATACAACATGTGAGAGGGAATATGATAATCAGCCCTTTACAAAACACCAGCAGCAGTAAAAATCAAATCAATTCCTCATCCTTATCAATCACAATATAACTAAAAGGTGCGTTATGCAGATATGCAAATGAATATTCTGTCCGCAGTAAAGCATTGCACTTCATTTTTCTACTAAATGATGTGGCAACAAGTGAACAGATGTCAACATTGTGGCGCAGCGTTGCATAAATGATGAGCCCCAGCAAACGAGAGCTCAGCTGGTGCTCCTTCAGGCCAATTGGTAGGTGTATATTGTTGTTAATTCAGCCTTAAAGTGGAGGGATCTACTATACTGAAATGGAGTTGGACTGTGTGGAATGATGAGCTAGTGATGGTTACCTATAAATAAATCACACACTTCTCGCGAAATGGCAGGAACGTATGGATGAATGTCTCGCAGTCTTGACTGTCATCCATCTATTCTGAATTGTGAACGTATATAAATATATGTATGTAGCTAGGCGACCGCGACCGCGACGAAACGTCGTCGCGTCCGCTGGGATGCCATTAAATGGGACATTTTGTGGGGATTCTATATACTCGATTTCAATTTTATACGTTGATGGAAAAGCAAACTGACGATGCAGACAGCCATGAGATAAGAAAACTCTACCATGCAACACATCGTCTTGGTATTTTTCGTTGTCAGGTTTAAAGTGTGTTGGTTCTGCTTTGCTTTTTTTTTTAAACTGCGAGCAGTTTTCGTGCTGCATATAATGCTGGAATCAACAAAACGGACAGGTTTCATTGTTGAAATAGGTACAATTTGCTGGAATATTTATACGAATTGGTGGAGATATAGAGTGATGGGACTTGGGCGTTGTCAACCTATGATAAGTAGGGTGGAATACAGAGGAAGGTTAAAGAAACCTTGTTTAAGTCTCTTGTTGATTGGGATTCTAGAGAAGTTGGATATATACTGTCTCGGAAATGAAGAACATTCTGCAGTTTGTATTTGGAACACACACATGGGATGCTAGATAATTCAACATGAGCGGATTGAAACTGTTTGTTTGCATCTGGGATTTAAAGGCAATTTTCTAGAGTATATCTGGTTGGCTATATAGTTCTTAGAAAATTTTCAATGTAAATGGACTTTTAATATTGAAAGTGGAAAAAGAGAAAGAAAAATTTTCGTTTAAATTAAATAAGCTGCATTTGTGTCAAAGTATCAGTATTGTTACTGCGGCAAGCTGAACTTTCTGTTCTTTGTGATGATGAGGGTTTTATGATATACGACTTCTTTTTGAATAAGCTTTTTTTTTTGACACGACCTTTATAGGCGATGCCTCCTCAACAAGCCATTTTTAGGCCATCGGGAACATTGAAAAAAATAAATTTTTTTGTGATGATTTTTTTTTTGGAAAATATTTGGTTGCGGAACAATGTCCAATAATTTTTTTGCAAGTATTGGTTGTGTGAATAAAAATTGAGGTTTTATTCAAAATTGACACTACGATACTGACCGGTGCGTCGCATCGGTCTGTGCCACTTTGCGTCTGTGTTCCACGCCCAACAACGTTCCTATTTTTGGACCAAGCCCTTTTTTGACCATTCCTTTTTTGACGGCGAATAATCCTCAACATGACTCTTTTATCCCATCGGAAACATTGAAAAAATTATTTGTTTGTCAAGATTTGCCAACATTTTAAAATTCATAGAAAGTTCTATAATTTAGTCTTCTGCTCTGAAAACCGCAACTTCTTACAAACCTTGACTGCGAAACAATTGCACATTTTACTTGCTCTATAGGGCAAGAGCCCTTTGAAATAAAACGATACCACCGCTCATGGTGATCAGCAAAATCAGAGAAAAGGAAACAAACAAAAAATATAGTAGAAAAGCAAAATGTGTCTCAACGATTTCTAGATCACAACACGACTTCAATTATTGTCCCCAGACACATGCAGAACTACTTCGATCTTGAGAATGTTTCTTTTTTGAGTGGAAACCAATCTATAGAATATATTGCGACCAAGATCTAAGGCGCCAATTAAGCAAATTACCCTTGGACACATGAAGAATTCGTAATGAGAATCACACTAAGAACATACAAAAACAAATGCCTAATCCAATATCACTCAGTGTACACTTGTTATTAGTTTATTATGTATGATATGGTTGACCAAGGTATATTATTGACAAAATCTATTACTATCTATTTAACACATACTATCGCATATAGGGACGGACGTTCTTTGTCACATTTTGACGAATTTAATGGCGAAACATGTGTGGTGATTTAACCAAATTTATGTCCCATTCACACACTGAATCCAAAAGTGTTATTCAATTTAATTCGTCATCAATGTTCACGTCAATTAAGATACATTTCTTGGCCGCCTTCACCCGCGTTTATACCTATTTTTTTTACCTGGTTGGGGACTTGTTGCTACTGCAGCAGCAGCTGTCAATTCAACACACCATGGTGTGATTTTCGATACCATTTCCCATTTTCAATTTTATTTTGTTAAGTGAATTCGCTTGGAACACTTATTATCGCTTCGGCATGCCTTCACCACCACTTTCCATTGGCGGTGACGCGGTGACAGTGTCAGTATACAGACGAAATGGACAGCGACGAAAACGCAACGTTTTGAGGCATCCATATGTTGGTTATATAGTGGCACTGGTAATCTGTCAGCAACGGGCACCTTCCCATATGGAGCTTGCAAATTGAATCGTTTGACTATATTTGGACCAACCGAGTGACCATATTATCACTGCAACATCCTTTTCTGGACTGCTGATCATCAACGACACATTATTTTCAGTTTTGGATGGAGCTGCTGCGCCTGGATGCCTGACAGTTCGGCGTTGCCTTTAACGTGATGTTCAATGGATAGGAACTTATAAAGTATATACGTTATATACCTGTAGCCTATACAAGTAAAACGGTCTCGGCAATGCGACATGATATGTGTCGTATTAATTGGAAATTCACACTGCGATGCGTCTGAGAAATGTGGTTGCTTCTTTCGGTTATATTGTGGATTGTGAGGATTGTGGAAAGCGCCACTCCTTAAATAGATCTTGATGCAAGCGCCATCGTTCAGGACATTTGAACGTCATATTGAGTCAATAAGGTGATGAGTTTATGTATATTGATATAATATATAATACAGCTTTAGGAAGAAAAACAGCGTATAGTTCGAAAAGTCAACAATCTATTTCAGACCACTTGAAAAATGTAACACACAAAATTCAAGAATATCAATAAATTTTAAAGCGTTATTTTTATTCTAACGGAAGCTGTAGATTTGATTCATGTGGCATCTATATTTTGGACCGTGAAAAATATGGTGTAGTGGCTAAGTACTCTGGAATGTCACACCGAAGAAGGTCTGGCGATCAGGTTCCAGCTTAAAAACAAAAATATATGTATTTCACATATATTTGCCTCTTCCGAGGAAGAGTATCTCGTGTCTCTTCCCTTAGCCATTTGGATTTGGTAGAAAATTGAAGGTCCCCTTCATTCCTGCTAACAACAGTCCAATAGGGATGGAGTCCAAACCCCCTCCTCTTAAATAGTATTCAATAAGAAGTTATGACAAAATTTAATTTTTAGGTTCTCCCAAACATTCGGTGCGAATATGCGATGAACGAATGCTCTTCGAAGATTCGCATCATGCAGGCAAATGTTTTGTTGTTGTTCCGAAGTATTCGCGTTGGTTTGGGAGAGCTTTTGAGCTTTAAATTGTCTAGATTTTTTTTTAGCATAATTGCTGAGCAACAGAACGACTTCGATCTGCGAATTTTCACAACTTGAGCATTGTCGCTCAATGTTAATCCAAGTTGCCGCTTGAATTTGTCTCTCTCACTTAGTCGCTTGTCGCCTGTTGCTCAATTCATGGCGGAGCCCTTAATGGATTTTTGAACAGTGTTCCAAAATACAATTTTTTTTAATTTAATGCTCTTTAAAAAAAAATTAGGTGTAGTTCCAAAACTCAATTTATTAATTAGAATTTAATCAATTATAAAAACCATCTATAGTGAAATGAAGATTAATTTCGTCGTACTTGTATCTAAAAATTGAAAATTTGTGATGTGGTCTTAAGCGATGTGAGTTTTACTGTACTTTTTTGTAAGTGGCGCCCAATGCTTAATAAATGAATAAAAAGTTTTACATAGACTTTGTTTTATACTTTATTCGTATATCAAATATCAATTTAATTAGATATATTTACATTTTTAATTAATCATCGTTGACTTTTTCTCATCCCTCCATTCTGTTTCGATAGAACCAGATTTACCGATACCATTTATACTAAATACTTTGATATCATTTTTTGTAAGTAAAATTGAGAAGAATTCATTTGATTTTAATTTTCTCTTCTCATCATTAACGCTGGATGTGATTATCACGCTAATGATGCTTTTTGTTTGCAGATTGTTTCCATAAATCGAAGAAGGGTCAATATTTACCCCGCTCAAATTCTCCAACAAACTATTGTATATATATATATAGTCACCCGCAAAGTGACTATCAATATACAAAACCGTCAGCGCGGATTGCTTTTTCCATTCGGCAAGCATGTTTATTTGCTCAGACGCGCAGTGCTCTTCTCATCTTGTAGCGAGCTAAACCTTCTTTGCATCCCATTTGCCCGCACCAGCAACAACAACCACTAACACGACGTCTCTTTCAAAACGAAATCAACTATATGGACACAAGGAGATCGACAACGATGAGACTGCCCATGCAGCCAGAAGATATTCCACCATCAATTAGGGTTCAGTGAGGTACAACGAAAGCGTCGTCGTCGTCTCGTCTCATTTTGTCCGTAGTTTACACTTAATCTTGACCAAACATCTTCTCCAACCACTCAATATTTGTTGGCAGCGGCAAAGGGTGTTCGTCTTCGGCAGCTTCGACTAAATGAGTTTCTTCTTCTTCTTTGGATTTTAATTATCCACTGTGTCCAGTCAATTCCCATTTTGATGTGTAACAGTCAAAGCCTGATCTGCTGGTAATACTTTCAAAAGTTAAGAACTATATAATGCTTCTCAATTGTTCTCAAAAGATCAAATCACCAGTCAAATTTCGAAACTTGAACTATTAGCGGCTTATGAGTTATGACCGATATAATCTGTAAATTTGAGAGCAATATGGAAGACATGGAGCCCGTCGATTTCAATTTACTTTGTTAAAAACATTGAAAAAAAAAAAATCGCTTGCAAAGTTTGTGTCACGAGCCCTGATGACAAGGGTATTAAATATAAAAAAAATATCGATGGTTTGACAGTTCGTGGAGATCCAAGTCAAGTGAATTACACTCACAACCATTCATGAATGGAAGGACCTACAATTTTCTGCCGAATCCATATGGATTAGATGAGAGGTTCTCCCTTGACTGTTCATTAATTGCCAATCGGCTTCAGTTAAAGCAAAAGTTTAACATTGATAACTACTTATATCCAGAAAGGTTGACTTCAAATAGGCCTTTCAACATAAATCGCACATATACACCATATCTACACGAAATGAGTAAATATCAAAGTAAAATATGGCACGGGACGAGATCAACGCGCGGGGTTTATATACTCCTCGCTTCACCTGCCCAAGCTTGGGTAATTATAATCCACAGAATGCGAAACGCAATTTAACTATCGAATTCTTAGCTCAAAAACAGCGAAATAAGACGAATAAATTTGATATTTTTATTGAGACCAGTTGGGCTCTTAATCACCAATTTAGAAACAGTTAAAACCAATCAGGATGATTCCGCGGATTGCATTCTCATCGAAGCGAATCAAGCACAAAGTTAATCAGCATTTTTTCGTTTTTATTGATCTATCAATTTTGGTTGCCATGATGATGGTGACTAAGACTATATCCAATAATATTTCATTTTTAATATTTTTTTTTTTGCTTCTCAACACCAGGGTATCTCGTCATTAACTCTTTTGGAATTATATTCGAGTGTTTTGCGTTTTGCAGCACAGCAAGTACGGTGTTGGTGGTCATTTCATTCTGATGGGTTCCTTTGGTTCCAAGACAACCGAGCGATCGACCATGCAGCAATCTTGATGATGGAAAGCCTCAGTTTGAACCCAACGCACTGAACAAACATAAATCGAATGTTCGGCACATCAGCTCAGCTATATAGGGTTTATGATGGGGCATCAACTGGCAAACAATGAATCGATGATTCTGAGCAAATGGTGGTTATATGATGAACTCAAAACTCACACCTTTCTTTTTGTTTTGGTTTCCATTGGCGCTGGTCAATTCGTTTTTATTATACAGTTGTATATAATATACAACATATATAATAGATACATCGATGAGGTTTTAATTTTTGTTTATTTGTTTGCTGAGGCATCAATCGCGCTTAAAGTGAGTGCAAACAAATCTCAGTTCTCAGGTCGTTCATTTTTTTTTTAATTTAAGTCTGTGAAGAGTTTCTTTTTTAATAATTTGAATTGTTTGAATTGAAATTAGGTTTTCCGTACGTGTGTTCTAAAAGAAAGGGCATAATGGATACACCTGTAGATATAAGGTGTGAAAAATAGTTGGTATATCACGTATCTGTCTATAACTTCAATACATACATTTTTTACCAAGCAAAAAAATATTTAAATGTATTTTTAAGAAATTTATAAAATGTTAGATCATATTACATTTCAAACAAAAATATACAAATTTCGACGAGTTCAATTGAATTTTATGACAAAACATTGTTGGTAGTTTAAGTTGTTGATTATAATGGTAATTCTAAATGAATTGCCTTCCTTCTATGCTACGCTGACGTATATATTATGTTTCTGCTAAACGTTTACGTGAACATCGTTTGCATTCTGCTATCCGCCGGCTGTAGATAAAAAATTAATGTTCCAAATTTCTTATAAATTTCAATAAAATTAAAATAATTATATTTTCTTGAGAATTTCAAAAATAAATATCCGTTAAGATTTGCACTCGAAAGACAGAAACAAATAATTTAAGGCAAATTAAATGAAACATTCACGTGAATCGAAAATTTTTATCGAATCGTATATGGAGAATAGGGCTGACATGTTAAAATCCGAAATTTCGAAATTCTCCTGATAAAACTTAGAATTTTTCATCAAAATTGGTATACAAGTCTGAAATGTTTTGTTTTCATAATTCATCCCGGAAGAAATTTCGTTGAAAATTTCCATATTCGACTTCAAATCATTTCTTTACCTATTCAAATTCACTTAGTTACCATTTGACCCTGGCAGTAATGTACGTCAAAAAATTATCCGATGATCAAACTTCGTTTTACTAGATGTTATTGAACATTTCTTCCTTATTAACATTTTTAGTAAACTAAATACATGAGGTGACATAAAACTTTGTTCATACATATCGTCACCCCAGTATTGGAGTGATACATATCGTCACCCCAATATTGGAGTGATACATATGCATTTTCACCATATTTGAGTTAGGAATGTTTCCTTAGTGACAAAAAGGAGGTCTTTCTGTTGGTGTAATTAAATCTGTCCTACCTCTATTATTACTAAAGATATCAGTGTTTCAAATGATCTAAACGCACAATTGTTAAAGAATAGTCAGTATTGGTCTGCCACATAAGCCTTTGTATTAGAAGGTCATATTTTTGTATGAACTTTTTCAAATATCTTAAATGCTTTAAATGACCTATACGTACAATTGAACACCGTGAATTGAAAAAAATATTCCCACAAATTTCTATTTGCAAACTACAGTTTTGTAATCCAAACATTTTGTGAAACAGAATAAATCGAATAAATTTGTAAGTTGGTGAAATAGGCTACTGGGTACAATATGAATTATCCGAAACCTATTGTAAAATTCTATACTTAATTAAAACAGCCTCACTCCTAATTCGTAGTGTGTAGGTTCGTTCGATGAATTCCGTTTTATTTTATTATTTTATTTTGCCGTGTATGATGGTTCTTTAGGTATATCCACTAAAAGGCTTACTACCGACAGCTTTTCGGAAATGAAGTCGCTGATTCCTTCGTGCTTTATTTCTGTATCACGCGGTTAACAGTCATAATCACAGTTTTAGATACTTTGCGCCTGCTTCTTATATCGCTTCGAATTTGGTTTTTTTATTCTTCTGTAAATGTGTTTCTTTTCCCAAATCTCTAGTTGCACTTCTTATATCACTGACGTAACAGAGATAATCGGGGAAATGTTTGTTTACGTTAGTTAGAAGTGTCTGTCAGGGAACAAAAATGTACGTCCCTTACCTTGGCAGACCCTTTTTGGCGGAATCAAAAAATTTTAATATCTGAATTTGTAGCTAATTAAGTGTTAATTTCTTGCGCGAACCAAAAATTTTATATCTCGAATAGTTTTTTAGTTATTAAAGTTTCCGCTAAAATAAGTCTGAAGTTAGCTGACGAAAATTCGAAAAAAATAAAAATAAAGCTTTTTAAATGCTAATTCTTTGAGCAAACATTTATTTTGTAGCTTTTTGGATCAATTTTAATTTGCATTCTTAGTTTGAAAAACTGGAGTTGGCGGACAAAATCTAAAAAAAAATGAGATTTTCAAAAAAAAAAATAGATTTTGGCAGCTCCGTTTTGTGCTAACTTGAATATAAAAACCGTTAGAGCCACAAATTTCTATATGCATATATATATAGAAATATTGCTGAGTAACCCTGTTTACATTTGTGAGTTTGATTGATTTGAGATCTCCAAGATCCCAGAAATATAAACTTACCAATTTATTGCAGGATTTTGAAAGGAAAAGTTTTTGTGTATGAAGGTTGAATTAAAAAAAAAAATGACCTTCAGTCAGAAGTTTCAACCAAGCCAAACCAACAGGTTTAGGTATATGATGAACATCGATTTGGCTTTCAAATATCCATGAGGAGACAGTATTTTTTCAATGAAAAAGATAAAAATAAAATTGCATTTTTAATTCTCAAAGTTGATTTTTTTGTACATAAATATTTAGCGACTTCAAACTTTAGTTCGATATTTCCTTCACAAGAAAACAATCACGAGGAGACCGAGATGAAATTAACTGAAACTTGATCAAGATTAATGCCGAGAAGATAATGACTTAACAAAAGCATCGTCTTATCTCGTATCGTGGTCAGCTCCCTACGTGTGGGGTGGCGTATGTGGAATATTTTACCTTCTTAAAATTTATTTTTATTATATTAATTTTTTTTTATTTTAATTAATTTTTATACAAATTTATGTAGTAGGTTTGCTTCATTATTTTTGAAAAAGTAAAAGTGCGGTTTTTTTTGGTTACCATTGCAAGCGGCTAGCTTTATAAAAAGCAAGCAAGAGCAAGGCAAAATATCGTTTATTTTTTGTGTTCACCTCATATTGGCGACAATTATTTAGTAGTTTTCAGAGAAAATAAAAGGTTAGTTTTTTACAAACACAACTAACAGAAAATTAAATACAAATAAATAGATCAACAATAGTCAAAATCCTTTACCAATTCTAAGTATAGTTTGCACTTAGCTCTTTACTTAATACAGCTCGTCTGAGCATTTTCTGAAAAGAAAAAAAACAAGTTGAGTGTAGTTTCATGTTTTTCTGTTATTAAAGAACTACAGATTTTTTTGACAACGATAGACACACTTATAAGTTTAGATTCCAGTATTACGACTGACTCCAACTCTGTACCTACATATATATAAATCTTTACCTTTTGTTATGCAGGCCAGACCCAATTGAGACTCGGACGCCTTACCAAAAATGTGACAGCTGTTAAAAATGAGTACGAAATAAACATTAGATGATGGTAAACGAAAAAGTGGGACAAATTTGTCAACAGTGTTGTGTTCCTTAATATATGTCAAGAACTCCCAAATTCAAAGCATTTTCAAGTATATAGTATTGGAAATACGACGAGCAGTTGAAAACAATATAGTCTACTGTCTACAACGAGTATAAAGTTCATCTTTCGCATTATATTACTTCGCTAAATATTATTATTTGAATTTTATTATTTTACTAATATTATTATTTATTAATTATTTTTTGGTACATACGCTGCCAAATGAAAAATTTCATACAAAAATTACATACATCATAAACGAAGACTGTTATTCTGGTAATTTGTACTGCAGTACGCTAGTCGATAAGCAAAATAGATAATTGTAGTAAAATATTTGGAGAAGTCTTTACTCTTCTTTTTTGCTTTAAATTTATTTACCGGTATATTAGCTGTGAAAAATTATTGACTATATTGAGTTTTAGTGGGGTTATTTTTGTTGTTCGTATTGATATCTTTGCTTTTATTTTTTTCGGTTCAAGTGGTTGAATTTTTGGAAAAACTGAATTACCTTCAATAAAATGTGGGGAAAAAGGAAATTTTTGGGTATCTCTGTGGGAAAACATGTATATAAGGTCTGGCATCACTGACTTGCAAATAAAGTTGCGAAAAAGGTGGTTTTGAAATAACGAGTTGTTCAGTTTGTGGCATCATTTTATATAATATTTATTTTCAACATTTTGCTGATTTGCGAGCATGACATTTTAATTTTTTTTTTCAAATTCATTTTCCCCTTATTACCTTGATGTTTTTACCTTTTAGATTGGTTCGGTTAGAAAATACACTTTCCTGGTTGCATTTTGGGCTAAATGTGTAGATGGTTTTTGATTTTTGAATAAGGATCTAACTATTTGGCCAATTTAGTTTTTTGAACTCAGCTTATCTGAAAAAAGCTATATTGTTCCGATGTCCAATATTGTTTAATTAAATTTGTGCTGCATTCAAATACATAAGTCATTTTTTCAAATCAAGGAATTATTATGCCTTGGAAAATAACGAACAAATTGAACTCCTAGGTAGGTAGATAGAAATGGCAGCCACGAGCGCCTAGCTCCGTGACCCAATTAGCGCTTGAATGCGCCGTTTTGATACCATAACTCGTTTGACCTGTTTAAATAAATAATTGTTGAAACGAATTTGTGGAATCATCATTACACTTCCCCAACCACAATATGCTGAGGCAGGTAGGTAAATTGATTTCCGGTTTAAAGTGAAACTATATGAATTTCAGAAGATCAACAACGTCCCCTTACTATCGGTCGAAGTTCATCTTAGAGCCAATTTGTTATGTTGAGAAAAGAGACCAAATCTTTGACCTTTCTAGCTAGAGCGGGGCATTTGCACAGAAAGTGAACTCCTACTTCATATCTCAAAAACATATCCATATAAAAAATCTCTTCAATTTGAATTCAGGAGGTCATACAAAAAACTTATTGGCATCGATTGGTGTAGTCTTACCATACAACATGAACGAACACGTCGTTGCCTGATATGAACCAATCCTCCAACCACCAAAAACAAAAAAGAATAAAATGCTTTTCCTAACTTTTAACAAATGTGTTAACAATTCAAATAGAAAATCAAAGCTAAAACACAAAAAATCTTGTTAACATTAATTTATTGGTTTAAAATAAAGCATACTCATAATGTTCTCCGTAATGTCGTTACCTTTTCCTTTTTTTTTTGTATATTCAGCCTCCAGTTTGTGTCAGATACTTTTTCAAGTATCTTTGTTTAGCAAAATAGGAAAAGAACACAAACCCAACAAAAATACAAAAAAATACAAAAAACAAAGAAAGAATGTAACACCTCGACTCACCACTTAAAAGTCAAAATAAACTCAAACTCCGTTTGAACAAAAGACACGCGGGATGAACGCGGACCATGCTTCCAATTCCAAGCATAATAATGGTACGTTCGCTGCCTGATTGAGTTGCTCTGCTGTCGATGGACGATGGGCCATTCTATGATTCTTTTGAATTGGACACCTCTTATATAGCTTGCTACAGTTGGTTGAAGTGAATTGGGTACATACCACTTGGTCAGGGCCGACCGACCGGCAGCCGCATCTTTCTTCCCTGTCTTTGTGTTCTATGTTGTTCCAGAGCAAACAAATTACCTCACACCGCACATAAGTTGTCGGGTTTCAGTGTTTGAGCTTATACCAAAAATGCCGATTTATTTTGAGTTACAAAATATCATTAAAAAAAAATTTAATAAATTTTGTCGTTTTGAAAACCTCACTCCTCAGGTGTCGAAAGAAAACGAAGAATTTTAATCTGTAAACGGACAATTGGTTAATCTGGTCAACGGACCTGGTTTTTAAACAGCAAAAGAGCTATTGTCAATGGAAACAATAATGTATCTTATACTTATAATAAATACGAAAGGTTTAAATGTTTGTTTCTGAATAAAAAGGTCTGCTCAACACCTAGGGATTTTAATAAGCTGGACCTAGTTAACAAATGATTTAGTGAAGTGAAGTAATCAATTTAATCGAAAACGATTTGAAAACGAGTCTATCTATGAAAATCTTTGGAAAGAATTATCTTGACTCAGATTAAGTATGGAATTTTCAAAAGAGTTTACCTATATTAGGTATAGCTCCAAATAATGTTAGTGGAATTTTTATTACCTTCAAAGAGAAAAGGATCAGAAAAAGATTTTTATTCTCATATTAGAAAAAGAAAGCATGTATCATATTAGGATATAAGTAAATATGTAAAAAAAAATTTTTGTGGAGAGTTAAGAATTTTCCAGAAAAATATATCGACGGTTAAAGTGCAGGTAATTCGAAAAATTACGAAACAAATATTCATGTTGTTTATGAAATCTGCAAAGCTGGATATCTTTTCTCCTTATACCCATTTGTCGTAAAAAGAAAAGAGGAAACTGGACCTACTGAGAAACATTTTGGATCCGGTATTGCGGATTCCATAACCGACATGATTATTAATCCAAAAGAATCAGCAGAATTAGAGCCACCTTTTGGCAATTTCAGCGTAACAATTTTGTTCTGAACATTTTATAGAAAAAGGCAAAATTTAAAACCTCTTCCTATAGATCGCGATACAAAATTTGACAGGTTTCTTTTGATTTCTGAAAAAACATGCAAAAATGACTTTTGAGGGTCTGCAATTTAACCTTCCGTATTTACATTTTATGTTAGCTGAAGGTTAACAACTCTATTAATAAACCCGAAGCAAACATAAGTTATTTTTAATCAGTAATATAATTGCAAAATCTTACGAATAAAATTAAAAAGAAGTTAATTCATATGTCATGTTCGATAATTCACCCAAGTAAATGCATTCTAATTATAAGTTTAAAGTACAACAGATATTTTTTTTCAACGGCTAGAGATAAAATGATGACATAAAGGTCTGTTTCTTTACTTCCCAAAACTGCAAATTTTGATCAATTCTTGTCGAATTTTATTTTTTTTTATATGGACTATGACTACGGTGACCATATTTTAGAATTTCAAATAAAGAACATGTGAAAAAGGCAACAAAATTCAATTCAATTTTATATTATTCCATTTAATTAAAAAAATATCTACTTAAAAATGAAGGTACAGAAATCAGAAATTCAGTCTTTGTTTGCATAAAACTTAAATTCTAAAACAAAATAACTTTAAAACAAAAAAGACTTACAACCAAAAAGAAAATAGATCCATATTAACATAGTTCATTTTTACGGATTTTGATATTTTTCTGAACCTGCGAAGCGGGTCATTCAAGGTATCTATAAAACTATTGACAAAGTCAAACAAATTTTCGTTTTAAAATCATTAATTGAAAAATATTTTAAAGCAAAGTACTTTAAGTGTGGGTCTTAATGCCAATTCAGAAAGGCAAAAAATTTAGCGGGTTTTAATTTAATGCTTTTTTGTGGTGGGTCTTATTGCCACTCCAAAAAGGAAAAATGGCCTGCAGGTGTTATTTCCATTTTTTTGGGAAATATGACCCATGGGCTTTATTTCCGTGGGTCTTATTGAACTGTACCTAGAAAAAACTCTTTCTGCAGGAGCATTTGACAATAGAAAATTGTACTAAATGTCTTGTTCGTTCTTTCAAGCGGTTAGGATACGTTAGCATCTTTATTTTATATTTTATTTGCCATTGAATTTTGCTTTAATATTTATGTTATTATTTTTAGGAATTTGTACTAAATACAGAAAAAATAATGAACAACTTCTGAAATACTGAACATTTATGTGTTTTTGTTCAACAAATAATTCATAATGAACATTGTCTTCAAATACTGAACTGTTCATTATTATAATGAACGGATGGTCACCGTAACTGTGACAGAAGTTTGGGTTAACATTATTATTATTTATTTGCAAGCTTAAATGAGAAAGTGTATGTGTGCAAAAGTCGCACTTTATGAGAAAGTGAATTGCAGACTAAAAAATAGTTTTTGGCGACAACAGAGTTCCTGTTGAATGAAGTAGATTTTCGGGAAGATTTGCTATAGGTAATTAACGTGAATTAGCAGTTGATTGTTTACTTATAAGATATTAGATATTAAAAGATATCTAAGCATTTTATGTATTGATAGGGGTGTTAATGGTTAAAACATAAAATTACTGAACAAAATTCAGTCCTATTTTTAGACTTTATCAATAATTCATAAACTATTTATATTTTTTCTTTTTTCAAGTTGATGGTAATCCATCTTTTCTACTACATATATATAATATCGTGGTAGGTGTTCAATTTTTTCGTTTATCCAAAGCGTTAGGTCGAAACGCACAATATAAATCTCTCTTATCACGTACGCACAATCTATCACGATAAGATTTCATATATATTTTTATATATATGTACATATATGTATGTATAAAAATTCCCATAAAACTGGACAAATACTGAAACAGGTATTGTTGCAGTGCCAGTGCCTCCGAGAAAGAACACCAAGTCGAATCTTTCTGAGTGACGTCCAAAGCCATCAAAGAGAACAAAAAGAAACTGTAAGCGGGAGCATTCAAACAAGGCATTTCATTAATCTGGAGTTGCAATTTCTGTTTAAATTGGGCCTCAATTGGTGGGTTGTGTATCTTCTTTCAAAGAGTCTTACGTGACCGGAGTTAACAAAAAAAAAAAAAAAAAAAACGTGCAAAAAACTTCAGCATAGGTGGTCATTATGAAAAGAGTAAAAAGGAACATCGAGTAGGTCCAGTCCAACAAACCACCGAAGACCACATAAAAATTGAAGAACGAAAATGAAGGGTATATAGTTTTTTTGCGAAGCTGTATGTACATCAATACCTTTAAGCTACCTTGCGCATTTTATTTTAAGTTGCACAGATATCAAGTAGGGGTGGGTTAGTTGATTGTGTTTTAAAACGGGGTACGCCTGTTTAAATTTGGAAGTATAGTTTCTGGAAATCTAGTTTATGCGATCTTCTTTTGGAAGTTGTTATACATCAGATCAAGTTTTGGGAAAACTGAATAGTGCCGAAATGATGGTCCCCAATATTTCAGATTTCAACAATACTTTAATGAGTAATTAAAAAAAAACACATCAAAAACTTTTAATCAACAGGAAATGGTGTCAGCGTGAACAAGGTTAAACAGCTACATAACTTGTCTCAACAACTTTGATGGAAATTTTCATTTGTTACCTGCGTATTTCCTGAGAAGTGAAGGTCCTGATTATGATCGATCCTACTTTTATTCGCTATTCTTTTGACTTGTGAATATACACAGTTTAAATCTGGAAGTAATTCTTAAAAGCTACATCCAGGGAAATAAATAAAATAAATCGACAATTCAGAAACTTTCCTCTAAAACCCTAAAGGCTTAACTACATAAGCCAAAAAGTACTGAAGTACAAAAGTAAAAATATTTTTTTACCGCTAGCGCCGTTGTTTTGTGAAAAAGAATACACAAATTTGTTTTTAAACCAAAATTTAAGCTTTCTGCATCATTTTTATAAGTTTTCTAGTCAGAAAAACTATCACAAAATCAATTTAAAAATTTTCACTTTTGCACTTTTTCACTTTTTTGGCTTATGTAGTTGAGGCTTAAGGTTCTACGATTTTGATTTCAGATGCAGCTCATTTCGGGCACATTCCCAGACATTATTTTATAATTAAACATTTCTTGTGTAATGACCTCATACCTGACGTCATCACTGACCACAAGAAAATTAATTTGTCAAAACAACGAGACACACAAAACAAAGAACTTCTATAAAATCTTTTTGCTGAACGCTTTAACTTGGTTTTGCTATGTGAATATAAGTACAGTAGGGTGATTCAAAATAAATAACCCGCAGTTAAGTATCGACAAAAAAAGAATGAGACCAACTAATCCAAAATCGAAACATATTTAAGCCCTCTTTTTCAGAGCAACATTATAGTTAAAGTTAAATCGAAATTTGACGAGTTAACTATTGATTAACTGAACAATAATTGTTTTTTTTGCTATTATTCCCGCGTTTGCTAGGTCCTTCCGCCTTCACATACATTCTCCACTGTTACGTTACATTTATAACAGCGATTTAAAGCATGGTTTAAACTTTTTTTTAAATTATCATTTACAAAGAATTAAAATAATTTGCAATCCATGCTGATCCTTAATCCTAAGGCATTGTTCAGACGGGGATAATTCTTTCTGTATATCATATAAGCAATTTTCCGAATAGCACATTGGCGACGCGACGCCATTACATAAAAAAGAAAAAGAGGTATACTTTCTACACTGAAGCTAGCCCTATAAGCCAGTCGTTTATTAGTTAGGAATAGAAATTGTATTTAACAAGTTAGCTGTTAGACCTAACTTTAATTTTGTTCATCCAGTTAAGTACCTCCGAGACTCCGAGATTGAAAAAACCCTATTTTGAGTTAAAAGCAAAATCTACTGACTACTGGGTCTTTTGCCGATAAAACCCTATACATATACGTGAAATATTCGAAAAGAAGGCACCGTGTGAAATGCTGTCCGTATTCGTCAAAATCGCTTTATACGTCAAAAAAATCGAATCAAATCGACTTTGATTTCTTATTTACGACTGTGTTTTTTTAGTTTCACAAAACATCCTTTTTCAAACAGTTTTTGGGTCACCCTATCAAATTATAAAATAGGTATTATGTATAACGTATTTACTTCATAAATCAAAATACTATACCTTTTTTTTTACTTCAAATCACTTTATTATTCACCAACAATGACCCTCACCACTCATAAATTCCTTATTTGTTTACTATTAAAATCAAACAGTGTTGTTGGAAGTCTCGTTGGCTCTATTTAGTAAGGGTATTCACGCAATGATGTAAAACACTGGATAAGTTTACCATTTGGTTAATGAACTGTCAAATTTTGTATGAGAAATGATTTACACAATTTGGTTAAAATTCTCCAAGGATTTTGCTGGATAAAATTATCCAAATTTTTTTGGTAACCAAAAACGTCACTGTGAATTTTAGAATAAGGCGTGTTCAGAAATATGATAATTAGGTATCTCAGAGAACTAAAAAAAACTCTGCCCGTGTTCTGTAACTATTGCATTGAGTTGAGATTAGTTGGCGATGAAAGTTGTGAATAAAAACGTTGTTTATACAAAAAAAAAAAAATTATTAGGACATGCACATTTTCTGACTATTGATCAGCATTGTTTATTTACACAAATCCATATAATGGGCCATATGGATATACAAAAGTAAATGCTTTTACTTGTATTTGTTATGGTTTCCGAATTGCCATCGAAGTGAAAAGAACCATTTATTCTTTTTATTTTTCTTTCATCAAATTTCAGTTGTGTTGAGTTCAGGACAACTTTTACTGCCGAAAACGAAAGTGAACTAAAAGTAGACATCCTGCACCATTATGGGCGTGCCATATGATTTTTCTTGTATTCGCTCATTTTCGTTCGATCAGTGCCATGAGTTTGCGAGTATTACAGTTCTACATTTAACCCCGAAATCGTTTTCTCATATAATTCCCGTCAGGCTTAAAAAAAACCTGTTTTTTTTCCTGTACCTTACATTTTTTTCCGTTCCGAGACATTCTGCTCCGATTTCAAGTTAGGTAGTTTGGGAGAGGTTCTACATTTAAAAATAATTTCGAAATCTGAACACGCTTATTTGTATACATATTTTGGAGCTTCATATTTGACGTTTAGCGAACAGCTGATTCATAAATGATTTAAAAGGGCGTTCACGCAAACTTTTTATCATTTTACACAATTGGTAAACTTACGACGTTGCGTGAATACCCTTAGTATTGATATTTACCTATATGACTTTCGTTTAATTCCATAATTATCCTGCTTTTTCAAGTGTCTATGGGTGATCTATAAAGAAAAATTCGATATTCAGCTGACAACCTGCTAAGGGAATTCGGTCAGTTAAAAGTGTTGGACCGGGTAGGAGTTATTCTACTGAACATGGGTAAAAAGTATGCAAATTAATCGATGAAATCAAAAATTAATGTCCGGACGATCGCATTCGGAACCTTGGTTCGTTTTTACTTTTTGCTAGGGAGTAACAAATCCCCTATGACCTGTCTCTTGCCATGGTAAAGTGTCCTCGTGTTATAGCTGTTCGAAATTAGCACAAAATTGAAGATCCTTCCATTCCTACCAACCACCTAACACAGGTATTAGACGGTGAACGGAAATGGTCAACGCGTTGAACCTGGCATCAAGCCGACCGCTTGTCAATGCAGAGCACTGTCTATACTTTGACTTCTGCATTGACACGAATTTTAGAGGTAATGCGTTGAATATTTTGTGTAATCACCGTGTCAACGCATGGTAGAATACATCGAAATTGGATCGCTCGTCAGCACATTGACGATATCCCAACGTTGACACAGAAAATTTTCTATCACGTCAACGAAGTCTACGTTGACCTTCATCTCAATCTAAAAAAGAGGTTTGGGGTTTTTTAATTCAACATCGTAGCTATCCTTCAATGGAATTTCATACATTATAACTTGACAGGTAGGCAATAAACTATATTTTGACGAATGTAAAATATTTCCATCCAAAGGTCACCTATCAAGTTCCAAAAATGCCTTTTTCCGGAACAAACAAAAATAATCCATAAAACTAAAATTTTTCTGATTTTTCAGAGGTTTGGGTACGTTCAGAAGCACGTAGGGACTACAAATTAAGGCAAGTTTCTAGTCTCTGGTTGGTCAGCTGTCAAAAAATTGCCTTCCAATTAAGGCAACTTTATTGGAAAGTTGACTGGAAAGCTAGTCAAAAAATATCTCCCTACATTTCAAGTCAGGTGTATTTATGTCAAAATATCAGCTGATTATATTTTATCGCTAAATAGGAAGTTGAACTTCATTGTTCTGCAACTTCTTTTTTTTCACGTTTGTTACAAGTTTTGGTTGAAGTGGTTCTTTATCATATATTTTGGCAAGGATTTAGTTAAAAATGTAAGAAATATTGATTTTTGCCTTGTGTGAGGGGTTTTTCAGATAAACATATTCATGTCGATTATGGAATTTGCAATAATGGATCCGCTGTGATTCGCAGTACAATTCCCTCCTATCTCTTTACACATTTGTCGTGAAAAGAAAAGAGTATTCTTTACTGAGAATCACTGCAGATGTAGAATTGCGTATTCTATAATCAAGATAAATATTATAAGAATGTACATTTTTGAAGTAAAGACCCAACTTTGACATCTTTATCATCGTAAGAAATAACTAGTTTCCTTACTCAAATTTGCGTTCAATTAATGTAGTTGACTACATATGTAGTCTCTAGTGTTTGCTGAACGTACCCATTTTTATCCATCGACATCGTAACTATCATTCTATGGAATTTAATAGTTTATAACGGATTTCGGATTTTTTAAAGGTTTTTCAATCCATCGATCGTAGCCATCCTAAAATGGAATTAGACGGCCTAAAAATCGTTGATAGTTGACACAGATAACACTGCAACGCATTTTGGGCCAGCATTAAACGAATGGCGTCATTCGTGTGATCTTTTAATGAGGTGACAGTCTACGTTGGCAGTGTATTGACGATATTTTTGATTACGTCAAAAAGTCAACTCTTTGACCACTTACGTCTAATCGTAGCTTAAGTCACTAGAACCTGGCTCTCCAAGAGCTGTCGCGCCCTTAATTTATTAAATTTATTATTTTTTATTTGATTATTAAATACAAACCGTTTAAACTTTTTCAAATCATAAATTATCCATCCTTCTGAAAATAAATGAACCAACAAACCTAAGTGAAAATATTGTAGACCAATGCATCGCAATAATAACACAGTGTTTCTTTATGTTTTCAATTTTTTAATAAATTATTCATTTGTTTGTTTTTTGTTTTCGTTTATAATTCATGTTTTTATAGTTCCTTTTTTTTTGTTTGATTTTTATTTTTTTTTATTTCATATAATTTTAACTAGTTTTAACTTATGAATTAATAAATTCTATTTTTATATAATATATATATATATGTATATATTTTAAAAGTAATTTATATATAATATGTATATTATGAGAAATTTATTATTTGAAGAAAATAATAACATACATATTTTTTGGAGTTTTCAGATGTTTTTTTCAATTGTTAAAAATTATCATAAACAGAAAAATACATTTTAAAATTAATATACATACGTTTGTTTGCTTGTATAATTTGGTTGTTATTTTTTTTTGTTTTTTTGTTTTTTTTTTTTTTAATTTTTGTGACATATGTTTTGAGCATTCAATTAAATTTTTGAAACAATTATTTTAAGAATCGAAAAAAATAGAGAATCGTGCCTGATTTTTCGGGTTTATTTTTCTTTTCTAACTAGTTTTAAAAAATAGTGTTTATATATTTATTTATATAATATATTTATATACATATATAGATTTCTATGTATAATTGGAATTTTAATTATATATGTACAAAATTGTCAATTTAATTTAATTCTCTTTATTTTCTTTGCATAAAAAAGAAAATAAAAAGAATTTCGTTTTATGTAATTTTAATAATATTAGTTCACCTAATGGAATGAAGGACATGTGGGGAAAAGGAAGGGGAAGGATGAAATAACTGGCCAATGCAAGCTTAATATGCATTTTAATATATATATATTTTTTTTTAAAAACATAATGTCCAAAACTTATTTGTCAAAAAAGAGAAAGAAATTAAGTTTAACAAAGAAAAAAGAATTATAATAATAATGTAAAAAAAAACGAATTTAAGTTTTCTTTTTGTTTGTTTGTTTTGCTTTTTGATTCTAAAAAACTAAATAAAAAATGTCGTTAGTGAATAAATATATAATATATATGCATGGGTTTCTATTTACAAATTTTAAGATTCGATAGGTACACATTCATGGGGATTTGTTTGATTCGCTTCTTTTTTTTAAATTTTGTTTTTCTTAATGACTATGAAAATATATATATATTTACTTTATATAATCATATATCGCACACTTAAAAAACTAATTTTATTTATAGTCACGTTGGTTTGTTTTTGTTTAAACATTTAACTCATTTTTTACAGTATTTTGCCGCTAAGTATAGAAGTTGTCCATATTTGCTATAACACAATCGATTTTTGTTTTATCATCAAATAAATTACTTAGGTACTAAAGCTAGGATCAGACTGTAAGTCGAAATATGGTTGAATTAGCAATAGAACGGTTTTTAGAAAAGCAAATATAAATAACTGCCTAAGGACGTGTTAAAAACATTTTTTTTTTTTAATTCAGTTATACAATTAAGCAATGCAAAATAGAATGATAGATCAACACGGACTGCGGAATTTAATGGTATTTTTCTAATAACTTCTGAAGCTGGACAAACTTTTTTTTTTTGAAAAAATTATTGAATTTAACTACAGTTTTCAATTCATACCAATATTACCAATCACAGTCTAATCGAAGCTTAAGCGAAAAAAATTTGTTTTAGTGAGATACATTGTTTTAATAGCAAATCTTTTAATGGATTTTTTGGGGAAAACATTTTTTTATATCTACAGTCAGTCAGCGATTAATTTAAACACATTTTTTTTATATAAATTTAACTTATTTAAGATTAAAATAAAGAAATTCAGTAAAAAGTGTAGTTTTTTTTTAGTTGGGATGAGGAAGGTAATACTTAGGCTTACAAATGAAAACATGACTACACATGAGATGAGGGAACTATAAACCTTCAGTTATTTTTACAATTCTAATATAAAAAATATTTTTGTATTTGATAACTACATATGCGGGGTCCCACAAACGACTGTTCGCTGATTTTGCGATGACGCCGCCGCCACTGACGACGGCCACCTTTGACTGCAATACGCTGAATCACCAAGGACTGATATCCTTTTACTGCTGTCCTGCTGGAGCATGTATTCTTTGGTTGTAGGCGGACTACTGAGTATCTGTGATGCTCGATGCATCAATGATGGATCTGTGTTGAGCTGCTTTTGTGACTTTGCTCTTGCCAGCGGTGTTATTGTGCCAACGAAGCACTCACTGTTGGCGTTGTTGTTGTCGCTGTAACCGGAGATTACAGCAGCTCCATAGAGACTGGAGTTCATAAGACAATCGTCACCGACGCCACCACCACCGCCTGTTACACTCGCGACATTGTTGACACTCTTGTCCCAGGTGTTTTTGATGATGTTGGGATTGGTGTTGTCGAACGCCAAAGCACTGCTTGAGCTACGTTTGGCTGAGAGTGTGGCAGCGCCACAGCCACCCATGCCAACGACTCCCCCAATGCCACCCATACCGCCACCGATTCCATGGCCATTGTGCATTCCGTTAGCGGTGGCATTTTGTTCGTTTTGTTTTCTGGCTTCGGCGTCATCTTTTTCCTGGGCACGCTTGCGTTTTCGCTTCATACAAATTACAACTGAGGCAGCAATAACGGCGACAACTGGCATGGCAACTGAGAGAATGGCTATAAGGACTACTTGACCACTGGTAAGCCCGTCACTACGCGGCACTTGAGGATTCGCTTCGTATTGCTGAGCGTTGGGTGACGCCTGTGTATATGAGTCTTCTTCACACTGTTTTCCGCGATAATTATTGGCACACACGCATTGAAAACTATTCACTCGATTAACGCAGGTTCCTCCATTGCGACAGGGTTGCGATGCGCATTCATCAATATCAACGCTGCAGTCCTTGCCCGTGAATCCCGAACGGCATATACACTGGTAATCGTTGTTAAGATTTGTACAGCTTCCGCCATTGGCACAAGGCTTTGTTAGACAGAGATCGACCTTTTCGCCGCAAACCAAACCAAGATATCCAGGTACACATTGACAACGGAACTGATTAACCATATCTATGCAAGTTCCTCCATTTAGACAAGGATTACCTTGACAATCATCGATGTTCTCCTCGCAGTGTTCTCCCGTGAAACCGGATAAACACTGGCACTTGAATGAATTCTCGGAAGTGCTGCTGACCATGCAAACACCACCATTTTGACATGGACTTGGATTGCAGTTGTCCACATGAGTTTCGCAATGAATTCCACTATACCCATAAGGACATTCGCATTTAAAACCCGACTTGGTGTCCCGGCAGTTTCCAGTCTTGCAGGGTTTATCCATACACGTGTGCACTTTATCCTCGCAGTGTCGTCCTGTCCAACCTTTACGGCAGTCGCATTTGTAGTTATTGTTGGTACTGTCATCGGAACAGCTGCCGCCATTTAGACACGGCTCATACTCGCAGGAAGTCACAAGGGTCTCGCATTCGGTGCCATTGAATCCAGGCGGACACTTGCAGGTGTAAAGGCCTTCTCCCGTATTGAAGCAGGTTCCTTGGTTATGGCAGGGTCGATGGTTGGTGCAGTAGTTGAGATCTTGGTTGCAAAACAGACCACCCCAGCCTTCATCACATCGGCACTCCCAGGGTGCGTTGCATGTTCCATGCACACATCCAGGATAGGGTTCGCATTGATCGCAAAGTGGTCCTTTCCAGCCAGAACTACATCTGGAAGAAAAACAAAAAAAAAATATTTAATAAGAATTCTCAAAAAAGCTCCCTAAAGAGAGTGTTGTTGCAAAAACAGATTAAGGAAAGGGTGAGAGGAGCAGATTGCACGCCAAAAGGCCCCCAGGGGAGCACTTAGAAGAAGGTGCAACATAACAACACACCAAGACAACAACAACAAAAATCAAAAAAGTGAATGTGGGTCCGTCGAATGGCAAGAATGCAAATAAGCTAACTGGTGTGGTAGTGGCACTAGCACCGGTTGTTGGTGGCTTTCGTTTCGTTGGCTGCTGCCGGCGGCTGTGGGACGCCGCTATAGTCACATGCAGAGTGCATGAGCATGCTGTTGCTTTTGATGATGGTTGGTGTGTGTGTATTTATGTGTGTATTCCTAACTGTCCATCGTGAAACAACCTGGAAAACTGAAATACGAACAGGTGATATGACGACGGCGACGAAGATGGATGAGAGTGCTGCTTGCTGCTGCTGCTATTTTTGCTTCGAAAATATAATCTGCTTGTCTTTTATCTCTTGTTCTTTTTAACTGCCTTTCTTGAACATACATACATATACCTATGTAAGTATATACATAGTTTTATTTTTGTATTTTTCTTTGATTGTTAGTTTTTTTCTCTTCTTTGAATCACCAAACGTAGTGATCGCGCGTACGTGCGCCGTGTATGTGATTATATTTGCGAACAATTTTTCTCACGCTTGGCTTCTCTTAAGCCAGCGCTGCGCTCAGCCCCAAAACAACCAAGAAAACTTAAACAACACAGAACCGGCTTATTGTATTTAATAATGAAGCCACCGCCGCGCCGTGCCGCCGAGGAGGAATATCTAGAAGGATGTGCGATGATTATGGTAAAGAAATTATGATGTATGTATATGCAGACTTGATGATGCACTGGATAAATATATGAGAAATCAAAGGTGCAGTGAGTTTGATAGATATTTGGTTCTATTTATTTTTCTTTCTTTTTTTGTTCGCTTAGTAAAAGGACGACTGGACTGGACAGTGGATATGTGTCAATTTTGTAGACGGTTTATCTGCTGGAGGATTAGGTATCCATGTTTTTTTTTTTTGTCAGAAATCAATACCTAAAGATTTCGATTCAACTTGTCCGAATTATATCCGAAAACTGGCAAACACCCAAAAGGGAAGTTGTATCATAGGTTGGTACTAACATTTTTATATTGCTCAAGAATAAAATCAACTGTCTGTTAAAATTCAATACAAGTTGACGATTCCATTTACCATTTACAGTTCGAGTTACCTACCTCCATTATTTTGACATCTTTCCTGTGCCTTAAAATGATCAATCAATTAACTCTACAACGGAATTTCAGCATCAAATTCTTTAAGCTAACAACTAAATAATCGTTTAAAGCTTAAAAAATTCAACGACTATAAAATACCACATACAAAATAAGACTCTAATAACCTCTGTTGAATGGATTTTATATGTGCCTTGCCATAAATAGTTATGTCGATCAGCTTACGTGCGACTTTTTATGCTCGTTCGTTTTTGAGATTTCAAGTGTGCGCACATAGCATAGATAGGTAAAGGTATAGGTACCACATTGATATGTTTTTTTATTGTTTTTATGAACCGAAAGTTTGTCTTCTAGGTATGTCCATTATTTCTTTTTTTTTATTTTTAACAAACAATAAGAATAAATATTGCTGATGATATTGGCAGGGCAGTGAGGAGTTCTTATAGCTTGTCGATCAATAGATTTTGTTTTTATTCTTTCTTCAAAGTCTTCCATGGAATTGACAGACGTTTTGAACTAGAACAATTGCGGGTGATTAACCAACAACCAACAACTGTCCCTCTGAGGTTTTTCGATTGAAGAACTCCATAGAAATACCGTTGAACAGACTTCGTTATAGCCCTCGGTTTCTTCTTCTTCTATGGAACGCAACAGTTGAAAGCAACACTATCGAAATCATTTTGCGCTCATTAACATTTCGGGTGGCCTCTATGAATATCAAAAACTGTTGATGCCTCAAGGCAAAACACAACAGAAGAACTATAATAAAAAAAAAATAACACCGAACACAATATGTTCCTAAAAGTAAGTGTGTAGTGTGTGGTGGCTTACTCTGTGTGACCATAGCCATTGACAAGGTTGCACGATCGTACAAGAAATGTTGTTTTCCTAAGAAAAAATTCTTTCTGAAACTGAATTTCCAATCATCATCGCGTTTGCCGCTGTCGTCGAAGCGCGATCGTCACATTATTACCATCATCAGCAGTCGCATATAGGTAATACACCCAACAATATACGGCCACCCTCCTCCCAATGGTATTATTAGTGTGGTGTGGTATGGTGTGTCCACTGTCCAGTCCCATTCTCAGTGTCTTTCTTCGCAACACGAAGGAGGTTTTGTCCGAAAAACCAAAAAGCAAAACACAAAAATAAATTCACGGTGTAATGTGTGGGAATGTTTTATCAATTCCAAGCATACACTTATGCTTCCAGAATACGAAAGTTTATGACATTGTTTTATGAGGTCTGCTTTCGATCGTTTTTAAGGTATTATTCGATGATGACAACTACGACAATCACATAGTCATATGGTGTTCGTGCGATGGATGGTTTTTGTGGTGGTGGTGGTGGAGCTTATAACAGCACGTTTATTCTTTTTCCTTATACCTATTCTGGATGAATTTGGAGTTGTGTCTTTGGGTTTTGTTTGTGCGTATTATAGATATGTGCATACCTACCTACCCACTCCAGAACCAAGTTGATGAATTGCAAGTTTGTGTTGTCATGTTTTGATAATTGATGTTTGAAGTGATTATATAAAATGACGAAAGAGGCAATATAGGTACTTATAGTTTTTTTGGTTTGAGTTAATAAGGTCTAAATACCTCCATATTGTATAGGGTTGGTATTGCATGACTGTATTGTATTGAACAAAAATCTGACCCTTGTCAACTTAAATAGGTATCAAATCGTTTGTCACGATCGATGAGCGGTGGTATGTATTTTAAGTAATATGTAGGTATGTATATGTTTAAATTCAAAACTTAAGTTACAGAATGTTCGAAATATGAACAACGCTATTTGGCAAAGTTCAACAGCCGGCTTCAATAGAAATTAGATATTATTAGTTAAGTTTATGGTTTTTTGAAGTACCTATATACAGCGCCCGTATTATCGCATGTCGTAGGAGTAGTAGAGTATTAAAAAATCTAATACGTTTTAAGTTGTCATTGACAGCAGGCCAATTAAATACCGTTAAAAAGTTAGATGGGTAATTTCTTTTCTAATTTATGTCGGCCAATATGCAATATTTATCATAATCAATATTCTGGAAGGTACCACTTTGGCAATTATTGACTGAAAGTGATTTTTTCTGAACAATGTTTAGTTCAAGTGAAGTCCAATGCACGTAAAACTTAATCCTTATCACATGCATTCAAATGCCAACATTTCCTTGGACTTAATTATTATCTCTGAGTATTTTTGGATGAAGGACAAAAATTAAACTTCCCAAGGAGTCTAGTAAGTATTCTAGATTCTTGAAATGCCTGTTCTGATATGACCTTGCTTAAAGGCCATTATTTATTATATCTCGCCCACCACTTCAAACAGTCCCATAGGTAGGTATAGGTATAACCTGGGAAACATTTTAAATGTTTTCATTCAATCTTACGTATACCTATGTACATACATACATATATCCACAAATTGCATTTCTTTTGCGGGTATGTTCATTATAGATATAGGCAGGGGCGCTGCACTCCACTGACTCATTTCTAGAGTTGGGTCAAGTTCCATCTTCATGCATTATATGTATATATGATGAAGAAGGTCCGATGGCAGTGCGGAGCAGAAATGTTGATGACGAAGCTCTGGTGTTGTTTATACATACATAAATATCAACCTGCAAAAATTTAAAACCTCCCCAAAATCCAATTCACAAAAGGAAAAAAAAAATAAAGGAAAAAAAAAATAAAGGAAAAAAAATGTAAAACGAAACAAAACGAGAACCGAAAGATAAAACCTGAACACCGTATACTGGAGTGTTGGTCTGTGGGAAAAATTGAGAATGCACCAAGCAACACCAAAAAGGCATTCTTCTTCTTCTTCGAGCAATATGTAGCTATCTAGGCTCTCGAGCGCTGGCATTTTTGCCCTTTCCTGCTTGCTCGTGCAGTATTTTTTTTTTTTTATTTTTTTTTGTTCCTCGGCGCGTTTGGTTCCGATTTTCTCATTTTCCATTTTCGTTTAAAGTTCTTTTTGGGCAGATAGTTTTGTTTTGTTGTTGTTGGATAGATATTCCTCTATTTTCCAGAGCTCAGTTTCTGTGATTAAATAACTGCTGAAGGTGTGTCGTCGTCTTCGTCTTCATCGTCGTCGTCGTTGCCGGTAGAAGTGTATTGTACCTAGTCGTTGTTAAGAGTCATAGCCATTGCGATCTCTGTTCGTCGTTATGTTGTTTCAAAAGGGGGGGCTGTATCGGTGGGGTGGTGGATGACTGGTGGTGTTCTGTGCGAGGTGCCATTGTAGCCGGTGTGCTGTGCTTGCTAGCGATTGAGGCTCATCAGGTAACATCGTGCAATGCAAGCTAATTTATTATACAGCCAGGTTCAGTTTCTAGGTTTTCTGTATTCTCAGACACACATATACAATATATACCCATAGCAAGCACAAAGGGAAAATGGGTTCCTCAAAAGTTCTTTTTTTTATTGTTTTTGTTTTTTCACTGTAGCCCCCCTCCTCACAATATTCAACCGTTGGAAAATCTTATTGTTTGTTCAAGTTGATTTCGGCAGAGCAAACTCAGATGATATTTCTCTTTAATGTGAGCAGGAATAAAATTTAATTTGTATTTGTCATTGTCGTTTTTTTTTCGCACGCATTACGATTTGATAACACGCATTCAACAGCAACCAAACGACTTTCTTTTTCGCTTGTACTAACCTATCATGATGATATACATACATAAGTGGGTGGGTTGCAATACATTATATTAGGTAGGTATAAGGCGGTGGCCGGGTGGGAACTAGGTTGGTCATTTCGTGGTAGTAAACGTTAAAATATTTGTTTATACATATGTATATGTATATACTTACTGGCAAGTATTGGGCTGGTCGCATGTTCCGTGTTCACAACCGTTTTTGCAGCGTGCTGTAAAGAGAGGAAGCAAATCGTAGTATAAGTATTAATTAGACATAGTATTTAGATATACTTAGAGGTACTTGCTATAAAAAATAATAAAACACTAGGCAAAACGGGCGATAAAAATATCAATGAATGAGATAATAGTTAAGAATGGTAGCCTAAAGAATACGATGGAAATGTAAATGTCATGCAAACTGTTGAATGTTTTACTATACCTATACCTACTTTAGAAGGAAAATAGATTTTTTATTGTTCTGTGGAAATTAAATTTGAAATGAAAATTTAAAAATGCTGAAGAAGTTATGTAGCGGGAAGGTCTCTCAACGTTAGATTTTGTTTGTTCTTTAAAGGTGGTGGAAACATTTTTTTAAAACATTCAGGGCCTGGCCTTATATCCCTATGCCAATATTTATGTGTTGAGTAATTTATTAGAAGTTTACTCAGAAATTGTGAAACAGGCTCTAAGATTGATTTGTAACTGAATATAGCCGAATTGAAAACGCTGAAACCTGATACAAAATCTATCAGTATTAGGCTAGTTTGAAGTGTCTGCTATCAGAAAATGACACTAGGTATATTTCTTTTAATATATGTACATAGATAAATTACCTACTTTAAAATGCGGTAGGTAAAGGTTGTTTTACCTGCTCACTGAAAATATTTTACCAAAGAATACGATACGTAAATCCACGTTTAATCAAGTCTGCAAGAGTATTATAGGAACCTAACCTAAACGAGAATAAGAAATGAAATCTCAAATACAGATTGTTTTTTTTTTAATCTCTATTTGATTTTTTAATTGTCTTATCTCAACAAAATATCAACCTTAACGATTAAGCAATAAAAAAAAAGAATCTTATATGAATCCTTTTTTTTCTTCTCTTTATCGATTATCATCGCTCAATAAGATTAACAAAAAAAAAAAAACATCACGATAGCTTAAACAAAATTCCAAAATATCCCCCCACATCAGACAAAGAAATTCTCATCTTCCAAACAACAAATATTTCGATGAAATGTGTATTAATGATATGATGGGCCAGTTTGTTGAAGAGTCTCAACAAAAACGAAAAATTAAAAACTAGTCACACTGAAGAAGAAGAGATTTTTTTAAAATCAAATCAAATCAAATCAAATCATAGCCAATGATATAATAAAAAAAAAAAATAAATAAATAAAAATAAACTACAAAACTGATTTCTTTTGTGTCTATGTCTCCGTGAACTTCCATCCGCCACCCTACCTTTACCTCGTCTGTAGTTATGAAATGATGCTGCTCACTCAATCAGTTAGTAATTATGGCTACTTTGGAAACAATTCTTAATTCCTCTTTCACTTCTTTCAACAACAAAAAAAAATCTTTTTATAGGTACTCTCCTGTTGGAAATAATAATCTTGTTTATTATTCAAATTTAGATCGATCCATTCATTCATAAAAAAAAACAATGTGTCATCGTCACTCTATTATATTTTCGATTAAATCGGAAAAAAAGGGATTTGTATGACCAACACACACTATAAACCATACATCTATACCCCTCGCGCTCCCCTTCACCGGGATTCACCGCACCGAATAAGAACTTAACGTCAGCGGTAAATATTTTATTAAAGACCTTTAAGACGTTATGGGTTCTCTCGAGGCTATGAGAAAAATCTTCCCACGCCAGTTGAAAGGCTGACTAAACCAAACCAAGAGCAACACATATAGGTATACAAAATATATGTAGTGGTAATTGGTAGCATTCGAGTAAAGGAGAACAAAAAAAAAAAAACGAACGAACAAACATATGACTGATCCAGGGATTGCTCCTAAACCCTACCTGTATATTTTGTGAATATTCAACAGATAGATGCCGCCTTACTATACCTACTTCTACATCATCTCCACAATCGAATACCTACCTTCCTGTCTTGATGCTCCTTTTGTACATATACGACGACGAGAATACTATACTATATCTTCAGTCTTTAGTCGCGTCTCGGATTTTTTCGTTCGTTTCCTTTGTGCGTGTTTGTATAAATCCCTATTGAGATTTGAGAACCCTTCTTCTATAACTCTCTTTGGGATCCCATAAGGCTGGTTGGTATGGTAGTTCCTTTAGAAGATACCTGTTTTTTTTTTTCTCTTCTTCCTTGTGTATTTATATTGTTTAACGATGGCGGATGTTGATTACACCTTGTTTGAGGAGATGTTCCTGTGGGCCTTCCAGTTTAAGATAGACGAATTTTTCGTTCATCTTATATATGCTGGACAAGAATATACTTATTTGGCCCGGACATTCTTGAAATCTTTTTATTCCGCGTGCGTGATCTTCATCTTTTCCGTTCGTCGAAGGATGGACACATGCAACAAAAAAAAAAAACCCACAAGATCCACTTATACCAGCTGCCAAATATTATGTGAACCAATTATCTGGATTTCAAAAGAAAAGAACAGATGAAATGCCAAGTTGTCTTAAATCGTTGAGGAAACACACCATCCAAGAAGAGAGAAAGAGTGATGAGGGTGGGGGGGAAAGTGCTTTTCACAGGTGAAAGTGTATCTATAGATCCTTTCGATGTTCGCTTTCAAGATCAACCATGGGAGTGTCTGTGCCTTCAACTCACGATTCTGTGGGTTTATTTCTTGTTTAACTCCCAGCTTCCCGCCGCTTCGCGGTCGCCGCCACCATTCTCACTATTTTGTTAAGTGGTATATATTCCATCTTGTACCTATGCCTACCTAACTCGACTTAGTGCTTTACTGGCTAGTTCTGCTAGATTAAGGAACTTATCTTTATCTGCGCATATGCTTGGGTTTATATAATCTTCTTTTATAAAATTTATATATCATCAATGCACATGCACAACTAGGTATCTGATATAGTATACCATCAGAAGATGATCGGTACAAAATTGAGTAAAAATAAAACACCACAGATATCTTTTAAGATAGTCTTTTTGGATTGTTTCTTTTGTTATAGTAGTAGTAGGTAGTTGTTGTTGTTTTATTTGTCTTCCATCGTTTTCCATCTCTTATACTACTTTTTTTTGTGTATTCATGAGCCACGAATGCATGGGAACATTTTTCCCAACAACTCTGCTGGATAAGATGATGATGATGATGGTTAAAGGTTTGCTTTTTGATTCTTGACCGTGGCATACATATTTTTGTGTGGCAGTCTTCCTCTCTCCTCTATATGTGTTCCTTCGAAGTTCTGATCTTTTCATGTCTGATTCTTCAAAATGAACATCTGATGATGATCGGAGTTTTGGACTTTTTCTTCATTTTTTTGCACACACAGAGATTAGTGGATACACCACCAATAATTTCGATGAATGATGCAGCAGGAGCAGTTAACAGCAGCAGCATAAGCAGCAGAAGTTCAAAGCATTTCATTCAACTTGAAAGACTATGGAGAGAATTGAAGAGAAGGCAAAGATTCGTCCTAAAAATACCCGAACCCCAACACACTACATATACAGAACCATTTGAGCACATTTTTGTAATGAAAAGGTATAATTTTCTTCTTCAGTGCTCCTCTAGTCTTCCTGCGCCTCTTCACGTTGGCCAAATGGTTTCGCCCGGTTTGTTCATCTTCTTTTTTCTTCTTCTTCTTTTTTTTTATTTTGGAGAGTTGATTTTTCGGTTTTGGGAAAGAAGGTTCGAAGAAAAAACCAACAAAAAAAAATACAACAAAATTTACCAAGTGAAAAGGAATTTCTCAGAAAATCCCCGCCGATCAAACTACCGCACAACGATAATGATGCTAATGATAATGACGATGGTTGGTTGGTTGGTAGGATGGTGGCATGTTGTGGTGGTGGTATAGTGGCTATATGACCAGGAAAACAGTCAGTTGTCTCTCAGTTATAGGTATATTCTCAAACAGGTCTTGGAAAGGAAGTAGTAGATTTGATTCAGATTGTGTGTGATTGTTTTATGTTTTCAATTGATTTCAAATTTCATTTTTTTTTTGCTTATATTATATCTTTATATTCAATAGTTTTTGATTGAAAGCGGACTGTATATCTAACAACAACAGACATCACAAAAACAAAAAAAATAGGGAAAAGATATCATTGAATCCTCTCTATACTGCACAGGGAAGGAGAAGAGTGGACACACAACAGGTGGTTTTATAGTCATGTACCTATGTAGCTATTAGATGTTGGTGGGTGTAGGTCGATGAGATTGCAAAAGCAAAGCTCAAATTACCTACAATACCTATAACTAGACAACCAACGTTGAAAGTGTGGCCAGTACTTACCAACCAAGTAAGAAATACCAACACAAAAGTAAATTACAAAATTAAAAAAAAAATTAAAAGCATATCTCTGCAGAAGAGCAGTTATTGACAGGGAAAAACATGTATATCAAGTCTTTGCCACAAACTTGAAGTTTCAATTAATTGGCATTGTACAAAAAAAAAAGGAGCCACACATACATATGTACTTAGTAACTTAAAAATCAGATAAACAGCTGATTAAGTAAGTAGAAGACTCTTTCTTTTTAGTTTTTTTTAAGCCTTCAATAAAAGAAGATTAAATTCTAAGTCAGTTAACCAATTAATTAATCTTGTCAGTGTAAAATGTATATTTACCCATTTGTAACTCAAATCATGTTGGTTTTGAGTTTAATAATAGGAATGTTAGTATATTAAGCAGCTTCAATATTTCTTCTACAAAAATAGTTGGACGAGACAGATACTAAATATTAAAATATTTCGACTTTAACGAGGCAATAGACGAACCTTAACCATGCAGATTAAAAAGACACATCTTTCAAGAATATGTCTATTCACTTTTATGTATGTATAAGCTTTATCAAAATTTTGACTTGTGCTACTTCTTCAATTAAATGTTTTTTCTTGGATTTATTTAATATTTCACGTTATTATTATAATAAAAATCAAAACCTTATCACATTTAAATTAAGAAACATTCACTTTTTCATTTCTCTATATATACCTACTATATTTTTCATTTTCATAATCCCTCTATCAAATCACAGCACCATATAAAATGTATGTGCTATTTAACATAACAAAACCTTAAATTTCAAGAAACAACAATAAGAATAAAATCACAAAGTCTTAATCCGAGCGCTGACTGACATGGTGGGCTAGTTTTTTTTTTTTTTAATTTAATCGTTACACTCTCAAGAGTAACCTAAATCGATTTATATAAATTTAACATTCATGATATTTTCTTTCAAATAGCCCGTTTCAAATGTTTTAAAGTGTGAAAACAATAAAAGAAAATATTATATAAGAACTTACCTGTTTGACAATAATCACCCCGCCATCCGGATACACAAATTATATCACCATTTTCCGAGCATGTATAATGACCAAATTGATCATCGCGTGGACGACATAAATTCGCACACCCAGCACCATAATAATGTGGATCGCATGTTACGCGAAAATCATATTCCAACCATGTGTATGCAGCTTCGGATTTATTGGTTTTCCATTCGGGTGAAACTTCTAAAACCTGTTGCACTGATAGTCTTTGGATTAATAGACCTGCAAAGAAGATAAGAAAAAAAGACATGTATTTAGGTACTATAATATGAGAGACACACACTAGAAAAATTAATTTCAACTTTATTGGAATAGATCTATTTTATATTTGAAAAAAAAAAAAAATTAGAGAGAGATAGAAAAATGATGGGATAATTTATGCACAGATAATGGTTAAATTATTGTTAAAAGATGTAAAAATTATATTTTGTCAGCCAGCTATTGGTAGGTATATAGACTTATATAGAAACAACACGGGACACATGCAACAGTTGTTAATTAGATGATTATTAATTTAAAAGGCTTTTGTGCCGAGCCTTTGTTGTGAGAATTTTTTATTTCTTTAAGTTTACTATATAGCTTTTATATGACATAGAGAAACACGCGAGATTGTTTTATTTTTTATTTTTTTTTACTCCGTCAACACACATTGAGAGTTATCCAAATGACCTAGTTAGATAGTGCGGTGTTAATTGGGACGAATAGGAAGCTTTTATGGTGGTTTTAATGAGATGGTGTTGGGAACAGGTGTCTTCCGTTAATAGATGTGAAAAAAAGGTGGGCTATCTATATGATTCGGAAGGAGAACCATTGAACCTTTCTTCAAAATGAAGGTCTATAATTGGATTGCCAAATTTGATTCCATAAGTTTTGGAATTATTTATTTATTTTAATGAAATTATGTAAAAAAAGAGTTTTTGAAGGGAAAGTGAAATCATTGTTACATTTCGTTCAGTTAAAGAAGAGTTATCCTACTTCTGATTGTTCGTTAGGTACATAATATAAGATATTCTTTTGAAAAAAAAAAATAAAAGATACATCACTCGTCTACACAGATCTTCATCGTGCAGGCACGAGTAGTAGTAGTATTTTTTTTTTTTATTTGATTTTTTTTTATTTTCTTCTTCTTCAGCATCAAAATGAAATTAAACAATAACAATTAAGAAAATGGCCACGAAAAATGCATTCGATGAAATAAAATCGCTCAAGGAGAACATCGTTTGAATCCAAGTAGGTAAGGTAGATACAACACAACTAACTACAGAGGAGCATTGTTGTCAGTCGACGAGATCTATTTAGTAAGCGCGATGTAAAATGTAAGAGTATCTTCTTCAGCTTTTTCGTTTTTTTGTCTTATCCTGCAGTTCGGGGTTAGTAATTTTGTTGTGTTGTCTTTTTCTTTTGAGTTCGTAGGTATATAACACAACTTTTTCCTTTTATAACAAATCTGATTCATTTGTCGTTGTGGTCGTTTTGAAGACGAGACAACTTTTCGCGAACTTCAAAACGTTTGTGAGAAGCGGCTTTGCTTGAAGAGAGACAAAAACAACAACAACAACAACAAAAATCCAAAGGCTCGAGCGAGGCTCTAATTCTTATACTATAGGTATACAGAGTGAACCTATGTATAAGAAAAAATAATCGTGCATTGCAAATATCTTTCAAGATATTTATCTTTGAAAATATCGCGTTTCCTTCGTCCATATAGTCAGCTCTAAGCGCAAAGCGGAGAGCGTGCTCTACAACAGCATAGCCACCGCACGCGGATCATCATCATCTGAGGTATACGAGTATTTTTTTGTTGGACTTGGAGGGTTGGCATGGTATGTCTATTCGTCCGTCTATCTGAACATTTTGACATTGTCGGCGGCAGCAGCAGGGCACACAGTGCGCATAGGTGAAATTATTTTGAACGGAACTCATCGCACAGACGACCGCGACGACGATGACGCGACGTAGAGACGAATTAAATTGCATCAGCAGGATGAGGTGGATTCCGTTTGTTGTGGATCACATTTTGTATTCTTGTTCCTGTTTCTCGTAACTTTCATACTAAAAACAAAGTTACAGATGCATCTTTTTTTTCTCATTTGTGGCGAAA
The DNA here is from genome assembly GCA_929447395.1 of Epistrophe grossulariae. Classification (NCBI taxonomy): domain Eukaryota; kingdom Metazoa; phylum Arthropoda; class Insecta; order Diptera; family Syrphidae; genus Epistrophe; species Epistrophe grossulariae. The sequence continues at coordinate 31,533,578 of OV839567.1, read as the reverse complement.
ATCTCCTCGCATGATCAACACCGAAAAAGCTAAACACATTTGAAATAGCATTTTCTTTACCTTTTCATATAGCTAGACTATACCTATTTGCTAGAGATACTTGTTGCTGCATTTGATGATGATGCATGCATTTTTCATACGTAGGTAGGAGATAAATAGATACTTTTTTTTGTTGTTGTAGTTGTGTTGGTGGTTGGGTTGGTTGATTCTTCTTTGGTTTGCTTGTTGTTGTTGTTTCAACTGCTTAATCTAGGTAACTAACTACTTGCAATAAGTTTATTTTTTATTTTTTTTTATATTTAGCTAAGCGGTCTTGAAACTGGACTGGTAGGTTTTCGTGAATGAATATCGTCGTCATACATGTACGGAACAACAAATGAAACGAATGCCATAGAGCCAATACATTGCGATGTCTTATAATGCGCCATACTCGTAATGTATCTGCGCACATACTCTATACCTACTCTCGAAAAGAAAAACTGCTTGGATGATCATATAGTGGAACAAGCACTATTGAAGAAGGAGGAATGGCAATTGGGGGGAGTCGAGGTTGTTGGTTTCAAGCTTCAAGTTCTTCAGGTGGTAACGACGACAACATACAGTGCAGCAGTGGTACACTATACACTGCTGCTGTCGTTGTCGTCGTCGTCGTCGCTGTTGCAGTTTCTGCTGCTGCTGACGATGGTGGTTGGTATAGGTAAGGTAGGTACCCGAACTAAACTTTGATGGTTACCATGGCAGATATTGCATATGGGTTATTGAAGTTGATGCAGATAATGCACATACACCGACTATATGCACTTTCGTGTGGATACGGCATGCACGCACCACCAAAGCAGATAAAAAACCAAATGAGCAACAAAAAAGAAGTTTTTGAAATATTTTTAGAAATAAATACTGCAGGTGCATATCTTTTCGCTTCGTGTATCTGAACACTCATACACTTTGGTATCTGTGTAGGTTTTTTATAAATTTTTTTTTTGAGTCTCTCACTTCAGTTGATGTTAGGCTGCTGCGAAAAAACTCGCATAAATCTCCCCCAGAGCGAGTGGCGGCATTGTGTAGTGTATTGTAGCATAGTGTATAGCAGCATACATTTGGAGCTTCGTTCCTTTGGAATAAGTTACTCGTAGAATGCAAAAAGTACTAAGAGATGATGGAGAAAAAGAAGAATAAGTAGGTATGGAAACTGATGAAGGTGATGGAGTATAAGCAGAACCACCGTAAAAAAAATAATGGGGAGGTGTGGTGCTGGCGGACGGATCGGGGATATACATAGCAGGTTAAGTAAGAGCTTCTCATGTACACAAATGGGTATGCCAATTACCCACACCGTACCACACGCTAAAACGGATGAACGACTACGGGAAACGAAAAACCATATAGGCGCTTGAGCATGCGTACCTATAGCTTTTTTTTTGTTGTTGTTCCTTATATACTCTGCATGCTGTGGGGTTTAACATTTTTTTAATTACTTTACTGCGGGAAGATACATAAATTTGTGTGCCATCATGAAAAAACACATATGTATGTATATAGGACAAGTGCTTTTCAGTTAAATAGACCTCAGTCCAGCTATATAGAAGGGAACAAAAAAACTTCCAACCATAAAGTTGTTAATAAATTGCCAAAATGTAAATCCTTTTTTTCATAATCATTTAATATGCGCTGCGTATTAAAATGCATAAATGCAGCTTGTTCCAGTTTGCGATTGAGGGGGGAAGGCAGGGGGGGGGGTCTAACTGAAAAATATAAATGACGAAAAAAAAATAATGTTTTTTCTGCACCAAAACTTCATCAGATGAAGAAAATGTAGCTTGGTCATGTTGTGTGACAAGTTATTACCTATATATGCTGGTTGGCGAAAAATATAATATAACTCGCTTTGAGAAGTTGATGGTGAACAAAAAAAAAAAAAAACAGAATTCGTTGGTATTTCGAATAAAAAGAAACATTCCAATATACGTATCTACAAAGACAGCTGTGAATAAATTGATTGGTTGTTGGTTTATGTTGATTCAAGAGGAAAAAAGGAAAGTTTATATTTTTTTAAATAGACCTGCTATAAAAGTGTTTTATACAAGTGGATTCAATGGGAAAGATGGTTTTATGACAGCTAAGAGTGACAGGACATATTTTTCCGAGTGACTGAAAAAAAAAACTAACTAACTATAAATGTGTGGAACTCTTCATAAAATATTCATTTAGTTAGTTAAAGGGTGTTTTTTTTTTAAAAGGTAGGTATGCAACTTTAAAAGAAATGTTAATGGACATGGTATTTGCTACCTACATAATGTATATTGAGAAAATTATTTTCTGCCATTATTGTTTAGAAATGATTTCGGACTGGCTGGCTAGAATTAAGCACAATCTGAAAGGCCTAAAAAAGAGTAGCTATCTATGTTCTCAAATTGCCATTTCCAATAAAATCTTCGTTCTTCTTAATTGAAATCCATCTTTGAATAAATATTCTACTCAAAAAGGATTGAGTCCAATAGTTTCTTAATCAAATTGGTCAAAAATCGAGCCAAAATATTACTTTTACATACTTAATACCAAGTCTAAAGCCAACAACAACAAAACTCACAATTGGGAGATTTAACACTGCTTGTAAATAATCGTAAATATGATTGATATTCATCAATCAAAATAAAAACTGTCTGCGTTTTTTGTTTGCTTTTTTCAGATTTCAAAAGTATAAGGGCCCATTTAATCATAAAAAAATATGTCTTCGTTTAGGTGGCCTATAAGTATAAAATGGTGAATAAAAAAAATTAAATGCATCGACCATTATAAGACTTATTTAATTACACAAAACAGAAATTTAAACAAAAAAAAAAAGGATGCGCGCAGCATTATTTAGAGTTGATGTGAAAAACGAATCACCTTACGGTGCGGCGGCAACATTGCACAACAATATTAATGATGTAACTTCTCTGTTGGGAACTTAAGCAGTTCTTCGATATATGTACATCTAGGGGAGGCAAAAAGGTCTCCAATGATAGTCAATTAAGCTGGGAAAATTCTTTTTGAATAATCTGCGGCTATGCATTTGAACTTGAAGTATGTATTCACCATGTACCTACCTATACAGATAATCGGAAAAAAAAAGAAATCCTTTCGAATCCTTGAAAAAGAAAGACAAAAAATTATGACACTGACACATGGGGCAGTTTATACGATAAACACTCATTCTATAGCTTCCTGGATATTTTGATGATTTTTTTGTTCCGATGTCCATGGTTTTTTTTATGACAAGGAAATCGCACATTGGCAATGACAGTGAAAATCAACGCGATGGAATGCAAAACAACATCATAGGGCATCACTGATATATGTATACATAAGTACCTATTCAGCCATCTATCAAAACCGCTTTTTTTTTTTTTTTTTTTTTTTTTTTGAGTTTACGATGTGGTTGAATCGTAAAAAAAATGTTGTTTTATTTTTTGATAGTTTGTTCGTTTTGCAATATAATTCGCCATAGCATGACATTAAAAATAAAATTGTGAACAGAAAATGAATAAAAAAAAAAATTATACTTCAAAAGGGAGTCGGACAAGAAGCAGAAGTGCATGCATTTGGCATTGATTAATTGGAAGCTACCTTCAGGATGAGAAGTCGAGTCGATATAGCTTGTGCTCATTGGTACCTACCATCAGAGTACCAGCAGCATGGGCGCAAAAGGTCAAGTCACCGGCTAACAGATGCAATTTATGTTTTTAAATGAAATTCCATTCTCTGTTGTATATATGTATGTATATACTGTGCTGTGCTGTCCCAGTGTTTGCTGTGTGATGGTGCTGTATGCCATACCAAGGTGGCAGCATAGCATCACCACTTGATCCCTTACAAAATGCTATAAGAAAATAAATGTAAAAAAAAAACAAGAACCTCAAACAGGTATTTAAAAAAAATAACACCAGCATTTAATGGAGAAAAACAAAAACAACAACAACACCAGGGACAACGGGCAAGGCGGGGCTGTGTATAGGGTAGGCAACACTATAGCGAAAAAAATGATCATCTTTTTAAAAATGACTTTCCATGTTCGATGGCAGTGCAACATACATATTTCAGGATGGTTGGTGGTGGTGGTGGTGGTGGACGTGGAAGACCGGCCGGGTGCCTTAAAAACCTTTGGCAGCTTTCAGGGCTTAAAAGGATGATTGTCTTGAAATTAATCCTCACAAAGTATCTTACAGGAATCTGTGCTATGTATCTTTTTATCTCTCGATGAGGATGACGAGCCTTTACAGCGAGAATATACGTTGGATATGTAGGTACATGACAAAAAAAAAAAACATACAACTGAAATCAACAGCTTGCTGTTGCTGAAAAGGAAGAAATGTTTTTGACTGTTCGTTGGGGCTCTTTAAATACCATCGACCGACGCGACGGCAGCGGTGGGGTGGTGACGGTGGCGTGGGTCTGTCTCTTTCTAGTTTTTTTTTCACATGTTATAGGGCTTAAGCTCCAAGCACACAAGCACCATCGGCATACCCAGCCCAGGTACTCTACACAATATACTGTCAAGTCAGACAGACAGATAGGAAGTCTCTTGGCTCCTCCAAGGATTTTATTTCTTGATTCATTTCGGTTTTCATTTCCTCTTGCTTTTTTTCTCCCTCACTCCTTCTTCGACGGCTTTTCTTCTAAATTACTTGATTGTGTTTAAGTATTGCACTGCATGTCCTGTTTTTGTTGGAATGCAGTTAAAATAAAATACAAAAAAAAAAATAAAAAGTGATAAAGGATGGATTTTTGTTTCCCTGGGATTTTGTATTTTAAAAAGAATTCGATGTCATAAATCTTACACTTATCCATGGGTAATGGTTTTTTTTTCTATGGTCGTCGATAGTTTTAAAATGAGAAAGAAAAAGACAAAGTGGGATTGGATGGTATTATTAGCCTAGCAGGTATTTATCACAGGTATCTAGGATTTTTCATGTTCGTTTGTAGACCTTATATGGTGGGAAAGAACTAAAAAAATATATACCTATATAATCATCGAAGCAATTAAGTATTCTATTCTTAATCTTTTTCAATGAAGCACTTGTTGGTTTTTTTTAACAATAGGTATAGGTATGAAGGAATAAGGGCTGGATGGATAAATTAGTTTAAACATCTGCTGGAATGAGATTTAATTGACTTAAAATCAATCGATTATAAGAGAAACCCAGTTATAAGAATAAAATCTAAACGACTTTGTTATGATATAAAATTAAACAACTTGGATACAAAACGAAATAAATTGCCGTACATTATTTTGTTTTGTGACAAACAATGGGCACACAAAAATTGTGATTTGTCAGTTTTTCTAAATCCAGTATCGTCCATATGACACATCATATACATATGTACCTCCAAGTGTCAAATGTTAAGCTTTTATAGAAATTTAACTTTTATATAATAACTTTTTCTTTATTTCGCCCCTGTGCTGGTAATGGAAACTCTCGACTCACTTTTAAACTCAGGTTCTACATTTTTATTTCGCAACTAAAAGGCAAACTTCCGTTCTTTTATTTAAATTCAAACAGCCATAAACAATACAAACTCCCTATGACATATAAAAAAAATCTTAAGTTTATCCTTATTTTATTGTTGTTGTTGTTATTATGGTGTCACCGTACTTGAGCTTCAGTTTGCGTATCTGACGAGAACAATAGTTTATTTTTTGTTTGTTTTTTTTTTTTTTTTTTTTTTTTTATACACACACTGTGTAGTCTGTTGGGGAGAAAAACAAGTTACAAGACAGAATGTGTCAGTGATAGCATGTCATTCAAAACCTCAATATATGCCGGAAATCATATAATGTGAAGGTATATATGTATGTGTGATATCCTTGTAAGGAGGATCAAAAAACAAAACAAAACAAAACAAAACAAAATATTCAAGAAAGATCATCAACATTAAGCGTGTTATTCATGCGCAGAATATAGCACACGTACAAAAATATGTATATCAATTCGAAAAGCATGTGATCAAGTGTCAGTTTTCTGACAATATACACCAAAAAAAAAATCATAGGATAGGTACTTATTAAAAAGGGATCATGTGACATTTTGGTAGGATACAATATGTATATAGGAACAGGAAGGAAATTAAATTGCTAACACCATAATGATCGTTATAAACATATGTTCTTTCAAAGCATATTACATATTTCATTTCAAAAGTATGCAAGCCAGTTTTTTTTGAACACACATATGCAGGTACCTTTTAACAAAAATTGGAAACTATTAAAATTCAAGTCATAAACTTTCTGATTAATACCTATGTCAAATTTACAAGTAATCCAAATTTAACTTAAAAGTTAAAGGAAGTACCTATCTGTCTCTTTCTTAATTAAAATTACACTTTAAAAATCAAAATTGATCACAATTTAAAAGACAAAATCCGCTTTTAATTTTCGCTTCGCAATTTTGCATCTGTCAATCTCAACAAAGTAATGGTTGTCACTTTTGATTATGACAGCTGTCTTTACGTAAGAAAGCTATGCTCGAGAACGTTTCACGAAACGCAGCAATTCAAAATTATGGGTGCGTCATTTATGAATTCCTTGTATTGTACGTATACCGTTTCAATTAATGAAGTTGTCTGTATACCTTCTATTTCCTTCCTCTCTCTTTCACTATATAATTAGGTGGGTTGTCTATTTGACATATACTTTTTATTAATTTATGAAAGGTATGTGTTTCAGTTAGCTTCCAACTATTTTTATAACAGTTAAAAAAACAAAAATCAACGAAAGTTCTCAAAGCACAAAAATGAATTTCAGAAATAAATGCAAATGTATGACATAAGAAATCAAACAAATCTTATTATTATTACTCAAGGTATATATTATAAACGAACTGTCATATTTGACATTTAAATATATATAAACAAAATTTGTACTTACTGTTCGATCTCGCGTTGGAGTCATTGTTTGTATCATGCCATGCTTCAACAATAAGCGTAAAGGTACCCTAAAAATAAAAATTAAAAAAATATATCAATAAACCAAAATATTATATAAAACTCAACAAAAAATTTAGATAAAATATCATAATCACTTGTTGCTTATAACTATATGCTAATTTATGACCGGAAGATGATGCTGATGTTTTGTGCAGAGGTGGCTTATGTTACCATGGGTAACCATATAGTTTCTCTATTAACATCTCTAACTGAGGTTTTTCTCAAAATCACCAGTAAAAAAAATATAAAAAAAAACCGAGTCAATTTAATAACATGTTACAATAAAAATAAAAATCAGAAGCTTGTGGGTGCTTGTTTGTTGTCGTTGAAAGATGATGATGATGATGATAATAACGAAGAAGTTTCATTTTCATTTCGGGTTTATTTCCCAAACCAACACACAACACACAAACTGATGTTGCTCAATCCGAGAAGAAGAAGCAATCAGTATTGTTGATGATTTTCACCACCACCCAGAGGGATGGGCAGGAAATAATCCAGACATACATTAGTGTTTCAACAAAAATTTCATTCGTAGGTTGAAAAGCAAGTTTTTTGTTTTTAATTTGAAATGAGGATTGGTTTGGTCTGGTGACTGTTGCACTTTTAAAATGACACGCGCTTTAAATAAGGGATCGTATTGTATCGCACAAAATTAAAAACAAAAGAAAGAAATGAAAAAATCAAACAGATCAACATTAAACGTCACTTTTTTTTGCATCTATCTGTCTGTGTTTATGTGTATGTTTAAAATAAACTCATCATCGTCATTTTGAAATTATGGTGTGTAGACTTAAAGATTTCTTCCATATGGAGAGAAGATGCACTCGTTAAAATTTTATCAAATAAACACACGCAATTTGTCCAGAAATTGTTGGTGTAATATTATTGGAGATATACCTACTATATAGGTATGATTCTACTTTCAGAAAATATATATAGAGTTGTCTTCCTTTTTTTATAAATGTGTTTGTATTCTGCTTAATATTCTTTTTTGTTAATTAATCTTCTGACCTACAATTTTCGAGCTGCGGTTCTCAACGCATGATGAGCAGAAAGTGGGAAAGTGTTTAAGGATCCCACAAGGCAATAAAAACAAACAGATTTTTTTGCATTAGGTGTAGGCACCTATTTGTATAGATTATACCTATTTATATTGCAAGGGAGTTGCTTAGAATTCTTTTTAAGGAATATTGAAGATATGGTCAAAAGATTTTGAAATGAGTTGGGCAATCTAATGTTGATCAGACCATGACCGTGAATAAAATATGTTTAGTTTTAGTAATGTTAGGAAACTCATAAAGGTCGTGTTTATATTTTGAAGTTCTCAATCAAATACAAAAATTCTTTGGTAGGATTTTTCGAATTTTCTGTAAAACAACAGAAACTGGAACTTATTTATTTATTTTATAAATTAAGATTTTATTTTAAATTGAATTTTTTTTTTGTCAAAATACTGAGCTTATGCGAATTTTGGGTTAAAATGCTCATATTTTGAAAGGAACATTTTGTGAGTTTTCAAAAATATAATGAACTTACTAACTAGGTATCTAAATAGGTATACCTATGTAGGTAGGTAGGTATATAGGTACCCATTTTGAGACAAATAAATTAACAGTAGGTAGTACATTCATGATACCCTTTAGCATAATTCATTTTCAGTGAACTTGTTCAGAAATTAAGCTGATAAAAATCTGTCATCTGTCATTTGTCACTTTGCCAAAAAAATAACAAAAAACCTGTTTAAACAAAATTAACATATTTTAACTAAATACACATACATCTATATACATATATCTACTTCCCTCCTGAAAATTCATTCGTATATATGTGTATTACATACACACATACCAAGTATTTTGTAACGAACTTATCGATTTTTTGTTTCTGTTAGTTTTTCAAACTTCCCCTCAGTCATTGCCTTTCACAACAACCACCATTATAATATGAGCATAATCATCTGATCAAGCAGGCTTTTAATTTCACCCCTATCCTATATACTATATGCCTTTTTTTCAAGTAGGTAAAGAGGAAACATGATGAGGATGAACGATCAACAAAAAAAAATAATGTATGGAGGAACCAAAATAAACGAGTAACTCACTGGCTCTTACAGTACAGGGACCACCACAACTTCCACTTTAACTAGTTTCATACCATCATCGGGTGATTTTGGAATGGAACCCCTCCTGAAGTAGCACGATTACAAACAATTTTTTTATTGTTCCTTCGTAGATATAAATGGTGAATTTATTTTGAAAGAACATAATAAAAAGGAAACATGGCATTTTTTCAAAGTTGAAAAAGGTGAAAAAAAAATAAACCGCGCGATCGTTCATAAAAAAAATACGGACTTCGAAAGCAGCATAATTATATGTTTTGCTAGACTGACTTCTCGGAGACGACTCACCAACGAATATAGTTAAGAAAATGACGTTTATTTTTTCTTCTTTTTCTTAGAGTGAGGAAAACAGGGGTGAGGTAATAATTTATAGTGGTACGTCTACTATATTCACTGGAGCGTGTATTAATCCACGTGCGGACACCACAAAATTTAAAAGAAGGCAAAATTAAAAAAAAAATTTAAAATTTAAAAATAAAAATGATGGCTGACAAATGTCAGAATTAAAGAGATGACAACTAGACAAGTGAGTTAACACACATAAATGTGATAGATTTACAACAAACATGTTGAACCTTTTTTATTTATAAACATTTTTCTTTTGGTTTTGATTAATATGAGAACTTTCTCTTTCGACATTGAAGCCAGTCTAAAAAAAAAAAAAAAAAAAAAAAAGTATATTTTTTGTTGTGCAATTTTTTTGCGTGAGAAAAGTTTGTAATATTATTTGATTAGGTAGGTCCCTTTCTACCTACATATCTATAATATAAATATTAACATTTACAACATCTGTCAAATATGACAGGATCAATTGAAAAATGATACACGGGTAAATGATCAGAGAACTTTTTGGTTAATTTATTGACAGTTACCCTGTGTTTTTAGGATTGCTGAATGGCACTTTGTATTGTGACATTGTCTTCACAGGGTTTTTTTATGACAATCCAATTTGGTATGAAACAGTAATTTCACTGTCAAGGTGAATTCACCTATGTATATGCAACATCAAAGATCATGCAACAGTTTAATTCATATCTATTTCAATTATACAAAACTTTTCCTCGCCTTCATAGAAACTAGTTCAATGTCCTACCACGCAGACGGCGAAGACACGGCAATGCGATTTAGGAACATTTCAAGTAGGTATGCGAATGAGGTGAGCATGAATGTTGTAATTGGAACTCACACATTTGCATAAAATTTTTTTTTGACAGATGTTCTGCTTTATAAAACAAGAATACGCCACACAAGGGGTACCTATGTGTGCTTGTGCTTTGCACACTTTGTTTCGAAAACTCCCTTTCTTAAATAGGTATAGATTTTCGAAGTACAGCGGTATTTAATACAAATTTACGTACTATAATCTACATATACTATACATATTATTGTGAGTCGCACTCGCAAGTCGCGAGTTATTCAAAATCTCATTCAAACTAATCGTTTCTCTTTTTCTCTCTTGTTGAATTTTGTTGGCTATTGATGAAGGGGAGGCCACCACAAGGACATTCCAAAACCAAATGTTTATTATAAGAGTTTCAGGATAAAAATACATACAAGTATAGGTACCTTTAACAAGATCTCCAGCCAGGGAAACATACAAAATAACTAAAATTCAAGAATAAACAAAAAGAGCAACTAGTATAACCAGTAAGCAGCGTTCTGCCGCTCTGGCATGTATGTATATTGTATACCATTAATGATCGCTTTTCCTGCAACAACGACAGCGATATGTTTGCGTTTATTGTATTTTTAGAATATTATAAGCGTCAAGTCAAAAGAAGCAAGTGTTCTTTTTCGGCGCTTCGCACTCTTTTTTTTTTTAAATATAATATTATGTCGTCGTGTTTTGCAGACAGTAGACATGAAGTTATAAATAGCAAGGAAGAGAGAACTGTTGGGTTTTTTTTTAGTTTTATTTATCTGAAACAGCTAAAAAATGTATTTCTTAAGAAATTTATTTAAAATGATTTTATTTATTATGCTGATTTATTTATTTGTAGGTATAATTAAAAAGAGATACCTGTCGATTAGATTTTGTTTTGTATTTTAAGCCTAAGTAACTAGGTATACTACGCTGCTGATGCTTTTTATCGAATTTAATCAATCAGTTATACCTACCTACCTAAGTGCCTGTTTACATAGTTATTTTACTGAAAGCGTGTCTACACATAAAGATTAAACTCTTTCAATTCAATCTACCTTTCCCTATCTCACAACCTTAAAATTCACGAATATCTCACTCACACAAAAAAAAAGTCTTTCATTTTTGATCCGAGAAATTACTTGAATCTGGCGCATCGGGGAATTTACCCTTCTCGCTTTTAGGCATATAAAATCTACCTGTCTGGATGCGCCTATGTAAACAGGCACTAATATCTGCTATTCGACTCGATCGAAAATGTTATGTGAATGTTTCTTTTAATTTTGAAATATTTTATGAAATTTTCAAGACCACCTACATTTTATTTTGATCGCAATTTATACGCGATTGTTTTCTATTTTGAAACTTATTCTTTCTTCCTGACGCACGGGTCAGAAATATAAACTTAAATTAGCACAACAAAGCTGAATATTTAATAGAAGATGAGTTTTTTTATACTTCCTGTGGGGAAATCTTTAAGTATGTAGCAAAATTCCAGCGATCACATAAACTTGATCTACTTCATGAATTTCTCAATAAAATGTACCTATCACTATTAGATTAATGAATATACCTATGTTTGTACGCATATATTATTTATGGAATTTTTCAATAACGAGTCAAATCTTTTTGTTGTTGAGATTTTTAATTAGGAATTTAAATTTCTACTTAGCTTTTGGAAAGGAAGTTTAAAAATAATTTATTAATATTATCACCAAACTAGAAAACAAATCAATTACTTAATACCTAATAAATAGACACGTGCCAAATAAAACAATAGTAACATTAAATCTTTACTTCTACAATTCTTTTGGTGTCAATACTTCAGCTTTTTCGAAAGGTTAATATTTATTTCTTTTAGTTTTTTTTTAGAATTTTTAATGATATTTTGTGATCAGTTTATTGTATGTGTTGATTTGATTTACAAAACTTAAAAGTACACACAAATGCCTTGTTATTTAAATTTTTTTTTCATTACAAAAGAAAATACCAAACTGTCAATAAAAAAAAAAAAACCAGTGATATTTTGATTCATTGATTTTCTTGTATTTATATGGATTTCCATTTGAAAAGGAATTTCAATGTTATTGTTTTCATTTCAGGCGTCTTTGAATTTTTCTAAACTATTTAGTTTAATTTGTTTTTGGTATGCAAAAATAATAAAGTATACAACATTCATGATTGGAACATAAAGAAAAATGTCACTTTTAAGTTTCAAAAAGAATTAGAATGGGTTTCGGATAAGACTTTTGTTCTTGAAATAAATATTTATCGCATTGAAATAAAACTAGATACCTATTTATTAAACTGAATAGCTTATTAATGCACATTCTCTAATTAATTTTAATATGTATTGACAAAAAAAAAAAAAAAAAACAAATAGGTATTACTCAGTTTTTGATCGAGAAAAAATTTGTGAGATCTCATTTTTTTTGAAACTGACCGAATGTACATAATATGATGTAAATATGTAAATATGATTGACATATTATGTAGGTATCTATTTGAGATACCTCAAGTCAAATCTTTGTTTAATAAAATAACTTGTTTTAAATATTTAAACTAAACTTCTTTTGTACATGTACTGTGGAGAAAATTCCTATACGGACTTGCCTTAATTTTAAATAAAATAAAAAAATTAACTTCAAATATCAAACATCACAATAAATTTCGAAAAAAAAAACAAATAAAAAACTCACATTTGAATAATGATATCGTTAAAAACAATCACACTCAATGAATAATGATTTTTATATTATAACTGTCATAGAATTATTATGCAAAAAAAAATCATCATGAGACCGTGTGAAATACAAGTTCCAATCGATCGTTTCAAAAAAATTAAGTAGGTATATTCCTTTAAGCAATAATATCTCTCAAGAATAAAAATATAAAATATAAAATACAAAAAAAAAAATAATTTATAAACTTACCGGCCATGCAAAATTAAATGCAAATTGTATAGGATTTGTAAAATCCATCTTCTTCTGGCTTGGTACATTCGTTAGGTTTACAGAATTTTCGCCAAGTATCGGTGTTACAACATCACCAAAAGTACATTGGGATGTTGTATCGATTTTTGCCTGATAGTGCTTTAGACAAACTCGAAATCGTGTTTTACATGTACCGATGCATTTTCCGCTCGCATCCGATTGCCCACTACAGCACTGACCTTCATGATCTCGTCCATTGTCATTGTTGAAGTATTTTAGCCGTAATTCAAATAAACCGGAACTGTTCACCTGGTGGATTGTTTTTTTTTGTGGAATAGAACATAAAGAGAAGAGTTATTTATTTTTCTATTTTAAGACTTATAAATGGTGTAACGTTTTTTTTTTTTTTTTTTTGTTAAATAAATGTACAACAAAGTAATACAACAACAAGAAAAAAAAAATTCATCACACGATTAGAAATGTAATTACTTTTAGATTTTAAATTAGCATAAGCTAGACTATTATTAGCAGTTAGGTCTACCTCTGTTGTTAATTAATTCCAAAGGTCTCAACAGGAAGAAAACAAAGCGTTATGGAGGGAAATTTATTAGCGCGGTGTGTTCAGATATCTTTCAAATTAACATAATATGATGCTGGTCGAGGTATATAGTGGATGACTAAAGATACGGCGATTTTGTATAGTCTTATACAAACAACAAATAAAAAAAATAACAGCAACAACAAAAAAAAAACAAAAGGAAGTTAACAAGAACAAAAACAAAAGAAACATCAAGATGAATTAGTCTGATCGGGTCGAAGTGTGTCGTCGTTTTTAGGGACGCTTAAGGTTATAAAGCAGTATACATTGGTATTGAATAAAATTCCCATGGTAAGATTGTTTGACAGTTTATTAAGCCTTTGTCAATTGAAATCTCTAAATAATTCTGCCGACATCAGTTTGAAAAAGTGCTGAATATATATCTTAATTTACCTATAAAGCTTAATTTTCGAATTTCAAAGATAAATAGCTAAATTTGAATTAAGACGAATATTTGGTCGGATAAATATGATTCAGATGAAAACATAAAAGAAGATATATGTACCTATGTATAATTGTGTTAAAATGAAAAAATATTAGAAAAGTTTAGGATTGGGTGTTCCATCACAAACAAACGTTCTGATTTGGTTTTCCACACTAGAATGAAACAAAATTGTTTCAATATTTCAAAATTAATCTCTTATTTGAACTAGGTATTTATTTTGAATTTAAATACATACATCAAAACGTTGGCTTTAAATTATTTTCCGTATTTATCGTCGTTTTATTTTCCTCTAAAATAACTCTTTATTTTTTGTTTGGTTCAAACAGATGTGCAGACTATGTATGTTTGTGGTGGCGGCATTGACATGCGGCACTTGCGGCCCGGGGAATTATAATAAATGTTTAAAGCGTGTCACAACCCCAAATGAAAACAAAATGAACCAAAAAAGAAACAATTTTATTAACCCCCATGTCCACATGCTGTATACATATATTGGAAAAACTAAAAATAAACCAGCATCTTCCACAGCTTCTACATAATATAAAATCTGTGTGTTCTTTTGAATACGCAGAGTCAAAAAGTATTCTCTCTAGCTTCAGCCCGTGTTAGACTTAACTGGTAGCAGAGTTGTGTGAGTCTTGTGGCTAACTCGTAAATTATTCCATAGACTGACTGATGCTGCTCCTATTCTCCTCCAAGTGAAAATTCCAAAGGTTTCTCTTTCTTTTGCCCGTTTGACTTCGCTTATGTCCCGTGCTTCCAGCAGATAATCGAATTAAAAAGCCATTCGTTTACTCTTCACCAGTTTATGGAGTTGAATATGTATGGCGATAAATCTTTCACCATGGTATTTAGCGAGTCGAACAGAACAAATAAAAAACAAAATAAAAAAAACTAACTATTTGGACAGTTCACTTATAAAGCGGCGCGGCGCGTATAGTGAGTGCTTGGCTCCACCAGCCGCCACCGCAGAAAGAAGGTATATATACCTATATTATATTATAGGGGATGAGTAAAACATCCATCGGCGGGCGCTGAAGGCTTTTTTTCCATTAAGCGCTCTCATCTGATCAGGTTACTAGTCAAACATTAATCATTCGATGGAAATGAAATGCATCTGGATATGGTAATGAAGTTCTGTTTGTTCATTTACATTTTTTTTAAATAAATTCAACGAACAAATTGGACAAGTTTTGCGACACAAAACAGCGGCAACATCACCATCAGGCTAAAATCATAAATTCTCAAAGTTCTCCATCCTCGGGCCAGAGGAAGAGAATCTACATTCACAAAATAAAAAAAAACCTACAGAACTGCGGTAAACGATTGCAAATTTATGACAACTACTTTTTTTTTTTATTTGTGTTCTTGTACCTTTTCGGCTATCTTTCAATCTTCCAAATCGAGGAACAATAAATTAACAAAATTAAAAATGCATAATAAATTATTATTGGAATTATAATAAATAAGAATTAAAAGATGTCAATTCTTTGCATTATGATTAGACGAAATAGAACGCGAGTGATAGAGATGGGAGATAGTTTTTTTGAGAAAGGTGCTAGGTATCCGTTCGCATGCAGTGATAACAGAAGTCTAGATTGGTACCTACCTACCTATAATGATGGGAACTAGCCTTTCTAGAATAAGAAAAACCAAAACGGAACAAGAATCAAAAATGTTATAATATAAATATGGCTAATGGTTTTTCTTTTCGTGTTTTTGTTTTTTTTTTTTTTTTCGTTTGTCAGGTTATTTGAGCTAACTTAACAGTTAAGTATTCCATGAGAGACCAACCATTTTTTTTGATTATTTACAACGGCATTTATGTGGTGTCAGAAGTGGCTGTCTGTCGTGAGATTTATTTAGAATTTAATTTTTGTTTTGTTTAACATTTTGGCATTTAAATATGCGCATATAATGGCGCCGATTTTTTTGACAGGTGTCAGTGACATTTCAATATACATATTGTTAATTGTATTATAGGTACATATCTTTACTTATAAAAAGTAATTAATTTTGAAATAAATTGGGGGCGATGAATATAATATCCCGAGTTAGTTAAGATTCTCGTTTAAGAAAACAAGTTTTGTTTGACTTAAGTCACAAAATTTATCTTTTTGCGAAAAGATTTGACATTTACTAAGAAATATCCATTCTATAGATGAGATCTCTAAACGAAAGGTGCACTCTCTCAAATTCGAAACTTTTGGTATTCAGATTTCATATCTTTTTTATTCAAATAGAACATGCAAATTTGTCTTCCCAATTCTAAAAAACTCAGGACACTTCTGAACTACGAAATTATAACAAAATGGTGTCTTCAAGAATACCTATACTATTACATACTTTGATAAGAAATCCGACGAAAAAGGCAATGCAAGTTCGGAGTGCACATCACTCCGAACAACAATTGGTGGTAATGCAAGAAAAAAAGAAAAGTGGTGCTAGGAGTGATCGACGTTTTATTGAAAATTTAGGTGCAAAACTTTTGAATATAGGTAGGTATGTATGTTAAAGTTATTATTGGTTCAACGAACTAATCTTTCCATTTCTAAGCTTTAAAATTAAAACTACCTTTATAATATCGTCACTGTTACACCTTCAAGTCATTCAGCTGCTTGAAATAACTTTTTAAAATGCCAATTATATAATGACAGTTAAATTTATTTACAACGATGTTTTTTTAACGTATCAAGATGACCCATTTGCATAGACAAAACGCATTCGAGTTATCAAATATCCTATCACTTCTTCACAAAAAAAAAAACATAATAATAAACAAAACCCCCGTCAAACTAGACATTGACAAACTACCTACCAACCAAATCATTGATCGATATCGACATATTTCTATCAAAATATATTAACACTCACAAAAACTAAACAATAGAATAGGTACCCAAATCAAAAAAAATTTAAGATTGATATCATCTTCTCCTTGTGTTGAACATTTTTTTTCTCAAAGAAAAAAAAATACCTATGAATCTAAATAAAGAAAAAAAAACTATCAATGCAAATGTCATCTTTTTATATTCTCAGAGGAACTTTCAAAGTCAGACGGGGTCAAGACCTTGCTAAATACCACCGGAAGCCGCCGCGGCCGCAACTACAAACAATCGCAACCAATCATTTTGACCTATTTGACTTGAATTTATAAAATGAAAGTGAACGAACTATGTTAATGGCGATGAATGATAACTTATGGTGATGAAAATGATTGACCTACATACTGACAGTATATGAAAACAAATTTGCTGACACCTGTCAAACAAACCATCATCTTTCATTTTTTTTTACCAATTAGCCATCATTTTTTTTTTATTTTACACCCACCATTCTTTAAAATAACATTCCAATGTCTTAATTGCTTGATTAGAAATATGGAAAATAAATGACACTACGATTAACCAAATTATGCAATTAAGAAGCAGCTCCTCCACTCCTTCCTATTTCCATATGGGAGTTGGGAGAGTTGTTGTATCGTACTCGTACATACAAGAAGGCGCACAATCATAGCAAATAGCTTGCAGCACTAGCGCTGATGTTTGATGTTTATAACCAAGCAACCAACTTTTTCACATAGAATCGAGTAAATTGTGGTGAAATCTGACAACGATGCTCTTGGAACAACAAAAGCAGATCACCAAAGAAGACTGAGGGATAACAAGTCACACACAGAGAACAACAATAACAACAACAACAACAACAATAAACTCCCAAATGGTAAGTTAAGTCTAGATGAGACAGGGCCAGGCAGGGAGACAGTTTAAGCCAATGTAGAAGAACACAGGCCAAGAAATTGCCGAGAGGTAGGTAGCTGCGACTATAGTGTTAGGTCTCAAAAGGTAGGTTACTCCACAGACACCTTGTTTTATACTCGTCGTATCTTGGATCCCTGGTGGTGCTGGTGATCTCTGCACCTCTTCCTCCCCCTCAACCATAGATCTTCCAACATCTCTTTTCTCTCATCGGCATCCGTGATTCATTTCAAGTTTATAGCCAGGAAAAAACCTTATTAATAAAAAAAAATAAATAATAAAATTAAAAAAAAAAAAAAAAACATAACAAACCTCCAAGACTACACAAACGACGACGACGAACAACACACAAAATGAAAAGGCAAGGAAAAACATACACAATAAAAACAGAAAAAAAAAGAAGAGAAACAGAGGAACAAAAAAGCAAAACGAAGGAATAAAAAAATTCAAGAAAACCGAATTGTTTCCCACGGCATACGATTCGCCGGTCAAACATTGAATCTTGAAGTGGACAGGCCGAGAAGTGGAGGAACAAGAGAACTGCTGGCACTATAGCTTTATAGGTGTATAACGATACTCCACGAACGGTGCGGTGTCTGTAGTGGTATGCACATGGAGTGCATACTTGTGCTACTAGATGGCCCGCATCCACCACACTGCGTGTTGGATTGCGCTTTCATGCGCGATCGTAGCCGATCGATCGACAGGAGATCGGCAGCGCGGTGTGGCGGTGGCGGCGGCGCGGTCGGTGAATTGCTTGGATTAAAAGCGACTTTACAAAGAAGACCATGGTGTATACTGGGAGCTGGCTGGTGGATCACGAACACGATGATAAAGACGAAGGTGAAGTTGCAGAGGTGAGGAGAACCTTTCCGCAGCACTCGACAAGAATTCGGCCAATTGCCTTGGTAGTAGTTGTTGTAGTGCTGGCTGCTTTATCATGGTGCTATGCCCGTGCTGTACGATCATCCATGAAATGTAAAAAAAACCATTTTAGTGGTCGATACTTTCTTTGTCAGTTTAGTTAGTTTTTTTTTATACTTTTGGGTGCACTTCTATTTGACATTTCTTTGCTATGTTAAAATTGTAGTAGATGAAGACAGTCGCATTAAAGCATTTTTGACAGCTCTCATTTAAGTAATACCTAGAGAAATACAACAATTAGCAAAGAATGCACTTTTTGTGTATACCTATAGGCATTTCTCGAATTTAACCAACCTACCTACGTAGATTCTAATTTAGATGTGTGAACATTTTATTATGTCCTCAATCTGTTAAAGTTGTCGTAGGATCTTCATATATTTAAAAATAAACCAACCACATCATGAGCTTAATGAACTTTTTGATATTTTTTCTCATCTAAGAGCACAAATTGCACTTTTTGACAATATTCTTTAATCCATAGGTAGGTATACCTACCAAATGCAACAATTGGAAAGGTGAAACAATTAGGTAGGTATACAGAACGCATTTTTATGAAAAGAGAAGAGGAAAATGAGAATCGCTCAACCGTTGAATTTCTAGTTCTGTCAGAGACCCATTGTTAAAGTGTTACATACATAATACATACCTATACCTACCTACATTATGAGTATAATGATAACACAACAAATCCACTAGTGTAATGAATTCAGTTGCTCTTGCTTTGACGTGTGTATTACAAGGCATACATACATACCTACATATACTCGTATGAACATATAAGTAAGTTTTATTAAATAAAATAATAAAAAACAGTTATGAGCGCCGCCGCTCTTAATTAAGCCACGCAAAGAAAAGGGAGGCAAAAAAAAACGTAACTTCACCCATTAATTATGTTGTTTTATTATTTTCTTTTTTTATTGTTTGTTTTTGTCGCTTCCATCGTTGTTGTCGTCATAATACAAAGTATATGTATATAGATTGCGCGCTCTGAGAAGAAAGTTCCTTCTTCCCATTGCAATAATTATTAGACGACATACTATCTGTCAAACTAGATGTGTCTGTATACTTTACACACCACTGATGAGATTCTCCTAGTTGGATATGAAGAAGTGTGAACGAGGTAGGTATACTTGGGATCAATCGATGTGACCACAAGTTTTTTCCTTACAGATTAACATAAGTTCAATAATAAAAAAAAAAACAACGACATGAAATTGATTCATTATCCTTTAAAGATAAACTTATTTCATTTATCTTTGTTGAGAGTCGAGTGGTGAGTTTTTATTAGATTCGGATACCTAGAAGTGTTGTGAAAACTTTAAAACATTCTTATGTCGTTTTAAATTCGTCATCCAGAAGTCTTCTAGTTTTGATTTTGAAATGAAATCTAGAAGTATTTTTCACCGTTTCATAAGAAAAACTGTTATTTTGAGTGGTTCAGAAGTGGAAACGATATTATTCTTCTTAACGGATTGTCAAAAATTAGTGTTTAACAGTTTAAAACTCTATTTCATTAATTACGCCCGTTTAGAAATTGCTTTAAACTATGTTATTATTATATCCCTACATTAGCTACTCTTTGTAAATAGTGTTTAAAGCTTGGAGACGTCAAAAATTAGTCCCGGAATAAAAACCAAAATTTTAACACATTTCACACACGAGCTTAATGTTCCAATATATTATGTACATAATGTACATCATTATCGGACCAGCATCCATATATGTACCTAGGTATGATACATAAGAAAACTTTCATAAAAAATTTAACAAAAAGATCATTTTGGTATCAAACTTTAAGTATGTAATAGGTACATAGTTTGTTTTAATGTTATTTCGTATGTTTTTTATCTGGAATTTCCTTGATGACATCTGAATAAATTTTTAAGTAAAACAGACTTTCAAATTTCAACAGTAAAGTAGGTATGATGCTGATAAGATTGCTTTATTGCTGATCATTTTATGGAAATAATAACCCATCAGTAAAAAAGCTAAGTCTTCTGGTACTTAAAATTGTATCACTTAGTCTTTATCTTTTTATATAATCAATTACGTAAAATAAATCTCATTGAAATCTGGCATACGAAGAGAATAAATCAATCTTAATCACATAATTTTGCACTGACAGTCTGATAATCTGAAAAAACTCATCGTATACCAGCATTTTGAAGACTTGACATCTGCATTAAATAGGTACCAATTCTACAATTGTTATTTCTTGTTCATTTAATATAAAATAATAAAATGACATATCAGACAAATAAAGCGGGTGTTATGTATCTATCGTGCCAACTAACTATGTTTGATGTACATATTGTGTACATACATATGTACATATTGACTTATTAAAAGATAAATTGAGATTTATTTTGTTTTACTGTGTTAAATCCAAAACTTTAATATTGTTGATTTGACAGGAGATATGTTATACTGTTTGCAAATGTAGTAAGCGAATGCAGATTACTGGCTGAACATTGGAATGAAGTGGGAGTTAAAGTAGGTACCTACATAGGTACATACTATTTTCGTATCATTCAATGTTTCTAGTGCTATGAACTACAGCTACATCTACACCATTGTACCTATTCAATCGGTTTATCATCTATAAACATAGTATAATTCCTTTGGATTTAAGGGCCAGTTTGTTCAAAGTTGATTATCTTTAATCAAGGATTATTGCAACTGGTAGGTATATCATCGATTGTGCATTTTAACCAAAATTGTTATCAAAGTCATATTGCAAATTTGACCCACTGTGAAAATTGGCCCCAAGAGTGCCTATTTTGCCATCGGTTGAATGGAATCATGGATTTGATTGACTCAAAATTCCATTCGTTTATAATATTTTTAAAAATAACTAAACATGATTAAACTTGTATGCGACTTTATTAATGAAGATCATTAACTTCAACTTTTACATATTTCCATTTGTGTCATTGTGCAAGATTTTTTTGAAGAATCGCAAGCTAAAAACAAATGAAAAAAAATCAAGCACACATGATCCACGAACAAGACCATATGTGTGTACCCAGTTCCAAGCTAAGATGCTGTCGTTTGCGTATAAGGTTTATTTTTTTTATTTTTGGTTATAAGAACATTCATTGAAGAAGAACCCCAGGAGAGAGTTTTTTTTTAAAACAAGTAAAGTAAATCGACACTTTTACCCGTACAAGTGGGGATGTATTTTTGTTATTGGTATATTTCAGACATGATGTTGTCTGTGCACTTTTTAATCATGCAAAATACCTACTTGAGTTGAGTATTTTATTTTTTTTTGTGAAGGGGTCTCTGAAACAGCAGGAGAATGACATTTGCTGGTAGACCGTTGGATTGATGACCTACGCTGAGCATATGGTTTTAAGGGGCAAGAGGTAGGTAACTATATATGTAGGTAGGCTTTAGAATGCACACTTTGCCCTGCTAGGTACAAAGAGAAGTGAAATGCCAATGAAGGTAAGTTTTTCTTTTTTGATATTATCTTAAAGGCTAGTTTATCTGGTTACCTATCTGGGTTTATTAATTTAAAAAAAAATAATAATGAGAAATGATGGCAGAACAGTGTGCAAAAACATGTAAATACCTACATAGGTAGGTATATTATATTATGAGACTTTGAACTAATTAATTTAGTTTATACTAAGAAGCTGTAACTCCTGTGCGTTAGTTATCGAATGTCCTAAAAAGATTCTTTTATTGAAAAAAAGATGCTGAACCTAACTTATTAAAAATCTAATTTTATGACTTTGCCCTTAATAAGAAATTCCAGAGAAATAATTTTGAAATTAAGAAATAGGATTTACCAGACCTTTAACAGTGTATTTTTTCTGGTCTCTAAATAATTACCTACCTAAAATATTAATAAAAAATATTTAAAAAACCAAATGTACCTAGGTAGGTACCTACATGGGTACAGGTATTTATCAAATAAATGAAGGCCTAATTCCTCTCAAGAAGAAAGTCTTATATTTTGAAAACGTCACGAAAAATGAAAAATTGTTAAAAGAAATAGATATATTTATCAACAATTTTTAATGAACAATTAAATAAGATTAAAGAAAAAGCACAGAAACTGAAGAAGTATAATAGTTGTCTTCAATAAAACTCTTTTGGACTGTCTGCAACAGAAAAGTGCCTATGTATCGACTTTATACCTACCTACATGTTTTTGGTGTGTAATTTACGATCCAAACTGTTAGGTATTATGTTCGAATTGTTTTAAATTAAATAAATAATTCAAGCCATAAGCTTTACATTGGTTTTAAAATACATACACCTAAATACGGCTTCAAAAATATGTAGTTTCAAATGATAGCTACCTTTGTACCTATAACTCTCAAAAATAAATTTGAAAAGCTGCCTTTTATAGAAGTGATTTTAAAACAATACCTGCCAATAAGGGTATTGGACTAGAGTAGAAGTAACCATGTTTTAGGAAATCGGCTGTTTATAATTTTCGTTAATTTTATGAAAATGTTAAAAAGGATTACGCAAACATAGAATGAAATACCTGGAACCCTTACTGACAACACTGACAATTGAGGGTCAAAAATGCCCAGGAATTAGAATTGCGAAACCAAAGGCACAAAATGAAAATTATGTAGGTAGTTATCTAGGTACCATTACCAAGGGGTTTTCAACTAGACAAATGTAACGCGGGACAAAGCGAGACAAAGCTGAACTACACGCTATTTTTATGGAATGATTTTACTCCCGCAAATAAACCACCAGTACATCAATTAAAATTCCAAATTTGAAAGAAACAACTTAAGTGTTCAAATTATACCTACAAGTTAAGCGCCCTACCATTAAACTGTAGCTATTTCATCGGCAGACACAGAGTGCAATTTTAATTCTAGAATTGTCTAATTTTTGGAAAAAACAACTTACTTTTTGAAAGTAAGATCCTAAATCATTTCTTATTTTCTACAATTTTGAATGAAATATGATAAAAAACCATGTCGTTTTAGGTATATGTACCTAAATAATAAATAACTACATATTTATAAACCACTTTGACATTGAATTGGAAGGAAAACTCAGCTAAATTAGACCGCACAAGCTTTGCATTTTCGTCGAAAAATCGTTTTCAAACAAAATTCAAGTGTGATTTCTCTCAAAGTAGGTTATTTCTCTTTGCCTATATGTAAGTAGGTACTTTGTATTCAAAAATAGAATTTTTCTTTTATTCGACAAGATATCAATCGACTTTTTGACACAAATTTCTAAACAAAAAAGAAAATCAGTCAAAAATAACAAAAAATACTCACCTCACTTAAAACTAATAATAAAATCCATGCAGACAGGCTAATTTTAATCCAATTCATTTTGTAAAATGAAGTTTTGTTGGGCAGCGAAGTAGGTATTGATTTTTTTTTTATCAAAAAGTATTTAAAAATACTATTTTGCGTTGCAATTAAAATAAAAAAAAATATTTTGCGCACTTTTTTGTGTGTAGATGCGCGCGCGGAAGTGTAATCCAAAATATTATTTGTGTGTTATTGCACAAAATTTATAAAATTTTCTTTTTTTCTTTAGATTTTTCGGTTTGACAGTTTTAATTTAACCATTTCGTCAGAATTTTTTTCTTGTATCACAAACTTTGACCTAGGTTTGATTTTTTAGCACAAATTGTTACACTTTTCTCATTTTGCAAAGAGAAATAACTTTTTTTTTACTAATCCCGAGGATTTTGGTGGGATTCTTTTTTTTACGATAAATAACGTTATAAGCACATGTTCGTCGAGACAGTCACACAATTAAATTTTATCCACAAGTCGATTGAAGGACTGTTCGCTTTTTTGGGGAATTTATAACGGTCTTTTCCCGATTTTTTTGACAGAAGTGATGCGCGCGTTAAACTTTTGATTTTATTTTTCTTGTAAATCGTGTAGTGGTCTGGTGGATTGTTTTAAAATCCAAACATTTGTCACACTTTGAATCCTTTTTTTCGATGGGAAATTTAAACCGGCGTTTGTAAAGAATTCAATTAGTCGACGAGTCTCTTTAAATTATCTTCTTTTTTTAAGTATGGAAAAACGAAAATAAAAATCGTATTAATATTTTTTATTTATATAGCAAATCGTTATAATAAATGTGTATGTGTATATGCAGTGAAAATTATAGCACGGTGCGATAGCGATTTGTAATGTCCGACCCGACATTCACCACGCAAACTTCAAAACTGGCAACTAGTTCGACGTTTGGCTGTAGGCTCATCCATCAACTCAAACATTTTCAGCTTTGCATTCGAAATGAATTTTTAGTGCAAGCAGCACAAAAATAATCATTTCTTTATAGTGCTTACTCTTTTCCACTCGCATTCAAACAATAATGATCGAAAAGAAAAGGCAAACTGTGTTTTGTGTAAATGAAATGTTAAATCCAACAACAACAAATTGCAAGGGGAAGAGGAGAAGCAAAAATGAGACAAACAACAAAAAAAACGCTCGAACTCGACAGATGTTTTCTTGTTTTCTCCATTCTCTCTTCGTTGTTTTATTTTTCTTGTATTTTTCGAATTGGATTCGAAATATGAGAGGATGAATAGTGGTGGTGAATTTTTATGAAAATAATGAATTGCCGGCTGCAATTTGATTCAAATGAAAATTGTTTAGTAGATTTCCCCTTCGTTTTTTTATTGATGATTCATTTGTTGTTATTTTATGAAATGAATTTGGTCTTTGGTGAATTTTTTGTTTACTTGAGAGAGGAATTTTTTCTTACGCTCTTCTGTAGTAAGCGGATTAGACACAGGCGAAAAACAAAATTTGGCGCTAGTTGTTTGTTGTTGATGATTTTATTTAATTCACGAAGCGAAAAAGGCGAATAAAATTATCGTTCTGTTGGCACGATAATTTGAATTTTATTTTATTTGTAGGTACCTACCTAGGTATGGGCCTAGTAAAGTGTCGTTGTAGGTTCATAGGTATATTAAATCGATTAAATAAAAAGTTTTTTCCATTATTTTAGTTTTTATTCAAACTTTTTTAAGGTTCTAATGCCATTTAATTTTCGTCCAGAACATTGAAAATTTGTCATTTTTATGCTAAAATAGGTAGGTACTTTAAGCAATGTCAGCCTGAATTTGATGCGATATAAAATAGGTAGGTAGGTAAAACTTGTAGGACTACTTACTAAGATAGGTATATGTACCTAGGTAGGAGTGTAGGATATTTTACTAGATACCTACCTACCTACGTTTTTGATTAAAAGAAACACTGGATTTTGGATTTTGTTGTCAATGAATAGGTAGTCCGTATCCACAATTTAGGTATCATAAAAAGCGTTTGGTACCTATGTACGAATTTTAACTTCGTTTGTTTTGTTCGTAAAATTTTGCTGTGCTAGACTTAACTGAAAACAGGGCTATTTACTTCTTTATTTGCCCTGTAATTCTTATTTCTAGCTAACGCTTGAGTTGAATCCATGTGGATTTTTAATTTTGAAGCTCTTTGGAATGGGGTAGGTAAAAGCACTAGTATCCGAACACTTAAAACTCTACATTTTGGTCTCAATTTATTTTTATACTATGAAGATTTCAGGAAAAAAATATGGTTTTTCTAAAAGTTTAGATATTTAGTGATAATATTGCATTTAAATAACTTATTAATTTTATAATTGCATAATTTATAAAATTTGTTTGCAAAAAAGTTCGATTTGCGCTAATCCCCGGACAACAAAATTTATTACCTGGACACATTTAGGTATTTTAGTAGGTATCTGGACGCACTATACCTAGTTTTGTTTGAAGTTTAAGTGAAATACCTATACCTAATACCTATGTAAATTGACTTTTTGTTAACTTAACATAGGCATGTACATACTTATATAATGTAAATACAATGCCTGTTTGGTTACTTTTTTTTCAACAAATTTCCCAAAAACTTAGTAAGTGTAAGTTGAATAAAGGTATTTAGGTACCTACCCTTTCTGAGCCCCAAACCGGCTCAGGGACCCAGGGTAGTCAAATACCTATATAACAATTGATAAACTTTAGAACTTATCAATTGTTATAAATAGTGTCAATTGATAAATTTTATTATTATTGAGAAGGTATTTAACAATCGCAACGATTGTGCGTAACTTATTTGAATTAAAATTTCACATATTTCAGTTCAGTTCAGTTCAGTTGTTTTTTTTAAGTTTGTTGAGTTTGTTTTTCCTCTAAAACCCCTGAATAACATTTTTACTTCTATCTTCACAGATTCACAAAAGGTCTTCATTATTGCCTTATAAATCCTTTACTTTTCGTAGAAAACCTTGGAAGTTAGCGTATTTAAAGAAAAAAATATTCTTAGAATTTAAATCCCAATTTGTTCCTTTTGTACAATTAATATTTTAATATTTTCTTTTAGAAAGTTGATCATATGATCAAGGGCTTAAATAACGTAAGGCTCTTAAGCGGATATGGTATGTTTCGCAAGAATTGTCTGGTAAACTAACGTTTCGCGGGGGTTAACCTCACCGTTTTTCGTTCCGCATTTTGTTGTTTGGCATTCTACGTTTTGTCTTTTAAATGATTTGACAAATCATCCTTCCGCGTTTTTCATTTCGCAATTTTCATTTAGTTTTTTGTTTGATTAGCTTTTTGAAGTTCGGCAAGTTTTTATTTGGCATTTTGTTATTTCGCTTTTTTTTATTTGGCATTTTATTATTTCGCTTTTTTTTTATTTTGCATTTTGTTGTTTCGCTTTTTTTTATTTGGCAATCAATTGTTTTGCAATTTTTTGGCGTCGATTAAATTACATGTCTTAAAATTTGTTTTCTGAAATTCGTTGCTCTAATGAATTCTTAATCAAAACCTAAAAACTAGATGATTTTATGTCTTCTAGTTCTTGATAAAATTGAAAATTATTAAAACTATTGTATGAGATTTTTGTGTTTTTGCTTGCTTACATAAATACAGTATTAGCACCCAGCATTACGGCCTGTAAACAGTTAGGTATGTAATGCCCCCTAATACCCCCTGCTTGGCACTCTATAGGATTTGGGGTAGGTGCGAGGTTGGGTGTTTGCAAAGTCCGAAATTACCACGGTAAATAAAAAATAAGTCAAAGCATATGAATGTAAAAACGACCAAACAACTATAAACGGCGAAATGATCTATCAGCGAAATAATAAAACGGCTTGTTGAAATTTTGCGAAATAATGAAACGGCGAAACGTTATTCCGCAAATAAAACATTTGGCCAATTAATAAACGGCTTAACAAAAAAAAGGTAAACAATAAATTGACAAATGAATTTTGCGAAATGATTGAAAATATTAAAAAAAAAAACGCCAAATGTTATTTGCGTATAATGATTAAAAAACACAATGAATAAAAAACCAAACGTAAATTGCCAATTAAGGATTGCGAATTAAACGAAATATTTAACGACTAAAGCGAAACAAAGAAATGCCAAATTAATTTTGCCAAACAATGGTGACCCCTCTTTAGCATCCTTAACCTTAAAGCAGTACATTTTCTAAAAAAACGGACTTGTCCGGATACTGAACTTTATGAATTTTTAGTATCCGAACATCGTTTTCTGAGTGATAAAACTACTGTTCTTACTCATAAAACCCTGTCCGAATACTGAAATTATATGAGGAAAATACATTTCTCTTCATCTTAATCATGTAGAATATATTTGAGATTTTTCTATTATTTTCAGTATCCGGACGGTGTATCCGGAAACTGAAAATGATACAAAATTTTAGTATCCAGTATCCGAACACCAAATATTTTGCCGGAAAGTTTATTAACTTTTAAGGTAAGACCGCACTCGGCGGAACTGAACTTCACGACTTACTGGCTGAACACAATGCGACGGAGCCGCAGCCGGAGTCGGAGCTGGAACACCTGTCAAAATATTAAATACACACAAAATCAATGGTACGAGCAGAATAGAACGCAACTGCAGACGGAGCAACGAACGCAACATTGGTAAAAATCCAAAAAGTTGCGTAATTGTCGAGCTTTTTTCAGTTATTGACGATTAAAACCCTGGACTAGTTTTCGATTATATTTGTTTGCTCTACGATTTTAAGACAACAAAATATCAATTTCACCTGAACTCAAACATTGTTTAAAAATTTGTTTTCAAAATTTTGAGTTTGAAAATAAATTTTTCAAAAGAAGATTCAGGATTTGAGATTTTGAGTTTTTTTTAGAAAATCGCTCCATCCTAAACCGGGGGATATAGACACCCCGACCCATATATACCTACTACTTTCTTCTTCTTTTACCCCTACCTATACACTATATTAATTTGATGCATATTATGCCAAAGACCAGTTATTTGTTATTATATCTATACTGTTTATTGTACTACTTTTTATAACAATAAAGTTATTATTGCTAAATTTTGGAAAGCTGTGTTTTGAAAACTATTTTATATTAACGGTTTTCATCTCAAATTGAAGACAAATGTTGTTGTCTTGAAATTGTAGAGCGAACTTATAATCGAAAACTAGTCCCTTAGGTTTTAAATCGTGAATAACTGAAAAAAAACTCGAAAATTTCGCAGTGTTTTGGATTTTTACCAACTTTGCGTTCGTCGTCAAAAACTTGGCATATTTACTAGGCCAATACAACTCAGCAAAAAAATCAGAACTACTGGATCTGATGCTTCGTCATCTGATGTATAAAGTTACTGGACTAAATTACATACTAGAAAAAGAAATCAATTTTTGTTTGCATGTAAAAAACTTTTCGATGCAAATTAATTTCAGAAGTGAAAGAATACAAGCAAATGTTTTGCACTCATCACCCGACTTTTTCGTATACAAAACAAAATTGTGACCACTTTTCTGTACTTGCTTCCAGAGCTTTAATAGGATTTCCGGCTTAATTTATAAAAATAGAAATTACATTACGACAATTTAGTTCTTGTGTCCATCCCCGCCACGTTGTCACCGTACGTTATTACATTTATTACATTTTATACAATGAGCGATTTGCCATTTTTATTTTTTGCGCAATCTTTTGTGGTGTCTTTTCTTGTTTTTGATTTTTACTAATAGGAACCTAACAAAACTAAATTTTTTGATATACCTACCTATACCAACCTAACCTACCTATTTCTTGCTCAATACAGAAAAATAAAACAAAATTAATGCTGCATTTTGATAAGGAATTGGATGATAAGAAGATTCGTACTATATGATCGCTGTCAATGGTATAAAGATTAAAGATATGTATAAGGATTTTTACAAAAAAATGCTCAGGTAGGTTCCTATTAAAAAAAAATTATTCCAAACCGGAACCACCTTACAATTTTCCCATACATTTCTCATTTTGCAGAATAACAAGTTGCAGAGCCACCATATGCTTTTCAATCCATCATCAACATTTCTTCGCAGTTTATGCCTGTGGGAAACATTTTCGTTTCAATTTATCCAAAATCTGTGTTTTTTTTTTCAAAATGCACCACCTTGCCTTTTTCACCTTACACTTTGTTGTAAACAGTTTTTATATTCCAGTCAGATGCTTAACAATGCGATCCCCCCACACACAAAAATTTATTTATCTCAAAACAAGAATGAGGAGATGAGATCGTATGTATGTATGTAGGTAGATATGTATATATATTTACAAACGCACTAAAATCTGAATCTGAACAAACTGAGCATGTGCGTAGATTTCTTATCTTCGTGTGAAAACCTTACCAGAGTAGTAAATGATTTTGAAAAAAAAACAAAAACCAACAAGGATTCAAGGCGCTCGCATTGCACCCTTAACTCAAAAAACTACCTGTCTTCTCGCAAAGTAGTTCACTCTATAAAGAAACATACATTACCTATGTATGTGTATGTATATCATTCAATATCCGGAATTGAATTTGTTTGCTCTCGATGAAAAGGACGAACAACACGGGATGCAATAAAAATTTGCATTAAGGATGAAAAATAAAGCAAAGAAATAATAAGCAGGAAGATGCAAAGGGAAGCAACTAAGAATGAGGATGTTCTTCCATGCAGGAACATCCTACCGATTTCTTCATCACAAAACAAAAAAACAACAAGTTTCGCCATCTCTGCTCTGTCCCCGTTTTTGGTTCCTCTTCACTTTGAATATATGAATGTGTGTAGTTTGTAAGAAAGAACATGAACAACACAAACTGGCTTTTTTTTTCCTTATTTTTTTTTTTTTTGCTATTCTGGATATTAATTTATATTTATTTTTTATTTGTCAGCAAAGCGGATATGTCCTACGCTTCTTAATGGAAGAGCAGGAGCAAAACAAATATGAAACTACCTGCCATTATATGCGTCTCCGTTTCCGAGGACAGGAATAAGGATATTATTCAAGTTTTTTTTTCATGAGAAATTTAAACAAACGGAAGTGCGGAATTGTGAGTTCCTTTTATCATAAACAAAAAAAATGTGAAAGGTGCAAGGATATGCTGTTTGAATTAGAGTAACCTGATAAGCAGAATAGATAGTTTTAGATTGGCAGGTTTAAAATTTCAGAAACCTTGCATTTCAGAGGATTTTTTTTTAATATAATTTGTCCCAGAACCAGTATTCCAGTCATTTTAAAGTTCCAAATAAAGAAATATGAATTTATTGTAATAAATAAGATTTGCAGCTTAGGAATAAGAATTTGTATGTACAGTAAAATCTCAGAAAGATGAACAGCTTGGAAAGATGAACAAAATATTTTCACTTTTCAGTGTACAAAAAGATGAACGGGTTAAAATTTTGTACCTACTTACTCAAAAAGATGAACACTTTATTCCCAACATAATTTTTACTTTTTCTTTGTCTTTAGTTCCTCCTAAACAGTACTTTTGGGATTGTTTTAATTTGTTATATGTATATTTAAAGTTTGTATTTATAACTATATCTTCTTTTTCAACCATATGTTGATGCTCGAAAAGATGAACAATTTGAAAAGAGAACGGGGCACTGTTTTATATCTGTTCAACTTTTCTACTGTATAACTATAACAATTTACTTCAATACGTGTAGTATTATAGTTGGGACTAAATTTTGCGAAACTGTGACAATCTTCATCTCCGCTTCCATTGTACCAATTATGATCTCAATGAGCCATTAGGGAGGTTTACGTGGATCAGCACGTTTGACAACATGGTTTGACAACCACCGATGTTTGATCATTTAAACACAAGAAAGAACAACTCGACTAACCAAGTTAAACAATGGTATATGGTTTTCAAATTACATATTTTGAAATCTTTAATAGTTCTTCACAGATTGCTTTGAAACAACATTACATTCGAAATTCGAACAACCATGTGTTTTTTATACCTACATTTTTTTTTGTAAAGCGTCATCTGCTGGACACGGTATACTGCAAGATCTCATTGCAATGTCTGGATAAGATTCCTCAGTATTGTTGTCAAAATATTGAGGAACAAATTTTGAATCGCTTGCTCAAAATATCACTACTACATTATTTATATAGGATAAAATGGGATTCAAATAAAAAACTTTAATATCAGAATATTCTTTTTGTTTTTGAAAAATTATATTTAGAGGATTTACTTTGAAAAAATTTATTATTGTTTAGAAGTACCTACAAATTATATATTGTAAAATAGGAAAAATAAAAATTTTTTAAATTATTTTCTAAAAAATTTTATAATTTTTATATATTCCAATACACACATACCAATATACACATACCAATACTTGAAAAGTTAAGCAACTTTGAACATTTGAGAAAAAATCCGATTTTCAAGCAAAATTATTGAAAAAACGCTGGTAGCGACCTCTAAATGGTGTCCGATTTTGAATTTTTTAGTCTTAATTTTTTGGTTTCAATCTAAGCTTCATAATTTCGCCCGGCGTCGAGAAAGGCGTTTTTTTGAATCACCCTAATGTACATGGGAAGTTTAAGTTCACATATTTTTTTCTTAACATTTTAAAATTTTGTAATAACATTGAAGACTAAATACTGAATAAGCTGTGGAAAAAAATTCAATGGGTATATATTAAAAATGTGACATCTACAGCGTAGGAAGTAAAAAGTGATTCACTGGTCACTAATACTAAAACATTGATCTAGGAACTTATATAATGGAAGTTTAATCACAACAGACGACTTTTATTAGTCATTGGTGGATTCGATTGTTTGTTTCTGAAATAAACACAATTTATTTACTTATACATACATTAAAAAAAAACTTTTGGTTTCAGCTGTTTGTTTGTCAAGAAGATCTGCTAAAATCACCAAACTGACAGTTTTTTTTTTCATTTCAAACTTGAAATTTCTGTGCAAATAATTTTTTATCTGAATCAAATAAAACAATGATTTATTTAAACAATTATAATAAATGAATAACGTATAAAACAAAATAAAAATCCTTGCCCTACTACATCTACTAAACATTATAAATGTGAAAGGATGTTTGTTTGGATGTTTGTCCTTCAATCAAGTTTGAACGAATGGGTGCAGGGCTCTGGGGCTTAGCGAATTGGGTTGGTATACAAAATATATTAAAATATAAATATATTAATATATTGTAGGTATTGTATTGGTTCCCCTAAGGGGAATACTGCTATATTTATTTTAATATTTATAATATTTTAATTGCGTAAATTTTTTATGAAATTTAGATTTATCAACCCATTTTTATATACGGCCGCAAGTCTTTGAATTTTCAAGTGACTTTTATGTTATATTTTGTATTAATATTTTGAATGGGGGCAGCGAAATTTTCACAGATAATATAGAATTAATTGATGAAATAAAAATTGAAAAAAAAAACAGAATTCATTTATAAGGTGTATGGAGATAACGGCAATAAAAGAACGCTTACACTCTTGAGCTTATACTTCTTGGCGGAGAGCACATGTATGGTTACTTTAGTTTTGTTTTTCTATTCCTATATTCTTAAATTCATCTTTAAAGTTAAGATCTTTAAACAATGATAAATAGTCGGGCTACAATAATTTGTATATACACATTTTTGAGGAGAGGCGCGCTCGTTTATATCTTAAAAAAATAATGGAGAAATAATTGAATTCGATTATTGGCATATTCTAAATTCAAAAGTTGATGAAAACTTTCAGAATTTTTAAAAACATTATTCTAAAATATTACTGACCCTTCTACAAAAGTGTCATACATTGTACTGGACTAAAACCAATAGGTGTGGTGGTAAGAGCTCAATTTTAAATTTTCACCAAATAATTCGATTTAAATGTAATATATTTCCCACTATCTGAAAGTGAGAAGGTGCTTGCACAGCACCGATAACTTGAAAAAAGCGTGATTTTGTTAATTTAAATTCATATCAACTGCGACAAATTGAACCTGACCTTTTATTACGTATTTCATCTCACTGATTACTTCTGAAATTAAGCTAAAAATTATAAACACTTGATTGCTGATAAATTTAAAGTAACAGAACAAAAATAAATAATACTGTGGCATAGCGTTGGTTTTTGTTGGCTTAAAAAAAAAGCTATATAATAATATTATGAGAATTTTCATTTATTCAAATAATTCTTTATCCATTTTAAGACAAACTTTTAAAAATCATCCCTTTGGTATAGAGAGAGAAAAAGACCCTCACCTACAAAATTTGCTTTCTTGGAAAATACCTTAAAACCATTACATAAGGAATTGTCAATAACTTGGGAACACCCTGTATACTTCTTACTTTAAAAAAAAGGTCTTTCTCATTTAAAAGCCACTTCTCTGTCTTCCATCAAGTCAAAGAAAGAACCATGAATCAATATATGTATACTATGTACATTACTTTTTCTGTTATTTCTGGGTAAATTAACAATATAAATATCATTGAATTTGTAAGGTAATATAACTTGTATTTTTTCAGATTTTTTGACATTTCCACCCCCTTTCATCATAGTTCGTATCGCTCTTAGCGAAAATATTAAGAAAACTTTTTACTGTAGAAAATCTAATTTTACTTTATTTTGTAGATGTAGACTTTTCCGCTAGTACCTACCGCAAAGCTATTCTAGTATCGCACAGCAAAAAGTCCTCAATAAGCTCCCAAAACTACTAGTTTATCCAAATTTATTTGTCTATAAATATCATTTTGTGCAAGACTTTTTATGTTTTGAGAAGGATGTTAGTAAGGTATAGTCGGTAAAAACTCCATTGAAAATTTGGACACATACTTATGTAGTTCAAAGCAAACGATACTAATAGTTAAAGTGGCACCATGTAGATTTGGTTTTATTTAATTCCATGTCGGCAAAAAATAAACTCCCTTACACATAGATAGAAATGCATTTTTCACTCTTTGATCTTTTGAAACTACCAAACTACAGATATTCAATAATGAAAAAAAAATAAATCCCTAAGAAATCCATCTTAACAGTATCGCAACATTAAATAGTAGGTATACCTGCCAGACATTCACAGTACAATATACAAAAACTAAAGAATATATATATATATACATATATGCATCCAGATCCACCTACAAGTAAGAATGGAATAAATGTCCTTAAGGATATAACATTCATGCAATGCAATATATTTCGTTTCTTTGTTAGTGCGCAACCTTTGTACCAAATATGCACTGAGCTCTTAACAAAAACCAAAGCAGGTCTGTGAGCTGTGACCAATTTTCCAACATGAATTTTGAAAAAAAAAAAACAATCAATTTTAAACTCATTTCTGGGTGGTAACTAGAACATCCTCAAGGATTTTAGTTTTCGATATTTTCGGTTTTTCTCTAAAAAGGATATTGCTCCGTCTGGAAAATCCATTTATTCTTCATAATATGTATCTGTATGAATGTGTACATAGGTATAAGTATTGCAAAGACGTCATAAAAATCTCTTCTTTTTTTTAAATACACAATCTGCGAAACAAGTTCGACGTTTGACCGACCACATGTTTGGCTTTGAGTTTCTTCGAAATTTGAGAGTAACTTTTATATGATTTTGAAAGTATCTGTCGAATAAACATTTGATTGTTGCATATTTCTGATGAATTAAGTAACACTTTTTTTCATATACAATACATATTATATACACAACTGGAGTAGATATACATACAAATAAAATGCCCGGTTATATGTTGGACGAACTTGTTCTTAGTTCTATCTTTAAACTTCTCTAAATATTTCTATAAAAAATAATGGATCGATACCTTAATCGTTAAAAAAAGCTATATCAAATTTTTAATTCGGTCAAAATTTGACTTATAAAAATGTATTCTCCAAATTCATAAAAAAGTATAGGACTATTATAGTTAAAAGGTTTTTTGCGAAAACATACAAATGTGGTTTCAAATTACATCTAGAGAAATGAAAAAGCAATGTTGGAGCTGTTTTGAGAATTATATTCTTTTCTTAAGAGCATATGGCCGAATTAATGCCTAGGAGAATTGCAAGTCTCTTTATTAGTATATAAAAAAGAAGTATTTAAATCATTAACTAACACAAAGTTTTAATATCTTGGCACTGAAGGAACTTATAAATGCATGTCATTTATTAAAAAACAAACCTTTATTTATATAGATAAACAATTGACACAGTACCCCAGTTGCCCAGTCGAGCTCTCAATATATGTTCCTTTTTAAAGGACCAACTCAAAAGTTTTTCCACCCACCTCTACCTTCAGTATACCAATTAATTTCGCAGTAATTCCTAAGCTGATCAAGCGCACCAATTTCAAATCCTTAGCATTAGTGGTTTCTGAGATATAGGACGGACTCACTGAGTGACAGATCAACAGAATTATAGAGCACTTCTCCACAGCGTAGAATCTTGTAATGACACCTCGCACAACGGTAGGTCTTGGGGTTCATACAAAGGAACAAATTTTCATAGGGAGTTTGGTATTCGGCTCTATTATGAGTCACTTCCAGCAGAATTTTAAAATTTGGCGAAACTATAGAGCTTTTAAAGCATGCCCTTTGCATTGAAAAATTGAAAATATTAGATTTTATATTCAGGAAGCGTGACATCTACCCACTTTCTCAGAATTGTTATCAATTATATTGAGCACTTCTGATTATTTGCAAAATGATGACAATTGGTAGAGGGAGGCGTAGGAGTTGTAGTGTATACAAAGATAAAAATTAAAAACTTAAGATTTTCATTTAGGAGGTGTTCTCAGAATTATTTTATTTTTTATTTATTTATTTTTATTGTTATATTATTTGATTGCTTTGTTTTATTTATCAAAATTTGTTATGTTAAACTAGGATACTGCTCAAAGATTTCATCTTATTGTATCTATTGTTGATGTTTTTTTTATCTTTAAATAAATAAAATAAATAAATAAATAAAAAAAAAATTACACACAGTTTTTTTTTGTTAATAGAACAAGGCAGAACCCACATTTTCAAAAAAAATTAACTGAATATGCAGATCGAACCATAATTCAATAATTTATATGATGTTGTTATTATTGCGGAAAAATGTTTGTACTCTATATAAAAATAAAACAAAAATCAAAAACGATCAAATATAAAATGGCGTTATCTGCTTAAACGAAATATAATTTTCAAAAAAAAAAACTGTGCGTAAGTTAAGCCAAAAGATGTATATGACTCCTTGGACTGTAAATTATTTCAATACAAGAATACTAAAAATCTTTTTATTTTACTTTTAATAAAAATTTTAAAAAAATACTATGTTTAAAATAATCTTTTCTTTAAACTCAATTTCCTCAGTTTAAGTTGATGAAAAATTTCACAATTTTCAAAAATAATATTCCATAAATTATTCCATCAATCTTCTGTTTGAAAAAAACGCATGAAATTCGTTTTTAAATTGCTATTTTTTAATTTCAAAAGAAGGCCTTCTAAATTCTTGAGAAATATTAATTTATGCAAACAAATTAAGAACACATTTAAAAAACTTAATTTTAGAATAACGATTAATCCATTTTCAAAATATTGATTTAAAAAAAAAAAGTTTGATTTTTTTTTGTTAAATCCAAAAATTATATTTTGAACATTTTTATAATTATGCAATATTACTTCAACTTAAAATTATAAAAATTTTGATCGAAATCAGTTAAGCCGTTAGCGAGAAAGCCGAAAGTAACAAGGAACTTTTTTCACCAAAATACAAACCATATCTGCAAGAAATTTTTATCAAAATCGTTAGAGCCGTTAGCGATATTTAAAATAAAAATATTGGTTGTATGACAAGTACCTTTATTTTTGGAGCGGCACAAATTTTGAAATAGTTTCTATAAAATCACATAACCTAAAATTGCTTCAGTGGTCGTGGAAAAGGCAGCCATTTTTGCGGGACCCACTTTTTTCGAGTTCTCTGTCACCTCAATATCAAGTTTGATTGAAATTTCGAGTTCGATTTTTTTACGAACCCAAATCTTGCAATTAAATTATATAGAAACCTACCCAATACCCATAGATTCCGGATGGCCCATTATTTTTTATAATTCGATTTTTTACGAACCCATATTTAGTCTTAAAATTCCTTTATCTAATTTTAAGTAAATAAAAACACGTATATATGCAGCTACATATTCAACCCTCAAGATTAGTAAATATTTGATCGGTTGTCGCGTGTCGTCACTCAAAAGGACTGAAAGCAATTCATCCATACTAAGAGCATACACACACTTTATAACTTTCTGATAAGGTTTTACGAGTAATAAAATCATTTGTAAATAATAATACGTTATCGCTGCTTGGATGTTTTATTAGATAGGAGTACCTTTAACTACGAAAAAAAAGGCAGATGTTTCCCGTTTTGGCGATTTTATTGCTCTCATTTGCACTTTATGTGATAATAGCTATACGCTTCATATATTTGAGAGTCATTTCATATTGGTGGCCTTGCAATAAAAATGCATGGGATAAAAAGATGTACATAAAACTACATATTTATACATATATAAGAGACTACGCTTTAATGAGTTTGACGGGACGATTTGACATATTATATATATGAGAAAGGCAATAGTCCCTATAATAGCTAAATTAAGAATAAGAAAAAGAACTTCTGGACAGGAGCAAAACAGCAAAGCCACTAAAGAATTAAAGATATATAAACCTATAAAGATTAAAGAAATCTAGTTTTAAACTTGAACAGTTTTAAATAGGTACGTTTATATTGTATTAGTATCTTAACATTCCTTAGCCTAATGAAATTGTTATAATTGATAATTAAATTAACATCCGTGGTTGGCATTTTCAGCTGTTTTTAATAATTTTTGTTTATTGATGTGACAGTAGTATAGGTAAAGAGAAAATGAGACAAGGTTAACGGAGCGTTGAATTGGGTAAGAGCAACCGGAAACGATTGGTCAAAAAATAAGAATTAATTTTTAATATGTAACTGAACATCTTTAAATGGAAATATAACTTCTCAAGTTGACTTTAGAAAGTTATGTGAAATGGTCATAAAGTTAAGTTTCAGAACGTTTTATAAGAATCCTAAAAAATGTTCTAAAATATCGTACCATTTTTCATAAAAAACAACTTTGAAGCACAAAAGAACGAGATTTTTAGACAACATAAAACTTTAGACGAATCTGATGAAGCTCTAAATATGAAAATCAATGCCAAGGACAAATAGCTGCTATAAGTTTATGTGGTTCCACTATTTTTTTCCCTCACACGAATTTGAAAAAATATATAAGTATAGGTGTACTTATTTACAATGGAAAAAGAATTACGAATGGCTGAAAAAGAATTACGCAAGTGTGAAATTGATGTACCGCGCTTTGTAAGTAATTTTTTACTTGTGATATATAGGTACTATACATATACATATGGCAAGTTATGGAAATCGAACTCGGGATTTTGACCAAAGTTGACATTACGATGATAGCGAAGAACGGGCGGGTCGATTTTCTTTAAAATTGGTACCTAGCGTTTTTTGGGCATCCCCCAAACGTTTTTTTCATTTTTTTTAAGACCAAAAATAACGGTACATGCAAATTTTTTTTTTAGCAAAAAATGAAAATCTTATTTTTTTCAAAAACGTGCAACCATTTAA
Source organism: Epistrophe grossulariae (assembly GCA_929447395.1). Lineage (NCBI taxonomy): Eukaryota > Metazoa > Arthropoda > Insecta > Diptera > Syrphidae > Epistrophe > Epistrophe grossulariae. The sequence goes on along the minus strand of OV839567.1, from coordinate 31,493,783 downwards.
AAAAAATTCCGAAAAATGGTTAAAAATGGTACCTCCCAGAAAACCATTATTTTGAGTTTCGATTTTCTCACAAACAGTTCAACTGATGTTGATTTTTTTTATGGAGAATGTTTGAAAAAGTTTTGGAAACAAATTTTTTATAGGTACCTACCTACCAAAATTTTCCAAAAAATTTTATTTGGATTTTCAAATTTTTTTTTTGAGAACTTAATGATTCGAAAACGACTTGGTCAATTTTTATTAAACTTGGTACCCAGCAGTGTTTTAACAATATCTAGCAGATTTTAAATGAAAATTATTCTTATAACCAAAAATAACGGTACCTACCTCCATACAAATGTTTAAAAATCGGTACTGAAATCTCATTTTTCTTAAAACGGCTCCTACGATTTTGATTAAAATTTTTGTGTGGACTAATATCTGTACGATCTACCATATTATTAGAAAAAAAAATTATCTGACGTTTAAAAATGGTATCTCTCATAGAACCATGTTTTTGATTTTCGACTATCTCATTATCAGTTGAACTGATTTTAATGTTTTTTTTTTTGTTCTAATAATATTGCATACCAACATTTTCAAAAGAATAAATTATTGATTTTTAAAAAAAAATTTCAAAATTATTTTTTAGAAATTCAATATTTCGAAAATGGGTAGATGGTATTTTTTTTTATTATTTTTTTAACTCCGCATTAATAAAAGCTTAAAATTGCGAACCATTTTTTTTTTAATTTTTTCAAAATTTTATATAGTAATAAAAAAACAATTTTTTTTTTAAAACAGCCCCAACGATTTTATATTTTTTTTCTCATAAATTGAGATTTCCTTAAGAAATCGGATAATGTACATCGCATTGGTTTCTAAATAATTTCAGAGGTTGTTTAATCAATTTTGTATGTTTAATTACATATTTTTTTTAACAATTTTTCAGTCTAAACTGTAAGTTCCATGCATATTTGCAACACGGTGCTATATTGTTCATAGCTTGAGCCGTAGCTTGAGCTGGTGGGGCCCCTGGGCAAGATCAAATATGGGGCCCTATTTCTCAATTACTTCCTAAATAATGCTTAAATTAATTTCAACTTTTTTCTTATTGTGTTTGTATTTGTTAAGTTGATAAAATTATTTCTACTTACAAAAATAAAAGCTTATAAAAGACTTGACAGAAGCGAACTCATCAATTACTGATAAAATGCTGAGTCTTTCTTGCTCCATTATACTTCAATTTCAGCTTCGAAAAAGATCTTTCAGCTTTCGCTGTGGTAATAGGAATAGTCAGGACATTATGAGAGCGGTGCATACATCTGGATAGCTCGAAGACAGTGAAAAATTTTTAATTATCAAAAACATAACCAATTCCTTAATATATTTCATTGAACTAATTTATTTCAAAAATGTAGTGCTCAACGGATTTTCTGAGATCCCTTTTCAGAGAATGACCAACAACGAAAACAATAAACAACATCTTTTTTTGTACAATAAGAAAGCCAATTCCGTAATATGCGTAAGCACGATTTTTTTTATAAGAGAGTAATATTTTTCAGAAAAACTGCGACCATTTTGCCCATTTGGAAAAGGGCCTCTTGGTTGAAGAGGGCCAGAAGAAACCGAGTGTTTATTTTACTACTAGATCGTGGATTAAATTTGGAAACTCATTCTGTTCTCCTAAAGAGACTTGATTGGAGTCTAAGTTTTCTTCATGACCAGGAGTTTGTTCAGACATGTTAGTAAGATTTACTTCTGAAGAGACTTGATTGGAGTCCAAGTTTTCTTCAGGGACAGGAGTTTGATCAAAAATTTTAGTAGGATTTACTACTGAAGAGACTTGATTGGAGTCCAAGTTTTCTTCAGGGACAGGAGTTTGATCAAAATTTTTAGTGGTGTCGTCACACAGTTGTGGGATGAGGTTGTGGGAGGGTTAGGGGATGGGAACCGAGGAGAAAAGTTGAGGAAGAGCCGACGGAGAAGGAGGGCGATGGGCCCGAGGGAGGGGGGCCCGAGAGAAGTTGAAGAGAAAAAAAATTGGTTTTTTGGCGGCATTGACGGCCGCTAGGATTTACTACAGAAGAGACTTGATTGGAGTCCAAGTTTTCTTCAGGAGGTGTTTGATCAAATGTTATGCTAGGATTTTCTTTTTGAAGTTCTATGGCTTCGGTTTCTTGAGATAAAAAAATATTTTTCCATATTTTGATTTCAAAGATTATTATTCAACAATAAGCCAGCTTACGTTTCCGAAATCTCAGAGATTTTGCTCCCTAAATTTGACGTAGGAAAAACAGGGAAATTGAACAAGATTTTTCCACAAGGAGTGGTATACAATAAAGGCTCTCATAACTAATTTATTTCTTTTATAAGTTAAAAATATAGTTTTTGAAATATTAAAACACATTGTGATCGCACATAAGAGCAAGTTCGTGTGACCCAGTCATGCACATATATTTTTTATATAATGATTTAACATATTATCTCCCCAATATATTCATCTTCTATAGATCCACTTAAATGTAACACCTATTTGGTTCTCACAAAATTATGATTATGAATAATTTGACGACTATATTATATATACCACTTTTTGGCATGAGTGTTGAAGCCTCCATTAACGACCTTCTATATATCTAACTCACTACATTTTTCTCATTTGATTTAATGTATAAACTCCTTATAGAAGTTTAGCAACAATTTGACGATCAGATCTTTCCAATCTCATGATGGTTGGCCATTATTACCTGACCACTAACTCCACACTATATTCCATTTCGCTCCAATAGACATGTGAATTAATGAACTGAAGCGAATGGTAAAAGTCGTCGTCGGCCTGTCCGGTCGAGGCAGTCAGCCAAGCTGCTCTTCTGCTGCTAGCTAAAGTATAACCTCCCTTCTTATACTTATACTGACTTGAAAACCGTCGTCGTCATCATCATCGTCGTTAGGTCATCACATCGCAAAGCCATACGGGGGAAGATGAAATTTGGTATATAAGTATAAGTGTTCACATTTGAGCCTTATGGCTTACACATTTTGAGCAGAGCCTGATGGTTGTTGTATAGTTTATAATATAGAGACAAAAAGAAAGGATTGTAATGATAATGACTTTAATAAGAGGTTCGGGAACAGTGGAGTTCCTAACCGGGGCATACTGATCAGTTGAGTGCGGCAATCAAACAAAACAAAAAAATAAATATATAAATACACGAGGAAAATAGTTCAAACATCTGCTGATGTAAACTACGACATCCGTCTAAAGAAGACAAACAGCTGAATGGACGAAAATTACTCTCTCGCGCTCTTCAATTTAATCTAATTTTATTTGTATCTTTTCCTTATCAGGTGTTACGTTGATACGATAGGACTCTGATGCGATGACGATAATAATTACATAAACATTCGGTGAAATTGGATTTTAAAAAAAATGTAACCGATTAAGTTCTCGATTGTGTTGCACAAATTAATACATAAATTTGATATGATAAAAAATTTATAAATATCCATTCTTTGTACTTAAATTTTTTTAAGCCACTTCTGGGCTAGTTTTTTCGGTTTTAATAACCAATTAAGTTAGTTCATGAAACATATAAAGCCGCTCATAGTAACCAATCCAATCTACTCTGCAGAGAATATTTGTGAAATTAAATAAAAATAATTATTTAATTTAAGCAGGTTACTCGTTTAACATAAGACATCATCAAAATTGCGAATCCTAATCAAGTTTATCCATTAATATAAGTTTTTAATTTATTTTAATCGAGTCAACTAAGTTAGAATTAAAATAGGGTCGGTTGTCCAAATATTTAAACTGTGGTTCAGCAATTTTTACCCACCGATTAATTGAGAATCAACAGTGGTTTACGGTTCAAATATGTGATAATAACCAATTACATACTTGAACCAGCGTTGAACGTTAATTAATCCGCCGAAATTGGTGAGTTAAAATCTTGACCCGAGGCTGAACCACTATTTTACAACTGGCCAATAGTGAACTCTGTTACTTTTATCCTTGACTATACGTAATATTTAGATAACACATTTGTTTTTAACCCACAGAAAGAACGCTCTCGGCTAGTAATTATTTTTCTATGTATATGTACGTGTTATCAGCAGGAATGGAGAGGACCTACAATTTCCTGCCGAATCCTACCGGCTTAGTTGAGGGGCACTTTTTCATGACAAAAATACTCTTGGAGGATTTGCTAATTCCTCGTAAGAGGCCGTATACCCGGGCAAGGTGTCAGAGGCATGGAGTTTGATCTCAAGACCTTCGGGGAATTGTGGTCTAAAATAATTTTTTTCGTTGCAAAAATCGGTTAAAAATATCACTACAAAGATTCGTTCTAAAAGAAATTTCCCAAAAATTCTGTACAGGGTGTTTCGGAATCATACGCTGAAGTAAGATTTTTTTTCAGAAAAAGGAATTAACAGAAAAAGCTTTAAAAACAGTTCAAATTTTTTTAAATTTTGTAAATAAAAAATGTATGGCTATTTATAGGTACTTACAGGGCATTCCAAAATAAAATTTAACACAACATATGAAAGTACAGTCGACCCTCCCTAAGTTGAATTTTCACGGGATACCAAGATTTGTTCGAGTTAGAGATAGTTTTAGAAAAATTCGAGTTTTAGAGAGAAACATTTTTTTGTTTTAAAAGGTTTATTTAATAAATAAAAGTTAATATTTGTATGTATGTAATGCAACCAACAACACAAAGAAAAGAATAACAGTGTTTTTTTTTTGTTCTTGAGTTGTAACTTAAAAAAACTGTATCTTTTTTATAGAGGTACCAGGGATATGAATAGGAAGAAATACGAAGAACTGACGATGATGGCACACGCGATGCTACACATACATATTAAGGGTTTTAAGCGTACAGGTAGGTACTTGATACCCAAATACGATTTCCGAAGGGGTAATATTTTTTATTTTGTTTTGTGGTAAACAAAATTCGACTTAAGGGGTGAAAAAAGATGCCAATAATCGAGAGAATGTGTTCGAGTCAGAGAGAGTTCGACTTATAGGGAGTTCGACTAATAGAATGATTTTTGTATAGAAAATTGAAGGGAATTATAAAATAGGGCGAAAAAATTCGAATTAGAAAGAAATTCGACTTATAGAGAGTACGACTTAGAGAGAGTCGACTGTATATTATTTTGAAGAACCAATTTTTTAAATGTTTTTTAATACAGTATTTTTGTATTTTATGGTACATCAGTAGAAAAAAAGTTAACAGACCACAAATTAAATCATCAGTATAAAGAATAAATTTGTATAAAATAAATAAAGCAAGCGAGCGTGGTATATGTAGATATATGTATACATATATGGTTATTATATTAATATAAAATCATATTATCAACTGGATATTAATTAAAAACATGGGCTTGTTTCACAATGTCTGAGTAAGTTCTGATTAGTTACTCGACACATAAATATTATAATAGGGTCATAAGTCCACAAACCAAAAAAATAACATTTTTGCATTTATAACCTATTTAAGTCGTCAAAAGACAAATGTAAGATTTTCTACTGTGGACTTATGACCCTGAGCCAATATTTATGTGTCGAGTATAACTAAATCAGAACTTTACTCATGACATCGGAAACAGAACCTAAATGTAATTAAGTTGTGATCTGCATTCATTTCTAATGTTGGTACTTTTTTTTCTCTTAAAGCAGGCCATACATACACAATTATTTATAAACTCAGTTGAAAGACTACTTGTCGATTTCAACTATACGAGTTTGTATATTATAGTTTAAAAGATGAGTGTACAAAATGCAAAATATTAGCATAAATATTTATTGCAGAGTAAAGGTATATAATAATTTAAGCAAACAATACACACAAATACTACATACCCTATATCTAGTTAAGTATAAATTCTATACTGAGCTGATTGTACACATTTTCGAAGGATTTTTATTGCAGGATTATCCCTTTCACTTATATGTACTTATGACTGTTACTCAATCGTACATTAATGATGAACCAGGCAGGTGTGTCTTCAAGAACTCTCTTAATCGTGGTATGAATGAGAAATTAAGACCTCAAAACGAGTCTTAAAAAAAAGAAGATATAAATTCAATTTGACATCGACTGTGTATCGTTGTCGTCGTTGTTGCTGCTGGCTGCAAGCATTTCCTTCTATAGCTTCCGTTTCACTCGACCAAGCAAACCGTCAAAAAAAATAATAATAACAATGTCGACCAGACAAGATCGTCCTCCCCCTGCTTATAAGCTAAGGCCTCACTTTTCACTAACTACATACTTACTATATACAAGACAACGAAGACGACGACGACGATATTGGAAGTCGCGTGTTTCATTCAATGAATACACTTATTTAATTGTTGCGCTCATACGGTGCGGCTGTATCTGAGTTTGTGTGGCACGGAAGTTGTGTTTACTTAGCCATAAACAAAATACACCTGTTTTTACAATCCGCAAAACGAAGCTATACCACAAGCAGCATATTTATCAAGGGCTGCGACGAGGTTTACTGTCATATATTAACTTCCAAAATTAAAATAGATTTTTTTGTTGCTGCTTCTGAGCCACCATGTTAGCGCTTGGTTTTTGGCTTATTTGTGGGACATGCGATTCGGCAGCTGATGCCTTCGCCAAAAAATATCCTTCGGACTTGCCCCGTATCCCACTCTCTATATAGAGATGCCACTAAGCTAAGCAAGAAAGCAAGTAACACATCACACATCAGGTGTGCAATGCGACTCTGCTTTGTGGAAGTTTAGGTTTTTGTTTTTTTTTTTTTTTTTTTGAGGAGGGGGCATGACTTGGAGTCATCGTCGTTTGTTGCCGAAAAAATTGACATCTGCACCAATCAAGTGCTTTTAGGGAGTCTATCACTTTCGTCCTAACGTGCGTCGCCATTGTCGGTCGTCGTCATGTCTTTGTGGCCCTGTGGTGATATCTCCTGCCAGTGTTCCCGCAATCTACCGTTTGGAGCCGGTTTTGGGCCGCTCACTTGTTTGACTTCCTTGAAACTATGCCCAAGATATAAACAAAGAGAGGGAGAGAGAGAGAGAGAGAGACACATAAAAATTAAGTTTGATACTCTGCTGGTGGTTGAATGGAGAACGGTGGAGCCACGCGACTAATTTTCTTTTCATTTTTTAGCCTGTTTTTTTTCATCTTTAATGGATGATGATGATGAAATTTGCTTAAGTACATTGGCATCAAGCCACTAGTGGTGCACTGTAGGTACATACTGGATAATCAGGAGTCTACGTTCTGGTTTGTCATAAATTTCTTCTCATTTTTTTTTTGGGAATAATAGTATCTTCGCACGCACGTGGAACATGTCAAATGACCTCTTTTAAGTCAAACTATATGCGTAACCGAAAAGATGTTGGATGCCAATTTTAAAAGAAAGAAAGCATCTGTTTTTTTTTTGTCTTTGGTTTGAGGTATTTAATCAAGTTAAGGACTTGAAATAAAAAGAGAAACGCCTTGTTGTGAAGCGCCTTCAAAAGAGTGTAAATTGGTTAAATTAACGCAGGAGCTGTTATCTTTAAGTATTAAAAAAAAAAAAAAAAAAAAAAAAAAAAACTGGTATGACAGCTGAGGCTTATAGGGCATGAAAATGAACTTATAAGTACCTATTTCATAATTCGAAAAAAAGGAGGTAGGTAGATAAGGTAGATACATATTGTATCCTTTTCTTACACTATAGGTCTGTGTATATACTCTTTTTTTACGAGCTTATTCAAACAGAACTAAAATCTGGGGCCTGTTTCACCAAAGACTTTTCACTTCACTTTTCACTTTGCAACTTTGCAAAAAAACAATTTCCTGCAAAGTAAAAGTGCAAAGTGTTTCACAAAATTTGCAAAGTGCAAAGACTTTTCACTTTTCAATTTTTCAGACTATTTTTGAAAAGTGTAAAGTTAAAGTGTTTCACCAACTTTCAATAGAACTTTGCATTTGAATTCGTATTTTGCAAAGTTGCAAAGTAAAGATTTGTCAATTTTTTTTTCTTTTTTATGAAGGATATTCTGTTCGCTTCCTCCTTGAGAAAAAATTGCAAGGCTATGCCTGAAGAATTTTGTGGCCAGCAAATGGTGTTTGGGAGAAATTCATCAATGAACACTCGATGAACTACTCTGCAGACGGTTGCTTTAATTATTCCGTGCATAGATGCAACACCGTGATATTAGGCTCCATTCCCAACCCAATGTAGTGTACGCAAAAGTTGTTGCAAGGGACTTAAACACATATTCCTTTGACTGTTGAATTATAGTTCATTTCCAATTTTAGACAAAACAAATTCGATGGTAATTTTTGTTAATCTAAAAAACTTTCTTTTGTCGAAAAATAATTTCCGATATCGAAGTTAATTCTTAGCTTCACTACTCTTTCGTCACTTTGGTCACTATTATTTACTACTTCGTTTTCAAAATATTCTTCACAACGATTCATTTTTTTATTATTTTAACTAACAACGAACAACTTTTCCAAAGAAACACTTATTTGCAAATGAAAATTTCTCTTTGCATATTTCTGAAAAACTTTTCAAAATTCTTAATATAATTTGCAAAGTTTATTTGTTTGGTGAAACAAAAAGAACAAATACTTTGCAATTAAACAAAACTTTTCACTTTGCAAAAAGAACTTTGCACTTTGCAAATTTTTGTTTGGTGAAACGTAATTTGCAAAGAGGAAAACTTTTCAATTCAATAATTTCCTCTTTGCAAATTTGCGTTTGGTGAAACAAAATTTGCAAAGTAAAAGTGCAAAGTTACAAAGTGAAAAGTAAAAAGTGTTTGGTGAAATAGGTCCCTGCTCTATTTTAAATTTTAATAATTACATACCTGATTAATATTATTGATCCCCGACGACTTGTGCTTATGAGTGAAGTCGTATTAGAGGCAGTCCAAATGGCAACACATAATGTCAAAGTCTTTTATAAACAAGAACCTCCTATATATGTAAAATTAATTAAAAACAAGAAATACATTGTAACTTAAAAAAAAAATATTGAAATCGATAAATACATTATAGCAGTATAGAAAAATCAACAATTGATATTTAAAAAAAAAACTATCGAAATTTCAAACATGAATTTTCTTTATATGTATATACCTACAATGCAACTAGATTCTAGGGACTTTATCTTAACTGGTTCATAGATCAAACCATTAGATCAATATCAAAAAACTGTAAAATTCCAGAATATGCCAGATTTCCAGAATCGCCTATTTCTCTTTGTTCTAAAAGATCAGTCTTTAGTGAATTCCATCGATATCTTATACCTGATGGTCAAAGAAAACTATGTTGCTGACAAAACGCTCAACTTTTGCAATCTGCCGCCTTCTGACAATTGTGATCAAAAAATTACCGCTCAAAATCTGTATCCTCCTTCGTCAGATTGTTACTTAAGGTATTTTATGACTTGTTCCCTTTTGTCCTTGATCCTCTAACAAGGATCGAACTATAAAAGATTTGTTCAACCATCAGGAAAAAAAAAGAAAGAATGTTTATCTTTATCCTTGGTCATTTAGTTGCTGGGTATAACAAAACTCGCTTGTCTGTTCAACTATCAAGTCCAATATACCTATGTACATATATTTGATTGATACCTGAGGATCATCAAAGCTACGTATATTTATTATACTCTCATCTTAAAAATTTTAGGAAAAAACGTCTGCAAGATGATATTTTTATTGAGATGCAATAGGAAATCTATATATGGATTGGATATGTCCATCATCAAACAAAAGAATGCAGCAATAGGACGGACGATGCAATATGTATTATAAGATAGGAATTATTTCGCACATATATACTTTGTTAATTTTGGACAAAAAGGAAAATTGCATCCACGGTAGTTTACGGCTGGCGATTTGATAATCTTTTATTATCTTTCTGGATTCTATAGGTGGGATCAACTGCTATTTCGCTAACTAATGAATGTATGACGGAGTAGTAATTTTTTGTGGTTGCGTTATCGTGTTTATTGTGGTTTTTCAAGTATCCTTTGTGATATGAAATGATGTCCTTATTAACGGAGGGAAGAACGATCCATCCCTTACCTATTATATTTCTCTCTTATATATTTGAGGTTAATTCTGACCCATTTTTGAGAAATTGATATTTTTAATGGAAAATGAAGTGATATTGATGCTTTGAATGATACTTATCGGTAATATGTTATGCTCTAACAACTTGATCATCAAACGGCATCTGTTTCCAATTTTTAGTAAACCGAAAACTTTTTTTTGTTTCGGGGAATTCTATAAGAGTGTTCTGCTTTTAAACGAAATTTGGCCAAGCATGCGTGTGTATATTTGGAGATTAGTATTTGAGCGAGTACTTCAATCTTACCAACCTTCAATTCTATCTCCTATGATGATAAAATAAAATTAATAAAAATTGAGAACTGCATGTAAATAAAATGTCTTCCATAGAACTAAACATAAATTTATAAAAATTGATACAGCAAATTAGTTTCTGTGGAGCACCGGCTAACAAAAATAAGTTACCTATACTATATAAGATACCTACATATTATGTACATATATCTTTAAAAATTGTAACAAAATTGTGTTCCATGTAACGGTATGACGAAAATCATTTTATATTAATTTCTCCAAAAAAATTTGACGCTTTTGAAAAATAGTTGCCAATACTTTTCATTTTGTATAAACTTTCAGGATTTAGAATTTTAATATTACTGTTTTCAGGGTTCTTATTTTTTACAGATTGCATTCTAGATATTCATTTTTAATTAAGGCAACTTTTGTTTCAATTGGCCATTAAGGAAATAATACATGCCAAAATCCACATATTCGGGTTTTTTGGGAATATTTAAGTAATAAATGCATATTTTTCGTACATATTTTTGAAATTTCTGAAAAATCTTAAGAGTTAATTTTATATACTATGCATACGCACTTTAAAAATTTTAATTCCAACTTCAATTCCAGCTGCCAAGTTCTTCCAATATCATTCCCGTTTTCTTTGCTCTATTTAATCAAAACAAATTGCAAATTTGAAACGCTTAATACAATTTTATTTGTCCTAAAAAATGAGGGGTTCCTACAAATGAAAAAAAATCTCAAACATATTGACGGATAACTGCCACGAAGAAGAGATCATGAAGAACTATTCAATTAGTGAAATTCTCTCCTTCAAAAACGCTCCACTTACATCCGTCGAAATTCGGGGGTCATTTTCTATGTATAAGAGTTTTTTCAGAACTAACAGACAAACTTCTGTTTTTGAAAACTTAAAAAAAATGTATAGTATATGCTAACAAGACTTATTCCAGTAATTTGGAAAATTATAGTTCTTAATTAAAATCAGGTTTTGAATACAATTTTTTATTTTTTTTAAGTTCACAGAAGAGTACATAGTTTATGTTTATTTCTGTTTACTTATTTAAATAATTTTTACTTTTTGTAACTGTTGAATAAAAGACTGATTTATTTTTAAATTTTTCAATGATTTTTCTTTACTTATTCACTTTTATAGAGCATATTTTCTGTTTTTTAGCACATAAAAATCTGAGCCCTGCTTATAACAAACTTAGTATAAGAACCATTTAACCATTTTCTCATCTTTTTGCATACTAAATCAAGAACTGTCTCATACAGACTACAGAGCTTTTGAAATGAGATCGATCTCAATGTGTTGAGATCTGTTGAGGCTATGTTTATACCGAAAGTTAAACTCGTTAAGATTTAAAAATTGTGTCCAATGCAAAAAGACTTTAAAAGAAGATTAATTTTTCACACTACCTTTCAATTTCATCCCTGATACCAGTCTAAGAATGATCTCAGAAAAGTATGTAAGTTTTTTGTTGGATAGTCGCGGGAATCTGAGTGTTAAATGTCAGAATGGGTTTGTTGCCTGAATTTTTTTGCACGAAAGATCACTGTTTAGGCGTGTTTAGTTGGAGCTTATTATAAGAAAATAAATTAAAAAATTTTAGGAGGGCTTAAAGTTTGAAAATTGATAAGTTAAAGTATCATATATATACATCATTTATTTGTACATAAAAATCGGTCCGTTTTTATTTCTGTTTTCATTTTAACTTGCGATTTAAAAAAGTTTGCAAGATACTAAGACACTGAGAAGAATTCGTTAAGTATTAAACCGTTTTTTTATTTTTTCTTCTTATCAATAAATTCTTCAGATTCTTTTCTTTAATTTAATAATGAATATATTCTTTGTTTCAAGAAGGTTTAAATTTTACAATGAAAAGACATTCATATACATACTTTATGAAAACATTTATTTTTTATTATTATTTTTGATATTAACTTGACGAAAAATAACTACGACAATAAATAATTCATACATTAATGAAAATCTTATTTAAATCTTCTTAATTTAAGTTCACGATTGCTTTTTTTTCATAACATGTTGTCAAAGCGCCTTACAAGTCTGTTAAATGTTTGCCAAAGCTTTTCGGGATCGATATACCATCCAATTCAAAATTTGTTATCATGGTACGATAACGCTTACGCCCATATTATTCACTCGATACATCCAGATTAAAACTTTAATCCAAATGTAAAGTATACAAATGTAAATACATCCGGATTTAAGTTTCAATCTGGATGTATCGAGTGAATAATATGGGCGTAAAACAAAAGATAACAATCGTTTGAAGTTTAAGCCCTATTCATGTTTCCTTTCAAAAAAAAAACTGTCAATTCAAATTTTTTGAAAATCATATCATTAATTAAATATGGCATCGTGTATAGAATAAAATTAGCCGAAAGTCAATTTCACCATATGTTCTCAAAATATTCGAGCGGTAAAATATTTTTTTTTTTAAATTTGTATTAGTTTAGTGTTATTTTGCGATTTGTTTTGTTAAGAAAAAAAAAACCATCACTTGGATATTTTTACAAACCCCATCAATTCTCAGTTACAGAATTTTTTGTAAAATAAAATTATGCCAGATTTTGATGTCATTGTTATGTTTTCGAGATATTTGAGTGGACTAACATTTTTGAACAATTTTTTATTAGTTTTGTTCTCCAATTGCTTTAAAAAAAAACTGTCAATTGAATGTCAATTGAATGTTTGAATGTTTCTACAAACCTTATTCGTTATTTACTACGTCATTGGGTCAAGAATAAAATTAGTCCGGCTTCGAAATCAGTGTTTGTTCTTAAGATATTCGAGCCAAAAAACTATTTTCTACAAATGTTTTCATGTTTTCTGATTAAAAAAAAAAAAACTGCCGGTTGATTTTGAATTCAAATTTTTTCCAATTCTTCATTACCTCAATTTGTGTAGAATTAAATTAAGCCGAATTCATTCGCATTTTTTGTTGATATCCGACACGAATGACATTTAAAAAGATGGATTTGGCTTCTTGGGACCTCGAAAAGTCGAAATATGTCAAAATTTTTGATTCGACAAATCGGCCCAATTACAATAACTTCCAATGGTTAAATGAATAGTTAACTGAAGTTCAAGAAGTAAATATGTATATGTAGAGATTAAAATAAAGATTGAAAGAAGAAATTAGTTTCAAAGACACTCATGGGTTTTATAGAAATACAGCTGTTTACTGTATTTCTATAAAACCCCAAAATCTGTGAGCTAATTCAAATACACCGGGCTTAACAAAATCTTGTCTTAATTTTCTTTAACAATAGAACATATTGCGCCTTCTAATATCTAATCCTTTTATAAAATTTGATTGAAGTACATGAATATATCTATCCAACAAAAGGGTTTGTAATCCTGCAAGCCAATAGATTGTCGAATCTGGGTTATCTTAACAAAAGAATTTATAGAAGAAATAGTATATATAATAAACTACATATAAATGGCAAACCCTTTTCAACATAAAAACATTGACAAAATCGCAACATCCAATATTATTTATGCATTCAATATTATACAAAATTATGTGAAACTTGTGTAAACATTCTCGACAATTGACAACAAAATTGCACAGAAAAAAGGATTAAAAATAGATGTCACACAGCTGCTATATCGAAAGAATTTTAATCTCCCCCATAAAAATATGCAAAATTCTTTAATAACGAAGGTGTTGTTCAATTTTCATAGATATAAGGGTATGGGGGCTAGTATAGGTATTATATAGAGGTATGCAATTTTATACAATTTCAATTTATAAATAAACAGAGAGAAAAATGAAATCACTGCGCGAATACGAAATCGCGAGGCACGCGCGTTTGCGTACAGTAGCTAAACCATCTGCTATTTTATCATCTTAAGGTTCACATAAAAAGAAATGTATTAAATTGAAGGACATCTCATGGTTATAGTTCGCGAGGTAGCGTTTTAAATATTAAAAATTAATTTTATCCCTGCTCGTTTTTAAACAGATGATATTTAAGTCTCATTTAGGGTGTGTGTGTTCTCATCCAAAAATATTGATTTGAAATTGAATCTTCAAGGCCAAAAATAATTTGCATTTTTGAAAAATTCGATATTTTTAGTTAATCGAATTTAAATTCGGAATTACGACTATATTAAACGTTATACACGTGGAGGAAACTGTGATTGAGTAAGTCATAGAATAAGTCATAAACAAGCTCTATATATGAAAAAAAGGATATTCAGTTGTGGATAGAAAAGGGATTTTTGAAATTTAAATTTTAAGTAGGGTAAAGAAAGTAAGTTTGAGTAAGGATCGAACAAAAGTTTTCTACACGATAAATTTCTCGAATATAAAAGTCAGGAATATATAAAAAAAAGTCGAAAATATACAAAGTGGAAATGGGAATGGAAATGGTTATAAGTCAAAAATTGCAAAAAAAAAATAGCAAAAAATTGACAATACATTGAACATTTACATCATGGGTAACATTTATTTGAAATAAATTTTAAACTAGTGAACAAAATCAAAAAGAATTTATATGGATAATTTTATTTTACCTATTTTGTAGTCTTTTTTTATTTTGTTTTATATTTTCGGTGGAATGAAATTTTTACAGATTTTCTTAGGCCAATTTATGTTTTTAGTTGGTTAAAAAATGTCAAAATTACAAAAGACATAACTTATTTGGGCATTTGGTATAAATTCAATTAAACAGATTTTGCTATTCTCGAATGCCCTACCAAAAGTAGCCTTATGTACTCCATTTTGCATTCCAAATTATTTGCACCAAAAATCGATCGGTACAAAATGAAAACCCAAAATACAACGTTAACTTCTAGACTGTTAAGAAGAAGATCAATTTTGTTCTATCCCATAATAACCTTGACAACGTTTTCAAAAATGACTTTTTTAAAACGTACTAACAACAAAAAGATATCCTTAAGACTGGCTTTTTCTCTTCTCGTCAGATTATTTTTTTTTTATTGAGCAGATGTTTTTTTCTTTAAAATCTACGCACATTGCAGCAAAAGAACAAAAACAATAAGAATTCGATAAAATGTATACGCGAAGACAAGATACCTACTAGTTGTTGGCGTATATACATAAATACTCGGAAAGATCTAAATTTTCTAAAGCGTAAAAAACAGGATGCCTTTATAGTATATATTGCCTATAGCTGTACCTATACTCTATTGATAGAACAAAGTCCCTACAAATCCGACCTGATAAGAGAAAGGTGTGTGTGCAACAGGCTGTGCGTCCAGCAATATAGATAACAATCGGCGATAACAATCGGCAGACCGATATTTAGGACGACTCGTTTACGCTATTGTGTGTGTCCTTGTATAGATACCTGAAAAAAATGCTTAGAAATTCAAATGCCGCATTGTGTAGTAGGTGGTATAGAAGAACGACCGTAGACAATTTCATGGCCTTAAGCGAGAGACAGATAGATAAGTATCTTAAAATTTTAAAATGGAGACATAGATATTTTGAGGATTGAAATTAAAACTACCTGATGGAAGCGTTGCCAATTGGGATACCTACATAGTATAGATGTAGCAACAGTTGGTTTTTGTGTGGTGCGCGTTATTTGTACAAATGCAAGCTGTTTCTCGTTGTTTCTTTTTAATCATTATTTTGCTAAAAGTATAAGGATGCACCGTACATTTACTGATGTGTATGAGTGCCAGACGTCAGATTTGATTATCTCTGCAATTCTACTATATTGCTTTTGATTTGTATCTTATATAGTTTAAGTGGTTCGGCAGGAGGTTGCAGATGGCTCTATTTGACATTAATATATGTAGTTGAGTGGTATTTTAAGTTGTATTTTGACACTTTCAAAGAATTGCTTTATCATATGAAGTTGAAAGGTGGAACAAAAACAGTTATGTAATTTTTGTTAGTTTTTTTAAACGACCTTGAAACTTGTTAGGTTGTAAGTAAGGAATTTAATATGATAATGCTTTCTCAAAGTGCAGTGCAATATGACCCGTGGAAATAAAGGCCACGGGTCTTATTTCCCAAAAATAAAGGGATTTTAACACCCGTGGGCTTTTTTCCTTTTAGAAATGGAAACAAAAGCTGTGGGTTTTGATTTCCTTTTCTTGTAGGTTTCAATTCAAAGAATAAAAAGGATAATTAAATGTTGCCCCAGAAAAATGTAGACATAGGCGCCTGCCTGACCACTGAACATAGGTCAGGCAATGGAGTTCCGTGAGCGGGATCAAGGACCCAAAAAGGGAGTTAAAGCGGGTCACCCAAGGTACTGTTATCACACGAAAAATATTAAAAAAAAAATTGATTCGTTTTAAAATCATTAATTGAAAAATATTTTAAAGCAAAGTATGAATATTGAATCATACTAAGTGTGGGTCTTAATGCCAATTCAGCAGAAACGCAAGAACTACCGAGGGTTTTAATGCTTTTTTTGTGGTGGGTCTTATTGCCACTCCAAAAGGAAAAAAAAATCCCGCGGGTGCTATTTCCCTTCTTTTTTTTGTTTGGGAAATATGACCCACGGGAATTATTTGGAACAGAAAATCCAAAACATCTGATAATAATTAATTTTAAAAATTTATTATTATTAAAAATTTAAAAGCTGTACCAAAAACCATTCTTTTTTATCTGTAAGCCTGTCTTAGTAAACAAATCATATAATTATAACAAAATACCAGATCACCAATATAAAATAATATCATTTTTGAAAGAAATTTTAATGAATATAATTTAAACAGAAGACTTAATAAAAAAAAACATTAACTTTCTCAAGGCTAAGTGAAAAACTTTAAAATTCCACAGACCCAAATTAATTTGGTTTCTTTCGAAAATATTCTTCCCACTGACTCATAAATAAAAAAGTCAAACTGACAATTTGAAACACATAAATCAAATTGTTTAAATGATATGCTATTTCAATCCATCACGTACTTCATGTTTCCAGATGTCACATTATCTCATTACCGAGTTTGAAAATGCAATAAATGTATTGAGAACATTTGCACTGAATTTAAAAGTACTCATTTCAAAATCATACTCTATTTCATGCAAATATTAAGAATCTTCTAATGACCGCATCCAAAGGATGTGATACCTATTAAGTTGAACAAAATGGTCCGTTGATCGGAGTTGATCGTATTTTAATAGCCAAATTAAATCAAATACTTTCATGCATGACACCCAAGTACACAAAAGATGTGCACGAAGAAAAAAAAAATAATACAAAACAAATCCAGTATGTCGTCGCGCAATATCGGTAATTCGTGAGAATGAGTTTATACCGCCGACATCATTTTGAAGAATCAAAAATTATCGAAACTAATCACGTCCTCCTTTTTTGGGAGATATAAATTCTTCACTCTCATGTATAATAATATGGTTCCACCTACAATGACATAGAAATAATTAAAACCCCATAAAGCCCCATTCACAACCCATATATGCACAAACTTTACAAGCGAAAGCAATTCCATAACACAATAGAAAATATCCCAAAATCGGTGATGTTGTCCAGACCAATCAAATTCACACCGAAACGAACCGAAACATGAAAATTGAAAATCAAAACAAAGTTTTTTGGGGCATTTAAGAGCATTTTAAGCAATGATTTGTGGTCATGACACAAGCGTGGCCTTAACTTTATTTGGATCTTGGTGTTATGGGACTCCATTGTGTTTAATTTACGTTGTTGGACATTCGAATCACGCTCCAAGCTCGTAAGTCGTAACAATTTCGGTGAAGACTAATTTACATGTTCACAAAAACTGCCATTCGATTCTAATTTAAACAGGCTAAGTTGATGTGTAGTTAGAGGGAGTACATTTATTTTGTTTAAGAATTTATAAAAAAAAAAAAATGTTACTGCTCGCCTTATGAATCCCATTTACTGGTTTCCACGATAAGACGATTCTTGGCGGGTCTTCCATCACTCAAGATGATTAGAATGCAAAATGTGGATTGAGTTCTTTGCTTGGTTCAATAATATTCTGTTCAGCATTCAAAATGAGATCTATTTGGTGGAATCGGTAGCAAGACGTAAAAAAAAGAGTCACACCTTTTTTAAGTTTAAATATGCTTTGATTTATGGGAAAACGGGCTATTTATTGGGCACATGGCATATACACAACACATGCCATGATTTTCTTGAAGAAATTCTGAATTGTTTATCAATGTAAGGTCGTGGAATATGTACACATAAGGAAATAAAAATAAGACTTATCCCAGTTTTACCTCTTTCAAAAAAGTATCTTTTTTTTCTGTTTTATAAGTAACTTCTAGGCTTCTTCTCAGGCTATGGTAAAATCTTCATAGCACAGTAATATGCACCAACTTTTCTATATATTTATTGAAAGTCTGATATACTTATGTTTTTCAACAGAACCTATTAAAGTATCATGCGAATCCAATTTCAAGTTCGGACATCAGATCTTTTGTATTAATTAAAAATATGAAAACAAATCTCTGTCTTACAATTTTGTATTTTTTTTTAAATTGCATACAAAATTATTTAAAGTCTATCATGTGAAATTTAAGTACTTTGATTTTTTCACTTGTATTTTGATGTGATTAAATAAAAGTACGTGATAGAAATATTACTTATCTTACACAAAACTCTTTGACGGTGACTTTATTTGAAAGACTTATTGAATACATTTATAGTTTGTCTGTCTATGTCTATTGTTAAAAAGCCGCCTGTTGCACATTTTATATTTTAACCATTATAATATAAAATAAATCCGATTGGATGTTACATTTCAAAGGACGAAGAAGAAACATACACCTTTTCTCTTTTTCAAATAAAAAAAAAGAAATAAAATTAAAGAACGCACCTTCCCATTTGCATGTTTGAAGGAAATAAGGAGAATTATAAAGGAAGCACGTTTCACCTGAGAAAGGTGCACAGAGTGAAATAATTGTTTTTTCTTTCGATCCTTTGGCTTCTTCAATCGACAACTCGAATGCAGCAGGTAAGAGTCAAATTGTTTTTTTTTTTTAATTTTTTTTTATATATAAACAAAAAAGAATTTGACGGTGCGATAGGTTGGATTGGCATGGCATCAATCGAAAAGGGTGATGATATTATATTGTATACTTTTTATGTTTGTATCCTTTTTTCCAAATTTGTTCCCACTAAATCAAAAGATTTGGCATCTTCATGTTAACACACACACACACCAATAAACCTTTCAGTGCATGTAGCCTTTCTGCTTCGATACAGATGTGGCCAGGTTTGAATCCAGAAGGCCTTCTCAATCCTCAAGGATAAAATTGAATTTTAAAAGGATTTCGGGAAATGATTATAAATTTTTTAACACCTGGCACAAATAATGTAACTCTTGTCCAGTGATACGAGTTGGCGCATTATTTTATTGCCTGCCATATCAGAGAAGGGGTTATCCTTTTTGCTGTTCATCTGTATCCTTTGGTAATTAAGCTGTTACGTAACGTTAGGACAGTTGCAGTTGAAGTTGCAGTTGTTGTTTCGTTGTTGTTAATTCGTTTATGTAGTCTGTCGTCCTTCAGATGTCATAATGTTGTCTATAAGTCATATTTTTTTTTTTATAAAAAAATAACCCACAGCAAAATGTACAGTTTTTACTTTTAATTTTTACATCAGGACTAAAATTAGGACCAAACAAAAAATAGGATCACTTAAGTAAAGCATGTGCGTTTTTGGAAAAATTTAACTATAAAAAAAATCCTTGTAGGCGTATGACACGTGTTATACGTTTACACAGGATGCCTATTGGAAAAAAGAACCAGGTGGCTTTTCTTTTTTTTTAATGATCGTCTCTAAAGCATAATGCACGCACGAGAAAACAGATAATCCCCAGGACGAAGAATAAGAGAAATGCTACAGGTCTGTCAGTAAGTAGGTATAGGTATACCGAAAATGCGTATTTTTTTGAGGAAATAAAAAAAATTATTCTTTTTCAAATACAGATGGTTGTAATGGGTACACATTCATTTTTTTATTTCGTTTAAAGAAATAATGGTGCCTGTTTTAGTTGGCTTGGCATTGATGTTTTAAGAGTCTATTGTTCGAATAACCTTTCTGGAAAACCTGCCTGCTGAGTGGGACTGTACAAAAGATACTTGTTGAATTGTTTTGCAAGAATCTGTGGCTACACAAAGATTGAAAACATCTTTCCATTTGAAAAATAAAATTGAAAAAAATAAAAAAAAAACAAAATAAATTAATTTAGGTAGTAAAAAAAATAAATAAATTAAATTAAATATATTATGTTTTATCACAAGCTACACGAAAAATTATTGTAAAAACTATAAAATTCATAAAACAATTGGTTTTCAAATAACAGTTTTTATTTTTTTATCTAGATATTAGTCTGGTCTGGAATATCGCAATCATATGGTCAAAGTAGTTTTCGATTCTATACCATCTAAAAAATAAAATTTAATTCACTTAATTTACATAAACAAGTTGATTCAAATAAGATGCGGCAAACAAACTAGAACGTATAAGGTTGGGTCCAGACAATCGTGTTGGGGTCCATTTTCCAACATTTAGATACGATACGATACGATACGGCAACACTATGATTATGTAATTTATTTTAAAGTCAGAAATTCAGTCTTTCATTTTCTTTATAAATCATCAAGTTGTTTAAATCAATGGTTTTTGAAAAATTAATTTTAAAAATTTGCATCATTTTTAGTTGAAAATTTTAAACCAAGTGTTTAAATGTCTTCTATAGTTTTTGAGCAAATAATAATAAAAAACTAAATGTACTTTACTGCTTAATTACTGGAAACGGATTGACATTAAATTAGGTGAAACTTATTCTGTTATTTTCCTTTTGCAGTGTAAAAAAACAAAAAAATTTTAACAAAATTACGGTCATAAAAATTTAGCTTATGGGAAAAAAGTTTTTAACGGTATCATCATTTCACTATCAATTGTCTCAAATAAATAAATTTAGAATATGTTGAGTATTTTTGAAATGGTTTTCAGTATTTCGTCGGCTCAGAATTTCAGAATTTATTCTTGTTTTAAAAAATAGTAATTTCAAGGCTTTTTAAGATAGAACTTTTTTTTAAGTATTTTTTTTGTCAAAATTTCATAAAATATTTGACTTGCCTGATGAATTTGGAACTACACTTCTAATGAAATTTTATGAGAGGATGGCTTCTGGAATAAATGTTAACATTTTTTTCAACATTCTGTAATTCTGTTAAATTTTGTCAATATATATTTATGTATACATCTGTCAATAAACATAAATAAAATTGAAGTACTAATACTTGTACCTTCGAAATATGTGCCATTTATTTACCATAATATTATAATATCGATATTTGCACACTTTGTTTTTCCAACTATCCATCTGTCTCTCTGTTTGTTCGGAACTCAGGGCTATCTTCGAAAACAATGAATTGATTTTCACGATACTTAACAGACAGGTGGAACACTTCAAGGAGCGATCGATAGGTTACTTAATGTCAACATGTCCTTTAGAGAAAAAGAATTGTTATAACTGAACAAACTGAAAGAATGTTAAGCTTTCTGTATGAAAATTATAACTTTATTGTATTCTATTACAATATTTGCTTTTTCTATTAATGAGTTAATGTATTGTATTATTCATACTAGACTGTCAGTTTATTAGACTTGACCATTCTTTATTCCGTCAATTTCATTGAATTTCTGAACAACAACAACAACTTAAAGGTGCTACCACCAATTGTATACGAATTAATTTATAATTCGTTTTAATTAATTATTTGGCTGGAGATATAGCTATTTCAAGGGGTGCGAAGCCCTATCATCAGTTTCCTTATTAGTGGTGCTGAGCTTTAATCCAATTTTATTTAAAAAACTTTCTACATGCACACCATATGTTTTATAAAATGAAAAAGCTTTAATAATACTTAAAAACTAAAATTTTTAAAAGTTTTTCATTTATTTTCAAAATGATTAATTTATTTTCAAAAGGACTCTTTTTTTCATTCAGAGCTTTTCCTTAATAGCATCATCTTTATGCTATAAATTTTTACATAAGAAATGAAAATTCATTCAAACCACTCCAAAGAATTTTCAGTGAACTTAATAAAAAAAAAATGCACTCTACTCTTTTGCTACGATAAATTATTTTGCTTCCAAATATTTCTCAATTTCGATTTTCACAAAGTAAAGTTCTAACGAAATTCCAGAATTTCAATTATTTCGTGCGTTAAATTTGGTCAGATAAGTGAAAAAATTTTAAGGTGCAGCTGTGTAACACTCGACTAAAGTACTTTACTAAATTTTTGGGTGCAGTAGTTTAAGACTCTTGGAATTAAAGCCCGCTATTCTTATTAAGTTTTAAATAAGACCCACCAAAAAAAAGGATTTAGACCCGTATGCCTAAAGTATGGTTCATACTTTCCTTTTAATTTTTTTAAAAATATTACATTTATAATAATTGTTGTTACATATTATGTATATGTTAATTACATAGAACAGATTAAAAATTTTACCGTTTATTTTTGAGAAATCTGTTGCTGTTCAGTGCGATTTGATAATTCAGTTTGTTAAATAAAGAGAAACGAATACGTGATCTAAAATTTAATATGTAACTTTGAAAGTTGAAGAATTTTGTGTCGAGCTAACGTAGGTATGTAGAATGTGTAATAATAATAGAAAAGAGGATATTACATGAGTAATTAAATTTTACAAACCAAAAATTTTACAAACCAAAAGAAAAGACAAAATTTTATTCAAAGAATTAAAATATGTGAAATTTCAAATTCGCGCGAATTTTAAATTTTCAATTTCTGGATTAAGATAAGAATCAAATAAATATCTAACAAATTCCTATTAAAACAGAGTAATTAAATTTCTGAAGTTTCATATAGCAAGATTGTTATAAGAAAAAAGGAAAATTGTTTTAATCAATTTCAAGAGCAACCAAAACACTGAAAAGGTGTAGCCCAAAAACATTTAGTATTCCTTTATGTTTGTCCTAACTTTTTTATAATGCTTCAAGTTGATTCTAGGCGTAAAGTATACCTTCAAACTTAATTCATACTTATCCCTTATTACTTATATAATTTCGAGCATTGGACTTGGAAGTTAATATAGGTATAAAAACAAAGGCGAAAACATATGGCTGAAAACCAAAAATGTAAACTACCTGGTTTCAACGACCAAATGTATGTTTGAAATAAGCAAAATATATATGAAACGACCTAAGTTTCAAAATGAAAGATGCAACAAGTCCCATGAAACATTGATTATCTCTTCTTGGGTATGCAGCATCTGCTTCATGAAATCTGTTCACAATCCGAGTGTTCATACAAAAAAATCTTTTCAAAAACAGGTACCAATGCATTTAAGTTTTTCGAAAGAACGCTACAAGTGATGCACCCATCTCCTGCAGCAGGGATAACATTATAAAACTAACCTTATTGTATTTGTATGCCTTTCCAATATCCTTGTGCAGCATATTATAGCTGAATATACCTACACATTTTAATCTTTTTTACTCCACGCCATAAAAATTCGATACATTTCTCATGGCTTGGTTTGGTAGAATGTTCCAAATGCACATGTTCGTTTCAAATTGCTGTCAAGGTGTGTCCTTATTGCCTTAAATTTTCCCAAGATTTTTTTATATGTTGATCCTCTAGGCTCTAGGATGTCCTTTTGCAGTGAAACACAAACACACTGTTGCTGCTACTTTTTTTATATACTTAAAAAAATAAAACTCAATGTTTTTCGTTGTCGTTCTTATGAAATCATCATCACATATGCAGATGTAGAATATCCTTGCCATAACGAAACGAAGAACGATTGAAATCTCTGCGCATAGCTATATACAGCAGAAACCGTGCACTTATGTGAATGTACATAAATACATACACACATGGAGCAAACAACAAGTGTGCAAGTAAACTACTTCCGGAAGCCTGTTGATTCGTTCTCAACATTCAGCAGTCAGCACCCGTAGAATAGGATGGCTATCAGAGGAAGAACTTCTGTTTTTATTATTTCTTTTCTTTATTTTTCCTCCTGGTAGGTATGTCCTGTTTGCATGGCAAATAAATTTGTTTTGTGTTCCGGAAAGAAATGCTAGGATTTCTAAATTTCCTATGGTTCTATAAAAATATCTTTACGGTAGTGGACGGATGTGACGGATGATGAAAACACATGTTGATGATTTGGATGTGCTTTTGAGATTTCCTTGAAATAAAAAAAAAAAAAAAAAAAACAATCTGATGCTCTGATGAAATGGGAGACAGATGATTGATGTAGAGTAAAAGATTTTTTTTGGTATTATAGAGTTCTATGGCTTAACCGCAGCACATTGCATGAATTGTTCGAAATACATACTTGCATAATGAATCTACGAAACCCGGATACATATTTTTACCGATAAAAAAATGCAAAAGAACTAGTAAGTTGAAAACAATAGATATTGTGAAAACGGAAGTCAATTGAATACAGCGTTAAGCCGTGCTTCATACCCGGATAATATGATTAACGATTAAAATCCGTGCAGTGATGTAATTTAGTTACCCTGTTAAAAAACAATAAAGTCCGAATTTCTTATAATTTTGATTTATTTAACTGTTTTCTAAGACCTTACAGATTAATTATAGATCGTCAGTAGGATTACGGCCGATAAAAGCTAAAGTAGAATCCTATTGTGGATGGATTTCTTTAAATTTCAAATTATTCTGTTCAATAAAGTACCATAATGTGAAATATAAAAACCATCGTACTATCGATACGCTTTTTTGGAAATTTCTTACTGTAATATGTATTGATTCCCAAAAAACACTCGCCTGCTTCTTTAAATGTTGCCTATTCAAACAAAAGCTTAACAACACATTTTCCATTTCCCTCAGGATATATACAAAACATCAAAGACTAGAAGATGCAACAATGTTGATCGATTGATCAAAATATTTTTTTAAAGAGTATGTTTTTCTTTTGCTTAATAAATACATACATAATAAGTACACAATTATGTTTATACTAAAACAAATGTATTTTTTTTAAAAAGAAGCTAAATTAAATTAAAAAATAGTCCAAGACATTTTGATGCTTATAAGTTAAATAATTTTGATTGACCAATTGATTGAATGGTAAATGGTTTATTTATTTATTTCAGGTTTCCTTGATAACACTTCTATTTTTTGCAAATACAAAATAATTTTTCCTAGGTCTTCAGGGGAAGTTTATTAACATTCAATTGATCCCATTTGTCGAATCAAAAATTTTGAAATATGTATCTCCACGTTTAGAGGTCTCAAGAATCCAATTCCATCGTTTTTAGAGAGATGTTTGTATGTGTGTGTGTACGTTCGTACGTCGCGTACCTTCTTACGTTCATGATACATTCTATCGTTCACCGTGTCTCAAGAACGAATATACAGATATTGTTTTCAAATAAATTTTATTTTACGTGCAGAAAGTTGTTTTAAAAAAAATTAAATTAGCCGTTTCTTACTATAGCAATTTAAAAAAATATTGTAAAATGTCAATCGTCTTGAATATCTCGAGAACAAGAAATGCGAATTACCTCGGTTTAATTTTATTCTATGCATAATGACATAATGGCGAATTAAAAAGAATTTAAAAAAAAATCACCAGACAATTTTTTATTAAATCAAATAAATTTGTAGAAAATCGTTTTCTACACACAATGATATATTCAAAGACTGATAAAGTCTGTAGAAACATTCAATTGACAATTTTTTAAAGAAACAAAATTGCAGAACAAAACTACTTAAAAATTGTTCAAAAATGTGTTTCCACACAAATATCTCGAAGACAAACAATGTTTTCGACTGTGGGATAGTTACATTTTACACACAATGTTGTTACCGAGATTTGATGGGGTTTATACAAAAATTTAATTGACAGTTTTTTTAAACCAACAAAAATCCAAAACAAAACTACTAAAAAATGTTTTTCGTCTCGAATATCTCGAGAACAAACGCTCCATTTTTACCTTTCACTTGATTGCATATTGAACAACCTGATAAGGTCTTCGAAGATCTTGAAATGTGAATTTTCTTATCACAAAACAACTTTGGGTCTCTATATAGTTCCCAAGGGCACCAATGGGAAGTTACCAGTGTGGTTCGCACCCAGCCTCTTTTTACATTTTTGTTTGAAAGTATTGCTGCATATGAATAAACTTATTAAATAAATGTTTGGGGAGATAATGAGAACATAAAAAAAATGCTCCAAAGAGTTAATAATGCCTTAAGGAAAAATTTGTTCATAAATGGTAGATCGAATATACTAATAGTAGGACAATTATTGTCAAAATAGCAGGAGTCGAAAAACAACAAAATTTCACAGTTACAGAATATTTTTTGTATTATGATTGAATGATTTGACCAAATTGGATATAATTTGTTTGTTGGTGGATGAGATAATCCTCTTCCTTCGGCTTTTTTGGTCACTGGAATTTGCAATGAAATAAAGTTACATTGATTTGTTCCCAACGTTTCGACAGGGATTGCTGTCTTCTTCAGGGGATCTTCATTCGAAACAGTATAAAATAACAATTAAAGATAACATGTATGCAAAGAAAATTACAAAATCAATTTTAGTGGTGAATAACTTACGTTGAAATCAAATTGACATAATATTTTGTAAACTACAACAAAGGAATGAGTATAAATTATTATTTATAAATAAATAAATAGACAAAATAAAAGAAAAAGCACTTCTATTGCTGAAGTTTTGTAGTTATTTGGCGTTTTTGGAGGAAGCGAGAGAGGAGTATACGGCCAATGAATAAGAAACAAGACACCCAAAATATATCCGCCGTATACTCCTCTCTCGCTTCCTCCAAAAACGCCAAATAACGACAATACTTCAGCAATAGAAGTGCTTTTTCTTTTATTTTGTGTATTTATTTATTTATAAATAATAATTTATACTCATTCCTTTGTTGTAGTTTACAAAATATTATGTCAATTTGATTTCAACGTAAGTTATTCACCACTAAAATTGATTTTGTAATTTTCTTTGCATACATGTTATCTTTAATTGTTATTTTATACTGTTTCGAATAAAGATCCCCTGAAGAAGACAGCAATCCCTGTCGAAACGTGGTAACAAATCAATGTAACTTTGTTTCATTGCAAATTCCAGTGACCAAAAAAGCCGAAGGAAGAGGATTATCTCATCCACCAACAAACAAAGAATATTTTTTGTTTAAAATCTTATTTTGGTGCAAAGATTCATAAAAATCGACTGAGTTGTTTTCAAACTATTGATTGTTCAAAAATAAATTGTTTATATAAAAAAAACTCTTTGAAAATTTTAGTTTACTCTATATGTACATATTTGTACTTTTTTACACAAAAATTTGATCAAAATAAGTTGAACCATTTTCGAAAAAGGTTGAACAAAATATCAACAACCCATCAGAGTATGGTCAATGGATCAGGAACCTATAGAGCTAGTAAGGTTACTAAATCTTTAAGATGCGTGTTAGCAGTTCAGTAGTGAATTGATATGTTTAAGGAAAAAATGTTAAAGGAGTCAAAAGTAATACCTACTTAAAAAAATTGATTTGTTTTTTGTTTAAAGAAAATATTTTAAAAAATTTTAAATGCAATAAATTTATTTGAAAAACCTACTAAAAATCATCAAATTGCAAAATTATAACAACATCGGCCAAGCAATTAAACAGTTATAGGTGTATAGCTCAGACGCACGACAATAGATGTCGTTTTAGCTCCTTCATTTTAAGGTTCGATTTATCGGACATACTATCAGTTGACCATATTTACAGAAAAATTGGATTTTGGAAAGTACCTATAACGAGAAGAAGTTTGACAAATCAAAAAAAAAAACTAAATATTCTATTTATCACTTTTGTTATTAGACCCATAGTCAGTATTAAATACAGTCTTTTGGATACACGTTGCTTTCGCTTTTGCTAACAAAACATTTGTAATGTAATACTAATTTCTTTGCACGTGGCATGTGACATATGCTAATGCGTTATATTCAACAAGCATGTCTAATTTTAAAAGACCCCTCGACACACGTAAAAAAACTTATTTCCTTCTTCCGTTATCCATGTACATATGTATGTGGGTAAATACATGTCTGAAACAAAGTAAAAAGACCTCACACCAAAGTTCATGACATCTTTAAAAAAAAAATATTTTATTTATAAAAAAAATGAAACCTAATAACCAAACATTATTTTGTCTTATTTTTTTTTTGTGTCTAATGTTTTCATACGGCATCACTCGATTATAAAGTTCAATATACTTGACCTCCTCTCTGTACCTTTTCGTCCCTAAAGAAAGTAACACTTCAATTTTTTTCAGTGAAAAACGTATAAATGCTCGTGACTATTCTGATCCTGCCATACATCACTGTCACCAGCAACAGAGAACAAAAAACCAAACAAGATTAATCGTCATAATAACAATAATCCCCGACATTATTCGACAGATGTCATCTGATATCCTTATACACAAAAATTCTATTTTTTAACAAAATTTTCAAAAAAAAAAATCACATTTTTTTGAAAGAAAATGGACATAAAGCCCCAATGATAGCACACAAGACCCTATAGTATACTGAAAATCGTAATTGGTAAAAAAAAGGACTTACAGCCATCTGCCTTCTGGTGCATCTATAGAACGTCGTCTTCGGCTTCCTTGCCGTCATCGTTTTCGCCGTCGTGCGGAGCATATCTCCTCTTCTTTGCTTTGAAATCACTTCGCTTTGCCTGCTGGTGGTATCATGGCACTCCATGGTAAGATAGCCATTGACCGCGAAGCCAATCAAAGTCAAAGCCCTATATATACACACACTCCACACACGGCAAATTAAAAAATATTTAATTACCGAAACCTAAGATCCTAAGGTGCCATACCGTGTAGTTATAATGTACATATTATTATAATGAGCACCCCACTCGTTTATATATGTTAGTTAGCAGTAACCTTTCAGTCCAAAATGCATATGGCACGCGTTTATGTCTGTATTTTATTCAAGCCACACGTAAGATGGAGACATTTGAAAAAGAACAACATCTTCTATGGAGAGACACTGTTGTTTCAGACATAGTATCGTGAAAATCGTGGAAATCCCCCATCTCCACTCAAGCATTCAAATTAAATAGAAAACCAATTAGCGGATTCTCAGCAACTGGCAACGAACTCGAAAGAATGGAATGGAATGGATGGCCATGGCACCTTACCAGATTCTCAGTGATGAGGCAAGCTCGTAGGCGAATGAGTTAATTGAGTTGTCATTATATGGCTGTCATGAGCCGTCACTTTGCTAGAGTATTTTATTCCAATTAACACATCATCACTTGAAAGAATTGGAGAAGGTATATATAATATATGTACATATATATGTATGTACATGCTATAATACAAGGGCTAAAGGGACGTCTTAGAAAACCTGCAGACCATCGCCCATGTCGGAGACCTATCTCGTTATCAAGATGCCAATGATCTACTCACATCAACGTCTGGTTAACGAAACTATACCTACCCACCAATTCCAGTGCACTGATCGAGATCACGACTCAATGTTTAGATATTCTATTATAACTTTTGTAATTATAACAACCTTCTTAATAAAGACTTAAGCTATATATCTTTGGTAATGTGGATATGGATACACGAATGCAGAACAGTGTTGTCACTTTTACAAACAAAATTTATAAAGATTTTAAATAAGTTTTTGCTAAATATTTCTGAAAAATTGGAATAAGATTTGTCCGCTATTTTGATCATAAAGCTCTAAGTAAAATAAAATAAAATAAAATAAAAAATAATAAAATAAAAAACGAATACAAATTAAATGAAATGTAATAAAATAAAATTCGACCACAAAAAAAAATGATTAAGGTACAACGGAGAAGTAACATTTTTGGGATTTTTTCAAGTCAAAATTGTACATAATTGAAGTTTTATATATACTTAGTAATTTAAATTTGTATTATTTTATTTAAAGGACATTTATAAAGTTTAAATTAAATTATAAATGACATTTTAACTTAACGTAAACATTTTGACTAGTAATCTTAATAAATTAAAGAAACATAGTTTATCTTAATACTTACAATGTATGCATGTACAGATGTATATTTGTTACTAAATACACAGTATCCCTTCATTTAAAACATTTTCTTCTCAAATCTGCTTCTGTTTGAATAAATAAAAAAGTGACAGCACTTAAAACGAGTGGAGATCGTAGCGCGTATCACAGTTTGTAGATTTTTCCCAGGCTGAGATTTCAGTTTCATTTCCGTTCTGCAAATGTTACATGTTTTTTTTTTCTCTTTTTTTTATTTTTGTTTGTTTAAAATTTGTATATTTGATGAAGTTAAGTTTTTTTTTATATATTTTGATAGCTTACTTTATTTTTGTGAATTTATTTAAACTCTATAGTTTAAACGAATTTGATAATCGAATTATTGGTGATGGAGTTTTTAAAATAAAAAGCGGATGTGAAAGAAATAAGAGATGACAACATTTACATACATTTAAAGTAATTCTGTTTGGTTATTTTCTATTCTATGGGTAAATTAGCAGTTATGCTTACTGTAAATATTGAAGTAGCTATTTGATGCATTATTTGATAAATAAATTTAAATACTTTTAAGATTATAAAAAGTAGGGTGTATGAATTAGTAAGTTGCCAATGATCAATTTCCGTAATAATTTCACTTCAAATAAATTACAGGTATAGGAATATGGTTAATTTTAAATTCGTTTTAATCTCAGCACTTGATGGAACTTAAGTTGCTTTGATTCGAATTGTAATTACAATTCAAGAAAATGGGCTGAGTATCAAAACGCATCAGATGCGTATTTGATGCAAGTTCATGAACTCTGAAAGTCAAAAGAGAAAATAGTGACAAAGTCATAAGTTTCTAAACGCATCCCTAATGTCACAGCGATGCGCATTAACTGCGCAGTAAACGCATCCCATTTTGTTTTATGCTTTTATTTGACAATTTGTATTTGAAGTTTTTATATTTATTTTGTAACGTTTATTTGAAAATAAAGAAAAATAATAACAGTAAAATAATATTTGACGTTTGACCTGAAAGTGAAACAAAAATATGAGGCGTTTTTCTTTTTTAGCCCCAAGTGGGGCACAGAGCCGGCCCTGAGCGAATAGAGCTCGCTCCGAGCCGAGCGCGACCTGAGCTCACCGATTTATTTAAGAAACACAATAATTGAACACTGAACTCTCATATGCAGTAATCTGTCAAATTACAGAGAAAATTGTATGAAGTTAGTTGCGCTCAGCTTTGTTCTCCATGTGCTCAGAGCGCTCCGAGTTGAAAAGTAACATAGTTCTTTTTTTGTTAGCTCAGTGCCCCGCTCGGGGCTAAAAAAGAAAAACGCCTATGCAGTCTCAATCGAAGAGAGAGTTTATTTCTCTATTCTTGCTGTTTTTTCGTAAATTTTTATTGTAATCGTAGTTGTTATTCACCTTTATTACAGTTGTCGTTTAATTTAATGATCATCAAGACGAAATCTTAAAGCTCTTTTATTTTAAGCTGAATAAAATGCGTTCCGAAAAGCAGAAAGAAGAAGCAAACTGATGCACATAATAGTGCTATGCTTTTATGAAAAGTTTTTGTTTGACCGTTTGGAACTTAGCCTACTATAACTTTAACTTAATAGCCTAGTTCCTTTATACTTTGAAACTCTGTGTGTTTGTGTGAATTTCTACAAAAAATTCTTTCAAAGTTCATGTAAAAAAATATAAAATGTGTAGAAATTCACACAAATGCACAGAGTTTAAAAGTAAAGGAACAGACCTAATGGTGTCTGTTGTTAAATTTAATAATTAGAAACTATTTATACTGCCGACTGTCCAAAAATACGAATTTCTCCTTTTTTTTAATATATGTACCTAAAATTTGAAGGATTTTGTATTACGTTTTTCAGAAATTCGTATTTTTGGACAGTATCCAAACAATGAACTACGGTGGAACCCTAGTTAAAATGTCGAAATCGGTGGGTTTAAGAATTTCAGAAACACAAAGAAAATATGGGTACAACTACTTCTTATTGATTTCTACATTGGTCCTTGTGAATAAAAAAAAGCTAAAGCTAAAATTTGGATAATAGGTTTTTGGTGAATAAAAACAAGCTTAAACTAGCTATTTAAAGATGTTTTCTAGTTATAGCTATTTTAAAATAGACAACGCTAAATTCATTTAGTTTTAGCTTGATTTCCCAGCCTAAGCTTCAATTTGTGTGAAAAAATAGCTTAAACTTGATATATAGTAAAATCTACAAATCTAGCTGAAGCAATTAGTAAAAGCTATATGACTAGTTACCTTAAGCTTCCTCCAAAAACAAGCTTTTACTTTTTTTTTATTCACAAGACCCATTATATAGAATATTATGTAAAAAAACTCCATATTTTGAAAAGGACTCGGTTCATTTTTACTAAGCTTGACTTCAAATAATTTTTTATATTATCTAGCAGATTAAAAAAAAAAATTTAAACCAATTTTTGTACGATTTTGATAAAATTTTGTGGGATCGTATCGGAATCCCCCTTTTTAAAATCCCGTTTTTCGAAAATCCCGAAAAAAAAGTTTTAAAATCCCGTCTACTAAAATACCGTTTTTTTTAAATCCCGTCTTCTAAAATCCCGCTTATTCATAATCCCAATGTATTAAAATCCCGCCAAATCCCGCCAATCCCGTTTTTCGCAATTAATTTGGGTATTAAACTTGGTTAATTATGAACTCATTCACATAGTTTTAGGAACTAACTGCCAACTACCAAAATGATAAAAAGAAATTTTGCATACACCCAACCTCGCACCTGCCACCTACCCCAAATCCTATAGTGTGCCCAAGCAGGGGTGTTGCAGGGGGGCAGCATGCCCCCCCATACATACCTCACTGTTTATTAAAATCGTTGGGACTTATTTCACTAAATAAGTCCCAAATGAACTAACTCCCAAATTTATGAACTAAGTCCCAACGAAATTTTGGTGGGAGTTAAAACAAGTAGTTTTAATTGATATAGCGGGATAATAAGAAACGGGATTATAAAAAACGGGATTATAAGAGACGGGATTATAGAAAGCGGGATCTTGAAAAAGCGGGATTTAAAAAAACAGGATTATAAAAAGCGGGATTTTAAAACCGGGATTTTAGAAAACGGGATTATAAAAAGCGGGATATCGAACCCAACCCAAATTTTGTCTGTATTCTAATGTTAGTACCTATACCTATACGGTCTACAGCATTCAAGAGGAACAAATGTGCGGTTAACAATAAAAACGCCGATAAAGGCACTTTTTTTTTAATAAGAAGTTTGATAAATTTGCGAAATCAAATTTGCGTATCAAAGAGAGCTATCGGACAACTAATAAAGAAGTTATTACTATTTTAATTTTGAGTTTGAGGCCAAAACAATTAAACAAAATAATTTTCAAAATGCCCTTAAAAAAAACAATCCTCGAAAGGACGAATATAAAAGGGCTATATATAATTTTTGTAAGTGAATCTAATAAAAAAAACTTCCATAAATCAAACAAATTTCAATTATTTTAAATATTTTAGAAATTATATGTATATTTTTTTAAATAAATAAATAAATTGTTAAAGACACAAATTTTTTGTATACAAAAGCATCTATTTTTTTCAAAAATCAATTTTTGGATTAAAAAAAAAATTTTAATTTAATTTTTGAAAATCCGATATTTCAAAAGTGGGGTAGCTACATGATTTGTTGAAGGTTATTTTTAAACATCTGCATCAATATATTCAAAAAAAAATAGCGTCCTATCAATTCAATATCAATATTTTTTTCTTAAAAATGTTTACAAAATTTAATATATATTCATATATCGCCGCCTGAGTACTTAAATGTCCCATATACCACTTTTTTCGGTAAATGGAGTTAATGCAGTTATACTGCATCGAATGTTCTCTATCGATTGGTTCTATTCCCGTTGTCCTATCTCCATTAATAAGGAAGTTACAAAAGTAACGTTTTCTCCTTAGACCACAATTTGTTCGGTCTTTTTGATGCTTATTTGACGTATATCCAAAATTTGTATACGTGGTGGGGCAATCTTTGAAGAAGAATTCATTTTATCATCGTTAAATGCTTAAGTGCCCGATAATGCCATGCAAATTCAAAAAGAATATTCAAAAATTACAACGCGGCTAGCCTAAATTTTAATTTTGCTAACATGAATAAAATGACAATACGTGGTATGTTGCAAGCGAGTACTTCAACTCCACTCCGTACTTCCAAAAATTATATATATATAGATATATAGTAAAATCTACAAATCTAGCTGAAGCAATTAGTAAAAGCTATATGACTAGTTACCTTAAGCTTCCTCCAAAAACAAGCTTTTACTTTTTTTTTATTCACAAGACCCATTATATAGAATATTATGTAAAAAAACTCCATATTTTGAAAAGGACTCGGTTCATTTTTACTAAGCTTGACTTCAAATAATTTTTTATATTATCTAGCAGATTAAAAAAAAAAATTTAAACCAATTTTTGTACGATTTTGATAAAATTTTGTGGGATCGTATCGGAATCCCCCTTTTTAAAATCCCGTTTTTCGAAAATCCCGAAAAAAAAGTTTTAAAATCCCGTCTACTAAAATACCGTTTTTTTTAAATCCCGTCTTCTAAAATCCCGCTTATTCATAATCCCAATGTATTAAAATCCCGCCAAATCCCGCCAATCCCGTTTTTCGCAATTAATTTGGGTATTAAACTTGGTTAATTATGAACTCATTCACATAGTTTTAGGAACTAACTGCCAACTACCAAAATGATAAAAAGAAATTTTGCATACACCCAACCTCGCACCTGCCACCTACCCCAAATCCTATAGTGTGCCCAAGCAGGGGTGTTGCAGGGGGGCAGCATGCCCCCCCATACATACCTCACTGTTTATTAAAATCGTTGGGACTTATTTCACTAAATAAGTCCCAAATGAACTAACTCCCAAATTTATGAACTAAGTCCCAACGAAATTTTGGTGGGAGTTAAAACAAGTAGTTTTAATTGATATAGCGGGATAATAAGAAACGGGATTATAAAAAACGGGATTATAAGAGACGGGATTATAGAAAGCGGGATCTTGAAAAAGCGGGATTTAAAAAAACAGGATTATAAAAAGCGGGATTTTAAAACCGGGATTTTAGAAAACGGGATTATAAAAAGCGGGATATCGAACCCAACCCAAATTTTGTCTGTATTCTAATGTTAGTACCTATACCTATACGGTCTACAGCATTCAAGAGGAACAAATGTGCGGTTAACAATAAAAACGCCGATAAAGGCACTTTTTTTTTAATAAGAAGTTTGATAAATTTGCGAAATCAAATTTGCGTATCAAAGAGAGCTATCGGACAACTAATAAAGAAGTTATTACTATTTTAATTTTGAGTTTGAGGCCAAAACAATTAAACAAAATAATTTTCAAAATGCCCTTAAAAAAAACAATCCTCGAAAGGACGAATATAAAAGGGCTATATATAATTTTTGTAAGTGAATCTAATAAAAAAAACTTCCATAAATCAAACAAATTTCAATTATTTTAAATATTTTAGAAATTATATGTATATTTTTTTAAATAAATAAATAAATTGTTAAAGACACAAATTTTTTGTATACAAAAGCATCTATTTTTTTCAAAAATCAATTTTTGGATTAAAAAAAAAATTTTAATTTAATTTTTGAAAATCCGATATTTCAAAAGTGGGGTAGCTACATGATTTGTTGAAGGTTATTTTTAAACATCTGCATCAATATATTCAAAAAAAAATAGCGTCCTATCAATTCAATATCAATATTTTTTTCTTAAAAATGTTTACAAAATTTAATATATATTCATATATCGCCGCCTGAGTACTTAAATGTCCCATATACCACTTTTTTCGGTAAATGGAGTTAATGCAGTTATACTGCATCGAATGTTCTCTATCGATTGGTTCTATTCCCGTTGTCCTATCTCCATTAATAAGGAAGTTACAAAAGTAACGTTTTCTCCTTAGACCACAATTTGTTCGGTCTTTTTGATGCTTATTTGACGTATATCCAAAATTTGTATACGTGGTGGGGCAATCTTTGAAGAAGAATTCATTTTATCATCGTTAAATGCTTAAGTGCCCGATAATGCCATGCAAATTCAAAAAGAATATTCAAAAATTACAACGCGGCTAGCCTAAATTTTAATTTTGCTAACATGAATAAAATGACAATACGTGGTATGTTGCAAGCGAGTACTTCAACTCCACTCCGTACTTCCAAAAATTCCTTATAATGCTTTAAACACATTACAGGAGAAAATATAAGACATCGTTTCAATGTTTGCCTACATGCCTCAGGAGTATATCAACTTTTTGAAATTATTCTTAATCTGACATAAAAAGTTTTTAAATTAAACGTCAAAAAAAAAGATGAGAAAAATAATAAGAATAACAATTAATAATTAAGATTACCTATATGTTCCTATAATATAAGATATTTACTTAACCGCATTTAATGTATTCTTGGAGACATTTTTAATTTTTTTCAATTTAGGATTTTTTTTTATTTAAATAAAAAAATTTGAAAAAAATAATAAAATTAGTTTTGTATTTTAAAACAAAATCATTTCTACAAGATTTATACATATGTGCCTTCACATTACTAAACTGCATAACTGCATTTAATGCAGTCTCGTAGAAGTTTTAATCGATATTTATAATGCATTTATTTATTTTTTACTTGAGTGGATAGAAACAAAAGAGCTGTGAAATTATTCTATATAATTAAGAAATATTAAAAAATTTAGTTTTCAGTATTTTTAATAACTAAGTAAGTTAATAATTTACCAATTTGTGACGTTTTTTATTGGATTAATAATAATTAAAGATAATGCTAAGCTAATGCTAGTCATTGAATTAAAATTTCTTTTTGTTTTACGTTTTTATGAATAAAAATAAAATTTTAAAAAATAAATAATGTCAGTGCTTTTGACTTTTATTATTATTCTTGTTTACGTTGCATAGTGCATAAATGTCCTATATCCATGGAATATTTAAATTTTTTTTTCATAGGTTTTGCATTCGTATGGAGGAGGGGTCTTTATCCATTTCTGACTTTTTTCATAC
Organism: Epistrophe grossulariae; assembly: GCA_929447395.1. Classification (NCBI taxonomy): domain Eukaryota; kingdom Metazoa; phylum Arthropoda; class Insecta; order Diptera; family Syrphidae; genus Epistrophe; species Epistrophe grossulariae. The sequence continues at coordinate 31,456,343 of OV839567.1, read as the reverse complement.
TTTTTTTTTTTTTTGAACAACCATAACAGTTTTTGACTTCATTCCTTTAAATTACAACCAAGATATCTTCAAATCGTCGCTGTAGATCGAATACCTTGTAACACAGAAAAGTAAATTTTTCAGGAGAAACAAAAAACTTGATATAAAAGTATTGAGGACCAATGACATCGACCTGCTTTTTATGTGTTTAGCTTTAATACTATCGTTCTTAGGCTAATAAGTTATTTTTCATTAGATCAGGAAAGTTGTTTACAATAAAAGTGCATCACTACCTAAAAAGTGAACTTTTCTGGCTTACGAGGTATTCGATCTACAGCGACGATATAATATCTACTAATATTCAAAAGTCATATTTCTCAAGTATAAAGTAACGAAATTATTTTTCAAACCTTAAAATTCGTTTTCTGAAGAACAATTTTTAGGTCTATGGGGCACTTAAGTACTCAGGCGGCGATATATCGACGATTAAAGTGCAGGACCTTGTAAGTCGAAAAATTCAAACAAAAATATTAGATGTGCAAAAAAAAAACAGAAAAGCCAAAGCCACCTTTTGTCAATTTTCAGCTTAAAAATTTTTTTCTGAAGATTTTACATAGAAAAAGGCAGAATTCAGAAGCTTTAACTATATATATGTGAATTATTTTGGTACTGTCTGTTTAGCAGCAGGCATTTACACATTACGTCACTCTATTTATATAGCACTCAGATCAAAGAACCTACTTCTAAACGTATATTTTTGTGCTTTAAACCTATTTATATATAAGATTATGCTTAGTCCAGCCTTAAAATTGGCGCACTTTTTCAATAGTTCCCATCATCAACTTTAAATTCTCCAATATGTTCCAATATCTACTATCTCCTGCAAAACAGACAGAATTGAAAAATTGAATTGAATGTCAAGAAAATATTTGTTTAGAAAACATTAGGTACCTATGTACAATGTACATACATATATCATTATATCTTTTATTGAATTCGATATTGACCAAGAAAAAGGCGCGTATATATTATCTATACATTATAGTTACACATTTTCATGGCAGCCGTTGACTTTCACTTCCTCATAAAAGAAGTGCAAACATGACATAACCAAAAATTGTCATGTCTTCCTGGTTAACATCGAAATCAATACAATGACTTCCAGACGCTAAATCTATAGCTGACTGTGTTATGATGCTATTCCCAACTTTATAGACCTCTATGTCTATCTATTTATCCACATCAAGAGAGAATCCCCAATAAATCTTGACGCACACGCATATAAGCAACACGAATGTCATTTTGTTGATTTTCAGTTGCGCAAAACAATTACTAACATTGACTGATGAATAAATGACTTTTATACACGGATGTATTTCTTTGGCACGAGAACAATACCGATTGTCTTCGCTTGTCCTCCCCAGTGGCAAATCTCTAAGATTTTATTCATTCATTTAAGAATAAAAAAAAGTAAGTCCTTTCTTATTTGGTGTCTTATAGTTCGTCAGAATCATTTTATTCAATGGAATTATTCTCACCTATGTTTGATTAAGAATGATTTATTATGGGTAGGTTAGGTATATCGTAAAATAATACTATAGGAATGTTTTGAACAATGTGCTGCTGTACATAAAAATTTCATAGGATTCTTTCAGAAAATATATACATTCATTGATACAAACATACATAGTATTAGTAAGCGGGAATCTTTTAAACATTTTTTTTAAGACTTCATACTGATGCGTGAAATTATGGCTTAAATCTTGTACTAGAAATTTTAAAGAGAAAAAAGAACCAACTGTTTATATCTTTTATAGAAAGTGATTTCAGTTAATAATTATATAGGTATATACATTGTACATATACATATAAACATGATATGTATATTGATATGTTCCAACAGTTAAAGGGAAGGACCTCGTAAGTCGAAAAATTCCAAAAAAAATAGCAGAATCAGAACATTTGGCAATTTCAGCGTACAAATTTTTTTCTGAACATGTTACAGAAAAGGGCAGAAATTAAAATCTCTTTCTATAGATCGCCATAGAAAATTTTCAAAGATTTTATTATTTTCTGAAAAACATGTATCCCCACCGGAAAATCTTGCAATTATCAACCAAAATCTCGCATTTGTATAACAGTCATAAATTGACATATCTTAAGTCTCTTTCTTAAAATGTACACAGATATAATGGATTTCTATTTAATTAATTAAATAATTATAATATTAATTTGTATCAAAGCAATATAATTCGGTAAGTGCCAACAGCAAAAAATGTGTTGAAAAAAACCTTTTATTGTCTGTAAAGTGTAGAGAGGTAGAGGTGTAGAGGAAAGATATTAAAATGTAAAATACTCATACAAAATTAATGCTAAAGCCTTGTATATTTTTCTTCTTTTTTTCAAATGCGAGATTTTAATTTGCTAGATTTAATATTTACCGAGTAAGTTCTTGCTTGTTAGGTTTATGCTTGAAAATATTAATTTTAAAAGCTATTTTGGTATTTCAATCCTTTTTTGTCATTTTAAAGTTTCTGTAATTTTTTTTAAGTCAACTAAATCCCTAAATCCCAAATCTGGTTATATATTAGTCAACAACATGGAATACCTACAAATATTCTGGATGACCAAGAATAACCGTTTTTTTATCAGCCAAAAAAGTTCCCATCACTACTTTCTGCCATACCTATTACTTACATACCTATATATACTTTTTCTTTCTTATCTCGACTTCGATTCCCTATTATTTGCTGTTTTCTCAATATTTTACATTATATTGCCTTCAAAAAAACATAAGCATAAGCACATTAAAAGATATCCAAAACATATTTGGTCATACGAATCAAAGTTTTTGATATATTATACTGATACCCTAAGTGAAATGTTACTTTCAAAAAAATCTCCATAAATATCCTGTCTGTAAATATCATTTATACTTAAAACAGTTAACCATGAGATAAGAATACAAAATGACTTCCTCTAATTAATTCAATTTCCTCTTAATGACCACAGTTCTATATCCGAAAATATAAGTGTTCAATCTTTTAAAAGCCTTATTGCGTGCAAATCATTGTCATGATTACAAAATTAATTGAAAGGATTTCTTTCAAAGCCATAAGTAAAAAATAAAAAAAAATAATACAAAAGAAATTAATAAAAAACCTTTTAACCACGAATAAAAAAAAACGAAGTAAACAGAAGAAAAAGACTAACGCCAAACACCTTGCATCCTGCTGCACTAAACCAGACCCTTAATCCACTACGCATCAGTTCGAATTCTGGCATGAAAGTAGCAGCAACAAGCATTAGCAACCAAGAACCACAAAAACGAATGGACGACAGGCATTCTCCTCCACCACCACCTCCATCCATGCATCCATCTTTAAAAAATACAACAAAAACAAAACTCTTGTTACCATCAGCTCAGCTCTGTAGAGGTCCAAAGATATAATATCCCTTGCTGTGTGATGTGATGTGCAATTTTTCATTATTTATCCCCAAAAACTTTATTTCATTTAAAAAAGAACCTGTTTTGTTTCGAACCCTGTTTCACGGGACCTGCTGAACTCAAAAGCCAAACGGAGATGAAGAGCGTTCACAAAAACATTAAATTACACCTGCACACGCGTATCCTCCAAAATTTGCTGATGGACAACGCCGCTGGATCAGACCAAAGCCTAAAAACATAACACACCATCATCGGTAAACAAACAGTACTTTATAATACACTTACGTATAAAAACAACAGTCCACTTGGAAGATGGGATCTAATATCTATACCAAAGCAGGATTATCGAAGAAATTTTTTCAAAGCTAGTACCTGGTTAGCACTTCAAATGCTTTTTTAATTGGTTTAGGATAAACCCCATTTGTATATAAAAAAAAAAAAAAAAAACAGGTATACTATTCAAAAATCCAATAAAACATCAACTAGTTCAAACTGATAGCTTGCTTGCTTTTTGGAAAAACAGCAGGTACTGCAAACTTCACAGAGAAGATAGCAGTACAGGGGGTTACACCAAATATTTGATGAACTGCAAAATTCGGAATAGAATGCAAACAAAATTAAAAAAAAAAAACTGCAAATTGTTGTGGTCCCGTTAGTTTAGGTGAAAATTGTTATGCCAAATTCCCATGGCGTCATTTTAAGTCCTTGTTTAAGTTTTTTTTTGCGAATATCCCGAAAATATAAGTTTGTAAAAGTATAAAATGACATGGAAAAACTTTATTTCCTGTGGTTGACGCAATTACTGAAACTAGTTGAACTTTTATCTATATGATCTATGATCTCCGAAAGTTCTTCACCGATTTCTTTTAAATTTTGACGCAACATTGCATTCAGATACGAGCGTGTTTTCGTATACTTTTTTTTTTTGAACGGCTCCATATGTTGTGCATGAAAGCAACACTCGCTATTCTAGATCTCAGCTATCTCAGTTTTATAAATATGATTCCTCAAAATTTGTTTTCAATTTTGCTGTCAAAATTCTTAAAAAAAATTCGAATTCGTTTGCTAAAACTATTATAGGGTAAAATGCGGGAATAAATAGAATTAGATTTTAAAAATTCTTAAGGTATCCATTTATGGGCATATATTTTAAACATTCTATATTTTACGGAATCACTAAAGGGCTTTATATGTTTTGGCTTCATGGCTTTATTTATTCTTTACTTAGCGCTTTGTAGGGTGAAATGGGGTAAAGGAAAAGAATAACGTCCGATTTCAAAATTTATTTTTGTATTTGGAAGGTATAGTACATATTTAAAGGTTCCGAGATTTTTGGTATTTAACAATTTATAGGATAAAATTAATTAAAAGTAAAAAAATATTAATGTTGCTTACATTGGAAAAATTAAAATGGGAAAAAATTCCGACAGAATATATTACGAGCTTCAGAAGCTCAGCAAAGCGAACGGGACGGGTAACATTGCACTTGCGTATCAAATAATTTTTACTTGCGATATGTGGGCACTATATGGCAAGTTATCATGGATTCGGAAAAAAAATCGAACTCCAAATTTTGATCAAAGTTGACATTACGATGATAGCGAAGTCGAAAAAAGTTGGTCTCGCAATTCTGTCCGTCTGTCTGTCGATTTTCTTCAAAGTTGGCACCTAGCGTTTTTTGGGCACTCATTCTTCCCACCCATTTTTTCATTTTTTTAAGACAAAAAATACTTAATTTTCTCAAAAACGTGCCCACAACTTAAAAAAAAATTCAATAATTTTTTTACAAAATGGCAACCATGTAATAAAAAAAAATTCAGAAAAATGGTTAAAAATGGTACCACCCATAGAAACACTTTTTTAATTATTATTATAATTAATTAATTCTTTATACAGAATGTTTTAAAAATATTTAAAAGTTTTATAACCAAAATTTTCAAACAAATTTTTTTGTATTTTTAAAAAAGTTTCAAATTTTTTTTTGAGAACTTAATAATTCGAAAACGACTCGGTCAATTTTTTTAAACTTGGAACTTAGCAGTTTTTTAACATTATCTAGCAGATTTTAAATGAAAATTATTGTTATAACCAAAAATAACGATACCTCCTATACAAATGTTTAAAAACCGGTATTGAAAATCTCATTTATCTAAAAAACGGCTCCTACGATTTTGATTAAATTTTTTTCCTGAACTAATATCTGTACGATCTACCATTTTAATGGAAAAAAATTCCATCGTTTAAAAATGGTATCTCTCATAGAACCATTTTTTGATTTTCGATTATCTCATTATCAGTTTAAGAAGTTTTAATGAATTTTTTTAACAAAAGCTTCAAATAAGTTCTAATAATATTGCATATAAAAATTTTCAAAAAAATAAATTTTTGATTAAAAAAAACATTATTTATTTATTTTTTTAAAACTCCATATGTTTTCGAAAATGGGTAGATGATATTTTTTTTAATTAATTTCTTATCTCCGCATTAATAAAGGCTAAAAAATTAAGAAATCGGTTCTAAAAATTTAATCTGATTATTTTTTTAAATATTTTTGTGCCTCCTGAACAACATTTTATTTCGTTTATGAGGCGACGATATAAGGTTCTAAATTTTTACAATCCAACTTGATAACTTGCCCAAGGGAGGTTCAATTTGGGGTCTTTACTTCACATTTCACTAACTGTTCTTTTCTTTCTTAATACTCACCCTATGATTTGAATGAGTAATCAGCAGCTACTACAGTTGATAAATACATCAACTGAGCTGCGGGGACTAGATAAAATACCTTAGATGTCCTGCGGTCCGGTTCCCTTTCCTGGTTCGAAACTCTTGTGTTGCTATCATAATACCACAGAATCTTTTACTAGTTGCAATCCTGTAGTTGTTTCGGCTACCTCTCTGATGATGTCGTGATACTGGAACTATACCTACTAACAGGTAATATAGTTGAATGCACAGCGGACAGCATCTCGCTCAGCTGATCTCTGAAGACTCTGGCTTCTAAAAAGTTTTCTAAGGCGTCCAAAGTCAAATTTCTTCTATTAGGCGGTTAAAAATTTTCTTTTGTTAGAAATTCGATCTCTCCCGCAGTTAGGATATGGTCAGAGTCAATGTTTGCCGCACGAAATGTAAGAAATGTTGCCTTTAACCGTTTGCTGAGTAGCAGGTCACCACCCATCATCGTATATTACTATATTTGCTAAAAAGTCAATTATGTAAAAGCCTTTATCAATTGTCGCTTCGTGGAGGCTATGTTTACCAATACTAACTTATTTATCCCCCGAAGATGTTTTCTTTTCGAATTTAAAATTGAAGCCCCCAATTTCAACTTTGACATCATACTACAAACAGGTTCTGGAGGTTATACAACTCTTCCTGCAACTTCAACGGTAGAGACGTACAACATGTTATCGACTTAAGACCCTATGTTAAGTTAGGTTTACGTGACACACTTACACCATAGGTTGGTCCATTGTGATATCACAAAAATCTAGAGCTTCTTACGAAGCGCACGAGACATACCAATGCCATATTTTCCTAGATCACTAAGATCATTGTAGAAGAATTCTCCCAGGTGTAGCCTACGCCTTTGAGATAGAGCAGGACATGTATAGAGAAGGTGGGGAACTGGTTCTTGATCGTCTTCTTCGTCCAAACAACTTCTGCAGAAATCTTTAGAAAATACTCCAAGCCTCGTTGCGTGCTTGCCTATCAGACAGTGCCCGGTAATGAGATTTATAACGGAGCTAATGAGAAGTCTGCTTAAATATATCAAAGTTTGTTAGAGTTTGTTAAGTCCCTGCACTAGTATTGTTGAGTATGTCGAGTAACTAATCAGAACTTTACTTATAATTAGCCAAATCGATCCAATAATTCAAAAATAAGGCAATTTCCTCAAAATTTTTTTTTTATTTTGAACGCTAGTGTAGTTTTGACTTCCTTCTTCATTATAACAATACACATTTAAGATATTACAAATAAAATAAAACTGGTATACACCTGATATTTTTGATGTTTCACTTCAAACAATGTACCTATCTCAAAAATTTGGATTGAAAGAAAACTAAAAATATTGCAACTGTCCACGAAAATGTTATAAGCTCGAATTTGTTGTTGTTTTTAGTTTTTTTTTTTTTCCTAATTTTATTTATTTTGATGTTTTTCTTTCAGATGAACACACACTCTTTATAAGATACGAACTTCCAGAAAAGAGCTGATCAAGATACAAAAGGACAAGAATCATCTCATTTTTGTTGCAAAATTAAATATGTGGGTATGTATGATGGTATCATGTGTGGTTAGGTGTGTGTACGATGAAAAATCATTTCACCTGTTTGTTTACATCACCTGAATTATAAATAGAGGGGTAACAAGAGTAGAATGTTGGGGGGATTGGTGGTGTTTTTGGTTGTATAGATCAATTTCGTATGCGGTTCAATTCGGCAGAAAAGACTTACCGACCGAAGACGAACAAACATATGTGATGTTGCACGAGGCAAATTTTTGTATACCTTATACCTATGTATACATAAATTTAGCAAGAAACCTGAGAGTTTGCAGTTTGTACATTGTACGAAGTGTGTGCCCCAATTCTTGTGTGGTTTGTTTATACATATATGTATTTATGTAAGTGGATGTTTAATTAATGATTCTCTTTGAACTATGGGAACAGGATTCACAAAAATATTCAGATATTTGATAAAATTGTTTATCGTTTTTACTTCTATATATTTAATTTTTTTTTATTTTTGAACAACTGACAAAGCATTTATTAAATTACAATTAAAAAACATTTTATAAGGCAACCCAGAAATTTTAGGATGCCCTTGAATTAAATCATTTGAGACAAGACAAAGCTTAAGGTCTTTTATATCGTTTTTTAAGCAGTTACGCCCTTTTCGCAAGTCAATACTAAAAGCAGAATTTTGTATTATGCTGACTCGACAGTCACTTGCAGTGACAATGACGCATTTGTAAGTATTGAAGTGAAGGCGCCTAAAACAGGTTAGGTTTAGGATTTTTGTGTATAACTTCATCGAAAATAGAATATTGTTGACTATACCGTCATATAAAAAACGTCGTATGTGTTAGTTCAAAAATTCAAGAAAATGGGATCTATTAGATAACAAAATAGCACCAGATCAGAAAACTAATTAAAATATAAATTCCAGTAAGTTCTTCTTGCGCACTAAATTGAGATTCTTTGAATCCAAATCTGTGCTCCATGTATATGCCTGCAAAAAACCTGGAAAGTACCAGCAACCATCTCTCTGAAATTGCAAGATTTTTTGAATTGCTGTCTACAGAGCATCCTAAAGATTGGTGGACCACAAATTATATCTTTTCAACATAATTGTGGATTTCAAGATAAAGCGGCCTGTAAATGGCGCTGGATTGGTTAAACGAATTGGTCTCAAATTGGAGAGCCAGCCGACAACATTGCGAGGCAGTCCTTCAAATTAAATTCTCAGAATTGACAGAGCCTTGGAAGACCAAGAGCAACTTAGAAATCAACTGACCACAGAATGAAGGAGATTTGTTGTCACCTGAGGTCAAAGGAATTGGCAATGAAAATGAAATAATAAATAATAGTAAACTCATTTCTCAAAAAGCCAATGTGATCATATACAATACCAATATAATATGTACTGCTGTATCAGACAGAAGAAAGTCCGATACAGCAGTACATATCGTCGCCTGAGAAAAATAATGTCGTATGTCGCAAAATCGGTTTTTTGAGGTTTAAATGCAGTTTTGATAAATAAAAAATTATCTTTCGAATGGTTTTATTCGCGTTTTGATATTTCTTTTAGTTTAGGAGATAATTGGTATTATTTTGTCGTATGTGCAAGGTCAAATGCGTTTTGGGCATTTATTTTGTCGTATGTGATAAGAATTTTTCACATACGACACTTTTCTATGGAAAATCGCGGCTTTTGTTCGGTGTGTAAATAATTGTCGTATGTGTTTTAAATCCTGCACATACAACAATTTTTTACCCAACTTACGGTAAATTATTGTCGTATGTGCCATAAGAATGTGTATGCAGATTGCAGAATAACAATTTCAGTCGACCTCAGAATGTCGTGTAGTGCGGATGAGTCGCCTGCGCCGGAGTTACCGCCAGAAGTTCTAGCGTAAGTTTTATACAAAATAAATCAACTTAAATATTTTTTTTAATAAAAAATATATTTTTACGACTTATTCAGTGTAGGATATAAGCGGTCTTTTAATGATTCGATTTATACGTTTGAAAGCATCAGAAAACAAAAGAAAGGTCGTAATTCTAATTATAATATTAATTATAATATATTTTGGCAAAATGATTTGCGAGTTGTTACTGCAAAAAAAGTTGATAAAAAAAAGAGGATGATATCAAAAGCATGATTCCTTATCTATCGGAAGAAGATAAATCTTTCTATGGAGCAATTTTTAAATTGTAAAACTTTGCCATGATAATTTTTTCAGTGAAAAACTTGATATCTATATCTTCCTATCTATTCTATTTTGTATGCACTTTTATTTTTTAGTACAAGTGAAATGTGATTTATTTCGTAATTTAATTATGTAATTATTTTTAAGTTATTTTTGTATTGCCATGGATGTGTTTATGTTTTTTTAGATTTATTTTATTTATTTTTATTTATTTTATTTTAAAAAAGAAGACTGTTTATTTTTATTTTATGTGAAATAAATTATTTTAATTTCAAAAAAAATATTGAATTGGTTTTATTAATTTGTATGAATAAAAAGTTACTGATTTGGTTAAAAGTTTGTCTTATGTGCAAATTTTTTGTCGTATGTGTATGGAATAAACGTTTTAGTGAACAAAATGTAACATACGACAAAATAATACTTTGATTAATTGGCTTTAAAATCTGTAAAAATAGAAGCTGGCTTTTAATTTTGATTTAAAAAAAAAGATCCATCTGCTCTGCACCTACTGTTTAAGTTTTAAAAATGTATTCCTAGCCGTTTCGGAGATAGGATTTTTTTAACTTTGATTGCGATTTCCCAAAATCAAAAAAATGTAACATACGACATTATTATTCTCGGGCGACGATATTGTATTCAAAATCTTATGAAAGTATACTCGGCTAGAATAAAATTCTTCGGATGACATTTGGTCCAGTAGTAAATTTGATATGAGTTCTAAACATTAGAAGTAAAATTTTAACAAAGGATTGTCTGAAATACACGCAGGAAATAAAAAATGTAAACAATTTTGATATGCCTTACAAAATGTACCTATTTAAGCTAAAATTAAGAAAAGTTGGCACGCAGGACATGAGATTCAATTACCTATTCAGTTTGAACTATTTCTTAACAAACACTTTGTTAAACATTAAATTAAATGTGAAAACGGAAAGCATTGCATTCCATTCATAACTGACAAGGAAGTCAGTTTTAGCATTTCGTAATATAAAATTTATCTCAAAATTTTATAAAACAAATAAATGAAAAAACAACATAAAGCAAAAACTGTGTTGCATATATTTTATAGTAGGTATACAAAATGTTCCCTTTATAAGTTTTCATGTCACAAAGATACAATTTATTTAATTACCTGGCTCGCACGAGCTCCAATGGCCAGATTCCATCTCCTCATTGGCACGCATAATTATTTCTGGCATTTTTGTAACTAACTGCTTTAGCAGTCCGAAGAGCTAAGTCGGACATTTTTCGCATCTGTGCGCTCGTACCGACAACACTGACTGCTGAAGACGGTGGAAATAGTCAAATAAACACGAAAAGAAAACAATCTCACAGATACATTATTCATTAGGCATCCGTCCATTCATTATAAAATGAAATCAAACTTGGTTTAAGTTTAACCATGGCAGCAACGGAACAGTGCGGTGCGGTATATGCACGCTACTGTAACCAGTTAAAAAAAAATACGTGCACACCATGTACGCATCTGTTCATAGTGTACATATGATGAACGCCCGAAGAAGTATAAAGGACTCTTGTCAGGCGTTCAGTGCGATGTCCCAAGAAGTCGTTCGAAAAAAGCAGCCAAACCGATAATGAAATCGAATCAACACCACCACACCACGCAATGGTACAACTTGCATCCGCTCTACGGGCCGGAAAAAGTCGCGTCTTGGAAAAAAAAATAAAAAAAAAGAATTAAAAAAACAACAAAACAAAATTGTACTTCACCAACAATCGAAATCGATATTCGTGATGTATGTGTGTGTGTGTCAATGTTTATGGATGTGGAGATACAAGTAATCCTTTGGAAATATGATGACATTTTTCATAAAATGAATTTTTCATTGGAAAATCCCAAGGATTGTAGCGACGACAACATTTTGTATAAACCGCAGACACCGCCACCGCCGCCAACTCAACTGCGCGGCAGGGAAAATAATAACCGGTTACGCGCATGAAATCTCATTACGCCGACCGATTTTGATGTAGTTTGTCTAGTTTTGACGTCCACTTTCAGATCGGCCAAAGCCAACCATTGCTGATGGTTAATGGAGACGATCATAAGGAGCAACAATGTTTATGAATCAATTTAATTCCTTCGTCTGTCCATCTGTGTGGCGCTCTGGAGCAATGCATCTCGTCTATCACAATGCCTACATAGCGGCTGAAGGAAAACTCGATGAACCATCGTCACTACAATGGGCAGATAAATAGAAGAAAAAATAAAAAAAAAAAAAAAACTGGCGACACCGTATTGAACTCAAGACGTCGAAGACGTGTGGTAATCGCCAATATGGTGGACTTGTTCAGGGAAGTGTCTTCTCGCTGTCATTGTCGTCATCGTATTCGTCGTCAACGTCGCCGATTAGACCTAAAAAAAAAATCGAAGAAGCAGGAAGTCTCCATTCCAGTAGAAGTAGTTGCAGCAATGTGCGCGCACACGATCAAATGGACATTTAATAATATTATTGTGGCGCTTAAGAAAGATAATCGTAGTCCACACACCAGGCTATAGGCCAGAGGGAACACACATAAATGGCATGGCATGGCAGCAGTTACAAACTTCATCACTTCCATCGAATATAGCATCGTCATAGTCGGCATCATCATTCAATAACTGTTGATAGCTTCTGAAGTTTTGACTGTTGTTGGATTGGTATACGTAGAAAGCAAGTCTTGAGAGCTTTTGACTATCACCGAAGAGTTTTTAATCATTTCTTGAGTTAATGTTGCTAAAAATAATTACGAAAAAATGTCTGACCGATTTTTCAAACGGGTATAAGGTATTTATGTTTAGGAATAATGAGAAGCGATTTCGAATCAATTTTACAGTATAAAAGTTATGCTTACCTACATGGAATCTTATGTAAAAGGGAACATAGAATGCAAAATCATTTAATTGGAAATTTGTATTATAACGTGCAGTATAGGCCACAAACCATTAGTTTAACATTAATTAATATCGAATATTTTAAATGACAAAAATTTAATTGTGATATTGCTACCAGGCAAAATTTTCAATTCAAAACGAGCATATACATATATGTACCACAAAACACTGTACAAAAAAGTCTGATAATCTGGTCAGCTTGCGGGAAATAGTAACTAACTAAACTTCATGGAATCATTCTAAATGGGCTTTTAAAGTATAGTGTCAGCCATATTTGTCTTAAACATATTATTCCGGTTCAATATATATGTTTTTAATAGTTAATGTTTAATTATATTTACTTTGTAAACAAAAACGATAAAGTCGATATTTAAGAACTACCTAAGAATGATATTTAAGTTATCTTTGGACGTATAAATGCAAAAATATTATTATACACAAAAATTGTCCATTGTCAAAAATGGGTTACAGCCCCTTATGTAAGTCGCAAAACGATATATTTACTATAAAGGTATGTTGATAATTATCTAATAATAATATGTTTTGTTTTCTTTCTTTTATTTCATTTCATTTCATTTCATTCTATTTTATTTTATTTTATTTTATTTTTTATTTTATTTTATTTTATTTTATTTTATTTTATTTTATTTTATTTTATTTTTTATTTCATTTTATTTTATTTTATTTTACTTCATTTTATTTTATCTTATTTTATTTTATTTTTTTTTATTTTATTTTATTTTATTTTATTTTATTTTATTTTATTTTATTTTATTTTATTTACTTATATAATTCATAATAAATGATTTTTTTACATCGAACTTTCATTCAACAATTTTGATTTAAAAAACAATTTTTAGAAATTAGTCAGCCATATAAATCATCATCATCATCATCATCATCATCATCATCATCATCATCAATATAATAAAACGACAAACACGAATTTTGGGGTACCATTTACGCGGTCTACAAAAGCCGAAAGTATATAAATTATATATCGATAGAAAGGTTTTTTTGCACAGAAGTGCACAAAGCAAAAATTTATTTAATAATTTTACCACAAAGACTAAAAAACAATAAAGTAAAATTGCATTATAAGTGCGAGGAGAGCGAGAACCATAGCAAGAGCCAGAGCGAAACCGAGTATTTGTTATATTTTCGTTAAATGCAATGGTTCGTGCATTTAATATATTCGTTAAGATGGTTAGTGAATTCGAGTGAGGGATTTTTGTGGGAAGAATTTTACTTCTGAGGATTTTTTTCTGTTGTGTTGGATTTTCGGCCATTGGTCGATATAATGCGAGGAAGCATAAATTATGTATAGTTGTAGGTATATTGGTTTTGCATGGAAATATTCTGCAATCTATTGTGTCTCTCGCTCATTGGGTGTTGTTTTTTAAATTGAAATAAAATATGAGCAAAAAAGAAAGAATGCTTTCAATTTGTAGATGTAGTCTGAGGGATGTTTAAGCTGATGCGTGGAACAATAACTTTTTATTTATATTCCTCGCTCCATTTCACTTACCATCTTAACGAATAGATATATTAAATACACGAATCAATGTATTCGACGAGTTTTATTTTCGATATAAATTTAATTGGTCTTTATGACTACTTCCGGGATGGTCTTGGGACCAGTGGTTCTGGGATCGGCTAAACCCAACCCTGCAGCTTTCAGTGCTGCAGGAAATAATAATAAGTAGCTCATATAAAATAACTAGCTCAGTTTTTCTCCACGCTCAAGACTGCTTTTAAACGATGGAATTATTCTTGCGATTTTTTACTTAATGTTGGAGTATCCACATCCAAAAATCGTATATATTTTCTAGAAGTTGTTTTTCAATTAGACGATAATGTTATTAGCACTCGAGTTTCGGGGGCTGGACGTACTAGTTTTATTTAATTGTTAAACTTTTTCAAGGTCATTAGAAATAGTTAGAACCTCATTAAATTTTAGAACTAAGAAAATGGTCATAAAAGGTCAACTAGTTTCACTAATTATGGTCATCGAAATTTTATTATGAATTTTTAAAAATTTTTTGTTTAATGCCATTAGAGATTTTTAGCACCTCATTTTAACAATTAAACAAACAAAATAAAAGTAAACCAATTTTTCTTCTTTCAATTCAAACGAGTTCAAAATATGATGTCATTTTGAATTCAAAGATTTTAATTTAATAATTTCAAAGTGAATTTAATCGTTTGGGTGAATGCAATAAAAAAGTTAAAGAAATAAAACATTTTCTTAGTACTTTTGATGTATTTAACATTTTCATGTTTACAATAATTGCTATTTATCATATAATTGAGCCATTAGAATAAATCAGCAATGTTGAAATTGAATTAGAAAAGTAAATTCGTGCGATCAAATCATGCATGTAACGTATTTCAAATGTTTTTTAGATATAACTTTAAATCTAAAATTCGTCGTGGTATAAAATTAAACTTTTAAGAAACTGCAAGACCATGGCAAGCTTTAAAATTTTTTTTTTTTTTATTTTTTACCTATAAACGCATTAAAACATATCCACAAATAAAATATCTCTCGCCCAAAATGTTTTTGTTCTATTTCTTAGAACAGAATCGTGTTGAATATTTTGCATCTTTGATTAACCACACACATAATGCTTTATTTCTTTGTAAAAGATTATTCTGTATATAAAGTATGCTCACATTCAATTTTCCTATTGAAGGGCATTACAAAAAGCGTAAACAAAACAAAAGGGATAACATCATCGCAGCTAATAAAGGTTGCCAATGTAGGTATTTTTAGAAGATTAAATTATACAATATTTTTATATTCACTCCTACCAACTAGGATTTGCATAAAAATCATTACGTTTTTTTAGTCTATCCAGTTTTGTAATTAACTATTACATCATATTCTGAATTATTAAGAAATGAGATAGATAAGTAAGGCAAAATAAAGATGAAAATATTTTGTATAAATCTGCTGTATATCTTTTTTAGTTTTAAGTCGATAAAAACGTCATAATATTTCTAGGTTGAGATCCGACCTAAGCTCATGGGGTTAGAGATTTTAATGCCATTCATCGATAGAAATACGCCTACTCAAATGAAAGATATATATATGAAAATATATGAGTTGTCTAGCAGATTCTGATCGCATGGGGTCTAAAACAGTTAATTTCTATTGCATTTCTCAATCATAACTTATTTAATAGGGTTTAAGGTTTAAAACCTCACTCAAACTGTAGAGCTCACATAGATATGATGGAAAATTGAAGGGTTATTTAATTCTCTAATGTTCAGCTTGAACATTTTTTGCCTGTGATCAAAACCTTTGTAAAAGGTAGTTTAGTTAGTGCACATAGAGACAGAGTGCCAGCAAAGTTCTCTATTTTCAGATTTTTTAATGTAAAAATATGAGAAACTGAGTTTTGGAAACTTACTTACCCTCTATCTGTTTGGATACTATAGCTACAGTGATTTTGCCGTTAAGCCTAGTACGCTGCTGAAGCGAAACGAAAATTTCCTGTGATCTCCAAACAGACAACGAAACGCTTGCGAAAACACAACGGAAAATATCATTGGAGAGTTTCACTAATTCCAAAAACAAAATCGAACATAAGCAAAAAATCAGAGAAACCCATGATGTAAGAAAATGATAAACAAAAAAACACAAATAAAACACATATGTCACAATAAATAGTTTGTATAATTAATTCAGTGCGAAAAAAGAGCGGAGACTACTCCAAATAATCTGCTACAATTATAAATTTCGCTCTTCGAACAGCGTACTGCAAAGCGAAATGCAGAACGAAATTTTCAGTTTATGATTTCGTTGTGTTATTTTTGTATGGGATTTTTCGTTTCGCATCAGCAGCGTACTATAGGCTTTAATCAAAAAATATTCAGAATTTCTATGTGTCTCTTGACCATTTAAATCTCTTTATTTTTGTCAGATATATTATTGTAAATTACAATGTTTTGGCAACCTTGATCAAAAAGTGGAATCGCCAATGTTTCGATTCTTCACACCACGATTTATGTAATTCACGTCTGTTGTGACCACTATGATATCTATGAGCTAAGGTCCACTTTTGTTTCACCTTCACGAATCAACAAAAATTTGCACAGATATCACATAAGCCTCATGATGTTGCAGCATTTGCACCCAAGAAGCATAGCTATCATTGCCTTGGTGTATACTCATTGCTCATATCTCCTATCTATGTCTCAAGCTATATAACAAATCCGTCCGCATATTTGTGTATTTGTGCAGCTTTTGAGATACAGAATATAATGCCCGTGTGGCAGAATTTCTACATGTGACACACATTCCTTCTTTATGCCTTTTAAGTGCCACAAAGAATTCCTTTCGCGCTCTGAACCCTAGTTGCATGAAATTGAAGAAAGCAAACAAAACTCAGCCGAATATCTTCGCAGGAAAGTGGAAAATATTGTAATAATTTATAGGATGCATATTTCTCACGTTTACATCAAAAGCAGAAAAATAGTAATAATAAGGAAAAAAAATGCCTATTGCATGACACAAGCACCGTGAAATAAGAAATAATGAATACACAAGCAGTAGATACATACTAGATATAGTAAAAATAAAAATAAAATAAAGATAGGTTCTGGAACGAAGGAAGCAAGTATCTTTAGAGTCTTTCCATTTAACACTCCTGTTAGATGGCTATTCTTCTTCTTCTTTGTGATGTTCTTTGACATCGATGGATGACATTCACGATGACGACGCAATATCCAGAAGCCTAAACCTCAACACAAAAGACTCTTGTTGCTTTATGCTTCTTTTTGAAAGATACGGATGTGCACTCGAAAAGTACAATTGTTTATATCTTGTTGACATTAATAAAAACTTATATAATGAAAATTGTGTCACTGCGGGAGCAAGCTAGATTTTTAGATGCATTAACTTTAGGCATCTATTATGAGATAGTACTTCTAAATGTTTATTAAACTAGAGGGTCACCTATTTAAGGGTACACATAATGATCAATCGAGAGAGGACAATCATGTATTATACTATTTTATCAACTCTAAGATATTAAGTATTTTTTTTTTACACTCAGTAAACACTTCTCAAATGCGGAAGATGGACAGGACAGTTTATTCATGTGCGCGAGCGCTTTACGTTCATTATATTCTACTCAATGTTATGGGCAAAGGGCATTCAAGGCAGATGTGGCACGCAAATAAATTCAATTCAATTCAAGAAAGAAAATTGGCGACAATGTTTTCGTGTTGAAAGAGGCTTTGTGTTTGTGTGTGAAAGTAAAGAATCATAAGTGTCCCGTTAGCATTAAGCAGTAGTCGCGATGAATTTTATCGACAAACGAATGGATAAACTAACAACAAAAAAAACAGTGGGAACGAATTGTTGAAAAAGTAAACAGCGAAAAATGATACTACATCATTTTCAAGTTTGTGCATCAGCTCTTTTGTTTTTATACTTGACCGCGATTTTTGAAGAATTATAAACTGGATTTTCGTTAACATTGTCACTAGTTATTTTGATTGATTGTATTTTAAGAAATTCAATTGATGATTAACTAACTTTACCAGTTTAAACGTGCAGCATTAGGGTTTTATTTCCTTTTTTTCACAAAATATGACTTTTAACATTTCTGATGTAAATCTTTGCTATATTTTGTTATAATAAAAACATACCGTTATCTTTAAAAAAAAAACTGCATAGGTAAAATAGATATTTCATTTTAAAAGGAATTTTAATACAAATTAAAAATATTTCCTATTTATTGAGGTTTTTTAATTAGGAACAAAATACATCACTTAGGAAGATTAAGGGAAAAAGTTGAAAAAACTTTGTGAATTTTCATTGAAAGAAAGAATTTCTGTTCTCCTTTTTTTGCTAAAATCAGCCTATGCACTGCCTCCTCCTATGATGATGAAGTGCCTCTCATCTTAGCCGTTTGGATGCGCCAGAAAATTTTAGTTCCATGCCTACATGTTCATTTGGTCGATTTTTGTTTTAATATTATTTTCAAATTTTTTATATGTAATATTGTAAGAATTTTTTAGAGGCAATAACTTAAAAGTAATACGATTTCCTCAAAAAATGTCAAAACCTTTTCCTTTCCCCTTTGGTCATTACAGGTACGAAATTTAATCAAAATCTTCAGAGATGTTTTCGAAAAAAATTTACAAAAAATTAAAGTCGTTGTATGGCAGCTAGCCGTTTTATAGATGAGATAAAATTCGAATTGCTGTAGGGAATTAATTATAATTCGTCTGTAATCGTTCGGCCTGTTTAGACTTTAGTTCAATTACAATTGGCACATGGACGCACAGACCGACAAATACACGAACCACGAACTCTTTGTACTGTATCAAAATGTAGAAGTTCATACAAACATAGTTCAAAAAGTAAAAAAAAGTCGAATGAACAACTAGCCCAGAGAGTTTCCAAATTCCAACTTCTTTGTTCGAAAGCTACTGCGCCTGATGGTTTTTATGACTGGAAGCAGCATGTTTCGGATGGTATAAATGAAGAGCCACCGTGCCGTGTATCCAGAAGGGATCCTTCACGGATCAGAAGCCCGTTACACAAGGAATTAGGCAGATAAAGATCAATTTCAGGTTCTGGAGAATAACGGAATATTATACATAGTGAAAAAATGCATTCAATATTGGCAACAAAATTCGGGGTGTTATATCCTTTTACAAATATGTATGTACTTCATTTACATATCTTATCTTTAAGTTCAAATTCCAAATTTAATTTTCGACACGCAATTCAAAAAAAAAAATACCCTATGGGACTTTTTTCTTTTATTGCATTACTCGCCAGTATGTATTTCTATGTAGGAACTTTGGTTCCGTGCTAGTCATGCTCCATTTCGACTTCCCAGAAATCAGCAAATAATGAACCCTCCTTGAAAGGCTCTTATACATTTGGTATGGAAGCCATCAAGTATAGGTACGAGTATGTGTATTATGTATGGGCCAAAAGATACTTTTTTTCAATTGAAGTTGTCAAAAAACAGACTTCAATAGTTGCGCTTCCATCCATAAAAGTTAAATTTTGATGAACATTTTCTTATGTTAATCACCAGCTGATTGATAATACAATAATGAAACTCTCACAGTTTTTTTTTTTTTTTTTGTATTTATTTAATGGAATCTAAAGAAGGTCCAATAAAAGATCATCGCATTCGTGAGCACTACTTTAGGAGAAGAAGTATTAAATTTAATTGTCTTTAATATTTTTTTTATTTTGGGGAAAAGGGTTATTAAAATATGATTGGACTGGATAAAACGTCAGTGAGTGTGCGCACTCAGTCCATTTAATTTGTTAAATTTCGTGCATTTTGCTTAATAAAATATGTAGATTCACTTGAGCATAAAATGCCGTGCGCGTTTGTCTCAAGACATCTGTTTTAATTAACATTTATTATATAACCAAAGAGTAGGTAACCACAAATAAAATTACAAAAAAAAAAAAAAAACGAACAAAAAATAACAACAAATTAGTTTGGCCGAAATTTTTATTTTTGATTGTGTTAAATTTTTGGGGGAATTCTTTTTGGATTTATTTGTTTTTCTTCTTCAATTTCCTTACAAATAGGGTAACTTTTATTTATAGTAGGTATATAGACGGTATAATGACGACGACGTTTATTTGACCAAGTTGTATATCTTTAAATGTACTGTAATTAATTAGGTTCATAATTGTTTTTTTTGTTGTTTATTTGAGAAAAATAAGTTTGATTTTTTGACTTGATAAGAATTTTTATTTTCAACATGAAAGTACGTTTCTACTTTCTTAATAATTCAATTCAAAAAATAAAAACAAAAAATGAAAGTTAAATAACGGTTTGTTTCGTAACATTATCGCAAGAAGGAAACTGAACTAATTAGCTTTATGTGTATGATAAAAAGTTTGTTCAACTTTTTTTGCGGACCGGGGTAGTACACTATAGCAAAATAACGACATACTGTTACACTCGATGCTTTATAAAACATTATACAGAAATAAATTTGAATACTATAATGGATAATATTTGGCCTATTCTTAAATATGAAATGACATACAACAAAAATAAACAATTTCCTTTATTTCCATTGAAATGGCATGAAAATCAAATTAAAACATTTATGACATCAAAATATTAGGCTTTTTAGTCTATACTACTTTTCTACCGAAGCGAAATTTTGAATTTCAGTGATTCCGGCCTAAATTTTCACATTTCCCCACAAAGTTTTGAGATTACGAAATGCGAAATTTTGTTTAAATCTTTAATGAAATCTTCACAATGTGCTGTGAAAAGCTTTTCCAATACATATTATGATCTTTCACTCAAACACAAAGAAGTTAGAGACAGAGAGTATGAATTTTTATTTTACATTTGAATTTATTAAAAAAACAAACACTAGCGCATGATGGCCGAAATGTTAATTTTATTGGTGTGAACACCAATTTAAAATCTCGAAAGTTTTCAGTTGAAATCACTCTTTTGTTTTTGTGGCTTGAACAGCATGGCAGTTAGAAACAGTATGTTAAATAAAACTATTTTTTGCACAGTCGGTTTTACTTTTGCGAAAAAAAAAATTTCATCTCACAAAATTATTTAGGTACCTACTATGAATATTTGTGAATTTCTAAAGTTGAATCTGGTTAGATTTATTGGCCGTATTAATGATTAATTGAAAAGATATTTCATTGTATTTTTCCCAATATTTTGAATATTATTGCCACCTTCTTCAGTAGAGATCTTTATTAACAAAAAAAAGACGAGAAGAAGATTTGGCGTGTACATTAGAAATATCCCTTGTACACGTATGAGGTGCTTATATCCTGGAGTCATGAAATAGGTTTCCAAATGATTCATTAATTGGTATAAAACTCACATTACAAAATATGTAGTGTAATCAAGTAGGTGTTAATAATAATAACAACAAGATGAAAATAATAATAATTTAGATTTTCTATTTTGTTTTATTTATTTTAATTTTAATTATTTTATATTAAAGCATAGTACGCAGCTGAAGCGAAACGAAAAGAAATAGAAACAACGAAATCATAAACGAAAAATTTCGTTTTTATTTTTGTTCTGCAGTTACAATTGGTGACATAAATTTTTTCCGTAGTCATTTCATTTACGTTTCCGTTATTGATTTGGAGACCACAGAAAAGTTTCGTTTCGCTTCAGCTGCGTACTAGGCTTAAAACTTGGTTTTTTTGCTAACGAGTTTCGGAAATAAATTCTATCATCTGGCGGTTTGCAACTGAATCAAGTAGGTACCTTTATACGAAGGGCGGCTTAACCCAAAATAACACGATAAAAAAAATTTGGAATAAACCTATTTTAACTTCCAGCTACACAGTATATGTGTAATGTGTATGTCAAAGTTTTTGAACTCTATTCACGTTTTTTCTGTTGCTCACCAATTAAGCTATATTTACATTACTTGCATCATTAAATAATGTTTGAATGCCCTAACATTCATCCATCAAAATCGAGCGTATCTAGCAAATACTTCTTCTTTATCGTCAAATATTCCTATCTACATTATACACCTCTTTATTTCAATAAAAAAAAAAACATGCAAAGCTGTTGACCTAGATTTTCTTTCATTCACTAGGATTTTATTTAAATTTTAAAAGAAAAATTGCAAAATTAAACACCCAAACCCAAAAAAAAAAATTCAATTACCTTATCGATCTGAGGAGTCTTCTTTCGTGTCTGTTACATATTTTCATAACTTCAAATTGTATTATAAATAAACTAGAATGGATAAAAATACCATGAACAAAACTATAGCACGCGATGTTAAAATATTATTGGAAAACACTGGTAAAGTCATGCAATGTAATCGAACATTATTGTATCCAATGAAAATGAATGGAAAATGGCGCAAGCATTATTCTATAGAAGTGGAATTTTTTTTTGATTAACATATTCTCAATTTGCAATGAAGTGATGTTAAATTAAACAAACAATGTGATCCTATATTTTTAGTTTTTAGTTGTTCCCACACTCCTAAATACCAAGTGTGACCTAAAAATGTGCATGTAAAAAACAAAAATTATAACTAAACGATGTTTTTCTAATTTTTTCAGAATTTGATGTATAGCTAAACTTGTCAGCGAAACAGTTTAATGTTTCGTGAGAAAGAGAGTCGGAGACAAGAGAGTCGGAGACAAGAGAGTCGGAGACAAACCGGAAGCTTGGGGCACACTAGCATTAACTTGAAACCGCCAAATACAACTTATATTGATCGGTTCGAGATTCATCGATACCAAATGCACGCATTCTCGTACCAAAAATGATTCTCAAACAATTTTTAAAAAATTGAAAATAGAAGGAAATTCTATGCTTAATAATATGTTGAACTTTTTGTATTGATTTATTAAATGAAAGGGTCGATTCTTTATTTTTTGTATTGGATTCAAATGTTCATAACTTTTGATCCAAGGTGAGTTGTAGTGTAGTTGTATACCTTTTAAGAAACTGCAAAACTAGGACAACCTTTTAAAGGCAAAAAAATGTTATTAAAAACTAGGATATTTATACTGGGTGCTGTATCAAACGTTTTAAGTACAAATTAATTTTGACCATCGATTTATTTATAGCTATATGGTGAAGATAATTAAATTAAAAATATTTCTTTACAAAACGTTAGTCTAACTATTAAGCCGTATTAATAAGAAAAATGGTAAAAACAAAAATCAATTTTGGACAGGGTGATCCAAAAATTAAGTCAAAGTAGAGGTTTTTCTAAATTAAAAAAAAATTTGTTAAATCAGAAACCGTTAGGATTTAGTATGAAAATATAACAGGTTATAAAATTTTTTAGAAAATAATTAAAACAAATATTTTTTTGGTGCACCCTGTACAATACGATATGAGTTTTTCTACATCATGGTTATATAGTGTTTTTTTTGAAAATATTGTTTAAGCAATAAAAAAACTTTGGGCAGGTTCTTGGTCATTGAAATGCATTTTCGGTTTAATTAGTCGTAGTTTGAAGTCGACACCAAGTCCCAGATTCCTTGCGGTTTTTTTCCGCAGACGTTTTTTTGTATTTATAAACAAAAAAAATATAAAAAATAATATTTCCAAAATTAATTTTCTAACTGAATATTCGGAAATCACATAAAATTACGAACAATCCCTGAAAATTTCATGCTTTCAGCACCAAAACTCGAAAAGTTAAGCAGCTTTGAACATTTGAGAAAAATTCCGATTTTCAAAGATTTTCAAGCAAAATTATCGAAAAAACGCTGGTAGCGACCTCTAAATGGTGTTCGATTTTGAATTTTTTTTAGTCTTAATTTTTTGGTTTCAATCTAACCTTCATAATTTCGCCCGGTCCCGGTTGAATTTCGAGAAAGGCGTTTTTTTTTGAATCACCCTACTGTATATTCTGTACCTACTCCAAAATGCTGAATTTCAAAAATTCACAAATTACATATGTGCAAACTGCAAACATTTGTCTGCCTTAATTTTTGGTAATTTCAAAATTATATTTATTAAATATTATTGATACAGGTCTTCTTTTAATCAATTCTAATTTCAGTAACATGTTAATCAAAAAATCAGATGCTAAACAAAATGGCGCAAAATTTAAGACAATTAAGTAAATTTTATTCTAGTTAAAATAATCAAATTCCTGTTTTATCTTTTAAGGATCATACTAAATAAAAAAGTCACTTTGACAAATACAAAATATGTGAACTGTCACTGCTTTAGACGAACACGCTAAAGTTTGTTAATAAAAAAAAGTTAAGTATGATACTAGTTATAAATGTTTAAATTAAAGAAATTATTAAGGAACATTGGAAAAGTGTTAAGTAGTATCATGCCAATATCTAAACATCAGGTTGTTTAAAATTTTGCGCCAGTATATATATAAGTTAGTATCTCCATTTTTATACAAATATTTCTGATTTTATTGTTTTTCAAAACCTATCGATTCCAAAAATAAATATTTCTCGAACTCCCTTGGCCTAGATGACAAAGTAAAAATGTCTTCGATAGTGAAATATTAAATTCTTAGAGGAATCTTGACATACTATCTTGGCTGTATATGTATAAGGAATTATCTAGAACCTCTGAATTCATGTTCGTTTTCGAGTTTTTAAACAATTGAAAACATGCATTCTATTACTAAACCATTTCAAATTATTTAAATAATTCCATAATTTTATAGTACCTATGTAATGTATATACTATTCTACCTATGTAATTAGAACAGTTTTAAGAAACTAATATGTAAGAAGGTATAGAGAATATAGAATTCGAAGAAACCTCTGTACCCAAAAAGGGGGGAACAGCAGTTTTAAATCAAGAAGTAAAGTTTACAATCTTTTAAAATAACGGTTTAAATAATATTATTCTTGAGGATTTTATTATATAGCTGAATCAACAACACTTTTTTATCAAACTGACCGGAACTTATAGACGAAACCCCAAACCAATTAACTCATGAACCTGACATAATTAATGATCCGTTAGTTGAATAAGAGTGTTACGCTTATTATTTATCACACCAAAACCTTTAACAGTTATCACAAAGATAGTCATCGACACCGCCTGAACTTTTTTCTTTTTCTCAAACAAATATTTATTTTTATAGGTATAAAACATTAACAATGATTTTTCCAAAAGAATGAACAAAAATGACCATTTCTATACTATATTTGTGTTTAATTTGTTCCATTAAATGTTTTATTAAATACTTTTCTTTTTTTTGAACACAAAACGCGCACCCATTAACGACTTTTTTCTTCTTTTTTTTTAAGAAACTAATTTGTGTGAATTTTACAAAAGGTTCATACAAAATAAATAATTAGCACCCTGGTTGGCCATCGCACATTCCAAACTATACCTATACCTACTATCTTTCCGACTACCGGGCTAAAACCAAGCCAACCGTGCAACAATAATTTGATAACATTAATTCTGATCTCATAAAACGACCTAACAAAATAATCTGCTCCACCAAACAATGGCGTACAAAACGTACAACAAAGCAAAAAATTTCCGGTTGGGCTTTTTGTTGTTACCCAAACTTTATTAACCTAAACCCATCATGCACCCCCTCCTTAAGATTCTCTCTTATAAGGCAGTAATAATTCAATTGTTTAAACTATCGGTGTTAAGTTATGACATAAAGGCGGTTCGCGGCGGCCGCGGCGGTGGTCGGTGGTTGTGTCTCTTACTCTTCTTGGGAAGGTGAAAATATGCTAAGAGTTTGATTGTCTATGTGTATGGCTTAAATCACAGACACTGATCCCCGAAATAGATCTGGGGCTCTGCTCTGGGAACGAACATCTGAATAAATTGAAAAAAATTGCATTGGAAAATTTTGTACTCGTCTGTTTTTTTTTTTTTTTATACACTAAAAAGTAAATTACCATTATGAATATCTAATTAAAGTTTTATTTTTATTTTATGGAAAAGCATTTATGTTGTTTAATTGTTGTGTGTTATTAGTTTGGGGCGTGAACTCAAAAACGGTTGAGTTTATGTCTTCATGAGAACAGAGTGGGTACACATGACGTGAAAAGAAAAAAGACGTGTATATATGAAAAGAAGTGATTGGTGTTTTTGCTGTTTTAAAGTTCACTATAGCTTTGTTTTGCTTTGATTCATATCAAAATAACCAAAAAACATGTAAAATTTATATT
Source organism: Epistrophe grossulariae (assembly GCA_929447395.1). Taxonomy (NCBI): domain Eukaryota; kingdom Metazoa; phylum Arthropoda; class Insecta; order Diptera; family Syrphidae; genus Epistrophe; species Epistrophe grossulariae. The sequence goes on along the minus strand of OV839567.1, from coordinate 31,429,940 downwards.
AAAAATGTTATTCTGATAGTTTTTTTGTTTTATGGAAATTGTGTTACTTTGATCAGGATTGTTTTTAACATTGTAATATCAATTTCCATTATCAACACTAAGTTGACAATTTTTACTACTATCATATCATACAAAATCTTATTAACGGAATATCATTTCAATATTTCTTTAATATTTAATATCTACAATAATTCAAAATGTTTTATTTTTGACAATAAAAATATCACACCAATATTTTTAAAATCAGATTGATATTAAAAATCTCAAATAAACAATTATTTTTGATATTTTGTTATATAAATTTATTTGGTAAAAATTTGGTTGACTTGAACCATTATTCAACACATTTGTTCCGTATTGCGAATTGGCCCAGTGGAAGCGTTGGGGGTCGTAAGCGGAAGGTTCCAGGTTCAATCCCCGAAAAACCAAGTGAGTAAATTATAAGTTTTTTCAAATAAAATAAAATTGTTACATTTTCAGAATAAAAACAATCAGCTCCGTTTACCACCATTATGTGAAAAACCAAATAATAAATTAAAATGTAAAACTATAAAAAAAATAAAATTGAAACCATCTTTTTTTTTCATTTTATTGGTCATATCATAATGACAATTTTCATATCATATTGATATAATAATTGATCATTATCACAATGATATGATCAGAATATCAATATTGATATTTTTCATACTAGCTCACTTTTATAACAATATATTTTTTTTTTCGGTTATATAAGTCATTTTCGATATATTGGTAAAAACACCAGTTCATGAACCACTCAACCAAATTATGAAGTCCTTGGAGATAAAATAAGATTTCCTGAATTGAATTCCTACTTTTTGTCCTAAAAGTCTTTCACGACAAATAAGAGTTAAAATAGCTTTAAGTCATCTATGTAACATTTACATTTAAGGATGATACGGCTTCTCTTGCAAGATCAATAAAAATCAAATGCAAACTAAAGGAGTTATAAAAAAATAAAATTAAATAAAATAAAAATTTAGGAAGGTAGCCATTTATCTTTACTTTGTGTATTTTCAATATGAATAACAATATACTCAATATATAAGAATACACAACCCTCACGAGAGAGATTCGAGAAATAATTATAGCTTCTTTGAAATTAACCTTGCATTTAAAATAAAATCATATTTATAAGCTACTCGCATGTAATTTTTAAATAAAGGGTCCTACAAACGTTCGACGAATTAAAACATCTGATGAATTAAAACTATTTCTTAAGGTATAGGTTATACTAAGTTTATAATGGAAAAAAATGTGTTTTTTAATTATATCTGAGATCAAGCCTCAGTGTGTCTATATGAAGATAGCCACACGGTTAAAAATTCTGGGGTATTTTTTAATACAGCTCTTGTATTACAGCCGTATGTAATACAGCAAATATTACATTTTAATACTAGGGAAATATTAAAAAATATCTAATCAATTCTTATTACATTCTAATATTTTTGTATTAATCATTTGTAATACAAAAAAGAGTTGATCTTAACCCAAAAGAATAAAACATATCCCTTGTAGAGAGGGAAAATTTCTCTCTCAGTTGCCATTTCAAATATGAGAATTTTTCTAATCATTTTTGATTACATTTTAATACCTCCTTGCCTTTTTTTTGCTTCGAGGCTCTTTTTTGTCAGTCATATTTAATATGAACATATTGAACAGACTGCGTCAATTTTTAATACAACCAAGATTAAAATTTATTAATATTGTATAAAAAAGCAAGAAAAATAAAAATAAAAAAAATTAAATATGCATTATTTTGAAGGCGCTTTGCAGTTTTTCGAGGCACAATATGTTAATTAGTAGACAAAATTTCAATCGCAACAATATTTCTATTCTCATTTGTGAAAAACGATGGAGAAAAGAATGTTATTATTATAAAAAAAATAAAAAGAATTATAAATTGACATACAAAGATAAATAGGTACTCTTGCAAAAATACACATTCATTATTATAGCTATTACGAATTACGAGTATGTGTTCATAATATTTTCTGTGTTGCATTAATTCTCAAGAGAAATTTCCTTTTGAGAGAAAATTTTCTTGTGAGAAATTTCCTCAATTTATTTCCTCTCTTTTTCTAATAAAGTTCTATTATAAAATGTAATAATTTTTGTATTAAAAGTAAAAATGTAATATTTGCGATGTATTAAACTTTAATACATTTTTGGTGTTGTCATATATGTAACCCAAAAAAAATTAAAAACTACACCAAAATTCTTAACCGTGAACAAACACAATGTTTTTTTTGTAATTATAGATCATTATGTATATGTTTCGATCCCCTGTAAAAAATAATGTAAATGTAAATCAATGCTGTCCAGACTAACAACTACGAATAGTATATAATGATAAAATAAACGCATCTGATCGCATCGACAAAAATCTTTCTTTTTTTTTTTAACCACAAAAAACTAAAAAATTTGGAGTAACACTCACTCCAAGAGTTCCTTTTACAAACTAAATATTTTTAACACTCGCATAACCTAGATCCTTGAAACATTTTAAAACATAAAAAATAACAACAGACGATTCCCATTAAATTAAATCAGTGTCCTGCGATTTCTATTTTTTACTTCTACCTACACACAAACAAATTGATCTTCTCTGAAAAATGCATCTGCACATCTGCGCGCTACGGGATGCTATGCGATCCATTCTATACGTATATAGTATTATGAGGGAGTATCAAATCATTAAAAAAAATGTAAGAGCCTCTAAGAAATTTCACTTCATTGTTACTCCTTGTGTTAAGTTAGGTACAGTTTGGTCCATAAATATCCAAGATTTTCTTAGGACTTATTTCATCTGAAAAAAAATCTATAGGTATAGACGATAGATTTTTAAAAAAAGAAGGGAGACTTCTCATTTCTTAATTTTTTTTATATCTGATGAGTTAAAGGATTCTTTAAGTCATTTGAAGCAGTAAATTAAAGGTATCTAATCCTTACTGGTTCCCACACATATTTTTTTTTCGTCCCTCTTGGACGCATCTTATTCGGGATGCATTAAGAACTCATAGCGCATTTTATGCATTCAATATTGTCGAGTGGAGGAGAAAATGAAGAATGATAAAAAAAACGGAAGATGGGTTATTATTTTGGAAAAAAATTTCTTAATCTAATCCTTTTTCTTTTAGAATATCAACTACATGTTGAAGGAGGTACACAATAAAAAAAAAGGACTCAAAGACAAAAGTATTGTATTATGTAAGAAGAAAGTTTGAAAGGAAGGGGCTGTTAATATCCTTAGAGAAAATAGATTTAACAGTTTTCCTCAATAAAGGAATCTTAGCATCATTGTTCGGAAATAAAGGGTTTCACTATACCTATATATAAAATGCGATTTCTTTTTGTTATTTAACCGCATGCATGAATACAATCTTCCTAAGGATTAATTTTTGACATAAGAATGAATGGGGATACATAGCTTTATCTTCGAGCATGTGTTGCTGACAGTAAGCGCCAAAATGTAAAACTGGCGGGCTGTTTAATCTAACGTGAAAAGCATGGCAATTTTTGAAAGATGCGACCTTATGTATCATTTGATTCCAATGCTGAAATAAAGTTGTTTTGCTACGAAATATTTGATTAAAATGATTGAAAATGGATTACTAAAGGTTATTTTCTCAAATCAGGGACAATAAATGAATTTACGATGAATTTTTGGCGAATAATTAAGGTCATTCGCTAAACCGTTCAACTTCAAGCGGTTATAAGGCCTTTAATTTTTATTTATTGGAGAAATTTATCCATTCCAATGTTTTTATTTTAGAAGTCAATTTAATAAATAGTGATGAAATAATAGAGAATTTTCATTTAAAATCATTTCTTTTATTTTAGAATAAACGCCTTCACGTTGACACGATTGTAAAGACGGTATCAAAGTTCGTAGAGATTTTCAACATTTACATTTATTATAAACATTTTATATATGAGAACATAATATTAGGTCTAGAAACAGGGGCGAACTGGGAGTCAAAGGGCCTCCCGGGTCTTTAAGAAGAAGGGCCTCAAAATATTAAAATGAGTAGAAGGGGTGAAAAAGAAAAAGCTCCGAAAACGAAGATAAAACAAATGTATCGTTGTAATTTCATAATTCCTATTTCTACCAAAACTTCGAAAATACTCACATCAATAAAAATATCGTTGTTGTTGTTTCTTTTCCTTTTTTTTCTGCGGCCCTGAAATTTTATGTGAAAGCTTTCTTAAATGAACTGTAAGTCATTCAAAAATATATATAATATAAAGTTTACTAAAAGTACCTAATTTGGGGGCCTCCTTAGGTTAACCAATGGGACCACAATAGCTCAATATTTATTGTGGGAGCCCCAACTATAGTTTCGTTAAAATTTCTGTGAGTACTGTGGGGGTGAGGACCCCCTTGGGCCCACAACTGATCAATAATAATTAGTGTGGGGGCCCCATCAGAAAAAATATATTTTTGGTTAAAAAATCTTGTATAGGGACCCAACAGCTTTATCCTCCTTTTGGGGGTACATAACAGAACTGTGTGGGCTTTCTATGAGATTTCTTTGGTGCCACAAAAGCTGTATATTTACTGTAAGGCCCTTAGAAATTTAAATCCCTTGGAAAATCCAAATCCTTTTTAAAAGAACGAAAGTACTGCAGGAGCTTTCATGCACTTGTTGTTCTCGCAAAATCCCCCTTGCCCGGTAACCCCGTTCGCCCCTGTCTGGGAATCGAAATCCAGTCACTTTCAGCTAAAAATTAAAATGTTTTTCACGGGTAGGTACTGCCTCTCTCCAGGAAATGAAAAATTCCCCAAGAATATTTCGCTTGTCATGAAAAAGTATCACCTTATCCGTTCGGACTCGACAGCAAATTTTCGGTCCCCTCCAAAACGGGAATAAGTTGAAAAAAGCGAAACCTCAAAGTGGACCATGTAAACAGCAGTTAGGTTTAAAATTTTAAATGAACTTGTAATCTTTAAGAAATAAATGTAAAGAATTTGTATCGTAGCTCAGTTAGATTAAAAAGGCAAACCATACTTGCTTCGTCCAACGCTAATAAAAGGTATCGAAATCCGTCACTATAATTAAAATTAAAACTACCAAAAATGTACAGTGGAAAATATCGAAAAACCAAATCTTTCATTACTATCTCTTTCGAGCACTTCGACAAGGCTACTATATTCGTTACACATTTCGTCATATTAAAATAATCTTTCGTTAAATAATAATCTTTCGTTAATGCATTTAATACATTCCCATAAAACATCGACTGAGCTTCATACTCATGCAGTTCGATACAGATTGGTTCTTTTTTTATGATAGTGAATTTATTTATTTTTTTTTTCATGTTTTTTTTTGTATATTTTATGCATACCTACGAAGTTTTATAAAAATCAAAGAAGCTATTTTGAAGAAAATTTAAAACAAAATTGAAGGTTTGATAGAAACAACAAGCATATTTGAGTGAGCTACTTACAAATTTGTATAGGCTGGACTTATATGACTCCCAAGCTGATAATCAGGCTCCTTTAGTGGTGCTCAATCTATTTTGTTCAATTAATTTTGAAAAACTTTTTTCCTCAACTGAGAGCTACCGAATGTGACGAAACGTCCCCCCATTCCAGGGGCCCTACAATTTACATCCTCTGTATTTCGTTCCGAAAGAGAAATTTTCGTAAAACAAATATTTTGTACCCTCTATTTCTAAAGCGGAATGGATTTACAATTTCTATAAAATCTCAAATAATTGATCCGAAAGTGGAAAATGTACAAATATAAATGGTCTTAATATAAACGTTATCTAACTTTAGACAACTGTCCATTTTTGTTCAAAAACCTTGTTTATTGCTGTTATCTAAGTTAGGCAGCTTTAAGCCTAACTTAGATCACAAGAGTAGATTGACCGTGAATAATGTAATATTTATTTTTATTAAATAAAGCATATTTCCACCAATTTGAAAATAGTTAGTGTCTAAAGCTAAGTACAGACGATTGTCAGATCTTACAATATTCTCAGATCTGTCAGTGAAACAACTGTTCCAAATGTCTTACAATCGTCTGAAAACACAATTTTGTCTCACAATATTGTCAGAAGCGTCATTGTCAGACTAATCTGACAAAAAATTGTCAGGTATCTTACAATCGTCCGAACACACATTTTTTATCATTGTTAGTCGATTAGGACATTGTCAGACTCATTGGTCATTGTCAGATGTTTTCATTGAAAATATCGAACAATTGCTGACAATTTCTTCATTGTCCGAAATGTCAAGGAGTTGGTTAAAGGGAGATAAAAAAAAGAGCTGAGAATCAAATTGTCTGACTTTGGGAAGAAATCTACCAACCATGTGAACGGACAATTTTTCATTGTAAGAAATATGTCAATTGTCAGCTAATTTTTAGCTATTGTCAGACCATTGACAGTTCTGAAAATATTGTAATATCTGACAATCGTCTGTACTTAGCTTAAGTTTTACTAGATTTGAGGAGGTTACCACTTTAATCGAATGAACAAAACAATAATAACATCCGCCACTTATTTCGTGGATTTAAACAGTTTGGTGTAACTCAAAGCGTCTGACACTGACATTTTCTTTTTTGGGGAGTCAAAACGTTTTGACTGATCTAATTTTGAAAAGGTTACCACTAAAATTGAACTGATAAAATAATAATAACATCCGCGACTTTTATCGCGACTGTCGTCAGTTTATCGCCACCTCAACGTCTGTCCCTTATATTTTATTTTAGGAAGTCAATACCTTTCATTTAAGATACATGTCAAGGTTTCCCCCGAAAGCCCATTAAGAAAAATTAAATTTAAAAAATCCGCGATTTTTATCGCGCTTTCCAGTTGGGTGGAACCCAAAACGTCTTTTTTTTACATATTTATACTCCTGTTGGCAAGGCCTACCGATTGCAATCCTTTTTGGTTTGTTTTACCAGTTATGTATATACAAATTTCAATAAAAAATCCGCGATTTTAATCGCGTCTGTCGCGGGTTTGCGGCCACTTAGACGTCTGTCGTGTACATATTTGCACTCAGGGGATCAAGACCTTTCATTTGAGATACATTTCGGGTGGTTTCCCAAAATTCTGAAAATGTAAAAAAATTGCATTTTCAGTGACGTCTGTCGGGGGTTTGCGGCCACTTAGACGTCTGTCGCGGCCATATTCGCACTCAGGGAGTCGAGGACTTTCGGAAGTCATCGATTTCAAGTGGTTTCAAAAAAGTCTAAAAACGCAAAAAAAATGCATTTTCGGTGACGTCTGTCGGTGGTTTTGCGGTCAACTAGACGTCTGTCGAAACCATATTTGTAATCAGGGAATCGGGGGCGTTGGGATGCAATGCATTTGAAGTGGTTTCCCTCGGTATTCCTATTTTCAGAAAAGTTGTACTTTTAATGCACTTTTCTCGGAAACGCTGCCACTACGTACTGGCAGACGAACGTATTCGTTATCACCTTCCCCAGGACTACTTATGGTATAAATATCGTTTGGTTTCCTTTCACGCCAAAAATCTGCTGCGAGCTCTCGGTCTAAAAACTCGGGTTATTAATATCGTCAATATTATAATTAAATTAGTAAAATAATAAAACTACCGAATCTGACGCAAACCTATTTTTATTCATTATCATTTTTTGCAAGTTGCAAGCATTCATATATTTTTATTTTCCCACAGATTCTATAGTTTGACTTGTTTTATTGAAATTAATTTCTTGCTTTACCTATTCATTCTGAAACTTCATCACCTGAAAAAAATTCACAAACAAAATAACAATAAAGAATTTTTAGAATGTTTTTATTGGTTTCCAGGTGTTCTGGTTCAAAATATATTTGAGGTTTAGGTAGTAATATTTTTACCTGTTAAATTCGGCACCTGCGACACACAGGTCCTCGATTCTAAATTGAAAACTGTTTGTTCCCCCAGAAAAAAAAACACAATCACATTGGATGTGTTCAAAATTGTTGTTGCAAATAAGAGAATATATTTTTTTAATTAGAAAGAAAACTCTTATTAAATTCAAAACACAGGTGGTGTTCAATGTAACAATGCTGTGTAAATGTGTTCTTCAAATAATTTATTTAGAATTTTGGCGAGTTGATCGCAATAATGTCGTTTACTTACTGCAAATCTATACCACAAGAAAAGTGCATGAAACATTCTAAAAGTAGCAGCCCTATTTTTCGGTAAAAAATCATTTGGTAACATTTCAATCTTTTGCCGATATAAGCTAAGACAATGTTGAAAAACTGTGTGTTTCAAATAGGGTCTGCCAAAACCTTGCCTATTTTACAGGCCTACAAAGTCTATAAACTCGTAGAAGTGAGATGGATACAAGACAAACGTTTATAACATGAAAAGTTCGTTCTGCAACTTTTCACTTTCAGATTTCTTAAGGGGAGTTTTAGTAAAAGAATTAGCAAAACCTTCTCAATAATATTTGTATAACTTCAATAATATTGGAAAATCATCATCCAAGGAACATAGGTAGTTATTTTTCCTGCGTTGGGTGCTGGATTTTTTTCAGGTTAGTATTGATTTTTTGAGATGATTTCTATATTTTAAGGTGCCAATCTTTAACAAGACTTTTACACAGCACTGTGTTTATCTTTCGAAATCTTTTAAGTTTGCAATTGCAGGTAGATCAATCGATTTGTCACATATAAAACCTTAATTTACCTCTTTCAATCGACAAAAAAAACATTTTTTAAACATGTTCAGTAATTAAATTATTTTTACTTTATTTTTTCATAATCCAAAAATAAAACCATATAGGTCTGACCTTGTTTTTGGGATCAAATATTTTCTCATGCCTTATTGTTGTCTTAAGAAAAATATCATCTCATAATATAATGATAACATTATAATAAAAATAAAGCTTAATTGGTCTTCATCATCATCATCATTGTCGACAACACGAGCATGTCGTTAAACCTTTTTTCCCCAAAGTGTCTTATTTCTGGCTTGTCGTAATAAGACCTAATAAAATGTAGGAATTAAGAAGAGACTATTATACCGCCACAGTGATCGTTGGTCAATTTTAAGAACCAACCAACTACATAACATATAGTTTTTCATCTTGGGCAATCGCCCCTTCATCTTCCATCTATATACATATATGTATATGATTAGGGTTGGAGTAAGGTCAAACGACCGGTAGGATCAGTATTGCGTTTAAGTCCATTATAATGTCCCGGGTGATGCTGTCGCTGTACCACCTTTCCGTGTGAGTCAGTGCAGTTAGTGAATTTATTTTCTTGCTACTGAAATGAGATTATGGTTATTCTTGAATTTTGAACTTGGTTGTTTGGAAAGAACCGCATAGAACAAAGAAGTATTTTTTTTAATATTTAAGCTAAAAATTTTATGTTTTTAGTCTATTTTGTTACACATAACAATAGTTTCAAGACTATGTACCTTTTAAATGCCTTTATAAACGGTTTTTACATCTCTATAAGTAGTTACTCATAAACTCTAATTGAGGGCATAAATTGTTAAATTATTTTAATGTGAGAAAATTATTTGGTACATTTATAAGAACAATTGGTTTTAGTTCTAATGTATGTTGTAAAAAAACGATAGGTTTTAACTTAGTTTTTTTTTAAATTTAGTAAAATTCAATTTTTTGAATACTCTTGGTCTTAATTATAAACGTTGTCTAACTTTAGACAAGTGTCCAACTTTGGAAAATGTGTTCAAAAACCGTGTTTATTGTTGTCTTATAGCTGCCTAACTTAGACACAAGAGTAGATTGTTTTAACCGTGAATAATGTGATATTTATTTTTATTAAAAAAAGCATATTTCCAACAATTTGAAAATAGTTAGACAATGTCTAAGTAAACAAAAATCTAATAAATACGACTGTCTGTTTCTATGTCAGATCTAAAAAATTCTTGCTTTTAAAAATTAAATCAAAATGGACTTGTAAACACCGGTTGAGCTATGCCGGAAAGCATGGGGGATCGTATTGAAAGCGATAACTCAACAGTCAACATCGACCCTCTTCGCTTTGGGTAATTCCCAAAAACAAACATAGAAGAAAACGATCCTTTCATTTGTCCAAATTAAATGTCAAATATTTCCAAGTCGTTCTCACTCTTTTTTCCACTTTTCCCATTTTAATGTCAGCTGTTTCCAAAAATATGACTGTAAAAAATGTTTATCTCGGTCAAAAGAATTTTAGTTAACAATTTTGTAGTTTTGTTGCTTCCATCTAAAAAATAACATTGAGATGGGACTCCAAAAGTGTTTTTTAAGTGCAGAAAGTGAAGAAGCAAGGGAAAATGTTAATAAATTGGGTATCAAAAGAAAATTATTGAGAAGTGTATCCCGCTTGATGTTTGAAAATTAAAAATACAAATCCGCCTTTAAAATTATTTTATTTATTTATTATTACTTAAATGCATTTCGGAAGCTATGCTTCCATCGCATAGTCAGTAAGTTTTATATAAATAATAATACAAACAAAATTTTGATTGATATATTAAATACAAATAACTCATTACAAACAAAAACAAACTATACACAAACAAATTTATAGTGAATTGGATAGATATTGGTCTATCGTCACTATTCATTATTTTTTTTTTTTTTAAAGGTAAGAAGATTCTAAAGCTTTTAATTCATAAGGATTATTTATATTGCGAATTAATTTCAAATTTTGTAAGCTAAAATTATAGTTATTCTCCAGCATGTGTTGTGCTACACTCGACTTTTTAGGTTCATTGTATTTTAGGTACATGTGCAAAATGTTAACTTTGAATCTTTTCATAATTGGTCTTCTTGTTTGTCCTAGATATTCCTTTCCTTCCTACAATCGCTGCATCCAATATAAATTCCTGATTGTTGATTTTTTCAGTTTTGTCTTTTGAGCCACTAATCTACTTAAGGTAGGGGAGAGGGGAGCACCTTTGAACACGTTTTGTTTCTCCAAAAACATTGTATGATGGAATTATTATAGTGTGTTATAGGCACTTTGTGAAATGTATTTTAAGTTTAATTTAATTTATTTTTTATTAAAATACAAAATATTTCTTTATGTTCAAAGGGTACCTGCCCCATATGGGGCAATTTTAAATTTACTTGGGGAACTTTTCAAAGGAAGTATTTCTAATGGTTTTTAACAGTAAATATGTGAGTATAAGAGAATATCTATTTTAGGAACAAAATAAAATTTATGAAGAAGTAAAAAAAACTGAAATTATTTAGGAGCTGAATAAACAAAAAAAACTTTAATGGGATATAAAATCTTTTTAAAGAGGTAAATCACTAGCTAGTAGTCTTTTAAAAAAATTAAATTAAAAAAATTAAAGAGTAAAAAGTCGTATTGAAGCTTAAATTTTAATGCCTTTAACAGTCCATCTGTTTTGCGAAGTCAAAAATTTCAACAAATAATTGTTTTAAACCTGTTCAAAGGTGCCCCGACCGCTCCATTCAAAACTGCCCGAAAATGTCAAACAACCTAAGTTATTATTCCTAACATATTTATCAAGAATGGAGATCAAAATGAAACTGAAAATTTATTTATATTTTTTTACGAAAACGAAAAACCTTAGCAAACAATATTAAAGACTACTAAAAAAAATTACAAAAATAAAATTTACGCACATAGACGTTGACAAGTAAAAATATCGTCATTGTCATGTTTTAAATTAATTTTATGCTTTGAAATATTTGTTTCTTAAGATTTTATTAGCTATTTTTAAAGGTACCCTGGCACCCTTTGTAGGACTGAAGTTTACATAAAAGAAACTTATTTTTTGTTATTTTCAATTCTATCACAAACTATAGAAGACATTTAGCATCTGTTTAATCTTTTAAAACTTTTCTGAGAAAAATCTTAAAATTCTTTGAGAAAACTCCTTATTTTTTTGATGATTTTCGAACACCACGTTTATATCTAATAGATTTCGTTATTATTTTTCAGTCCCGTACTTCTAAAAAGTCCATAGAATAAATATTTCATTTAACAATTTAAGAAATCATGTTGTTTTATAAACAAATAAATAAAAGAAAAAATCCATTTTTTAATACTTTATTGAACCATTACCATACATCTTCAATGCCTTGCAACGTTATAGCTTTGAACCAGAGAGGCGAGTAAGTATGATCCAGTCGTAAATTAATTGTCTTCTTATTTCAGATTTGTAAAGTTCGGTCTTTGCAAACTTCAACCATAAAAAGTTCTAACGAAAATGAGAGAAATAAAAATACATATATCTCTCTCAATTTGTAATTTTTTTTGGTGCATTTATTGCTGACTGAATCCAGGTTGCATTATTATCTCTCGAATTAGAAATTTCCAGGTCACATCATCATCTTCTCTGGAAACAACGAAGTCAATTTGACACCAAGTTTGTGCGATCCTTTGGACTATTTCATTTGAAGTTATCTCAAGAGTATGCCAACTATAGCCAACAAGTATTCAAGATTAGCTTTAAGACGTTTGAAGAACAGTTATTATGTACGCACATAATTGCCATGTTCCAAATAGCATGATTGAATATATAAATAAATCCATTTTTTTTTACAAAACGACAATGCATGTGTTAACATCGATTCGTCTTATTTTGGAACACCCTTTAGAGTTTTATTTTTGAAGTCTAATACAATAATCTCTTTTATAAATTTTGATTATAAATAAAACGCAGCATATCACATATTTTATTCTCTTTCATTCATTTCAATTTTACAACTCTCACTTCGAAAAAAAATAAAAATTAGAAAATTATTTTTTGAAGGAAATACAATTTATTTATTCTTATATACTCAAATGTAACATCATAAAATTGTGTATTCTTAAAATGTACTATTAAAACAAAACTTTATACATAACATACATAGTTCTGGCTTAAATACGGAAATTTAAATTAAAAAAAAAATTTTTAATTTTAATTTTCAGCCTCGTTAGACTGAAAATAACCAGCAGCACTGCGTTCTGATGCCGGGCTTGGAGCTGGACTAATTGCCGGACTTCTATTAACCGGTGTAGCTGCAGGACTCTGACCTAGTGGCACTACCAATGGTCCGATGGGTTTCCTCGGTCTAGGAGTACCACGAGTCCCTGGATTAGGTGGACCACCTGGTTTTAATCTTGGCCTTCCGGGACCTCTTTTCACGGGTGGAATAGTCGGCACAAATGCACCCTCACCGGTGTTTGTAAGATGTTCAGTTGTTGTACCTATTGAGAGGGTGAACAAAACAAAATATCAGAATCGATTTCATTAAAGCTAATCACGCGCGAAAACAACAAGGATAAAGCGATACATTTATACAAGTCACTAACGACTTTAATAAAATAATTATGCAACAAATGTAATAGGCACGTTTCGGCAGGACATTTGAATCTGCTTTGCATAGTTTGGCAGCACGTTTCGATGCGGAGGAGTGCAGAAAAGCGGCACATGTTGGGTCTGTGGCTACGATTAGATGCCAGCAATGAGCTTACTGCAATTATCCCATACAAATGAATTTTGGGTTCGACACAATCAGCTATATAAGCCGATTTATTCAATTAACGCTCTACAGTGCGTGCAAATGGACAATAATTGTACACAGACACAGGCCAAAGGAGAGAAATGCATTTCTATATAAGCTGCTTAACAAGCAAGCCTCCACATTATTAGCCAGCCATCGAATGGCATCACCAGGACGACGAACGTAATTCCCAACGCAATGATACTTAATCATAAACATCCATTAGTCGTTAAGTACATTCGTCCTTGTTCGAGGATTTTCCATAAAATATAATTTAGGGACAGCACAGAACAGACTAAATGTCTGCATTTTATTATCGGACACAATCATCGGCAAAATATTCGGGATACTTGTACGCTATCCCAGGATCTGATCTGTGCAAATATTTAGCATGACTTTGTACTATCTGGATGGTGGATGTGTGAGGTACATTTATCCCAAACAAATACATCCAATTCCAGAGAGCAATGAAGATGGGGGAAGCACGTGCGGTTGGTTAAGTCGTATACATCAAACGATGTAACATGAGCTGAGCATCAGCTATGCCGATTCGAGTCGGGGGGAAGTTTATAGGAAGGGAACACCGTGATATTGAAGTGTTATGTCATAAACGACATGACAGGTCCTTGGGTTGGGATTGAGAATAAGGAGGGCGGAACTGTGACGATGTATAGACGTGACTGTCTTAAATGCTTTATTTTGGTGAGTCGTGATTAAGATGATGCTACTTGAGGGTTTCCGTTTTGGTATAATATTAGGTACTTAAAAAATAGATGAGTGTATTTTTTTTGTAAGGATTTCCTTATTTTTTTTTGGGGATCGATTAAGAAATTAGGATACTTACCACCGAAATTGGATTCATTGGATGCGGTAGATCTAACTGGAGTCGTGTCTGTTCTGCATAAGGAACCATTTCCGCCACCGCGACGAGATCCTCGCGGTCGACCACGTTTTGTTCCACGTGGATGATGACGTCTGCGGGAACGCCCAATGGATTCGAAGTGATGAAACATGGCTGGAAAGAAGAAAAAAACAAACAGATATATTTTAATAATTAATTATTAATTAATTATTAATTAATGTAATTATGTACATATATAACTAACTATTTTTAGATGAAAGCAGTTTTGAAATTTAATTATTGTTTGATTCCGAATTCAAAAATTATTTTATTTATTCATATAGGTATTTAAAGATATGTACAATACACGCAATCATAGTATATTTTTATTTTTAAAAAAAGATAGTAAAAACACTTGTTTTTTTGTTCCACGGTTTTAATTTAATTTTAATAATTTGGACGACGCGTTTCGTCTTGTAAGGACATCCTCAGGGCCCTATTTATACATTTAAAATCAGAGTGGTACAAAGTTCAGGTATACATAGCATGAAGAAAAAAGTAAAAAAAAAAACAAGAAAATAATGAATTGTAACATTTAACTTTTAAATGTAAATAACATTGATTATGCATATAGCGATTTATTTTTTTTTTTTTTTTTTAAATATATTGAAAATAATTACTTTATAAGTGGACTATTATTGCAGAGGTCTATTTGGCAATTTAAGATATTTTGTGTATATGTATTTCAAGAATCTCGTACTTGTCAAGTGCGCGTCCGTAAGGTTAAAAGTGTAGGAGTTCTACATCATCGATAGAACAAACATGTCCAGAGTCTTTTAGATGTAGTGAGAGGCCTGAAGATGGGTTCGATAGCATAGAAGAAGTTTTTATTTGGCAATCAATCAAAATTTCAAATTTTTTTGTAACAGAAAAGAGATGTGGATCTGTCGAAGGTTTTTTATTTGCTTAAGTCGAATCGGAGCTCAAAATCGCTTCAAAAGTCGGGCCCTGCTTAAGGAATGTGTTAGTAGAAAAGGGGGGAAGAAGGTTAACTGTTGTTTATTTTTAATTTTTAATTTCAAAACATGCAAAATGCAGATTTTTGGAATTTTTGCACACTCTAATATGCATTACACTTAATGGAAAGGTACAGAAAATAATTCCAAAATTACAAGCCATTTTTTCACATACGTTTTTTTTTTCTATCCGACCAATAAGAATTTAAATACAATGATTTTTTATAAAAAGGGGTATGTCTCGGAGAAGGGAACTAGTTATTTTACGCTTAAGAATTTGAAAAATTAGGTGTGTTATTTTCAAAAGTTCAAAATTGAAAAAATGAAAATTAATATGGATAGTTAGTTTTCAATCTTTAAATTAAAAAAAATTCAAATTGTTTTTCTTTTTTTTTATTATTTTATTTTAAGTTATAAAGAACTATTTCAAAATTTTAAGTTTAATAACTATTTTCAAAAATTATTGATTTAAAATTTTTTTCAAATGTCAAATGTTTTTCAAATCTTTTTTTTTTGTCATTTCCTGAAGGTTTTAACAGAAATTTTAAAATATTTTTGTAAGAAAAAATTAGATTTTATATATTATTTTCAATTTTTTCGTTTGAATTAAAATTAATAAGAGTAGGTAATAAATATTAAAATAAAAACTAGTAGGTATCTTGTAACAAAATAATATCTTGAAATAAATCAGTACCTATAGCAAATTACATTAATAAAATAACAAAATTTGAGTTTGAAAATATTTTTTTCAAAAACTGATCTACTTAGTAATAAAAACAAGAGTACTGGAATCTTAAATCACTTACATCCTAGGAAGAAAATAGTGCGATATATTCAAAATAAGGACCTTGTTAAATGCATCAGTCAAATTATTTTTGATGAATTAAAGTATGTATCTACCTATATACGAATACCAGTATACTTAAAAATTATAAGAATGGTAAGTACCTATACATATAATATAGAAATAATTAAAATGCCCATGCAGTTTTGCTGAAAAATAAAGCTGTTATGGAAATAAATGGCTAGAATATTGCTGACCTCTTATATTTGTTTCGACTATAAATGATGTTCAACTGATTTTACCTCAATTTTACTTGGAAATCTACGCTGACGACATCAGAATTTCGAAACAAATTTCATCCTCCTAATATTAGATATTCACCCTTATTACAATATGCGTTTTTCTTGAACGCCGATTGCACTTTTTGTGTCAAGTCACTTTTAAGGCGTTTAAGAGTCGGTATCGCAACCCTTGAACGCTAGTCGTTTTGATCAAAATACATTTCCGTATATAGGAATTGTACATAGTTTGTATTTTAAATTCAGTCTTCCAATTTAAGTTCTTAAATAAGAAACGAAATAATTGATGACGAAAGAAAAGATAAGACAAACAAAATTAATTAATTAATTAGCCGCAAATCTAATCCATTCGATTGTTGTATCGAACCAAACCTTTGAAAATGTGCTATATAATATAAAAATGTTTCGTTTGATTTTATGTTTGTACTTGTTGTCTCTTTTTTTAATTATAACTGGTGGTTCTAAGAAGTTCAATGCGAAGCTCTGATTTGTTTTTTTTTTTTTCCTCGGTTTGCGAGAGCCCTCTCCAGAAACTCATTGCTAGTGATGAATTTTCTTCCATCAACTCTACGAGACATTTTATTTGGTCGGGATTAGTGATTTCAATTGTTTAACTAATAAGAAATTCTAAAAAATTATTGAAAACTTACATTTTTAGTGAATTTTGTCGGTCAGTCGATTAATAATTTATATTCGACAAAAAATTGCGTTTTAGTTGTCATTCAATTGCAAATTAAACGACATTCATAATGAGGATGAGTGACATTTTTCTCATAAAAAATTACACTCCACTCAAAAAAAGGCGTTACGCCAAGTAAAACGACTCCATTACGTTCAAGAAAAACGCCTTTTATAATAAGGGTGATTATTCAAAACATACTTAAATAAATTTTTGGCCTGTGCCTACGTTCTGTAACTCTCGCATCGATAAAATCGGTCGAGAAACGTCGAAAAATGGAACAAAACTCATACGATTTGTTTCACTTTTTATCATTTCTCGACTAATTTTGTCGATGCGAACCTAGGCACTGATGTGCCAAAAAATTTGTCTTGAGGTTAGAATTAAGAAATATCAAGGCATGACTTTCTCTGGAAGACGCGTCTTCCCGTTACAAAGGCAATACTCGATTAATGGTAAGTCTGTTCTTGTCGTAACATCTATTATACTAACTTGCGAGTCATTTGTGACATTCAATTCAATTTGCGATCCTACTATGACATCATTATTATTATAAGCTAACAAACTTTGCTTTGTAAGTCCACTCCTTGGATATGCCTTTAAGGTTCAGTCACCCTATCAACAACTCCACGTTGAACGAATTGAAGCCGTTCGCAGCACAGATTTTGACCCGAATGCAACGTTAAGCTAATAATCTTTAATCTCAGTAGGTATAAGTAAGCCTGCTTTTAAACAAGCCATCCTTAACTTTCCTTTCTCATAGACCTTTACTCCGTTCATCTAACTTTTAGACAATGAATATTAAATTCAAAAGGAGTAGGTACAAAAAATGAGTTTAATTTGTAAGTTTTGCTTGTATCATGCTTTAAATAAATTTGAAAATAAAATAAAATTAAAATTAATTAAATTAATTTAAAAATTAAACAAAATTAAATAATTGTATTTTGTCAGTTAGTCGATACCAGCATTAGTACATGAGGTTTTTAATTAAGGCCGATATGTTTTTTTATTATTTTTTTTAAGTAATTTTAAATTCAGTTGGTATCAATAAGAAAACTACCCCGGGTCAATTCAAAAACTATAAATTCATAAAAAATAAAAAATGGTTTACATTTTTATGCCATGACCTTTTTTTACTATTTTTAGACTAAATTGGGTGAAAGGCTGCATCAAAATTATAAATTATACCGCAAGATGTTAAGGAAATGCAACCAACCACCTTATGCTGGTAGCACTCACAAAGTATCCTATTACAGAACGCATCAGGATTCGATTTTCTATTTTTGAACAAATAACACTAAAACAAATATGACGCTTAAAAAAAAACCATAAAAAGCATATAATTGTTACGCTACCACATGCTAGATCCGTCATTTATAATTGGTCTCGTATTTTAGAAAAAAAAATTAAATAAAAAGCATATGTTCGCACGTCCACACCTTGGCCAAGGCTATACTCGATTACTACATTTAATCGAACAATTTCACGGCAGAAGGTTGATTTAGAATACAAATGATAGCATTATTAACCCATCGCAAAGGTAATCCATCTTTTTTTTCCTCCTAAAACGAAAAAAAAAAGTAGATTACCTTTTTGTATCCAGCCATGTCGTGTGTGATGGGCATTTATATAGCCTCTCTTTTTGCTGTATGCACATCATCTGACATTTCTTTGATTCGCGAAATCATTCTGTGTTCTGTGGATTTTTTTTTTTTTTTTTGTAACAGTAAAAAATTTTTCCATTCATATTCAATGAATCAAGAAGCAAAAGAAGATTGCCTACTTTTCTTTAACCGTGCCTTAACAAGGTTCCAATTGAAATCCAGAAAACTTTGAACAAGGAATTTAAATAACCACGCAAACACAAGAAAGCAGGTAAGTACAGCAAAACGTAAAGAATTCATTAAATCGGCTGTGCATGTTCCCCTACCATCACCAAATCTATTTATGCATCAAAAATTCTTCAGCATGGGCAAGCAGCCACAGACGACGACGAAATACTGTGGGACAAAATAGTTTCAAAACTTGGAAGGAAATTAAATGCTAATATACCTAAGTATGTTTTAACCAGCAAATATAACTCTAAAACTCTTTTTATTGAAAATTAACAATTATAAAAATGACTTCTTAATGTTTATATAATAATGGCTGAAAATTTCAGTCGACTTAGTGTACCATGTTACACCATTTAAGATATTGCATTAGATTAAAATGAGGATTTTGCAAATTTTAAACAGGTTTAGCTTCGAACTACGTTTTTGGCATTATTTGAAAGCTAAAATAACCAAGCCCCTATTTTATCTTTTTATTTTCACACTAGTTAATATGACTCTTTAACATTTGTATTATATTACTTTTGCACGGTTTAACTTGCTTTCGGAAGCCATTTAGGCAATAATTACTATCTTCCATGTTGTGTATTTCGAACGAAATCGAAATGAAATCGATTTTCAATTTCACTTGAAGTAAAATTCTATGTTCCACATACAATTTGTTTGTTTTCGAAAATTTCGCAATTATTTCGATCTGTCAAAATTGAAGTTTCATCCATTTTGAATTATTTTGAAAAATGAAATTGCATTGTAGATGATAATAGATTGGCATTTTTATGGAGAAAAAGGAAGCGAAAATCTAGAACGAAAACAAGACGAATTATTATGCGATAAAAATAGCATATAGCCCTGAAATAGTGTGAGTATCTTAATATGAATTGTTCTGATATAGATCTAAATCTAAATTTATCTAAATACGAATTGTTCTGATATATTGTTTATTACTACACAAATTTCCACATTTTAGGTCTGATTCTTTACTTCCCAAAACTGCCACTTTCTATCCACCTTAGCTCAAAATTCTGTCAAAGTTCATATACAA
This sequence comes from Epistrophe grossulariae, assembly GCA_929447395.1. Lineage (NCBI taxonomy): Eukaryota > Metazoa > Arthropoda > Insecta > Diptera > Syrphidae > Epistrophe > Epistrophe grossulariae. Next base: position 31,409,972 of record OV839567.1, on the reverse strand, counting down.
AAATAAAATTGGACTTTAATTGGTCAAAATTGTCAGTTTCGGGAAGTAAAGGAACAGAAATTTTATGTATGTTTGTTTTATCTCAATGAATATGTAGTGAAATGTTAATCCCGATGACTGGTTCAAAAAATTAAGCTATCACAAATTTAACTCCGTCAAAAATTTAGGAAGTAACTCCAAAATTTTGTATTCTATTCAAAAATTAAAACTCATTTTAAAAACAAAAATTAAATTGTCTTTGAATTGAAAAAAAGACGCAGAAAAATAAATTATTTAAATTAAAAATAAAATAATTTTACGAATATCACAAAAACTTTTATTTTCTTATAAATTGGAGTTGAATATTTCTTCATTGATTCGAATTCGATGAATGATGACCACTTTAAGGAAGTAAGTATGATTACTCTTTTAAGATTAAAATATTTCCAACTTATTGCTATCATTATCCCGCTGTGTGATGACAGTATTATATGAATGTATAATATTCAAGTGATTTTGCTATTTCCTCCAACTGGTTAAAGTTCCTCAATAAGACAAGAGGTACAACATAGAACAACTCGGTTTGTAAAATAAACGATTTATTTCTTTTTTTTTTTTTTTTGTATCAATAACCCTCCTAAATTTTTAAACCACAGGAATAACTTTCTTCAAAAGTTTTATCAATAAAATATGTTGTATTTTTTTTTTGTCTGTAATCATGGAATCGACTAGACCAATTTAGATACATAAACATGGATTTATGTATGTAGGTCATATTTTTAAAATCAAAGTAAAGGTCTTATCAGTAAATGTATATATTTTGACAGTATAGATATTAAATTAATACCATTTGTGAAAATGTAATAAGCTAGCAAACTTTAAGTTGTTTTAATTTTTTTTTACAAATTGTTAATAAATTAGCTTACTTAATGTACTTTGCACTGTAAATCCATGAAATGTCGAAAAACTTAGAATTGTTTAGCAAAAATGGTAAAAATTACCAAAATGCTTTCTTTTCATAATTCATTTCGGACTTTTATAACCATGCATTTGGTAAGTGGCGCAACCAAGTTACTGTTATCCAAGAAAACTAGAAAACAAAAGTCCATAAGAAATTATTAATTTGGGAGGATTCAAATGTTGGAATCCTTTTGAAAATATGAGGAACAATTAAATGCGAATTTCCATCTATTATAAAACTTGTAATGCACTCCTCATTTTTGTGCAGATTTAATACAATAATAGTCCAGGAAAAAATTAATTTGACTGCGGAAACAATGAAAGTGAGGATTCTTAAAAGCGATTATTTTTAATTTGGCATAAAAATGCTGTGTGGTATGCAAAAAAGGTTTATCTCCAATCCCAAATCTCACTTTTCTGAGCTAAATCAATTCTGATGATAGAAATGAAATGATAGTTATGGCATAAGAAAAGCCGTATATCTCAAATATCAATACATATCTGAAATTAGTATGCATATGGTCTCTTTCCATTTATTTATCCCATTCTCATGTTTAAAAAAGTGGTTAATTGACAAAATAAATTCAAGCGAGTGCATTGGAAGTAAGCGTCCAAAATTAAAGCTGAGGATCTTCCAATACTTAAGATGTAAAAGAAAAGACTATATTAAATCAAAGTACGAAAATTAATTTAGGAAACAAAAATTTAAATACCACAAAAGACAAGTGCGTTATTAATACAGAAACAAAATAATCAAAATTGAAATTGACGGAATAAAGAATGTTCAAGTCTAATAAACTGACATTCTAGTATGAATAATACAATAAATAATAATAATAAATAATCAAACTTTAAATTCTTAACAGAATTAAAGGTATTTGAAAATTACTTATTGAGCATTTGAATTGATAGCATTTTAGGAGCAAAGGAACTCTATTTTCAATACAAAGGTAATATCAGTGTGGCGGCTAATTTGTATTTTTATTATTTAATAATAATTTTAACTATATGCCAGTAAGACCAAAGGTCTTTTAATTGCAACCTGAATTGCTAACAAAGGTGAATCGTTTAATACTGTTCAAGTGCAAGAAATTAAAAAAATTGAAGTCGCCATTTTGCTCATAAACAGCAGCAAAAATATTTAAGTACTCAATTATTCTATTATTGAGACAACTATTTTGCAGTCTCAATCTCTTTTTAATGGGATTTTTTTGCACACAAAGCGGATTTCTTAAATTTGTTCAGTATCCGCTCTGCCTCGATCATTATACCTTCAGCTGTCTCAAATCTCAGTCTCAAGAGATTTAGCTATAGTACTTTTTGCATGAATGATGAACGAATGAATATTTGGGGTATTAATTGCAATGCGACCTTGAGATCTATTGTGCCCCCATCTAGAGCCGGGTTGTAAATGAAATTGTTCATTTACAACTCTTCCTCCAAATTAATTCCTTTGAGGAACTTTAGTATTTGGAGTATCTTTTTAGAGGGTAATTCGCTCTGATCTATCTTTTTGTATACCACCTAATGTCTACAGAGCACTGGTCAAAAAACCAAAATAGGTACCGATTTATTTTTTCTCTGTACTCATAAATAACGAAGTATTTATGCTAACTTGATAGCTTTCTTTTATTTAAAAATTTTGAGAAAATGTTAATGTTTACTATAGTAGATTTAATAATTTTTAAATGAAGCATGGAGATTTTCGATAACACTTACCGTTTAGGATAGTAATATGCGAAAAATCGATATTTTCTTCATTAAACTTTTTTTTAATGGGAATATAGGATAAAAAGTGTCAAAATCTCTTTTGTTCTGAATTGCATGATATTTTTGTATATTTTTCCTATGGAATATAACAAATATACAAAAACTTCATACACACTTTAAATACAGTCCATACAATAGGAGTATTGTCTCTCCACCTTCAGGTTCATTTCTGTATCTTTATCTTGACTCCACCATTGACCCTTAGATACATATACACATAGTTCCTAAGCGCTTAATAAATTGAAGGATGAGGACAAAACATAAAGAATATAATACTCAAATAAATCCGATTATGTTGAATATGAAAATTGGACTGTTTGTTGTTAGATAAATTCGGAATTGTCTCTTTTAGGAATTAAAAGATTATTTATTGTCCTGTTGACATTGTAATAATTACCTTATACGTATACTTACTTTAAATCTGATTAATTATATAACATTTGTCTTAATTTGTTCAGATTCGTTTTTTATATACTTGACAAATTAATGCAGAACTCAGCAAATAGGAGGCGTTTAACAAATTCTCAAAAATAAAATAGGCATACAATACGTAGGAATACATACACATTTATAGTTTTCAATGCAATTTTTAAATCATCTTTTTTCCTTTATCCATTGAGTTCGCTCAAAAGTATTTGTCAAAGTCAGGGAATCAATTTCTATTTACCAAAAAAGAAGTAACTATAATATCGCCGGCTTTCATCAGTCTGGAAGAAAACCGACTCAAATCAATAAATCTCATTTTTTAATCGATGCAAAAGAAAATTCCGAATTCTATTTATTTGTTAAAATGACAAAACCACATAAGAGCTCCGTCATTTTTTTTTTTTTTCAAAATTAGGTTTCATTTTTTGGGTTATGATGGTTTTCTTCCGAATCTATCAATATTTGAAGAAACCATTCAAAATTATTAAATACAAAGAATTAATTTATTTATCTTACAACATGATGAAGAACAAAAACATCGGTCCTTTTAAATTGACCACTAAAAATATTTTTTTAAAAAATTTCAAAAATCTTTACATCTTCAAACCCATCCACTTTGACAAGAGTTTATTCCTATTTTAACTACCTACAATCTACACACATACATAAATTTAAAAGTAAACTTCAAAAAGTTTTATTCTAACTTTTCGGCATGCCAAACCTAAATTCGCAGTGTGATCATAAATTGACAGATGATTTATCAACCAGCAAACCACGTTGGAAGCTATGGGTCAAAACAAATGCCAAACCGAAAGTCTTAAAAATTCCCGAGGCACAATCAATGCCAACACGATTTCGAAAACCAGGACCAATGAAAGAAAAAGACTGGACAAGATTTCACAAATGGATAAATAATTCAATGACTAAAAAGACTTTCATAAAGGATGAAAACAAAGATTCAACAAAAAAGCGACCCCAACCAAAACCACTTCAAAAACGATTAAATGAACTTGCAGTTCCTAAGAATAAACGTGAAAAATACAATTTATCAGCAGCACAATTTTATACCTTTTCTCCGACAACAAATTACTCAAAGAAACCATTGACTGCAGCTAAAAGCCGTTGCTCTTCAACACATGTCACAGTACCACAATGGTGGTATCACGAAGAATCCGAAATGAGTTTTTGGCGCAATATGAGATTTCCTGTTAGTTGCAATGCAATTCAATATAAACTCTCAAATCGCATTGAAAATTTGGCAAAACATAAACAATTTCCAATAAAGCCACATTGTCAAATACCGGAACCAGTAGTTTTGGAGCCAATTGAAAGAGTTCAAATGACAAAGCAGCAGTGGATCGAACATAAAAAACGATTAAAATATCTAAGTGATTCTAATTACAAGAATACTAGAGCCGAAAAAGTTTTAAATAAAATTAAAACACAAACCTCAACCAATAAAGTACAACCACCACCATCGTTTGTTGGCTACATGAGAGTACATTCGTATTAAATTTATATAAGAAATTTAAAGTATAAACAATAAGGCATGTTCAGGAAAACGATTTGTCAAAGATTGTAAGGTATTTTGACAGCAAAACCGTGAAATTTTGTTGAGGAATCTTGTTTATTTTGCTCTGAGATCTCATTTTCCTGAACTTGTCTACTGCGAAAGCTGCTGTTTAATTGAAACTTAATGTATTAATAATTAAATTTACACATTTAGGTAGATTAAAAAATTATTTTTTTCATATGTTTCTGTGTATAAAAATTTTGTTTATTAAAAAAATGTAATTATTATTAGTCTCACTAAAAATTAAGATTGTCATCAAACCACTTTTTATAATATTCCAATTGATATTGTAATTTTGTAAAAAGCTGACATAAAATAAAAAAATATTAAAAAACAACGGTAACACTTTCCTTCAATTTCTTTTTATATCATAATTGAATAGTTTTTTTTTTAATCAAGTTGGAACCACATCTATCTCGTGTAGTGTGTTGTGGAGTGGTTTCTTGTGTCGCGTTCATTAATCAGTTTTGTGTTGCAAACTGTAAATTTTTTGGTATGGCGCAATAGAAACAAAATTGATTCCAACAGAACATAACACACCACCACCACCCGAGCTAAAAATGGCATATGACACAATGTCCATTTGGACATTATGTCTTTTTCAAATGAACTATAAGTCTGCCGTTAAGATAAATTATTTCTAAATGGACATTTTGTCATTCCTAAATAGAAAATACATACGTCTAAATGAACATTATGTCTTATTTCAACGGACATAATGTCCAAACGGTCGGTATGTCTTCTTCAAAAGGACAGAATGTCTTTTTGCACTGTGGTCATAATGCCCATGGATTTATTTCTCGAGATAATGGACCATGAACCATGGACTTTATGTCCGTTTGTGCAAAATTAACGTCCCTTGACGTCATGTCCGCGGATATTATTTCATCCATGATCCAACCAAAAAGGCATTCTTACAGCAAATTTAAAAAAAATGGAAATCAGAAATCAAAACAAACTTATGCCCTCTTTTTTTACAAACCCGAAGTTCTGCATTTAACGTGTGAATTGTTTAGCACCGTTTAATTTTTCAATAATTCCCCCTTGGTCAAGTTCCAAAAAAAAAACCTTTTTTTGTACAAGTAATGAAATACAGATCAGTTTTTTAACAGGTGCACCGTGGTTTCCTTCAAATTCAACAGTGATGAAAAACATTCATATTTTTATCATTCTAATAATAATAATTTTTTTGTAAAAAAAATTTCGTAAATATTTTCTAAAATAAATAATTGGTATACCAATTTTAAGAAATTAATAATAGATATACACTCCAAAATTGAATTTAAAAAAAGTCATTAATCTGTTTTCGGAATGTTAAATTTTCAAAAAATATTTATAACCCAATAGATATTTTGAAACTTTGTATTAATTGGTTCTCCCAAATCAAAGCGAAATATTGGGGACGACGACAAAACTGTTGCCTGTCATAATTATTTTATATTTAGGCCGATATATATGAGTGCACCCACACCAACGTGGCAATGATCGAAATTGATGAAGGCGTTAACGAGAAAATCGAAATTCAACCAAATCGTTTTATGGTGCTGTTACAATTAATTTTTGTGAAATTTTTGTTTAGCCAATTGTAAAACATACTTTACTTGGGGGCTAGTTATAACTTTAATTGAAACTCATCATTGAAAATTTTAATTTTAAGTTTTGAGGCACTTAAAAAGCAAAATCATTGATTATTTATGATGCCAATATAAAGCTTTTGACACAATTAATATTTATAGTCAAAAAATATTTCATTTTTGGTCCAATTTCTCACATAAAATGATTTCTAAAATTTCAATGATCAATGGTATGGTAGTTCAATCACTTTCAATTTATATGGAAATTTGGGTTAAAATTGAATTATTTTTTTTTGACAAAAATTAATAATTAAGTCAATAGCTTTATATTGGCACCAAAATAATCACTGATTTTTCGTTTTCAGCGCCTCAAAACTTGTAATTAAAATTTTCAATGAAGAGTTTCAAGGAAAACTATAACTGGCACCTTACCCTGGAGCCGTTTTCGAAATAAATAAGCTTTTTCTTAGCAGTTGTTAAGAGATGTTTTGAAGGCACCGTAATTTTAAAACAAACAAAATTTTTAATTTTCCTCTTACAACTTTAAATCCTGTGTAATAGCGAGTACAAATTATTTCATTGGCTACACCTTTTTAGTGTTACAACTTTCCTAAAATCAATAATTTTGTTCCACAAATGCTGACATCAAAGTCTTTTGATAATTTAGATGCTTCAGACTCGATAGATACATACATATTATGTAGATACTGAACTTAGGGCTGATAAATTGCTGCCAGATTTAAATTATTTTATTGACTTAAATACGTTCATTATTTTTGAGATCACATTTCGTTGTAATTTTCTTCAAATTGAATTTCATTTAAATTTTGTGTGTATGAGAATTGTGTAAATTTGTGTTGTGAAAAATAATTTGATATGCCTAAATTACAAATTCGTACTGAGCCAGCAGCTCCAATTGTACAATTCCATCAAAGCGATTTAAACAAAAAGCCAAGATCACGATGGGAAATTTGGGTAGCAAAAAATGCTCTTCCGAAAAAACGTTGTTTCCCCAAGCCTAAGCAAGTATCCACACGTTTTCAAAAACCAGGTCCAATGTCGACCAGAGATAAGAAACGATTTCTTAGTTGGGCCACGAAAAGATCCCTCCCCAAGCAAATTATAGGCCAACAGCAAAAAACCGATAAACCCATTACAAGAAGATTTGAAAAACGCAAACAAAAAACTACAGCAACCATAATGCGTCGAATTCAACGTTTGAGTATTCCAAAATGGCCACGCACCAAATATATTCCCCCTCCACAGCCAAATTATCCATATTCACCAAAGATTCATTATAGAAAGCCACCACATCATGATAAAGGACGTCCTTTTCAAAATGTCAAACTGCCAAATTGGTGGTATCACGAAGAATTGGAAATAGATTTCTGGCGATGGATGAGATTCCCCATCAGTCGTTGTGCTTTAAAATACAAAATCACATGCAACACTAATAGAATGGCGATTTCAAAAAACTATCTTATCAAGCCACATTGTCCCTATCCCCCGCGGGATTATTCACCACCAGATCGTATCAAAATGAAACCAAAGCAATGGCGAGATCATTTAAAGCGATTGGATTATCTAGCTGATGCCAGTTTTAAAGTGAATCGGCAATTTAAAGTTAAAATATAAAAACTAAAATTGATAAGATTTGTGCATTTTATTTTAATTGAATCATACAAAATGTATGTAAAAGTAAAAAATTCACAATTTTATTCATTTAATTAAGTCATACAAATTCTTTACAGTTTGTTGGATAAAAACCAAACTGCCTTCATTTTGAATTCTCAGTGAAATTATTTACCAAAGTTGTAGTCCGTAGAATTCACATGTAAATTATGTTTGTACCATTTTTGAAACGACTTCCGAGATAACAATAAGATTAATTGAATAACGATAGCACTCACCCTTTGCGGAATCCAATGGGGGGAATTTCGTTTAGGCTTCTGAGAATGCCCCCTAAACAACTATACATATAAGTTTCAATGGAATTTAATTTGACGCAAACCTCAATGTACTGATTGTAATTTTTTTTATTGACATACAAAAAATTGGTTTACAGCTGGGGAGAATCAGTACATACTATAATTCATATTAATCTTACCATCAGTTAAATATTTTATTTATTTATTTTATAAACAAACTAACATCTGTAGGTATTTTAATATTAAACATTATATTATTGTATTTCTTTTCAATTTTAATAGGAAGTTATTTTAAGATATGTTTCACACAATTTCTAAGTAAATATTTTATTTCTTGAAAGTTGTTTAAACACGATATCTTGAGGGGGTTTATCTTGATAATTTATGTGTCTTGATTAAATCGGTTGATCTTTTTCTTGAATCTTGTAGGAAAATAGGTCATACCTTCAAAGCAAATAAATAAAAATTTAAAAAGTATTATTCAGTTAGACATGTGCCAAATTTATGTATATAATTTGTTTGGGGGATAGTGTTGAAAGTACACACGAAAATTCTGTTAAATAAATCGGGTAACATTCACACGTGCCACCGAGCTGCTTAAATTTTCCCTAAAATGTTGGGCAAAATATAAATATTTTTAAAAAAATTTTTAAGTGATTTTTAATAGTCGTATTTATAAAAAAATAGAAATCATTTTAAAACTTGAAATGTCTTCTTTTTATCGAAGAAGGGAAAAAATCAAATTAAGAAAACGGTAACTTTCCAGATTTTGGTGTAGAGGGTATAACCACTTGAATTCATATATAAACAAGAGAGGGTTGGGCACTGATTTCAAATACTAAGGTCCCAGTCGTTTTACTTTCAGCCTTCCCAAAGTGGGCGAAAATCAACTTTTGGTGTTGAGGGTATAATACATGAGTTATACACCAAAAAATCAGAAAAATTCTTCTGATTTTAGGATTAGCTCTTTGGATTTATATTCTACATAGTTCAGCTATTTATAGGGTGTAATGGGGTATAAGTAAAAATAGTGTTAATATTTTTGTCACTTTTTTGTCTGAAAGGTTAAAAATTTCCAGAAAATATGGCCTTCAAGGATCAAAAGGGCTTGATATTTTAAAAAATGCTCTTTTTATAAGATAAAGTAGCGTAAAACAAAAAAAATATCATTGAATTTCTGAACAACAACAACAACTTAAAGGTGCTACCACCAATGGTATGATATAAAATATCATACGATATTAAAAATCATTTCTTTTAAAGGTTGTACCGGATGGACTTTGATGCTATTTTTTAAACTTAACTATTTATAGGGCAAAATGGGGGAAAAACAAAAAAATAGCATCTCTTTTAATATTTGATACAAATATTTTGAAATGTGAGGTAGATAAATAAAAAAATTAAATATGCTGAGACAAAAATAAACAAAAAATGTCTACCATGTAAAACTTTATTTTTGGTTTTTTTTTTGTAGGCAAGATCAACTGTACCAAGCTCTCAGTTTCTTGCTGTAAAAATAATCAGGGTACCGTGATTTAAAAAAAAATATTTTGCTATGGGATGGGAGCTTATATTATACTGCCACATGCCAAAAACGTAGTTTAAGGTATAGTATTATGTGAGTACACACAAATTAAACTAGATTAAATTAGCACCGTGGTGGCACTGAAAAGTTGTTAAAAATCATTTCTAAATTCTAAGATAATTTATTAGGACAAAATTTTAAAAACCTTTTGAGTGGTTTTTTAAAATTACTTTTTTATATAAGCTCAATTTCTTACCTATAAGCATTTTTAAGAAAAAAAAATTGGAACGCCAATTTTAAGTATTTATTAATGGAGTTAATAATTCAATTTCGAAAAAAATCATCTGCCCATTTTGAAAATTGAATTTTCAAAAAATTATTTTTTTATATACAAAACTTGTGGTTTTTGTTAATTTTTATATAGAATATTATTAAAACTAATTTCTCTATACAAAATTGAAATCGATTAAACAAATAATGCGATAGTACAAAATTTAAAAAAAAAAAAAAGGTAGTAGCTTAATTTAAAACTTGTACCTGTTAAATGGTAAATCGTAATAATAATATCAATAACCTTTTTCGAAATTGTTTTTTACCGAAAGTAAGGCTTCGTTAATTGCTGAAAAACGTTTTATGGGAGGTACCAATATTTTAGATCCAAAACGCTAGGTAACAAGTAATTGAACTGAAAGACCTCTGTCAGGACTGAATTGAAAAACCCATAGTTTTTGTCTTCCCTATCATTGTAATGTCAAGCTTGAAAAAATTTCGTTCGATTTTTTACGAATCCGTATTTTAATTCACTTGAACTTATTAATTGAATTATATTCAATCGCTCCACTAAAATAGAAGTAGTTTTCTAATTTGTTTCACCTTCGTTATTAATCCGTATTTTATCCATATATCGCAAATAAAAAATATGAGGGTCGCATGAACTTGCTCTTATGTGCGATCACATTGTGTTTTTAAAGTTTTAGGGCCAGTTTCACAGTGAAGTAAGTGTCACTTAAGTGCCGATTATGGAAAACTAATTCCCAATTTCACAGTGTAAACTTATCGGAATAAGTGACACTTAAGTCTCCGATGTTGGCCACTTAAGTTAAACTTACTCAGGTAGTAAAACTGCGGCTTAAGTGCCAAAATGTGAAAATTAAGTGCCACTTATTTCGTTAAGTGTGCACTGTGAAACTGGCCCTTAATATATCAAAAACTAAATTAATCTTATAAAAGAAATAAATTATTTACGGCAGCCTATATTTTATACCACCTGCTACATTTATGTTGCAAATATGCAACGACAAAGGCCCCAACTACGGCATGCAAGACTTTCATATTTGAATATGAAAAGTAAAGACCAATCTAAAAATACCAGTTAATTTTTGCTATCTCTCACACCCAAAAATAGCTGTGGGCTCTTATTCTATATTAGTTCACACAAAAATTTTAATCAAAATCGTAGGAGCCGTTTTTGAGGAAAAATGAGATTTTCAATACCGGTTTTAAAACATTTGTATTTGAGGTAGATACCGTTATTTTTGGTTATAAGAATAATTTTCATTTAAAATCTGCTAGAAAATGTTAAAAAACTGCTGGGTGCCAAGTTTAATAAAAATTGACCAAGTCGTTTTCGAATTATTAAGTTCTCAAAAAAAAATGTTGAAACTTTTTTTAAAAATCCAAAAAAAATTGTTTGAACATTTTGGTATACAAACCTTTTTCACTTATTCTGTATAAAAAAAATTAATCAATATCAGTTGAACGGTTTTTGATAAAATCGAAAATCAAAAAATGGTTCTATGGGAGGTACCATTTTTAACCATTTTTCGGAAATTTTTTTTTATAAAATGGTTGCCTTTTTGTAAAAAAAATTACTGATTTTTTTTAAGTTGTGGGCACGTTTTTGAGAAAAATAGGATTTTCATTTTTTGCTAAAAAAAAATTTGTGCGGCATGTACCGTTATTTTTGGTCTTGAAAAAAATGAAAAAAAATGGGTGGAGGGAATGCCCAAAAAACGCTCGGTACCAAGAAAATCGACCGACCGGTTAAGGCTGCAGCCGAAAGGACAGACAGACAGACAAACAGACCGACAGAATTGCGAGACCCACTTTTTTCGACTTCACTATCATCGTTATGTCAACTTTGATCAAAATCTCGAGTTCGATTTTTTTATGAATCCATAACTTGCCATTAGTACCTAATATATCGCAAGTAAAAAGGTACAATCATTGAAGGCCCAATCAATAAAGCCATAAAAACGGCCCAACTAGGAAACAATCGTTCTTAAGAAACTGTCAAAAGTTCCCATCGATATGAGCACCGCTAACAACTTCAGGGGGGAGTTAAAGTTCCTCAAATTGGTTTTTCAGGGATATCTCCCAATTGGTTAGTTGTACAGAAAAAATTTAAAAAGGACTAATTTGTAGCTTAGAAAATTTCCTACAAAAATATCAACCTACTTTTTTTTTGAAAAATTACCGTTTTCGAAATAAACCAATCAGTTTAAAAACCAAGGGTTTTTTTTCTTAGTTTCGGAAAAATTCCATACAAAAATAAGGTAAAATCATAAACGAAAAATTTCATTCTGTTTTCCAGTACGATGTTCAATTGATAATTGTAGGCGATTATTTGAAGAAGTCACCGCTCTTTTTTTTCGCACACGTGTTACATAATTTCCCGGACCCGGAAAAGTGACATTTGAATTTTATTCGTGTTTGTTGTTGTTGTTTCACATATAACAGCATGGCTTTCTGTGAGTTTTAAGCGTCAATATTTATTCTTTTTGCAAAGGATATTTTTTCGCAGTTGTTTCCGTAAGCATTTCGCTGTGCATGTTGGAGACCAAAAATAAATTTCGTTTCGTAATTCGTATGAGGCTTAATTATTTTTTTTAAGAGGATTGATTCAAGTTTCCAAAACTCTCCTTCTTTTTGATGTACCTACGATGATTAGTTGCTCAGATATTATGGGTGATCAACGAAAAAAAGGAACTTTTCAACAAAAACCGATATTTCAGCGAAAGTGGGTTCAAACTTCAAAGACTCTTCGGGCCATCTCAGTCCTTGGCTTTTGACTTCAAATTGGACTTGAGTTTAGATTTGGCTATTTTCACTTCGTCGAGAACTTTTGGTTTGTTGGTCTACGTCGTCGTCTATATTGAATGGCACAACTTACCTGACAGTGGATTTCGACTCGACGACTTTAGAAAGTTTTCAGAAAAGATGATAAAATTTCAAAAATTTTATCAAAAGTCACAGTTTTACGGTACCAACTACCGATACAAAATATTTATTTAAAAAAATAATTTTCTTAATTTTCAATTTCATAAAAAAAATAAAATATATAGACCATATGGTTTTCAGCATTCGACTACATGTAATTAATAAGAACTTTGTAGCTTAAAAACAAAAATAATATTGGAGGCAATAACGAACAATAATTTTTTTCTCAACATTAAGTGATTTTTGTGATCTTTAATAGTACAAGAGGTAGCAACGTTTAGTTTTCTTTAATTTGACTTCAATTCATTGTTTAAGTAGATTTTAAAAATTTTGATTTTCCCAAAAAACTAGAAAATATTTAACCATCTAGTTTTTAGTGATTGACTAAAAATTGATATTAAAAACAAAAATACTACTTTAAAACGTAATATTTTGAACAAAATTAGTTTGAACAAATTTTTTTTTCCAACATTTTGAGTTTAAAAATCAATTTTTTTCAAAACTATTCAGTAGAACAACTTGATTTAAAAAGGTATCACATGACGATGTAAGTGTTGCTTGATTTTAATTGATTTGTTTTCTATTTCAAGTCGATTTTTCAGAAAATGCCCCCTCCTGTGTGAAAAGGGGGAAACAGACCCCTTACATTATTTATTATTTTATTTATTTTTTCTCCTGACCAAACCTACACGCCCTAGCCTTTTTTGTCTCATCTTATACAAAACATACTGCACATCCTTTAATAGTTAAGACACATCATGTTATGTTTTTCTTCAAGTTACAAACTAGTGTCTGGTACGGTTTTAGCAACGTCAGATAACCGCCAGACGTATTAATAAATATTGATAGATGCTTGTACAACCCAATTAGACAAAAAATAAGACTGCAGTTAGAGGATACATTTTTAGTTGGCCTTACTTGGACAAATTTATCATGAATAAAGTATATAGTTTTCGTAATTTTTGACTAAAAATTGATAAGAGTACTAAAATATAAACAGGTACATAAAAATTTTAAGAAAAATAAGTAATCATAACATTTTGTTTTGTTGGTTTTAGTTTCTATATTGAAATATATGTTAAAAAAAAAAGTGTGATTGCCGGGACTCACGGTTAAGATGTGTAAACATCAACATTCGTCCGAATGCCTCATAGACCGAGAGCCTACATCAAATTTAGGGTGTGGATGATAGCAAAAATTTACTGGTATTTTTATATAGATCTTAACTTTTCATAAGCAAATTTGAAAATCGGTAATGATGCATGGAAAATGCCAGTCGTATTTATAAAATTTTTGTCTACTTAGACACTGTCTAACTATTTTCAAATTGGTGGAAATATGCTTTATTTAATAAAAATAAATATCACATTATTCACGGTTAGGATAATCTACTCTTGTGTCTTAGTTAGGCAGCTATAAACCAACAATAAACAAGGTTTTTAAACACATTTTCCAAAGTTGGACAGTTGTCCAAAGTTAGACAACTTTTATAAATAAGACCATGCGTTTTTTAGTTTACCGACTTAGGCCCCAACCACGCTTATAAAAAGTTAAGATCTATCTAAACATACCAGTGATTTTTTGCGATCACTCACACCCACAAACAGCAGTGGGCTCTTAGCCAATCATTAAAATTATATTTAAAAATATTTTCCATGTCACTGACCTTATTTCGTCTAATTTGCCAAAAAAGGGCGGCGTTCTATGTTAAAACCCTGCAGCCATGATGAAAGCGCAGTCCATGTACTATATGGTCTAAGCAACCAACCACATTTTAACCCAAACTGAACTCGACTTTTTGATTTTGTATATAAACACTCAGCGTTTAGTTACTGAGCGTACATAGCGTTGAACGCACTCAATTTTCGTGAAGCTCAGAACAGAGTTTATGGATAATTCATAAGTCTGCTATTACACGATGAATCTAGTTGCATGCGCCTTCGAATTCTTCTTTGTTACTTCGTCCGCTGTTTCAAGCGCTATTACACGTAGAAACCAAAGTCATGAATCTAATTTGACAGTTCTCTTTATTTTTCATTTTCGTGTTGGGCTGTGCTCAAGCAATAAAAAAACTTTTTCTGTTTTTATTTTTGTTTTCATTATTAGATATATTGAAGAAAGAAAGGTTTGTGTGCCTTTAAAGTTTAAATGAATATCAGTCAAGAAAAGCAATAATTTATTTTATTTATGTTGTTTTTAAAGATGAATTTCTCATTTCTGGAAAGCCTATAAGGCTATCAATAACAGTGCGTTGCATTGAAAATTACTCTTTGAACAACAAAACCATATGAAGCAGAATAGAAAAAAAACGGGACAAGAGAAAAGAGAAACGTCAAATAGTTGCACCGAAAATTTTACCCACGCGACACCGGTCACTTTTTTTCCGTCTCATCTTTTCGATTTTTTTTTTCTCTTTTGCACTTCCGTAGTTCGAAAAGTCGCATGCGTCTAGATGCATCGTGTAATAGCAGACTAATCTCTGGCTCAGAATCAAAATCACGACAACGGCTACAAGATAAGAATGACGACTACAAGATACGTAACGTTTTTTTTTCACCCTACCGCCAGTATAGTTTACACATCAAAAATCTCTGGAACTGAAAGAAAAACAAAATAGCAAAACCGATCTGGTCTCAAAGCAGTCATGTAATTGAAAAAAGTACTGCACAGAATACAAAATACGGATAATGCTAAAGAAGCGTCAAAAAGAGTCTCGTAAAACTTGGCCCACGCCTCACAGGGCAACTGGTCTTCCTTCTTATCTTTTTTCTCTTTCGCACTCATTATGTTCGAATAGAGTCAGACGCAAAGAATCATCGTGTAATAGGGGCTTAATATATCCTCTAAGCAGCCAACCAAATTTCAACCCGACCTTTCGATTTCGTATATAAATACTCAACGTTTATTTACTGAACCTACATATTGTTGAACGCACTCAATTTTCGTAAAGCTCAGAATCACGATCACGACCACGATCACGATTACAACGTTACGTTACGTTTTCTTTTCACCCTACCGCCAGTATAGATGTTTACACAACAAAAACTATTCTAACGGGTGATTTTTTAAGAGGTTTAGAACTTTTTTTAAAAAAAAACACAAAAAATTCAAAAAAATGAATAAAATATTTATTTCAATCGATAGTTTGAACCTTGCAATTTAATGTTTAAAGATAATTTCATGCAAATGTTGACCGCGGCTGCGTCTCAGGTAGCCCATCCGCTGAGTCCAATTTTGGCATACTCTTTCACACATATCGGCCGGTATCTCACGAATGAATGCATGGATGTTGGCTTCCAGTGCGTCAATCGAAGCGGGCTTGTCCCTATAGACATTAGCCTTGACATACCCCCACAAAAAATAGTCTAATGGTGTCAAATCGCACGATCTAGGCGGCCAATTGACCGGCCCGAAACGTGAAATTAACTGTTCACCAAACTCGCCTCGCAATTGCGCCATTGTTTCGCGTGCTGTGTGGCATGTGGCACCGTCTTGTTGAAAACAACTAATCATGCAAGTCAAGAACTTCCATTTCGGGCAAAAAAAAGTTTGTTATCATCGCTCGGTAGCGTTCACCATTGACAGTAACGCTGCGATTCGCATCATCTTTGAAGAAATATGGCCCAATAATGCCGCCGGCCCATAAACCGCACCAAACAGTGACTTTTTCGGGATACATTGGTAGCTGTTGCAATGCTTCTGGCTGATCTTCACTCCAAATGCGGCAATTGTGCTTATTTACGTACCCATTCAACCAAAAATGAGCCTCATCGCTGAACACAATTTTTCGATAAAAAAGCGGATCCTCGGCCAGCTTTCCAAGAGCCCATTCACCAAAAATTCGGCGTTGTGGTAGGTCGGCTGGCATTAGTTCTTGCACCAGCTGTATCTTAAAAGGCTTTACGCCCAAATCCTTCCGCAAAATTTTCCACGTAGTGCTGTAACAAAGGCCTAACTGCTGGGAACGGCGCCGAATCGACATTTCGCGGTCTTCTGTCACACTAGCTGATACGGCCGCAATATTTTCTTCACTACGCACAGTACGTAAACATGTTGGTGGTTTAATGTCCAACAAAGTAAATTTGGTGCGAAATTTGGTCACAATCTTCCAAATAGACTGCTCAGAAGGTCGAGAATGCCGACCATAAAATGGAAGCAGCGCGCGATGAACATTTCGAACCGAGCACGAATTTTGATAGTAAAATTCAATAATTTGCAAGCGTTGTTCATTTGTAAGACGATCCATGGTTAAATTGCAAACCAAACTGAAGCTGTTTGACAGTGACACAAGGTACAAAACACACGTCAGCTGTCAAAACCAGTGTTGCCAAAACCAAACCAGCTAAAAAATCACCCGTTATAAGTAGTAAAATATTATTAAATAGTGTTATTATTGTTTTTTAATAATTTTTTTTCCAAAAAAAATAACATAATATTCAATTTTTGTTTGTATTACAAAAAAAATCCCTTGCCAGACGTATTTTGCAACGTCTAACACCAGCCAGACCTGTAAATACTTATTTTAGACAGTTTATAGAATGAAATAAAAAAGAAGCCGAGACTGTTGAAATGATTTCTCGAAAACGTTGCTAGCTCTTAAACTATAAAGTATCACAAAGTTCAATCCAGCAAATATCATGATTCAATTGAAAAACACCATATCAAATTGTTGAAAAGCAAAAAACAAAAAGCAAATCATCGTATCTGTATTTAGTTAATTGCACAGTTTTCAGTTTACAGTATAATAAATAATTATATTTATGTCTTAAAGTTTTTTTTTTCAAGCCGTGAAGAAAAAATAAATAAAGTTCCAAATTGTTGCACCCAACGTTTAAGTCATTGCAATTAAATAAGTAATCGATTAGGTGTACTTAATTATTTCATTTTATACTTGCAACGGATTGACAAGTACACCTGTTGATTTTTTTTTACAACCAATTAATCAAGTTGAATTTATTTACACTTCATTGCCCTAATACCTAAATGGATTTTTCTCTTCACACGATTGTACATTAATCGATTTCAAAAGAATTCTTATAGCCATGGATTTAAAGGCTATATACGTATGACACTCGCAGCCTACTTAGAATGAATAGTTGAATAATTTATGTTGTTGAGTATTTATTTCTGAAAGTTTTTATGTTCTTAAAAAAAAATTAATATAAGAGTAACAAATATTTAAAAGATTTCAAAGTATGTATTTTTTGATTCAGTTTAGATACATACTTGCAACACAGTACTTGCAACACAATACTTGCAACACAAAAATAATTTTTAACTGTTTAAACAAACTTTAAATTATAATTTCGATCCGCTACCTTTTCGCGTGATCTTATAGAATTTAATATGAATTTTTAACTAAACCTTACGCATATAGGTTAATTCGTTAGCACGTCTTCCGTTCAAAACATCGACCCTAATTTTTTGTGAAATTTGTCTGCCCTAAAGCCTTGTATGCTGCCAACGCGAAACCCACGCCCAGGCCCAAATCATAAACGAAAAATTTCATGCAGTATGCTCGATTTCGATCAGTGAAATTGATAATTGTATAGCAGATTATTTGAAGAAGTCTCCCTTTTTCGCACAGAATTAATTGTCCGGGCCATTAATTCTGTGCGAAAAAATGACATATGAGTTTTAGTCGGATTGTTTTTTTTTTTTTCGTTTCTTCCATTGTTTGTGATTTATTTGTGTTTTTTTTCTGCAGTTCCCTAAATGTATATTTGTCCGCTGTGTTTTCGCAAGCTTTTCGATGTCTTGTTGGAGACCACAGAACAGGTATTTCGTTTCGCTTCAGTAGTGTACTAGGTTTTAAAATAACAAATATTTAAACTTATAATGAATGATTTTTCACTTGAACAAAAACTGGAATCGAATGCAACACTTTTGGACATTTCATAAGTTTTGCATCTACTAAGTACATACATGTATATATGTCTGATTTCAGATATTGTTTAAATGACCTACTTACTTAACCAATATACGGTTTCATGACTCGCAAGATTAACTACTATACCTACCATAAAATTAGGACTAGACATTAGATAAGCAAGCTCAGCCTATATTATGTCGGTCATGTTGGGTGCATATACGTTTTTCATGCACATATTATCGCAATCATATTCCCATGTTTTGCGGTATATTCCTCAAAACATACTGACAAGATAAAAAAGGAACGATACATTCAATTCATTTTTTTTATAATAAGTACAAGAAAGACATACATATACGCAATAGAGTGAAACACAACATTTGGAAAGTTCACAAAATCACAAGGCAAAAATAATAAAGTATACAAAACTTGTTAATTGTCCAAACGATTCACATTGCAGATTAATTACTGTCGATATTGTAACATCCCACGTGTAACATGAGCACACACTACGTAAGTACGTATAAGCAACCCAATTGGCAGTTGCAATGTTTCCCCTAAAAACGAATAAATGATTAAAAAAAAAAAAAACAGTCGGAACCAGACAGCCTTATGATGTACTAATTTGATAGTTTCTTTAGTTCGGGTTGTCATCGTACATAGGGACATTTTCATGGAAAATGTGGTACAAATTGGAATTTTGTTGCCATGGTTTGATTTGTATCGAACAAAATACGCCCATTTTTCATTGTGAAACTTTCTCAAATTAATAAAAACATATAAAGACCCAGCAAATTAAAAATTTTATTTGTTGGAATTTGGCTCATAAACTGAACTGCATGCATTGCAACGTAATAATTCAATTTTAAGAAGTGCTTAACAAAGAGTTTTTCAATAAAGATAAAACAAAATTGATGATCTGTCAATGTCAAAACGTCAGTTAAGGTTGACATTTTTTACCATGGTGAATTTCATGAAATTGGTGAATTTGGAAATTATTAAAAATTACTAACGAAATTATAATTACCGAAAATTTAAGTACCCGCTCTTAAAGTTGCGACCAACTTTAAGAGCGGGTACTCAAATTTTCGGTCGTCTTCAGCTCACTTTGGCTTAATAGCTTTGAATTAGCAAAGTATGCATTATTGAACAGCAACAAACCCCGTATATACATACTTTGATTATTGACAAAGACCGACTTCACCCCCAAAACCATGGTCATGGCTTAGTGAAAAGTAACAATTTAAACAGGGACAAGGCCCGTCAACCAAAAATGAGCTTCATCGCTGAAGATGGCGGAAAATAAAATAAATGGATTAAATTAAATCATGAAATCGTTTTGACGTACATACATATGTACATACATCATCTGAATTCTTAAACAAATCTTAATTAGAAATTTTCAAAATCGTTGAAGCGATTTTTTTTTAAATACAAAATTTGTTTCTGTTAAATCGTAGATTGTACTAATATTAGCACACAAAGACACTTTAAATCAAATCGTAGGAGTCGTTTTCGATAAAAATAAGATTTTCTTAAACGGTTTTTAAACAATTATTGTATGGAATGTAATGTAAATTTTGACTATAAGAATATTTTTTGCTACAAATATTATTATAGATTTTGTTAAAAAAACCGATTGGTGCCAAGTCGTTTTCGATATAGGTATTAATTTTTACAAACACAAATTTTTAAACTTTTTTAAAAATCCCACAAATATTTTTTTCGAAAATTGGTACATAATACTATAAAGAAGCTTTTTCCATTTAACAATTAATCAAAATCAGTCAAACCGTTTTCGAAAAAATCGAAAATAAAATTTTTGGAAAAAAAATTCCCCAAAAAGTAGCCTTTGTTAAGTTCAATTGATTTTTTGTAGAAAACTCTGTGAAGCTATTTTTAAGAAAAATAAGGTTTTTGAAAAAACAAAATATATGGCAGGTTCCGAAATTCTCGGTCCTAAAAAATTTGAAAAAAAACATGTCTGGGGAATGTAAAATTGAGTTATTCCCTCTGTAAACTGATTCATCTTGGAGATTATAACTCAAACGATCTAACAAAAAATAATAGCCACGCTGTCCGAAATTTTAAAAAAGGCGTAACTTCTTTTTATAATTTTTTTTAGGTGCTAATATTATCTAAATTTTTGTTGGGAAATTGAGTGCTCCAGTCTCCACACAAATATTTTGGAAATTTTCTTCCTCAGTTGAACATGGGGCGAGGTAAAAGTTAAAAACCATTTTCGATTTCAAAAGTTCGTTTAGTTTCTTTAACAAACCTCTAAGCCTAAGTTAAGCTCCGGAAAATGAAAATCAAGAAGGCCTGAAGAAATTTTTTTTGCATTATAAAATTTTATAATTTTAGACAAATGCAGCAAAACGTTTATTTAAAAGTAGACTCAGTCTTTGTTGTTGTTTTTTTAACTGATGTTCCAACGTGAGTTCCCAAGCTCGGGTTGATTTTTGGGCAAATAAACCGAAATTTAGGCCTAAAAGGT
Source organism: Epistrophe grossulariae (assembly GCA_929447395.1). Lineage (NCBI taxonomy): Eukaryota > Metazoa > Arthropoda > Insecta > Diptera > Syrphidae > Epistrophe > Epistrophe grossulariae. The sequence continues at coordinate 31,388,649 of OV839567.1, read as the reverse complement.
TGTCATTCAATCGGCGTCAGTTATTGCAGGAGCAGGATCTTGCAAGCCCTATCGATAAATTTAGATAGTCATTTACATTCTCTTGAACGGATGCAATATCTTCGTAATATGCTTCTCAGTGCCACTGGATAATGCATAATGGAAATGTTGCTCAAGACAGTAAAAAAATACGGCAATAGGGTTTCGGATCGACGATTATATCGGATATATTGATATTGTGAAAGAGCTCACCCATAACTTTGGAAGCAAATTTCTAGATTTTGGTAACGTTGTTGAAAAGCGGTAAAAATGAAACTGTCAGCTTGAAATCCGACAACTGGTTTAACATGTATATATAACTGTCTAAAGTTAGTACTGGTTAAAAAAAAAGCACGCATTATAGCTGTCGAAGTTCTGGATCGGTATTTACCTATACACGAAAAGTTTTGGCTACCTTTTCTTCTTTTCTGTTCAAATAATTGTTTGGTGTGGTTATGTTGTTTATTTTTTTTTTTAATTTGAGAGAGGTTTTCTCTACTCTCATGGCGAATGGTATAGATTGATAGTAAAATAACAAACTTTTCATGGCTTGAATAAGTAAAAGTTATTGCTTTAACAAACAAAAACACAACAAGAAAACTCTTTAAATGAATCGGATTTTGGTCGATTTCCATAAACAAATACCCCAACGTGGATTGATCATTCATGTCTAAATCAACCATCATATCCAAATAAACAACGCCAGCAATAAAATCATTAAACATCATCAACTACTGGGTTCGAGTTTCTCCTTATATTTAAGTTTGACTTAAGCTAAAACAACTTCCAATCGGAGTAACTATATCTACTATGTATATTGAAAAATTATTTGGCAATAAATATTCAATTTACAGGATTTGATTGCAAACAAATTTTTATAGACAACAAAATTTTCTTCTTTTTTTGATTTTTTTTTTCATTTATAAACAACTTACTTGGTGATGTTCGTCTAAGTGGTGTATCACAATCGACGATCAAAGCCTCATTGCTGGATTCATCATTTCGTATAACTGGAGTTGCTCCGGGCACAAAAGATTCCGTTTGCGATAGTTCGTTGCTGGGAATTGGGCTGTTGGCTCCAACATCAATATTTGAATCATCGTCTATTTCCAGTTTGATGCGTTTGGCAGTTTGACTGTCAGGTGTAGAAGTTGTACCATCAGCAGATTGAATCTGTAAAAGAAAAGTGAAATTATTAGAATGCGTATGGTTTTATATAGCAATATTCCCCCTACCACCAGCGGTTCCCTCTCATTTTACCTCTTTTATTTTATAAATCAATCTATTCCTACTGATCAGAGAGAAAAAGTGTGTATAGACAAAAATATTAGGCTTGCAATTTCGAATATTTATTGTGTTAGTTCCGCAAAAATTATTTTAGGTGGAATATGCTGTTTCTGAACCCTGAAGGTGTTGCATAGATTTTACAGCGGAAAATGAAAATGGGGAGAAAACAACACCCAACCACCCACAAGCCAACGCTTAAAAAAAATTAATAATGCAAAGTTTTCTAATCAAATTGACAGTTTCGTCAAGAGAAAGGAACATTGTCACTTATTTTTTGTTGCTAGAAATTTCTGATGTACGTATGTATATCAGTTTGATTTGCTTATTTTTATCGTAGATGCATGTATCCTTGCAAACAGCGCCATGCATTCACATCAGTACCTATACATCCTATAGATACCCATGCCCATCCCAATGGCATCAACTAGATATTTTTATTTTAATGCTTTTCCTTTTGTTTTTATTATACACCAAAGATACAACTTTCTCTCAAGGATATTCTCTCACAACCCTGTTTCCTGTCACGAATTGCTTCTTCACTCAATAATTTTACCCTTAAAACAACCGTTATAATGTCCTTAAAATGCAACCGAATCTACCTTCATATTATACAGATACACGCTTACAGCATGACCATCAGTATAACATGCGCATCCATTAAGTGCAAGCGTATCCACTTCCCATAAATTATATACATTTTGGAGAAAATAAAGGCCCTCGGGAAATTCATAATACGATTATTATATTCGATTGTATATAAAGATGACATACGATTGCACTGTTCCCTCGCTTAAACCTGGCTTCACATCTTCGTCTTCGTTGACGTCGAAAACAGGTGGATTTTCCATATTTTTGTGTGCTCTTGTATATAAATAATAATGTTGGTGTTTTCATGTCCATTCGGTCTTCCTAATGAGTGTATAAGCGTCACGGTTCATTTTTCGGCTAATGTCAAGGTGCATCGCATATAATATAGGTACTAATTGTTTTTCCATCGAATACCTGTTTTGTTAAACAAAAAATTTGATTGCATTTGCCGTGTCTGTTGTTTCTTCCACTTCAGTTCAGTTCATCATCCAATTAATTCAACAGCAAAAACCAACTTCAACTTGTCTGTCATTCTCTAATACGCGTGTATCTGAATGGAAGCAAACGATTCTTAAAGATCAATCCTTATGCAAACCTTCAGTATCCGGTAAATGTATGTATGTACATCTAGATATACGAGTATTGTGTAAGGAAAGTAACAGATTTGTAAAAAAAAAAAAAAACTGGAATTATTTTTAGAGAAGCGGAAAGTGTTTTTAGGGCTCTATGGGCGTAAACGGCTTCATAAATCCCAAAGTACAAAGTATATAAAGTACATGGGGTTTGTTAATTATTAACTAAATTTTGTACAAAAAGCGCACTCAGAAGGTGAAGCTTTCAAAAAAGCGGCCGGTACACTTAAACTATTAAAAGGATAGATGCAGGGAAATAGGTCCCCGGGAACTATGTCGGCTGAACGATTTAGGTCTAACTTAGTGAAAAACAAATCACTGTCTAAAAGACTAGCTTGGAGTATTTTCTAACGCTTTCTGCATAAGTTATATGGATGAGGAAGAGGAAGAATCGATTCCTCAACTTCTCTGTACATTTCTTGCTCTATCTCAAAGGCGTATAGGCTCCACCTAGGAGAATTCTAGAACAACGATTCTAGTGATCTAGTCATGACATTTATAATCTAGCGCGCTTCATAAGAATCTAAATGGTTCAACAAGTAAGAAGAAAGCTTTTATAGATACCTACTTGTGATATCAAAATGGACCAATCTATGATCTAAGGGTGTCAAGCGTGTATTCTGACAGTCACATAATAATAGTTCCAATACACTCTGGTTATTGCCCAAAAAGATAGAGGGCGGTAATGTTCCCAAAAATCATTTCGTTCATATTTTAAAATAAAAAAAAAATAATGAAAGCAATAAAGTTATTTGAACTTTATTGCTTTTGTTTGTTTTTGATCACAAAAAAAAATTATTTTGATACCCCTCCCTATGAGCAGTTCACCTACAAACACATTTCACTTTCTTTTTAATTATTTCGATTCCTATTGATCGAAGAATAAAGGTTTAAAATCAAAAAATACTCTGCTTGAAATTTTAATTATTTAATACCTTATGTCTTATATTCACTATATTAAGTCCCCCAAAAAGATTGAGGGCGTCAAAGTTCCAAAAATCTGTTTTTTTTCAGGTTTTGACCTTAAAAAATTGAGTGCTTTATTATTAAGACTTTTCAGAATAAAGAAATTCAATTTTTTGTTTTTAAAAGGGATTTAAATGGAGGAGATTCGATGTATAATGATTTTTGGGAACTAAGACACCCTCTATTTTTTTTGGGTACTAACTACAGAGAGTTGGACCTATATGACATGAAATGTTAAACAAATTAAGCTGAACATTTTTTACATTTTCTCTCTGAATTGAAATAAATTAACCCCCTCCCTCCCCATTTTTGTCTATTTTGACTGTACTACAAGTGAAATGTCCTTAGTTCTCGGGAAAGTCGATAATGGAATCGATTTTCGTTTCTGAATTTAGTACATTCAGAAATAAGGCCGAGCGAAATAAGACCCTACGCAATCGTTTTCTAAGGTATTTACAGTACATACAGTGGATTCAATGTAAGTACATTGAGATTTCAAAAATATAAGAACACCTACATAAGACCAATTCGTGTACTTTATTTCTTTAATTCGTTATTTTATTATGAAGTATGTATAAATAAATTTTATTGTATTTAGACGGAAAGTTTTGTATAAACTTAATCGAGATTTCTAGACACATAAGGAAAGAAGACAGGACCGTGTCTTCTTGGCATCGCCATCATCGGTCTCGGTAAATGACTTTGTTCATTCAATGGAAGACTGATTATTATTACTGAAGAAGAAACAGAAAATAAAAAAAATGCTGCATATACCACAAGAAATGGTATCAAACGAAGATGAAGAGTTCGTCTACATTTGCTACACTTTTTAGCTCTATATATATAAGAACAAGAAGTTATACCCTGTTCTTTAAGGTATATAATGAAACAAGAACGCTTTTGAAATCATAAACCGTATACAAGACCTATTGACAACTACTTTGTGCCTGTCCCGCTGGCTCCCTTTTAACTTGTGACCATGAGTTTCTTGTTGTCGTTGTTATAATATTGGTCCCTTAGTTGCTTGGTTGGATTTAAACTTTTTTTTCACCTCGTCATTGCCTCCACACCGGATGATGCCACGTTCTATGAATGAATGATTTGTAAGTTGTTGACCAACAATCATAGTTTTTTTTTATTTTTGTTTTTTTTTTTATTGCCGAAAGGGTGTATCTGTGTGTAGTACATATTTTATCAATGAATGAAATAAAATCATTAGGTGCGGATTATTTAGCGATGTAGTGTATTAATGATCTGTAGTTATTGCTGCTGTTTATGTATATTTAAATCTTAATTAGAATTGAAAGTATTTTGTACATGATATAAAATAGTATCTTTAGATTTATAGATGTTTATTTTAGTGAATGTATCGTTTGAGGAGGAAAACAAGAGTTTAGTACACCCATGGTGGAGTATGCATTCTTCTTTTACAGCATCAGAATTCCATGTTCTTAGTCAACGATATTTATTTTTATTTTTCAGTTCTATCGAGGAGAATTATTTATTAATCAAGGTATCCGCTCCGATTGACATATCGAACAGATCTTCCGACAAAATTTAACACACTTCACGCAATGCTATCCTAGTGCAACCTGAAAATTTTTTGTTAAACCACATCCAAAATGTTAGCTGCAACGTTTAATAACCCAGTTATTAAAGCCAAAAAACAGACCAATTAGGAAATAATCACCGGAAAGCTGGATTTTGGTATATATAGCCTCTTCATGGTTTAGTTTTTGAATAAATGATTTTTAAACTTTAAATTTTGAGAATATTATTGGAAAAATAAAGAGTTTAAAAAATCATTTAGGCCCGTTTGCTGATACTACACATAACGATTTAAGTTGAACTTAAATTCTTAAGGGGTACTTTTTCCATGTCATAAAGTGATACTTAAGAAATTAAGTTCAACTTAAATCGTTATGTGTAGTATCAGCAAACCTCCCTTATTCAAAAACTAAGCACTAAAATAACTAAATTGAAAATTATAACTAAAGAATGAATTACAAATTAAATTTAATGAATTAAAAAAAAAAAATATGACATAATATTGTAAGTGTTGCCGGTGTGTTTTTATATTCATTTTCTATTTTGTTCATTCATTTTTTTTTTATTTTCCCCTGCCATTTAAAGGGGTGCACAAATAAAGTGGACCAACATCTTAAAATCATGTTCATATAATGTACCAACAGCAAAAAAAATTGGTGCCTTTATTATTGCATTATAAAAAAATGCAATTTTGGAACTAAGCAGCACCAATAAGTTTTAGATAAACCCTCTCAAAAACAAGTCACAATTCAAAGTTGAACTAAACAAGCAAACCTTTCGAAACATTCAGCGCTCAATCAAATGTAATAAAAAAAAATGCTGAAGGCTGCTGACAAAAAAAATTGTGTGTGTGTTATGTAAATGAGATGTTTTGTTATTGTTTTTTTTATAGGAGAATAGAAGTGTTTGTGAAATGTCAAACGAAAACTTGTAAATGTTCGGTGTGAACGCTTTTCGAGTTTTTGAAAACTTTTTGCCGAAAACCCGGTTTTGGGTTTGGTGTGAAAAGGCTTTAAGAAAAAAATAGAAAAAATTAAAAAAAAATTCTAACAAAAGTAAATCCTTCGCAGTTAATTTCATAAATTTACATGTGCAGTCGAAGAGTTACAATCAAATTAAGCGTCGCGAAAAGAAAAGAAATGATTGTTAAGTCCCCATTAACACGAGGAAACTAAGTTTTCAGCAACTTTTAGTAAGAGAGGTGAACTAAATCTCCCTGATCAACTATATTTGAGAAGACAATTTTGACACTCCTCTTCTCGCACATAGTTGTGTGGATTCAAACAAGATACTTTTAAAGGAAACAACAGAAAATTTCTACGATTTTGTTTCTTCGTGTTAAAGTTACAAGAGATTTTTAAATAAATTAAAAGAATAAATACGTTAAAAAAATCTCCACCATCTTGTTTTTTCATGTGAAAGGGGACTAAGATTCAAATTTAATTTTAACTTTAAGATGCCGTTACGTAATTTTTGTATAAAAAATATTTTTTGATCGGATGCGAGTTCACCAAAAACTTTCGAAAGGTAAAAGTGTTTGATACTAATTATTTTTTGAAGATTGCCATTTTCGAAAATCTTTCTGGCAATTTTCAAGAAAAACATTGAAGATATTTGTTTGCAATTCAAAAATTATAAAATTTCAGATCTTCTGCTGGATCTGTATAAATTTAAGTTTGTCCGCGTACTTTCTCAACTTAAAAAGTAAACAAGGGGACATCGAAATTCCCATCAAACTTCTTTTTTTTATAATTTGATAAAGAATCATAACTAAATTAAAAAAAACAACACCGATTCGAAGTACCAACCGACACTTTACAAACAAAGTTTATTTAATTAAACGTTTTACTAACTAATTTTTTTTATTAAAAAGTTCACTTCTTTTTATTAAAATGTTTTCATTTATTTTAATGTGTGAACGAATAAAAACAAATTCACTTCTACCAAGATAAACATAAAACAAAAAGTAAATAACAGCCATTTTGTATTTTTGTTGTTGTTATTTGACTCCAAACTAAAACTAAGACTGATAGAAAAAAGGAGTTTTGAGTAATTTTGGACTAGTACGCGAACGAACCTTTTGTGATTTTCTACATAATAATAATTATATTTTTGAAAGTGCATGGCAGCCATGTTGTTTTATCTGTAGTTAAATTTCCTATTTTTACGGTACGACTGGACTACCCTTGTTCTTGTATACGGAAATTTTCCAAGGTAAATACAAATTAATGCGAAAATCTTTAATAAGCCACAACGTTGACATGTTTCCAAGCTATAATGTTTTAATGGAAGCTAAAATACAAGCCAAACCATCCAACTTGCAAGTAAAGTAACAGAAACTTCTGTTGAAGTGAATCGTCTAGATTTGGTAAATAACTTTAGAACCATACTGCAAAGAGGATTTTAAATAGCGTAGATAATCGGGAGCTACTATAAAAAAAAAAAAACTTAAAAAAAAATTAATTATTAATATGTTTGTCCGTTTACTTTTTTTCTACACTGTTTCACATAAAATTGGTCATTTAAACAGTTTATAAGATATGTCGACGAGCCACAAAATGAAAAAAGTACTGTTTAAATACTTGCTAAAAGCATCAAAAATTGGTTCGTTAATTTTATGCATTCACTGCGATGAAAATTTTATTTTTTTTTTATTGACAGGGTAACAATTAAATAAGTAGGTACAGACTTTTTTTTTACAAAATTTGTAAAATTTTAACTGTTTATAAAGTTTTGCTTTAATTCTTTTCACTGTTAATTCTTTTTGCTAAGAAAACTTCACTTCAGCGTAAGATTTAAAAATACTTTGTGAAGAAATCACTATTTTTATAATCTTGGAAATTTCTTAAAAAAAATAATTATGGCGATATCTTCATAAGAACAAAAGTTATGGATTTTTGAAACCAAAAAAGTTATTTTTGGCCACAAATGTCCCGCACCGCACTGTGTGTTCGCTGACTGTTTTTTTTTGTTTTAAGATTTTCACTAACGGTTGTTAAAATATAAAAATGGTACATATTTTTAGTTGTTTCTTAAACATTTTTATAACCCATTATCTACTAGAGAATTCATACAAAAATGTTAAAACTTCAGACTTTAAGGAAAATATAATCACAGTCAGCCTGTGAAAAATTTTTGTGATCTCAAATTTTAGATTATCTGTAGATGACCATCTAATATTACAAAATAAATTTTCAAACTTAAAATATATAAAGAAAAACAAATTATTTTGACCTACTTTTGTAGTGAGCCTCCTTTTTTTGTCGCTGTTATCCTTACTTATTATTTCTTCAGATTTACCTTCTTCTGTCTTTTGACGATCTATAAATAAGAAACAAATAGTAAAATTAAAAATACATATACAATAAAAACAATTAATGAGCAGCTCTAAAAATAAATCAAATTAGAAATTTAGTACGACCCGGCTCACTTGCTTAGACACAGTTGGAGTTTTTTTTATTTCTTTAATCATATATTTTTGAGCATTTAAATGAAATTTGAATAGCTAAAATAAAAGTTGTATGTTAAATATTTAAACTTTTCTTAATAAAGGTGCATTAGGATGAATAAAAAATCAAATATGTTGTATTTTAATTCTGAAATGGAAAATTGGTATAGTTTCGTAGGTACCTCAAGAAAAGATAAACATTTGTTCCACTATAAAACTAGACAAAAGTCTTATTTTCTAAGTACGTGTATATACACTTAAAATAAAAGTGAACATCAAAATGTGGATAAGAGCACATTATGGACTTTTTCTACTTCTCAACTTCAAGGTAGCTCTTAAATTTTTAAAGGTTGCTCAATAACGCGATTTCTACCTTTTATTCTTGAAAGAATATTGTTTTATCAGACTAAAAGTTTTTCATATTAAATTTATTGTCAGCACCACAATTTGTTTTCCAATTTATACCTACAAGTTAAAAAATTGAATTTAATTTAATAATGGTTGAGTGTAACCAAGTGAACCTCACTGTATACTTACACTTGAGTTCGATTTCTTCGTCATCCAAAAGTAAAGACACCACTTCCTTTGGCTTAAGTGTATCTGGCTTAAAGTTTCCACCACTTATAACCATTCGTTGGATCTAAATGAAGAAAAAAAAAATAACTATAAAGAAAACATCATTATCATCTATTATCAAATGAAACAATCTCAGCCATTGAAATGCAAGAGCAGCAGAGAAAAAACTATAAAATATTAATAATCTCATAAAACGGGCGCCAATTCACTACACTGAGAAAGATGGTTAATTGTATATAGTTGTCTGTTATGTATTTCTTTTTTTTTAGTTTTAAATATTTTGAAGATCACACGCCCGCCTTGCTATCGGAACCAAGCTTCCGGTTAAAATTTACATAAATAGCATTAAAAGTGATCATGTTCCATCGCCTTAGAGCATCACCGCGCACCGCATGTAGCACGTGCGCAACAAATGCGGGCAAGTACAATCGGTTGGTGGTTGTAATGTTTTTTTTAGTGCTCTTTATTGTGGTAATTTAATTTTTTTATTACAAAACGTACATACCTCACTCTTTTCCCGCGCTCGTTGAAGAATCCTTTCTTCGATAGTACCTTTGCAGATCAACCGGTAGACGGTTACCTGTTTAGTTTGTCCCAGGCGATGTGCACGATCCATAGCCTGTTGATCGACAGTAGGGTTCCAATCGGAGTCATAGAAGATAACCTAGAAAAAAAGGGGTTAAAAAGAATATTAATTTGTATGCAGCAATGCACAGGGAGGTTCAATTTTGTTTTTTTTTTTTATTCAAAAGATATTCGAGACATACATTTATTATGTTTGTCCAATTGAGGGAAGGGTGTCTCTTTTATCGTTCATTTGATGCACGTGAGGAAAATTGAGAACAGATAAAAATTATTATTTCAAAAAGATGCGCCAATATATACTTCATATGTATGAGTAAGTCACAATGAAAATGGGAACAAAATGCATCCTTTTTCGTAAAGTGCATAAACGTGATCCTTTTATGTTGAACTATTTAAGCTGAAAGGCTTTTCTTTTCTTCTCGCCGAATCCAATTACAGGCGAGTGAAAACGGAGGGAAAATCATGTTCGATATATCCGGTAGATATTTAATTTCTAGCTACTGAAGGACATTAAAAGAAGGATTTCCATTTGAAAGAGGACAGGAAGTTAGAAATAATTTGTATAACAAAAAAAAATGTCTCTACCAAATCTTGTGATAAGCAAATCTAAAAAAAAAAAACAATTACTGTTTTTGAAAAGAAATGGCTGGGTCTTTTACAATTTTTGGCGGTATGATACTTAATTCCAAAACTATTATTGTGAATTTATAAAGCATTGGTCTTCACGGAACAAATCCGCAGAGAGGACTTTCAGAATGATCGCCTCCTGTCAGAACCATGTTTTATTGCATTCTTGAGAATTAAAAGTCAAAATCTAGTTTGACTGTGTGTTACAACTATTTTATTATTATTTTTTAATACAACAATTTATACACGTAGGTACTACAAAATTTAAATAGATAATAATAACAAAAAACTTAGATTGTTTATAACTTATTTTGAAATATAAAATGTTATTGACTTATTCATGCATTAATAAGCTATTGCACACATTTTTAGTTTAAAATGTATGAGGCTTAGAGAAATTATTTTATTTTTTTACGTTTGTTTTAAAAAACTTTATATTAAAAAATGATATTTTTTATATTTAGTTTTTTTAGTTTTGTGGGTGTAAAATTTAATAACGGGTACAATAACAAATCCTTTTTTTGGTTATAATTAAAGTATTAACTTCACAGATTTTTATATAAATTGGCTATATTTATAGGGTGAAATAGGGAAAAACAAATACATACATATACATGAGAAGAATACATGAGAATGTTGACATTAACGCCTGTTTCTAGAATTTCCACAGTTCCAAGTTTTACAGTAAAATCAATTTGTCTAACTCCAATAAATAATTGTTAATTCCATTACACAGAAACATTCGTATTTGGCCATATTACGCTTTGGAAGTAGCCAATTTGAAACTATTTCCATTTATTTATTATTTACGTCACCCTATAAGTCAAATATAAGACCATGCGGCGCCATGCAAGTCGCAAAAAAATATGGCATTTAATGCTTCATCTAAACGATAAAAGGCCATGTGTTCGAATATGGCGTTATGTCACTTTGCGAAAGTGTCATACAACCAGCATTTTTTTAAATATGGAATTATGTCACGGCACCGGATACAATGGAGGAGGGGATGGGGTTGAAATGAAAACAATAAATTATTTATTTCCCAACATCGAACATTTCGTGGCTACAATGCCACGTGGTGGAATCATTGGCCCTAGTTTTCGTATTCTTCTGTTAATTATTGGATCTTAAACAATAACTCAAACACTTTTATCAATTCATAATTAGAACAATCTTGATGCTTTTTGCTATTTTTAAAGTCTATGCGCTGAACCCGACAGTTCGTCTCAAGTTGAGATATTAAATTAGAATATACAAAATAGAGTATTGCTGGCCACGTTCATATATACCGAAGTTTAGACCCATTGAATTAATCAACACAATAACAAGCATTTCGCTGTGAAAAAATTTTAAAAATTAAATGACAAAAAAGTAGTTTTGCACCAATATTTTCCAGTTACCTATTCAGCAATCGGTTTTGCTTAATTTAAATCAAAGCGCAACATTTGAAAATCCCATAAAGTGTTAAATTTTTACTTCCCTAATGATAGACTCCCACAGCTAAACCCCTATCATATTCGAATACTTTTAACACCTTATATGTAAATAATTAATCACTACCGGAACATTTGATAACCCCCATTTAAGTACAGATTAAAAATTTAAATTAGCCCTGCTTATCAGTGAACATTTAAGTATAACAGAACCTTTATTAGCATTCGAATAAAAGTCGGTTGATTTTCAAACACTGTTCATTCCTTCTAACAACTGCTTTAGAATGATGATCATATTAATCACAATTGTGTTCGTTTTAGTTTTAACAAGTTGTAATGGTTCGTCTTTATTTGAAAGGAGTTTTAATCTCCTGCACCAGGAGCCTCCACCACCTCCGTCAACGAGTCGTTTCGAAGTCGCTACCCGTTGGATTGAACAAAAACTGGATCAGTTCAACGAAAGTGACACAAGGACTTGGAAAATGGTTTGACAGATAAAAAAAATATTTTTTTGACATTTTTAGTAACAAAACAGAAAACTCATCCATCATTATAACAGAGATATATGGCTAATGAACAGTACTTCGAAGAGGGTGGACCGTTATTCATATTTGTTGGCGGAGAATGGGCAATTTCGAGTGGTTATTTGACAGGAGGACATATGCATGACATGGCAAAGGAACATAAGGGATATTTATTTTACACCGAGCATAGATACTATGGAAAAAGCAGACCAACGAGGTAAGAAGTAATTCAATTTAATTGTGATTGACGATTTTGATCGATTGATTTTGAAAATAGCGATCTTCAAACAGAAAACCTTCAATATCTGAATGTCAAACAAGCTCTGGCCGATTTAGCATATTTTATTCAAACTGTCAAATCAACAACGCCGGGTATGGAAAAGTCAAAAGTAATTTTGACAGGCGGTTCTTATTCAGCCACAATGGTGACATGGTTTAAACGATTGTATCCTGATTTAATTGTTGGAGCTTGGGCATCGAGTGCACCACTCTTTGCAAAGCCTAATTTTGTTGGTAAGTTCACACAAGAGTTTATAAAATGTAATTCTTTTTATAAAAAGTATGAAAGTATGGCAACTTTTAATTTTTGTACGTCAAACGGTATTGCAAGTTTGCGTATCAGTTTTTGGGCAAAGGTTTAGGGTGTATGTTTTGCAACTCCTATTTTGACATATTGCTAGGTAACCGTGTTGTAGCTCATATTAAGTGTTGGAGGAAATAAATGTATTGTATTTTTTACAATTTTTACAATATGATTTAATGATTATTACAGAATATAAAGAGGTTACTGGACGATCAATCAAACTAGTCGGAGGTGAAGATTGCTATAATCGAATTAAGAATGGTATTGAGTCTATTGAACAAATGTTAGCTGAAAAACGTGCTGCAGAAATGAGAAGTCTTCTTAAAATATGTGATAGTTTTGATGAAAATAATGAATTAGACGTTTGGACTTTCTTTAGTCAAATTTCGGATGTATTTGCTGGAGTTGTTCAAACTCATAGGTAAGTGCAAAAAGAAAATTATTAAAAAATATATAAATTTATTTTTTTATAATACATATAGCAAAGGTAGCATTGAAGGAACTTGTAAAACAATAATGGAAGGTGAAGATGATTTAACAGGAATGTCAAATTATATAGCTTCTTTCAGTGGATCTTCAAATTGTTCAGATGTTTCCTATAAAGACATGATTCCTGACCTGAAAAAAGTTGACAACAATCCTAAAAAGATGTGTAGGTTCAAATGATATTGTTATATAATTTTGTAACATTTGTAAAAAAAAACTGCGTGATTTTTGTGTACATATTTTACTTTTCAGATCGTCAATGGTTTTACCAAACATGCAATGAATATGGTTGGTATCAAACATCCGGTTCAACAGCTCAACCCTTTGGAACGAAATTTCCCTTAGATTTATATGTTAATGCATGTCATGATATTTATGGCGAGCAATTTAATAATAACACTATGCATGAAAATGCAGAGAAAACAAATGAATTTTTTGGTGGTCTTAATCCCGAAGTGGAAAATGTTTATATAACTCATGGTGAATTGGATCCATGGCATGCAATGGGAATAATTGAAAAGGATAAGGCTACAATGATACCACGTAAGAATAATTGAAACACAAATTTAATATTTTTTTTTATGAATATTGTTTTTCTTTTAGTACATGCTCATTGTAAGGACTTTGGTTCAATTAAATCATCCGATACAGAGGAAATGAAAGCATCAAAGGAAAAAATTGCAGAACTCGTACGGGGTTGGTTAAAAGCTTAGGCTTATTTAAGTTTTTTTTTTAAATAAATTCAAATAAAGTGAAAAATTTCTAACCTGCGATATTCTATGCAATTAAGTAATTAAAAAAAAGTTGAGTTACTAATTACATATCTCAAAAACTACAAGCCATAAGATCATTTGATTTGAAACATTTGACTAAGTAGGTTTTTCAAAGTTTTGTTTTTAAAAATTATATTTAAAGAGCTATTTTTAAAATAGCTTGATTTAAAATATGAAATACTAAAAACTTAATGGCGATAATCAAGGCAAACAAAATTTTAATTTTGTATAGACAAAAATAATCAAAATTAGTTGAATCGTTTTCGAGAAAATCAACTGATTTTTTTAAATAATTTACCACAAAAACAATTAACATTTTATTACATTAAAGCAATAAATATAATCTAAGTATAACAGATTTATAAAGAAATTAACAAATTCTAACCGTTTTGACAGCCATAACTGATAAGCGTCCTTGTCAAATGTCAAATAAAACCCAGAGCTCTAATCAATAATTTATTAGAATTATCAAACAGAATATACGATAGCACCTTTATCGATCACAATAAACTAACTACATATATTGAAGAAAAGGTTGATGGTGGTAATAGCCAAAAGGTTTTAATTTAAATTATTTACATTCAACTTAAGTCGGTGGTTTAACTATAAGGATGAAGTTGCATATAGCGTTGATTTTTGTAACTGTCTGTCTGACATCAGCAGAATTTGGAAGTTCAAACATTTTCGAAAGAAATTTTAGAATTTTACATCAAGAACTTACACCGCCATTGCGAGCGAGAGCCGAGCTAGGTGCAAGGTCGGATAGATAAAAACTGGATAATTTTGACTCAAAGGAAAAGAAAACATGGCGAATGTGCATCACAAAATGCACAATTTTTAAACTAAGCTGCCCCAGTATATATAGAAAAGTAAAACCCTTAACTCTTCCGATTGGTTTATTTCGAAAACGGTTACTTTTATAAAAGAAAGTATGCCAATCTTTTTTGTAGGAATTTTTTTGAGCTACAAATTAGTTCTCGACATTTTTTCTGTACAACTTACCATTTAGGAGTTATTCCTGAAAAACCATTTTGGGGGACCTTCAACCCCCGTTTAATTGTTAGCTATATATAGGAGGCTATGTACCAAAATCTAGCTTTCCGGCGATTATTTTCTAATTGGGCTGTTTTTAAGGCTTTACTGACTGGACTACAAGGAATTACATAATATTTAATTGATGGATATATTTTTTTTTTATTTAAAAAAAAAAGTGATCTTCGCACCGATAATCAAAAGTACTTGGATGTCAAAAAAGCTTTGGCTGATTTGACAAACTTTGGTTAGCATTAATCTATTTTCATTTTATTATTAATTAAGAAAACAAAAAATTAATTAAGAACATTTTAATCCACCACATCTACCACAGGCTGAGATAAAAAACTGCCAGACTTATGAATTCGGTATCGAGACACTTCTTTCCACCCACTTACTCATAATTTGGTTATATGTTCTTTCAATTCCCAAATTTCCTGTAAATTCTCCGAGAATATTTAAATCATTTTCTTTAACGCAAAAACAAATTTCAAAATATGGATAGTTTAAAGTTCGGCAACTCCGAATGTGGACTACGTTTTTGGAAACAACATATTACCATCGTACTCGTAATAAAATTCTCTTTGTGTTGATGTTGTTTTACATGAAAATACCAATGAGAGTAAAAAGGAAAAAATGAAAATACAACAAAAATTGATGAAAAAAATATGTATTGTTCAAAAATTCTCCTAGCCAAGAAAAAAGCTTAAATCCAAAATTTTGCAAACACGAGTCTTTTAATTTCTTATCTGCTTTTTGAAACTATAAAATTTGTTTCTAAAAAACATCACCCTTTTTTAGGTGATTTTTTTATCCGACGTCTATTTTACATTTTTTGTTTTTCAAATGTGATTTTCTAGAATTGTATGTATGACTTTCTTGTATTTATATAAGATCTATATATTAAAGAAAACAAATCTCAATCATTTTTCGTTTAGAAAATAGAATCTGGACCCTTTCCTTTGCTTACCCTATTCTAATTCTGATTTAAAAAAAAACACGTGTGTTAAAAAAAATATTTTCTAGAACGGTTTTTAAACAGTTGTATGGGAGGTACCTTTAATTTTGGCTACGAGTAATTTTTGTTTAAAATTTGTTCTGTTCTAAAAGTGCTAGGTGCCAAGTTTAATGAAAATCGACCAAAACGTTTTCGAAAAATAATTAACACATTTTTTAAAAATCTAAAAAAATATTTTTTGTAAAAATATTTAAAAAAAATCAAATTATCACAATCAGTTGAATCGTTTTAGAGAAAATCAAAAAATAAGTTCTATGTTTGAGGTGCTATTATTATTTTTTTTTTTACCAAAAGGTTAGCCCTATACCTATTTAAATATGTAGAGCCACTTATGAGAAAGCTATTTTTTTCCCAATATGCTTAAAATATTGTATAGGCAGGCAAGTACATTTATTTTTGGTCTTAACAAAATGTAAAAAGAACTTGTAGGGAGAATGTCCGATTAGGTTGTAGCCGAACAGACAGACTTTTTTCGTCTCTCCTATCATGGTAATGTCAAGTTTGATCAAAATTCTCAAATTTGATAATTTTATGGATATTTATAGCTAAAGAAATGAGTAATTGTGCTTTTAAATATTAAAATTATGGAAAATATTATTAGTCCATTGAAATGTTACATTTACCTCACATTTAGCATAGGACGAGGTTTGTGAGTAAGCAAAATGATTTTCAAGGTTGCAACCTCACCACCCATTTGGCATTTGGGGGTGTTAAAGGGTATTCACCATATACAGAGAACCTTAAGTTCCTAAAACAAAATTCCACCTCAGTTTTGTAGGAAATTCAATTCTCTACAATTTCTCCATAGCAAATCTTGCATTTAAAAAACATTTTCTAACTATATCCATCACTTTAAGATCAATAATTGGACATCATTCTTATCTAAGAGTATAAAAAATAATTTCATATTTTTTTTCATTCTTAACGGCTAAAAGAATAAACATTTTATTACATTAAATCATCAAATCTAATCTAAGGATAAACGATTTAAAAAGAAATTAACAAAGTCTATCCGTTTTAACAATCATAACTGATAAGCGCCATTGTCAGTTGTCAAATAAAACCCACAGCTTTTATCAATAAAATATTAGAATTATAAAACAGAATACGATAGCACCTTTATCGAGGATCATATAAACTAACTACATAATATTGAATAAAAGGTACAAGCTCGATGTAATAGGCAAAAGTTTTTAATTTTCATTCAACTTAAGTCGGTCGTTTAACTAAGGATGAAGTTGAATATAGCGCTGATTTTTGTAACTGTCTGTCTGACATCAGCAGCATTTGGAAGTTCAAACATTTTCGAAAGAAATTTTAGAATTTTACATCAAGAACCTCCGCCGCCACCATTGAGCGCGAGCCGAGCAGGGGCCAAATTCGCGGTCGAATGGATAGAGCAAAAACTGGATAATTTTGACTCAAAAGAAAAGAAAACATGGTTAATGGTTAGTGCTGGTGATTTTTTCTGTCAATTGAGGTTTTTTTGAAAGAATAAATCTTTTTCAGCGATACATGTCCAATGAAGAATTCTTTGTGCCAGGTGGACCGATATTTATATTTGTTGGCGGAGAATGGGAGATTTCAAGTGGATACATTACAGGAGGACACATGTATGACATGGCCAAGGAACACAGCGGAGCCATGTATTATACGGAACATAGATTCTATGGAAAAAGCAAACCAACTAGGTTCAATAATCTTCATAACGCTCAAGGAATTAATATTTAATTGGATACATTATTTGTTTTTTTTTTAATTTAAAAAAAAAAGTGATCTTCGCACCGAAAATCTAAAGTACTTGGATGTCAAACAAGCTTTGGCTGATTTGGCAAACTTTATTGAGACCAAAAAAAAGACAGTTGAAGGAATGAAAAATTCTAAAGTCATTTTGGCAGGTGGATCATATTCAGCAACAATGGTGACATGGTTTAAACGCTTATATCCAAATTTGATTGTTGGAGCTTGGGCCTCAAGTGCACCACTTTTAGCTAAAGTAGATTTTGTTGGTAAGGTATAAAATTTTAAAAAGACATAACAGGTAACCCTTTTTCACAAAAAAGGTATCAGATTTGAATTTCTAGTTTTATGAAGAACGAAGTTATATTAGTCAAGACATTTTTTTAAAGTTTCATCAATAAGAGAGCTTACAATAAAATATTAAAACAAAATTCATAGTTGGTAAAATATATTGATATAATTGATTACGATAATACAAATACGATAATCAAACGCTTTTACCTTATCGGATTTTTTTACAAATAACGAACAAAAAATAACAATCGAAAAATTGATTCATATAAGGAAATTACCTATACAAACCTGATAGTCATGAAATTTGTTTTGTAAAATTGAACCTACAAATTATTTCAGAATACAAGGAAGTCACTGGAAAATCTATTAAACAACTCGGAGGAGATGCATGTTACAATAGAATCCAAAATGGCATAGCCGAACTAGAGAACATGATGTTTAACAAACGAAGTGCCGAGGTAAAAGCAATGCTGAAGATCTGTAATAGTTTTGACGAAAAAAATCAATTAGATGTTTGGACATTATTTAGTGAAATTTCTGATATTTTTGCTGGTGTTGTTCAGACTCATAGGTAAGTAATGGGTGATTCATCTAGTGGTAGGAAATTTTTTTTCAAGTGCATTTTTTTGTATTATTTTTATTTTTTTGAAATAACTGCGGCTGGCACATTTCATTTCTCGCTTGATAGCTAGGTCAATAACGAAAATTGACGTAATTCAAGCCAGCTTAGACCATTGAATTAACCACCTGGATCATGAGATTTTGGATCTGTAGCTTTTTCTTTTGGGGCTAAGTGAAGCTTGACCAGTCTATCTGTATAATTCTGCTATACGATTAAGGAATTGCAAGCGAACACTATTTGTTTTTTTTTTGTTATTTTTTGAAAAAAGTACAACTAAATGAATTGCCCTTTAGAAATATTTATTTTTTATTATATTTTTCATACGAATAGCTAACATAATATGTATTTTATGTAAATATTATTTTTTAGTTATAATGACATTCAAGACACATGCAAAATTATTATGAAAGGTGAAGACGATGTGACAGGGGTTGCGAAATATATTTTATATAGCTTTGGATATGGAAATTGCTTAGATATTTCATATAAAACTTTGCTGTCATCGTTATTGGAATCAACATATTCAAATGGAATGAGTAAGTATAATCTGAATTAAAAGTAGTTTAAGTACCAGTAAGTTTCACAGTACACACCTATAATATTGACAGTTTAAGCCCAGTTTTAATGTCTGGGTAAAGCGGCCAATATAAGTTTCACTTATTTAGGTGAGTTTGCACTGTTTTTCATATTAGTCACTTAAGTAACAATTTATTTTACTGTGAAACTGGGCTTTAGAACTAAGCAAGACAATATACAAGAACAAATTCTTATAATCAGCCAGAACCACTAACTTAACATCTTTTGCATACAACAGACCTTAAAATAGATAGGTTTTGACAGCCATTGTTGGAAATCAAACACAAAGGTTAAGGGAAAAGATGGCTAGAAGTGAACCATACCAAACAAAAAATCAGCAAATAAAAACCTGGTTAAACAAGATTGCAACATGACGTGATGTTTTATATTTAAATTTTATCAACTAAAAGTATTCTGTTGTTATTTTTTGTTTAGGCTTTTTAGTTTTCTCTTATTTAAATTGATTTTTTTTTGTAAATTACAGTGCGGCAATGGTATTATCAAACATGCAATGAATATGGTTGGTATCAAACATCAGGATCGTCAGGTCAACCATTTGGAAGCCAATTTCCTGAAGATTTGTATATAGCTACATGTAATGATGTCTATGGCACTCAGTTTACAAAAGAAACTATATATCAAAATGCTGATAACACAAACGAATATTTTGGTGGATTAGAACCAGAAGTGGAGAACGTTTACATTACTCATGGCCAATTGGATCCATGGAGTGCAATGGGAATTACAGATTCACAAAGGGCTACCGTCATACCATGTAAGCTATATATTAATAGAACGAGACTAGAGAAATGTCAATTTATAACAGTTTATCATTATTGGATGTCCATTAACAAGCTTCAAAACTTAAAAAAAAGTATGCCCACCGGCGCGGCGGAGGGTGCTGGCCTTGCGGGCCAGACAAAACTTTTATAAATTGGCATATCTTTAGCCACTTTCTTATTATTTTTAGTGACGAGAACAGAGACATGCTAATTTAAAACAGCTTATAGCCATTTAAAAAACGAGCGCATCGACGTGCTCTGTGCTACTTGAAAAAAAAATGAGTGCTCGAAGTACGCCCACCGATGGCGCAGGGTCATTGCTCTTCGAGGACCCATATATAGTACTTTTATAAACAGAACTGTTATATTGGAATGTCTTTAATAACTTTCTATTTTTATAATTATCAATAACTTCTTCTTTTTTTTAAATAAACTCAAATTTTTTTTGCAGCATACGCTCATTGTAAGGATTTTGGATCGATAAGCTCATCGGATTCAGCTGATATGAGAGCATCTAAGCTAAAAATCGCACAGTTAGTCCGTGATTGGTTAGCATAAATCTATTTTCATTTTATTATTAATTAAGAAAACAAAAAATAAATAAATTAGTTTTGAAAGCAAATGAAATAAAATAAAATTTGAAAAAAAAATATAATCTTTGATTAACGATTGATACGAGAAAAATTGCTTTTCACGATCACTAATCTGTTAATACACATGTAATAATTTATTGTTTACTATTAATCAATGTTCAAAATTGATAAGCTTGAATTAAAAGCGGATTTGACAAGCTATAATAAATATATAATTGTTAAATTTATGGTATTTAATCGTAAGTACCTGCATATGTGACTAATATATTGATTTATATCTAACATCTTCACAAGTAGGTCGTTTAAGTATTTAGTTTAAAGGCTATTATACACTTGTGTGATATAATCTTTGCGATACCGAAAGTGTCGCTTGTCAAAATTCATTAACACGATGACGTCGAAAATATAAATTAGTTTAAGCGTACAAAGTTAACGATTAGAATGATAAGCTTTCGCATAATTCTTTGTACTGAAATTTGTTTCATAGTTTCTTTTTGTTTTAAAATAGAATTTAATCATAAACAATTTAACTTTTAGTATGGAACGATTGCGTTCAAGGGTTTAAATTTAATAATATGTATATATTTGCTTAGGACCTAAGCATACTAAGCAAATAGCTACTAAATTCACGCCTGCAATAAGCTCATTGATCAATTTTCACTATGTTTAATACCTATAACTCGAAAACTAAACCTAATTTGAAAATTTTATTTGAATTTTTTTTGTAAAAATTGAACTTTCTATCGAAATGAATGGCTTACAAAATTAATTAAAAAACATTAAGCAAACATAGTTTACAAAACCAAATCAAAAATATATTGAAAAAATCAAAGATTTAAATTCTTTTAAATAATAGGGACGTTCACATTCAACGACATGTTCATCAAAACGTGTCGTCTAGTTAGATTTTTGTAATGTGAACACCATTCGGACAACCGTTCGATCGACTAGCTCTGAAGTTAAAATTTTGTAATAGGGGGGTTCATATTCAACGATGTGTCGCCCGCCCTTTTTGTAAACGTTCACATTCAGGGACTACCGCACAAACCATTTGAAAAAAATTTCAAAGAGCGAAAATGGCGGCAATTTCATTATTTCCAACAATCGCATTAATTTCAATTGTTTACTCTCTTGTTTTATTTGTGTACTTTAATTTCAACCCATTCTCTTTTAATCTTACGATCAAAATTGAAAGATATGTAAAATTGAAATTTTCAGTCGTCCGACTTAAGTTTTTAGGAAATACTTTCTCATTCCCATTCCTTAGGCCTTTTTGCGTTTTATTTCTTTCTGATTATATTTGGTGTTAGACGCCATCAATCAAAAAAAATTAAATTTTCGATTTATATGAACTTCTTTCTTCATAATAAATATGTATATTGTGCAAGATTCAGCTCAATCGGAGCGCCATCTATCGAATTAAAAAAAAAAAAAATAATTACGCGCATTTTGATAGCAAAATGATGTTTTTGCTCATGGTTTGCTCACTCAGCTATTTTTTTTTTTTTTCGAAAGTAGTTATTTTATGTATATTTTTCTACCCACATCAGCAATTAAAAGATTTCCTTATAACAAACTTAGCATTGCATCAGTCACAGATTCAAACCATAAATAAATCATTAATTAAACTGCACCATAATGTGAACGTCCTTATGCAAAATAACAACAATTAAATAATCAGAAATTAATTTCGCATTACAAAACACTCCCAAACAAGAGCTTCTCACATTGCAGTCACCTTTTGAAGGTAGATATAATTGCTAATAAGGGTAACCACGTATATCAAAGGAATTTTCAACTTCTGTCTACTCTTAAAATTCCCTTGCACAATTTCTTGTTGGAAGTTATAGCAACACAAAAAAATCACAAAACAAAACCAATCCAAAAATCAAAGGCAACCTGTTATGAAAATTCCATAAACGAGTCGGTTTGGCAATGAAAATAAAAATAAAAGCACTCTAAGCCTACAACCGCTCGATTCGAGGAGTACATAAAGTTCAAACCAACCGGTTGACTATCGAGTTCCGAGATGTAGAGCTCTACACACAAACTACCTTCGTCCAAAAAAAAAAAAAATGTCTGTATGTGCAAACGACAAATGTCGCATTCAGTCTTACTTCATAAATCAATTAAACTCTGCCATTTCTTGCAACGCCAACAACTGCTCATCATCTTTGCTGCTGATCTTCTTCGTACCTACTACTTTTTCAAAACTATATGCCACAGTTGTTAGGAGCCGAAGGTACACAGTTTCTTCTCCATAAGTAGTTGCAGTGAGTAGATACATTCAAGAGAAGAGCTTCATTCATTGCATGTATCGCTACCGATTAAAGGTGCGATCAATAAATAATGACAACTTCTACAAAGAAAAACCTGGAAGGGTAGAAGGAAGGGGGAGGGGGTTTAAATCACCCACCGCCACGACACACAAATGATAATCTTTCCCACATCTGCCTGTAGTCATGACGCATGCGCCAAACTCTCACCAAATCTATAGTCAACTCAAGCCAGAGAATTACGAAGAATTTATTATGGGTATTGTATTTGATTCTTTGTGATAGTGGGATCATTTCGCGAAGTTCCCTTCAAACTAACACTTCGCGCACCTACTTGGTATGCTATGCCCCTCATCGTCAAACAACCCACCCATCAAGATCAACTGCTGAAGGAGGTGTGCATAGAAAAGAACTTACTGCCTGATGTGTTCTACAATCACTCGAGAAGATCTATAATTTGCTTCAGCAATAAATTAACCATTTGTGGGGCATCGATAGCTAATGTATGTAGTGATTGGTATTCGAGACGATGTTTCGGTTGCCGAAATCGGCTTCTGGGAAAATACTATCAACAACTCAACAGCGGCCCTTGATGCTTGCAAAATGGTTCGATTTGAAAGGTAACCCTTCCGAAAGGTAGAGGCACCTGGAATTTTTTGTCCCGCGTGTCGGGTAAATGTCCACACATTTCATTCCGATTTGGAGCACACGAGTATTTTTCTTCTTTATTTTTAATTTTTCAAGATTATGTGATGGGAAAACGATTTGTATCCACGATTTTGGGATTAAGTCGGGTAGAATTAACTTCTATAGCTTGTTGTTATGGTTATTTTTGTTGGATTGTTCGGAAATGAGAGAATATGTTTGGAATTTAAATATGTTCGTGGTGCGGTTTCAATGCTTAAAATTTGTCAAGCTTGTTCACGTTCGAAACACTTTTCTTTATTTATTTGGAAATAAAATTCACAAAAATTCCACACCAGTAGCCAGCTGATGATGATGATGTGGGAAATTTACGAGATCGATTTAGGTTCACATCAGAAAACGATTGAAATTTCGAAACGATTTAGCTGTTTTATTCGTTTGTTTATTTTGTTTTGTTTTTTTTTTTAATTTATTAACTCTGGTTGACGGTTAAGTCGTGTGATGTAGTGCGTTTTTCTGTGACTCGAAAACGAAAATCATGAATTGTTGATAAAGAATTCTTACGACTATTCATGATATACATACATACATTTTCGATGCAATTTCGAACATATCCTATTGATTTGAAAAATAAATTTCATACTAAATGGGTTACGGTGTTAATTTTGACAATAATAGTTATTTTTCAGCAAACAATTTCAAAAGTTTCATTTCTTATCAGTATAACCGACCAAATGAAAAATTACTTAATTATTTAAAAGAAAAAAAAAAACTATTTTTTTAGCCCAGAATTTGGTTTTTAATTTATATGTAAAGTTTTAACCTACACATCCTTAAATTCGAAAGAGAATTAATCAAAAATCAAATATTTCGTAAATAAAAAAGAAAATGAATTTTTATAATATAACAAACAAAAGAACAAAATGTTTAACTAAGTAATTAAACATTAAAGAGTGATTTCAAAAAATTTGCGATTATTCGTATAGTTAAATCTACAAATTTTATAAAATTTTTGAGTACAATCATACCTCGCTTTATGGCCTATATGATCCATCAAATTTTTCATACAAACCCTTACAAAATCGGATTGATTGGTTTCAAGTAGAGCTCCCTATTACACGGATATTTTAAAACACGGATACACATGTTCTTATAATATCCGAATTTGAATCCGTGTATTTCGTGTATCCGAAGATCCGTGTGGGATTTTTTGATAAAAATACAACAACGACTTGTTATTCGAATCTGTTAGTGGATTTAAGTAGAAAATTATTAAATTTTTTTCTTTAAAAATTGATTTTTTTGGTGAACGAATGGAATTAAGTTGTCCTGTTGGATTTGAAAATATAAAATAACTCACAAATTTCTAAGAGAAAGGAGCAATAAGTGTTGTTGAATATTATTTTTCAAAATTCTTAAATTTTTCATCAACTTTTGCATTTGTAAAAGTGAAAATAAAATTGACGACAGACTCAATTGACCATTTATTATGAAATTTTACTCCCCAATAAAATAATAATACAACAATTTAGCCTGGTATTTTACGTTTGTTTTAAAACCTTAATCTTGAAGATTTGACAATTAAAACCGAAGTTATAAGAAACCATATCAGTCGATTTTGGAGGTTTTATATGAAATAACGGAATTCTCTCATTGGTGGATAATGGTTGGCAATCGACCAAGCAGGGAGTTTTTATGATTTTTTTTCCATTTATCGATTGATTTAAACTTAAGATTGTGATGCTTGTGTAGCTTGTACAATAACGTTTGATATATCAAAATAATCGTTACTTTATCTACTTGCGCATTAAAGAAAAACCCAATCAATCCGTGCAGATACTCAAGATTTATTACTTGATAATTGAAGGCACTGTAAAACTATACTTTTAAGCACCTAACGGTAACTTAGAAAATCTAATTTTTAACTTTTAAACCCACCCATTGAAAAGATAAAAATCAAAAACCATTCCGTGTATTAAGAATCCGTGTAATAAAGATCCGTGTATGCTTAATATCCGGATACAAGGATATTAAGCAAATAAAAACACGTGTTTTAAGAGTATGGATTTTTATTAGCGTGTAATAATTACACGGAGTCCGTGTAATAAAATAAATTTGTGCGAAATTTTAACAAAAATGGTTGAGCTGTTATATAATATAGGAGAATAAAACATTCTTTTTTTTTAAACTGTAAGTCAAAATTCATACAAAGTGCTCATCGCAATAAACTTGGTTTAACATATATTTTATATGTTATATATTTTCTATGTTATTATGTTATATTTTATATACATATGTACATAGGTACTATATGTCAAGTTTTATATTCTTTAAAAAAACATAAAATTGCGATGATAGAGAGGACGAAAAAGTGTTTTCTGCAATTCTATCTCTGTATTTGTCAATCTGCCTGTTACTAGACACACCTGCCTTTTACTCGCACTCAAACGATTTTCTTAATACATATTTTAAAATTTTGATGGTTTTTTAGTGATAGCTAAGCTATATTGAATTTTTAAGAGGTTAAAGGAAAATTGAGCAGGACAATGTTTAAAGGTCGAAAATGGGGAAGTCAACATAATGGAAAATAATTATTTGCAAAAAATCAAGATCGATGTTTTACTATTGGAAAGAAAATATGGAAATATTCAATCCGTATATTGAAAAATATCAATTTTAGAGTTCAATTTGCGTGGTTCTTTATTTCAAGGTGTAAATTTAAAAATCTGAAATTCATGTTATTGATTCGAACTTTGTATATCCAAAACCTAAAGAAAGTCAAAATTTAATTCTAGGACATATTATGTAAATATTTTTAAAAAATAAAGTCGTTTTTCAGTAATTTACAATTTTTAAATTAAATTCAATATGATTCATTATTAAGAGTCCACTTGAATATTAAGGTCATACTATATTATGGTTTATTAGCTAGAGCCCATTCTATTATTGGCCATTTTACTGAAATATTTAAGTCGTCACTAAATTTGATTATTGGTAGGGCCCAATATAAATTGTCAAATTATTTAAAAATCCTTTTGTTGTTATCTATTCTAATGCTGCAATATTTGATAAATTTATATTAACGACAACTAAAAATAATATCCGATTCCATTTTGTCCGAAATGTTTTTGAAAATTATTTTTTTAAGCTACGCGCAAACCGACGCGATGGCGGTGGCGATCGCGATAACAATGTGGATGCCGCACACGTAAATCAATGGAGGGGCACACATCGACGCGATATGTGGATTGCGGTCACGTTCCACTGCTGCGTTCAGTACGCGGCTTTTCTTGAACGCAGCAAGCACCATTTGATCGCTATATCGCCTGAAGTTTTTCTTCGACAGTATAAGAAAGAAAATTTGAAAATGACTTCTAATACTGAAAAATTAATAGAAAAAGTTCGGGAGAATTCCATTTTATATGATCTGTCAAACAAAGATTATAAAAATATAAAAAAAAAAATAAGATATGGGATACAAATATATCGCGTTGATGTGAGCAGGTTTTTGAACGCATCTTTATCGCGCGATAAAAGTTATCGCGATCGCCACCGCCACCGTGTCGGTTTGCGCATAGCTTTAATGTTTTTTGAAATATGTTTTAATTTTCAATTCTGAAATGTCAAAAAAAAAAACTGTTAGAAGCTGAAAAATGTAAATCGAATCACATTTTCTTAGTGCCTGTTTACATAGGCATTTTACTGAAGGGCGCATCCAGTGAGACAGGTAGATTTTATGTACGTAAAAGCGAGAAGGGTAGGTTCCACCCAAAATTCAACGATGCGCCAAATTCAAGTAATATTCTCGGGTGAAACATGAAAGACTTTTTTTTGTGTGAGTGAGTTATTAATGAATTTTAAGGTTGTGAGATAGTAGATTGAACTGAAAGGGTTTTTTCTTTATGTGTAGACACGATTTCCGTAAAACGACTTTCAGTAAAATTCCTATGTAAACAGGCACTTAGAGCATATGTTATATGGAGTGCTTGTTCCTGTACCTAATGTATAGTAGTGCCTGAAGCCGAGATAGGGGGCACTGTTTCACTTCCGGTGACCACTTAAAGTTCAACTACCAGTAATAATTTTCTTATATTTTCTCTTGAAATTTGTTACTATTTTTTTTTTATATTTTTTTAAATTGTTTAAAAGATATTTGTCACGAAAATATGGTCCTCTGCCCAAGGAAAAAGTGCTATTTAATATTATCTTGATAAATGAGAACATTAAATGGTCACTGAAAGTTGAATAGCGCCCCCTATGAAAGCTTCAATTTGGAATATATTCGAGCACTCTATGTAATATATTCTCCAAGTACATTTTTACGACATTTTCACATTTTTAGGGTTTGACGTGTACACACTACACACTCACTCACTTTTCAGTAATGAATTCTTCGTACTGCTCTAGTTTCATTTTCAATGAATTAAAAATGAGAAAAAAGTGTAGTATCATTTACTCACTCATTTATTTCTGTATCTTTAAGTGCAAAAATAGATTTTAAAAAATTTAGAAATAAGCGAAATAATTTTCCGTTGAAAATTTAGCTCAAAATAACCCCTAATCATTTGTATGGTAAGTAATTATAATAAAAGAAAAAATACTTACAGTATCAGCTGCAGTCAGATTGATACCCAATCCACCTGCTCGTGTCGATAGAAGAAATACAAAAATGTCTGCACGATTTTGGAAATCAGCTACCATATCACGACGGGCAGATATTTTACTCGACCCATCCAGTCTCATATAACGATGTTTACGGTGCCACATGTACTCCTAAAAATTGAAATATTCAATTTTTTTTTTTTTTTTCTAATAGACTTACCTCTAATAAATCGATCATTTTGGTCATTTGCGAGTAGATCAAAACTCTATGTCCTTGTGCTTTTAATCTTGTTAATAAACTATCCAATACAGCTAGCTTACCAGCGTCAGAGACGAGCGTCTGTTTATCAGGTATCACAATAGATGACCAACCATATTTAGGTTTACACAATTCCAGACCGTTGTGGAGTAAATTATAACCCTCTTGATTATCACATTGAATGTGACGAATATGAGCCCATTCAGCTGCTCGACTTTCGCAACTAAAAAAAAATCAAAAGCAATTAATCAATAATTAATTGGAGACAATTAACTTACTAAATTCTCCTTTTAACGGCTTGAACCTTTTGTCCCAAACCATACAAAAATCTCGGCATTTCAATTGCTTCGCAAATGTACTTTCTTGGTGCTCTAGGTATATGAGGAAACTCTGGTAGAAGAATAGTGGAAGATTTAATATTTTTATCTGGGTTCTTTGGAGGGCGACCTCTAGGAGGAGATGTAAATGTTTTTGATTCCTCTTTGATAATCACTGGTCTGACGAAGTCATCTTCAATATCGAGCTCCGATTTTAACGAAATGCTTCCCTCGGTAGGAGATCTAATTTCAGTAATTTTTCGCTTTCTGCTGCGAATGACGCGGTGTTCAATAGTTTCTTGCATGTTTCCAATTTTATAGTCACCGAATGTGTAAATAGAGCTACTTGATGATGTCTTAAAAATAGGTTATGATGAGAAATGGATGATAGAATGATTGTTTATTAAAATGTATTCAGTAGTTTTGCAATATAGAATCGGCTGTAGGTTACAAACAAACCTTTGGAAAGTCCTCCTAAAATAATTGACAACTGATCGAGGTAACTCGTTCAAACAAATATTAATCGAAAACATGTCATTTAATCTACAAAAATAACAATTTGGTTACATCGAAGTTGGGAATTGAGTGTATGTATGTATGTATCTTTCAATACAAGAACTTATCTTGTATCTTTCAATACAAGAACTTATTTTTTATTTAACTAACTATAACATTCCTGAAGGTCATCTTCAAGTACTTGGTACAAGAGAATTTGAAATTGGACTGATACAAATACCAACAGAATGTAAAAGCGGACTTTTTCTTGAAGCATTTCAACGACATAGCATTTTTAACGTTTTTTCCATACATGACTGATAAGACCCAGTGTTATAAAATTTCTCGTTTGATATAATTTAAGTGATGTTTTTTAACACGGGCTTTAGGATGGGGAGTTAACATAGCAGTACCGTCACTGAAGTGATGTCACGCTATATAACTTAGGATGAATTTAATCAAAAATCAATGGAAATAGAAAATAAATAAAAGTGAGAGCACGTTATTTTATGGAAACTCCTAAAAAGAACTTATATAGTTCTCCTGGAAACCTCTATTTTAGTTCCAATCAATCAATCGGATCTTTCGATATATCGTAGCAAGGGATATTCATCATGCAAACTACGGTTAACCGGTGAGAGCTTTAAAGATAATAGACCAAACTGAAAGGCAAACATCATATCTCCCATTTACCGACAAGTTTTGTTGAACAGAGTACATATTAACATATTAAGAACTATGTATTTAACTTATATAAAAAAACAAACAAAACTTACAATTCTTGTGAAAATAAAGTCTTTCAGAACACTATTTTTTGTCATAAACCTTTGGTCTAAAACATTTTGCAAAGTTGGTTCTAAAAGCATCGTTTTCCCAACTGAATACTTTTCCCACCACTCCAATCGATAGGCATAATCAGCATATTCTCTCAAAGTTTTTAAATAACATTTCAAGCTAAAAGAGACCAGATATATTTAAATTCTAAAAATAAAATAAAAAATAAAACTTCTTACAATCCAATAATGCCAGCAACAGTCGTGTCTTCAATATCTTTTGGGCTTAAATCACAAAATCGACTAAAACTGAATGTAGAATTCATTCCTACGTCTATATAATTCGGATAGTGCTCAGATTTATTTCGTGGTTTTTCATAAAACAAAGACCTTTGAACATGCTCACTTTTGAAAATGTTAAATCTGACAAAAAAAAAATAAATAAAATATCTAGAATCAATTACAACAAAAAATAACTTATTTATACAAACCTATTGTATAACAGATGCTTTTTACTTGGAAATCCTCTACAAAGTAATGCTTCGTCGAATACTAATCTAGGCATAACATATTCCTCACACTTCATCGAAAACGGACTTTTGGCATCTCTCCTTTCAAACAGTTCCGGATGATTACACACCTTCCTGAACTGCA
Organism: Epistrophe grossulariae; assembly: GCA_929447395.1. NCBI lineage: Eukaryota > Metazoa > Arthropoda > Insecta > Diptera > Syrphidae > Epistrophe > Epistrophe grossulariae. The sequence continues at coordinate 31,357,897 of OV839567.1, read as the reverse complement.
TAACTAAATTCATAAGATTCGATGTGAAATTCCTGTCCACATGATGACCATCATTTCCCCCGATTGTAAAATGCAAAAGATCCTCAATGCGAATCTTTTTCTTCAAAGCCATATAAAGAAGCTTTTGTCTTGTTGTCAATGGACAATATACCATTATCTCGATCTTATCCGAAAGTTCATTTTCCACATCTTTTTTAATTCTCCGCAACATAAAGGGCTTCAGAATCATATGTAATCTAGAGATCTGCCTCTCATCAATTCCCGTTTTGTTCTCGGCGTGACTTTCAATGTCCTTCGAGAACCACTCGTTGAACTCATCATGGGAGTCGAACAATGTTGGCATTATAAAATGCAACAAAGCCCACAGCTCTGCCATGCTGTTTTGAATTGGAGTTCCACTAAGCAATAATCTATTGCGGCAATTGAAACCAAGCAACAATTTCCAGCGCATTGACGAAGAACTTTTAATAGCTTGAGCTTCGTCCAGAATCATATACTGCCATTTGATCCGATTGAAATACTTGTAATCCGATACAATCAACTGATAACTGGTAATTACGACATGAAAACTGGCATCTTTAGTGTGAAGATCCTTTTGCTCCCAGAATTGTCGAAGAATTTTTCTTTCATTGGGTGAGCCCCAGTATGGGACTACATTGAAATCAGGTACAAACCGTTCCATTTCCTGCTGCCAGTTGTGCAACGTCGATGCTGGTGAGATTACCAAAAATGGTCCCCACACTCCATATTTTTCAGCTATGTGACAGAGAAAAGCTATGGATTGAACAGTTTTCCCGAGACCCATTTCATCTGCTAGAATTCCACTGATTCCCTGATCGTAAATATTTGCCAGCCAAGTCATTCCTTTAAGCTGATATGTCTTAAGAGTTCCTCGGAAGATATCTGGCTGTGGTAAATCTGGTTTGCAGTCGGCCGAGCATGATGGGATTTCTTCGTCATTTTCCTGTTGAAAATGAAATTCAATTTTTTTTTAGTCTGATAATAATAGGTGATTTTTTATGATTTTTTGTACTGTACATAATTCAAAATGTATAAAAAGTTTAATACTCATCAAACACATAAGAACAGGTAAAAAGAAATGCAACAAAACAGATCCAAAAATAAAGGTCCATGAAAATAAAAATTCAGATTGTACAAAATTGGCAGAAATTGAGGAACTTCTAATAATGCTAATGCATAATGCTACATTTTGATTATCCATAAGATCAAAAATAAATAAGAAAAAGCCCTAGCATACACAAAGGGAAATTAAAGTGAAGTAAAACGTTGCACTTGTCTAACTCATTGCAAAAATGTTGCTTTAAATTTTAAACTCACATTTTACTTATAATGTCAAAAATTATCATACCTCCTTGATTTGTACATCGAACTGTTGTGTCTTCGCACGGTCTGTGTTGAAAGCTTCGGCAGCATGTCGCTGAGCTAATTCTTTCATTAATTCCGAGTCGTAGTCATCATAGGCCGATAAGCGAGGATTTATTTCTTCGTCCAGTTGATTCAAGATCCTCAATTGCTCCTCTTCTGTGCCAAATCCGAGTTTCTTGGACATGAAATGTGCATAAAGCTCAGTCTGGGTTATCAAGAAATTAAGCTTTCGCTGCTGCCGTTTGGCCTCAATAATTTCAACATCGATCTTACGCTGTTCTTCTGCCTCCTTCTCCATTCGTCGACGTGTTTCTCTTTCAACTCTATCATACCGCTTCCAATAGCCTTGCATTTCTCGGGTTAATCGCTTTGCTCGCCATATAGTCTCTTTCATGATCTTTTGTGACTGCATCGCCTTTTGTCGAGTCACCTTCATGCACATGGTAGCTACACGTTTACAACCCTGAAGCATTTCTTTATGATTGTTGGCTTTAGCTCTTTGGATCTTGCCGAGTTCTTTCTTCGACATCAATTGGAATACTTTACGTCGTCTGGCTGCCATGAGCTCAGGGGTTTTTGCAAGCGCCGACTTCTTCTTCCGACCGCGTCCAGAATGCGGTACTCTGAGCGAACCCATTGGACTATGGGACTTCGATTCCATGTCGTCTTCACCAAATTCAGATTTAATTTGCAGCTGATGCTGAGCTGCTGTCCACTTCTGAGCCTTGATATCGTTGGATTCTGATGCGTCTCCATGTTTGCTGCGTCGTTGTTTTCTAGGTTTCGGAATCTTAGGCGGTTTTTCCTTCTTCTCTCGTTCCTTGCGACGTTTGCGGACTCCAACGATGGATCGCTGGTGTTCGGGAAACATGTCGTAAGCGGAAAGAAGGCCAGTCCCATAGTAGCCGTATTGAGTGTTCTGTTTTTTTAAAGAATAATATGGTGAGCAGGGTCAAACATGGGGAGATTAAAATTACCTTTTCCTTTTTGTAGTATGATTCTCGATGTCTTTGCTCGCGCAAATGACTTCTGAGCATATCCTTTACATGGTCATCTTCATCAGAGATCTCCGAATCAGTCTCTGTGTCACTTAGGAGAGCATCACAAAGCCATTCTCTCTCGCTGGTCACACTGGACAGATTGTATACATGAGCTTTGTCACTTTGTCGTTCTAGGAGCATAAAACCAACTAAAGTAATGATAACATATCGACGGGTTTGACCACTTACCTTCTTTTGAACCATTGATTCCTTTGAAGCGTCCGCCACCTCTACGAATTCCATCCGTTTCTTCGTCATCGGTGTCCGAGTCTGAGCTGGCTAGCGGCTGCGAAAGCGTCTTATGTGCGAAGGCCATGAAAGGGCCCATGTCCAGACTTGCCTCCAATCGCTGTAAATGCAGTGGCTTTGCGAACTTCTTGGAACTCGAGCCATTTTCTGTGGTTTTTGTCACATTCATGCTTTACTTATAACCTATTTCTTTCTTCTCATTTAATTGCGTAAACCTTGGGGTCGATGTCCCTCAACAAGGAATTTGATTTTATTTCACTTGTATGTTGTGTTTATAAACACTGTTTCTTGAGATTCCTTAACAAGTTAGCCTTCCCAATACGAAAAAAAAGTTCAAAGAATTTGTAGATATTTTCCAGAATTCAGACTTTGCCATTGGCATTTGCATAGCTTTTAATTTATCGTCAAGTTTTCTTTAAACACGCCGTAATGGGGTGGCAATTAAACCAATAAAACAAAATGCCACAGAAGATAGAGAAAAAATTTTCTTGAAAATTTGACATGTTGTTTTGGTTTCGCTTGTGCAAAGGTGACAGCAGTTATCAATTTAACGAAGATTTCAACGAAACCGGTGTTATTTGACGAAGGAAAATATTGAGATATAGGGGGCGCTCATTGTATACTAAAATGAGTGTGTTTAAAATTTCGAGTAGCTGAAAACATAAAGCGTAGTTTGAACTAAAAACTACGCGTGCAAATCATAAAAACACGATCGTGTTTTTTCCAAGCTCAGAGGGTATTGGATGATAAAATCGATTTGGGGCTAGATAACTACTATACTACGTTTTCATTGGGCCAAATGAGGTAATTTCGTCGTCGCCACCGAAAATTCGCGTTGGTGTGGAGGAACCTTAATCCTATAATAGGCGTGTTTTGTTGACTTTCTAATGTGACCATTAAGGGCGGTATTCACCGAACGCTCATAACTTAAAAGCTTCATAAATCTATTCACCAAGCAATAATAGTGAATATTTATGAGCGCTCATAAAACTTATGAGTGCTCCCGACCACTCATAAGTTGTGAGCACTCTCTCCGAAAACTTGTTCGAAAATTTTTAAAATAATTTATTTTTTTTTCTTTCAAATTGTCAACATGTCACAATTTTGTATTTTTATTTAATTTTTTTTTTGATATTCATTAAATTTTTTTTTTTTCATTGTTAGAAAATCTTCTCTCATATCAATTAATTTGAAAAAATATTAATTCGTCTTGTTGTTGGTGCTAAAGTTATTATTTGTGATGCATTTGTGCGAAAGAAGTTTGATTTTACAGTTTGGTTATGCCTGGTTAAGAGAGAGCCGCTCTCATTTTCGAACTACGAAAAATACTTATGAGTGTTTGGTGAATAGCACAAATATTAGCTGTGTTTTATTTTCCCCCAGATCCAATCCAGATCAGATCATGAAAATAAAACAACCCAGGATCTCAGTGACAACTTGTTATATACCCAACTCTTTTTTCCTTTTGCTTTTTTTATTTGTATACACCCGTTGTCTTTTTTCTTTACACTACTGACGACATTTACAAATTAAAGGTGTGTGTTCAAAACGGATTTGGAAATCCAAATCCAAAACAAAGTTGGATTTTATGTTGTTTTTGTAATACATGTATTTTCGTAGGCAAATCCAATCTGGTTCGGATCTCGGGGAAAATAAAACACAGCTATTAAGGCTTAACTACATAAGCCAAAAAGTACTGAAGTATAAAAGTAAAAATATTTTTTTTACCGCTAGCGCCGTTGTTTTGTGAAAAAGAATACACAAATTTGTTTTTAAACCAAAATTTAAGCTTTCTGCATCATTTTTATAAGTTTTCCAGTCAGAAACACTATCCTAAAATGAGTTTGAAAATTTTCACTTTTGCACTTTTTCACTTTTTTGGCTTATGTAGTTAAGCCTTTATTTGAGTTATGAGCCTCATAAACTTAAGAGCCGTTTATGAGCGCTTGGTGAATACCGCCCTAAGAAATTTTTCACATTAAGCCAACTTTTAACATGCAAATGCAAAAACAACAAGTTAACAGCACATTCAAACTTCAGTAACTCTAATGTGAACATTAACTTTCCAATGAATTTGCTTGTTATGTTGGTATCTTTGCATGTTGTCCAGGAAAATATGTTCGGTGAGTATGGTGGTTTCGAAAATATTTTGAAAAAATAACTTTTGTATGAAGGTTTAAAATTATACAGCGAATTATTTTATTAAAACATAGGTAACGAAATACATTTTCGATGATGCAAATAAAATTATTTTAATAAAAATTATCATCCACAATTATTGTTAAATCATATATGACAAGATTCGAACAGAGTAATATTGGTTTTGGTAAGTAACCATTTTCAATGAACGCATCCGCTGTGTGGCTTTTTTCAAGAAAGTGTGAGTTATACAAATACAAATGCATTGACACAGCATCGGCATGCAGTAAGAAATAAATGCTGAGGCGCCCAAGGAAATTTTTAGCTGTTTTTTTAAGGAATGTGTTTTGAGATTTTAAATCATTAAAATATTAAAAAAAAAACTTATTAAATTATGTACAAAAGTGAAATAAAAATAAATATAGCGCATACATGCAATACTTTATTAACATGCGGTGCTGTGTTAAATCTTGTAAACACGTAGATATAGTAAGAAGTTTACAATTTTTTTCATTTCATTGGCTGATTGTGTATCATATTCAATACATAGATATAAAGTAATGGGAAGGAAATTTAAAACGTTGAAAAATAACTCTGCACTACGGGCGCTCAACAAATGTGAGCGCCTTGCCATCACCAACAAAACGTAATGCGACTATGGACCAGAATTTCTAATTTTGACAAATATAACCCAACTATAATTTACGTGATTGAAGTATGTTTGTATATTTAGATAATTTGCTTTTTTACAGCGAAATGCTATGAAATATCAATCACTTCACATTACTTTATGTAGAATATGAGACACAATAAGCTCTCAAAATGAAAAAAAATTGTTAACTCCTTATTATATGTATGTATTCAAATCGTGTATTATTTATTCACGATTTAACGCAGCACGCCATGTTGTTTAATATTTTTCAAAATAAAGTATTACAAATACCTATTCACTATTTTTACTTTTATTTCAGTTCTTTATTTAGTTTAATAAGCTTTGTTCACTATTTTATCGTTTTAAAATGTCGAAACACTATTTTATACTGCGGCAAATGACAGATGACCCGAGCAAATAGTGCCAACATTCCGATGCAAAATGTCTTAATAAAACTGGAAAGCTAAAGAGTTTTGTTGAGCATTTCCTAATGTGAACATTAAGAAGGTCAACAAAACACACCTAATACTCAAAATCGAAACCAAATAGTTTGGTTGCAAGTGCGCGCCTGGCCTAAAAGAAATTAATTTCATATGTTAAAACTAATTATATTTAATTATCATTTTGATGTTTTCTTTTTAACTAGTTTTAAGTTAAAAATTGTGATTAATAGCTGAAGCTAAATAAAGAATCAAATCAAAAAAAACTACACTCAAATAATTTTTTGAATTGAATTTCATTGAGACTTAAGGCCCAACTATAATAGGCTTAAGCAAACATAAACTAATGTCAGAACATATCGAAAAGTTTGCTTAAGTTTCCAAAATTTTTTTATTTTTTTTCTTGTGTATTCCTTTTCTTCGTTACGTTTGCCTCGATGAAAATTATTCTCCAAAAATTAATTAGATTTTTTTAGTAAGAAATTTTTAATGCTTTTGAAATAATAAATATATTATAGCTGGTACTCGACTGTCATTCTGGCTTTAATTTGAACTTTAAATTTTGAAAATCCGACCATTGGATCCAAAGATATAAGCTTTTAAGTGACCGCAAATCGGGTTTTTTTTCAATTTTACCAAAAATTGGGCAATTCTCACTGAAACACGTCGGTTGGCAATGAACAACAACCCCTTTTTTTCAATTTTTCCGAGATTTTTTTTGGTTTCCTATTTAACTATTGTGGAGGTCGTGTAAAGTGTACAGTTATGTATTATATATCAAGTTAATTGTCTATTTTTCTAGATGCGAATTAAAAAAAAATAATCCTATGGATGCAATAACTTAAGAGTTATAAAGTGATAAATAAAACAACAGAAATATGTCTATATCTCGGTTAAACAAAATTTGAAAAATCTACAAAATTTACAAAACAAGAATATAACCAATATCTATCATCTGTATGATTTTGAGATTTTTTAAAGCATCCGTCAAAAAGATAAAAATCAAAAAGCAAAAAATTAATTTAATTTTCAATTTTTGAATTTAACGGACTCTTATTTTGAATATCTGAGCGCATAATCCACCATATTTCAAACTGAGCGTGTCTCCTACGCTCAAATGTAGTGGGGGCATCGGGTCCCATTTAAAATGCACGGGACCACTAATACATGCTTATGCAATAGTAGATTTCAGTGTTCTAGCAGCTTGTAGGTCGAAAGAGAACAAACCCCTTAAGGTTCCCCCACACCATAGCGGATTTTCGGTGGCGACGACGAAAACAATAATAACAACGTGTTGTTTTCATTGACAACCACGTGTTGTTATTGTTGTTTTCGTCGTCGCCACCGAAAATTCGCGTCGGTGTGGGGGAACCTTTAAAAGATAACCCCAACCCAAACCCGTAGAACACGGCTAATGTAAGTGCAGCATAACTGAAAACTAAATTTCCGAACGTGCCCTTCTGAAATCAGGCTCAAATTCTACTACTTTTTGCGGCGTGCTAAAAAAATTATTGTATTTTGGCAGCATTAGAAATTAGTGAAAAGAAAACCAACATGTCTGCTTGTGCCATTGTGCTGTCGTTGCATTAACTTTCAGGTAAATATTGGTCTCCTGGCTAGCCAAGAGTTTTTTAATTAACCGCAGCAACATAAATAAACAAATTAGAATTTTGTGCTCATTTTAATATAAAATATGTCTATAAAAAATTAATTTTCCTCATTCACTTTTAACTTTTCTTTTTCTCGTACATACATATATGTGACGCACAGTTCTACAAGTTAAAATTATTAAAATTCGCATCAAGTTTATACAAGTTGAAAAAAAGAAAAGCGTACAAACCAGAGAGTTTCTGAACCAATTTTAACTAATCAACAACCCAACCAGCAACCAGAATGGCGTCGAGCGATTCCAAAGCTCCCGTACGCCAGGTTCGCAGAGTGCAATTTGGTATTTTATCTCCTGATGAAATCGTAAGTACCCGAGTAATAACTGCTGCACCCTGTAGTCACCATTGTTATTTCAATAGCGTCGTATGTCTGTGACCGAAGGGGGAGTGATGTTTCCAGAAACCATGGAAGGCGGTCGACCTAAACTTGGTGGTCTTATGGATCCCCGCCAGGGCGTCATCGACCGGACCTCAAGGTGCCAGACTTGCGCCGGAAATATGACAGAATGCCCTGGTCACTTCGGCCACATAGATCTAGCAAAGCCAGTATTTCACATTGGTTTCATAACCAAAACCATCAAGATCCTGCGATGCGTATGCTTCTACTGCTCCAAAATGTTGGTCTCGCCAAATAATCCCAAAATCAAGGAAATCGTCATAAAATCCAAAGGACAGCCCCGCAAACGACTGGCGTATGTGTACGATCTGTGCAAAGGAAAAACCGTGTGCGAAGGCGGCGAAGACATGGACATGACAAAAGAAGGACACCAAGTCGATCCGGGTAAAAAACAAGGCCACGGAGGTTGTGGTCATTATCAACCCTCTATCCGCCGTACGGGACTTGAGTTGACTGCAGAATGGAAAAACGTCAACGAAGATTCACAGGTAATTAAAATTTGTATACAAAATTCTTGAATTCGCCCTTATGTTTTGCGTTATGTCTTCAGGAAAAGAAAATTGCCATAACTGGCGAACGTGTTTGGGAAATACTCAAACACATAGTGGATGAAGAGTGTTTCATCCTTGGTATGGACCCGAAGTACGCTCGTCCCGATTGGATGATAGTCACAGTTTTGCCCGTTCCCCCGCTCTCCGTACGGCCAGCTGTGGTGATGTTTGGTGCAGCCAAGAATCAGGACGATTTGACGCACAAACTGGCCGACATCATTAAGGCCAACAACGAGTTGAAGAAGAACGAAGCGTCGGGAGCTGCAGCCCACGTTATTCAAGAAAACATAAAAATGTTGCAGTTCCATGTGGCGACTCTAGTGGACAACGACATGCCAGGTATGCCTCGGGCCATGCAGAAGTCCGGCAAACCGCTCAAAGCACTGAAGACACGTCTTAAAGGCAAAGAAGGTCGTATTCGTGGTAATTTGATGGGAAAGCGTGTGGATTTCTCTGCTCGTACTGTCATCACACCTGACCCGAACTTGCGTATCGACCAGGTTGGTGTTCCGCGATCAATCGCCCAGAATCTAACATTCCCCGAGCTGGTGACACCTTTTAACATTGACAGAATGCAGGAACTGGTGCGACGTGGTAATTCCCAGTATCCTGGAGCCAAATACATAGTCCGGGACAATGGGGAGCGTATCGATTTACGTTTTCACCCCAAACCTAGTGATTTGCATTTGCAGTGTGGCTACAAGGTTGAACGACATTTGCGAGATGACGACTTGGTCATCTTCAACCGTCAGCCAACTCTTCACAAGATGAGTATGATGGGGCATCGTGTGAAGGTTCTGCCCTGGTCGACATTCCGAATGAACTTGTCGTGTACTTCACCCTACAACGCTGATTTCGACGGTGATGAGATGAATCTGCATGTCCCGCAGTCAATGGAGACGCGTGCCGAAGTTGAGAACATTCACATCACCCCTCGACAGATTATCACGCCGCAGGCCAATAAACCCGTCATGGGTATTGTGCAAGATACCCTGACGGCCGTGCGAAAGATGACCAAACGTGATGTGTTCATCAATCGCGAACAGGTCATGAATCTGCTGATGTTCTTGCCAACTTGGGATGGCAAAGTACCTCAACCCTGCATTTTGAAACCACGTCCATTGTGGACTGGGAAACAAATCTTTTCTTTGATTATTCCTGGAAATGTAAACATGATTCGCACACATTCAACCCATCCCGATGAAGAAGATGACGGCCCGTACAAGTGGATCTCTCCTGGAGACACCAAAGTCATGGTCGAGCATGGAGACTTGATTATGGGTATCTTGTGTAAGAAGACACTCGGTACTTCGGCCGGATCGTTGTTGCATATTGTATTTCTGGAATTAGGGCACGAGATTGCGGGTCGGTTCTATGGTAACATTCAGACTGTCATCAATAACTGGTTGCTGCTGGAGGGTCACAGTATTGGTATTGGTGATACAATTGCTGATCCTCAGACCTATAATGAGATTCAGATGTCTATTAAGAAGGCTAAAGACGATGTCATCTGTGTTATTCAGAAGGCACACAACATGGAATTGGAACCAACCCCAGGTGAGATAAATAATATTTTTAATTAATTTTATTTCTCGATAAGAATTTCTAGTGAGGAAATCATATTACACGTTCTGTATTATAATTTGATAATTCTTTGAATTTTTTATTCAGAAATGCTTTTGTAACTGTTATTCATTTCAAAATACCTAAACATAAAGTTTAAATTGTATGTACATTATGGTACACATTGAATTTGGTTAAATTTTAAGTAGATTATGGTAGATATTGTTTTTCATTTCGCTATTCCAATAAAATATGAATGAAATGAAGCTAAAATAATAGAATTTACAAGGTGGGACTATTTTGCGTTTATCTTACAAAGCTAGTGGGCATTATAGATGTTTTTATTACTAATCAACTGTTCTTGATTGCGTGTTGCTGGCAGGAATGAATAGTGCTTTCAATCTTCTGTCGAATCCGAACGACTAAGAGGCAGTATCTGACCAAGATTCCACTCTCACATTTTTAATTACATATATTAATTATTAATATTTGTTCTCTAAGGTACTAAAAGTAAAAAAGAAAAGTTTAAAACAGATTCCTGAAAATTTTCAAAATCAACTGTTCTACATTTTACTTGCTCTAAATATTTGTTTCGTGTAAAAAAATTCTAAGTTGTTATCAAAATTAACACTGCGATGATGGAGAAGTTTCAACATAAAAGATGCAAATTTATTTTTGTAATAAAAAACATTATTTACATTGAAGTGACACTTACCACTTTATGAATCAAAATAATTACAAAAAAATAATTTATAGTTTATAATTGTTATGCTTAATATATTTTTTATTTGTTGATAGGTAATACCCTGCGTCAGACTTTCGAGAATCAAGTAAATCGTATTTTAAACGACGCTCGTGACAAAACTGGTGGCTCTGCTAAGAAATCTTTGACAGAATACAACAATTTAAAGGCTATGGTGGTGTCTGGTGCCAAAGGTTCCAATATTAATATCTCTCAGGTTATTGCTTGTGTGGGTCAACAGAACGTCGAAGGTAAACGTATTCCATACGGTTTCCGTAAGCGTACCCTACCACATTTCATCAAAGACGATTACGGTCCTGAGTCCAGGGGTTTCGTCGAAAATTCATATCTTGCCGGTCTGACACCATCCGAATTTTATTTCCACGCTATGGGAGGGCGAGAAGGTCTTATTGATACTGCTGTGAAAACAGCTGAAACTGGTTACATTCAGCGTCGTTTGATAAAGGCTATGGAGTCCGTCATGGTAAACTATGATGGTACAGTTCGTAATTCAGTGGGTCAGTTGATTCAATTGCGTTATGGTGAGGATGGTCTATGTGGAGAAACTGTTGAGTTCCAAAATTTACCAACCGTGAAACTTTCGAACAAGTCATTTGAGAAGAGATTTAAGTTTGATTGGTCTAATGAACGATATATGCGAAAAGTTTTCGCCGATGATGTCATCAAGGAGTTGAGTGAATCGAATAGTGCCCTTCCTGAACTGGAAACCGAATGGGAACAGTTGTGTCGCGATCGTGAGGCTCTGAGACAGATTTTTCCAAGTGGAGAATCAAAGGTTGTATTGCCCTGTAATTTGCAACGTATGATTTGGAATGTTCAGAAAATTTTCCACATTAATAAACGCGGACCCACTGATTTAAGTCCATTGCGAGTAATTCACGGTGTGAGGGATCTTCTTCAGCGTTGTGTGATAGTGGTAGGCAACGATCGACTTTCGAAACAAGCTAACGAGAACGCCACCTTGCTCTTCCAATGCTTGGTTCGGTCAACTCTATGTACTAAGTATGTGGCAGAAGAATTCCGTCTCTCTACTGAGGCCTTCGAGTGGTTGATCGGAGAAATTGAAACTCGATTCCAGCAGGCGCAAGCAAATCCAGGTGAGATGGTGGGTGCTTTGGCTGCTCAGTCACTTGGAGAGCCTGCCACACAGATGACATTGAACACTTTCCATTTTGCTGGTGTGTCCTCGAAGAACGTAACCCTGGGTGTACCCCGGCTCAAGGAAATTATTAATATTTCGAAGAAGCCCAAAGCTCCTTCTCTAACCGTTTTCCTTACTGGTGGTGCCGCACGTGATGCAGAAAAAGCTAAGAATGTACTCTGCCGCTTGGAACACACAACTTTACGTAAGGTAACAGCAAACACAGCTATATACTACGATCCGGATCCACAGCGCACTGTCATATCAGAGGATCAAGAATTCGTAAATGTTTACTATGAAATGCCTGATTTCGACCCCACACGTATATCTCCGTGGTTGCTTCGTATCGAGCTGGATCGTAAGCGTATGACAGATAAGAAACTGACGATGGAACAAATTGCCGAAAAGATCAACGCTGGCTTCGGCGATGATTTAAACTGCATCTTCAATGACGACAATGCTGATAAACTTGTCCTCCGAATTCGTATCATGAACAACGAAGAAAATAAATTCCAAGATTCCGAGGAAGATGCCGTGGATAAAATGGAAGACGATATGTTTTTGCGTTGTATTGAGGCAAATATGTTGTCTGACATGACCCTTCAGGGTATCGAAGCAATTGGCAAAGTATACATGCATTTGCCACAAACGGACAGTAAGAAGCGTATTGTCATCACCGAGACAGGTGAATTTAAGGCTATTGGCGAGTGGCTTCTGGAAACTGATGGTACATCAATGATGAAAGTACTAAGCGAGCGGGACGTGGATCCGGTGAGAACATTTTCCAACGATATTTGTGAAATTTTCCAAGTATTGGGAATAGAGGCTGTGCGTAAATCAGTCGAAAAGGAAATGAATGCCGTACTGCAGTTCTACGGATTGTACGTAAACTACCGACATTTGGCTTTATTGTGTGACGTAATGACAGCCAAGGGACATTTGATGGCCATCACTCGTCACGGTATTAATAGGCAGGATACTGGTGCTCTCATGAGATGTTCCTTTGAGGAAACTGTTGATGTGTTGATGGATGCGTCTGCTCATGCAGAGACAGATCCGATGAGAGGCGTCTCTGAGAATATTATTATGGGCCAGTTGCCAAAGATGGGAACCGGTAAGCTGTTTATTGTTAATTCTTGTATTGTTTAACTGTTGTTAATCAATATGTTATTGTTTTTTAGGTTGTTTCGATTTACTATTAGATGCAGAGAAATGTCGCTTTGGAATTGAAATTCCCAGCACATTGGGTGCTGGAAATCTAGTCGGAGGAATGTTCTTTGGAGCTGCATCAACACCAAGCATGACACCACCAATGACACCATGGGTGCAATGTGGAACACCAAGGTTCTTCTCGCCTCCATCAGGAACAAGTAAGTAATTGCAAAATGTTGATTTGATCATTAAATTAACTCCAGGGTTAATTCAAGTTTTAAATGTAACACTAATAACATGGGGGAGCTACCACCAAGTTTATAGGCTAGAGTTATAGTTATTTCGCGACTGCCATGCCGATCATGAAGATCCTTATAGTCGTGTTTCTTTTTTTTTATCCGCACTCGAGAGTTAATTGTTCTAATTAAATCTGAATAATCATTAATATTTACGGATTGAATAATAAAACTTTGTTTTTCCACTTCATGTTCTAATCTTACTTATAATTGTTTTCTTTGACAGTAAGCGGCATGACACCAGGTGGACCTAGTTTCTCACCTTCTGCCCAATCAGATGCATCCGGAATGTCACCAAGCTGGTCGCCAGGTCATCCAGGATCTTCACCCAGCTCCCCGGGGCCACCGATGTCGCCATACTTCCCACCATCCCCGAGCGCATCACCTGCGTACTCACCGACGAGTCCCCACTACACTGCTTCATCTCCTGGAGCAGCATCACCAACATACTCACCTTCAAGTCCCAATTATTCTCCCACCAGTCCGGCCTATGGGTCTGCAAGCCCACGTTTTACTTCTGCAACACCCAACTTTGGACCACAATCAACGGGTTATTCTCCAACATCGAGTGGTTATTCACCAACATCCCCGATTTATTCTCCGACTTCAAATTATCCGTCCTCATCAACTCCATCATTTTCTGGAGGCGGGTCCAATACATATTCCCCAAACAGCGCTTATTCTCCAACAAGCACAAATTATTCACCCAATTCTCCCAGTTATTCCCCAACATCCCCGTCTTATTCACCTTCAAGTCCATCATATTCACCGACATCGCCGTGTTATTCACCGGCTTCTCCGTCGTACTCTCCATCATCGGCAAACTATACACCGAATACGCCATCGTATTCTCCCACATCTCCCAATTATTCAGCGTCTCCACACTACTCTCCGGCATCTCCGGCATACTCACAAACAGGAGGCAAATATTCGCCAACTTCTCCGACCTATTCGCCACCGTCTCCGTCGTATGACGGAAGTCCGCAGTACACCCCAGGATCACCCCAACATTCTCCGGCAAGTCCTAAATATTCACCAACTTCACCGCTATATTCCCCAAGTTCGCCACAACATTCTCCGGCTAACCAATATAGCCCAACTGGAAGTAATTATTCAACGACAAGTCCGCGTTACACACCGAATATGTCAATTTATTCACCAAGCAGTCCCAAATATTCACCGACCAGTCCAAATTATACACCAACTTCAAGGAATTATTCCCCAACCAGTCCTATGTATTCACCGACTGTTCCGTCTTCAACAGGATACAGCCCCACAAGCCCAGCTTATTCACCAAGCAGTCCTACATATGACGAAACTGATGATTAAACTTTTTTTTTATTGCAGCAATTTTCTTCTTCTCCTTCATAGGTGTCTTTTTTTTAAAATGCGTATTTTAACTATGACCGTTGAATAGTTTTGAATAATTATATCAACAAAATTATATATTAATAAAAAAACTTTTTATTATGAATGTATCAAAGTTATTAATTATTATTGAAAAACCAATAAAAATATTATAAAAAGAAAAAAAAAACACGTTTTAAATTTCAAAGCGCCCTGCCAAGTTCTGGAACTACAAACTCTGATTTTTGATCGTTTTTTTTTTAACTAAATGATTAAAAATCTCAACACACCTGAAAAAAACATAAACATTTTTTGGGCGCCCAGCAACTGCACGTCGACCCTGTGTCAATGCATTTGTGTGTGTGTAAATCGCACTATTTGGAATTCCTCTTTTTCGTTCCTCTTTTTCTTCTTCGGTAAGAACTCAGAACTGTTAAAATTCAAATCAGCTGTTTGATCTTTGTCAAAAAGTGTAGCTTCAACTAGCATAGTGAATGTTGTTGACAAATTTTCATGTATGGGACATTCCACGTGAAGCTTACAACGAAGAAATTGGTGGGTCTTAAAATTTCTTCAGCTTGGTGTTGTTTATACTTTTTTTGATTTTTAAGATAAATAATTCTTAAGTTTTGGTGCTCCAGTAAATGGCTTATAAAATTTCAGCAAGATAGAGTTAAGAGTTTAAAAGAGAAATGTTGATAAATTGAATGAAGCTATAGAAGAATTATTGTAATAGAAGAATATATGGTTATAATATACTCAATAGAGCGGGGATTTGGTTATGGTAAATAAGATATTCTTTTAATGTATGAAATTTAAACCGGATATCGATTTTCTTGTTTGATAGAAAACGGGAATTTAAGATTTCAAACCAGATTTTAATAAACTTAGCCCATTTTAATATATTTTTTTTTTAAGTTTAAAAATGAAGCTCATACATTAGAGCATAGAGTACCTATATTATCTAGAGAACCGACTCGTACCCCCCTTGCCTGAAACACCCTCAAAATTTATTTTAGCTCAGTGAGAGAAAACTCTCTTAAATTCCCTGTCCGTGAATACGTGTGAATTGTTGATACAACAACAATTGGTGCCAGTAGCTCAAAAAGTTGAAAAATTGAAAAACACCCGATTTGCGATCATTTAAATGCTTATATCTTTGGATCCAATGGTCGGATTTTCAAAATTAAAGCTAGAATGACAATCGAGTACCAGCTATACAAAAATTTTCAAAACCTTCAAAAATTTCTTACTAAAAAAATGTAATTAATTTTTGGAGAATAATTTTCATCGAGGCAAACGTAACGAAGAAGAGGAATACACAAGAAAAAAAATAAAAAAAAGTTTGCTACTAAGAATATACTGGTTGGAGGGAGATAGTAATTCTAAAGACGGTGGAGTGTGTGCAACAAAACAGCATAACCTTGGCAAATTGGGTTCGCATCGGGAAAAAATTTGCTATACATATGTAGGTATGCATGTTTGTGGTAGGTATTTTTCATTCAAAATTTGTTAAGGTGCCTTCATATGCTTAGTTTGGTTGGCTGTATTTGTAAACATACTGTATTGTAAACATACTTTTATGTTACTCTGCAATGATTTTGTAAAAAATATGTAGCCTGATATTCAACCTAAATTTTAAGACCTCAACCTTAACGATCCGACTATTAGAATAAAAGTTATCAGCCAACCAAACTAAGCATATGAAGGCACCTTAACAAATAATGAATGAAAAATACCTACCACAAACGTGCATACTTACATATGTAGGTATAGCAAATTTTTTCCCGATGCGAACCCAATTTGCCAAGGTTATGATGTTTTGTTTCACGCACTCCACCGTCTTTAGAATTACTATCTCCCTCCAACCAGTATATTCTTAGTAGCAAACTTTTTTTTATTTTTTTTCTTGTGTATTCCTCTTCTTCGTTACGTTTGCCTCGATGAAAATTATTCTCCAAAAATTAATTACATTTTTTTTAGTAAGAAATTTTTGAAGGTTTTGAAAATTTTTTTTATAGCTGGTACTCGATTGTCATTCTGGCTTTAATTTGAATTTTAAATTTTGAAAATCCGACCATTGGATCCAAAGATATAAGCATTTAAATGATCGCAAATCGGGTGTTTTTCAATTTTTCAACTTTTTGAGCTACTGGCACCAATTGTTGTTGTATCAACAATTCACACGTATTCACGGACAGGGAATTTAAGAGAGTTTTCTCTCATTGAGCTAAAATAAATTTTGAGGGTGTTTCAGGCAAGGGGGGTACGAGTCGGTTCTCTAGATAATATAGGTACTCTATGCATTAGAGAGTGATGAAAATGTAAATTTGTTTCTTGTATCCTATTTTTGCCAAATTCTTGTATTCAAGTTACCTTGTTCTTGCTATATTAGTTAAGTAGATACATCGGTTGTGGAGTATTTGATATTTATTTTAAATTTAAATTATTTAAGACATTTTTAAATTATTCGGATTAGCCGCGTTATATATATAAATATATATTATATATACATATTATTATATATATTATAACGCGGCTAATCCGAATAATTTAAAAATGTCTTATGTAAACAACCGCGAAAACTTTAAATGAAATTAATTATCTTAGTGGGTACCTATCCGTTATATTCACATTACTAAAAAAAACTACTGACCTAACAAATTTTTTCTGATGTCATTAACCCGAAAGGAAATAAAATCGCGTCATAATATTAGAAGCAGTCAAAGATTTAATGAAATTTATGAAATGGTTAACTCTTTTCATTATAAAAGGTTAATTTTATAAATTATTAACTCTAAATTGATATACCTATAACGATGTATAAAAGAAGCAACGCTTGTGTTTTTTTGGTCGGATTTTCAAAATTAAAGCTAGAATGACAATCGAGTACCAGCTATACAAAAATTTTCAAAACCTTCAAAAATTTCTTACTAAAAAAATGTAATTAATTTTTGGAGAATAATTTTCATCGAGGCAAACGTAACGAAGAAGAGGAATACACAAGAAAAAAAATAAAAAAAAGTTTGCTACTAAGAATATACTGGTTGGAGGGAGATAGTAATTCTAAAGACGGTGGAGTGTGTGCAACAAAACAGCATAACCTTGGCAAATTGGGTTCGCATCGGGAAAAAATTTGCTATACATATGTAGGTATGCATGTTTGTGGTAGGTATTTTTCATTCAAAATTTGTTAAGGTGCCTTCATATGCTTAGTTTGGTTGGCTGTATTTGTAAACATACTGTATTGTAAACATACTTTTATGTTACTCTGCAATGATTTTGTAAAAAATATGTAGCCTGATATTCAACCTAAATTTTAAGACCTCAACCTTAACGATCCGACTATTAGAATAAAAGTTATCAGCCAACCAAACTAAGCATATGAAGGCACCTTAACAAATAATGAATGAAAAATACCTACCACAAACGTGCATACTTACATATGTAGGTATAGCAAATTTTTTCCCGATGCGAACCCAATTTGCCAAGGTTATGATGTTTTGTTTCACGCACTCCACCGTCTTTAGAATTACTATCTCCCTCCAACCAGTATATTCTTAGTAGCAAACTTTTTTTTATTTTTTTTCTTGTGTATTCCTCTTCTTCGTTACGTTTGCCTCGATGAAAATTATTCTCCAAAAATTAATTACATTTTTTTTAGTAAGAAATTTTTGAAGGTTTTGAAAATTTTTTTTATAGCTGGTACTCGATTGTCATTCTGGCTTTAATTTGAATTTTAAATTTTGAAAATCCGACCATTGGATCCAAAGATATAAGCATTTAAATGATCGCAAATCGGGTGTTTTTCAATTTTTCAACTTTTTGAGCTACTGGCACCAATTGTTGTTGTATCAACAATTCACACGTATTCACGGACAGGGAATTTAAGAGAGTTTTCTCTCATTGAGCTAAAATAAATTTTGAGGGTGTTTCAGGCAAGGGGGGTACGAGTCGGTTCTCTAGATAATATAGGTACTCTATGCATTAGAGAGTGATGAAAATGTAAATTTGTTTCTTGTATCCTATTTTTGCCAAATTCTTGTATTCAAGTTACCTTGTTCTTGCTATATTAGTTAAGTAGATACATCGGTTGTGGAGTATTTGATATTTATTTTAAATTTAAATTATTTAAGACATTTTTAAATTATTCGGATTAGCCGCGTTATATATATAAATATATATTATATATACATATTATTATATATATTATAACGCGGCTAATCCGAATAATTTAAAAATGTCTTATGTAAACAACCGCGAAAACTTTAAATGAAATTAATTATCTTAGTGGGTAGGTATCCGTTATATTCACATTACTAAAAAAAACTACTGACCTAACAAATTTTTTCTGATGTCATTAACCCGAAAGGAAATAAAATCGCGTCATAATATTAGAAGCAGTCAAAGATTTAATGAAATTTATGAAATGGTTAACTCTTTTCATTATAAAAGGTTAATTTTATAAATTATTAACTCTAAATTGATATACCTATAACGATGTATAAAAGAAGCAACGCTTGTGTTTTGCGAAAGACCACATGACCTAGAATTCAGATGACTGGCGAAAAGTAATTTTTTTCTGACTAGAGAAAATTTTATTTGGATGCACCCAGATGTTTATAATTATTATTTCCATGATCTGATGAAAGAGGACCGATTTTTGAACAATTACCATAGAAGAGAAGGAGGTGTTATGGTATAGGGTGCAATTTCGTATTATGGTACGATAGAGTTACTAGTTAAAAGCAGCAAGATGACCGGAAATAGTTACAAAACGTTGCTAGAATCAGTGTTTCCGAATTTTTTTTTTTTTTAAGCCAAAGTCATGGATTTTTCAACAACACCACGTTCCTCCATACAACACGCGAGACCTTAAATCAATCATTAAAAGCTAAAATGAACTTTTCCTGCCTTGGCCGTCGGATTCATGGGTCTTAACATAATCTTAAACGTATGGAACCGGCTTACGCGTAAGTTTTATGAAAGAGGGAAGCAGTAAATGAAAGAGAAGTCCTGATTCCTACCATTAAGTTGGCTATGGAATGAGATTTGACTAGACTGCCTACTTGGCATTTCTGTACAATTCTCTAAAAGATCAAAATTTTGAAGTTGTTTTGAAAGCTGGTGGCTGTACACATTATTGAAAAAAACAAATTTAACTACCTACCTAGTATAATAAAAAAAAGCAAACCTAAATATTAATATCAATCTTTTTTCTTCATTTTTTGTTAGTGCCTGTCCTTCTAATCTTATGACGTGATTAAATTTCTCGAAAAAATGACTTAACCAATTCCTATTTTATTTCCTAAATTGCCGTTATATGTGTTTAGTTATGTTATGTATAAACATAATTTTTCTATAATATAATCTCTTTTGGGTACATTTTTTTTGTTCTTTTTCACATATAATTCGAAAAATTTGAGTATAACTATTCAAAAATCTTCTAACCTAATGACTTGTATGTATATATATAATGTATACTGTATGTACATATGTAGATTTTTGTACGTACAATACATTAGGTATTTTAAACGACTGAATGCACAATAAAAATGAAGACAAAACTAGAATATTGAAATTTCAAGTAAAAAACATAAAATGTTAACAAATCTCTTACAAATTTGTTTGGGGAAAAATATGGCCAGAGGTATGGTTAAACATTTTTTTTAGGGCATATGATAAAAAAATAGTTTGGGATATAGCGGAAATTCTACTCTTTATATTATTTTTTGTTTGTTGTTATCCTTTTACAAAAAAGTACAACCACCCCAAATTCTTGTCGACATTTAGAATTTATTTCAGGACTTTAATAATTTAAAACAAACACAAACTCATACTCTAACCACCAAATTTCAAAAAAATGATGTAATATCCGTAAACTTGCATTATGATCTCAAATGGGTGATAATCACGCTCATTAAAAAGAACACCGTCATAACTCAAAATATTTCGTTTTTGAGTTTATTACACCATCGTACCTACGTAGAATATGTTTCACTTTATTTCTGCAAAAAAAAACCTACATATTTCTACTCAATTTCAATCACGAGCGCGTTATTTGAGGCGCTACTGCTGTTTTTCCATAGATTTTTCACGAAGTAGAAAATTTCAATCTCATTTACCTCGAAACAACATTTTTTGAGTTATGACAGTGTTCTTTCTAAAGAGCGATATGCGGATTTTGTCGCATACTACGGAAACCCTGTGGGCCAGTTTTTCAGTGCGAGACAAGCTTGTTTTTCAGTCAATTGAAACCCTAGGTAGGTAGGTAGAAATGGCGGCCACGAGCGTCTAGCTCCGTGACCCAATTAGCGCTTGATTGCGCCGTTTTGATACCATAACTCGTTTGACCTGTTTAAATAAAGAATTGTTGAAACGAATTTGTGGAATCATCATTACACCATTGTATATAAAATCTATAGTACTCTCATAAAAAACAAATTTTTTAGTCGAACATATGTCCTGTACGCGTCGCCGAGATCGCCACAAATTAGACTATTGAGACTTAGCTAAGTGTAGGGAATAAGTAACAAGAGCGAGAAGAATCTATTATTTAAATTCTGCAAACGTAATAAGATTACTTAAAAGGGTCAAGTACACCAACACTTCACAAAGAAGTCGAACATATGTCCTTAAGATGTCGCTACCGTCACTCCTCTTCATGATATTACCATAGATTTTATATACAATGATTACACTCCCCCAACCACAGTATGCTGAGGCAGGTAGGTAAATTGATTTCCGGTTTAAAGTAAAACTATATATCCCCTTACTCGCGGTCGAAGTTCATCTTAGAGAAAATTTATGTTGAGAAAAGAGACCAAATCTTTGATCTTTGTTTCGGAGAGTTCTTTGAGGTCGTCGAAGAATGGTTTACCAGATGACTGTAATCTCATTCTGGCTAGAGCGGAGCATTTGCAGAGGAAGTGAGTCCTAACTCCTAAGGGCCAGTTGTACAAATATTTAAACCGTGGTTCAGCAATTTTTATCCACCGATTCCGGCGGATTAATTGACTTTCAACAGTGGTTTACTGCTCAAGTGTGTGATAATAACCAATTACATACTTGAACCAGCGTTGAACCTTAGTTAATCCGCCGAAATCGGTGAGTTAAAATCTTGAACCGAGGCTGAACCACTATTGTACAACTGGCCCTAAGTTAACTCCGAGTTAACTTACCTAATTTGGTGAATTAACTCAGGGACCAAATTGACGGCTTTCTCAGTTAAGGCACCATCTCGATTTTGATAGTAAAAGTTATTCACAGTGCAATTCCGTTGTGGCGCCATCTCTATTTTGATGGATGAAAGGCGCTTTGACAACTGAATGATAAAGTCAATCCTCCACTGAAAAACTGCTTCCAGAGTTATCTCTGGGTTAATTTGTTTGCGGGATTAATGGCCAGTTGTACAATAGTGGTTCAGCCTCGGTTCAAGATTTTAACTCAACGATTTCTGCGGATTAACTAACGTTCAACGCTGGATCAAGTATGCAATTGGTTTACGGTTTAAATATTTGTACAACTGGCCTAACAAACTCAGACTTAAGTCTGAGTTAACTCAGCACTGAAAAACTGGCCTTAGAGTTTTAAATAGGGACATACACAGAATTATCTTCCGGGTACTGACAATTTTTGTTGAGGAGTATAACAGTTTAGTTTCACTTTTGTGGTGTTTTTCTATGACACCAACTATATTTGTGTTGAATCTGACGTCCCAGAATGAAAGACACAAAAGTAAAACACAGAAAACTTGTTTTTAATTGCAAATATATAAAATCATATGAGCAACTTTATTTAAACTATTCAAAAGTTCTTAACTTAGTACCTACCTACTTAGATAATTTTTAATGATTAATTAATGTTTTTATTGTTCTTTGAAATAAACTGAATTTTGGATGTGAAAAACTTTTGTAATGTCTTTTAATGAAAAATAACAAATATATTTGGACTAGACCGAAAAGTAGACTTTGCAGGTCGTCATTGAAATTTAGAAGATTCTCGAATTTGAATTTTGGTATCTGTTCGATTATGTGGCTTGTGGGCTCGGTGTCTGGTGCTGATTTTAACTATTAGCTGGCAGAGGAGCCACCACCGAACAGTTTCGCCACACTTTAGTGGATACTAGCGATATCTCTTGTTTAATAAGCAATAAGTTTAAAAATTAAAACTGTACGTAGATATACTATTTGGCAACAGATGTAGCTAAGGATCTTTGTTTTTGAAAGAGTGTGGCTTATCAATTTATCATGTTCTTAAATTAATTTAAAATTTTATCAGTGGGCATTTTTTTGGCTGTGGTTTCCTAAGGCATTTCGCCATCGTATTGGAGATCACATATACATTTTGTTTGGCATCAACAGCACTGCTTAAAAACTAAAATCTATTTGTGCCATTGTGCTGTTGTTGCATTAACTTTCAGGTAAATATGCCTGCTGGCTGCCCAAGAGTTTTTGAATTAAGCCCATAAACATAAAAAACAAATTAAAATGTTGCACTCATATCAAAAATATGTCCATATAAAATTAATTTTTCCCGTTCATTTTTTTTAATTTCAGTTTGTACATATTATATGTATGTATGTAGGTATGTGACGCAAAATTCTACAAGTAATAAAAGTATTGAAATTCGTATCAAATTTATACAATTTGAAAAGAAGGAAAGTGAACAAACCAGAGGGTTTCTGAACAAATTTGAATCGAATTACAACCCAACCAGCAAGCAGAATGTCGTCAAGTGATTCCAAAGCTCCCGTACGCCAGGTTCGCAGAGTGCAATTTGGTATCTTATCTCCTGATGAAATAGTAAGTACCTACCCGATAAATTACTGCTGCATCCTGTAGTCACCATTCCCATTTCAATAGCGTCGTATGTCTGTAACCGAAGGGGGAGTCATATTTCCTGAGACTACTGAAATCGGTCGACATGAACTCCGCGGGCTTATGGATCCCCGCCAGGGCGTCATCGACCAGATCTCAAGGTGCCAGACTTGCGCCGGAAATATGACAGAGTGTCCTGGTCACTTCGGCCACATAGATCTGGCAAAGCCAGTATTTCACATTGGTTTCATAACCAAAACCATCAAGATCCTGCGATGCGTATGCTTCTACTGCTCCAAAATGTTGATCTCGCCAAATAATCCCAAGATCAAGGAAATCGTCATGAAATCCAAAGGACAGCCCCGCAAACGACTGGCGTATGTGTACGATCTGTGCAAAGGAAAAACCGTGTGCGAAGGCGGCGAAGACATGGACATGACAAAAGAAGGACACCAAGTCGATCCGGGTAAAAAACAAGGCCACGGAGGTTGTGGTCATTATCAACCCTCTATCCGCCGTACGGGACTTGAGTTGACTGCAGAATGGAAAAACGTCAACGAAGATTCACAGGTAATTAAAATTTGTATACAAAATTCTTGAATTCGCCCTTATGTTTTGCGTTATGTCTTCAGGAAAAGAAAATTGCCATAACTGGCGAACGTGTTTGGGAAATACTCAAACACATAGTGGATGAAGAGTGTTTCATCCTTGGTATGGACCCGAAGTACGCTCGTCCCGATTGGATGATAGTCACAGTTTTGCCCGTTCCCCCGCTCTCCGTACGGCCAGCTGTGGTGATGTTTGGTGCAGCCAAGAATCAGGACGATTTGACGCACAAACTGGCCGACATCATTAAGGCCAACAACGAGTTGAAGAAGAACGAAGCTTTGGGAGCTGCAGCCCACGTTATCCAAGAAAACATAAAAATTTTGCAGTTCCATGTGGCGACTCTAGTGGACAACGATATGCCAGGTATGCCTCGGGCCATGCAGAAGTCCGGCATACCGCTCAAGGCACTGAAGACACGTCTTCAAGGCAAAGAAGGTCGTATTCGTGGTAATTTGATGGGAAAGCGTGTGGATTTCTCTGCTCGTACTGTCATCACACCTGACCCGAACTTGCGTATCGACCAGGTTGGTGTTCCGCGATCAATCGCCGAGAATCTAACATTCCCTGAGCTGGTGACACCTTTTAATATTGACAGAATGCAGGAACTGGTGCGACGTGGTAATTCCCAGTATCCTGGAGCCAAATACATTTTCCGAGACAATGGGCAGCGTATCGATTTACGTTCTCACCCCAAACCTAGTGAATTGCATTTGGAATACGGCTACAAGGTGGAGCGGCATTTGCGAGATGACGACTTGGTCATCTTCAACCGTCAGCCAACGCTGCACAAGATGAGTATGATGGGGCATCGCGTGAAGGTTCTACCCTGGTCGACATTCCGTATGAACTTATCGTGTACTTCACCCTACAACGCTGATTTCGATGGTGACGAGATGAATCTGCACGTCCCGCAGTCAATGGAGACGCGTGCCGAAGTCGAGAACATTCACATCACCCCTCGACAGATTATCACGCCGCAGGCCAACAAACCCGTCATGGGTATTGTGCAAGATACCCTGACGGCCGTGCGAAAGATGACCAAACGTGATGTGTTCATCAATCGCGAACAGGTAATGAATCTGCTGATGTTCTTGCCAACTTGGGATGGCAAAGTACCTCAACCCTGCATTTTGAAACCACGTCCATTGTGGACTGGGAAACAAATCTTCTCTTTGATTATTCCTGGAAATGTAAACATGATTCGCGCACATTCAACCCATCCCGATGAAGAAGATGACGGACCGTACAAGTGGATCTCGTCTGGAGACACCAAAGTCATGGTCGAGCACGGAGACTTGATTATGGGTATCTTGTGTAAGAAGTCGCTTGGTACATCGGCCGGGTCGTTGTTGCATATTGTTTTTCTGGAATTAGGGCACGAGATTGCGGGTCGGTTCTATGGTAACATTCAGACTGTCATCAATAACTGGTTGCTGCTGGAGGGTCACAGTTTTGGTATTGGTGATATAATTGTTGATCCTCAGACCTACAGTGAGATCCAAATGTTTATTATTAAGGCCAAAGAAGATGTCATATGGTTTACCCAGGATGCGTATAACAGGAAATTGGAACCAACTGCAGGTGAGATAAGTACCTACTATTTTTTTTAATTTTATTTCTCCATTGGAATTTCTAATGAGAAAATCTCATATAACGTTCTGTATTATAACTCGATAATTCTTTTAGATTTTTATTCGCAAATGCATTTGTAATTGTTTTTACTTATTAAAAAAAACATGACGGATCATCAAATTATGCAGGGTGTCCCATAGTCAATGTTCCAAACTGAAAATGGTAATAGGCCAGGACGTGAACTCTCAGAATTTAGTAACATGTCTGTAAAACTTTCTAAGGGCAAACAATAGTATTCAATACTTTATCCACTTACGAATTTTTTTTCAGTTCGCCAATCTTTTTGATTAATAAAAAAAGAAAGAAAGAAAGTGACCAAAAAACCGATTCAACATAAAACATCCAAATTTGTTTTTGTAATAAAAAACATTACAAATTTTTGTTACGGAAGTGACACCAAATGAATCAAACTAATTAGAAAAAATAATTTATATGTATTTTATAATTATGCTTATTTTTTGATAGGTAAAACCATGCGCCAGACTTTCGAGAATCAAGTAAATCGTATTTTAAACGGCATTCTCGACGAAACTGGTGCTTTTGCTGCGAAATCTTTGGCAGAATACAACAATTTAAAGGCTATGGTGGTGTCTGGTGCCAAAGGTTGTAATATTAACATTTGCCAGGTTATGTGTTTTGTGGGTCAACAAAACGTCGAAGGTAAACGTATTCCATACGGTTTCCGTAAGCGTACCCTACCACATTTCATCAAAGACGATTACGGTCCTGAATCCAGGGGTTTCGTAGAAAATTCATATCTTGCCGGTTTGACACCATCCGAATTCTATTTCCACGCTATGGGAGGTCGAGAAGGTCTTATTGATACTGCTGTGAAAACAGCTGAAACTGGTTACATTCAGCGTCGTTTGATAAAGGCTATGGAGTCTGTCATGGTAAACTATGATGGTACAGTTCGTAATTCAGTTGGTCAGCTCATTCAATTGCGTTACGGTGAGGATGGTCTATGTGGAGAAACTATTGAGTTCCAAAATTTACCAACCATGAAGCTTTCGAACAAGTCATTTGAGAAGAGATTTAAGTTTGACTGGTCTAATGAACGATACATGCGAAAAGTTTTCGCCGACAATGTCATCAAGGAGTTGAGTGAATCGAATAGTGCCCTTCCTGAACTGGAAACCGAATGGGAACAGTTGTGTCGCGATCGTGAGGCTCTGAGACAGATTTTTCCAAGTGGAGAATCAAAGGTTGTATTGCCCTGTAATTTGCAACGTATGATTTGGAATGTTCAGAAAATTTTCCACATTAATAAACGCGGACCCACTGATTTAAGTCCATTGCGAGTAATTCACGGTGTGAGGGATCTTCTTCAGCGTTGTGTGATAGTGGTAGGCAACGATCGACTTTCGAAACAAGCTAATGAGAACGCCACCTTGCTCTTCCAATGCTTGGTTCGGTCAACTCTATGTACTAAGTATGTGGCAGAAGAATTCCGTCTCTCTACTGAGGCCTTCGAGTGGTTGATCGGAGAAATTGAAACTCGATTCCAGCAGGCGCAAGCAAATCCAGGTGAGATGGTGGGTGCTTTGGCTGCTCAGTCACTTGGAGAGCCTGCCACACAGATGACATTGAACACTTTCCATTTTGCTGGTGTGTCCTCGAAGAACGTAACCCTGGGTGTACCCCGGCTCAAGGAAATTATTAATATTTCGAAGAAGCCCAAAGCTCCTTCTCTAACCGTGTTTCTTACTGGTGGTGCCGCACGTGATGCAGAAAAAGCTAAGAATGTACTCTGCCGCTTGGAACACACAACTTTACGTAAGGTAACAGCAAACACAGCTATATACTACGATCCGGATCCACAGCGCACTGTCATATCAGAGGATCAAGAATTCGTTAATGTTTACTATGAAATGCCTGATTTTGACCCCACACGTATATCTCCGTGGTTGCTTCGTATCGAGCTGGATCGTAAGCGTATGACAGATAAGAAACTGACGATGGAACAAATTGCCGAAAAGATCAACGCTGGCTTCGGCAATGATTTAAACTGCATCTTCAATGACAACAATGCTGATAAACTTGTCCTCCGAATTCGTATCATGAACAATGAAGAAAATAAAGTCCAAGATTCCGACGAAGGTGCCGTTTATAAAATGGAAGACGATATGCTCTTGCGTTGCATTGAAGCAAATATGTTGTCTGACATGACTCTGCAGGGTATCGAGGCCATTGGCAAAGTGTACATGCATTTGCCCCAAACGGACGGTAAGAAGCGTATTATCATCACCGAGACAGGTGAATTTAAGGCTATTGGCGAGTGGCTTCTGGAAACTGATGGTACATCAATGATGAAAGTACTAAGCGAGCGAGATGTGGATCCGGTGAGAACATTTTCCAACGATATCTGTGAAATTTTCCAAGTATTGGGAATAGAGGCTGTGCGTAAATCAGTCGAAAAGGAAATAAATGCCGTACTGCAGTTCTACGGATTGTACGTGAACTACCGACATTTGGCTTTGGTGTGTGACGTAATGACAGCCAAAGGCCATTTGATGGCCATCACTCGTCACGGTATTAACAGGCAGGATACTGGTGCTCTCATGAGATGTTCCTTTGAGGAAACTGTCGATGTGTTGATGGATGCGTCTGCTCATGCAGAAACAGATCCGATGAGAGGCGTCTCTGAAAATATTATTATGGGCCAGTTGCCGAAGATGGGAACCGGTAAGCAGTTTTTTGTTAATTCTTTTATGTTTAATTGTTGTTAATCAATATGTTATTTTTTCAGGTTGCTTCGATTTACTATTAGATGCAGAGAAATGTGGCTTTGGAAATGAAATTCCCAGCAAATTTGCTGTCGGAAGAATGTTCTTTGCAGCTGCATCCACACCGAGCTTGCCACCACCAATGACACCATGGGTGCAATATGAAACACCAACGTTCTTCTCGCCTTCGAGTCCCAATTATTCTCCAACCAGTCCAGCCTAGGGTCAGCAAGCCAACGTTTTACTTCTGCAACGCCCAAATTTGGACAACAATTAAATGGTTATTCTCCAACCTCCCCGATCGATTCTCCGATTTTAAATTACCACTCTTCATCAACTCCAGCATTGTCGTACTATCCCTCATCGGCAAACTACACACCGAATACTCACTCCACCGTATTCTCCCACACCTCCCAATTATTCAGCATCTCCCTATTACTCAGCATTTACACAAATAGGATGCAAATATTCTCCAACTTTTCAGACGTATTCGCCACCGTCTCCGAATTCCGCAGTATACCCCGGGATCACCATTCCCCGGCAAGTCGTAAATATTTATTAACATCACCGCTATATTCACCAAGTTCGCTATACCATTCCCCGGCTAACCAATATAGCCAACGGGAAGCAATTATTAAACGACAAGTCCGCGTTCGCCGCTCTTCATGAGGATACAGCCCCATAAGCCCAGCTTGTTCACCATGCAGTCCTACATAATATGACAAAAACGATGTTTTTTTTTTTTTGTTCCGCAATTTTCTTCTCCTTCATAAATGCGTATTTTAACTATGTATTTAATGACCGTTGAATTATTATTGAAAAATCAATAAAAATATTATGAAAAGATAACAATACGTATTTACTTACCTATTTTTATACGCCTATTTTCTTTTGTCTTTCAGCCAAGCCAAATAATTGGTATTGATCAATCAAGGGAAAAATTGTTTTAATTTTTAAAACGGAAAAGATTCAAAATTTTCCGTTGGCAGGCAGTAGTTCTTTTTTACATTGATATAATTCTTCGTAGTTTTATTTATTAATTATAGTAGTTAACTAATCACTATAGTTTGTCACTTAGAGACGTTGGTTTTGAAAGATCGTTTAAACTTTGAAATTAACATTTTGCAGTGTTGTTGCTAAATATCAGTAGCTAACCTCTAAAGTTCAATTAGTGTCCGAATTACAATTCCCTAACTCGATTTTTAAAATTTTTGAGGTTCTTGGGATTTTGCTACCTTGAATCAATTCCCATCGTAATTTTTACCCTACATTTAGTTTTGTTTAAATAGAGTCTGAAAAAGAGGCCAAAACGTTTTTTGCGACTTTCTCAAAAATTGAGTTAGCTGGTTCTTGCAATCAGGTGAAGATATGTTAATTTAAAAATTTTAACTGCAACTGCACATGTTCGAAAACAACAACATAAAAAAATGAAAATGACGCTCTTAGTGGAAAACATAGGATTTCAAGTATAAATTTTTTCAAAAAATTGAAAACATTTGATTCATTAAAAACATAATCGCAACGGTTTGCCAAAGAAGGATATACTTTGCAGGGATGACAGAATGTAATTTGATACAATAGAGTTCAGTCGATAGAATCGAGTATAGACAGTTCCTTATTTACTTCAATCGAATCGAAAACAATGGACTAAGTTAAATTAGGAACTGCCTATGCTCGATAATATTGAATGAATTCGATTTTTAAAAAGGCATTTTCTGTGCTTACAAAACGTTTTGTTTTTGTTTGCAGTATTTTTTTGCACATTTTTTTGAGAATATACATAATGTGAAGCTTTTACGTTCTGCAATTCAGAAATTTTTTCATCAACTGACTGTTTGCATCCATGTAATATTACTTGTCTTTTCTCATTTCTCACATTCCTCCCGTGAATACTTTTTAGTTTACTCTTGAACTTAACTTCGGACATACTGTCAAGTATGTGGAATGCTTTACCTAATTCTATTCTTTCGTCTGATTGTGATATTCAGGAATTCAAAAAAATGTCCATCTTTATCCCCTTTTAAACCCTTTACTTTATTTCAGCGGGTCTTATCGCACTACACCTATTTTTAAAACTTACGTAGCGGTGTAATAGAATAGCGAAAAGCCAACTGATCACTGATAGAAATTCGGTACAGAAGAGGACCAAATTGGACCAAATGAATTTTTCAAAATAAAACACAGTTTCAAACACTTATACTGGAATTTTAAAAATTTATTGATATCATAAATATTTTTTTAATATTAATTTATTGATCAACAATAATATAATATTTGTATTATTTATATTTTTTTTTGAACAAAGACTATAAAATATATGTATAAATATATGAGTGAAATATAAAATAGAAACACACTTAATAAA
The DNA here is from genome assembly GCA_929447395.1 of Epistrophe grossulariae. Lineage (NCBI taxonomy): Eukaryota > Metazoa > Arthropoda > Insecta > Diptera > Syrphidae > Epistrophe > Epistrophe grossulariae. Next base: position 31,326,963 of record OV839567.1, on the reverse strand, counting down.
TATATTTTTATTCCAAAATAAATTTCAAACGTTTCTTCTCTTACACAATTTTTCATTTTTTTTGCAAACAATGAATGTATCTTTATTCTGTTTAGTTTGTTTCCTTTCACATATCATACCAAAATAATTTAAATTAAATATAAAATGTTCATCACCATAGATTCATCTTTTTTGCTTTTTGTTTGGTAAAAACTTTAAAAATATATTGAATAATTTGTAGAGCTATATTTGTGTGTGTGTTTTTTTTTGTGTTGGTTTTATAGACTTCCATGTAACATGTGCATTATTACAGTTGTTATTCTGGTGCGTTAAATTGAGTTGACATTTATATAGATTCTTGAAAAGCGGTAATTTTGAATGTCAGTGAATGGTTAATAGTACAGCTTGTTTATCAATCAAATAAAGATGTCGGAATTGATTGTTTTTATTATTGGGTCAGAGTTTTTTTTTATAAACAAACTTTTTTAAAAACTTTTCACCAAGATCAAAAAATAGTATTAATATTTATTTTGATAAATGTTTGATATGTGTAGTGATTTTTTTATAGTTGTAGTTCTATGCCATCGCATGTTGTACTGTTTTGAAGAAACGTTATTATAACTACATGTGGAATGTATTTTTTTTTAAATCCCATCGTAAATAGTTATTTTTTTTCTTAGATTATCTATTTTATTAATTTAATGTATAATATATATTCAATAAGATATGTATTCTTGATATGTATTTGATATGTTTTTGACATTGTATATGATATGAAACACTTTTAATTTAATTTTGCTTCGCTCGATGGTACATTATATAATAAGAAGTTTGCCCTAAATATACAATATTGTTGATGTTTCTCAAAAGAAAAACCATGGAATCAGTATGCATTTTTTTTTTAACAAAATTGCCACATTAAAGCAGGAAATTTTGAAAATGGCCACGTATCATGTTAGATACTATATCAAATAACTACTTTTTAGCTACTGATTACATAATATATAGCTTATCAGAAACCTTAAAAAGTTATTTGACTTAATATCTACATAATTGGAGTCGAAAAAAGTTGGCCTATTTTTTATGACATTTTTTAATGAAACACTGAAAAAATTGACTTTCTTATATTCACTTCTAAAAGATATTTTATCTTAGTAGGTCTACAATCTAATTTAAGGTACTTAACTCCATTATTATTTTTTTTATTTCGCGTATGTTTGGATCTTATTCTAGTTGTCAAATATTTTGTTCTTATGTTTAGGAATGTGAGATTTATTTTTGAAGAAAAACCAAATAACATTTTACTTGAGACATCTAGGCATTTATAAAAGTTAAGTATTTATTAACAATAATAAGAATTCAAATAAAAACTCATAATCGAATTATTTATGCAACTTGTCTCTAGGTTGTTTGATTAATTAAAATAACTAATGCGATTCAAAGAAAAATGTTGACGATTTCTTTTCATCCCTGCGAAATACTAAAATATATTATCATTTAATTTTTATAAATAGTTTTATATGTTTTTATTTTTATATTTGTGTGTATGTTTTTCTTTTAAAGTACACATATCACAACATTAACCAACAGCTGTCTTAGCTGTAAAAAAAGAGGAAACAAAAAGAATATTCTGTCATAAATCATGTGCATCAGACTAATTCTGCTATCCGAAGGATCGAAACATTCAATTCGTCTAAATTCAATCCATTCGATCGGCTTCAAATGCACTATATCTAAACCTTAAGACAAATCGAATAAACCGACACACTAGAAATCCAGAATAAGATTATGCTTAAGAAAATTATCGATTTTATTCAGCAAATAAAATGTACATCTTTTTGAAAATAATGTTTTTGGTAAATGGTTTTTATTTTTTCTTTTCTTTTGCTTTATTTTGGTATGCAATAATAATTCATTATGATTTATCAAATTTGATATAATGGGTCTAGAAAGCTACATTTATAAATAGGTACACATTACTATAGGTAAATAGTAGTTACATTGCTACTATTTTTTCTGTAAAGATTAAACCATGTTTCATTCATAAGATAAGTGTGAGATTATAGTTATATACTTTTTTTTTAAATGTTTTAAATTATTTGCCGATAAAACATTTGGAGAGCCTTAAAGATATTAATATAGTTAGATGTCTATTATCATTAGGTTTTTGGCTAAAACACAAAACAAATACTTTTTTATGTTAAAAGGATATTTTAAGAGTTTCAACCTTTGTTTTTTTTATTCATTGTTTTAACCGATCCTGCTTCCACATACTTATTTATACATATTTTTGTTTGATACAAGAAAATATATATATATTTTTTTTTGTTGTAATAAATAGTAGAGAGCAGATAGTTTTGTATGTGTTTTTATATATTTTTTTTATTTTATATAAACATGTAACGTGACGTGAAATCAAAACCAAAATAAACGAATAAACGTGAAAGAGAAAAATAAATTAATAGAACAAAATTGAGAAATTCGTTGATGCTTTTGATAAAATTAATAATTGTAGCCATCCATATATGGAGAGCCAAGATATGAATAAAAACTTGGGTTGATGGGTTGGGAATATGCATAATAAAATCCAGAAGCTGGATCTGGTGCTACTCAGTCTAAGAAACCGGTGTTGACTAGCTTTTCGAGGAAGAACTTCACATCGCCCAATTCTGAATCTTTTATGCCGAGAGATTTTAACATTCCCAAGTCACCATTTTCAACAGCCATAAATACAGATCGTAGATGTTCCAAATCAGATCTGAAATTAAATAAATAATAAGTACTGATTAAAATATATAAAATATATACATATACATACATATGTATGTATGTAGAGGTACATAGTAGTGTAAAATTCTTAAACATCAAATATTCGCAGCTGATGCTAATACAAAGCATCAACAATTTTCTCGATTCTGGTTTTGCTTGAAATTTGCGCATTATTATTTGGAGTTTGCAATAGTGAACATATTACACAAACACTGATGCTGTTTGCTGCAGTTATAAATGTGCATCAAATGTATAAGTAGTGAATGAAGCAATATTATTGCTTGATTCCCTACTTGCACATTTTCTTTCTGGACAAATATAAATAGGTTTCATATTTATATTTATTAATGGACATTATCTATAATATATTTCTAATGAAATAAAAACTAACTGTTCTGCAATGTCTTTTTAACTTCAATAATAATAGATAGATAAATGAAAATAAGACATATTTATAGCTGCGACTTTTTTATATGTATTTACGAAGTCTATCGATTACAATAATTTTCTACTTTCCCTCTATAAACTGTCAAAAGGCTAACAAAACATTTCTTCAACATTTTCATATTAAATTCCCATCCGAGTCATGAATAAATGTAACTGAACTACAATACAAAATGTAAAACTAATACAATTAAATTAATATTTATTTTTATTTTTCTCTCGAGGTTTAAGGTTTATTAACTCGCGAGGCCTTGATATTATTAATATAAATATCTTTGTGGCTTGGTTTTTTTTTTCACCAAACAAAATAATATCTTATGTAATACCTGTAAGAGAAATAATACAAAAATTGCGAAAAATCAGTTTTTTGCCTGGACAAAAATTTAGCACATTTACATGTTTTTGATAAAGCGCTTGAGTTATGATACTTAACATTATCAAAACTGCATCTTATATCAATACTCTGTGGGAAATCCTTTATTCTTTATTAAAACAGAGATTTTTGTTCATTAAACTTCCCACTAAAGCCTCACATCCCTGCTTTAGAATTGCATACCAAGCATTCTGTATTTTTTGCCACAATTCAGATAAGTTCTTTGATTTTTTTCGTCCAATGTGATAATCAACGTCGTTCCATAAGTTCTCGATCAGATTAAGATCGGGGGATGGCGCTTCAAAATATTGATTTGTTACACTTCTAAGCAACCCTTCACTATAGCTTTGAAGTGTGCGAGGTCATTAAGATGCATGAAATGCCATGAGACTGGAAAATTATCATCGGAAAATGGTAGTATTTGGTCCACAAGAATACCTTTATACAAGTGCTGGTTCATTTTAGTGTCAATTTTAATTATAGTACCAACGCCATGCCTAGAAAGACCATTAAATTCCCATTACCCAGTTTGACAGTTTTAACGGTGTACCTGGGATCTTGTTGCATATTTTGTTGACGCCACACATATTTTTTACCATCAGATCCAAACAGACAGAAACACATTTTTCCAAAAATTAAAAGGTTTGTCCAGTTGGGACTTAGAAAACTCTAACCTGAACGTTAAATTTTCCAATGTAATGGTCTGGGCAGTTTTTCCTTGGCACGGCGTTGGTACTATAATTAAAATCGACATTAAAATGGACCCGCACTTGTATAAAGGTATTCTTGTGGACCAAATACTACCATTTTCCGAAAAGAATTTGCTAGTCTCATGGCATTTCATGCATCTTAATGACCTCGCACACTTCAAAGCTATAGTGAAGGGTTGCTTAGAGGTGTAACAAATCAATATTTTGAAGTGGCCAGCGCCATCCCCCGATCTTAATCTGATCGAGAACTTATGGAACGACGTTGATTATCACATTGGACGAAAAAAATCAAAGAACTTATCTGGATTGTGGCAAAAAATACAGAATGCTTGGTATGCAATTCCAAAGCAGGGATGTGAGGCTTTATTGGAAAGTTTAACGAACAAAAATCTCTGTTTTAATAAAGAATAAAGGATTTCCCACAGAGTATTGATATAAAATGCAGTTTTGATAATGTTAAGTATCATAAATCAAGCGTTTTATTAAAAACATGTATAAATGTGCTAAATTTTTGTCCAGGCAAAAAAGTGATTTTTAGCAATGTTTTTTTATTTCTCTTACAGGTATTACATAATATATTATTTTGTTTGGTAGAAACAAACTACTATGTATATGAAATATTAATAAAATAAACATAAGAAATATAATATGAAAATAGCTAAACAAATGTTTAGTTTTAATTTTCGTCAATAAGTGTGCTAAATTCTTGTCCACTACTGTACATACATCAAATGCAAATATGTATCATAATATTCAAAGAATATTCGGGGCATAATTCTATTGGAAAGTTGTCAAAGGTCAATTAACAAAAATAATGGTTAAGTAAATTTCCTATATTTGCATATTATGTTCTATCATTAATAATTGCAGAATTGTTATGTATTTTTAACCACTTTAAGCAACAGTTGTCATTAACAAAAATGTTTCATTAAATGTACCTTCTATCATCTACAGAAAATCTAACTAAACTGAATTAAAATATTTCTTTCTTTCTTATTTGAAATGTATGTAAACCCATAAGCACAACTAACGTTCTTTGTCACAAAATTCATATTATCTCAAAGAATAAAACGACCCCGGGCACTAGTTTTCCCACTTATTTCTCAACTTTATATGAAGTCATCATTTTATATACATATGTACATGTTTCTTTTTTGCGAACATAAAAGCTTAAACGTTTAATAAAACGTTTCACAACTTCATTCTTTGTTGCTTTCTATTCAATCTAGAGAGTTAATTATCTTTTCAAGGAAGACTTAACAAAAACCAAGTGCCGAAAACATCTAATACATTTATCCTCTTACTTGTACACCTACACTCAGATAAAATTAATTTCCTTTGCACATTGAAAATTCATGTCAAGAGGATGTAGTGTAGATGGGTAGATAGGTACCCACTTAATGATGCCGATGTGTATGTGCGGATATTATATGTCGATTTAATGCCATGTTCATACAAGTATCTTCATATACGTACCTACTTCTAAATAAACTATCAGAATATACAAAATTTAATGGACTTACCTCATAAGATGCAAGGCAGCACCAAAGTCCTCAATAGTCTGCGATTCACTTAGTGCTATTGCAACCTTTTCAACCCCTCCAAGCGGAGAAAGTGCATCCCGAGCCTTGCTTCCGAATAACTTTTCCAAGTAATTAGGACCATGAGAAGCTATTAAGCTCTGCAAGAACGATGCTGTTTCTTCAACAGGTGGCCGTTTTGCTTAAATGAAAAAAAAAAAAAAAAAAAAAAAACATTAAAGTACAAATCTATTAGCTAAATATAAATTGCTACTGGAAAAAAAAGAAAAAGAAAAGTTAAGATGGTATAATTAAAAAGAAAAAGTAAGAAGGTAGGTATAAGGTTTCCTAAACGTAATTCTATATTTTTCTTTTTAATTTATCAAAACGTGAAGGTTTTTTATAATTTATTATCTTGTTTGACTTTTCTTTGAGTAAATTGACGCAGACCGAATATTTTTGTTAAGCTGCAAAGGGCGGGTCAGTTTGTTATTCAATGACCTCAAGAATATAACATCTACTTACCCACAATTTTATTTCATTGATATACTACACTCACAATGTACTTTCTAATAGCAAAGTTTTTGCTCCTGTCAAAAACAAACTTTTTCTTGTTCCTATAACCTTTAAGCAATAAATGTCTTAATTTTACGTTGATGTACGACAGTTTAATTAAAAAGGAAAATTAAGAAGAATCAAAACAAGAGGAGTTTTGTTTTTTTGCTGTGCTGGCTATCAGTTAATGAGAGCAAACTGAAATTGTATATGACAAAAATATGGCATAGGAATCCAGCCATGTTGCTGAAAAAAATAAAATCCTCAAATGAGTATCACGAATTTGCTCTCATGATTCAAGGCTTAACAGTTTGGTAAATTGCTCCAAGGATTAAAGCTATACTGGCTAATTGATGGTTCATTGATGAATGAGATGAGTTTAGGAGGAAGGAAAAGGTCATAGACCGGAAGCTCGAGTCAAAGATTAAACCAATAGGACATCAATGTCACAAGTATATCGTACGTTGTTCGTTTTGGAAATTAATAGATTCAAATAAAAATTCCAAGTTAAGGAATTATGTTTCTAAAAGACTCCAAAAATGTACACCGAGCTGTCGCACCACCCAATTTATTTTATTTATTTATAAACTAAATGTAAAGAAATGTTTGCTAAAAACAAACCCAAATTATGACAAAATGTACGAAGTTTAAAAAAAAACTGTTGACGCCGTTTTTAAGAAAATTTGAATAAATCCATTCTTGATAAAATCTAGCTTAATCTACAGTTCACGTTCTGATGGACAGACCACTGTGCGATGGTTTCTTTCTATGGACAAAGTGGAAAAAATTCTATAAAACGGATAGGCCGATTTTGCTGAAATTTGGCATGGGGCAGTAATGCAACAAGTTCTCATTATGCAACATATATGATGAATCAATATGATGAATCTTACTCGAAAATTAAGCTGTCTACTTATAGTCCAGTATACTTGTCGTATGATATGAGGGAGACCTTGCGCGTCAGATCCGTAAGTTATAATGTAAGTTATGATGTTTGCGTAATGAATAACCACAGTTTTTGACCTTGAACACCGAAAATAATATTTTCAAAAATGTTTTCAGTTATTGGCGATTTTAACCTTAAGAACTTGTTTTCGATTATAACTTCACTATTCAATTTCAAGGTAATAAATTTGATTTTAATACCTTCTCCGTAGACAAAATCGTTTTCTATATCCAGCTTTTCAATATTTTGCAATAATTACTTTATAACAAAAAGTAGGACATGAACAGTACAAAAACAAATACAGGGTGTCCGATAGTCAATGGTCAAAACTGAAACTGGTGATAGGCAAGGTCACTATACCTCACAGAATTAAGTAATATGTCCATACCGAATCATAGCGGTTTTCGACTAACGGCTGTTTTTTTTTTAAATTTGGACAAATCCCTACAAGATAGGTTTTTCCATAATTGATTTTTATTTTTTATAATTTTTGCACTAGAATATTATATAATAGTAAGACCAAATTTGTGCGTTAAAATATTTTTAATATCCTGCACCATTTTGTTCAAAATTAATAGATCATAATGACATTTCGATCAAACTTTTTTTTACATTGATTTTTAAAAAGTATCCTGAAAAAAAATCATGTGACTGAATACTGGTTTTTACTTTTAAAAGTTTGCCATATTATTGCACTTTTTTAAAAGCAAAATAAAAATAAAACTTTTTTTAAATATATAATAGTTGTTTTATTAATTTTAATTTTTTATTTTTACTGTTGGCTGTAAACCCTGTAAATGGTGGGTCAAAAATTTAATTAATGCTAACGGTACCAAAGATTAAACGAAACAGCAACTATGAATCACAACAAATTTAATCAAAATAGCTGTGAAATTATCAACGGTAATACAAGAAGTCGATTTAAAGTCCTGTTTGGGACGTACTTGGTTGCACTTAAAAGCTTATTAGCTAAGTGACCGAAAGTGACTTTTTGTTTTAACATGACAAATATTATAAAATTAAAACAGTCGAGCCAACAGTTAGCATTTATTAGCTTCTTTTGTGCGTGCCATTAAAAAGCAAGAATAAAACGTTCCAGAGGTGGCTCCGACTAATAGGCATATGTGCTAAATGTGTAGATCAATTTGACTAACGTTAAATCTAATAATATATATGCCAAATATGCCATTGATAAAATAAATATTTTTCTTTTAGCAAAATTCGTTCGTATAAAAGAATATACGCCTATAAAATCTGCTTGAAAAAGTATAACGTTTCGGAAAACAAATAAAGAAGCCACTTTGTGGTAACTGTACTGCGAAGATTCAGTACAGACTGTATAGATTCAAGAAATCACATCAACTTTACTGTGGCAAATCTTTAAAAATTTGGGGTTTTTTCTACCTTGGAACTACTGTGCGACGGACGGTACAATAAAATCCCTTTTTTTTTCCTTTCCAAAATTGTAATGTAAATTTTAAAAATATAACACACATATAACGTCATAAAACTTTTTGTTGCTTGCAAATGAATGCGTTCTGCATTGAAAATAATTGGAATACCTGAATTTTTTTTTATTCAGACTAGCGGGTGACATGCCAGAATATTTTCTTATTATCTATGTACATACATATGTATGTTGGAAATAATGACAATTTTGTTGACAGCTTTCTTTCGGATTTCATGGTTTATGTTCCCCTGGCATTTGACGTGGACCATAGAAAAATTAACTAATACTTTTTAAAACAACCAACAAACAAACACATTAAATTTATTTCTAAGGTTAGACATCATCCAATGGAACTACAATTCACTTCGCAATACTAAGTCATTTGTTATGGGTAATATGAAAGTTTTCTCTACAATTTTCTCGCTGAGTCACCGATGTGGTTAAATTATAATAAAATGCATCCAAACTCTAATTAATCTTTGAATACTTATGGCTAACTAAAGAAAGAAGAAGAGATTTATGCACATTTGTGTAGTTGGCTGTGCAATTTTCACCTTAACCAATGGGACCACGAGAGTTGTGTATGCATTTTTTGCAAAATTTGTGGTGTAAAAAGTGAAAAAGTTCATGCTGATTATGGAATTTGCAACAGCGTTACCACTTCTGGAGAAAAGTCGGAGTAGATTTGAAGAAAAAAGTGAAATATGTAGATTGAGAAAAATTGAAGATTTCAATTTTTTTTTATATACATATAACATGCATATGTATGTAAATCTATATTAAAAAAAATATTTTTATTAAATTAAATTTTTTAAACCAAAAAAAAAAAACTGAAATTAATTCAGACATCATATTGAGTGGTAGGTTGAGGTAGGGATTTTTCGAAGTATATTTGAATATTTTGTTGATGGTGCGAAGTAGGAAGTAGATTTTAAATTTAAAAAAAAAGAAGTACAGATCTAATTCAGTTAAAGTAAAGTGGTAACACTGATTTGCAATAAAGGAACACACCTTCCAAAAAAAAAAAAAAACAATTTAAAGCTAAAGAATCCAGCAAAATAACTCTGACATCGATAAGTAACGAAATTATTTTTGAGGTAACAAAAAAAATTGGAAACAAAATTTTGAATATTTTTTTTATCGCACTATTCTTCTTAATTGTGCTGTACGCGATCTCTATTTTAGCTTTAAGTTTTTTTTTTAAATACGATCATTTTTTACGAAGTTATAGCCTTTCAAAAATCTCTAAAATTCAATAGTCAGTTGTGACATTAATTGTAACTAGAAACATTGTTGCAAATTTAAAAATCAAACCATTTCAGATGTAAACATGTTAATTGGCGTTTTTCTTTTTTACCTCAGAGCAGATCACCGAGCTGTCAAAAATTAATTCTATGTTTCTTTTTTACCTCAGACAAATCAGAGCACATAAGTCGTGTTTCTTTTTTCCATCTGAGCTAGCTCGGAGCATGATCTGTTTGCTCAGAATAAAATGACCGAGCAAATCGAGCAAAACGCTGAGCGAAGCCAACTTCATACAATTTTTATGTAATTTGACAGATTACTATGCATATGACATGTTCAGTGCTCAAATGTGTTTCATAATTAAATCCTGAGGGATCTGATCATAATCTCCTCAGAGCTTTGCTCTGATCGCTCAACCTCTGCTCAGAGCTTTGCTCAGAGCCAAAAAAGAAAAACGCCAAATGATTCAATATTTGTTTGACGTCTTTGACAAGGAAAAAAGTATAAAAGTGAAAAAACACTTAATTTTTCAAAAATTTTATTTTATTTAAAAAAAATAATATGCATGGATGGATCGCATGAACTTGCTCTTGGTGTTAACAAATTAAATGTAACTATATTTTAAAGAAAACAAATATTTAAAAAGTCAAGAAGTGGGTTCTAATAAAATGATTTTTTTAAATTAAAAAAATATTTTCCAATTTTTTAAAAGCAATATTATTTAAAATATTCCAGTTGCACTTGTTACAAAATAGCAAAAAAAAGAAGAAGCCATAAAAAAGGTATATGAAATAAGGAATTTTCTTCAAACACTACAAAATCCTAATTGCGCAATGCGATTTTGTTTGCATTCACTTGAATCGCAGTTTTACTTCAACCACTTTGGTTATAACAGCTCAAAGCAGTGTGTTGAGTTGCCGAGAACAAACAAAATAAATAAATTTGGTGGCGCAACAGCTTGTCAAGAACCAGGCCCCAGTGACTTACAACTAATCATGTGTGCACGTTATTGGCAGGAATGGATGGGACCAACATTTTTCTGCCGTATCCGTGCGGTTAAAGTGAGAGGCAATTTTGTATGACAAGAGATACTTTTGGAAGATTTGTCAATTCCTCGCGTACACTTTAGGTGAGATGGGCTGGGAATCGAACCCTAGACCAAGATCCAAACCCAAGACGTGACGATTTTACACGCTAACCATTATAACACACATATAAGGAAACGCCAAACAAATAAAGCAAATTAAATATGGATATAAAACTACGAAATTAGATAAGTTTGTATGACGTAATGGCTTCAACGGACAATTCAAGTATGTGATAAATTTATTTTCTTTCAGAAACTCATTTTCATTTCATTTATTGATGGCAATTAACTTACACAATAAGATTTGTTTGGTGTGTTTATATTAAATAATATCTACTTTATTTTTCTTGCTCGTTTTCAATCAATCGACAGATAAATTGTGTATTTTTCATACAAATACAAAACAAAAAATAAGTATACGCCCTGTGGACCCAAATAAAATAAAATCATATAAATCTCCTGATAAATGACATTAAATGAATTTTAATTGTGTTATTCAAGCATGATAGTTAAAAATGATTCAGAAAATGTGTACTCCGACCATAAACATGTAGAAATTATATTTCAATATAAAGCCACCGCAGGCAAAGTATGAAAACATATTTTACTAAAGCGCTGCTGATTCTTGTCGATGTGAGTTAACAAAATATTTATTTTATGTAAATACATATAACTGTATAGAGTATTCGCTAACATTTAAATTTTATTTGATTAACGCGAATAGAACCTAATATACAACTGTCGCTCTACCAAGCGTAATAACAAAAATATGAATGATTGTGGTCAACACTTTACGGGTCACGAAAGGAGCATTAACAAAAGGCATCACAATTTACAAAATCGTGTCCGTTTATTCTTTAGCTCTATATGTTTATTGTATCCCTAAAGTTATGACATCTCTATTAAAACAGTTGGTACCTAATTTAGCTAGAAAAATATTTAACGCAAATAGAAAGTTATCAAAATTACGACTTATGCACAGGCAACAATTTTTTTTGTGTTATCAAATTTTGTGGTACGAGCTATAAGCGAAATGCCGGTATTCGTTTGTTAAGCTCAATAATAATCTGAACAACTTATATTAGTCACGCAGATTGTAATTAAGGCGATATGCCTGAATCGCGTGAGAACTTAACTTTTGTTAAATCATAGTTCATTTAGTTTATTTTTTTTGCTTGAAGAGTGGGTCAAGGTCTTTGCTCTATACGCAATTCCCATCCATTGTCAATCGAGGATTTTTTAGTCTAACAAATTATTTAAGATTATTAAAATTTCTGTTTTCGATAAAAAGCAAATCTTAGATACATAAAATTAAATCAATATCAAGAATTTAGATGATAGTGAAAACGACTATTTTTCATTTTTTATTATTACAGATAAAACAATTACATATAACAGTCGTGGTTTTTTTGGAAAGCTATTCACAGTACGGTAGGATTTTACACGAATTACAAATACAACATTCACAGTAGAATTACGGCCAATAAAAGCAGAAGTAGAATCCTACTGCGGATCAGTAGGCTACTGCTGACAACTTGGGAAAAACGTTTAATTTATTATGAGAATGGAGAATACAAATATTTTATAAAAATTTAAGGAGTGGAAGGTTGTGCTTTTATTTGTGGGTAAATGTAGACGTTCAAAACTGAAACAAAAAAAAAATGGATATTTGTTTTTGCACACGAGTTTTAATTAGTTTTTGGTTCGAAATCTAATGAAAATAGAAACGAGACAATATACCCAACTTAGAAAAGTTTATACCTTTCTTGGTGGTTTTTATCATTCAGATGAAAATACTATGCCATTGAATAACGTCGAATGTAATTAATTTCAAAACCAACATTTTGGATTCTTAAAAAATAATAAAACCCAAATAGAAAAACTTTTAAGAATATGTATTCTTGGTATACAAAACAGTTCAAATTCTACTGCGTGGTTGACGCAGAATGGGTCTTAAAAGTAGAGATCAGAAATAAATCTCAACCTTTTGAAAAATTCTTTAATATCTCTTATATTTGTTGCCATTTTCAATAAAAATGACTCAAAAACGTTTATTAAAAAGAAAATGTTTTCGGTAAATATAAAAATAAATATCATCTTCAAATTTATCAATATGAATCTCCGTTAGTATGACCGTTAGTATTTTATAAGCACTGCATGCGCAAATGCAGTTAATTACTCGAATAAATTTTTAGTGATTTTGTGCGATAAAGTCAAAAAAGTATTTGAATTTATAAAATTAATTAAAAACAGCAATTCTGACATTCTCCATATATTAGACATTTTCCTTTGCATTTACCATTTTTGATTTATTTTCAGAGAAAAAGATTTAAGGTTGACCTTTTTCATTTATTTTTACGTAAAAAACTGAACCTTTGAGAGATATTTTTTAAAATAAAAAATAAATATCAACCGATAACTTGAACCTTTTTTCCTTTTTAAATACATCACAAACCGAAAACGAAATCTATTTAAAGGAATGTAGTAATCCTTAGAGAGAACCCAATTGAAAAAAAAGGTTAAGGTTATTTCTGATCTATGCTAAAAAATCGATTAAATCTGGTTCTTATGGTTCTTCATAATTCGAGTTCCAATTGAAAATAAATTATTATTATTATTCTTGAAAAATTGTAGAGAATTTTATTTTTTCTATTTTTTAAATATTTTAAATGTGAGAAAAGACAAAAATACTAAATAGCTATATTATCAAAAGCCCAATTATAAATAGGATTCTATTTTCTACAGCCTAGTCTAAAATGTTCTATATTCCAGACACACTGACGTATGGTGGTTAGTGGAACTTCCGAATAGAAAGATTTTTAATTGAAGGTTTGAATGAAACAACAACACTTGGGTGAGCTACCACCAAGTTTGTTAATATAGGCTGGAGTTATAGCTATTTTACGACTGCCACGCCGCGCCGATCATCAGACTCTTTTTTGAGACCAAGCTCATATTTGTTAAATTTTATTTAGAAAAACTTTTGCCACGACTGATATTTTAATCGAGGTGAAAAACCCATTTCAACTGTACTCAGATGCATTTCGTTTACAAAGGGTCTAATTGAGGTTCAATATCGCTTCAACTTTGGTTATATATTCTATAATTTTCTGTACTACGTCTTCTATCATTTTTACATATTCACCATTAAAGAATGCAAACAAATTTGAAATTGTCAAAATCTTTAGGTGAACATTTTCTGATGGTATGATTTATAGGGTTTAATTCAAAAAACGTTTTAAAAGTGTAGCACACATTTTATGTTTGCCATTTTATTTGTTTGATTATGAAAGTGGGGTTGGTTTATTATCGGTTGGCAATGGGGCAGTGAATGTAATGCTTGACTGCTAACTTAAAATGTGTGGGTTTGAGCCCCATTGTAAAAAGCTCTTTTTATATAAATCCCAAGTTTTAACTGGAATTCACCCATTGGATTTTATGAGATAATTAAAAATTTCATTTCAAACAAAAATAACAGCTGTGGGATTTTTTTTACTTTTTGAAGTGGAAAACAAGCTGTGGGTTTTAACTCTTTTTTTCGTGTGGGTTTAAATTCCAAGTAAAAATGGAAATAAAATCCATTCATTAAATATAAAACAAATTCAATGTCATATATAGTGGTATTTTTAGATATATTTGCAATAAAAAAGTAACAAAATCTTTCAACGAAGAAAGGTACAAAAAATTATTATCAAAACAATTATATTTAGGTATAAATATAAATTTTTTACAGAAATTTTTTTGGCGTCTTTTCCATTTTAAAAATGGAAAAAGGTCCTGAACAAATTGTTTGAAAAAAGCCAGAAACAAAATTTTTAGACTTTTCCCTTTTTTATTTTGAGAAAAGACCCAGACAACTTTATGTATGCGGGTGTAGATTTGTAGATTCTAATGATTTTAAGTTTTTTTTCAGGATCTTTGTCACGCTCACGAAACTCCGGTGCTGCGCTTATGGTATGTTCAGTCGCCAGACATGGCACCTATGTCTAGAGTTTTCTTGAATAAAAGTACTTTGGGTAACCTTCCTCTTAGGTTCATACATAAATACATTTATCTAGCTCTTTTTAAAAACAAGTAAGGAAAAATACAACTAATTAAGTTACTGGCTTCTTTTTTATTTTTTTTACAGAACTTTTTTTAATTTCTCAAAAATGGAAAAATGGTCAGAAAAAAATTGGAAAAAATGTTAGAAATGCCGGTATACTTTAAACTTAAAAACAAACAAAATTCAAAGCTTGAAACTATTTCCTAAAGATCACTTAAAACACACTGGGAATGAGGCCAAAATATATTCTTTCGTAGTTTTCATTTCACTTTCTGGTTTTTTTCCATATTTGTCCGGCGCAAATTCAAATATTTCTGTTCTGGTTTATTTTCCAAAATTGTGTCTTACTTTTTTTTTCAATTTTGAGCAAACAAAAATTTTTGGCGTTGTTTTCAAAAAAAATTTTAAGCTTTATTTAACTTCGAGCACGACATGCATATTTTTATAAACAAAAATTTATATTCTACCTATGTATGTCTGTATTCCTCAATGATTATCTTCTTTTTCTTTCTTCTAGATATGTATAATTAAAAATAAATGTCAGTTGTTTTATTATTGATCGAGACTGTTCCAAAAAGATCGGTAGATTTTTGTTATTTTGTTTGATTTACATTTCACGGTTAGGTAATGTATTTACGTTCAACCAAGAGAAAATATAGCTCTGTTTGGTAAAGTGAAATTTCTTGCAAAATTGCACAAATTTTCACAAATTGTAAAAAATTCCTGTTTGATAACTCAAAAAAGTTGCAGCGAGAGAGCACAACTCCCTTCCATTGGATGACTTCCAAATTTTGCTACACGTGCAAGGAGTGTAAAAATTTACAAAATATTCATTCAGATTGTCTTCACATTCACTTGATGAAGATTCAAGTCCATTAAAACCAGCGTTACATTTTGGTTCGACCTTTTTCAGTATACAAAATAATTTAACAATTTAAAAATTACAGGATTCAAAACGAACACAAATTTGAAATTTTATACGATAAGTGCATAGAAAGTGTTTCACTCCTGACGTGTTCAATTGAAACTTTAACATGACTTACCATATTTTAACATAAACATTAGTTTCTAAAATATATTTATAGGGATTTACCCATAATCTGAATAAGCCATGCACTAAGCACAAACCACATAAAACGATTGTGAATAAGTGTTTTTTTTTTTTTATTGGAATATTCACAGTGCTCAAGGTGAGTTTATACATAGATTGAAAAACAAATATAAAGTCGAAAATGTTGGTAAAGGTTCAATTGAAGAATACACAATTGTGGTCACAGCTTTAAGCCATCCTTAGGTAAAACTGAGGAGGGAAATGAACATATTATCACAAGATTCAACCAGCAGTTAAAATGAAACCATGTATGCAATTTATAAAACACACATTTATATGTATGTATATATACGTCCATGAGTAGTGAATATAAATAAACTTTATGTTCTCGTTCCTAAATCAATTATTTGAATCTCTTGGAATGCATCCAGATTGTTCGTATTGAATGAATGTAACATGTATATCCTTCCACAGTAATTTGTTATCAGCTTTCATCGTGGTTTCGGGGAACAAAACAATAGAAGTCTTCTAAAGTTACACAAAAGTATATTTAAACTGAGCAAATTGTACGTATGTACATACAATATGTATGTTTGTATGTACATATATAAATAGCTATAGAGCTTTACTAAAATTTATTATCCTTCGTGTAACATTGTGTACCTATCGGCGGATTACATAAAATAAAAAAAAGAAAGAAATCAATATGTTTTACCTGCTGTACAGAGTCGCATATCCTCGTCGTACCCATCCGAGCAATCAGGGGCGCCATCACATAAATATTGTATTGAAATGCAGTTACCATCGCCAGGACATTTGAACGGTTCATACGGATGGCATGCATCTAAAAGTAGAGAAAAAGCAAAAATTAGTTAAAGCAAATTGCACGTTCAAATTATATTTATTTATTGAAACGAAACGGTCGCGCCTACAAAATTACTCATCATAAATCCAACTAGTTGGCACTAATATGGCAAACTTGAAATTTGAGTTGACTTTGATCTACGTGTAGAATTTAATTATTTATGCTTAAGGGGCGTTTGCCGCCTATAACGTCAAGACCCTTTACCAACATAACCCTGTGCCAACTGCCAACCCTATATATGAACTACTTTCAAACAAAACGAGTTCGAGGCCGTTTTTAAATGGGATATGTTGTTAAAGTGGTTAACATCGGTAAGTCAGATTTCAAATTAAAAGATTTATCCTTCCCTTCTTTTTCGGTTGATGGTTGTGACTGTAGAAGCGGTGTACTTAAACCTTATTTGAAAAAAAAAAATCTCCTATTTCTTCCTTTTATGGATTTAAGAACCCATTGTAGATTCTTGCAGGATATTCAAAATCAAATATAAAATCAAAAAAAAAAAAATGAGCATACTTACGCCCTTAATTAATTCACCAGATTTATTCAAGTGACTGGTTCTTGAAACTAATCGATATTGTGATGTACACATGTACATATTTATTTAATTTTTATATAATATGTTAACAAATAAATTAAATAACTTTCATTTAAAATTGTATGTAATTGAAACTTATACGAGTATTTATTCTATGCATTGCATTTAAAATTCGTATTTAATATGACAATAAAAAGATATGAAAGATAATTTTACAGTTCTATCTACGAACTTTCTTGTACTTTAATGACTTTAACGTCTAAATTGTAACAGATTTTTGTTTCGTTAAATTTTACAACGTTATTTTGTTATCGTAAAAAACTCGAACTCGAGATATTATTCAAATTAACTTTACGATTAAAGACAAGACTAACAAAGTGGATATAATTCAATTTATCTGTCTATCTGTACCTCAATCAATGTCTTCAACTAAGGGGATGTAGGAGATGATATCAGTGCCGTCACATCATAGAACCATCGAATCAACCATCCATACGAAACTGAATGAAAGACATCCATTATTCTCATTACGTAAATAACATCTCCACAAATGCCCATGGGAAATTTCACTAAATCTGTCCAATTCTATAACTTACCAGACGTACAGAATTAAATCAAACCTTGAGACAGTTGTGGAAGGAGAAACCCCATGGTTGAGAACTACATATAGGATGCTAGAGAGTCACCTCCAATGGTCTTGCAATGATGAGTGGACTACAAAATTGTAGAAAAATTACTATTTTTTAGCAAAAAATATTGGTGATCAAGATAATTTACCAAAAAAAGGATAAGATTATGGCAAGTTTTTTGATAGATGGTGCTCAAAACGAAAAAAAGTAAAAACTAACCGATTCAGCTGAAACTTCCACAGTAAATTTGTTATGGAATTGTGAAGTACGGTTAAAAAAAAATGTTTTAAAAGTTTTTCGATTGAAGGCGCTGAACACCAAAATATCAAAATGAACTTAAACTCAAAAACTAACCATCCGATTTGACTGAAACTAAAACAGTATATTCCATATGGAGTAAAAAGTTCACATGAATTTTTTTATAGATGGCGTTAAGCACCAAAATCTCAAAATTTGGTTAGAAAATTAAAAATTTGATGTTTATCCGATTGAACTAAAACTTATACTTTATATATTAGTGTCGATAGACGGCGCTTAAAATAAAACTAACTATTTTGATTGTACTAAAATTTATACAATTTTATTAGGATTGGAGCCTGATTCACATTGTTGCGTAAAAACGAGACGTCAGCGTGACGAGATCTTTTCGCAGTTATTCTCTCTTATAGATGGATTTAAAATAATGGAATAATACACAATAAAGCTTTTCTCGTCTTCACGTCGCACAGTGGAAAATAATGGTGTGTTTCGGAGGGGGCTCTATTTTCCTCCGTTTCGGTGGGAAAAATGACTTAAAACAGACCAACAAATTATTTAAAAACAATGGCAATACCTAAAATGTCATGCTACAATTTTTTTGAAAGCCAGAAATCCATTCTTCAATTTTCTTTTTAATTCAAGTTGCTTGAGCAAATAGTTTTTTAGGAATTAATGTTCAAACTCAAAATTTAAAAAAAGAAAACTTAATTGTTTTGTTCAATCTGAATTTTTTCAAAATTTAACGTTATTAAGTACTGTTTTTAATTTTAATATTCAATGCTCTTATCAATTTGAAGTCAAACGCTGAAAGGTTCTAGCATTTATATTTTTAAAGATATAAGCAAATATCTAAAACAACTTCGTTATAAAAAGAAGAAAAAACTGAACTGACCTCATTCATACCAGTAGGGTAGCTGAAATGATCATATGAATTGATTTTCTTTTGCATTATCGTAAAGATTGACAATTTAGCTTTAAAATAAAATTGAAATGTAATGTCAGTAGCGACTTTAGTAAAAACCATTTATGATATGCTGTTGTTCTACCATTTTCCACTGTGCGTCGCGTCTTTTTTTCAACTTATGACCTGACCTGAACAACACCAAGTTATAAGAGAAATTTATTATTTAATGATTACTGAATAAAATTTGGGGGTTCACTTGGCGAGTTTTCTTTTAATTACTCACAATTCAAAACGTTTTGAAAATTTGGCGATGTGAACCCCCAAATTTTATTCAGTAATCATTAAATAATAAATTTCTCTCAAACCTTGGTGTTGTTTCAATATTACTCTTCTTAAAATATTTGATATTAAACCTTCATAAAAATAGAACTTGGGATACTTTTAGATCTCACTACTTTCAGATCTCACTACTTTTCACGGCTGAGTTGTTACATACACAGATTTTTATATAGAAGAACTTGGCTATTTTTTAACATTTATGTTTTTGTTGTGATATTATATTAAAACAGTTTAAAAGCAGACCAAAATAAAGGAACGGTTAAAAGTTCAAAGCCAATGGGAATGATTCAAATAATGAGATCTTCCACATCAAAGAACTTTTAGTAGTTCTTTTATTGTTGATTAAAAAGTAACAACAAGAAAAAAAAAACACATCGTTTTTCACTTTGAGTAAAAAAAAATTATAAGGTCGGTTAGATAACAATTCATTTCGTTTATTTAAGGGATCCCTGGTGATGGTTATCTTCCGGGAATTTTTCTCCAACAACAAGGGTTATTGTTAACTCTTTTATTTTCAAATTGTTTAACTGATGTACAAATGCCAATTGATTTAAAGTAAACAAAAGCTTTGTTTACTTTAGACTAAAGATAAGCAACATCTGAGTCGATATTCTCAATTTCCGGGGGTAGGTATCCTTTAGCTATTGGAATTTGAACACGCAAAGTAAACAAATTCAGATCGGAATAGAGAACAACATAGAACCTTCGCCGAAGCAAAATACAATTACTTCCGCAATAAAAGATCTAAATACATGGGCCAATATTGAAGGAGGGCTATTGTATCGATATATAATTTCTTCGTGCCGAAATTTCTCTCAAATATAAATTAATTTGATTTAAAACCTTAGTCCTTAACTATACTACAATAACTTTTTAATAAGGTGTTTTGAAATCTTAGGCAATTATAGTATTAAATAATGACATTGGTAAATAAAACCTTTGTAGGAAAAATTTGTGAGAGGTTGAGCAGTTGGGAAATTTCATAATAAAATAAAACAAAGAACTGCAAACTTCTTTGTATACTTTATACGAAATTAAATCTATATAGGGCCAATTTCATAGTCTGGTTAAGTGGCACTTTAGTGACAAAAATAAGAGACTTGAGTGCCACTTACTTAGGAAAGTGTCTATTGTGAAACTTGGTCTCAAATCGCGCTTAATCTCTGTTAACTGTGCTGATAGTAAAAGGGTGAACATTTTCTCGAGTTTCAATGAGTTTGTTAAGCAAATTAAAAGTTAAGAACTCTTAAATCAACACAAAAGAGGTGCCTTAATGATGTTAATGAGAAATAAAATATGTGATATTGAAATTATAATATTATATGACTTGTATGGAAACCAACATTGATAAAATAATTATGACGAGATATTTCGTTCAATAAGGAATTTAATACATACTATTGAAATAGTTCATTCAAATAGAAAACTTAGCACTATTTACAGGGCAATTCCAGCTTTAATGATTAACACCCTATTAATAAAAAAAAACCCTTACTTATCTTCTAATTCACAAATTAGCTATAATTTAAGATTTATTATATTTATTAATAAACAATTGACTAATTCAATTCTTCATTCATCTTAATGGACTTATATGGGAGTGGGCAAACATGCATGTGCGCGGTCTCTCACATAATCCTATATAGTACTCAAAATCGAAATCAAACTGTTTAGTTGCATGTGCGCGCCTGGCCTTAAGGGATATTATTGGTTGACTAACTACCTGCACATCTTTTCTTTGGGCTCTTGGGGATTTTTCTTTCAAGAAATTTCACTTGCGGGGATATTGTCTTGAAGGAGATATTTTCTTGGGGATTTTGCTTTTACTAGGTTTTCGTTTCGGGCTTTAGTTTTCGGGGATTTTCAAAACAAAATAAAATTAAATAATATACAAAAAAAAAAAAAATAAAATGAAATAAAATAATGTAAAATAAAATATAGTAAATTTAAAATAAAATAAAACAAAATATATTATAGTAAAATAAAATAAATAAAATAAAATAATATAAAAAAATAAAATAAAACGAAATATAATAATATAAAATAAAGTAAAAGACTTGGCTGAACAAAAATGCTCTTTTAATTAACTTCAAATCTAAGTTATTGTTAGGTAACTTGTAACCCTTAGGGGATGCAATACGAAACAATACAGAATCTAACTTATTATATGTATGTATATGTATTTACATATATTTTATATTTATTTTATTTTGTATTTTATAAGTTTACAAAAAGAGGACAAAAGGGGATAATATTGTTTTGCTTGCAAACGAAAAGCTAGCGTATTTTTTTTTCCATGCGATATAGAAACTTATGGATTTATAAAAACAAACGAAATTTAAATTATGACTATAAAGAAGACACAATTTTTTCTCAACAGCCTACATGGGTAGGTCGATTTTCTTTAAACATAATAACTTAAGTTTTTTTTGACATCCCGGATCAAAACAACGGTACCTTTCGAAAATGGATCCACAGATTAAAAAATATTGTTAAATTTATTTGCTGAAAATGTTCAAAAAAATTTTTAGGTATTACAATTACATCCCATACAACAATTTAATTGATTTTCCCTTTTCTCGAAAACAGTTTAAATGATTTTGTTCAATTTTGTATTTTATACCAAAATTTTCAAAAAAAAAAAATGTTTTGTATTAAAAAAAAAATTTTAATTGAAAACTCAATATATAGAAAACGACTCAATCTATTTTAATTAAACTTTGTACAAAGCTTTTGTGTAACATTATCTAGCGGTATTTAGACAAAAATTATTTTTATAGCTGAAAATAACGTTAGCCTTATACCTTCCATACAACTGTGTAAAGTTCATTAATGAAAAAGTCATCTTTCTCAAAAACGAACCTTATGATGTTGATTAAAATTTGTCTATTATTATTGAAAGTACCATCTTCTCATGGAAACATTTTAAATAGCTATAACTTAGCCTATAATTAACCAAGGATTGTTATTTTCAAACCTTCAATGTAAATAAATTACGTTGGTGTAAAACTAATTTCCAATTTCAGAAGTTTTATTATTTATAATTATTGCTGATTAAAAACTTTAAAGTTGTGTTGAGATGAAGTTATAAAGAACCAATAACACACAAATATAAGTCGAAAATGTGTGCTGAAAATACCCTAAAAATTTAATGCATATAAGATTCATTACAACGAATTGTACTATAAAAAGAAAACTATAATCGTAGAATTAAAATCCATTGGATATTGATCTAAAAATTATATAATATATAAATTATAAAATAAGGAGTGTTTAAAGAAGGGCTTCTTACTGCGTGCACATTCCAAAATGTTATTTCATATTAACTATAAGTCTACTGAAAAGCAAATGTGCATTATGCAGATTAAGAAACTCAACGAAACACGCCTTCTTCGTTTAGGATATCCGGTAAATGTTCCACTGCTCGTTGCCTATAAAGGGACCTAACACACCATGTATACGAGCGGAGTTCATTGTCCTTATTTCGATTGCAGGGTTTATCATCACTAAGTCCTTCCGTATCCGAGAGGTGTTGTTGCTTCGCAGCAACAAAATAACTACGTGGCTGGAAAGTCAACTCGATAGCACGGCCCCCAATCTTAGAAATATATATAAATCCATAGATGGAGAGATAGATAAACCGCTCCTTATATACGCCTGAGTTCCAAATAATGTCTGAAAGAAGACCATACATATAAGGTGTTCAGTAAGTAGTTCAGCCTGAACTGTAAAGTGTATAATAGACGCCACTATTGATTGCATTTGGGAATTCTTTCACTGTCACCTGGATACGTAGAGAAGTGCCTTAGTGGAAATACTATCTAGTCTCAACAACCAGCACTCAATGTTCACCGCGGGCAGGTGAGAGAAGGAGTAAATAGACAGATAGAGAATTTTAAAGAAAATCTGTGGACGCTGGGTGTTTTTTCTTGAGTACACATGTCTACTGTCTACCCTTTTCTAATTCTAAAGAAAATATGTATATTTATACATTTTTGTATTTTTTTTTTTCATTTACTTCTCAACTTCATGTTTTATTCAACTTTAAAATATATACCTTTTATGTATTTAAAATAATTGAATATTAAATTTAAGAGTGCTTCTATCTAAGTTCTATTTATGATTATCGTGAATTTTCAATTTTCTTTAATACTTTGTTAACTTTTTCTATAGCAAATTTTGTGTTCATATAATAATTAATTTTAATTTTCCTTTTTTTTAAAACTTTATTGAATAATTTTAAAATGTAAATAAACTATAACATTACTATACTTTTTTTTATTATTATGTGGGCTGTAGCGAACAAAATATAAATATAAAATATATATAACATACGAAATAAATATAAAATACCAGACATACTTATCCAATCCGGTTTTTGTCGTTCGCAAACATATCCGATGCAAAACGATCTCAGATACCCTATCGGCCTATCATTCGAACGCGGCCAACGTATTGATATATTTATGTACGTGTGTGAATACAAATCTCATTTGATAACTTGTAAGTTGTGGCTGCTTTGCTTTTGCAGATTCATAAATTCTGCGAAAAAATGCGATTAATTTGAATTTTTATATTCATGTCGATTATAGAATCCGCAATTCTCGTTCCGCAGTGATTCGCAGTGCAGTGCTCTCTATTCTTCTTACTCATTTGTCGTGAAAAGAAAAGAAAAAACTGTACTGAGAATCACTGCGGATCCCATACCGCGGATTCCATAATCGACATGATTACATTACTAGAAATACAACTACATAGCTTCGATTTTTTTGTGTGATTGATGTGATCTCCACAACTTATCCTGTGACCGTTAATTAATTTTTTTAAATAATAATATGAATTGATGATATGATATGACACAATACCTGTCAGGTGCAACCTCGAAACAAAAAGAAGATTAAATGTATGCAACCAATTTCAAAATTCTATTTTCAACGAATCGCGGTGAGTAAAGTAATCTTTTTGTGGAGATGTGAAGTCTGAATGTTCATATATTTGTTTAATTGGAAAGATATGAAAGTTAACCTGAACTCAGTACAATAGTAAGCATTTTTGCAAGAATATTTTCAACTATTTCGGACTATTATAGTATTTGAAACACTGTCTAACTATAACGTTTTCAAGTTATGAAGCGAAAAAAAGGTTTAGTTATGTTAGAAGTCGTGAATACCGGTGGAAACTATATACATACATTAGTGAGTAGTTCAGAAGAATATCTGAGCTCGAAGGATTTGTGATATTTAGATAGCACGATGTGTTTCTAGGTACATGTTTCTAGATACATGTTTCTTCAACAATTTTTTTTTAGTGCCACCGCTACCAGCAAAAAGTGCCATTTTTAGCAACTGCGTGCCACCAACAGAAATAAAAAAAAAGTCAGTTTATTTCTCCAAAACTTTTGCAATTTTATTGACAAACCTTTAACAAATATCGTCTAAATACTTTTCTAAGCACAAGACAATTTTTTAAAGAAAAACAAATAAGAAATGAGCAATTTCCTAAATAAAAACAATTAAACAGATAACATTTGAAGAGATGACGGTAAGTAGGGTGGATGCGTTAAGTGCTTTATAAACGTTCTAAGAATTAGTTTTTTATTTGATTTTAATATATCAAAATGAAAGTGCCATATTAAATCTTTTAGTACCACAGTGCCACTTAAATGAAAAAGTGCCCAAAGTGCAAGATCGGGCCACACCGGCAACGCTGATTCGGAATATCTCACTGTTGGACTTGTCTTAATATTGAGTACTCTCTCCTATACTCATATGTATTTTATTTTTTTATTTTCACCTCAATTAACCAAATTTTAGCTTCGGCAAAACAAAATTGAGATACCTACCATTTAGATTTGTGTTAACATTCGATCTGTTTTATTCTCTAACTTTGGTATTCTAATTTGTGTGTTAATAAATAGGTACCTATACTTTTGCATATTTTTTACCTTGTTCCTGACGTAACTTCAAACAGCTGCAGTTTGAAACCAAAGTATTTAAACAGATGTAGGTTTTTTTATTTTTAAATACGGTTAGTTGACTATTAAAAAATAATAAAGGGTCATTCATTTCGTGATTTCAAGTTGGTACCGCTGGCATTTGACAACTTTCAAACTCAGCTTTCATTTAAAATGTAATAAAATTAGTTGAATGTTTGCCATTTACGATAATGGATCGCTTAGCAATCGAACAACGCGTTAAAATTACTAAAACTTACTACAAAAGTGGTGATTCAAACGTAGCCACTTTTCGCGCATTTTTGGAACAACATTTTCTTCAGCGATGAGGCACTTTTCTCACTCGCTGGGTATGTAAACAAACAAGATTGCCGCATATGAAGCTCATAAAATCCACAAGTGATCGAAGAGGTGCCATTACATCCAGACAAAGTGAATGTTTGGTGTGCCAGAGTAGTCAAAAGGTGTCATTGGTCCGTATTTCTTCGAAGATGCCAATGGGCAGACGGTTACAGTCAATTCGGAGCGATATGGTCGAGTGATAATCTATTTTTTTTGGCCGGCGTTGAATATCATGACTTGGACGATTGGAACCACATTCCAACAAGACTAGGCAACAAGCCACACAACACGACCTATCATGGCCTTATTGTGTGAGAAGTTCTGTGGGGCTACAAAAAAGACCTACGAAAAAGACCGTGTCTACGCGAATAATCATCGATTTAGAACCAACATTACTCAAGTTATGACCGAAATACCGTCCGAAATGTGTGAAAAAGTGTTTTTCACACTTAATGGCAAAGTCCAAACTTTATAATGAAATAAATTTTTCATCAAAAATATATCGCTGTGTGTATTTTATTTAGCTTTACTTTCGAAACCAAAAAATGAATGACCCTTTACAATAATACCTGAAAAAATAAAATATTTGTTGGAATTTTTTCATTAATAAATTTCGTCTGGCATATTTCCTCCTAATTTCAAATGCTAATGACTTCCATTAAGATTATAAAAACAAAGCACTGCAATATATTTTCCGTCGAATTAGCAAGAATATATTTGAAAACAATCAAGGAACTATAGAGATTAGTTAAACAATCAAATTTAAATAACGTTAAAACGATTGATTTCGCGGAATAATAGAACGATGATAAGTTATTTTGGGTACAAAAAAAACACTAGGAAAAATGACAAAAAAATCACCAATAAACTAATTGCGGAATGAATTACAAATGCGAAATAATTTTAAAAATTTTTTCACGAAATGACAAATAAATTTTACGAATTTTAATTGAAAAACATAATGCGAATAACATATTAAGGGTTTCAGACAGAGTATTTTGAGAAGCGTTTGAGTGTGAGAAAAGTGTTCTCATATATGTGCGAGAAGCTTTGTGTTGTGAGAAGCGTTAAGCTACGATTAGACGGTCAACGCAAATGAGTTGCCTATCCGACGTCAAAATAACGTAAAATTTTGTCCCAAAGTTGTAAAGGTGGTTTGACCGTCAACGCCGAATACACCTGCGTTGACTTGAATTTTAGGGTCAATGCGTTGATTATTTTGTGTAACCGTGTAATCAATTTAAAGCAATTAGAACACATTGACAGAATGCTCGTCAACGCGTTGACTGTATCTGCATTACTTTCACAACAATTTAAAACATTTCTGATTTTGTAGAGGTTTTTTAATCCATCGACATCGTAGCCATTCTTCAATGGAATTTGATAGTTAATAGTTTGTTAGATATGCAGCAAATTATATTTTAAAGTAAATTTAATATTCTGATGCAAATGTTATCAAAAAGCCCTAAAATAAAAATAAAAATCTTAAAACTTAGAATTATGTTAGCTTGACTGATTTAACATTTTAACGTTGTGTGATCGTTAACGCAAGATATGGTTGATATTGACTCTTGTCTACAAAGCGGTAATGCTCAAAGTGTTCGAATGTGGTATAAAGTCGTGTGATCTCCACAGTTTAAGGTGCTACGACAACGCATTTTGGAAAAACATTGACTGACTAGTGTCACTCGTGTGATCGTTAACGTTTCATGCGTTGACACAGTCTACGTTGAGAGATATTGATAATATTTTTGGTGATGTTAAGAAGTCAAAGCATTGATCATTTACGCAGACCGAATAATCGTAGCTTTAGCGTACGAGAAAAGTGTTCATTTGTTTTTCCTTTAAAAAAAGCAAAACAAACAACAAAAAACTCGTGTTTGTCGGACCAAATATCGCTTTACTGTGCGCAGCTATATACAAAAAATACCTACACGCATGTATTGCGATATTTGGTGTGAAAAATGTGAGCTGATTTATAACTGCGTACAGTAAATTGATATTTGATGCAAACAATTCAAGTTTAAAGTTGTTCTTTATTTTGATTTTTTTAAGGAAAAAGATGTGGTCACTTTTCTCGCGCTCAAATGCTTCTCTCATCGCTTTGCTTCTCAAACTACTGGGCGCTTAGCCTATGGTTGTTCATGGCAAATTTTGCAATCGATTTTGAAATAATTTCTCGACAATCCTAAGGCTAACAAACGTACTGTCATAATATTCAAGGCCACGTTTTAAATTTCTAGCTCACCGTTAAGTTAATTTAAAATCGAATAAGAAATTTGAAGTGAATAAACAAACAGACAGACAGAAAGCGATGGTTTTGAAACAAACGTGTTGTCATCCGCAGTTCTCTAGTTTATCGGGGAGTTAGTTTAAAATCGATTTAAATTATGCCGAACAAACAGACTGAAAAAAAATTAGTGAATAAAAACATGGAATAAAAAAGTTTGAAAATAAAAAAAAATATAATTTGAGTTTTGATATCCACATGCTCTAACTTAAGCTATACATCGTAGTCCTTAATTATGATGCCAAAATAAATGTTGATCATAAACTTTTGCATGTTGTATTGGTTATAAATAATACATACATATTTTCTTTTGGAGTAATAACGTATATCCAAAGAAGAAGAGCAACGTGATTTTATTGTAACTAAGAACAAAATAATGAAACAAAAATATCTTCTAATATTACTTCAACTCTCTCCTATGACAACATTAAGGTTTTGAAAGTTAAGCATGTAAATGGAAGTTCTGTAAACTTTAAAACTGCAATTCCTCATATTTGTGACTTAATATTGTTTACAGCAATATTATGTCTTAAGTTAAATTTACGAGGTCGCAATTTTGTTCAAAAGATTTATAACAAAATTAAACACCACCACAATTTAGTTTTAGAAGATGTACCTACCTATGTAGTATTTTTTTCCTACAATGATGATGTTCTATATAAAAGCTCTTGAAATGTATAATATAATGAACTTTTATCCATGAACCTGAACAAACACAACGCTGAGTGAAATTTAATGAGCACATAAAACCAATAGTCCTGCACGGAAAGAAACATTCAAACGAAAACAATTGCATTTGCCAACGGAAATGTGTTGCCTTAAGTTTTGTTGGCTCATTTTGATTCTCTCTACCTCTCTTCTTTATAAAAATATATGTATTATCTAAAGAAACAGCAAAGACTTCAAGGACACACTAACAAACGTATTGGCCTTAACGAAACAAGCTATATATAGGCTAGGCCAGGACAGGACCAACCCGACTCTTATTGGTTCAACTATATATTCTGACATTGCTTTTGTATGTTTTGCAATAAATTGTGAAATAGTATACAGTTGAGGAGCTTCAGCACATTTTGCTGTCACCTTAATCTGTTTGCCCGATAAGTTGAAAGCCATAACAGACCTTTTTATACTTGTTTTTCTTAGGATTTTTTTTTGTTGTTGTAAGTTTATTTTTTTTCCTTTGGATATTCAATTGCACAATGAAGTTCCATTATCAAACATATCCCATCGGTATAAATTGATTTTCACGCCCAGATGACGTTAGTTTTGCTTTTTTTTATTTTATGCGGTGAAAATAATAGGATTTGAAATATAATTTATACTTGACATGACCTTACAATTACAATGGTATCAAATAAAATGATGATTATAATTTAATGAAGTTTTCTGTTATAAAATAGTTTTTTTTTATGATTTTTTTATTAGTTTTTTTTTAAATAATTAAAAATTAAATTCGTTCATATTTTAAAATATTGAAAATATATATTTTTATGGCGTACGGCAATAACGCCCAAATCGATTTTAAATATCGCGAAAAAAATTCTGAACAATTGTTTTTGTTTTTTTTCTCAATTTGGGCGTTATTTCCAATTTTCTAATTTTTTTTAAAGGAAAGCGCCCAAAATAAAAATTTTAAAAGTCAAATTGAAATAACGCCCAAAATTGGAAATATCGCCTAAACGAATTCCAGAAAAAGGAAATAAACCCCAAATATTAGGAAATAACGCCCAAATAATAATAAAACTCAGTACTAAGATTTA
Organism: Epistrophe grossulariae; assembly: GCA_929447395.1. NCBI lineage: Eukaryota > Metazoa > Arthropoda > Insecta > Diptera > Syrphidae > Epistrophe > Epistrophe grossulariae. Next base: position 31,296,911 of record OV839567.1, on the reverse strand, counting down.
CAATATGGATTTTTTTTAAATTAAAACGGCGTATAAACAGTATGGGGGGGCATGTTGGCCTCCTGTAACCCCCCTGCTCGGGCACATTATACATACCTCACTGTATATACACCGTTTTAATTTTCAAAAATCCATACATACCTAACTACCTATGCTCCGCGATTTTTTTTTAAGATTATCTTATCATTGAAATGTCAATTTGGAAATATCGCCCAAAATTGAGAAAATAACGCCCAAATTTTACAAAAACAATTTACATTGAAAATATTTGGGCGATATTTCCAACTAAAGGTTTGGAAATATGTATATAAATTTGGGCGATATTTCCAAATCGATTTAGGTGTTATTGCCATACACCTTTTTTTATATATTTTTCATTTTATCATTAAAATACATACCTTTACATAATTTACACACATACATATACAACACATTCTTTAACATAATTATGCTTCCACGTTAAAAAACTTCCTCTTTCTGTTTTAAATGTGAAGTTGCAAATTATGCTGTTAGAACTAATTACATAATTAATTAAATTTAAATTGTTGCAATATTTTTCTATTATTAAAAGAAGTAGATACTAGAAGGTTAGTTTGCATTTTGCAACATTGAAATGTGAAAGACAAAAGGTTTTAATGCAGATAGAAGGTTATTTTGACGTAATGCTGTAAATATCATGTTATAGCTAAAGACGATTTCAGGAAACAGAACTTTTTAAATGTTAGTAACTCGCAAAAGGTAAAAATGAGGAGGATAATTAATGAAGTTCAAGTCTTTGTGAATTCAAAAATCAAAAACAAAAGTTTAAATTCTTCAGCTTTTGATTCAAGTTTATTAAATCTCACAAATTAAGCTCCGTCACAAAATTAGCAAGCAAGAAACCAAATTTTGTTTCTTTAGTAACTTATTAATGATTTACTATTGCGAAGTAATTAATCGTGTAAGGGTTTTATGCACAAATATGTAGGTTCTAATTTTTTTTGTCAGATAAATAAAAATAAAGAAATCATTGTTGTTACGAAAATGAACAAAAAGGATTATTTTGTTATCGTTGGATAAATTATAATTAATAAACAAAAATAGAACAAGAATATTTCCATTGGCTTTACCCTACAATTCTAATAGTACTGTATAGTATTTAAAAAAAATTTATATTTATTGAAGTTACTACAATGGGTGGTATGAATTATCTGCGCTGGAGTACCGCAAAAATCTAACCTCGGGTTCCTGCTGTTCAACATAATATATGCCGCCGCGACGATAAGCCACCCAACTTACCAGGTAAAAACACGAATATCCTTCACCAGAAATTACTGCAAGGAGAGTATAGGAGCACATCAAACACTTGTGGGAATACTTAGAACTTATCTGCTTCCGAACACCAGTGACTGTGCTTAAAAGAAACACGATGTGATGCTATCAAAGTTAAACTTCCAAAAAACCGAGGTGGCATTCAAATCAACAGCAAAATACTTGGAGTTGGGAGTCTACTTTTCCAAAAAAAACTCAAAAATAAGCTGACTTGATGAAAAGATCCACTTTTTCTCTGCACTTGTTTCATCCGCTACTCAGAAGGCGAAATGGAGTGGTCAAAAAGTCGAAGCTATTTGTCTACAACCAAGAAAAAGAAGCTCGTATGTCATTTTAACCTGAGGTTTTTTTTCTGTGGGCCTCTTAAAATCCATTGTTTAGTAAATTTTGAGTACAATTGCAATAAACAATATGTAAAAAAAACGTATTTGTTTTGAATAAAATAAGAGTATTTAATTTATGAAAACGTATCTATATTAATTAAAACAATTAGGAGAACAAAATACGTATTATATGTATGTATATGATATTGTTATGCAATTTAAAAGAGTATTCGACGTTTCCATGACTAACCCGTATTGTTATTTAAGTCATGATTTAACAAAAGACAATGCCAGTCTTATTATTATTTTCTTAGAAATTGAGACAAAACAGCATTTCAATGAATTCTTTTGTTGTAAATAGAAAAGAAAACTTTTGCATGTTTATGTACCTACATTTGCAAATAATTTAAAATTCATCAGAAGAAACAAAATTATAATCAGACTTTAACAACATTTAAATACCAACTCCTTCGCATCAGAACGAAACATTTTTCATAATGCCAAATCTTCCGGATCCTGACCTTAACAAAAGCACAGTCGTGTAATATCTGTTTTAAAGAAACCAATCGTACTAATGTCATACTCCTTTCAAGTCGTTAGGATTACAAATTACATTCAACTTCATTAAAACTTAATACTTTATGATGCAACTTTGTTACTTCAACAAAAAGAAAATTCACAATACCAATTCTTATGTACAAAATTATACAGAAAACAGGATAAAAATCGATTTACATTTACTTCCCAGAAGGAAGATAAAACCTTAAAAGACATTTTAATTTAATGTATTAGGGGCCCTCGAAGGATGGGACCGGTCGTAGATGGCAATCTTAATTACTTTTCTTAGTTTTAAATCCCCAATATTGGAATTAACAAGAAGTGGGTTTACATTTAACTACTAGCAACTTCGTTATAACTCATTATTTCTTTCTCTAAATATATGAAAAGTATATAATCTAGGAGTGCGTGAAGTTAGCCCCCCTTTTATGGAATTTACTATATTTTTGAAAGTTGTTCCAGGTTGTTCTCAATTTGTTCCGCATTTTTCGAAAATCAAATTTTTGAAAGTTGTTCCAGATTGTTCTAGTTGTTCTGAACATTGTTCCAAGTTTTTGGACCCCTATGTTCAAAATTTCAAAAGTTGTGGGCAAAATTCGAAAAAATTCTAGCCCCCTTTTTTCGAAATTCTTAATTTTGAAATTTTTTTTGGGTTTCAGAACATTTTTTCAAAAATCCAAAAAACGGCTCTCTAATATTTTTTTTTTTTGAAATGCATTGAATTTTGAAACCTTATGATAAATGCATGTATTGAAAAAAAGTTCTGACCTTACATTCTTACTATCAGCTTAAAAACTAACTTTAAAAAAACATCTCCGATTTTTTTAACTTTTCAAAGGGACCCCTGTCCCCCCTTTTCCAAAAATCCAAAATCTAAAATTTGTTCCAAGTGCAGAATCCCTCAAATCCAATTGTTCCAAAGAATCATCAAAAAATATTGAAAACTGAAGATTGTAAGCCCAAAAAACACTTTAAATGAAAATATCTTATTATCCTTGCTCTGGCCCCCCTTTTTAGAAATCCAAAATTCAAAAATTTGTTCCAGGTTGTTCTAGGGCTCTTCTAAATTGTTCCAGACTTTCGTTTCTTAAAATTGATTTTTAGTATGAAAAATTTCAAAAAAATGCTCCCCTGCCCCCCCTTTTCCAAAAATCCAAAATCTTAGATTTGTTCCAAGTGCAGAATCTCTCAACTCCAATTGTTCCAAAGAATCATCAAAAAATATTGAAAACTGAAGATTTTAAGCCCAAAAAACTAGGTCAAAAACGGTTTTTTGGCTCTAAAACCCCCATTTTTGAATATTTTTCAAAAAAAACTTGGAGCAATGCGAAACAAATTGGGAACAACCTGGAACAACTTTCAAAAATTGTAAATTCCAAAAAAGGAGGGCTAACTTCACGCACTCTATAATCTAGGAATAATTTTTGGGTAAAATTATACTCGCAAGATTAAATTATCTCGCAAATCGCAATAAGTATATATCACCGCGGAAATAATTGTTTGTACCTTGTGCCACCTTGATCAAGAGTTTTTATATTTTACAAAAATTAGACGCTTCACTTTGAAAATTTCAATAAAACGAAATATGTATACACTTTAAATTCTAGGTCAGTTTAGTTTTAGGTACAGTGCAATAAGACGAACGGAAATAAAGCCCACGGGTCTTATTTTCCAAAATAAAGGGAAATAACAACCGCGGTTTTTTTTTCCGTTTCGAAATGGACGGAAAAAGCTGTGGATTCAATTCCTTTTTCGTGTGGGTTTCAATTCAAAGAATAAAGGATCCCTCACTCCAACGCGAATTTTCGGTGGCGACAACGAAAACAATAATAACAACGTGTTGTTTTCATTGACAACCACGTGTTGGTTTTGTTGTTTTCGTCGTCGCCACTGAAAATTCGCGTTAGTTTGGGGGAACCTTAAAGGACAAGTTACTGTTGTCCAAGAAAACTGTTTACATATGGGTCTTAATGCCAATTCAGAAAGCCAAAACTGCCGTGGATAGTATTGCTTTTTTGTGGCGGGTCTTAGTGCCACTCCATAAAGGAAAATAAGCCCGCGGTTGTTATTTCCTTTTATTTTGGGAAATATGACAAATTGGCTTTATTTCCGCGGGTCTTATTGCATTGCACCTTAGTTTCAGTGTTGTTAATATTGTATAAAATTTTCTTATCCATCTAGATTTCACGCTGTGTGTCACATGGACTTAAATCACCGTATTGACCTTTATACACTGTGTAAACAAAATCACGATACTCGGATCGATGAAAAATTCTCACACAATATTTATAAACACTGGAACATAAATACAGTCTGTATTTACATACATTTTTCCAACTTTAAAATGGATTTGGGCATTTTCCGCCACAGTAAATACATATAATCGTAATTTCAGCCTTTTTTTACATGATTTATTTTCGATAAATATTTATTTGCAGGAGTTATTTTGAAGTTGCCAGTTAGTTGCTACTTTATTTTAAGACTTTTCAAGGGGTGTGTTGCAGGCCTAAAGAGAAATCTCGTTATTTAGAAGTTTTCCTGACATTAAAGGAGTCTATATCAAGAAACCATAGTATATACATACATATATGACATATGTATAGATAACGAAACAACGATAACCAATCGATAAATATTTTCTTTGTTAACAATTTTACTAAGCGAGTATAAATATAGCTAAAATATATAGGTATGTAAATATTTTTCCTTGGTAAATATCTGCCTTTGGGTTTTATAAATATAATATTGAAACAAACAATATATTGACACCACAGGCACCCTTATAATTTATTTCTAGGGAGTTAAAAAACAATTATTACCAAATTCTGATCAAATATTTGTATTTAATATAGAAATTAAACGACATTGGTTGAGAGGGGAGCCCTTGTGAGTGCTTGGCTTATTATTTCTTATATCCCTACAAAACTCATTGTCATATTTCATGGCATAAAGATTTCAGAATAAATTATGAAATAATGACTTTAGTCAAATTTCGCGGCGGTCAAGAAAGAGAATAAAAAACGGTTACACGAGAAGTACACAAATTATTCCTTCAGTTCAAGCTTGTATTTAAAAAATTTTTAATGTAGCTATGTCTTATTAAACGTTCCCTTATATGTAAAGATATATTGTATGGTAAGTTGATTGAAATTGAACGTATTTGATTTTTTCCTTGACCCAACGAATAAATTGCTTTATGTTCTAAGAAAATGCTCTGAAAATATGAACTCCAAATTTTTATTGAAAAAATACAAACTAATCGAACTTTCGATTTTTTTACTTAGTAGTCGATGGTGCTTGCCATTGAAAGCCAATAACTTATATTTTAATAACCTGATCTACAATTGTGCTCCTAAATCGTGGAGTTTTGTGTTTATTTCTTGTTATAATTTGTTCATTTTTTTTTAATTATTAATTAATTAATTATTTGGAAAACATCATAATTTTTTCTTAAAACAACTTTAAAAACATTTTCAATTACAACATAAAATGTCATTTACATGGTACCTCTAATTAAAACCGTTTGTTTTTATTTTTAACATTCAAAAATCAAAGCGATTTTGATCAAACTTTTTATAGAGGTCGAGTTTCTAAAAAGTTATAATAAATTTGTATTTTAAAATTTTAAAAACAAAAATAAAAATCCAAAAAGAAAAATATTGTAAATTTAATATGAACTTGCAGAGCGTACAAAATGTGTAGGAATCTTTCAATGGTTTGAACTCAATGTATAAATTAAATTTATTTTTGATTTGATTTTCCATTTGTCCTTGAAGAAATATCAAATCAAATTAAGGAAGATTCAAGACTATAATCACTATGTTTCAATCGTATATAGGAATAGGTATCTATCATTTTTTTTTCATGACAGCTACATGTATTAGATCATGTCATGTGTAATAAAATAATCTTATATATAAGTAATGTGTCTAGAAAAAAAACAGGTTCATTTATGTATTTCAAGAGATGATCCTAAGATGCTGTTTGTCTATTACTTTTTTATATATAAAGCAAATTTGTTATGATAAAATCGAAAAAGAAAAAAATGTTTATAAATGTAATAAAGAAAAGATAGGACAAAACACTATATGATTCTTGATAGAAAAAAAAAATCCATTAGGTTATGTATGGTATACCAACCACAACCTACATATTCCTATACAAAAATGTTTTGTTGATATACAAAATGGTGCACGAATAATTGAAGCAACCTTTAATGGGGGTTTCGAAATTTTATCGTAATGTCTACACTTGAAGGGAAAACAGATAACTACAAATTGATTGACACTTGATATGAATTTAATGAAAAGGTTCTGATGTGGTTTTGAATAATACATCTTCTTTTTGAATAAATAAGATTTTTTTTTTATTCAAACAACAACAGTCTTCTAAGAAATAAACCTGTAAGAAAAACAACCTATCGGTATAAATTCATTCTGAGAATAATGTGCCACAATAGAAGGAGGTGTCTACATACGCCGACTAAATGAAAAGTTATGTACATATGTACATGCGTAAGGCATTTCAATTTTGTTTGCCAAATTAAGACTTAAACTTATTCAAATGTTAAAATAAAACGTTTTTGGGAAATGTCATGAAAAAGTGGACATGAAAAATGAATATAAAAAACCAAAAATATTTCCTCTGTCTTCTTTTTCTTACTTCTTAAATTACAAGTGTCAATTAGCTATTGCTTAAAATAAAATTAAATTAGAAAAATGCTTAGGTTCTAAATTTTAAATTTGAAAATCTGAAAAAAAACTTGAGTTGCCGACTTTTTGTAATGTGAGTTTCAAAGGATTTTAGGGCCAGATGCCGAAATCGGTGAATTAAAATCATGAACCGAGGCTGAACCACTATTGTACAACTGGCTCTTAATAATTTTCTACAAATTATTGTCAGTAAGTTAAAATTTCGGTATAATTTGAACACCTCGATATTTTTTATTTTTAATTAAATTTTTTTAAATTCTAAAATGATAATGTGTGTATGTTTGTGCTTAATAGATTCAAAAACTACTGAACGGGTTTTAATTAATTATTTTAGTTTACATTATCACATTATTTTCTAACCAGCGAAGGTTTAGAAAGTAGTTTTAGTAAAATACGCCTACAAAAGATCATTATTATTGAAAAATGTTAAGAATAAAATCAAAATTAAGAATCTGAAGAAAATATATCAAGGTTCTAAAATTAACTAAACCACAAAAAAAAAATAAGAAATTGTTGAGTCATTTCGAAATGTTTTTCTTGAAAACAACAAATTGACTACTTTGTTCAAATCAGCCATTTAAAAAATGCAATCCGATAATTACAAATTTGTGATTCGAGCGCACTAAACGCTTGTTGTACAACACGCAAGAAATCTTATATTCCAATTAACAATTTCCAAAGAATGCATTATCGGAATATAATTTAAATCACACGAAATCGTACTTTATCATCAAATGACGTGTTGCGGTTTCTTGAAAAAAAAAATCAAAATTGAACTAAAACTTGGGTAAACAAAATAAATATGTTCTTATTTCTAATCAAGTTTTTATGCGTTAAAATTCCAATTTAAATTAATTTTAAACTTTATATAATATACATAATCAACTTGGATTTTTTTAACCGTGGGAAGCTGGGACGGACCGGCTAGTATTCTAAGTTCTATGAAAGTTCTTATCTAAGTTCCTCTATTTTCAAATTAAAAACTTCTCAAATTTAAAAACAAAATTATATTTCTTTTCGGTTTCTATTACAAATGGAAATAAATCTGAAGGAAAATAATGGATTTAAGATTGCTCCGGAAGAAATTGTTCGACAAAAGTGATTTTGGAAAGTATAAAACTGTTTCTAAAAAATCATTTGACTTAAAATTTAATAACTTTCTTTAGTGATTAGCAATAGGACTTTAAGAAAACAGGTATTTTTTATAAGGTAGTTTCCTAAAATAAATACCTCTTTTACTTAAACTGTACAAACAACGTATGTTGGTAACATAGAAACATTAGGTACATAATAAAATCCAACTTATTCTGAGTCACAAACACATCTTTGAATCTTATAAAGATCAAAACAATTAGATACGCTTTGTTACTTTGATTTATATTTAAATATTATAATCTGTAACTTTTCATGCTTAAACCATCACCTTTTTCTTCATCACTGATTTTTATAATGTAACTTTAAATACAGTGCCGGATTATGGCCACCAGAATGCCTCAAACGCTATGGCTTCATTATCAATATTTGAGGCATTTCAATGGCAAAGAAAATTTAAAACATGGGTGGGCAGTGCATTTTAATGCCAGGAAATGTTCGCGTGTTCTCATACTTTTACCCTTTTCAAAACTTTGGCTCGGCGGGCGGTGAGAAAGGCCAATAATTACCTTTTATTTATCGAGCAATATTGCCATTAACATTCAAAAATAAAAATCAAAATTGAACATGACTGATACATATTTTGTGCTTTCAAGTTAATTTGGTTAATATACAATACCTTATTTGTTTTAAAAATTGCATTATTCCTTTTTATTTCAAAAACGATTAGGTACACTTTGTTGGTTTGATTTATATTTAAATAATATTATAATCTTTAACTTTTCTTCTTTTAACCATTATTAAATTATTAAAAATATCAGAGATGAAGAAAAATCTCTTTTTTATTAATTTAACTCTATAAAAACGGTGTCTGAATATTTCCACTGGATGCATCTTTAACACTGTGGCCCCATTGGCAATATTTTAGGCAGTGGTGATTACAATTTATTGCTTGGGTGATCATTTCATTGCTTATTTCTATGAGCTTATTTACAAATTTTATTTGCATCTATCCAGCTATTAGTTTGAAACTCAAAAATCATTACAAAATTATTCTATTATGGCGGTTTTATGTATTTATAAAAATTGTTTTCAACTAAAAAATAGACCATACTAACATACAATTGTCGATTTTTTTATTAAAATCGTTGGAGCCGTCTTCGATAAAAATGTGTACATACTACATATATCAATTATTTCTTGACTTTAAAATGGAAAATACAGTAAGAATTTTTAAATCCAATCTGACGAATTTCCAAAAAAAAAAAAAAAAACGTTATATGAAAAGTTAAAAGTAAACCGTTAAGACTGTAGCTGTTTTAGATTATGTAAGTTGACAGAATTGAGGTATTCACATTTTGCACCTTCGCCATAATAATTATATTAAGTTTGGGTTGAATATAATTTTGTTTTTTCTTCATCGTTCAAATTATACGGGTAGATAATACGGGAATTATTTTGTAATTAGCTATTTATGTATTAATATTTGTATTAAATCCAGACTGCCCTGAAATTTAATTTGGGAAAAAAAAACCAAAATACCAACAAATGAAAATAAGTTTCGAAATGACGACCCCATCATGATGCATCTATTATATTTGCGGTAAATCCTACACTGTTTGTTTAATAGCCGCATAACACCTAGGTATAGCCTTACGAAGCCAACACAGGACGGTTTTTCTGATTGCTCCAAAAGGGCTCTTATTTATCCTTTGCTGCTAAAAATTGGACACGGCAAAGGTACTTTTATGCTATATACATATATTCTTCGTGCCACAGAGGTGCACTCTATTTTTATCAGTGATAAAAGCTTGTTTTTTTTGCTTTTTGGATGTGTAATATGATTACCCGGAGGTTATTCAGAGCAGAAAAGTACGAAAAGTGCGAAAATTGAGATTACAATGTAAAAGTAACACATTTTACCGTTATGTCCTATTGAGCCAGCAAAAAGGACGATAAAAAACAGTTTTCCGCTAACACACAAACAAAAAAAATATATATATGCCCACCAACAAGTAGATAATTTTTTTTTATTTAATGTTCTGTGGGATACAGTTCATGAAGAGAAATGAGTTTGTAGAATACACTTCGAGTCATTTGATTAAGTTTGATTATTCTTGAAAAAAAAATCAGTTTTATTTGACAACAATTCAAAATGTGATCAAACAAATTTAAAAAAGGCCTACAACTACATATGTATGTACATCAATGCAAAAATAATAAAAATAAATTTCCTAGATCAGGAGCCTATATTTTATGCCACCTTGCAAAAATGTAGTTTCGTTCAAGGTAGTGTTATGTGAGAACATAAGTATGAATAATTATAACACCGTGTTGCACATATGCAATATGTATGGAACTTACAGTTTAGACTGAAAAATTGTTAAAAAAACAATATAATTAAAAATTAATGGCCAGTTGCACCAAATGCTTTTAAATATTTACTGCTTCGTTAAATTTTAAAATGGTATTTATCGGTTGCACCAACCAAATTTTAATTTTAAAAGGCCGATAAACAAGCCAATAAACTGAAATGCCATTTTCCGAAAATATCTTCAAAAAAATATTTCACTTTTGATAGGACATTTGAAAGTTACAATTAAAAAAAAATATTCAATATTAAATAGATCGTTGGAGGTTAAAAATAAATAAAAACAAAAACGAACAGGTAAACTCAATTATTTTTGTTTCCATAAGAAAAATGTGTGTTGTGAAACAAAAAAGGATAGGACACTTCTTCAGCTACAATACAAGTTTCAAAAGGGTAGTCACTAGTCATCTCACTTCTATTTTAAACCAGGTGCCATCTCTCATATCGCTATCTTACTTACATTAATGAAACTTTTTCGTTCGGTTCAAAAATTAGCTGACAAAATCCAGGGATGGTTCGTAAACTGCATTTTAGCTAAAAAATCAGAGAAATACATTCGTGCAACCCAAAAAATTTATCAAGCCGATACATTTTATAAGAATTTTAGCAAAAACTGGTTTTAGTGGATTTTGGTGCAACTGGCCATAAGTGTTTTAACAAACTCTGAAATTATCTTGACACCAACGATGTTCTCTCAAATCTCAATTTACGAGAAAACATTTTTGAAAATGTAATTTTTAAGAAACAAATTGGTAGGTTCAATTGTTTAGCATTTAACAATCCATTCCATTTTTCGTACCGGTTTTTAAACATTTGTAGGGTACCTCCCTACAAAGTGGCATCGAATTATTAAGTTCTCAAAAAAAAAAAATTTTAAACTTTTTTAAAAATCCAACACAAAAAATTTTGGATAAAATTTTGGTATTCAAAACTATTTAATCTTTTTTAAATATTCTCTATAAAAAACCGCTTTTGAGAAAATCGAAAATCAATGGTTCTATGGGAGGTACCATTTTGAACCATTTTTGGAATTTTTATTTATAAAATGATAGCGTTTTTGTAAAAAAAAAATGTATTATTTTTTTTTTTAAGTTGTGGGCACCTTTTTGAGAAAAATAAGATTTGGATTTGATTCTTAAAAAATGAAAAAAAAATCGGGTCAAAGAAACAAAAAACACTAGGTACCAAGTTTATAGAAAATCGACCCACCCGTTTAAGCTGCAGCCGAAAGGACAGACAGACAGAATTGCGAGAGCCACTTTTTTCGACTTCACTATCATCGTAAGGTCAAGTTTGATCAAAATCTCGAGTAAATTTTTTTTTAAGAATCCATAACTTAATATAATAGGCGCGTTTTTTTTTTCTCTTTTCTATAAAGTTTATAAAACAGTTCAATGAATCAAAAATATAATAACATATCATAGCAACAAGACTATACGGCTTATGAAAATAGTCCCGATAGAATTCCAGGCTAACGATAGACTGTATAGTTGAGTTGATATGATACGTTATTATTTATTTTGCTTCAAATTCAATAGAAAATACATTCTATATTCAAGCTCATTGTTTTTTGTTTTTAATAATATTGAACTGTTTTGAAATACTATAAAGATTAGAGAAAAAAAAACACGCCTAATATATAAATCGAAAGTAAAAAAATCTCAATAATATAATGGTCAGATATGTATTTATTTATTTTTTTTTTTTTATTTTTTTTTTCCATCCATAACGTCACAACGTGTCACTATTTGCTCTAGAGTTTAGGCTGGATGCATCATAAACGAAATTCATGATCCACATTTATGGAAAATGGTAATGTAAAATTTCGACAAAAGTGTGCGTATGTGCTAGCAAAGTTGCAGAGGCCATTTTTCCGATGCCCTATTCCATATACTGTGTACTTTATAATTCAAAAAAAAAATAAAAACAATCGTATGCAAAAAAACTGCAGTGTATTCTATTTAAACAAATTTAAATTTTGGGACATCCCTTACATAGAAGAATTTTCCTCTTTTTCTAGGATTTATATTTTTGGTGTGATTTCACTCCTTTTTGCAAAGATTTTTTTGTCAGATAAAATTGGATGCCAAATTTCAATTTTTACCTTTATGTGAACTAAAAGTCATACCTCTCTACAAAATTCATCATTCTACAACAATCGGAAGTGATATTAATTGTAAACAAATGGGCGGTATAATTACCTCATTTCAAGTTTTAAACTACAAGACAAATATGTAACAAAAAAATAAAATGTAAACAGAATCAGAGCATATGTGAATTCCTTAAAAAATCAGCCTGATTTCCAGTTTGAAGTTTACTTATAACCCCGTTTATATGTATTTTTTGTATTAAAAAAAAATGTTTTTAAATAATCCGACCTCATTAAATTGACTTGTAATGTACCTCTATATGCCCTGTATTTTATATTATTTTTTGTGTTCTCAGTTCTCATTGAAGTGTGTGCATAAGTTATAGCATTCGTTCGCTGTTAAAGGTTTATGTTTCCACCCAAATTGATTGCAGTTTTTTTTTTTTGTGGATATATGTGTTGGCAAGGCAATTTCAACATTAATATGCGACGTCCTTGTGCGGTGGACTTCAATTTACCGTTTTTCATATGTAGCGCGAACATAATATTTTTTTTTTTCAAGGGAAAAATTATGTGCAAATATTTCCATAAAGGATATACACCTACAATCTACATGAATATAAGTGATATAGAGATGCATCAGGTGACCTTTGGTAGAAAACATATACATGCAACTTCCGTATGCAAATGGTTTATCGCGGAAAATTGCGGAGGCGAAAGTGAAATGAGAAACCTTGTATATAAAAACGATTCTGAATAATAAAATAAAATTAAAAAAAAAATCCTGATGGCAGTCACTTTCAGTTGACTTGATTTATTCAGAGAGCAATATTCTATTCGTTAGGTGAATTCACCAGAAAAAAAAATATTATATTCACTTGCGAAAAATCACTCCTCGGTACTCCGTGATTCTTAAATAAAATGTATGTATTGAATTTTTGAACAACGACAACAACTTATGTATGTAGCTTTAGATTTTTATTATAGCTTAAGCTTCAATTTGTGTGATTGACAATAGTTTAAACTGGAATATTTTAGCAAAAGGTACAAAAAAAAAATCAAAAATCTGTCACCCATTTGGATTAAACACTAACTTATACTCTCGTAGTTATCTTTTATATTAAAAAAAAACCAGAACCAAGTCATTATGTGGCAGGTACCCGATCTAGATGAACTAAAATAAAAATTAAAAATTTCCCTTCTAGGGAATTACATATACAAATGTTTTGTACCAAATTTGAAAAAAAAAAAATTGGTCCACTAGTTCCATACGCAATGGACGCACCGACCGACTCGGACGATATGTTGAAAACAACTTTTTAAGACTACACCCTAATAATAAGTTTCATTAAAACAACAAAATTTTTGGTAAACGAAACCATTATAGCAAGTAAAACTTGGACGTATAAATTTAAATCAAACTTGAGATACCATAATAATCATACAGATTATGGAATCTGAAACATTTTCCTCTCACACATGACCTTTCACATTCATTTTAAGACTAAACGATTGTTGTGTTTTCCATTCAAAATACTGTTGGTTCAGATAATATGAAAAGAAAATATTTGAATTTAGGGCAGATGGCGCGCGGATCCGAATCCACAGATTTGACAATTTTATTTCCTCTTGTTAAATAAAGATAAAATCTAATATTTAAATTTTTTATTCCCAATATCCTTCTATTATCCTTTGCTTTAAGAACATGAAACTACGACCAAGTCACACATTTTACAATTTTTTATTGTTGTTAAAGCCAAGGACTTTTTTGGCTTAAATATGCACATTCTATATGCATCGTGTCAGTATAGAGATTGCTAGGATATACCAGCATTCTAACGCCAAGAAAGTCATTTAAATCCCATTTAGTGTGCTATATTTAACTTGTGACAGGGATATCTCCATTATACTTATATTTTCTGGATGAAAAGGATTGCTAGAGTTTATTTTTCAAGTATATATGTACATATTATACAAGAGTCGAATGGATCTGCCACGAAAATGGCAGACTTGTTATAGTATTTCAAATCTGACACACAATTTATGCAAATATTATATGTTTGAACTCAATTACTTTTGAATACATTTCAAAAACGATCCACAGCTGAGGTCGACGTACACGAACAGGCTAGACATGGATTTGTTATGTGGATTTAGAACACAACCGCGCAGTTATAACATCATCTTGCGTGTACAACGATGAGTAAAATGTATATCAACTACCAGCAGATTCAACAAGATTTGTAGTATCCCACACCTCCAAAAAAACACTGTAACAATCTGTTTATCAACCATACAATACAAAATAAAGTGAACCTTCTTTCCGGTCGAAATGTAGATGAAGATTATTTTCCAACCGAACAGACCGACGCGACGATGGACGTTATAAAGATACCCTTCTAAGGGTTGATTTAAGTAAATAGGTTCTAGCTGTATTGTACGTATATGGGTACCAAACTGAAAATCGATAAAAATGGTTTTTTTAGAACAACCACACCGACAAAAAAAAGTCCCTTTGGGTTATTCTCTCTTAACAAATCGTGTCCTTTAATGGTTTAACATTTTCGTTTCTTATTGCCAACAACTTTATCGTGGGTGGACTGGACGTGGGATTATATAACATAAAAAAAATTCATCATGTGGAATGCAACAGTTTGAAAAGTTCCATTGTAATGGTTTTGTTTCTTCCGTCCATGGCGTCGCGCATTATGTGTGTCCTTTGGGTACATTTTATCCGTTTATACCTTAGTGTTTTTTTATTTTTGTTTTATTATTGTTGAATTTTATATTAAAGATGGTGCAGAAGTAAGACACTGTCAGATGTCTCTTACGAATGTACGATAACATAAAAATCTTTATGCCAAACTGTCGGATTTATATAGCTTCAAATGTTTGATTTATAGTCTCCTGGCGGCAGTGTTTTTTTGACATGGTGGCACTATCAAGAATCATAATAATATTGAATGATAGGTATTTCTGTGCATCAGATAGCTGTGATATTATTTTAAGATTTCGGCCTAACCAAAAAGAGAAATTTGCGAAGTTTTCATAAATACGCACAACATTTTTTTTTTTTTTTTTAAGTGAAGCTCTTTAACATAAGTTGTGGGATGGAAAGTTTGCACAGAAATACTAACCGAGACGGAAGTAAAATCACACCATTTTATATTGCGAAGAAGGAGAACCAAAAAAACAAACAATATCGAACAAAATTGTCTGTGGAATCGTTTGCTCACGAAGTGCTTTAGTGGAGAGAGCCTTTTATTTATGCAAAGCATGTTAAAAGTTTTAATGTTTTTTTATGAATATAAATTGCCTTGTTTGTGCTACAAAGCTATGCATCGATGTAATCAGAAATTTGAGCGTATTTTTTTATTATTTTTTAAATTTTGAAGACCCTGTTTACTTAGAATTTAAATATTGTATTGCAAAGTTTTATTTTAAAGTGCTTTCTGAATAAAACAAGATATTGTTTATGAAAATCTATCAAACATTTTGGAAGATATGATTTTTTTTTAAATTAGATTCAGATCAGATGGATTATATTTCCCTATGAATTCATACTTTTGTTGGTCGTAAGGAGTAAAACAAAAATTCAAAACTTTTCTTAAAACTAAGGTGTTTTAGTAGTTTATTTTTAATTTATTAAGTTAAAAATCAATGAAACGCATTTATCAATCAAAATGTTTTTTTTAGTAAAATAAATAAGAATCTTAAGGGTATATAAACGGCTATGCGAAAAATCGCCCAAAAACAAAACGCCCAAAACCTAAAAATGAGAAATCACCATGCTGCTTGGGCACACTATTATATTTGGGGAAGGTGCGAGGTTTGGTGTATGCAAAGTTTATTTTTATCATTTGGTGCGGGCCAACATATTATAACCGAGTGGAGAATTTTTATTTTGGTCGATTTTTCATTATGAAAAATCACCCAAAAAACAAACATGAAAAATCGCCCAAAAATAAATGAAGAATCACCCAAATCGGTTTTTGGGTGATTTTTCATTACTACATTTTGGGCGATCTTGAGTTTTGTGATTATTTTAATAAAACTGAAAAAAATGGGCTATTATTCATTTTAATTTTTGGGCGATCTTGCATTCATTTTTTGGTTCTTCTTTTATTATGCAAGTTCACCCAATAATTTTGGGCGATTTCTCTTTTTTAAGTTTTGCGCTTTTTGTTTTTGGGCGTTTTTTGGCATAGCCTATATAAACAGACCTAGAATCTCTCCTAGATAACTTCAAAAATGGGTTAATTTATTGCAAAACTAATACATTTTTATTTTTAAGCAATATGTATTTCCGAAATGGTGAAACCTCGATTTACTCTCTACTTACAGACTTCGTTAGGCAATCAACAATTTTTTTTAGCGAATTTCTCCCCACCACCTACTTACTTCTTGAAATCAATTTATTTCAATTCTTATTTAGTCCAGGTCATTTGGACCGAAAAAAGAGGGTTGCTTGAAAAGTTTTGGACGAGTTTTGAAAATTGGAATTTTTGTAGATTAAGAAGGTGAGGTGCTCTCTCTGAATTTTCACTTTGCCAACTCGTATCTTTGCTGTACTCGCGTCATCATTTTGAAAAAATACAATATCTGCTGTCCGACTTATTTTACAATGAAAATTGAGTCATGAGCTAAATTAAAATTGAGAAAATTTCCTTCATTTTAAGTAAGATATTTTAAAAAAAAACGAGACTGTGCACTCATGTTATATAGATAAGGTGTTGTAAATTATAGGGTGTTATAACCATGATTAAATTTGCAGGTGTTATAAGCGATGGCGTACTTCACAATTAATGTCTGGACACACTCCCTTTTATAAAAATTAATACAATTGCTAGAATTGATAAAGAAGAGTGTTGTGCTATATGAAATATTTTTATTTTGCATACCTTTAAACATTTTCATAGAACATTAGTCACGCCCACACGTTTTTGACCAAATTATTTTGTTCTCCCTTTTTTTAGGTAAAATCGATGTCGATGATGATAATATTGGTTTCGTATGACCAATAAACAAACTTTTTGAATGATAATATTTAATTTATTTCTGATTAAAATTGAAGATAAACTTAATAAATAAATAAAAATTATAGAGTGGTATTTTACTGTAAAAACAGCAACACAAAATATTTAAGGCAGTAAAAGGAATCTTTGTATAAAGTACGAGAGCTTCGAAGAATGAGACCTTATAGTATATGAATATACAAGGGACTTATAGCAATATTACAAAGAAGTGAAGAATGGCACTTCCAGTAACCAATTACAAAAACCCTCAACTCATTAATGAATTATTCGCATTTTGTTTCTATAGGCTAGACTACTGTGCAGCGGCGCGGCGTCAATTCAACTCTAACACTTGTATAAAGCAAATTATTTTAAAGATTTTAGATAGCTGAAAACTGCTTTCTGGCATATGTCTATCTCTACATCTATCTATCGATTATAATAATGGAATCAGATATAAGATGCATAATGACATTGAATTATTACATAGTAATTGTAAATAGATGAAAACGATTCGCCGCTATGGCAAACAACATTACCGTGCAAAAAGTATAATGCATCGATGATAATAGCTTCTCGAAAATAATTGGCTCTATAATATTGTTAAAAAGTTTTATAAAACATTTCCTTATTGAACAGAGATAAAGGAAATGAGCAAGTTTGTAATTTGATTAGTTTTTAGCTAATTTTGATATTTAAGAGTGTTGCGCCATCTTATGGAACATTTTTGATTTTTTCTCGTTTTATTTTAGGCCTTAGGGCCAGTTTTTTTCACAACTGACCATCTTTAATGAAGAATTATTGCAACTAGTAGACCATCGAATGTGCATTTTAACCAAAATTTGTATCGAGGAATCTAAAATTTGAGTTGCTAATAATGGAAATAGCTTATCAGCCAATTTTGATCGATTAGCGCTATTATTTAGACCTTATTAAAGTCATGGTGCAGATTTAACCCACTATGAACAAAGTGACACATCAACATTTATTTGAAATAAAACTTAAACTGAGTTTCAGCTTACGAGAATGGTTATTTGTTTTATTTGTTATCAAATTTTAAGATTTTAGTATTCAACGCCGTCTATGATAAAATAAAATTGAAACTTGAATTATGAGAACTTCTACTTCTAACTTCAGAATAAATATATGTTCATATATAGAGTTTTAGGTTTCACCTCCATTAGATGGTTATGTATATATTTTATAAATGCTTATCTTATTTTAATATTTTTTTTTAGCGCCATCGTTCGGAAATATTGAAATATTTTGATTTACTTGCACTACGAAGTTCATATGAAATATATGATGTTAATTTGAACACAATTGGGTGGTTAGTTTTTTGAGTTTAAGCTGATTTCGATATTTTGATGTTTAGCGCCATCTATCGAAAAACTTCAATTTTATTATTTAAATTATTATTATTATGATAATTATTAACGTGCACCGTAAGTCCCATACCTTACATATTGTAAAGTTTCAGCTCAATCGGATGATAAATTGGTTTAAAAAAATAAGTATACGCCACAGTGTCCAGAAACATTTGACATCTTTGCTTTAAATAATGTTTGTCGCTGAAGTTTAAGAAACCGAAAAAATAAAAACCATCACTAATAAACTTCCCCGTTTTGTATTTATTTTCAATTAATTTTAAAATTGATGAAAATAATTCAATTACAGAATGCGTGGTAGAAGATAATTATATTTTTTCTTTCAGTTTCAACAAAAATTTAAATTTAAAAACACATATTTAAAGAATATCTTACACCCTACAAAAAAAATTTTACATTGTTTATTTAGGTGGCAAAGAATTTCATGAGTATAAAATATTAGAGCGTTGTGTTAGTTTAAATCCTTATAATATTTTCATATTTTAAGGTTTTATACTTTTTATTTGAATTGTTTTAATTAGGATAAAACAGAATTTCAAGAAGATATTAACTGTAATGAGATCTTCTTGGCATATATAATTTTTATAATTATGTCTTAAAGTTGAATAAGGTAAAATAATTTTTCAAATTTTTCACAAATAAATATATATTATTTGATTAAATGTACAACTATATCTATGCTCGTTTATTATATGATAACGACCCATTTTTAAGCATTAAGATATTATATTTTGAATCAAAAATATTTTTTTTAATAAAAAACTATATTTTAGGAAAAATAGTAAACATTTTATGAAAATGCTTCACACATCAGATTTAAAAAAAAAACTGCATTTATTCCTTAAAAATATAGGTATATGTATGTAGATATTTGTCGAAAACTTAAACATAATAATCATAACATAACATTTGAATAAAACCTGTAATATTTTTCTTAAATGAATACAATACTTGACCTTTATACTCGTTGCCAGTAAAATAAAAACAATTACATGTCTCATTTTTCTTTTGAATGTTTTGATGTAGTATATTAAGTTGGATTTATTTAACGCTGGTACGTTTCAAGGAAAGAAGTCACTTTAAGTAATGAGCGAAGGTGAGCAAACACTTCTCCATTTTATATAGGTTCTATGTAATCTAAGATATAAAATGTTTTAGCGATAGAGAGATAATATTTTTTAACACCACAACACACAATGTCACATTCTTGCAGTAACATTTTTATTGAATGATTTAATTAGTTATTTTGAGATAAAAATACACATAAATGTACTCAATGCAATAAAAATTTCTATCGCATTCATTGAATGTCATTTTGTTTTACTAAACAACGATTTCTTATAAGTCTGAAATTGACCGTTAAAATACATGAACACATCAATTTTTATTTATTTAACTTAAATATACATTAAAATGCACGTTGTAGGGACCTAAAAGCAAAATACAACTTAAAATAAGAGACTCATCATAAATGCAATTGTTAGCTATGGGTAAACTAAAGCTAATTAACATAAATAAACAAACGAATTTACAAAACTAAATAAAATACAAAACATTTAACTGTATTTGACTAGTTTATAGTACTCTAAGCACTCACAAATTTTTCTTCGTCGCTTTGAAAGAACAGGAGGATTTAAAATATCAAAAAAGAAAACAAGTTAAAAAAAACTCAGTATTTATTTTCTTATAATTTTGTATACCTACATACAATATACTAAGCTCCGAAAGAAAATATTTTGAACAAAAAGGAGGAATTTGTGTTTACTTTTATGCGATGGTACTATAATTATTAAAACAAATAAAACATTAATAAACAATCTCGAACGCTGAACTCCAGTTTAAAACATTGACTCATATTTGAAAAAAAAGAGGAAGAATTTAAATTTAACTAACTGTTAAGAAAAAAAACATGATAAATGTACGTAAGACCATAGCAGGTGGTTAGAACCTCCAAGGAAGTATATATGCTTGGACAGGAGCACACATTTTTATATTAAAAGTGTTGATGAAGAAATATTAAATTGGTATTAACATGACTTTGGTATAAAGTATATGGACATACAGAAGATGAACACGATCATCTTCAGGGAACCGAATGGAATTATTGTTTTATTATCCAAAAAAGCTTTCATAGAAAAGAGTACATAATAGTAATTTTATTTTGAAATTATGTCGTTGCAAAGGCGAAGGCCCACCCGGGACTTTCATAAAATAATAATAAACAAGCTTAATTTCTTTCGTTCAGCTTTCTTAAGACGTTATACATATAAGGAGAAAATTAAAATATATATACAAAATCTGGGTGTTTCATTGGGAAACAAAATTACTCTAGTTATGCCATGCTTCCAAGAGAGTGCTTTATTCAAAATAATTTACTTTAAGGACTTTGAAAAACGAGAAAACCGAAATAAAATTAAGGGAGGCAGTTAGCAGATTTAACTGAAATTTCTTTCTTAAATTTCCCGTTACTAAAAGAAACAAAGTCTGAACATTTCAGTGGAATCGGATCTGTGGGTCTTACTCAGTCAAATATTGTTTATCATAGCTTATGACACTGCGACAGTTATCTGGTTTGTAAGATTTTCATGTTAGAATGAAAGATTAGAAATTTATTTCGAATCATGATCGTTATCAAAATTATCAATTTTGTGTCGATTATTTGATTTCAATAAAAAAAAAATATTTCCAAAATATTTTAATACATATTGTCTAAGCACCCGATTGCAAAATTATAACAAAGTTGTTCAAATCATTAAAAAGCTATACTTGAATAACTAAAAAATGAGGCAATAAAAAATACTAAAAAATT
The DNA here is from genome assembly GCA_929447395.1 of Epistrophe grossulariae. Lineage (NCBI taxonomy): Eukaryota > Metazoa > Arthropoda > Insecta > Diptera > Syrphidae > Epistrophe > Epistrophe grossulariae. Next base: position 31,275,243 of record OV839567.1, on the reverse strand, counting down.
TCAAAATTCTATTTCCGTAATGCGTTTTTTTGGGAAAAATTTGAAATGCAGTTTTATTACAATTATTTTGGTTATTATGGATACGAGGATTAATCAAAAACGTTAAAACCGTTTTCGAAAAAATTGGAAAAAATCGAAATAGTTGCATGGCTACTACACACAAATCGACGACGCGGATCGTATGATAAAACCTTCTTCTTCGGACTTCTACAATATAAGTGGTAATATTGATTCCAAACTTGATTTTTTTTACACGGAACCTATAGAGTATAGAGGAAGTAAAAATATTTTTTTTTAAACAAAGGTAAAACAAATAAGTGGGCCTTAAAGTTGTAGTTATCGGAAATAATGTAAGAATAACATCCAATTTTAATTTGCCAACTCCTTCAAAAAAAGAATTCCACCTGGTGGCTTGTCATAATTTTTTCCTTAAATTATACTTAAATATTGAAGATTCGATTACTACAACTTTGTAATGTAATAACTGGAACAATTTTGTATGTTTTTCTTCTTTTTTTTATGGATGACTTCTTTTCTCAAAACATATAGAGTGACTATAGAAAATTATAGCCGTATCATTATATTCCTTTTTTTCTTTCAAAAAATAAGTATATGTAACACATATGTACGTATTCACATAGAGGCAGATATAAGAGCTTTTTTTTGAATGGCATTCCTATTACTTTTCTAAAAATTTATATTATTTCAAGCCTTCCTAAGTAAAGAATATTTATCTTTCGCAACTACCTGTGAGATAAATGTAGGAGGTTAAATAAATTAAAGTAATAATTCTAATGCAAGTAATGGCATTAGAATTAAGTAATTATAGTTGAGTTTAGAGCCACTTATGTCATTAATAACCATTTTTAATATATTTTTTAACAAATTGAAAGAAACAAATTTTATTGGCGATTTACATAGAAGAATGTAGGTTTCAATATAGTTCAAACTTATTTCATGGAAGTCCATAAAGGTTTATGTTTATTTGGCTCTCAAAATATTTTTTATATTTTATATTCCCTTTCATTTATCATTTATAAAAAAATACTTATTTCTTACATTTAACAAATTGTTTCCCCGACAAAAACTACAACAAGTATTGCAAGTATTATCGTCTGACAAGTTATAGAAACTTAACCATTTCCTCTAGGGATAATATTTATTATCTTATTAAAATAAAACTTAAACAACAAGCACAAGAGATTCTCCATCATGCTGTTGTGTCTTATATATGAACATTGTACATGCGTTGTATATATTATAAAATACATGCAATATTCGAAAGTGATGTGCTGTCATGCAACATATTGCATTGCTATTCATACACATGCTCAACAGGGCTGTCTTTTAAAATATATTCACAAATGTGAACCTACCAAAAAATAGATATTTTTTCACTTTGTACATTAATAAGGGATATTTTAAAAGTAGGGCAAATTTATTTCTAAATTTGTTATTTAATAATTTTATTCTTAAATTTAAAACAAAGTATAAAGTTAAAAGTGGCTTTAAAATATGTCTATATCAGTTTCATAAATTTTGCTTCTAATTTTCTTATCGTAAATAATTTAAGAGGGCACTGGTTTAAATCATTATTTAATGTTTTTGTATTTAAGTTTTGCCATAAATAATATATATATGTATGTAAAATGTTCATTGTTCAAGTACATACATACCTGTAAACATTTTTTTTTTCAAATGGATCCTTTATATAAAATGCAAAAAATATTTCCGAAACGTCAAAATGTTTGCAAAGTTAAATATATGCAAAGCATCAAGTTGGTGTTGCCAATTTGTATGAAAAGTGTAACGCTACTGTATCGAATATTTTTTCTTTCACACTCATGAATTTAATCTGATTCCTTTAATTCATTAAGTTCACAGACAATAATACTAGATAGTATACATTAAATGATAGAGTAGTAGATAGTATTCACTAAGACAGCCCTGGTGTTAAACAAGGAACAAGTTTTTTGTAAAGTCAGAGATATATAAAATTATGAGTGATATGAAAAATACTCTTACCATATCCATATCCTTGGTGTTTTCACAAGTAGCATAAAAAATTCATATTCTTTAAAATAACTTTCGAAACAACAATATATGTGTGTTGATTTCCGTTCTGGTGATGCCTTGAAGCAACTAAAGTGAGTTTTACAAATTTTTCAGAATAAATGATATGATGATGGAAATTGTTATCAATATATTTCTTTTGTGATCTTTTACACATGACATTGCGAATGTCATAAAATGTTTTCTATATACATATATGATATAAACATGGTACTTGACAGGACTTCAAGCATTAAGTGTAATTGGATACACTTTAGAGAAGAATTTCTTTGGTCTTGAAAGATATTTAATTCCACATCTACGTACATACATATGTGTAATTAACATACATCGAGCGAAGTAATATTATATCTTTTAACTAAAATAACTCTCGTGTTTATGTACCAGGATGCTTTGGGCTCGTTTGAGTTTGGTAAAAAAAAAAATAAAAATGGCAGTTCTTAAAGGAAAAAGGTTATTGTTTATAACCACGTAACATTTCGCTTACTCAAGGGTTTATGACTACAGGACAGAGTAAGATCCAGAGGTGGATCATGGGGAACTCCACATAAAAAATAAAAAAGCTTGCATAAATTCTTAAGTTTTAAATTATAAAAAACTCCTCTTTACCAAAATCCACCCATCCGTTGAGCCTGTTTCGGCAAGATGAACGTACAAAAGTGGTAGAAGAGAATGCTACACATCTATATAAATAAATGAACTATATTTCTCTTTTAATATATTTTAGAACTACATAAAGCTTTCAAAACTAAGCCTAAAGCCCCCAAAGAAAACTAAGAGTTTCTCGATTTTTTTACCGGAGAAGGTTAGCTGCAACATAACGATTTCGATTTTCTCATGTGTTATTACATTTAAAAATTTTGTGCAACTGAATGCATTCATATATTTGAGTTATTTTCAAATTTTGGTACATTTAATTATCTATGAAATTGGAATTGGAATTCAGATTTACATCAAACAGAAAAATCTTATCTTAAAGATAACTGCAGAAACTTTCTTATAAAATAAAATTTATATCCCCCCTCACCAAAACTTTTAGTACCCTGGGACCTCTTTCCAAATAATGTTTGGAATATTTTTACAGAAAGTTAATTGAATAAATTGAAATTTTAATTTAAATGCATTTCAAACGAAAATGTTCAGCTGTTCGGAATTTGTTTTAAATACATAATAATGAAGTTTGGCGATGAAATTGAAATGTTTCAGAATATAAGAAAATTATCTAAACTTAGCTATTTGAAACTTATTAAAATAATAAGAATTAAGAAAAAGGTTGTGAAAGTCTGCCTCAGTGTACTTACCTATCGCGAATATACAACTTTAAAATCAACAAAAGATTCAAATGAGCCAAAATGAAACAAGAAAATCAACCAAATAGCATCACCGGCTTTCTTGCAAGTATTTCAACAATTTTCATTCTTAAAGATATTTTCTTATCTCGTTGTTATAAAGTATTTCTATGAAATTCAGTGCAATTAACTATGGGGAAGAAAATTTGCCATTTAAAGGCAGTAAACTCGTATAGCTGAACAAAACAAAACAAAAGAAGAGAAAACTTACAAAAGCTTAAGCAATGATTTTGCGTCGTATACAGGTTCACTTATTCAAAATAATAATTGGGGTTAGGTATATCATTTGCAAAGGAGAATTTGTGTCTAGGTACGGTACATTAAGGACTTTAATTACATTTTGGGTCAGCTAAAGTAAGAAGGCATTCGTATACGTACATATACACTATAAATACCAACTGGAAAAGAATTCAACATCCCCTTTTATGATATAAGAATATATTTTACTTAAAAATCCACCCCTTAGTAAAGTTACTCAAGCTTAGCTATTGCAGTAATTTTCAAAGATTATGTTGAATCATGGTGATTAAACTTCATAGTTATTATTAGTTAAGTGCCTTTTTTATGGGTGTCCAGGTAATTTGATAGTCATATTCAAACAAAAGTTAATGCTTTCTTTTTTTTCACTCACATAATATCGTCCCTCATCTTACGAATTGACATAACTGCTTTTTAATATCTTAGAAAAATTCATATTTTAGCTATATAGTTCTTCTTTAAACCATTCAATCGATTATTAAATTTAAAAATAGAAATCCTGCAGTTTACAAAACAATAAGAAAAAAAATCATTTCTAGAACATTTAAAAAGCGTTTTTGTAAAATGTGTCAGTTAGTGAGATTAGGGGACGATATGTATGTACCTGCATAACCTAAAAACCTCAAATCAAATAGGTATACACGAACTAAGACAGGGGGATTCAACGGTTCAAATGTACCTACTACACTTCTTTTGGAAACATTTTATCGATACAAAAATTAATGTAATTTTTGCAACACTATTATCAAAACCTGTGTTTATGTGATCCGCCATTAGGAAAAGTACATTATTTTCTGAAAAACATGTTTTCATTTTTGACATTATAAAAGTTACTATTAAATAGTTTTCGTCATACTGTCGGTGACCCGGTATCTTCTCAGTGCAACGTAGGGGCTAGGGGGGGCTAAGCCCCCCTGGCGTTTGCATTGCCCCCTCTAGGCGTTTGCATTTTGCCCACTAGTTTTTCGCATATATGAAACCTATACAGCTATACTATAAAAAAAAGAGACACAAATTAAAAGACAATAAAAACTAAGATAATGTGACCTGCGCTCACAATTTTTATGTTTTTTTTTACGATAACATTTATTTATATTTTTTTTTTAATAATTGCACTTTGCGAATTTTTGGTGCCCTGAATCTTAAAAAAACCATGTCCAGGTCTAACAAATCTTGTTCTCCAATGCCAGAAATTATAAATTTTTTAGTCTCTCAGTCGACATGTTAATACGTTGAGGCCGCAAGGTTGTATTCGAGTGTAGGCATTGACGTATTATATATGGACTACTAGTTACTTGTCACTTCCATACATTTCCTGCGCAGACAAATTTTGTAAGATATTTCAACGCTTTTGGGACAGAACGCTGACATTCGTTACTAAATAGACGCCAAACACTAAAAAAAATCGTTAAAATTCAAATATTTAAGAAGAACCGACAGTAGATGGCATTCGAAAAATTTCGTTTTTTATTTAAATTGAATAAAAGACATTTTTGCTTCAGTTTTTTTCGGGTTATTGGCCAACGAATTGTACAATTTTTGTAAATTTTGATCGAACTTACTTTTTCTGATATTTAGCATTGGTTTTTTTTTTGGCAATATAGTGCATTATTATGTATGTGCATTATTACCCTAAAATATATATCAATAATGGAGTATCTTTGTCTGCTGGTAATGGCGAGTTTCATGGCATGACCACCAAGACCCAAGAGCGCTGTAGTAAACTGGAACACGAGTGAAGTTGGTTACTATAAACAGTCCATATGTATTACGTCAATGAGTGTAGGTATCTGTATTCATTCTGTTCAGGTTATCTGTAGGTACTACCGATTACCGAATGTGCTGGCGAATGCCCCCCCCCCCCCCCCCAAACGAAACAGAGTAGCTACGGCACTATATCTTCTATTTCCACTTGGTTAAAACTTATAAGAGAAATGTGTATACAACTTTGAGCTTTAATTTACCTTATTTTGGAAGTGGACGGGTTTCTTTTAAGTGTAACGATTTTGATTAAAATTCAAACCTGTTGTGTACAAATTAATTGAATTTCGAGTTTTCGTCTACGAGAATAAAAAAATATTTTGTGGATTTTCTTTAATAATTCAATTTTTTATCATATCGTAAATCGTGCACCCAAATGATAATGGTCTTAACTATGGAAAAAATCAAAAAGTTATACTTTAGGGAATACATATGCAATCACCCCTATTGCGGTTGTCAATGATCAATTGATAGTTGATAAATTTTTAAAATCGATAATAAAAAAAACCCAATTGATACAACTTTTGATTATTGAGAATTCTGCAGACGTTTTGAATTACAAGAAAATTCATAATAATCACAGAAAAGTTGACCAGATTTAAAAAAAATAGAGTTTTAATATACTCACAGAAAAGTTGATCAGATTTTAAATAAATAGAGTTTTAATATACTAAATTTCAATATTTATCAACTATCAATTGATCATTGACAACCGCAATAGGGGTGAATGAAACGTATCTCTCAAAAATTACCATCCGCTAATATTATTTGCGAGAGTTTTCAGTAGTTAATATATTATGTAAGTATTACTTGCAATGTTCTAGTATTTATAAGAGCAGATCTTTCTACGTAGCTCTTTAATGTACAATTTCTTGACAAAATTCTGAAATAAATTAAAAACTCGAAAAGATCCAAAGATAAACCGAGAGTAACTAGACTCTGGGTTCATCTTTGGATCTTATAGATTTAAAAATATTAAGAACTCGAGCGTTTCCTAATTCGAATACTATTTTAGAACTCGATCTAAAATAATTTTTGTCATTGAAGTACTTTAGATGTCGGTTTATCAAAACGAAGACATAATGTCAAAATGAAAATCTCTAAAGCTGAAATGCACAAAAGAAATCCTAGTAAACATTAATTCCTCTAACAATCCTGAAAAATAAATCCCCAAGAAAAAATCCCAAAAAAAAAAAAATGCGCAAGTACTGAATCGAGCAATAAAATCGTGCACCTGAATTTATTATAATTTATATTATGTTAATGTGAAACTACGAAACGTGGAAATTCTATGAATTTAGAAATTGTATACAGAATTTTCAGTCCAAAAGATTTCATTAAGACTTTGACGTTAAAATAAACCAAAAAGATATTAATTATGCATGTGCGTCAAAGTGCATCAATTTTTTTGATGAATAAGCGCGATTAACGGTTTTACAACAATTTACAGAACAAATGAAAATATGTATAGTATTTTAATAGATAAATCTCAAAGAAGTCACACAATCTGGTGGTGGTATTTTTCGCTTTATTTCTGCGATGGTGTTATTGTCAAATTTATTATACCGGACATAAATAGCTTTTTATGAAGCTGAAGATCGCTGCATCAAAAGAAAAAAATTGTTTAGGAGATAATCTGTAGATATATTGAAAAGATTTTTCAAAACTTTGCAAAGCTTTCTGTAGGGCGTACATTTTTCTAGAGGTGATATTTTTTTTTTAATGGCTAAATATAAATTCTTTTTTGTTTAGAAGTGAATCCCCGCCCCAAAAATTGTTGTAAGAACAAAATAAAATATGTTATATAAGAATAATGGAAAAAAGCACTTTAGTTTTTTGAAGCTGTATTAAAGTTGTTATTGGAATCTTGTGTATTACGAGTAACAAATTCTTGAATAAAAGTATTGGTAGGCAATGAAATTGGAGACATTAATAAACTAAACATTGGGTCAGGAATTGTAATTTTAAAAGATGCAACTCTACCGTTAGATCTAGTAATGTTTTTACATTAGATTAGATTATAGTCGTTGGAAATGTTATACAGATTAAAAACACATTTAATGTGATTGAGCATATCTGAGTGTGATGTCGAGACATCAAATTTTGAGATAAATATACTCTTTGGAACAGGTACCACTCTAGGCTGAAAATCATCGATTGCGGGAGTGGCGGTGTTATTTGATAGGGGAACTTCGGAAGAATTTGGACTACAGCTATCGCTACTACTACTATAGAAGATGATACATGTGAAGAAGAAAAACCATTGATGTTAATTGGACACTGTAGTTCGTCTTGAAGAAACATACTGATAGGAGCATCATTAGCATAGTTAAAATCGGAATTTGTAGAATTAGAGATAACTGTATTAATTACTGTCTCTCCGTACTTATTAATTCTTTCTCTAAAATTGAAAAATTACCACTGAATTCATCAAATTTTTTACTACTATTTGTTATCCAGCTATCGATATCTTTCAACAGCTGGAGAACGGATTCTGAATTTTTATAAATTTTAGAGTTATTTATTGTGTGGAAACTATTAATATTATTACTGAAAGAATTCAGGTTATCATTAATTTTACTTAAAAACGACGAATTATTTTCTATTTCAGAGTTAATTAATTTAAACTTGTCATCAAGTACCTCATTAATAGTATCAACTAAGTTATTTAACGATTTAACAACTTTAAATTCGTTTTTATCATTACTTAAAGTATTAAGTATTAGTATTGCATTCGATAACTGTTTGAATTTTCTCGACATTGCCAACCAAATCTACTAAATGGTCAAAAAGTAGTGAAACTTTTTTTTTTCCATATTGACAAAATCTTCCCGAATTAACATCAACCGTAGCCCTAACATTACGAGAGACGTTTAAAAAATAAATAAATATTAATAAAAAAAAACAGACAAAGAGAAGAGATATAACCAAAGCACAGAGTGGATTTAACGAAAATGTTATTCACTTGAAAGCCCACACAATAGAATTAGTATAGGATGTGATGAGGTTTTATTATTTTTTTTAGTTTAAATTTAAATGAAAAATTAATTTAAAGATGATATCTAAAAAAACACAATTATGAACACAGAAGTAAAAATTAGAATTAGGGGCAACACATAAAAATTAAAACGGAATTTATTTAATTGCTATTTATTTATTTTTCGTTATAAAAAGAAAAAAGAAAATATAATTTAAAGAACAAAACTAAAAGCAAAAAAATGATGTCTACACGGAAAAAAATCTGTAAAAGTTCATATAAGAAAAATAAAATGTGTAGAAATTCACACAAATGCACAGTTTCAAAGTAAAGGAACACACCTTATTTGAATAAACAATTATTACTATATTACAGCTTCAATTTGGAACTATTGTATAGCCTTGACCATATAACCATATAGTACGTTCGACACACTCTTGTCATATATTTTCACATATACGAACCCAAACAAGTTGCTGGCGAGAATTTTGGTATTTCTTTTTGAATAGACTGTTTGTATTGATTTGTTATGTAATACAAAGGGAAAAGATACAGTTCAATAGCCAACTCCCTATACAAAATGCGAACATCTCTTTTTTGAATGAAGTGGAACGCGACTGAAAATTTGGTTCAAATGTTATAAGGCTACTGCAAAAAGCTAAATTGAGGCATTGAAAAAAAGGTTCCCATTCAAAAATTGACAGAAGCAAATAATAGAATGAATTGACAGATAAAGAGCTTGTAATTTTTTTTTTGCACACTTATACATTTATTTTTGGTCGAAATTGAATATTGGAAGTGACCGATTTGTATCCATACTATATACATATTACAAAGATATAATAAATGAATTAACAGTTTTTTTTTTGTGTTACCAAGGACCATGGTGAGCAAATGTGATAAAAGAGAAAATACTAGGGATAAAAAAAAGGTTTAAATCCCGGATTTGTATTAACCTTTGAGTTTCTTTTTAAAAAGGTTATTCAATTTGCATGCATTGTCTGTTAACTTAGTCTTATAAGTACGTTAAAATATACCTTTTTTTGTGTTGAATATAGAGGTACAATATAATATTGTATGTCAAGAAAAAACTTTAAGTATACCTTCGTAATACATATGTACATAGGTATATACCTGCACTGATTTAATGTGACAGGATTTTCTTAGAAAATATTTAATTTGTCATTCAATTTTTAAACAACCTTAACACCGTATATAGAATAAACACTAAAAGGTCATTTATTTCATTTAAATTTCCATTCACTTTCCATTAGATGTAGAAATCCAACACTTGCGAATGTTTTTTCGACCAATATAATAAAATTAAAAATATGGTGTTTATTCAACTACTTTGAATATATGCATAGTACATATGTACACAACACACATGCATGTATAGTTTAAAATCTTATCATGTACTCTATAAAATTATATTAGGTACATACATATGTACATAGGTAGCTGGTAGATACTATATATTTTATCTTTAATACCATACCTGGGTTTCTATAAAAGTTCATCAGAAAAGTTCCTTCAAGTTTAAAACCTTAAAGAGACCGTTTTTATGTCGATACATTCAACGCAAGTTGTGTTATAACCCTCTTTAATGACTCCATATAACAGAACTGAATTCATAAACAGGGTATTATCGAAATATTGAAATGATATGATTTTTAGATGGTATATGTGGAAAATCGTAAACCGTACGCTGGTTTTATCTGCATTGTGAAAAAAACATAGCATCAAGTATTTCAACCGAGTCCTTTATGAATGAATAATGGTATATTTAAATTATTTTGTGGTTACGTCTTATTTAGAGCTATCCATATCATCAGAGGTACAGAAAATAATATTTTAAAAATACACTGATGGGTAAAATTATAGAAACAAAAATGTTTTTACTTTTTGCAGACCATTTTTAAAAGCTTTCTAAAATCTGAAGCTTGAGATTTTTTAACCAATTCGCTTCCTTCATAGCCTAACGATCAATTCTTTGAACAAAACTTAAACTTAAAATTGCTCTTAACAGCCTTAAGTGCCATTTAACCCAGACTTTTGTTGATTAAAAGCCATTAAAAACAGTTTTGAATCAATAATTCAACTAATTAAGTATAATTTGTCAAAGGAATATAAACTTTTCCATTTCATTCACTCCTTTAATTGCTGGAAAATTTTGAAGAAGAATTTGAAACGATATTTTATAAAGTCTTCGTTACCTATAAATCTGTTTGATATATAATTTTCTACAGAAGAATCTACACAAGGAATAGATAGGTACTTTTAAAAAGGCTTCATTTGATGATGTTTATGAGTTAAAATGTGTTTCGACGATATTCTGGGAGCTCTTATGTTTGAATCTCTAAAAAATTCTTTAGCATTTTGTCTTTAATTTTAAGGCCAACAACATATCTTCATTTCAGTATTTCCAATATAAACTGTTATTTGGAGAGAAATGATTTAAGAAAAAATGTATGCAAACAAAAATAAGGAAGTTAACGATACTTGAATAGATTCAATAGATTAGATAATGGCGTAGCTGAAAGATAAGGGTCCGATGGGGCCAAATTTCAATATCACCCCTATTAAGATTGTCAGTTATCAAATTGATAATTGATATATTTTAAATTCGATGTTTAAAAAACCCAACTGATAAATGTTTTGATCATTGAGAATGATGCAGCAGAACGTTACGACTCAAAAGAAAATTACAAAATATAAAAGAATAGGTGATCAGTTTTTTTAATAAATTGAGTTAATTAAATTAAGTTAATAATTAAAAATCGTAATGTTGATGTGTTTTTTTTAATAGACTTGATTGTTTATATAACAAAGCTTGGATTAACATTGTATCATGTTTCCAATACCGGTTACAATAATGACAAAAAGATGTATATAGGAATTGGAAAATCGAGCAATTTAAATCCAGAAAAAAGAGTTTTGTATCAAAATGAAAACATAGTATGATATTTCATGAAGTTCATTTCGACCAAAATTTTTAATAATTTCCAGTCGTAATTCTTTGACAATTATATTATCTGAGTATGAAATTTTTGTCAACTTGTATAAAACCTTTGAAAGAATTTGATATATCGACGGTTAAAGTATAGGACCCCTTAAGTCGAAAAATTCAACAACAAATATTTGTAATGCAAGGTTAGGTTAGGTTTATGTGGTTGTCAGCAGAACGCTCGACACCTTTACAGACTAGGGGGTTGGCCCATTGTGTTACCACAGGAATCTAGAAAGCTTTCTTCCTACTCGTTGAACCATTTAGAGCTTCTTACGAAGCGTGAGAGACTGTTGTAGAATTCTGCTAAGTGGAGCCTATAAGTCTTTGACATAGAGCAGGACATGTACAGAGAAGGTGAGGAATCGATTCTTCCTCTTCTTCGTCCATACAACTTCTGCAGAAGTCGTTAGAAAATACTCCAAGCCTTGTTGCGTGCTTGCCTATTAGACAGTGTCCAGTAATGACACCTATGACGGAGCTTATGTGCAGTCTGCTTAGAGATATTAAGTTTCTAGAGCGCTTCAGATCCAGCATAGGCCAGATCTGTTTTGTGGCCTGATATGTGGCAATATTACTCCACCTAAGATTTGTTTTCTCTATTGCATCTTGCTTTAACATTAGTTTACAAGTAGCGATGGGTTTACCAATATTTGTCCGATTTGACAGTATAGGTAGTATAGTTCCACTTTTGGCGAGTTCGTCTGCTTTACAATTTCCTGGAATGTCCCTATGCCCCGGCACCCGCAGCAAAGGTGAATGTTGAACTGCTGTACCATCTCCATGAGAGATGATCGGCAATTAAGGGCAGTTTTTGAATTTGTAGAGACAGAATCCAGAGATTTAATGGCTGCTTGGCTATACGAGAAAATACGGATATCTGTGGTTGATATCACGTTTTCTTTCATCGCCAAAAATTCCGCCTGGAACACGCTACATTGATTGGGAAACAGTCATTAGTAATGCAAAGTAATCAGGAAAATCAAAGCCATCGTTACAATGTTGTACTGAGCATTTTTTAAGGCAGAATTAAAAACCTCTTGTTAAAGATCGCCATACAAAATTTGCAGGTTTTTTTTATTTCTGACCTCCACATATGAGAATTTGTAAAAAATCATAATCAGTATTATAATCTACATTTAAATTACATCTTTTAACTAAAACATAACTGAACATTAAAAAAAGAGCAGATAAAGTAAAATTACTGCTCTTATTATTATTAATTTCCAAACTAAAAATGTTCTTGCTTAAGCCCGTATGATACTACATTTTTTGCTTCATTTTTAGCTCATTAAATCATACTAAAGTGTCAGCCAAGAGTAAAAAGGAAACATGTTGTTCTTATGAAAGGAAAAGCACATATCGGGGAAAAAATAATATGAATTGTCAACATTTTTTAAAAATCCTTTTCTTGTTTTCTCTTCTAATGATGCAATATTTGATTAATTTATATTGGCGGCAACACAAAATTATATCCGATTGAATTTTGTCCGAAATGTTTATTAATAATTAGTTTTACAATGTTTTTTCAAATATGTTTTAATTTTCAATTCTGAACTGTCAAAAAAAAGCTGCTAGAAGCTGAAAAATGTAAATTGAATCACATTTTTAATAAATTTTTTTAGACATTTCACATTTTTTCTGACATTCTCACATTTTTTTGTAACATTTTCACATTTTTAGGGTTTGATGTGTACACACTCGATCATATAGGAATTTTCAATAATGAATCCTTCGTGCTGCTTTAGTTTCATTTTCAATGAATTAAAAATGAGAAAAAAATGTAGTATCATACGGGCTTTACGCTTCTATAATCTCATTTGAATTTCATTGCCAACAATAAGCTTGAGAAAAAAATCGTAGAGATAAAATTTATATATGTTAACACTGCGTACTATAGGTTACCCCTCCTGTACATTTGCAATTTAACAAAATAACAGATTATATACATAAACTAAATAAACTAATACACAAATTGACCTATCGAACCGTTTTTGCTAACCAAATGATTGAAAATTTAAAAATGAGTTAAATTTTTTCTAAAATTTTTTTACTCATCATCAAATTTAATATATGTATAATAAATATTTATCAATGTTTAGTTAAAACTAAAAACCAGATGCTTCAATGTGTATTGAAAAACAAAAATACTTCTTAATAACTGTTTGAATAAAATTAGTTTTAATTTTTTTTTCATTTTTTTCTCAAAGTAAAACGATTTAAAAAAAATGATTTCTGGCTTTATGGCTTTTAGATAACATGGCAATGTAAGTGTTTCCGTTGGTTTTTAATGATTGTTTATCTACTTCAAGTCGATTTTATAGGAAATAGATCCCCTCTGCCTCCCATATGTATTTTTTCTTGTCTTCACCCAACCTATACACACTCAAGTCTTTTGTCGCATCTTTTGCAAAACAACCTGTATATGGCCTAAGAATAGTGTCATATAGTAGGGAATTTTTATTTGATAAGAAAAATATAACATACATAAATATTTAATTTATGAACATATTATATAAAATGTTACCCGAGGGCAAGAACTGTATATTTAGATGTCACCACAGGTTTCTTTCATATATATCTTAACCTTTGGCAATTAATTTTTCTTGTTAATGTAACTTTCACTTCCGGAATTCCCATCCTATTAAACTAACCTAAACATTTAATTTGACTTTTTACTAAAACGTGTTCAAAAATAATCCACCAAAATCAAAACACCCTGTCTATGAAAAAGTTTGTAAATCCAGGCAAATATTATTTTCAACATTCATCTATACATAAATATGTATGGATTTTATGTCCTTGATTTTAAAAAGCATTCATGTTCCTTATACTATTCCTTGTTTGTTTTGCGGCAGCATAATCCTTAGGAATGATATATATGTATGTATATGTCTACAATCTACATAGCTCTTTGACGTAGGTTAGGTAACTTACACATTTCCTTTATAAAACTGACATTGAAAATGAAAAGCAATGTGTTTTTTTAAGATTTATTGAAGCGCTATTTACTTTTTTTTGAATTAAAACCGTTGACTAAAATTTCGATAGAAATATGTATGTAATGTTTTGTTTTTAAATCTATAAAAGCATCATTTTTCTTTTTGTTTACTTCCAAGTTAATGCAGGCAATCTAAAAAGATTATAAAACTTGAGAGATTGCTTTCAGAGTAGGGAATTTAAAATATGGTCAACTTCATAACAAAAGGTTAAAATTTAAAATACATATTCATCCTTTAAAAGATCCATCTGGTTTGAATGAGATTTAAAAATAAAACAATAAATAAAGTGTCAAAAGAATCCTATGGATAAACTGAGAAATCAAATCAAAATGGAGTCACGTTTAAAATAAGATAAAGTGGAACAAGGTTAGTGTCACAAATGATTAAGTTCTTTCATGCCTTTATATCGTGTATAGTAAAATATGTATGTATATAGATATCGAGAAGTAAAATTAAAAATGCTGAGAAAAGTTTTATCTATTAAGAAAGTTTTCTATTTAATAAAATTATATGAAACCAAAATGGTTTTGTGAAATGAAAGTTTTAAAAATGAAATTAAAAATGTCTGAAAAAAACAATATAAAAAATTGGTATCGTTTTAAAACAATTTCATATTTTTTATCAACCATGATTGAGTAAAATAAAATGACTGTGTGTGAAAAGAAAAATTTTAAGAATGAAATTGAAAATTTCTGAAAACAACAATACCAAAAATTGGTATCGTTTTAAAACACTATCGTATTTTTAAGCAACCATGATTTAGTCCAAAAAAAATGACTAAATAATTTTTGTAATATGGTGTTTCAAATAACATTACCAATTTTAAAAATAATTTTTTGAAACAAAAAAAATAAAAGGGAAAGTTATTTTTATAAGTACCTATAAATTATTGAATTATTAACATACATCTTTTCCACAAAATGGAAATTTGTAGAACAAAATTAAAAACACGGAAAGCTGTTTTTTTTTTTTTATTATTATGAAAGGGAAGACGGAAAAAGTGGGTCTCCCAATTCTGCTCGTGAGTCTTTATGTCTGTTCGGCTACACCCTAAACAGATGGGTCGATTTTCTTAAAACCTGGTATTTTTCCTATTTTTTTATATTCCCCCGACACGTTTTTTTTTCATTTTTACTTGCGGTATACATATATGTGGCCATGTGGGATACATGGATCGTAAAAAAATCAAAAACAAGATATTGATCAAACTTGACATTACAATTATTAGAGCGAATTCGAAAAAAGTGGGTCTCGCAGTTTTGTGAGTTTACCTCACCTTTCGGTTGCAGCCTAAAGGGGTGCGTCGATTTTCTTTAAACTTGGTACCTAGCGTTTTTAAGGGATTCCCCCGACATGTATTTTTTCAAATTTTTTCACACCAAAAATAATGGTACTCAGTGGCATAGCATGGCAGGGGCAAGGAGGGCATAGGCCCCAGGCGGCACTTTGCTTAGGGGTGGCAATTTTCCAAAATATTGTGGCGGTAAATTTTAAATATATCCGGGAGGCAATTTGATAGGGGCGGATATTTTTCAAAATATTAATCAAAACAGAGGTTAGTGTAAACGACTTTTGTATATGGTCTGTTTTTATAATTTTTGTCTGTCATTTGGATCCATTTTAGGGGCGGCAAATTTCTAAAATATCCTAAAATATCCGGGAGAGAATTTTCCAGAGGGCGGCCAAACCAAATTATAAAAGTAAATGACAGCACTGGGTTATTTTATTTTACAACTAACTCAGACTCCGAATTCTATTCTGTTCTGAAAATAATAGAATTTATGTGGTGTGATTTAAAATATATTTTTTGTTAAAAACTGGAAATTTTCTTAATTTAAAAACCTACTCGAAAAATTTTCGATTGAGTTTACTGTGTTTAAAATTCTGTTCCGAAATTTTATTACTGCTGTTCGAATCCTGCTAGTGAGTCGTGAGACTATGAAAAACATTTAGTTTGTTTCGACTGATTCGATGAGAGTCGTTTATGAGTTTTTTGAACTGAAACATGTCAATTTTACAGTGGTTTTTAAAATTTTTTTTTCGGTGTAGATGCCTAATCAATAAATTAAGCAATTCAGAAGAAACTGACGATTGCTTTCCGAGTTATTGCTCTGTTAATTGTGCGTCTTTTTCCACTTGGAGATGGGGCAATCGGCGATTCTCAAACTTACAGGTTGATTTTTTTAAAACAAAAAAAAAATTTTTTTTAAAGTTGCTGGGGGCGGCAAAAAATGAGTCTTTGCCCCGAGCGGCAAGAACTCACACTACGCCACTGACGGTACTTGCCGTACAGTTTTTTTTAGCAAATAATGAAAATCTTATTTTTTTAAAAACGTGCCCAAAAAAAATTCAGTAGTTTCGATATAAAAAGGCTACTATTATACAAAAAAAATGGTTATAAATGGTACCTACCATAGAGCCATTTTTTTAAATTTTCAATTTAAATCTAAAAAACGGTTCAACAGATTTTGATCAATTTTTTAATATGGAGAATATTTTAAAAAGTTTTAAAAGTTTTGTATAGCAATTTGCAATTTGCAATTTGCAATTTTTTTTTTGATTTTTAAGAAAAGTGTCAATTTTTTTTTGAGAACTTAATAATTCGTCGTTTTATATTAAACTGGGCACCTAGCAGTTTTTAACATTATCTAGCAGATTTTATAAACAAATCATTCTTAAATCCAAAATTAACGGTACTTCCCTACTGAAAATCTCATTTTTTCTCAAAAACGACTAGGTAGGTACTACGTTATTGATTAAAATTTGTATGTGAGCTAGTATCAGTACGATCTACCATATTATTAGAAACAAAATGTATCTATCGATTAAAAACGCTATCTCTCATACAACCATTTTTTTGGCTTTCGACTATCTCATTATTTGTTGAACCGATTTTAATGAATTTTTTTACACCAGAGCTTCTAAAAAATTTGAATAATACTACACATCGAAATTTTTGAAAAAAAAAAACAAATTTTGCATTAAAAATTTTCTTTTTAATTTTTATTTGAAACTTCGATATTTCGAAAACGGGTACCTACAAGGTTTTTTTCAAAATTATTTTTTACTCCGCATTAATAAAGGCTAAAATATGTTTACAAAATTTAATATATAAACATTTATTTAAAAAAAAAACTTTCCAACGATTTTCAAAATTTTTTTCTCATAAATTGTTTTTTGTTTAAGAAATCGGTGTACATTGAGTTGGTGTCAAAACAATTTGAGAAGTTTTTTAATCATTTTATTTATAATTGTATTGATTTTTGAACATTGTTTGTTTTTAACTGTAAGTTTCATTTCCATACACATACATATGTACATGCATATGTACAACACGGTATTATATTATTCATTTTTGTGTACTGACATAAATTCAACTTTTAACTAAACTACGGTTTTGACAGGTTTACGAATAAAAATTAAGAAGTCCTTTTTCCTGAACACATTAGAGTGCTGCAACTAGAGCTGGAAAAGCATCGTACGATATTTTACGTGCCCACAATACATCTGTATGTTTTTGTGTATTTTAAAGAAAAGCCTAACCCCTTCTCTGTATTATATTTCCGATTATTTTTTTTTTTTTTATTTATAATTTCGCAAGCCAAATAAGAATTGGAAGCTTACAATATTTTTGATCGATTTTTTTTCTAACAATTTGAAATGTCAAAAGTGCTGTATGTGAAATGTTAAGAAATGGCGAACACGTGCAACTCCGTCTGCAGCTCCAATTGCAGCTTCGTTGCATTGTGGACGTAATATTGATTTTTGTGTATTCAATATTTTGACAGCTATTTTAGTTTCAGTTGCTCCGTTAACATTGTGTTCATGCACTATATTAGTCTATATCCTTTATCTAATCATAATTCTAAAAGAAAACTTAAGTTCGTATTTCCACTCAAAGGATTCTGTTGGCTAACATCGCAGCCCCAAAATAGTTATAACTCCAGCCTATAAAAACTTAGTGGTATATATAGCTAACTCAAGTGGTTATTATTTCATTCACCTTCAATGTATAAATTCTATTCACAAAAATAGGTGGAATATCTTATTATAAATGACGAATGATATCTATAGTAAAAGTGCGACTTTCCCGACAATTGTTTTATTATTGATTTCTGCTTTCATAATTAGTTCAACAAAAAAACAGTAAATTTCCATATAGCCAATACAAAAATACTTTGGCAAAGCATACAATTTCACTTTAATTTGTCAATAACATGGAGGCGTTGTTGTTTATTTCTTATCCCAAAACACCGATTAACTTACATAAAAACCCGAAATAGTTCCCTCATCACGTACACACAAATAAATTAACCCTATACAGGACATGAAAACTACATCTGTACAATGTAAGCTGTTTCTCGGATTTAAAGCCTTTCCAATAGCCAATACCAAACGTGAATGAAAAGACTATAGGTACTCGTATAGTGGTATTAAAAAAAATACAGAATTTAAGTAGCGCCGAAAAATAAATATTCCATCCTGGATTTATCGTTAAATAAAACATCAATTCTTTTGAAATAAAATACATGACTGTAGTCTGTATCGTACCTACATATTTACAATTTTGGGCTTTTATAAAATTTAAAAGAGATGATAAAATATGGTGAATAGTCCAGTATATGTAGTTAGACATGATACCTACGGGAATTTTATATTTCATTTGGTAAATTAGAAAAAATCTTAGAATCGATTGATGTATATGAACGTTTTAAAGTCGAAAACAGAAAAGTAAAGATAATTTGCAATAAATCAGAGTGATGATTGATGGTGATGAATTTTATATTATTGGTAAGGGAATAGGCAAACATTTAGACGGTAATTGAGGAATTTTTGATTTATGCGTTTTTTGAAAACGTACAAAATACATCAATTTATGGTTGTATGTGATTTTTAAGGGTTGAGTTTTAAAATCTGAAAACTTTAAGGGATGGTGATAATCGACGTAAATTGTAGTCTACAATTTGGATCCACCACGTACCGTTGAGCGCAAAAAGCTTTATTACAGTTGTTAAAGGTGTTAGTTCAGTGAGTGTATACAGGGTTTTTTTTAATAAAATTCAACTTCACAAATGCATATATAAGATCATTCAATATTAAAAACAAAAGATAAAAGCGTTAAATTTTGAAATAAAACTAGTTTTTTTTTTTAATTTTGAGTTGAAAAAATTAATTTTTCAAAAACTATTAATTCAAAAAGCTTGTGTATACATATTAGAATTGCTGTTGTTTTGTTTATGTAAAGTCAACTATTTAAATAATTTCTACTTCCACCTTAGATGTTTTCTTATATCGACCTAACCTACATACATATAGCCTTAGCTATGTGTCGAAACTTATGCGAATTTCCCTGTATATATGAAGAGTGCGTACATAATCCGACTATCTATACCTCTGGTTGCCGATGTCTAGTCTTAAGGAGTGAAGTTTATTTCCACGATTTTTTTAATAAAAAGTTGTGTTCTATAAAATTTTTAATAAATATTTTATTTCATATTTGGAATATTTAACGATTTTTTACTAATTAAATATTAAAATAAATATTAAAATAAACTGGGTTGTACGAGCTTGTTTTGGTAGTCTATATTTTATGTCACCTTCCAAGAACGCAGTTTAGTTTAAGGTAATATTATGTGAGTACCTAAACAAAAATGAACAATATAGCACCGTATTGCGTATACAATATACACTCATGCATGGAACTTAAAGTTTCAACTGGAAAATTGTAAAAAAAATTTAAATAAATTTATATTCAGCTTTTGCACGCGATGTACATTATCTGATTTCTTTAACAAATCTTGAGAAAACAAATTTTAAAATCGTTGGAGCAGTTTTTTTTATAAATTAATAAAAATGCATTGATTTATTTGTTAGTGCCAGCTGAACACCAACCGATTTGCATAAGGATTTTTTTTGGATTAATATTGAACCAGGTATACAATGGAACCAAAAATTGGAATTTTCGTAGGAAAATGGTGAAATTACATACTTTTAGGGGATGAGGGTTGAGGAAAGCAAGAGGATAGATGCCAAAATAGAGCCTGGTGAAACACACACCATCATATTCGAAGCAGGTAAGAACACAACGGGGCCGAAAAGTGGAAATTTTAACAGAAAAAGTGTGAAAATTGTAAAAAACTGAAATTGCATACTTTCAAGACTGGATAGTAGCGATATCTGAAAATTTCATTTTGTATTCGAAAGAGAAAGTATTTACTCTAAGGAATGACAAACACTACGGAATTTAAAGTCGGCTAATTTTGTCCCTCACGAATATTTGATCACGAACAGATGGCGTTACGTTATCAAACTGCTAAATTTGTGAATACGAATTATTGGAGTGTGCCAAAAAATTCATTGTAAGGAGATGTTTGAAAGAGCCTATACAATTTATTTCGGTTTTTTTAAATGCTAAAATTGCAGAAAATTCCGTGCGAATCAGCTAGTTTCTTATAGAGTAAGTGCGACATATATGGCCCACGTTGGTAATATGGCCCACCGCAATACTTCCTGAATGAAATAAAGTAGGCACTCAACTACCAGTTCAAATCAAATATATTCAAAAAAGTTCTGCTTCGTTGTATGTCGGTGACAGTAGCTCATCAGCGGGGTAAAATAGAACATTTTATAACTTTTATTCGTTGTCGATGTAATTTTTGGGTGAGTTTACTTAATGATTTTTAAATTAAAATTTGACGAAATTAAATAAGTTTTTTCGAAATATATGCGGTGTTATATTTTATGTTATAAAATTTAAAATTAAAATTCTGAATGATGTTAATTGAGTACCTATGTAAAAATTAAAAAAAGTGAAAAAGTCATATTGTTGGTAATATGGCCCATCTCAATTTGCACTAAAAAAAAAATTATCTATGAGAGGTACTGATAATAATCGCTTAATGTTGAATTCGTTAATGTTAAAAGGTAGACCGTACTAATATTTGTCCACAAAAAATTTTAATCAAAATCATAAGCGTTATTTTCGAGAAAAATCAAATTTGTGGGAAGTGCCATTTATTCAGGCTATAAGAATAATTTTCTGTTAAAAATTAGCTAGATAGTATTAAAAAATTGTTGTCCGCCAAGTTTAAAAAAAATCTACTAAGTCGTTTTCAAAAAAAAAAATTAGAAACTTTTTTAAAAAGAAAAACGTGTCCGGGGAATGTCCAAAAAACACTATATGTATATGTACTAAGTTTTAAGAAAATTGAAACCTCCTGCTGTATACCTTATACTGTATATGCTGTATAGCCGAACAGGAGAGATCCTCTTTTTTAAGTATGACACTTCGTCAAGAATGAGATTTTCCAAATATTGAACGAATTTAGCCTCGTACTATCTGATAACCATTTTATTAAAGTTAAATTTTCCAATTGTCTATTTTATCTTTTTAGTATCATACTAAATATCGCTTTGACATTTATAAATTTCAAAAAGGGTAAATGTTTGCTTAGTATTTGCACGAACTGTCACTGATTTAAGCCTTTAGTATGATAACTACCTTAGAATAAGATTAAAACTAACTTGATTTTTAACTGAGAAATTGTTAATTTAATGCTATAACTATACCTTAACACCATCAGACTGTTAAATATTTCGCGTGCCAGTATTCTCTGAAAAGTTAAAATTAGGATTACCTTTCAAAGTCCAATTTCTGTACTTAATAAAGGCATTTTTGTTTAATCTGTTTTAGGTGTATATATATCTTACACATCTCCTTAAATTGATTAATGTTCAATGTATATACATAATTATACGAGTATGCCCTTAAGCAGAATTAAATTTTACAAACTATAGCGAGCATGTTCAGCTCTTAACCACCTACTCCTGAAAATAAATCACAAGGTTTCTCAAATTGTGCTTTAAAATTTGGTTTAAAACCAAACTCGTCAATTTAAACATTTCCAAATCGAAAGTAGGTAGGCATACCTACTCAATTCATCCTTTACACAATGTCATTAATCCTCCTTGACATATTTTCAATTTACTTACAAATAAAATCCTAAGGTATACAATATACATATACATAAATATATCGTTCTTACAAATACAATTCAAAAAAGACTCAAATGAATCTTTTCTTTCCTAATCCCACGATACATTTAGCATATTGTTTAGAGGCTCAAATGAATCTTTTCTTCTTTTTTTTTTTTTGCAAATCTGACGACAAATTAAGAATATTGTTTTGATTATTTTTCTCTTGGTTTTTGCATTGAAGAGATGAGGGGAGATTATATTTATGAAGATAAACACGCCCTTTTCCTAATCCCGATAAGAAGTACACCGAGTCACTGAATACAAATGTTTTGGCAATAAATTTAAATTTATTTGTTTTATGGGGATTTTTATACCTATAGGGATGTGAGAGAAAGCAACCACATAATACGAAGAAACAAGGTAAATGTATCTAAAATCTACATCCTTTTTTTAGTTTAGACAAAAACAACCAAGAGTAGGTACAAGTATATAAGGAAGATAACACACCTTGTGCAAAACATTTAACGAACCATTCAAAATTTTCTTTTTTTTAAATGACACGAAACTCAACGTAAGGGCTTCTTGTGCGATGGTATACGACTTTTTGCGTTGAAAACCACATTCGCATTCAGAGGAGTGGATACATTTTTAAATTGATCAAAATGTGCCTACGTGTCGTGCTCGCACCATTAAAGGATAGTATATAAGGCAGACAGAATTGGCTTTAGGAAAGATTGATTTTATATGAGAGAAAAAACTCATGCTAAAGTGAGAAAAACGAGAAGAAAAGAAGGATTCTAATTTAGAACTTAGAAGGTAGATGATCATTGGATAACTTGGTGGTACGTAAAACATATACTATAACTTATACATATAAACAATACATATATCAGAAAAAAAGATGAGAGCAATTTAGTCCTCAATTAATATTTACAACACCAGAAAGTAAATTAAAGTATCAGATACAGCCGTTAGTTACGATTCTTCAACTGAAATATCCCATGTCCCATTAAATATGAAAATTAGGAAATCTCCCACAGTTAAATGACTTCAGAGAACCAGGTACTTCAAAAATAAAGTCCCAAGCAAAAATATCTCAATGGTATCCTTAAATGGTTTTAGAAATTTTTGAAGAGCGTTGACTAAAAGAAATTGGAAATAATTGTCAATAGAACTCCTCAAATGTAAGGTTCAGCGTTATTTGAAATTCCAATTGTGCGAAAAATATTAAAATCCAAAGGAAAAATTTCGTAGTAGGAATGTGCTGCATATCTTTGACTGAAGACAAAGCTCCGCTGAAGTACTTAATTTTTGTATCGATTTATTTTGTTGTTTTGTGTTACGACTTACGTGGTTGACTTTTTGTGTAATTTTTCAATAATTTTTGTTTAATCTGACTTTGTGTCATTTTTCAATAATACTCATTGAAAGAGAAATAAAAGAAAGGTAAAAATATTCAGATAAGGTGTGTCCCAGGAAATAATCTCAATGGCCGCTCAGTTACAAAAAAAGCTCCACTAATGGTTTTATCAGACTGACTTATTTACTTTCGCGACTCTTAAAAGTCCTTTTGGGTTTTACACCTTTGAACGCATTTTTATAATGAAACAAGGTTTTTCCAATAGTTATGGGGAGATATTGAAAGTTCATCTTGTTTTGTCTGTTATTATTTTTCTGTTTTTCATAATTTTTTCAGAAACTGAAGACAAATCATCATCATCTGATCACTGACTTGTTCAGTGATCATTTTTGGATGACTCGTCAAAATTAAAAATTGACAGATTTGGAATGATGTCAATCCACATCGATGTCGACGTATCCGCAAAAACGGTACTGTTTGGTGTGGGTTATGGGCCGGTAGCATCATATAGGTCTGAACTTCTTCGAAAAGGGCGACGAAAAGCTATAAGCAATCGATGATAATTTATAACCAATTTTCTTTTGACCCAAATTGTTAAGTAATATCATGCTTTTATCTTAACATTAAAGTGTGTTTTTCTGATAATCGAATCGAGCGACGATCTGAACAAAGAGCGAAGATTAAATAGTAGCTTTTATATGTGGTATTTATTTTGGAACCTCGATAACTGATACCCGAATAGCACAAAATACGATTTGTAACAAAGTTTCTGTTGTGTTTCCGTTATATTAAAGAAATCTGTAACAAAACCGCTATAACTCAACTTTATGATTGTAATTTAGAAACTATTTGTTACCTTGTCAATCAATTTGTCGTAAATAGCTAGGTTTTATAAAAGATTTAACTTTTTCCCAAAACAAGAAATAAGTTGTTAAAAGATTATATACAAGTCGCTTTGTTAAAAGTTGGTAAAAGGTTTTAATTACTTTCATTAAACTTCTATTTTAGCAAATTTTATCTTAATTGTAAATACAACTTTTATACAGCAATATCTTATAACAATTAAATAATTCAATTACAATATAGAAATATATAATATTTAGCATATACGAAAAAAGTTTTAACAACTTGATTTGAAAGAAAAATCAGTAAATAAATTTAAGTATGTTTTTATAACATTGCATTGAAAGTTTATCGGATTGAATAAAATCAGAAATTCCTTTGTAAAATACGAAATATTTTTAGAATTTTAAATAATTTTAAAAATATTAAATTTCATTGGTTCGTATTTTAAATTTGTTTTATATAAGATTCAATGGATTCATTAAAAGACATTCCGACACTTTTACTCTGTTATATAGAAACAGAAATTAATTTTCGTTGTTATTTACACACAGTATTTTTTCACTAACAACATTAAAACCTAGATGGAATTTAATAATTGTTTATATTTTTCATAGAGGTGTTATTGTTTTAACTGGGTTCATCAATAGTTTGATGTTACAAATATCAAACAAGAAAAAATTTTCCAGCTTCAAATTACGAAATTGTTGAAATTCAGTTAATGGGTCTTGTGAATAAAAAAAAAGTTAAAGCTTTTTTTGGAGGAAGCTAAAGCCAACTAGTCATAGCTTTTACTAGCAGCTAAAGCTAGACAGTTCTAGCTTAAGCTTTGTTTTATGTGAATAAAAAAATGATAACGCTAAATAGCTTGCGCTAGAAAATTCTAGTTTAAGCTTCGCAATTTAAGCAGTTTGTTTTTTATTCACATGTTTCGACTAGGTAGCTTAAGCTAGAATTGTTCATATATATAGACCGAAAGGAAGGTTGTTTTGGATTTTGTTTTGCCACTATCTGTTCTATAGGGCAAGTTTTGATTTTGGGTAAAAAATGTTTTTATCATATCGTCCGTCAGTCTCTGCGTCTATTCCTTCACTGTCGACCAATTGGTTTCAAATTTGTACATAGGTTGGGTAGCTCCAATAAAACAATTTTGATATTTTACAAAGTATAAAGAAAATTATCTTATTTTTGAGTTCCTCTCTAACATTAATTTAATTAACAGCTCGCACAATTTTTAAGTTCCTGTTTTATAATTCTTCATTAACTTTGTAATAATTGTATCTTTTAATGGCTTATATATGTACCAACAATGCCTAGCATTTAATTCATGCTGCAACTGTCAACGACAACTACGTACGTTCAACTCCAAGATCTTGTCCTACTACACCATACTGAAATCCAGATTCACTTAGATATCTTAAAAATATCTGTATTCTCTGCTCAGAGGTCAGCGCACCTCTACGCTCCGTTGAGTCTTCTATAAGGTAATCACCACTACACACTTCTTTTGAAAATCTAAATAAACTATAAAAAACCTCTTCACTTACTTCAGTTTCTTCTAAAATTTTAGTTTTCTTACCATAATCGGACTATAACTAAAGAGAATACTGAAAATAAGACCTAGTCAAAGCTTTCTAGACAGGGAGAAAAAATCTTGAAATTTTTGTAGCTTTAACTTTAATATTCTAGTTAAAGCTATTTTTATTCACACAAATTGAAGCTTAGGCTGGGAAAACAAGCTAAAACTAAATGAATGTAGCGTTGGCTATTTTAAAATAGCTTTGACTAGAAAACATCTTTAACTAGCTAGCTTAAGCTTATTTTTATTCACCAAAAATCTATCTTTTACTTAAAAATCCAAGTTTTAGCTTTAGCTTTTTTTTATTCACAAGGCCCAATAATATTCTTCTTGTAACTGATTTTCAACAACATACATGTTTAAAGTGAAATAATTTACTTATTATAACTTTTTTGCAACTTACATCATTGGACAGAAACTGTCTTGTTCTTGAAATTTTGGCAGAAACATACTTTAGTTATCACAAAGTCACTAAGATGTTGAAGCGTTTTGGCAATGTCAAGGAATGTTATTATAATATTTAATGAAACAAAGGAACTTTGTCGAACGATAAAGCAAGCACCTTCACTATGCAAGTGTTGCCGCTGAGTAAAAAAGTTACAAAAAAGAGTAAGCAATTTTGAAAACCTCTTTATTAATTTATTGTTTCTATAAAAGTTAGTGATACCTAACAATTGAGCCCAACCAACGGCAACGTGGGCTGGTTGTATTATGCATTATTTTAAGGAACACATTTTGTTTTAATAACCGAACAAAATATTAAATCGATATTATAAAATTCATCTGTTGTTACAACAGTAAAATAATTGTTAAAGGTTTAGTTTTTACAACATTCATATATTTTTGTGTCAAAGCTTCGTTTCAATGGTATTTTAAGAAACATGCAAGTTGTAATATCAAAATTGACGTTGCCATGATGCTTCATATAACAAGCGCTATATTTATCGCCATTTTAATGTTCTGTTTAAAAAAGTTGTTTAGATGTGAAATATTTAATTCAATTTTATCGATATTTTACACATTACAGTTTTTTTCGATGCAAATTGGTAAGTATTGCAATTGCAAATAAGAATCAATTTTTTTTTTCAACTTTGATGTTTAAATGTGTAAATGAATATTTTTCAATTTTTAAAATTTTCTTCAGTTTTATTTTTTTTGGGTGGCGCGTGAATTTTACAGAGGTAAAATATTAATGCTGATGAGAAAAATAATATTCGTTGAAATATTTCGGTTGAAAAATAACAAAATATTCGATTTACATAAATAAAGTTTTACCAAGATTACTTTTTATTAAACATTTTCGGACATTTAAAATCGCCCAAATAATAACTTCACTGAAACTTCTTAAATGCTTTTACAGAAATATATTGCTAATAATTATATTATATGTATATAATAAACAGAATAATTACTTATTAAAGAAAATTTTTGTTTTAGTCATGTTAAATCCAACAATCGTTGCATTAACAACATATAGCAACTCAAAAATTGCTCACGCAAAACTTTACGTCGTGTAGTATTTTGGTTTTCCACTAGTTAATTTAAGTTCCAGGTAACAATTTTCTATTCAAACAACATAACGAAAACTAATTGTTTACAAAATGCAACCTAAACATAACAAAACTATTACGAACTTGTTGCATATTAACCGGGGAAATGCGGCTATTTGGGTTACAATGTGGTATGAAATAATGTTTCCGAAATACCTGGACAATAAATTGATTGTTATATTGGAATTATATCTACCAAATGACCCAAGTGTGCTATTCGGGTAAGGGCTTTTTTTCAAAATTAAATTATTCTCGTGTGAGTTGCAATACGAAGTACCTATTTTGCGGTGATCTCTTCATAACTAACATGATTTTCCTGTTCGCTATAAAAGACCATTAAAAAACAGTATTCAATTTCATGATTTTTCAACTTTTTCTATTACATTAATTTTCAAAGGAATTTGAGTAAAATTAAAACTTTTCACTACAACATCCATCACGATGATTTTGTTGATGAAAGCTGTAAGGAGCTGTTTTCCCTTTACCGATCTCAACCACAAAACCACTGTCATGGCGTATAGTGAAAAGTCACATCTAAACAGGGTCGATCGCGTTTGGGGATCAATCCAAAGCTATCTGGATAGGTTTGTGTTGTTGTAATCCCTTGTGACAAAACAGCTGATGCAACAACAACCCAACGTATCTGAAAATTTTTGGGATCTGATAGTTCACCGAACGCAAGGATTGACAACGAAGAATACAATTTCTTGTACAACATGTGTTGTGTTTACACGGCGTGGTTGCATTGCTAGTTTTTTCGTTTTTATCCACTACAATTGTTCTAAATGCCGTTATTAAATTTGCATACAATATAAGTAAGAAGTGTGTAGATTAATCGTTTGAAATAACAGCTGTAGACGTTTGTTATGATTTTCATTTAAGAGATCTAATATTCAACAAAGAAGAATTTGTATTATTGCTGTTAATATTACTTCAAGCTGATTGCCATCGTTTTTTTCTATTTTTATATTGATACTGTGGTAAGTGTTAATCGAAAAAAAATATAGTCACACTGATAATTTAAAAGAAGAAATCAACTTTAAATATAAATATAGGGTTGCTAGTTTCATTGTTCTCTTGTCCGTAAAAACGGCCACTGGGCACTGTACACATGGCCTACCGTCGTTATGCCGCAGTGAAAAGTCACAATCCAAACAGGGTTCATGAAACATGTAATATGTAACATGCCGGCGTGATGGCGAATACTTAAGCTCATCGAAACGGATACAATGATTTTGAATGTTAATTATAGTGTGGGTACACATTACAGCGTCCAAATGTCGCAATTTATTTATTTGTTCCATTGATTTAGCTTAAAGCACCTTTTAAAATGTCATCAAGTTCGTAAAGCGTTTAAGGTTTCCTATCGCCACTCTGCTATCATTTGAAGTGTCATAATATTAGTTGAATGTTTGCCATTTACGATAATGGATCCCTTAACAATCGAACAATGCGTTAAAATTATTAAAACTTACTACAAAAGTGACAAGCGCAACATTTTCTTCAGCGATGAGGCATATTTCTCACTCTGTGGGTATGTTAACAAACAAAATTGCCGCATATGGGGCTCAGAAAACCCACAAGTGATCGAAGAGGTGCCCTTGCATCCAGACAAATTGACTGTTTGGTGTGCTAGAGTAGTACAAAGGTGTCATTGGTCCGTATTTTTGCGAAGATGCCAATGGGCAGACGGTTACAGGCAGACGATATGGTCGAATGAAAACCTATTTTTTTTGGCTGGCGGTTGAAGATAATGACTTGAACGATATGTGGTTAAAACAAGACAGGGCAACAAGCCACACAACACGACCAATTATGGCTTTATTACGTGAGAAGTTTCCTGGTCGCGTAATTTCACGTTTTGGTGACGTCAATTGGCCACCAACATCCTTCAATTTGACTCCGTTTCTGTGGGGTTACGCAAAAGACCGTGTTAACACGAATAATCCCTAAACTCTAGACGCATTAGAAATCAACATTACTCAAGTTATGGCCGAGATACCGCCCGAAATGTGCGAAAAAGTGCTTAAAAATTACCTCAAAAGAATTGCATGCTGCAAATCTCCCCGAAGCTGCCATTCGAATGATATTGTTTTTCACACTTAATGGTAAAGTCCAAACTTTGTAATAAAATAAAATTTTCATCAAAAATTTGTCGCTGTGTGTGTTTTATTTAGCTTTACTGTCGAAACCGAAAAAAGAATGACCCTTTACTTTGTTATAGAGTCTCCTCCCGCACTTCCTTGTTGTATTTGTTTACCTCTTTCATTTGTACACACTACCAAAAGTTTTCATCAGTTGATAAATTAATCAACAAATATCTTGAATCTCCGAAAAAAAAGAGCTTAAGTTAGATCATTAATTGTCCCATTTAAGAAATCTATTTGCAGTAAGCTCTCTATTACTAACTTCGTACTTTGCTTCCGTTCGGGATTCTTTAAGTAGGCTACTTTATTGATATATTGAATATATATGTATAATTGTCTGAAAGTTCATTAAAAAATTTGTATGCCCGTTTGGAAAAGTTTCCCAAATCTCTACACCTATCAAAATTGAAATACAATACAACAAATTATGCAAAACAAATTAAAAGCACAGTCCCAAAAAGTGATCTAAACAATGAAAAGTCCTACATAAGCATAAACTAACCTTCAGAGATATAGATTCACCAAGAAATACGTTTTAAAACAGGAATTTAAGCCTATAATATGCGGATAAAACAGAATCTTAATTTTTTTTATTATACTATCTATATTCAAACTTTATACTGTATAATATATTAATGAACCCATTTTTAAACCCATTGAAAAATACTGTGCGTAATGATTCTCAATTCAAAAACTAAACTTGTATCCATGTTACATTTCTCTCCTTCACTACAGAAAATATTTATGTAACTCCTTTCGGAATTATAATTTAGAGATATTCACAAAACCTTTTTCGAATAAAATTTCTCTATCTATGTCGATGACATACCCAAGTGGCAGACTTTTCTCGTGACTTATAGTATGTCTCCCATGAAAGTACTTGTTGTCACCAGGATCGATATCAGAACATTCAGAACGGAACCAAATATTGATAAAATGTCAGACTCCCATTGAGAAAGGATATATAGGGTATACACAGAACTCTCCGGATTGTGATTGCGTCTATACAAGCAATCATAAAGAATTTCCATTCAAAGAACGTGTTATAGCCAACATTGAATGGTAATGCGTTAATATTTCATTCGTTTTACACATCAGAGTCTTCTGGAATAGTGTTAAAGGGACGACTATACTGAAATGGTGCATGGACATTTGTTCAAATGGATTTATCCCTAAATGTGTCCGGCCATTGTCTTGGATTATATAATAAAAATACTCTGTACGTTCTACGAAAATCTGATATCCAAATATCTAATTTAAATAGAATAAAAATGTGGTAGTGTCATCAATTGGCTTTAAGGATTAAGCTATTTCGAGCTTGAAGTGATTTTAGAGGAAAAGTTATATATATAGGATTCATTTTGCAAGATTATTACACAATGATGACGACGACGACTTACACAATCAATAATAGATAACTAATGGCTATTGAAATGCTATACGTGTCAGTATTTTATCCCAAAGGAAATTAGATTGCAAAATCACAAAAGGTGTGAGACAAAAATGGAAATTAAGCTGTTTTTCGGGGCTGATATCACCGGGGAATTTCAAAGGAAGCATGAAAAAATTGGTGTAGGTTTTCTTTGTCATCGAGTCAAGAGATTTTTTTTTGTTTGGGAAGCTAAAACAGTTATCTCAATTCTCAGGGGGTTGGAATACAAAAAAAACACAGAAAACAACATACCAAGGGTTGTGTGTATATGACATCTTACACTCTGTTATACATATAAGTTAGACTGGAAGCGTTTATTCAATCAATTTAAATGGGGTCGTTAATGCCACAGCAAAACAAGGCTGTTTCTTTGAGAGCCTAATATTATACTTGTTAAAACTAACTATAGTTATCGAAATTTCCAATGAGAAGTTGTTTGGAATTTTGGCAGTGCTGTCAATATTAAATTTTATAGTATAGAGATGGAATAATATATATTACGTATAGACAGGCGCAAATTTTTGTGTAATTAACTCGACACTTAAACAATTTTTTTTGTGACACTAGACTAAATTGATGATTTAGTAAATTATATTATAAAATTCATAGACGATTTGAAACCCACTTTACCTTTAAAGACTTGCAAATAAACTTCTATTCAATTCTGTCCATGTATCAGGGACCTATATCTTTTTAATATACTGCAGGAGAACACGTATACGTAGGTTTATCAGCGTTATTTAAAAAGATTGCATTCTTTTACAACCCTGACAAGTATAATTCATAATACAGTGACAATTTGTTTTAAAAACTAAGCAAACAAACTTTATTTTTATTTATTTATACAAATGTCAAAGTATCATTTGAAATAAGCTCGATAAACTGAAGAAGTAAGATATAGATACATACATATTTAGGTCTTCTACGGTTTTAACTTTGATAGAATGTTATAGAGATGGTATTATGCTAAAATATTACATAATTTGCAAATGTAAGTAGGCAGGTGTTTTTATTAATTTCTTTGGTTTATTTTTCAGCCTTTTGAAATAAATTTATGTATGTATAAAAAAAACAAAGAATTTATTTTACAACTCAATTTATTTAAGGAAATAACTAAATTTTTTATATAACATAATATGTATGTATGTATGACTTTAACTCTACCTACATAATTTACAAAGATAACCTGAAGAAGTGAAGAATCTCACACAACCTATCTTTCTCAAGAAATTTACCAAAATGTGTGATAGTGACACCTAAATAGCTGTGACCAACAAACCATTGCAAAAAAGTGATAGTTTATTTGATAATCACCTTACGTGGAGCAAAATTATTCATTTTGATGATCAATAATCAACTATCGCCCTACGCGATTCCACCGCTGGTTTTTCGAAAAAAGTTATGACCAATTAAGTAAAAATCCTAATTTCCGATTGTTTTGTTTTTGTGAATATTTATTACTTAATTTTGTAATAATTTTTTTTTAAAGTTAAATTATTAAGATTTCAAATGCGGTCTAGTTTTCGAGTTTCAGAAATACGCATAATAACATTCCATGATTTTAGCATGTTAAGGTACCACACAAACATATATGTATGTATATATACATATATTTAACTTGTGTAGCCTCGCGATATTAATAGATATATGTATATGTTGAATTTATTAAATAGGGCTACCGCTACCCGTAATTTCTAATTCATATTAGATATTAACAAGAAGTTTATACATTATACACTTACGTTTTGTTAAATGCGAGTTCTTTAAAAAATGGTTGAGGGCGATTCCATTATAGCGGGTGCAACGTTTAGACGCATTTGAAGTATATTTATGACAAAATAAAAAAATATTTTAATGAAATTATTACATGAAGGGCTACATTTTCAATTATTCTCTTTGGATTCGTTTATAAAAATCAAATGAAATTAATAAAGGGTCAGAAAAAACATTTTAAAGTGCGATCGCGGGTGCAACAGAATTGGCCTAACCTTTCAAGATCATATGTATAAAAAATACAAAATCTGTTAATTGTGAAACTTTTATCGTGCTGTTTTTGCATATATTGAAAGACGTTGATTCAATCAACTATAGAAATAAAAATAAAGATGGAAAACAAATGTAAACAATGAATTATTCACTATTAAAGCAATCGCGGGTGCAACATCAAATTATCGCGGGTGCAATGCGTTTAACTTTAATGAATATTAATACCAGAAAACGGTAAAAAAAACTGGATAAGAGATCAAATGACGTAGTTTTCTAGTCAGTACCCTTCTCTATTAATTACTAATTATTATTTTTCAAATACGTACGTCAATATTTTTCGAAAATATCGTGCATATATTATTGTCATCAATCTTTTTCTCTGACGCATCCAACTTTACGAATATGTCTTCAAATTGCACATCTGGTATGCCCGTATGTCATTTTTTTGATGAAACGTCGGCCATGAATTGTCTTCAAAAATTGTAATCTAACATTGTTCACTGGCCAAGTTTTCAAAACTTTTTGAATTGTGAATAATAAAAAAAAAAAATTCCAAGTAATCCCACCGAATTTTAGTAAGTAATTATTAAATAATAATAAATTTCCCTCAGAATTTGAAGTAATTTCAATATTATACTCTACTTTAAATATTTGATATTAAATCTTCATAAAGGAAGAACTTGGCGTACTTTAAGATCGCACTACTTTTCACGGCTGTTTTGTTGAATACAGGTTTTTATATAGAAGCTTGGCTTTCTTTTAAAAATGTATGTTTTGTTCTGATCTCACTCCTTTTTGCAAAGATTTAAATTTTTTTGCCAGATAAAAATTTGGAAAGATACATCCACTAGAAGTGTAGGACAGTAGGAGTCATTCTACAAGAATCAGAAGTGCTACATTTAGTTAATAGTAATTCTAAGAAAATTAGGCGAATACCACGCCACCTGAAAAGAAAACTTCTAATATTTTGTTTTTCTTTTGTATCCACTTCAAACCCTGCTGCTCTGATAAAATTCATCATTCCACAGCAATCGAAAGTGCTCCACATATGTAAATGATGCTAATTTTTAGAAAATAGACGGATACCACGCCTCCTATATGGAAAACTTCAAATATTTTATTTTTTTCCTTTTGTGTACTCGAAATCCTACCACTGTGCGAAATGACAAGATTCTGTGGTATCGTAAGTGCTCCATTTAATATTTATGTTTTGTGAGTGAGCGATTTTTGAAGTCCTATATCTCAGGAACCACTTCACACTTGTGTTAAGGGGTTTAAATTTGGTGAAGCCCCTGTGTTTGGTCAGCTAAGCAAATATTAGAAGGGAGTCGAAAATCGCTTGAGTTTGTTCCTGTAAAAAGGGTATAGTGTCAGTGTATTTCTGTGAAGCAGCCTCTTTTCCAAGTTCCCCTCCCATTTAACCTGATATTTTTATAAATAAAGAACAAAATATAATATTAAATAGTTAAATAGTTAAATACAACAACCTTAAATAGCAGAAATTATTATTCAAGACATATTTTATCAATAAAATATGATAAATCAAGTTATAATGTAAGTAGTCAGTAAGTTGCACCCGCGATCCTAATATCGCGATCGCGGGTGCAACCAATTTGAATAAGCGTTTTTTTCCATTCAACTTACAATTTATTCTTAATTACGAATGATTTAACTTTGTTTTTCATTTCTTCTTACTTTTACAAAGTTTCAAAACGTTAGCAGTTTATTTCTGTCAAAAAAACAAACTTTTATATCTTTTGTATCGTGGGTGCAACAATCCTACAATGGCTTTTTGCAATCAATTATGCTAAAAAAATAATACAAAATTCTTAAATTTTTTGTTTGTAGAAACTATTAAATGACATTTGGCACATATTCTAAAATGTAAATTATCATCTTAAACTGTCGATAATGTCTATTTCGCGCATGTGTTACTAGTAATGATAATTGCAGTTCATAACGATTCTTCGTATGACGATGTTGCGAAGTGCAAAAAAAAATGGTTCCTTTAAGTTAGGTCTCAATTTTTTTTTTTTTTTATCAAATACAGTTCTTCTACTTTGCATTGTTATCAAAGAAAGTTCAATATTTTAATTTAAAAATTAATGTCGAAAATCGTCTATAGCGGAATCGCCCTTAACCTATTTGTATTTAATTTGTAGGTTAAGAAGGTTAATTTTTGACATATAAACAGAATCTTTATCTCCCGCTGATTTTCTTACAAATCATGAGTTTCTTCAGTACGTTAGGTATGTAGGTATGAAGAAGAAGAAAGAAAACAAATAAATACCTACCCAACCAATTGCACAATCAGGAAGTTTAGCAACTCAGGCTCATATTTATCCAAGTAATTTGCTTGCACTCAAAATTCTATGATAAGTATTTTTTTATTATCTGAAGTCGATTCACAGATACACACAAATCAGCATCCACATTTTAGTGTTCTCGTCTCGCGTTTGATGAGACCATTAGTTTGCCCTTATTATAATTCTTTCATATTATGTACCTCCAGAGCTATACCTATTACATGGATACACGTGTTCTTATAATATCCGGATTTGAATCCCTGTATTTCGTGTATCCGTGCATCCATGTGTCCGTGTTCCCGAAGATCCGTGTATTTTAAATAATCCAGATATCACAAGACAGGGCCATATTGATGGGATGTTTTTCATAAAAACACAACAACGACTTGGTAGTCGAATCTGTTAGTGGAGTGAAGTTGAGAATTATTTAATTTTTTCTTTTAAAATATATTTTTTTGGTGAACAGCCGAATAGAATTAACTTGTCCTACTCTCTCTCTCCTGTTGGATTTTCCAATATAAAATAATACACACATTTCTAAGAGAAATGAGCAATAAGTTTTGTTGAATATTATTTTTCAAAATCCTTAAATTTTTCATCAACTTTTGCATTTTTAAAAGTGAAAATAAAATTGATGACAGACTCAATCAACCATTTAGTATAAAATTTGTGGCGCCTTCACAATAATTTAGAATTTAGCCCGGTATTCTATCTTTATTTTACCTTAATCTTAAAGACTCGACAGTTAAAACCGAAGTTATATGCTTCTTAAGGCAACCACATCAGTCGATTTTGAAGGTTTTACATAAAATAACGGAATTCTCTCACTGGTGGATCGACCAAGCAGGGAATTTTTATGATTTTTTCGATTTATCGATTGATTTAAACTTAAGATTGTGATGCTTCTGTAGTATGTACAAAAACGTTCGTATCAACATAATCGTTACTTATCTACTTGCGCATTAAAAAAAACCCAATCAATCCATGCAGATACTCAAGATTTATTACTTGATAATTGAAGGCACTTTAAAACTGTATTTTTATGCGCTTAACGGTAGCTTAGAAAATCAAAATTTTTGCCAAAAATAAAAATCTATATAATAGCCACTATCCTATGAGCTTGTAAACCCACCCCTTGAAAAGATAAAAATCAAAAACCATTCCGTGTATTAAGAATCCGTGTAATAAAGATCCGTATATGCTTAATTGCGGGATACACGGGTGTTAAGCAAATAAATACACGTGTTTAAAGAGTACGGATTTGTATTTGCTTGTAATAGTTACACGGAATCCGTCAGTCCGTGTATATTTTTCTAAAGTATTAAATAGGTTTTAAGACCAGTTTGTTCACAATGGGTTAGATCTAAACGATGACTTTCACAGCTTCTAACTAAATGGCGCTAATAAACCAAAATCAGCTGATTAGCGATTTCCATTTTTAACAACTTAAATTATCGATTCCTTGAAATTTGATTACCTTGCACATGCGATGATTTACCAGTTGCAATAATCGTTGATTAAAAATGATCAGCTGTGAACAAACTGGACTTTAATCTATAAGCGAAAAATTATATTCGGATGTAATAAGCAAATTAGACAAACAAAAAATAGTCTTAAACAAACTTATAAACATAAAGAATATTAAAAAATTTGTTTTACGTAAATCAAGTAAGGACCATTTTTTTCACTATTGCTCAACATGAGGCAAACTCTCAAGTTGGCCAACTTGAGAGTTGACTTTAACTCGAGAGTTAAAACGCAAGTTGAAATTTCTTTTTATTCACTAATTATATTCTCAACTCTCCAGTTGAAGATCTAAAGTTGGCCAACTTCGAGTTTGAAAAATATCCCTGGGATATTTGTGAAATATAAAACAAAAACTGTCATTTTTAAATTTCAGTTTGAATCTGTTAATCATATCTGAATGTTTGTATGTGTTAAATTATGTTTTTTGTGTCAATTTTTTTTTTTTTGTGTCAAATTGTGCTAAACTGTGAATAAATAATTGAAAAATAATGGTTAAAAAAAAAGAAAAATAATTACTTCGGCACATAAGTATTTTTTTAATACATTTTTTTGTGATAACTGAAGCCAATATTATGCTTTTGAAACGAAAATAATTATAAACAAAAAAAAACTTTTGTAAGTAAAACCTCAAGTTTTCTCGGTCAACTTACACTTTTTCCAGGAGTTGACTAATCTTAAGTTGATCAACTCTAGAGTTGAAAATCGAAAGTTGAAAACGTTAACTTTGAGTGAATAAAAAGAAATTCACAAGTTGAGAATAAAAATCATCAAGTTGTGTTCAACTTTTAGTGAAAAAAAATCGTCCTAAATAGTTTCTGAGTTTACGCTAGATAATTGTTTCGTCTTTATATACCTATAATTGTAATGTAATGATAATAAAAACCCTAAAACGCCATTGTTCTTTTCATCCCCCATTATTCATTAGAGCTATATACAAATAAAGCTTTAACATCTTACTAAATCATTTTCGCTTTTACATTTGCCAACCCTTCCCTTTAAATCACTAATAAAGTTTC
The DNA here is from genome assembly GCA_929447395.1 of Epistrophe grossulariae. Lineage (NCBI taxonomy): Eukaryota > Metazoa > Arthropoda > Insecta > Diptera > Syrphidae > Epistrophe > Epistrophe grossulariae. Next base: position 31,237,093 of record OV839567.1, on the reverse strand, counting down.
AGAGGTATAAAATTCCTTGTAGTTTAGAGTAAAATGATGTGTCAAAAGTAGATACTAAAAGTTCGCTATCACACAGCGAGCGTCTTATGAGGTGTGAATTCTTTTTTATGTCATACTTTATAACATATGTATATATGTATGTACTAAATATGTTGCCTTTTGTAGTTTAATTATGTGTGTATCTGCATTTGAACAAAAAAAAACACTATAAGGACTTTTGGTATAAGTTTATAAAGCGCTTGCTAAATGAAATTTTGGTGTTAAGTAAAATTGGGGGTTTTCCTTATACATAACATTCTTTTTGTATTTTGTATTGTCATATCAAATTCTAGTGTTAAGGTATGAAAGTAACTGTTGGTATAGAGTGTAGAGACATAAGATAAGGTAATTTTCCCCCCAATTTGGACAAAGGGTTGTAAAGGTAAATATTCCAAATGATGTTAATTAAGAAGAAAATGGGTATGTTTACTAATTAGAGAAAATTATGTAACGTGCTGGTAGCATAAAGAATGGAATATATTGTTTTTGCAAAAGCTCTATACTCTAATTTATTTAGAAGTTTATGTTTGATATTTCTATTTATAGGGGACCTCCGGCCGGCATAACAGATCAACTCACTAATCATTTCGCCGCAACGTCATGGTGTGACTACCTTGTGTGACTGAGTGTATTAAATGATATGAATTATGTAAATGTTTTTCGTACTCGAATTCATTAAAAAATACAATCACTCTCGTTTGGATTTCCGTTTCGAATAAAATTCGTAAACGAAATTGATTTCCATACTGATTTAAAAAAAAAAGTGTTCTGAATTTCATTTTAAGGCGTCTCATTGTAAATTTTAGTTTTTAGGTTTTTAGACAATTTAAAGAGCTACATCAATGATATTTTTGATGTCAAAATAAAGCTTATATATGTCTTTATTATTGTTTCCAGCCAAAAATAATTAATTTTAACTTTGAGGTTTAAATCAAAGTTACCACTATAAGATTTTGGAGAAGTCCGAAAAAGTGAGTTTCGTTATACCATCCGTCCACTATAATTTGAGCTAGAGGCAAAACGCACTATAATTTGAGCTAGAGGCAAAACGGGCAAACCGTTTTGCTTCAAATTTTGTACAAGGTATTTTCATTTGATTCCGCAAGGGTAAATTCCATTCAATTCGTTTTTTTTTTTTAATTTTCTAAAAACTGCTCTAAGGATTTTGATTTAACTTCATGCCTGTAATGGCCAAAGAAGAAAAAAAATTCGCATTACGGAAATAGGGTTTTGACGTTTTTTTTTAGAAAATTGACAAATTTTTGAGTTATTCACCTTTAGTTTTTTTAATGAATGAATGTTCGTCTCTTATTTTGCAGAACACTTTTGGCAAAAATATGGTGGTGTTCCTTTCAGAATTGACTGTTCTACGTTGCTCTAATGGCACGGTGGCGATATAGTAGCGATGGGCGACCACGATTAAATTTGGAAATCCAGCGGAACACAATGGCTCGAGATGGTGCTTCACTACCGGCACTCTGTTGTTGGTTTAATCCACGTCGAAAATCGGTGAAAATCAATGTCCACGATTCAATTCAATTTTTACTTCTGGGATGCAATGTAACTCCATTCATTACTTATAATGGGTCTTTTGGGGATTTTTATCACTGCAAAAGCGCAATATAGTTTTTTCGCATTACCAAAAAGTTTAAAGAGGTGGAGAACTTTAAATTGGCAACATTGTTTTCTGTGACTGCCGATTTGACAGTTCTCGATTATTTTAATGTAAGTTTGGTTTGGAAATTCACCATAAATTGTCCAATTCATTTTGAAAAACAAGGTTTAATTCAAGAAACTGATTGGAAATTTAGTTTTAAAACTTTGTTCGATGATGAAGTACACTTTGCCAATTTTGGGGATGATAATTCTAAAGCCACTATATCAAAGCACACAATCATAGAAAAAGCACTTGTAAAGTAACATTCTACGCGTTATTGCCAAAATACGGCTTGATTTACTGCGAAGAGCGTATATATGAAAATTGGATAACACCATACGTACGATCCAATTGCGCCGGCCACATGCCTACAAATCATATTCAAACATTTATGCCATAAAATTATCTGTCAAATAAAGCCAATTCCATGAATACTAAAAACATTTGTCTGTGTTTTATTTCAATTTAAAGTACTCGGCCTTTAAAAAAAACCACCATAAAAAAAACATGCATAAGAATGATACATAAACGTTTCTTTATTTTAAATCTATTGTAGTTTGAAAAATAATCAAACAAACAAACAAACAAACAAACACTCAGTATAATAAATAATTTTAAACAAACAAAAACATTTTGTTCGCTTTATACTGCTCCAATAAGTAAAAAGCAATAACTGAACTGAACGAATAAATGATTTAAAGTTGGTGCTACACTCATTTTTGCATATATGTATTATGTTATATGTAAATTGACTTTGGCACTCTCATATGGCGACTTTTAAATTTCCGCAACCGAAGCAATCAATTAATTTTTTTTTCAGAGAATGGTAATATCTCCAGCTATGTTCGAAAGGTTAAAGTAACACGTACCTGCCATTTTAAATCTACATTCACACTTGCCAATGATAATATACATATGTATATGAAAATTTGTGTGGTAGTACGCCTCAAAATGAAGCTTATGGCATCATTTTACCTTTTTTCAATAACACCTTAATATACGTATCGATAAAATAAAATAATATTAAAAAAAGTAACAAAATGTAATTTACATACCGTATGTAAAATGAGATTCCGGGTGGAATTTAAGAGTGTAGAGCTTAAAGGGCGTACTCAGAATTTCACTCAGGGTGTAGGGCCAAACTCTTTAAAAAAATTTGTTTGTATTGAAATGTTACTTTACATTTTCTAATTTCTATAATATTCAAAGGCTTTGAAAGAAAGCTGCGTTTCAGAATTATAAATACAAAATATTATGTAAAAAAGGCTTTGAAGGCTTTTGTATGAATGGCAAAACAAATACACATATATTACGAGTTCGTAAAAAATTCATAATTTTCTTTCATTTGTCTTTGTTATTGTCTTATGAAAGAATATTATATTTGTTGTATTTTTTTATGTCAGAATTATGACAGAAAAAAAAGTAAACAAAAAAGTGTGAAAAATAAAGCTATCCCGTTCCACTGACGTAATTCTTTGGTGAAGATACATATCCCTTTTTCTCTATATGATTACCATTTTTTTTTTTTGTTAAGTTTTGAGTATATTTAATTTTTTAATATTTATGTGGAGAAACTATTTTTGATTGTTCATAAGCAGACAATTTGTAAACCATATTCATATTCATCGGGATGTTATTTGGTTTCAGACTTTTGTTTTTTTTTTTTATTAGAAAACTTAAATTTTATTAAAAAGTTTTTTGCTGATGTGTGCAGAAATAAAGCATATGGAATTATTATTATTTGATTGAAAATAGCATACCAAAAACTTTTTATCTTGATTGCTGTTTGGGGACTTGCCTAAGAAGCTTCGTCAAAAATAGAGGTATAACTTTTGAATTAAACTTAAACAGGTGCTAAAAGGTTAAAAAAAAAAGAAGATTTAATCATATTATTTTAGCTTTTGTTGATTTTTAACGTTCGTAATCATGTGTCTGTCATAATGGGATCTTTATGGAATTGTTTACAGGACCACTGGAAGAATTTCTATACATTATGTAAGCCTCCGAAATCGACCGATATGGTTGGCTTAGGAAGCTTATATACATAACTTTTGTTCTGACTGTTGAATAAGAATCTTTAAATTAAGACCAATAAATTGTCAGGATAAAATGGCTATAGCTATAATATCAAGAAAATTCACGCTGTAAAGTCTGAAAATTAAAAAAAAAACTATTCATCTGATAAAAAAATAAACAAGTTATGGGAGACTTTATTTTTTGCCACCTGCTAAAAACGTAGTTAAGTTTATAGTATAGTATTATATGAGTAAATAAATATAAAAAATATAGTACTGTGTTGCACATATGTACATATATGTATATGCATATGCATATGCATATGCATATAATTTTGTAAATGTATACAGGGTGTCCCGAAATCACCGACTCAGAAGAAAACCATGAGTTCCTGGGGTCATTTCAATTCGAAAAACTAGCTAATTTTCTCGTTTTCGACTTATAACGGTTTTTATGATTTTTCTTTTTTTATTTTGACTGGCACGATATTAGTTTAATTTTAATCAAAATCGCATATTAATCCCAAACACTTCTATGGGAGGTACATAGGTACCTACCGTCTTTTTGTTACGTTTTTGAGAAAAATAAGATTCTCATTATTTGCTTAAAAAAAAATTATGAGGCAGGTACGTTTATATTTTTGGTTCTAAAAAAAGCGTTTCGGGGGTATGTTCAAAAAACGCTAGGTACCATGTTTTAAAAAAATGGACCCACCTATGTCTAGGCTATAGCCAAAAGGACGAAAAAACAGACGGACAGAAATGCAAGGCCCTTTTTTTCTACTTCGTTATCATCGTAATGACGTGAAGTTTGATCAAATCTCGAGTTCGATTTATTGTACGAATCTATAACTTGCCATATATGTATATGTATGTACTTATGTATGTATGTTGAAATAAATGAATCACCCCTGTTCTGATTTCCGTTCCGAATCAAATCCGTACAAACGCTATTGATTTCCTCACGGATTCAAAAAAGTGTTGTGATTTTCACTTTTACGTTAGCTAGTATTCAACCTTTTTTTTCTTTCGAAATCAGTAAAAACAAAATTCAAAACGTCAAATTTGTTGAAAAAAAAATTAAATGAATCACAAAAAAAAATCTAATAATAAACGTAGAATGGCGTTTCAATTCAATTCCGACACGAAAACTAAAAACGGACAACAAATTTTATAATAGAGGATTGATTGAGTCTTCCGTCAATTTGAGTTTCACTTTTACGAATACAAAACTTGGTGGCTGGTGTATAGGTACTATCATTTTTTTGCGAAAATAAAAATCGAAATGGAAGAATATTAATTCAGAATAAACGATTTATCGTAGACAAAGAAAAGAATCAATTTTATTTGATTAAATTCATTTGAAGACATGAAAACAAACTCTTTGAAATGTTTGAATAAATTTCTTCTCATAACACAACTGTTTTTTGTGAAATATTAGTTACTTAACAATCGCGAAATAAAAAAAACAAAATAAAATAAAATAAACAAAAAAATAAGTACTACAAAGCAACTCGTGTATATATTAACATTTTACATTAGATTTTAGAATTTTTTTGGAATTTGTTTGTTAAAATAAATGTTTATATAAATTGCTACCCAGCGATAAAAAAACCCTCGCAGTAGATCTACTGAGCAAAACCTGGCCTGTATTCAGAATTCGTGAGATAAATTTAATTTTTGTTTTCATATTTAAAAATGTAATGTTTGTTTGTGTAATTTTGTAATCTCAAATAATTTTATTTTAATATACTTCACTATTAAAACATCAAAAAAATATGTATTCAGATCATTTAAAAAAAAAAAAACTCTCATTCCCTATCATATCATCATCCTTCAAAAAAAAAAATATTGGAATAAAATTTTATTTTTATTCCTTCCACAGCCACAAATTTGTCCTCGAGAAGAAGAAATACATATATATTTTACAAAGAAGATTTTCATCTCATGTTATGTACATAATTAAAAATAAATTTTTGTAACAATAGGGATCCACCTCAAAACCACGGCCCACTTTAGCCAAATTCTTAAAATTTATAACAATCCAATTAAAATATTATTTTACGAGTTTTGAATAAATATTAATTTAAAGCAAACAAAAAAGACAAAAGGAACGAAAAATAATTTTGGCTAGGTTTTGTGTTGCTCTGTGCATCCGTGCGTCCTGGTATTCATCAAGGTAGAACCGACGCGGATGGGTGGATTTACAACATGGTATCGAGTATTTTTATGTGAATATTTTGCCGTAACAATTTCAATAAGAATATACGTTTTATTTTCATAAAGTAAGATCGCCGTGACGAAACGCCAATTTTTGTAGGACTTAAAGGCCGTTAACAGCTATTTTAAAAAGAACTTCTTTTTTCTCACAAGTTAGAATTTCACTATACTTGTAATTTTTAAAATATTTACATTTCAAAAACTTGTTTTTTCTTAAAATTTTTGTGACAGCAGAAATAGTTTAGTCAGACATATAAAGGGTGATTTTTTAGCTGGTTTGGTTTTGGCAACACTGGTTTTGACAGCTGACGTGTGTTTAGTACCTTGTGTTACTGTCAAACAGCTTCAGTTTAGTTTGCAATTTAACCATGGATCGTCTTACAAATGAACAACGCTTGCAAATTATTGAATTTTACTATCAAAATTCGTGCTCGGTTCGAAATGTTCATCGCGCGCTGCTTCCATTTTATGGTCGGCATTCTCGACCTTCTGAGCAGTCTATTCGGAAGATTGTGACCAAATTTCGCACCAAATTTACTTTGTTGGACATTAAACCACCAACACGTTTACGTACTGTGCGTAGTGAAGAAAATATTGCGGCCGTATCAGCTAGTGTGACAGAAGACCGGGAAATGTCGATTCGGCGCCATTCCCAGCAGTTAGGCCTTTGTTACAGCACTACGTGGAAAATTTTGCGGAAGGATTTGGGCGTAAAGCCTTTTAAGATACAGCTGGTGCAAGAACTAAAGCCAGCCGACCTACCACAACGCCGAATTTTTGGTGAATGGGCTCTTGGAAAGCTGGCCGAGGATCCGCTTTTTTATCGAAAAATTGTGTTCAGCGATGAGGCTCATTTTTGGTTGAATGGGTACGTAAATAAGCACAATTGCCGCATTTGGAGTGAAGATCAGCCAGAAGCATTGCAACAGCTACCAATGCATCCCGAAAAAGCCACTGTTTGGTGCGGTTTATGGGCCGGCGGCATTATTGGGCCATATTTCTTCAAAGATGATGCGAATCGCAGCGTTACTGTCAATGGTGAACGCTACCGAGCGATGATAACAAACTTTTTTTTGCCCGAAATGGAAGTTCTTGACTTGCATGATATGTGGTTTCAACAAGACGGTGCCACATGCCACACAGCACGCGAAACAATGGCGCAATTGCGAGGCGAGTTTGGTGAACAGTTAATTTCACGTTTCGGGCCGGTCAATTGGCCGCCTAGATCGTGCGATTTGACACCATTAGACTATTTTTTGTGGGGGTATGTCAAGGCTAATGTCTATAGGGACAAGCCCGCTTCGATTGACGCACTAGAAGCCAACATCCATGCATTCATTCGTGAGATACCGGCCGATATGTGTGAAAGAGTATGCCAAAATTGGACTCAGCGGATGGGCTACCTGAGACGCAGCCGCGGTCAACATTTGCATGAAATTATCTTTAAACATTAAATTGCAAGGTTCAAACTATCGATTCAAATAAATATTTCATTCATTTTTTCGAATTTTTTGTGTTTTTTTTTTTTTAAAAGTTCTAAACCTCTTAAAAAATCACCCGTTATTATGACAATTTACTTTTCAAGTCTTTGGCAAAACATAAGGGAAATAGACATTGACGATTTTTTTGGAAATTGCCTTGATGTAATAGTTATTCTCGAACAAATCACCCATTTTTTTATTTTTCAAATAATTAATTTTTCCAATTTCAATAGAAAACGTACATATTTGAGATTGATATCTATAACGAATTTTTTAAAATTGCCGAACAAAATTTTGCAATAAAGGGGAATTTGTAACTCAATAAAGACATTGCCCATAAAGGAATAATTTCTATTAGGAAAAATGGGATTTAAATCCCTACCAAAAATTACGTTGAAATTTTGAATAGCCATGTTTTCGAAAAAGTGAATAGCTGAATAGAAATAGTGGCAGCTCAGGAAATTTGTACACGAAAAAAATTATTATTATTATAAAATAATTTGTTATTATTTGTACACGGAACGCCTTTTGTTATACAAATTAAATCTAATTAATTAATTTATTTTTTAAATTGGGTGGGTTTTACTCCTGAACCACACAAGCTTCATTTTAAATATGTATACAACCTGTTTCCTGCAATTTCCGTATTTACTCCCGAAACCATATTCATAAAGATACCAAGACCGGCACTGACGATGGACGGTATGACGAAAAATTTTTTTTAGACTTTCTCCATCATCAAAATCAAATTTACACGAAACCAATACTTGCTCAAAAGGCAAGTAAAAAAATGAAAAATGATGGACTTACTACTTGTTTGCAAATGATTCACTGGTTCCTGTGAAAATATTGTCCCCAATATTTTTTTGCTTGTTGTGAAAAGAAGTAAATCAGTGAGGAGAATGAATATTCAAACAATGGCAAAAACAAAATTGACAAATGCACAGATATGGTAGGGAAGAACCAAGCTAAAAACAAGTAGGTGTCCTATCCTATGTATTTACTTTTGTTTTCAGAACTTTATAAAGTAATTGAAATTTGAAAACTGCCAAATTCAGTTCGTGAAATTGTAACAGGGAAAGCTGAAAGCAGGGTGATGAATTTGCTTGCCCTTTGACAGATGTTTTTTTCCCCATGCTCAAGAGAGTTTTTTTTGAAAATGCTCTTTTTTTGTGAGTAATTTACAGGCAATCTTTTAGAATTTATTTTCATTTTTATATCTTTTTTTTCTTTAGATACAGCTTTGAATAATGGTTTTGATATTTTGTGACTCGAAAACGAACGTAGGGGGTTTCTTCTTCTTTATATATATTGTCGTCATAAATTTGAATTTTTCTAATTCAATCAAACGCTATCCTTAAAGATGAGTTTTATGCAAAATGAATATAAAATTTTATTGCAACAATAATTTAAGCTAAGTATAAAACAAAATAGGTAGGTAGGTACACAAGTGGGTCGTATGTAGGTATGTATGTAGTTCTTCTACTTGCTAATGCAAGTAGGGTATTCACTTTATAACGTATGTAGGTTATAGTAATGGAATAGTTTAGTTTGAGTTAGAGATAGAGATAGAGGATACAAATATGTAGGTGTACATTACCTACATATCTTTGTAGATCAATAAAAGCTTCTTAAGTGCATTTGTTTTGTTTTGTTTTGTTTTATATGTAGGTACATACATATTTGCATTTGTCTAATATTTTTTACTGACAAGAATTTGAAAATGTTTGAATTTAATTATTTTTTTTTTAAGTTTGGCAATAGATTTCAAAAGACTTAATGGTAAATTTCTTTCTCGTTTTATCTTTGGAATTTGGAAAATTGGTATGTGCATATTATATAAAATTCGGGCATTCGTTCACTTTTCAGAAATCGACCTAAATCATTTTTTAAGTATTAAGAACTTTAAATCTCGGTTAAATGAAATGAATACTTTATTTACAAATTTTCATAGTGCTTGATAGACAAATTTCTGTCATTCTATTAATAATTTTTTGAATATTTTCCGCGCATCTGTAAAAAATTGAATATATGGCAGAGCAGTCAGAGACTTTTAAATTTGGCCTTAGATTTGTGTAATGTGATTTGTAAATATGTACATACATATATAGTATAATATATTAGACTGAAAATTCACAGCAGACATTTTGCTGATGATGTGACAGATTTTTAAGGAAACTGGGCCCTGATTATGCAATACGAAACGAAAGGCAGAAAAAACGAAGCGATTATGAGAAACGAGAATGCAATCAAGGAAATTTTGTCAAACAAAAATGAAAAATAACAGTTTTTTCAAAGCGCAACAAACTTCACACCTATTAGCAAATGTCAAAATACAAGTGTTTATAAAATTTTATTTGAAAGCGAAAATGAATCTCCAACTGAAGAAGAAACGCGAGTAATAAGAAGACTTATTAGAGATTCATCGAATCCTATGAGCCTTCCTAGTTCTACGTAAGTAAAGTTTAGTCCTTCCAACATTGAATTCAAGGAAAACTCTTAAAATATTTTCAAGGTTCAAGCAACTTTCCGCCTAAGCAAGGAAGCGTTTAAATATATGTATTGGAAGAGATCGATCGGTTAAAGCATTCCAAAGTATTTTTGACTTCGTCTTGGCTTGGCTCGTCGGCAAATGGTTTTTATCCATGCTTGGATTGATTTCCATAAAAGACGCAAGCAAATTCAATGGTAGAAATATAAACAGGTCTTATTTTATTGTTTTTCACACTTTTATTTACTACTTTTGACTCACATTTTTTAATTTCAATGCAAAACAACCGAGGACCAAACAAAAACACAATTTTAACAAATGACAACAAATCCAAAACGAAAGCCAAACGAAAGCAAATGTCACTCGTTAATTTAAAACGAGTTTCGTTTTTATTAAGGAGTCTCGTTACTCGTTATCACAAATAAAATACTAGTTTCGCTTTTTCTACTACCATTTTCGTTTCTTTTGATCGTAATTTAACGAATAAGCGGTATTACTTACGATTATCGTTTTACATAATAGTCCCCCTGATAGAAATAACGCGGTAGAACTTGGTAAAGTATTGAGTAATAACTCGATCAAGTAGTAATTTTTTGATGAACCGTTTTTTTGGGGTTAGAACTTTATCAAGAAGAATCAAGACACAATAGAGTTTTTACTGTGAAATGGAATAATCAAAAGAAATGTTGTCAATATATACTAGGTCTGCAGGAGAATGTATCTACTCATGGTTAGCTTTTACTTTTTACCATCAGCAATTATGAAAATCTTGCTAGAAAATACAAAACGATACAACATTTATATAGTAAAAATGAATAAAAATTGGACCAAAAGAAGTACACTCAAAATGAATAAACACCAAAAGGCTTCTCGATCTACACCCGCCTGAGTAGTGAATATATGAGTTTAATAGAGTAGTTTCTGAATTTTACCTCAGAAGATCTTATTCATCGTATAGATTTTTTCATGCTTTTATAAAGTCTTGTCCACGAGGAATCCATGTTGTAAAGCAGGACGAAATTATGGTTTTCAAAATATTTGTTGGTCAAAATTTTGCATTTTTTTAATTCTATTTCCTCAATATTCTGTTTGGCCTAATTTTTGTAATAAAACAAACCAGAATTTTTAAATACATACTAATTTCTGTCATACAGAATTTTGTATGTATAACCAGAATTTTGAAAAACAGATCTTTCATATGCAGAATTTTGAAAAAAGAATTGTTTTTGCAACTGTAGCTGTGATAGCTGTCAAAATATTGAATATGCAGAAATTGAAGAGTTACGAACACAACGCAACGCACGTACAACCGGAGCTGCAGACGGTGCTGCAAGAGTTCACCAACTTTTTACTTTTCACGTACAGCACTTTTGACGTTTCAATTTGTATGAAGAAAAAAATATTGAAGCTTTTAGTGAGATAATGAGCCCGTGGTTGATTTTTTTTTTTTAAATATACGAAAAGCTTTGGTTGCTTTTTAGAATTCTATTTTATTCATATAATCAGCTTTATTCTGCTATACGATTCTATCGAAACATTTGATTCACTTGAATATTTTATTCTTACCTCACCTTTTTTTTTAATCTTCTCTCTTTTGAGTGAAAATCTTAACCCATGTTTTTTTTAATTTTCAGTTTGTTTAAAATTTATTTTTATCACAATTAATACACATTTTGGAGCAATCGTTTCCCTATATGACGGATAGCAGTTTCAGGGTAGAAATTGGGTCACAGATATCGCGATTAAAAGTGCGGGGGTAAGCGAATTATGGGAAATTAAAAGAATTTAATTAATTATTAATCAAGAGGGAAAATGGTTATGAAGAGTGACTTGAAACACGTCTGTACTTGGCGGCGGCTTAATAAAAAGAAAGAAGTCCCCTTTCATAAGAGGAAACTGATTTGCCAACAATTTTAAGTTTTAAGGCGAGAGATGAACGAAATCGATCAACGATTTTTTTTGACATTCCTTTTCAAACTTCAGGTAGCATGCGTTCAGCCAAGATAGGAAACTGCAGAAAATGTCTTACGATTTTGATTCCTCGTGTGGAAGGCACAAGAGATTTTAGAAATTAAAAGAAAACATAAAACAAATCTCTAGCTACATACTTATTTCTTCGTGTGAAAGATGACTAAGTTAAAACTATCTCGGAAACAGCATTGAGAAATGAGATTATCGAAATGTCAGTACTATAGTGATGGTATCTACAAATAATGAACTTAAATAAAACGATTTCACGCAATAGTTCCAAAAATCTTGATAAGTTTTCTATTTATAATCATACCAATACTTCCAACAAATAAAATAATAGTTGAAAAAAGTTTTGAAAAAAAGAAAAAGTAAGATGTTTAAATTGAAAAAAGAGTGGAGGTAGCTTATCAAAAATATTGTAAAAAAGAGAGAGAACGAATTGAAATAAAAAATAAAATCAGTGTCTTCCAGATTCATTAACATTAAGTAAATTCTATAAAAAAGTAACAAAATTCAGATGACATTCAGCAACGTAGCTATAAGGAAACACTGCAGGAGATGTGTTTAAACCGCTCAACGCAACATCATATTACTGAGAATTTGACTGAATTTAAAACTTATTTATAACGTTATTGCAGAAAAAAAAAGTATACACAACATGTGTCAGATGAAAATAAAAAGAAACTCATGTCAGTGGTCGTCAGTAATTTATTCATAGAATTTCTTATAAGTTATTATTTGATTCGAATGGTACACTTTGATATTTATATACAAATTATCTTTAACAAGACTTTGGTGGCATCATTTTTATTGTAGATGGAGCATTGGAGGAAAAAACTTACTCTGCGTGGGACTAAACAATTTACATGTAAATTGTAAAAACAACAAATTCCTTACGGACAGGACAAAGCTATAGGTGTAGAGAATTTTTTCGAAGTTTTTTCCTAACACCGGAAAAAAACTTTAATACCGTATGTTCAGAGATTAACTCTTATATATAGTGGGGATAAAACTGTATTTCCGACTTATCACTTTGTTTCCTATAATTTGCAGGGAAACGTCAAAATATTTTTTAACTTTCGATCCGAAGCACTCATGTGTGCGGATGTGAGATAAAAATATTTGCATGAAACGTAGAGGGCCAAAGGATTCGTTTATCCTGAATCATGGCAAAAATGAGTCTAACTACTGCCGAAGCTAATTCGTCTGATTCGATAAACGGTGTGGGTTTAAATTGAATATATATTTAAAAAATGGAGCTTAGTATTGTATAGGGATTCAACAGTGATTCAACTTTTCTCACTTCACGTAGAGTTTTTTTCTTATTCAAGAAATTTGTGCACATTTAGTATAAACCACTTATTTTCGATTTAAAAACTGTTTCTTAAAACAGGGTCATTCATTTCGTGGTTTCAAATTGGTAGCACTGGCATTTGACACCTCAGCTGTCATTTGAAGTGTCATAATATTATTTAAATGTTTCCCATTTACGATAATGGATCGCTTAACAATCGCACAACGCGTTCAAATTATATTAAAACTTACTACAAAAGTGGTGATTCAAACGTAGACACTTTTCGCGCATTACGCGGTGATTATGGTCGTCATAATCGACCGACTCTGCAAGCTATCGGTAAAATTGTGAAGTAATTTGAAGAGAGTGGAAACGATACTGATGTCGTTAGGCCTGTGCATCATAGTAATGCACGCTCAGTCCAAAATATTGCTGCTGCAAGTGCAAGTGTGTCTAATGATCCAAGTGTATCGATTTCCCGGCGTTCGCAGAAATGGTCGAATGATAACCGATTTTTTTTGGCCGGCGATTGAAGATCATGACTTGGACGATATGTAGTTCTAACAAGACAGGGCAACAAGCTACACAACACTGCCAATTATGGCTTTATTACGTGAAAAGCTTCCTGGTCGCGTAATTTCACGTTTTGGCGACGTCAATTGGCCACCAAGATCATGCGATTTGACATAGTTAGATTTTTTCTGTGGAGCTACGCAAAAGACCGTGTTTACGCGAAACATCCGCATTAAAAATCAACATTACTCAATTTATACCCGAGATACCGCCCGAAATGTGCGAAAAAGTGGTTAAAAATTACCTCAAAAGAATCACATGCTGCGAATCGGTGCCTTGACATAAGGCAATGCGTCATAAGGCCATATTACAAACTATGGTCTAATGACGCTTTAGCAAAGTGATATAAGGCCATATTGGAACAAATGGCCTTTTGACGCTTTGAAGAAGTGTCATAGTGCCATATATTTTTTTGCAACTTAAGGCAATATCTAACTATTTCCTCATAATACCTTTATTAAGTGAAAAAAATTGATTTTCACTGTTCGAAAACAATATTTTTGTTTTTATATTTTTTTTTAAACCAGATTCTTTAAATGCAAAAGAAACTTTGGATACACCCAACCTCGCACCTACCCCAAATCCTATAGATGCCGTGTGATAAGGCCATGCGTCATTTCCAATGATATAAAAAAGCTGAACTTTTGTAAATTCAAGCTTCCTATATTCTACTTTTTCATATTTAATTTTTTATTGTTTTTTCGGGTAGTTCCACACCCTTTTTGATTTCAATCGAATATGAACAAAATTTTGACAAGTAAGCAAAGAGAAACTATGTAAGGGAAATTTACCAATATGTCAACGTAAAAATTGATAGCCATTATTTTGTCATTTTATATTCAAAAAGTTTGTTTTCAATTTACTTTTTTAAATTATTAGTTTGAATAATATTACTTCTTATTTATATTAGGTGAAACTCTGTAGAAAATTTGTGTGAATTTCTACACATTTTATTTTATGTATGAATTTTGACAGATTTTTGTGTAAAAATTCACAAATATGCACAGAGTTTCAAAGTATAAAAGAACTAGGCTATTGAGAAATATATAAATATAATTTTTGAGCAGTTCCGCTCCTTTTTGATTTCAATCGATCATAAAAAAATTTCTTTCCAAATTTACACACACATTACCGTCTGCCGCCATTTAACAAAAATTGTTTCTTGAAGCTATTTATCACTTTTGAAAACTATGCAACGAAAAACTATCATAGGGAATTTTACCAAACTGTCAAAGTGATTGATAGCCATTATTTTGTTATTTTATATTCAGAAAGTTTGTGATGAGTTTAAATTTTTAAAAATTACAAATAATCTCTCTACTTATTTATATTAAAATATATGTGCATTACATACATATCTACCTCCCTCAATGGCAGTATGTATTTGCTTTCAAAAATAAATAAAAAAAAAATGTAAATTTCAAGAAAATGAAAACTTTGACGTTTATTGATGAATTTTTATTGGACCAAGTTGTTGAATTATTTAAGATGTTTGAAACTTTATAAATATTCTCTTTCGGCTGTTTTGGTTGTAAGTAAAGTTGTTGAACAAAATTAAATAGGTTAAATAAAAAAGGTGATTTCAATTAACTATTAAAATCAGAACATCCGAAAGAGGATATCTATTTATAAATCTAAAAAATCTAAAATGAATAAAAGAAAGGGAAATATTACCATTCAGAAAAAATCTCTTAAAGCTCTCAATAATCCAAAGCACTATAGGAAAATTTATACAATGAAATAAAAACTATTTTAAAATATCTAAATAAAATACTTCCAATTTTGAAATTCAAGGTTGGAGATAGACAGTTCATTTAAATTTATCTAAATTAAACGCCTATAAGGTACCAAAACTTTTACATCCCTACATATTTGTAAAACCAAATCAATTCAATTTCTCCTTAGAAGTTTTTTGGTGGATGTGTATACTGTATATGTTGTATTTCCTGAAGCAAAAACAACCTTCTTCTTAGGTTTGAGATTTGAGTATCATTCATTGTAAAAAAAAACGATATTTATAATTTTTTTTTAATTGAATTTTTCTAATCAATAATTTGAAACTACGCTGTCTTCTGAGTTCATTCAATAAGGATTATTTTGATACTTCCAACTAGATTAAGTACAGTACTCTTCTGCATAGAAATAAAATTAATTAGAAACCTCAAACGCAAAGTTGATGCTTTCTGGGAAAATATATCAAATTATTCCTATTTTTGTTCTTGCTCTGTAGAACAAGCTTAGGTTTCATATATGAAAAATATATTGATTTCGTCCAATTAATTACATTATGCAATGCTATGTAGAAGCTAAAACCTGAAAAAGAAGATTTTGGGTTGTATTTTAAAACGTATATTATACTTCTTAGCAATAGATATAAAAAGTATTTTTAAGGAGTGAAGAGAGTAGCATGCATGCTCTACATGTTTTTCGTTTTAAATTTGCGAATATTTTATAATTTGTAATGCCCTTTAAGTACGTACTAAAATAAAACAAAATTTATTTAAATATACATATGAAATTGTTTTCTGCCTTTAAAATATTTGAGTTTAAAACCGATTTTAAAATATGTATGTATGTAAATTTTCAATAGTTTTCAGTTCTAAGCAATGTTTAAAATTTCAAGTAAGGCGCAATTAAAAAAACCAATTATTGTATAATAAAAAAAATAAACAGACACGCAGAGCTACAGACTTAAATCTTTAATAAATTACTTTTCGTATTGTTGTCCTTTTTTTTAAATTTCAAGTTTCAAGCACATCAAGTTGAATAGTTCAAGTCAGATATAGTTCAGAGAAGAAAGGGAGTTACTACAAATATTTGTAAATACATAATATGTAGACTTACCTCGATCGAGTCGTAATAAAAGTTAATCCTTCGTGTTATTCTCTAACAAATCCATATGTACGTATTTAAAGTCAAAATCCTTTACCGGAAAAATGGTTAAATTGGTTTCTTTTAAAAAGTACAAATACGAAAATATTTCACGATAATGCAGGAAAATTAATACACAACAAAACTTTAAAATACAAAATTGGTTTGTTCATGAGATTTCACTGAAAAAATTTACTAACCATGTCATTTTTTGTACGTTAAGTTTTTTTTTACTGAACAATTTTACTGACGCTTGAAATATATAACTGTGAAAATAAGGACTATGTTGACTTAAAATATTGTATTTTTCACAAGTGTTTGTGGTTTTAGCAAATTTTGAATTCGTACAAAAAATCGACCTTGGAATTTTCATCAAACCTGAAATTACACATTCTGTCTGCAGTCTATTCCCTTGACCTAAAGCATAAACTATTAACAAAAATGTAAAATACATAGAATATTTTTTTTGAAAAATCAATATTTTGAAAATTGTCCAGTAACTATGTATTGTATCAGACCTTGAATCAGAACTAGTAATTCTGATTTTTTGCTGCCTTTTTTATGATTTTGGCCTCATGAATAACTCAAAGTTTTCGACCCCGAGCGACAAACGCAACATTGGCAAAAACGGTCAGTTATTGAAGATTTCAACCCTAAAGAACTAGTTTTCGATTATAACTTCGCTCTACGATTTACATTTTCTTCAATTTGAGCCCAAAACCGCATGTCTTAGTTTTGGGTTGAAATCGTCAATAACTTAAAAAATATTTTTATAAGGAAACCGATTCATTTTTTTTTGGTGGGGGAATGAGGCTTTCAGTCACGGTATTAAGTTTATGTTTAGTCAGCATAGAAGGGCATGTTCTCTTCGTCTTTGTATAAGAGCCTTTGGAACCGTTGAAAAATTTGCAAAACCCATAGTGATAATCTTTGTATGAAAGAAAAAGGATTTCTCTTTTACAGAATCACATAAAAATGTTCTTTACCACAATACCAACGGAATGTATGACAAAACTTTCTTTTTATCACTTTTTTTGTCATATTTTGTACACTACAAATACACTTCGTTATCTTAATAGATAAAAGGTCTACAAATTTGAGGTATCTTTCACCATACTTCATGTTATTGCACTTTTTTAGTTATTAGATAATATAATATGAATAATTTTTATTGACAACAATTTGTTTGAATAATATCTTTTAATTTTAATTTTGCTATAGTCTGATGATGAGATATACAGTCAAATCTCGAAAACGTTTACAATTAAATAAATAATTTCAACGCGAGAGTAAAAAGATTTTTAGTTTATTCATAATTTAAATACTCGCGTAGTAATTCCAACATGTTATTTTTTACGTACTATACAAAAGGCATAAATTGTATTAAATCTTAATTCGTTTTTATTGGAAATTAACAGTCCTATTCTGGCAATTCCCACTGATACCTCACAAGTCACAACTACCCCACAAGATGAGGTAAAATAGAATTTTGTAACGTCGTTTTCAGAGTTTATTTTTTTTACTCCTTCTACTGACTTTGTGGCCCTTTCTCTTAAAGCCCTTTGGCTCCCAGTCCGCCCCTGTCTGAGAATACCGAAATGTTATCAAAAAATAACAACCTCACAAGAAATCAACTTCTCAATAGCTTGTGACTTGTGAGTCCTTACAACCCCAGAATAGCCCTGAAAACTACATTGATTCCAGTTAATAATGAAAAAGAATTTCGTTCAAGTTTTGTTGTTTTTCTATGGACCAATTAACGAATTGCCGACGTAAAACTTGGTCAGTTAGTTTTAATTCTTGTATTAACTGTATTTTGTATAAGCCTTCACATGAAGATCATTGTGTAAAAAATTGAACAAAAGTGTCAGTTTGAGGTTTAATTGCAGTCGGAGCATTTTCTCTACCGTATTTTGAACGTATTTAAAATAAGTTTTATATTGAAAACACGTTGTTCACTCGTTTACCGATCTATTTTAATTTAATGAACCGGAATGTATTTACTTGATACCTGAACAAATATCGGTCTAATTTAAAAATATATCTCAAATTAAGATTCAGGTTCATATATTATTTCATAATCCTATAATAAACAATTTCTAGGAAATTAAAATTTTCAATAACGGTTTTAGAGGAACTAAAATTTATTCGGACCCAAAAATATGTCCAATTCCAGCAATGCAAATGGAGGAGGGTTGGCAGAAAATCGACTCAATCTTAAGAAGTACCTATATGTACGTATCAATATCTATGTACGTATTATATAGACCTACAGGTTTGCGGAACCGACTTTTTCATCTTCCTTATTATCTTGATATGATATGTGATTGCAATCTTGAATTTGATTTGCATTACGAGTTTACATATTTGCTCTTATAGCACACCTTACCTACATGGCAAGTAAAAATAAGCCGAAGAAAAATATCATTTTCGTTTGCATATATGTACATATACTGAATAAGTTACCTGTAATAACAATTCTGGAGGAAAAAATCTGAATACTTTAAAATGAGAATTATGTTTGGTGACATTCAGAAACTCGCTGTGAAAGTAGTTTGTATATGTATTATGCAGTATGTTAGAACATGTAGCTATAATACAATTTTCTTATTTTCAAACTTGCGTAGCAAATTTTAAATTATTACAAAATTTTGAATAAATACAACGACAAGCTTTCCATAAATTTCACAAGCCAAGACAATTTGGTAATCGTCAAGTTATCTAGCAAGACAAGTTAATTGAATTCGCATGCTCTGATTTTGAAGGAGGATAATTTGCGACTGAATGTCCCTTTTTAAAAGCAATAAACAGCCACGAAATAATTTTTGTTTACCATTTTTACATTTTTGTCTCCTGTTTGATCACGTAATGTTGGTGGAAAATCTCAAATTCAGATTCAGCACCTCAAAACACATTTGAATTGAAGAAATCAAAACTTCCCCCAAAACTTTCCTTACAAAAACACAATTCAACTGTATTTTTGTTAATAAATCAATAAAAAAACGGGGCAAATTCTTCATCGTACAAAAAAAATTATATTCAATAAACCAACTTTATTGAATAAATTAATTAAGTTTTATTTCTAGCTATGTACATACATATGTCCCTTTTTTCCAATAACTAATAATAATTTCGAGTTAAGACCTTTTGTGTCCTATTTTAAGTTATCTAAAGCTTCTTTCTTCACGAACATATATATACATACTGAAAGGTTAAAGAAAATGCTTCATGAAGCAGTTTTTTCTAGGTTTTTTCATTTTCTTTTGAAACACACCGATAACCTATCACGTACAATAGATACCGTCAAAGTATAATGCTTTTTTTAAACGTTATTTTCCCTTCTTGTTATTTTTATATTGATAGAAAATTTACGATGGTGGATTTACAATGGCTAGGCAGTAATTTGCGTAGTTGCCTTGTTTAGTGGGCTGTCAGCTTATTTATATGAATGTATTTATTAAATTTTCTTCATAAGAAATTTCACCCACCCACATGAAACTTTTTTTATATAAAATAAAATTCTTAAGGATTTCACTCAAAGTGATTCTGGTGTTGCGTTGGTTGTCTGGCATAATTGGCAAAATACCATCTGAGCCACTGTGGCATTTTTGGTTGGTGGTATACCTATGGTGTGAACGCTCAGATGGCCCATCATATTTCTTTTTTGTTTTTTTCTTTTTTGCCCCCAACTTATTTAGTTTGCCTTTTTTATTTTGTGATATTCATCGGTCTTCGTCTCTTTATGGAAACCCACTTAGAATTTTCATAAGCTTTTTGTCCGCATTCGAATGTGTGTATTCCCCAATGTTAATGTGAACCAAACTGTGGATTTTCTAAATTCCTAAAAGTCTACAAAAATGCCTTAAGCACACACACCCTTATAATTTTATTTATCTTTTAGAAAGAGAATGAAGATTAGACAGGAAAGTTTGTCTGAAAATATGATTACTATAGGGAAATACCGTTTTTTGTATTTTCTCTGAAATTGTGATAATGAATTTTAGCTTTACTGTATGTATAACTCTACCCATAGGCAATATCGACTAAGGGTCATCATCATTTTATATACATATTATCTCCTTTATATTTTCAATATAGGATAAGAGTTCTCAAAATATCGCCCTTTTTTAAACAAAAAAAACAGCGTTTAAATGTTTTAAGTTGTTTTGTAGGTTAAGTTTAGTTTTTTTTTTTTAGTTTTTAGAAAAGAAAGTTACACAACTTTTGATTCTATTTGTTTTTGGGGTGCGCCCACACTGATTGCGAAACATTTTTCTTTGATAAGGAAAACGTAGTTTATTTTCAATTTGCATCTACCGTGGAGTCGTAAATGCCAACTATATATTATTAAATTGTCCGGAGTATTTGAATTTCACTCAAAGTAAAAAAAAACGATATGGGTACATATTTGGAATCTTAAATTGGTTCAATATTTAATTTAGTTTTACAAATTTAACTTAGAAAAACAAAAGAATGGATTTCTGCATGGACTTTAAAAGATGTAAGACACACATTTTGTAAATGATGACTGTGACAAGTATCCCAGTATCTTAAGGTGAGAAAACAACGAAGAGAAAAGATACAATGTTACAAATGCCTGCATTAAGCAGTTTTAGCTTTAAGACTGTTTTTTGCCTAACTCGACAATTTATACAAAAATATGTAATTCATTATGCCCCCTAGTACCCTGAGTACCTATAGGATTTAAGAAAAAGTGTAAAATTATTCATAGCAATAAGAGTACCTTACTAAAAAAACAAAGGCTTGCGAAAAGTTGACGGAAGTTGCAGACCTATGAATACAAAATTTATTGAGAATAATTAGGTCACTTAAATCATCAAACAATTCTTCAGATTCAGAAAAAACCTTTTTTAATTGAAAAAGTGGATAAGATTAAAATCTTATTTCCTTCATAATGGAGGTTGCAATGAACAATTAAGTTAACATTTTCTTTTCCCGACGCACGTGTTTCGAGGTTGCTGCCATCTTCAGAGGAAGATTGTTACACACAAAAAAAATAAAAAAATAATGAGTATCATAACAAATTTTTAAAATAAAATGAAAATAAACTAACGTTAAGTAAACAAATTAAAACACATAAATAATTAATATATGTTTGTAGCTTTACATTTAATAAAATTAAAAATTACTTTTCATGAGTAAAAACCTTAATCTCAATTGTTCTAAATTACGTCAATTTCTGTTAGATAAAGTTGTCCAGAACAGGTGGAGCAAAAAAAAAAAATTTCGTACTTTTACCAATGTTGATAAAAAGTGTGGAATATCCACGTTTCCTAGTTTTAAGGCTCTCCCAAACCAACCAACGCGAAAAATTCTGAATTGAAGAAAGCGAAACTTTCGCCTGTCAAAATTAATTTACAATGGTTATAATGAAGCTATAAAAGATTCTTTCGAGAACAAGTGCGAAACAACCCAAAACTACTATATTTTCTACCAGATTTAGTCCAAACGTTTTCACGTACGCACATTTTGTGTAGTTTCGGGCAGAAGAGAGTGCTCATGAGAGAGTAAATTATTTCATCTAATTGACCGTTTTTATATACCCGAGAATTTTCTTCCGACAGAAAAAGAACAAGAACAAAAATACATATTTGGGTAGAAGTGATTCATTCACATAAAAATTTTTAATAAAAATGAAACAAATTAAAAAATTAATTAGTAAAATATGTATTTAACTAAAGAAACGTTTGAAGTGAACTTTAAATCTAAAATTGATAAAATGTATTTAAATTTTTGAACTTGATTTTTTTAATTAACATTGTATTTACAGTTTACACTGTTTTTTTTAAATCAACATAATTATAAATAAATTGTTTTAATAACTTTTGAAATTGTATTAAGACCATCGTGATGTACTCCATTTGATTTCTTTCACATGTCTTAATTTATTGGAAAACATTTTTAAGACCTTTTTAGCGGTTTTAAAAACAAATATTTTTTATATATGTATGTATGTTTGCATAAAATTTTGTAAAAATAAATTAAAAAAATGATTACGTAATTGTTTAGTATTTATTAATGCGGAGTTAAAAATCAATTTCGAAAAAAAACATTTACCAGTTTTTAAAATATTGAATTTTCAAAAAATAATTTTTAAAACCAAAAACATTTTTTTTCCAAAATTTTGATATGCAATAACATTTTAATTTATTATAAGCTTTTGCATAGAAAATGTAATTAAAATCGGTTTAACATATAAAGAAATAGTCGAAAATCAAAAAACTGGTTCTATTACAGGTACTCTTAATAATGTTTTAATGTAAAATATGTTTCTTTTATATGGTATGTATATCGTACTATTATAGCTCACAGAAAATTTTAAATCAAAATCTTAGGAGTTGTTTTCGAGATACCTAAGTTTTTCTTAAATGGGCTTCTGACACTTGTGTAGAAAGTACCATTATTTAGGTTATAAAAATATTTTTTTTGTAATAATATTTAAAAAAAAAACGCTCGTATTTTATAGGTAATTATTTTTTAAATAATTTGTTTTGAAATCCAAAACATTTTTCAACGAAAAATTTCAGTACACATCACTACTAAAACTTTAAAAAAAAATTCGATAAAACGCATTTCAACTATTTTCAAAGAAATCGAATTTATCAAATAAATTGATTTTTATGGCAGGTATCATTATTTTTGGTCCTAAAAATGTGTCGGAGGAATATCCAAAAAAAGCTTCTTACCAAGTTTTAAATAATTCGACCAATCTGTTTAGGCTTTATGTGAACGGGGAACAGACGAACAGAATTACGATACCTACTTTTTTCGTCTTCTCTATCATCATAATGTCAAATTTGATCAAAATATCGATTTCGATTTTTTTTGCGAATCCGTAACAATTGCCATCTATGTACCGCTGCATATATTGCAATTAAAAAAGCACGCGTAATAATGTTCGGGATCAAATATTGTTAGATATTGTTTAAGTTAAAAAATATTTTTTTAATTTTATTTTTGGAGAAATAATAAAATATCAAACGAAGATTCTAGTTCCCTCCTTATTTTGAAGTACAAAGTATTTTCATACGAAGTTCGATGAAAATCCGTAAATTGTGACTTTTAGAAGTAAAAAAATTTTTAAATGTCCGACTTATATATTTTATATATAAAATAAGAAGAAGAAAAACACAAATAATAAGAGAATTATTTTTTTTTTTTTGTGGACTGTATTGAATGAAATTCAAAATAATGTTTTTTTGAGCCTTTAGTCCAATGGGTTTCGCCCATGGCACGACCGACGGTTGGGCTCATCAGTTCGATGCTGTCGTTACCTTTCAAATATAGGTACACACATGTGTACCTAATTTCACTAGCATAAGTCATACTAATTACCAAAAAAAGCGATGGGCGATTAAAAGCTGCGGATAATAAATATCTTCATTTAAATCTCTGATTGAAATTTTTCAAACACCTTCACCCAAAATGTCTTTATAACTTTTCAAGAAAACCTGCTTTTTAGATGTATTACTTTTATTAGCAGAACAGATTATTGTTTTAGTAATTGTATAATTAATTTAACACAAAATAACGGAGAAAAAATCCATTCTTGTTTCAAGTACATAAATCAGAGAAAGTTTGCTCAGCTGAACTATAAATGCAAAATTAACAGATCCTTTTCAGACAAGAATATGAATTCTTTGTTTTTGTAACTTTTAATACTATATTATACAAACATATCACGTACGCACGTACTAAAATGAACGGCAAACATAGAATATCTAGGTATACATATTATGAGTCAGCAGTTTGAGCAATCGAGCAAAACTTCGGGATATGTATTTGTATTATGAAGATATAATTTTCAGAGCTCCTGATATTAAGAACAATCTAACAACAATTGAGCAATTTTACTACTGAATATTGTAGGTAGTTTTCTAAGGAAAAGATAAAGTTTGCTGCTGTACCTACAACACATTTTTGAGGGTGGTTGTTTTGATAAATGGCGTCAAACTTTGAGCATAAGTACATAAATATATACATGTACCTATGTATATGCAAACGAAACGTGTGTATTTCAACTAACACGCACAGATATTATGGGCTTTTTACGTCATTTATAAAATGAAATTCTATTTGAGTAGGTAAAGAATGCATAAAACCACATACCATACCAATATAAACTTTGTGGCATTGGAACATTGACACTTCAAACAAAAACTCAAACTATTCATATTCTTTGTCATAAAAACATCATAATGTGTGAGTAAGCTTTGCGTGTTGAAAATTTTATGTGTTTGACAGGAGTTGCTCCAGTCAGTATGTTGACATTTTCATTTTCTGACAGGTGTTTTTATTTACCAGCTGATTTTGTGGTTTTCATGTGGTTTTTATCATCATTTATAGTTAACTAACTTTCCGCTTTTATTTTTATATTTTTGTATGAACGAGATGTGGATGAGAACAAAAAGGTACATAAATGGATCCTTTTAAAAATGACAAATTCAAGATGTTAACAAATATGTTCCCGAATACTACACAGCTCTATTGTACCACACCATCTTTTAACTCCGTAGAATACAACAGTAGATATATGGATGGCATTAAGAAACCAAAAGACCCTTATTTAGAAATTCAAAGAACTATGTATTTATATAAAAAATAGCACCACAAAATTTATAACTGACAAACTGGGTAGGGGATTTTATTTCACAAGAGGACAACAAGAAGATGATTTTCACTGAAACTATTATTTCTGCCACGCTTAATTTTTAAAAGTCTAAAGAGGAAACAAAATATGAAATCTTTCTTTGAATTCCACCAACTCAAGATAACTAGCAAACATCATAGATCATACTTTAACGTAAACAATGAAAGGTGGGGGCTTAGTTGGACTATGTGTTTTTGTTACAAAAATAAAGAAGAGGAACTGGTATATAGAATAATTCGCTGAAAGATTGCCGGGTGAAGAGTGGATACAGTACCGTACTTGCAGAAAGTGGGCTCATACCGGAGTAGCCGGAGATGGTTCCTTCTTTGTATGCGTCAATTACAATAGCAATTACGATTTCAAACTTATTTTAAACCTTAACTTGTTTCGATTCATTTATTTTTTAAGTTTTATTTAAAATTTTTTTAGTTGGATTTGATTCCCTTTATGAGACTTGTTTTGTCACTTTTCATCAGGGCTTGGCCCAACTAACAATACTATAACCCCACATACTGCTCGATCTTTCCCCGCTATTGGGGCAATTATTAACTATTTTATATTTCAGATATTACTTAATTAATCCTTTAATATCTAAATGACGAGATAATCTATTAAGTTTTTCATACTTATGAGACTTCAAGTAAAAAGTGGTCCAACTAGCCCCACCCTACCCTATATAATATGGGCTGTAGGACTAAAATCGAATCTGTAAATATATACATTAGGGTCTTTTTTCACAAACTCATTTTTATTTAAATCAACAACTGATTCAAATTGATATCTCATGAAAAAATATTTTGATCAAAAAACCATATCTCACTCAATGTTGAAGCAGCTTTAAAACTAAAAACAGTCATCTGCAATAAATTTAATAGTTTAACCAATCCAATCTTACTTGAAGTTTTGATGTCGGGCTTATACAAGTGCAGGAACAATTTTTATAAATTAGTGAAACAAAAATTTCAGCCAACGCTAAAAATAAAAATTAAAATTAATAAAACAGCTGTTAATTCAAACAAGATTTTTATTTGTTTTTCAGTTCAAATTGTTACAACTTTCGATTTAAGGCTAGCTTTGATATTTTTATTGCAAGATAATTTTTCAAAAGTAAAAAGCGGTTTTGCGAATAACGAAAGACAAATTTTCAAAAGATATAGCTTTAAAGAAACAAAGTTTCTGAAGACAAATTTTCGAAAAATATGTATATTGAACCATGCCCCAATTTGTATTTTTCTTTCGTTTGATGCAATTCAAAAGACTGATGAACTCACGAAATATAATCAAAAAGGACTGGCGCTAATATTTTGGCACAGGAGGGTCATAAATCTTCTGGCTTAAAATGCCTTTTGATGTTATTGAGATGGTGTACACATTTCGGTATGAGCAATGCTTACAATTAAAATTTAATGAATATAGCTGAATTTTGGTAAAGTTTATGGGCCTGTAAAAATAGCCAGAAAGTATTTCAAAATGCAAGGAATTTGAAAGAGAAAACATAATAGCAATGATCGAGAACTATCTCAAGTTGTTCTTGCCGTTCTTGGCCCGTAAAATATCTCGCTATCTAATATTCTTCTTAACAAAGAACAATGCATCTAGGGATTCGGATTTAAAATTAATTTAATCTGATTAAGACATGCAAACCGTTGAAATGGTTTCACATAAAACTGATCACTTTTTATTATGTATAAGTCGAACGGTTAGCCTGGCCAAAGTGTTTCAATGTGTTATTATTCGAAAAAGTTAATTACTCGGGAGTACCTAATCAGTAATTTAATCCAGTCTCATCTGAAGCTATATTTAGAGATGAAATAGAGAATAAAATTGTCATCAACATCAATAAATCATAAATACTAAAAATTTTTAAATTTAACTAACTAAAAATAAATTTGGGGGTCCGAAAGATCGTGGATAACTATATGGCCTAATGTCATACAACACTCAACCATTCACTTGTGCTTGTTATCGATAGAAATGGAGGAGCCGTAGAATTATTTTCCGAATCCCAACACTAAAAAATAACTTATGGTGCAGAAACAAAATTCCAAAAAATATTTTTAAAATTAAAAAAATAAAAAGTATACACATACGCCCCAGTGAACAATAAAATTAGCTCATTGTTTTCAACTACTTTTCCAAGAAATTTGTATAAAAGGTTTATTTGTTTTAAGTCAGAGTTAATAACTATCCGTTATAGTTGTTAACTTTTTTCATTATATGGAATAGGTACCTAATCTAAAATCATTTTGCAGAAATATGCATTTAACTTAACGCCAGGCTTTGCATGAGAGCCCCCTTTAAACTACTTTCGTAAATTTGGGAAACAACTGCAGCTGGTTCGTTAAAAGTCAAATTTAACTCATACAAATATTTATAATACAAAACTTACATATATATGTACTTGTTCAATTTCAGAGTCCTCATTAATTTAGCTTCGTCAAAAATTGCGTAGGAAAATACAATACAAAATTTCCTCAGTACCAATTTGACACAAAAATTGAGAAAATTTGCGAGGAATCCTGTTTATATTTGTGATATTGCTCAGGTATCCGAGATAACAGAAACATAAACCGGTATACATATGTAAGTACATTGTACATACATAATATGTCATTTTAATTTTAATTAATTAATTTGATTATTTAAATTGAAAATATTTTAAATAATTTTGTTTATGACATATTTGCTAATAAGATATGTGAAATGTCACATTTATTGTCATAAATTTGTTTTCTAAAGTTTATCAGGCTTATCGCTTCATTCGCCTTTCGCATCAAATTTGTGAGATAAATTTATCAGCTCTGCAGAAAAATTCTTGAATACAAATTTCGATAGCTCGTTTCTGTGGAGATAAAAATATGTGTTATACATGTTCATCCGGTTTTTTCTTAACACGTGTAATTTAGTGAAATTTGTACTGATATTTTTTTATGAGACAAAACTAATTTTATACAATTAACATATTTGTTCGTATTTAATTGACAATTTTGACAGGCATTTAAGTTTCGCCGAAGTGTTGGCATTAAAGTGACAAGTTTTTGAGTTAAAATATTTAATAATTAGCCAGTTCACGTTTCTGAGATCTCACTGAGCAAACATCTGTCAGCTCCACTGAGGAGAAGTCAAAAGCACTCTCCATCTCGTTTTTATAAATTGATCAACTGCGACAAAAAATAATTGAGCAAACGAATCCAAAAAATTTCAGTCTCAGCTTTTTGACAGCAAAAGTGAGGAATCTCACTGAGGAATTACGTTCAGATTTCTGAGATTGCTGAGATCTCTGAGATCTCAGATATCTCAAGAAACCTAATCTGGCTTAATATGTCTGTTCCCGTACTGTCCAAAACTTCGATTTTCTACGAATTTTAATCAAAAGTCTGTCAAAGTTTATAAAAAAAAACAAAATGTTTAGTTTAGGACAGAAAATCACAGAGTTTAAAAGTAAAGAAAAGCACCTTATATTTTGTGCAATTGAAAGTTATGAAGATTCTTAGGTTGAACATAAACAAAGTATAAATAACGATCTAAATGCATACATTAAATTTAAAGTTAAAAACAAATTTCGGGTCAGAAAAATAGTCGCAGAATAAATTTTATTGAAAATTGTTAGACAGTGGACACATACGACTTATTTAATTTGCTCATGTCACTGGCATTGTAAATGGTTCTTTAATACGAAAATTGACATTTTATTTATTTTTTCATATGAACTTTTGACAGACAAATGTATCTCTACTTGGCTGATTTATATCAATAATATATATAATTTTTCTAATAATAAAAAAACCAAAATAATAATTGCTATTTAAAATTGATTCGATTAAAACATTAGTCCTGAAAATTAATAAGCTAAGTTGGCGTTTTTAAATCATCCAGTAGCCTATACAATAATAAACCAGAAAATGCAATTTTATGTGGTTCGGGGCCAAACTCATTTCGGGATAATTGAAATATTATACCTAAAATATTTTTAATTGTTTTTTTGAAGATAAGCAAATTATTGCCAATTAATACAAGTATGTAGTTCTAAATACTACTTTAAGACACAAAAATAGTCAAATAAATTTGTCCTTTTTTAAGCAATACAATAAAAGCAGCCCACAATCCACACAAATAATTAAAACAAAATAATATGAAACATTTTATACAAATATGTAATTAATTTAAAATTCTCGTAAAATACAATCTCAAAAGGCTCATTAAAAAAAATCATGCCACTGATGTATAAATAATTATTTATGATAAATCACCAAGTCTCTTACAAAAGAATATTTTAAATATTATCAACACATCAGGGACCAATAATATAACATTTTTATATAAAAGGAAATTCTTTGGTTTATTTATAAAATCTACTTTCTTTAATCATTTTAATAGTCCAATTCATTCGTGATAATTTTCAGTTTCTTGCTTTTTGGTTCAACAAAAAAACAAACAAGATGATAAATAAATATTCTCATGGGAATAATATATTTATTTAGAAGTACCTAACCTTTAAATGTCAAGGAAATACCACAAAAAAATGTTTTGAAAGCTTCAAAATTTGATTTATATAATATTTATCAAATCGAAGGTCATTAAATGTTGGGGGTAGATATTCATGCAAAGGCGTATCGTTAAGGTCTCGTAAGCTCTGCAATTTAATCACATCGTATATCATGATTTTAATTTAGGTAATTTAAGGTAGTAGTGTAATTTTCGATACCCACGTATTGATAAATCTTTTAATAACAAAAAATTTCAAAGTTCTAAAAATGTAAAAGTTTAATCATTTGCTTTGTTTCATAATAAGGTACCTTTAAAAATTAATTTGAGTTTTGTCTATGATCGAAAAGCAGCGTCACCGAACATTAGATTAGTTTGGGACTTATAAAATACTTAACATTCTACGATAAAATTATTACTCAATGCATTTGCTACTTCCATGCATTTTACAAACAACAAAATAAATAAAATGAACGAATTTAGTTTGGGACTTATAAAATACTTAACATTCTACGATAAAATTATTACTCAATGCATTTGCTACTTCCATACATTTTACAAACAACAAAATAAATAAAATGAACGACTGAATCACACTTGCTTTTTTGGTTTAAGAGGGCTATAAGAGAGCTAAGGGCCAAATTCACAGTGTACACTTAATAAAATAAGTTGCACTTAAGTTTCCCATATTGGCACTTTAAGCGCAATTTCATTGTCTGACAAAGTGACAAGTGTTCAATATGAGAGACTTAGATCTCATTTATTCAAATAAGTGTGCACTTTGATATTAGCTATTAATTTCCCATATTAGCCACTTATGACTTAAGTATCACTTACTTCGACTGTGAAACTGAGCCTTAGCATAGTAAATTTCAAGTGTTAGTTTCTAAATACAATTATAACGTTAACCCCCTACTGCATTAATTATTATACTCAAGCAGATTTAATTTGTTTAAAAAAAATAACTAACAATTTTGAATTGCCAAGCACTAAAGAAGAGATTTTTTTTCCAATTTTTCTCAATGAAATTTCTTGAATTTCTTTAACAATTTTTTCTTCCTTTTTTGAATTCTTTTTTGAGGCTTGGATTTTATGAATAAAACCATAAGCTCTTTTTGAACTTGTGAATTAAAATAGATTTCCAAACCAACTGTCAATATATTTTATATGAGATGCGCTTAATCGCATCGTCGCGTTGGTGTGGGTACCTACTCTCGTATATCGGCCGCCCTGTAAATAAATTTTGACAGGCGAAATTTTCGTCATCGTTCCAAATGTTTCGCTTTGGTTTGGAAGAGCCTTAAAACAAAGTAAAATAAGAAAAATTAAATAAAATAGTTTAGCATGCTTAACCATTTTTTAATAGTATTTGAATTACTCCTAAAAATTAAATTTTTTATAATTTTAATGACTAAGGGCCAATTTTTAATAGTCAGTCAAATAGTTCATATTTTTCAGATAAAGCTACAACTTGTCTTTATTTACTCTTCTTACAGTTAACTGGATGTTTAATTTATAAATGAAAAATCGGCTCTTAATGTCAGTTTTCTAGTGCCCCAATTTAACTCTGTGTTTAAACAAAATTATAGTTAATCTTAAAAATAAATGAAACCCGATTTATATCAAAAGCAGTTTATCGGAATTAGCTTTGACTAGTCTAGTTGTCAAAAATCTATGGAAATGGGCTTTAACTATCGAAACAGAGATGACGATACTATGCGGCAATATGGAAAGAGCGATTCCCATAATGTCGCTTTCTATATTATATGGATAGTGTTTGGACACACCAAAATCATTGAGCTTTCCTCGGGATCTAAATTGTCTGGAAAACATATTCAGGGCTGAAATTTTTTTTAACTCCGAAAGGGGGATGATTATACGCTTTGCTAATTCGAAACTTAAGTAATTATGTCCGGCAACTTTGAAAAATCTCAGACAAGTGTTTTCAGATTTCTATTCACGGAAAATTGACACTTGACTGAGTATACCTATACCTTTTATCTACAAAACTATTGGTCATAAATGACTTTTGTTGATTGACACCACAACTCCGATAACTTTTGTAAAAAGAAATGTTGTTTTATATAATTTGCATCAAAACTCGTTTTAAACAATACAAAATAAATAAACAGTATAGGTACATTAAAGATTTAAAATTTTATTATTCCCAGAAAATTTTAGGAAAAATTAAGCCTTTAGCATTTTGAATGGAGAAAAAGGATGGAGATTTGACTTGGGTATAATATACAGTGGGTTGCCAAATTAATAGGGACACTGAAAAAAAATGAAATTATCAATTTTTATGTTTCAGTGTTTTTGTCAGCTTTTGTTTTGATTCTAAGTGTACATGTAGATTTTTATTTCACAGTCTACGTGATTTACAGTTATTTTCAACTGTCAGCTTATATTCAAAATGGTTTTATTCGGGGAAAACCCGATTTTATTCGGAGAAAACCGGTATAGATATTTTCTTAACTTCATTTAAAGGAAACGTAAGCTATGAACTTTATTTTGTTTAATGCTTTTCCTTGTTTCTAAAAATTTTTCAACATCTGTTGATAACAGATTAAAATAAATTTTGACCAACAAAACCAGTAAATGTGGAAGAATGTCCCCGCACGGACAGGCAAATCTGAAGGCACTTTTCTGCCAAACGTCACTACACAGTTCTTTTGAAAATTAATTTTCCTCCAAACATTGATCATGTTCATGGCAGGGGAAGGACTTTCGGGTCATCTTTCTGCTAAGAAACCACGTCCTATAGAGACAGTGATAAAAAACGCATCTTCATCTGCCATGAACATGATCCATGATTCGGGAATATTGGTTTGCAAAAGAACTTTACAACAGAGTAAGGACTTCCGGTTTGCCGTCCTGCTAAAAAACATCACGTCTCGCAGAGACAATGATAAAAATGGTTCTTTTGAAAACCAATTCGGGAATATTGGTTTCCAAAAGAACTGAGCAGCGACGTTTGGAAGGACTTTCTATTATAAAAAAAAAAGTTTTTTAGTCATTGCCTCTGTGAGACGTGGTTTCTCAGCAGGACAACGACCCGAAAGTCCTTCCTCTGCCAAACGTCGCCGCACAATTCTTTAAGAAACCAATATTCCATGGATCGTGTTCACGGCAGATGAAGGATTTCTGGTTCGTCATCCTGCTAAGAAACCACGTCGTACAGAAGCGTTTTTTTAGCCTCTGTGAGACTTGTTCTTACTCGCCTCTTCCACATTTACCGGTTTTGTTGGGATTAATTGGAATACTTTGGTCCAAATTTATTTCAATCTATTATCAACAGATTTTGAAACTTTTTTAGAAATAAGGAAAAACATTGTTTTAAACAGAATAAAGTTCTTAACTTACGTTTCCATTAAAAGAAGTTCAAAAATTATCCACAAATAATAATTTAAAAAAAAGATCTTTTTCAAGCATAAAACCGGTTTTCCCCGAATAAAATCGTATGTTCCCTGAATAAAATCATTTTTAATATCAGCCGACAGTTGAAAATAACCGTTAAACGTGTAGGCTGTGAAATAAAAATCACCACGTACATTTAGAATCAAAACAAAAGCTGAAAAGAACACTGAAACAATCAGTGTCCCGATTAATTTTATAACCCACTGTAATGTAACGATGTTTATTATTTAAAAAGTAAATTAAAGTCATTTAAAAATATAAAAAACTAATTAACTGTTTTCAGAAGTCTAAAGCATAAAACACTAAATCAGGGTATCCCATCATCCTGCATTTCCTCTCATTTTAACCAATTAAAGAAAAGTTGATTTATTTTAATCAGATAATTTTAAATAATAATTTAATTTTTATGCATTTATTCGAATAAAATAATATTGATGGATTGCAAAAAAAAAAAAAAATAATCTTCATAAATCAATGAATAACAAATATGTGCCTGGAATTTTACAGTAACCGTTACTCGAAATATTCAGGGTCAAGTATAAAGAGTAATTTCGAAATTATTTCACACAAATTTGAGACAATTTTTAAATGACTTTTGGCCACAAAACTATCTCCCATTAATGAAGTAAACAGATTATAACTGGACCGACAGAGTACAGACTGACTGTCTGTTTGTTAACTTGAAATTTCTTGCGAATTTGTACAAATTTTCACAAAATTTCACAATTTCCTATAAAAACCCATAGAAAAAAACTCGGTTTTGGGAAATTTGTTGAAAATAAAGTTACCAAACGAAATACACTTCTTTTACTCCTCCATCATCGTTATATTGTTATAAGATACATTTGATTAAAATCTCCACATTTTTTCTACACGTAACCAATATACATAGGTACTTGCAATATAGAGAAAGCAAAAAATATTGTTATCAGTCGGTTGCCAATGCAGTATATGCACTATATGCAGTACCCCATAAGGCATTTAACTCCTAATGAAGAAATTCTTAGAAATACATAAATTCAAAAGCTCCTATAATTTTGAAAATAAAATCAGTCCAAAATAAAAATGAAGCGACTTGGAATCTCAAAATTAAATAAATCCTTACATTTACATAATGAAACAATTCCGAACAATAAAATATGAAACAAATTCAAAGCAGCAAAAGATAAAAAGGAAATGCCTGTAAACATTCTGATTGTGAATCGTGATATAAAAATTATTCCATACTCAAATTTTCTTTCGCTGGTAAAGGAGCGACGGATGGCACGGAATTATTTTATCACGTAATAATTCCTTACAAAAAAAATTTAATAAATCCTGGCAACAAATTGATGAAAAAAAAAAAAACTTAAAAATTATGAGTTCTTTGATGTGTTGTAGGAGTATTACTCCTACGTTCAGTACAAGATTTCAAGAAGTTCACGTTACCTTTTTTCGAAGTCTTCGAAAAATTAGTTTTAGGGTGTTTTTATATTACGGTTTACAAATAAAACTTTTTCTTAGATAATTTTGCAAATGGCCGGTAATTCTGAATTACGCAGGATTTAGTTCACTAATTTTCGACGAATGTCAAAGTGAAACAGAAGAATTTAAATAAATATAATTTAAATTTTTGCAGTATTCCGTTATTTTTAAACGTTTTTTAATAAATTTAATTAAATATTTCGTAGCCCAACAGCTTAATCAATATTTTAATTTGTTTACCTCAAATAAAAAACCCACCAGTCGAGAGAGCATTCTTACAGCTTCTTTACTTGGGTGTATTCGTGTGTTATAAGAATCTATTTGTTATTGGTTAAGGTTCATTGTTGATATCATGAAACTATACTTTAATGTTCTAACTTTAAAGCTCCTTACTAAAATGTTCTTAGTTTTAAACATTTTTTAACTAATATTTTCTTAACAAACGTCAACTGATCATGCCTTAAAAAGTGACACTTTCTGAAAAAAAAACTAAGCAAACATATCAATTTCATATTTGTAACTGTCAAAGTGACATTTCTTCGGGTAAATACGTAAAGCTGCTAGGTTCACTTTTGACCGAAATTAAGATTTTGTGTCCATTTCTTAAGAAACACATTCTGCACAAATTGCTTAGATCACTTTTGTCTAATGTTTCACAGTTGTTGCAGAATACTAAAGAGAAAAGCAGTTTTCATATGGAGCCTTATGCAGATTATTCGGCAGATACTTCGGCAGTTTAATATTTGGAAAAATCCTTTTTGAGTGTTTTTAACCTACCATCATACTAAGAACTCTTTAACATCTTACAGAATTGTTTAAAATTTTGCGCCAATGTCTTTATCTAATAAATTCGCATTTGCTTAATTTTGAAATTTGAAGCGAGTGATACCTAAAAAAAAAAAAATATTCATTTGCCACAATTTTGGTTCACTTCAAGAACGGTAATAAGGCCCGAGTCTTTAAGGGTTAAAGTATGAAATTACACTTTATCATAACAAGATAAACTCTTCGACAATTGTAGACTTTCTCAGGACATAGTAAACTGAAAAAGTAAATGACATTTTTTCGTGGGCTGTGGTTCGTACCCAGGCATCTGGCATGACAATATCCGTCTAATGTACCAACTATTTTTTCCAGAGACACTACACATTTTGGTATAATGTGTAATTTAAAAGTCAACATGAGGGTGAGGAGAGGATTTATCAAGGAACAAATTAATTCGATTTTCGCTATTCTAAAGAAAAGTTGATAATAATAACTTTATAATTAATATCAGACGTTTTTCTTTTTTAGCCCCGAGCGTGCCACTGAGCTGTCAAAAAGAAAATTATGTTACTTTTTAACTCGGAGCGCTCCGAACTCTCAACTTTTTTTTTTTTTTTTTTTAAAAGATCGACCAGGGCTCGGTCGATGGGCTCAGAAAAAAATGACCGAGCACAAAGCTGAGCGTGGCTAACTTCATACAATTTTCATTTTATTTGACAGATTACTATAAGCATGTGAGAGTTAAGTGCTCAATAGAGTTTCTTAAATAGATCGGTGCGCTCAGGTCACGCTCTGTTCGGAGTGAGCTCTATTCGCTCAGAGCCCGCTCTGTGCCCCGCTCGGTGCTAAAAAAGAAAAAACGCCTATTGTCAGCATCTCAACACTGAAAAAGTGATATGTGTAACATGAGGTGCTTATTTTCACTCTTTTCTAAGTATTTTTTATAGCTATCACCTCTCAGTTTGTAATTTTCTAAAAATAACCAAAATTCAATCGAACTCTCTAAGATAAACTTAAGACTTAAAAAAAAAAAGTTCCGATGATAAGGATGATTGATAACAAAGTCCAATTCGGTTTGTCGACACAAGTTTCTGCGTGTCTGAATTTATTCAAATTTCTCCTAGAAAAATGTAGTTTGGAGCTTATCAATTTGGCTTAACATATATTGATGTCGATAACCATCGACTAAAATGTTGTATTTTAGAAATGTAAGTACAACAGCTTCTAACTGATGAGGCCAACTGTCGTGCCTGGTTGAAACGTATTTGGATTAAAGGTCGTAAAAACTTTACTGCTAATGGTATGATATGGCCTCATCTGCGGGTTATACCCTGGACTTTTTAATCAACCATATTTATTTTCAAAAAATAAAAGCAAATATAAATTCCACATGACTTTTTAATGAATTTGCTCCTTTCCCTCCCTCACATATCAAACTCCCTTGTTGTAGTGATCTACATTAAAAAATACCTCTTTGTGGTTATGGTGAACGAAAATAGATCAATTCAAAAATTGCTTTAAATATATACCAAGCCACAAATCTTTTTCAACATTTCAGCAACTATTTATTTCCACCTACCTCACCGTCTTAATTTTTTAAAATTAAATAAACTATAAAAAGCTATATATTGTATACTGTAAGAATATTAATATTTGACTAACTGTACCTTTATGTTTTTATATTAAGTATAATATTAATGAAGGTATTGTATAGTAGTTGGGTGTGTGTTGTTAATTAGCCAACAGAATACATGACCCCCTACCTTGTTATTAAAACTAACTTCAATGTTCTTTTGAACTAATATAGGTAATGCCCATAGCGTCCATCTCGTTATATCCGTTTCGTTTGATGAAAATACATGCATACATACCTACAAAACAAACAAATAGATTTCCTACCCTTAATGACATTGGGGCAGTTTTCATTCTTTGCTTAATTTAACATTTTATTAATTGCGTTTCATTCTGATGGAATGACAAAAAGTATACCAAACAGGAAATTATAATAAAAATAGAAATTAATTGAGTAACTATGTATGTATGTACATATATCGGGAAAATTATTTTGTACCTACGTCATTCCCATTTCATTACATAGGTATACACTATAACTTTCTGTTTGTGCATCATAACGTCATAGCCCATTGATGAAGGACACATTGTCATCATACCATCGGTACCTTTACTTACAAGAGAGATACCACAAAAGAGAGAAAAAGTTGTATCTTATATAAAACTTCATTTATCTTTTTTCAAAATCTTCCAGACAAATGAATTTCTCCAAAGACATCTCTATATAGAAAAAGATATAATTGTTCTGAAGTCAAGCGCTACTAAGCAGCTTAAAGGATATTTTTCAGGTGAAAAAATTCAAGCATAAAAGTTATACACACACCCCCGTAAAGTTGACCTCAACCCAAACATTTTCGAAGAACAACCAAAAACCAAACCGACCGACATTACTTAGTCATCAACTTTGTACGACGTAAAATGAAGGAGCACAGAAAAGGCAAACCAAAGGACTCGCTAAATCCATTCTTAAATAATAAAGGATATTATGAATGTGTATATGCACATATGTATATATGGACGTGATGTTATGGACTCAACACGTACATAAAGGTAGGTTTATATATATGGACAACCCTATCGTCGCCGTTACGTCGTCGTCATCCTCATATCTTTTAATTAAATTGGTATAAAACTCTTTCGTATCTTTTGCTGCTGCTGCTGCTGCTGCTACTGTTGCTACTGCTGCTGCTACTGTTGCTACTGCTGCTCATAGGTATATGTGCAGTGGTACGGAATTTTATTTCTAAAAGGAGCTTGCTGTGTGGTTGCGGTCGTAGAGATATGCAAGCATATTTTTCAACTAAATTTTAAACAACTTTTTATAAAACCCCATCAGCTTTTTTCTGACATCCTGACTGAAAAAAAAATAAAGGGAGTGAATGTCAAATACACAACCTTCGTCTCTTTTTACAACACACACGTTCAATCAATATTTTTTCAATTAAATTAGAAGCAAATTAGAAGGAGTTGCTTGTCGTTCATGCATGGTAGTGTTGATTTAATTTTTTTACTCTCTCCAATATTAACGACACATGTAGAGTATTATGTTTTCAATAAAGGATTTATTTACAAAAAAACGGACATTTTATAGGATATTAATGTTGTGAGAAACAAAAAATAAAAAAAAAAACACAACTTACCACTTCGTTTTTGAATTGGCTGTCCCATGTGCCCGTACAAACGGATTAAATCAATTCCAGCCACATTGAGAGGTAACATCACTAAAAGGACCCCAAAGGGTAAAAAGTACCACATTGCAATGGACATATTTTTTTGTATGCTTAAACGATGTTGAATAGTTGATTTTGATGATGATTTTGTGAACGAGAAAACTAATTGCCTTCTATAATATATAACACAGTCTCCTCGTTTTTAATTGGAAATTTATTTATATTTATTCTTTATTAATAATAAACTCTTATTTTGCTTTTAATTTGCTATAATTTTAAGATTCTTGTTGTCCTTTATTTATATCAACTGAACAAAACAAGAATTTGATGGAAACAAAATTATTTTCTTAAACTTAAGTTCACTTGATGAGAAAAAAAACAGCCTCTTCTTGATGTTCTTTAAGTTCACTAAGTTCTTTTTTGTTTGTTTTTATATAAGTCTTTCACGTTTTAAACCTTAATTAAGTCATAATTCTATGACCCTCAATGAATGCTGTTCTAAAAAAGAAAACTTTTTTTTTTACAAAAAATATAAACGTAATGAAAAAATTTGAATAAACAGCAATTGAATTTTTTAACGAACTACTTTCACTTTTTTATCACGGTTATAAAAAAAATTACGAAACAATACCGAAATTTAGAATTTCTAGGCTGCTTAATTCAAAAAAAGATGTGTGTATCTCGCAAGGAAAGAATAAGGACTATAAAATTATTCTACAAGTAAAATTTAGGATATTTCATAAATATTATGTATGTATGCGTATGTAGGTATACATCAAACGCACATACACACATTTATGTGAAAGAAAAGAAAAAAAAAGAGGGAAAATTTCAAATCATGTAAAGTTTAAATAAAATCTAAAGAAAACATAAGATAAATAATTATAAATAATTATAAAAAAAACATCGAAAAAATTTAATATTAAGAAATTAAATAAAAAAAAAAAAATAAGTATATACTCTACGGGTGAGTACGAGCAAACACAACTCGTATTGTGGATACTCAGTGTCAACACTTGAGTAAGTTTAAAACTCGACTGAATTATCCTGAGCTTTTGCCAACCTAATATACTTAAATTCTCTCAGAGGACGGATATACGTTGTGTGTGATATAGATGAGCTACATTATACCAAAGCCATTATAAGAATGTGGGGGTGGCTGTGGTATGAAGAAGGTAATGCGTAGCTAAAGCGTCGTTTTCGTTATCCTTGCCGTCATCATCATCTTCCTCCCTTGTATATATTTTCTAGACAAAAAATCGTACCTATCTCTATATCTTCCACTAGGAGTACATATTCTTTTTTGACAAATAGAATGAACAAATAAAGTGTTGTTGTATTGATATACAGAATTCTTTCAGCCTTCTACTATCCAACATTTGATTGTTGGGGTAAAAAAAATATTGTTGTGTATAGTGTGTGTTTCATGAGGGGTATTTAACTGATTTGTTCAGCCAAACAATGATATTGAAACGCCACCTCTAAAAATTGTACACCACAACTTTTATGTTATTGTAACACAACAACCCTTAATTGGGGGGCTAAAAAATATAATATCTATTTCACAAACTGAGAGAAATAATTCAAAATAATTATTTACTCTTAAACTTAACAGGTGTGGATCGGCGGCAATTTATTGAAGATGGGCGTTTTCTCTTAAAATGAATATTTGAGGCGCTCAGCGCCAAAACGGCCTAACCCGAAAATTTTCCAACTGAGATAAATGAGTTTAAAGAGAAGCTTATTTAAAACAACTTTTTTTTTAATTTTCATTAAAAGTAAAATAAAAATTGTTTTTTATTCTTGTTTTGAATTAATTAATTGCCTAAAAAGTCATATGTACTTGTGGCTTAACGAAGGTAAAGTTTTTTTTTGAAAATTATATGACGGTTTTTTGTTTTTTTAAAGATTAAAAACATTTTCCAGCAATAAAATCATTGGACTTCGGTTTTTTTTTATTATATAAAAGATTGTATTGTAGAATTGAAAAAACTTAA
The DNA here is from genome assembly GCA_929447395.1 of Epistrophe grossulariae. Taxonomy (NCBI): domain Eukaryota; kingdom Metazoa; phylum Arthropoda; class Insecta; order Diptera; family Syrphidae; genus Epistrophe; species Epistrophe grossulariae. The sequence goes on along the minus strand of OV839567.1, from coordinate 31,196,440 downwards.
TCAATTCTATTGAGGTTTGAGATAGGTGTAATTTTATTATAAGCTTTTTATAAGCTAGACTTAAAACTAAACATCGTATTTTAAACGTTGACTAACTTAATATAGTCTTCCAAGTTACAAATAAACATTTTTAATTCTTATCTAACTTTAGACAACGGATTCGGTTGTCTAAACCTTGACTAGTGTAACATTTTATTTAATTAAATAAAGCATAATTTTAACTACTCCGAACATGTAAGAGGCTGTCTAACTAGTTTATCTAACCTTAATACGACTGATTTCTTAAATTTATATTTTAACATATAAAAAGGTTGAAATGTTCAAAGGGCAAGAGTTTGAATAATTGGAAAACGATTATAAGAAGGTTTAGATCTTAGGATAGCTTATTTTAAAACAGGCCTACTAATGTTGTGGTGGAAATTGTTAGCATAACGTTACATTCGTTTAAGACATAATCAGTTCGGTGATAGGCAATGAGGAAGAAAGATCATAACTGTGGTAGATCTTACGCTTTTTCAAATATACCATTTCTACCCCGGCGATAAAAATTCTACCACTATTTTCTAAACCATACACAAAATAATTTCGCTTGAATTTTGTATGCATTAACAAAATTCGTTCGCTATTCCTACAACCAGCTTTAGTTGAATATTGCTTTATTGAATAATGACGAATAAATATTAAAGAAAATCTTCTAGATTAACGTTAAAATCTTCTTCAATTAATTTTTTAAATCAAAAAAATTCAAAATGCCAGCAGCTTATTCGTTTTTTAACTTTTTCTTTAACTGAAGTTTCAAAAATGTCGACAGCAGATTTTTTCGGTAAAAATAAAATTAATATGTACATTTTTTAGGAGTTCAATAGTTTGAAGTATACGGAGATAAACATTATAATTAATAATCTCTTTTCAACCATTATAATTAATATATTATGTATATTAAAAAAATCAAAGTGTGATGTTATCTGCTGCTCCAAAATTACATATCAAAAGTTGGTTAAACATGATGTCAACATTGTTTACTAATTTTTTACAAATTGTCCGTTTACCTACTTAAGTTTTAATTTAAATTTAAAAAAGAAAGTAAGGAAAAAATATTTACATTAATAAAATATTAAGAACAAAACATTTGCTTAAAATATACATATTCCAAAATAACTATAAAACCTACCAAAATAGATAATTGGGAAGAATTAAGAATATTGAATTACTGTTTTTATTTTCGTTTTTAAATTAGTATTTTAGTAAATATAAATAAATCTTTGGTAGGTATATATGTCCAATTTCATAACAAACACTAAAAGCACTTTTATCCCTTAACCCCTTAAATTTTATCATGCCTTTAAATATTTTTAGTTTCACCAATCTATAAAAGGGAAATTTCAGGGAAATTTTTGTTAAAATCGAGTTCTCTTCACATACCTGGAAAAATAAATAGTTTTTTACTTTCTAAAAAGCGAAATGTATGAGAAAAAATGAGAAAGCATTATGTATTGAAACAAATGCCAAGAATTGCAAAATAAAACGGTACACTTCTTAAAGATCAAAAACAAACATTGGGCTGCTGCCGAAAGGTTTTTAAAAAGTGAGTTTCAATTAATCATATAAAAAGAAAAGAAAAAGGCAAAAATTCCACAATCAATATCGTCAAAGTCGGAGAATGGATTGCTATGAACCCGGAATATTCTTCCACGGCGAATTAGTATGTGTTGATCTTTAAGCCTAGTACGCTGCTGATGAGAAACGAAAATTTCCTGTGATCTCCAAACAGACAACGAAATGCTTGCGGAAACACAACGGAAAATATCCTTGGAGAGTTTCACTAATTCCAAAAACAAAATCAGACATAAACGCAAAAAATCAGAGAAACCCATGACGTAAGAAAATGATAAACAAAAAAAAAACGCAAATAAAACTCAAATGTCATTTTTCCGCACAAAATAAATAGCCTGTATAATTAATTCTGTGCGAAAAAGGAGCGGAGACTTCTCCAAATAATCTGCTACAATTATATATTTCGCTCTTCGAACAGCGTACTACAAAACGAAAAGCAGAACGAAATTTTCCGTTTATGATTTCGTTGTGTCATTTTTGTATGGGATTTTTCGTTTCGCATCAGCAGCGTACTAGGCTTTATCGTCGGATGAAGACGACGACGACCAATCTATTATTCTAAATAAAAAGCAAATCATTAAAATATTATTATTAACATGCAGTAGAAATTTATTTACCTATTCAGTTTGTATCTCCAAAAATTGAAAATTAAAATGTTCCAAAATTTTTTCTGCAAATGTCAGCAGATATATCGACTTGTTAACTGCTTCTGATGACATTTCAATGACACTTTTAAAATTTAATGAGCCAAAAATGTGCATTTAGTTTATAAGGGTGTTTAAAAGCTTGTTTAATTTAAAAGTACTAGGTGAAACCAAAAAATCCCATTTTAAGGATATAGAAGCCTGTTAAATGTTTAAAAGTCCTTCGTGAAAACAGCCATAAGACAAAGTTATATATGTCAAAAACATCGAGAAAATACTAAAGAATCTTACAAAATTATTTCCATAGATGGATTTCGAACATTCTAATGAGTTTTTCTATTAAAAATAAATTTTGTTGATGAAAAATATGATGATTTAGAGTGAAATCATAAACATTCTAATAAAATTGACATAATTAATAAATTAATAATAGCAGTAAAAGTACCAACATAATATTTAATTTGTACGTTAAAATGAACAACATTTTCCGTTTGTAAAATTGATAAGTGTCAATACCAAAATAAAAGCAAAATCTGAATCTACCAAGAGTTTAAATTTGAAAGTGATAACACTGGTCATGAAAATTTGGCATTTTAATTTTTTTTTAAGATTGTTGCACTGTTGTTTAGGACTAATTTTGGACTTTGAAGTTTTCTGTATACTATCCAATTATTCAAGAAATTTACAGATTATAATATTTCAAAAAGACTTTTCTTTCACTAGAAGAAATACCAAATATTGTAAAAATTTTATTGGAATTTTTGTCTAAACGTAATCAATTTGTTTTTCCTTTTCCTTTTCACTTTCCCTTTCATTTATTTTCGGTTTTATAGATGAATTGGTGTTTTATAATATGGTGGATTTCACCAGGGTCAGGCGAATAAAAAAGAAAACAACCTTCCCATATTTCGTTCCACTGTATGAAAGTTTTTTTTGGCCAACTTTCCTGTACCAATACTAATTCTAAACATACTGAAATAAATCAGGCAAGTACATAAAACACTTTTTTTGTATTTATTTAATTGACCTTGTTGTATCATTCATTCCAAATAGCCCTTAATAGCACTTATTGTACAAGCCATATCCATCTATCACTTAACTAAAAATTATTGATCACTTAGTCCCGCTTTTCGTAGCGAGACAATACTAGTGGAAATAGCCCAGTTACCAGCATAATAGTCAAGGATGCGACATTTTCTCATTGCGGCTATCATAACTCAAGGTCAAACTTTTAAAAAACTTTTCTTCGGAAAAGTTTTTTCAGGTTGCTATGGTAAAATAAATGTAACATCTACTGCATTTTTGACAGAGCATTTATGCCTATCAAACGAGGGGATTCGTATAAATATGGTATTACGAAACCAGTGGGCGGACAAACTTTAATTGATCATTTTCTATAGTTTAGCCATTAACAAAAAATATAATTTTAATTTATTCATAATGAAACCCATAATATAAAGAAACAAAAACTTTAAATAAATGAAAGGTCACGAAACGGGAAGCATTTATTATTCAAATATTCAACAATGCCGATAGAATTTAAATTTTTTGCTCTTTCTATGATATAGTAAATATTTGTATATGTAGGTGTATTATTAACATGTATAATCAAATAAATCTCAATTTAATCAATTTCGCCCCTGCATGCAGCCTATACGTCTCGTTTACCCTCAAATCACTGTTTGACAAAAAGCTTCGCACTTTTCTTAGCATTCACCTCATGTTCACATCATGGTCCTTTTTCATTAATCATTATAATATGTCCCCGACTGTGAACCCTAATTATAGGGCTTAGTCAGAACGTCAAAAAACTATTATTCAAAAAATACTTTAGGCGAACTCATGTCAGGACAATTATTCCAAAGACTATTATTCATTCTATATACCCCACGCAAAAATATAAAAATTCACACGCACTAAAAATTTAAGCTTAAGAGAAATCTCTGCAGAGAATTTTCTTTTTTGCTGAGCTGAGCTTACTCTTTGACCTTTTGTATTATTTACACACACTTAAATAAAATAGAAAAAAACACTCTCACTGGAAATTATCATAAATTGAAATTTGAGTAAAAAAGGATAAATATAATGGGATGGGACTATGGGAGATGGAATGGAACTATTGTGGTTGCGGAGTAAATCTTAACCTCTTGCAATAATTCGTGCTACAATCGGAGTAGATCTAGATAGAAAATTGTTTGGTTTCAAAGAGTGGAATTTTAAATAAATCATAGTAGTAAAAAAAGATAAAGTTACTAGAATAAATTTAGTACCTATCGATTTTTTAATCAAATTTTTTTTAGAATTAATTTTAGAACTTTTGTTCTAAAAAAGCTATAAAGTAAGACAAATATGCGAATTAGAATAATTTGAAGACATTTTTTTTAGAATGGACTTCAAATCATTCTCAACCGCCTCGTTTCATGTAAGGAAGTTCAACGATTTTTCAAACGCATGTACATTAGGGTGGAGCGTCGATGTATGGAGAAAAATAAAAGTTGTTGTATCAATTTCGAATACCTCCATTTTTTTGCGTTTCGATGAGTAGAATAATTTGACATTAAAAAAAAAAGTTTGGATTAAGTCTTTAGCCCTCTACCTTAACTCAAAGTTTCGACTTTTTGGAAAACAAAATTTTTTTTCGGAAACGTTAAAATTATTTCACAAGTTTGAAATAAATTATATGATATCATTCATGAAAAAAGAAAACACAAATTATAATAGGTATATTAACTTTATTGAGACAAATAAATTAACACAAACTTGAAAATAAAAACTTAAAAATTCATAATACTACAGCATTCAAAATCTAACCCAATTAAACTTTTTATTTTTCAAGTTGTAATTTTTTTTTTGTGGAAAAATGGCAATATATTTCGAGAATATATCTTATTTTTTATTAGCCCGTCTCTCGCCTTTTCATCAGCTACTATTATTGAAGCTTCGGTCACCATCTTCACACAGCGCTCAACAGCTTGAGTGTGACAAAGGAAGTCCGAAAATGACATGCCAATAACAGATTTTTTTTTAGAAATTCTTCAAAATCCTGATCGCTAGTTCTATCCAACAAAGGGGGTGATGTGACTTGTGACTCGCTCCAGATAAAAAAGATTTCCAGATTTGCAGTTATTCACCAGATGCAGATTACAACACAGATCAAGGCGAGATTGATGTAGAAAATTTGCATAGCGATCAATTTCCCAATGACGTCCTAGGAAACATTGAACTCTTTATAAGGGATGAGGACTACGACAGCGAGGATGAAGTTCCTTTATCAATAAAACCAGAGCTTCAATCCTCGGACAATCTCAATCCCAACCAAACTGGTATATGGTCGGAGATATGACAATGACTGCTACCAATAACTTTGGCGTTAGGCAATAACGCCCAAGGAAATAACACCCAAATCGATTCGAAAATATCGATTTGAAAAATTCTGAACAATTGTTGTTTTTATTTTTCTTGATTTGGGCGTTATTTCCAATTAAATGCAAGAGGCTTTGCATACACCCAGCCTCGCACCTACCCCAAATCCTATAATGTGCCCAAGCATGGGGGTTGCATACATACCTCACTGTTTATGCGCCGCGATTTTTTTTAGATTATCTTATCATTGAAATTTCACTTTGGAAATATCGCCTAAAATTTAGGAAAAAATGCCCAAATTTAAAATAAATTGAGGAAATAACGACCAAATTTTATTACATTAAAAATATTTGGGCGATATTTCCAACTTAAGATATGGAAAAATATTTCCAAATCGATTTGGAGGTTATTGCCTAACGCCAATCACTTTGAAGTAAACAAAATGAAGATGAAAACTAGTTCGGAAAACAAGCCTCCATTCGAAATATTTGAAACGCTTTTCAATAATGATGTTACGCAATTGATTTTAGATCAAACTCTTCTCTATGCTTCGCAACGTAACCAACATTTCAAAAATGAAAAAAGGGTCATTTTGAGCGCATGTCTACGACGTCAATAATGGAATTCTATGGGAACTATGGGCACAAACTGACGCTGTTGAACCGTTACATTATGTCAAACGCTGTTCATCAGCAGAGAAAAAAGTTTTTATACCGCAGCCAAAACTCTTTGCGGATTATAATAAAGGTTTGGGAGGTGTTGACCTACACGATCAGTCTGTAAATGCGTATAAAATCAAAATTCGGGGAAAAAAGTGGTGGTGGGCACTTTTTACTTCAATGCTTAGTTCCCAGGTAACTGGTAAACGATTGGAAGCTTTAGAAAGACTCGGTGGATTCCCAAGATGGCTTACTTATATTTCAGAGAATATAATGTTGGCGAGCAACACTTTAAATATAAGAAGACACACAATTCAACCTTCAAAGTCGAAGTTCCCTTTTCCCAAAAAAATTGATAAGCCCCTTAGATGCAGAGAATGCAACATGTGAGTTAGATGGATCTGTGAACTTTGTGATATAGCTCTGTGTGTTGAAAAAGTATGCTACAAAAAATTTCACACACAAAATTAGAACCCATATCTTACGACTGAACCTGCTTGGGAACAGCCTTATAAACATATTAGTTACTTTTTTTTTTTAAAGAAAAAAAAAGGATAGTAATCATATGATCACATTTAATAAAGTTTTGTTACCAAAAGTTTGAGTTGTAGATGCAGAACTATACAAAAAAAATCTTTTTTCATTCCGACTTAACAGCATACATAAGTCTAAATGAACCAATTCAAAAGATATTCAAATTTATGTAATAAAAAAACTGGATTTAGAGTAAATTTTTTAACTCTAAAATGCATTTATCTCAAAACAAAGATTTTGGACTTACGTTGTTTTAATCAGACTGCACAGAATTATGACCAGCAGATTTCCAGATACATGGAAGTTTGTTTAAATAATCTCATTACCAAAGCCCTCATCAAACAGGGCAGGCCTATTGCAATTCTGACTTTTCTCAGTAAAGTCTTTGAAATAGTGATGTGTAATTAAAACAAAATCTACTTAAAAAGAAATAATCTTCTGACAATATAACAATCGAGCTTTCGAAGCAATCTGTTGAGTTTGACAGTTCCACGAAGTACTCATAACTTGTTGACAAGTGCTTCAAATGACGTTTACAGACAAGTGAATTTCCGGCCATGTTCTTGAATGTTAGGCCACTTCTTAACCAGCTGTCAACGTGTCCAGCTCTTCATCTCAACCTAACTTAAATTGCCTTACATAAAATATACTTAAATAATTAACACTGTTAAACTAAATTAATATTTAGTAGTAATAACTTTATATGAATTATCATTAATAAATTGAAGTTTAAACCCATAAAATCACATTAAAATCATAGCTGTAATACTGCACTCACTAAAATATGTGAAGATATTCGATGGGGCTTTGAAAATTATATGATGCGGTATTTCTAGATTTTTCAAAAGCATTTTATTCTTTAAATCACTTAATTCTCCTGAAAAAATCTTAAAAATCAATTTGGCTTTGAAAAAACCGATTGCAAACTTGCGTTGAACCTTAGTGAAATTAATATTCATCTTAGCCTAAAAGTAACCGTTGGTGTATCGCAAGGTTGTTGTTTGGTCCTTTACCATTTACGCTATTCATAAATTACATTTCCAAAGAAATTAATCAACGTAACCACCATATTTATGCAGCTGATGTGCAAGTTTACAATATTTCTTCTAAATCTTCTTCTATTTCTTTATCAGCATTATTTGAACTTAACCATGACCTTGATGCGGTTTTTCAGTGGTCTATTGAAAATTATCTGAACTTAAATCTACTTAAAACAAGAGCTATGCCATTCTGTTGAACAAAACCAGGTATTGATTATCTTCATCCAATTGTAATTAATGTTTCTATCATTAAGTATGTATCCAAATTTAAAAATACAGGTATTCTTTTAAAATAATAATTTGAATTGGTCTGATAACTTAAACGGAATTGTGTCAAAAATATATTCAATTGTTCGTGGCGTAAGTCCAACAAAACCGTTTCTGCCCGTCTAAGCAAAAACTAATCTAATAAAATGTGAGGTTTTGTCGGAATCTTCAAGAAAATTAAATGTTTTTTTTCAACAACTGTGCAAGATATGTGTTTAACTTTCGGATTTCGTGACCACTAATCTTCATCCGTCGAAACGATCTAAGGATGCTGTTTAGATTCGTTACTAAAATACAGAACAAAATTGTAAACAAAATCGGCTCTGACTATGAAGATCAATTACACCAAACCAAGTCGTAAATATCTAATAAACAGCAGGCAGTTTTTCGTGTATGCAATTCATCTGTGGAATCACTTATTGCCACTAACATTGAAGAGAGCAGGAGCGGGAAGATGCTTTGAATTTATGCTGTTAAAATACTTTGTCGAAGAACAATAACAAGCTTTTCTTAACGATAAAAGAAATCGTCTTGTTTTATGAAATTAAAACTTATCTTTGTTTTTTTTCTGTAAGTTTTATATCCTTCATCCTTTCCTTTTTCCCGTTTGCAATACTTTTCCAATCTTCATCCATTTTTCATTTGATTTATGTAATTCAAATCAAAATTGTTTTGGAAAATAGTTTTTTCTTTAAATTTTGTACTTTTAATTAATAAGCAATTTGCTTACAATGCTTACAGTTGTTCAACAATTCTCAGTAAATAAATCTATAGAACAGGTCATTATTGTTTATTCCAATATTCTGCAAATGTGTTAGTTTGAATTCCGCATATTTATTTAAATCCTAAATTCTTTAAATCAAAATTAAGTAAATACTTATTAAAATTCTGTAGAAATATAATGTAACTGATATTTCAAAAGCATTTGATAGACTTTGGGATCAAGCTCTCTTATCGAAATAGCGTATTTTTGGTATCGATGATTGCCTCCTTCGTTAAATTAGAAATTATATTTCTGACCGATCGATACAAGTGGTGTTGAAAGGTTTCAAGTTTCCGTTGGCTCCGACTCTCTTTTTTTCTGAAACTATCTGTTAAATTTTTTTGCAGACAGTACCCTCAGCTGTTCATATTTGTTTCTAGAATCACATTCCTGCTCTTCTTCCCGTGTACTTCAGTGACAGCGTATGATAAGCTAGTTAAATTCTGATGTCGACTGAATGCTGTCTTCTGTCGAGCAAAACCTACCCATGAGTGGTTAGTATATAGTAACATCGTAGTAATGTTACTTCTCTTTCGTTATTTTATCGCTACTTCTGTAATAAGTGTGTCAATGAAATAAATTATTTCATTCCTATCCCCTGTGAACAATTTAACCGCAATACTTGCGCTTCCAGGAATGCCCAACAGTTTACCCTTGAGTCCAATTTTGGAAGTACTGTAAAGCAGAAAGATTCTTTCATTTACCACACAAGACGAATGTGGATTGCTATACCGCCTTACTACATATATTTTTCCTCTTATTAATTGAAGATTTTAAAATATTATTCTGACAGCAACAAACACAGCATACTTCAGAAAGGCTACAATCTTTAAGCGGCATATACACACATCAAAATCTCATCAAGCATGGAAGAGTGTGTTAGTAAAACAAGTTTCACATTGAATATACACACATCAAGCATGAGTTTTCAATCACTCATTTATACGTACTTGTTCAGATGAGAAGACATGTGACGATTTTTATCCGCTGCCAGTATTTTGAATTTTCTTCTGAATTTTAAGGTAATTTGTATGAATTTCATTTCAAAAAGCTATATTTAAATTTTACCAATTTGATAATATGTTGCCTCATCGCTGTTCAATATCAAAATGAGCACATGCATGATCAAGCATTCAATCACAAATATACACTACGTCAATCTTGACTACTTGATTGACCAAAAATCAAAAAGTTTTGATTTTATTTCAAGCATACACACAACGTATACGTGTGGCAATTTTACTAATACACTCTCCCATGCTTGATGAGATTTTGAACTGTGTATATGCCGCTTTAGGAATAATAGTGTATTGTGTGCCCATTCGCATTCAATATTTTTTGACAAAATGAATGAAAAATGAATGAAAGATTTTATTTTATAACAAAAGTTTAACAAAAATGAAATACATATATGTATATACAATCTTAAATTAGCATGACACTGGCGCCTGCTGTTTTTGACAATATTTTGGGCAGTAAAATTGTTTGATGAAAGAGAAAAATGTTAGCTAAAACAACAAATAAATTTTGTAGGTACGTTCCAAATGTATGCAATCGTGCAGCATTCACTCTTGGTGGAAATTTTGTTTTCCTAAGTGTATTCAATGGAACATGTGTAGCAAACTTCCTTCAAGATTTCCTGCATAACCACAGTGTTGTAGCTGACGCTGTAGCATATTTCTCCTCAAGTACATTTCTTACAGTACAAATTGTTTCTTCTCAATTCTAAAGTACATTTCCTACCTTTGGGTTTGTAAATCGTCAAACATAGGAAGTCATTGGAATGATATACGTCATTACATTGTTTTCGTATCTTCCATATGTATGTGTTCAGCCAGTGCATTACCTGTATGTCTCAACCGATTTTATGCAAGCAATGATGCATAAAAGAACGTTATCCAAAAGGTTAGTTTCTAATGGTCTTATTTATAAACTTTGTCTAACTTTAAACAACTGTACAACTTTGGAAAATGTTTTTTCTTGTTTATTGCTATCTTATAGATGCCTTACTTTGACCACAAGAGTAGATTGTCTCAACCGTGAATAATGTGATATTTATTTTTATTAAATAAAGCATATTTCCACAATTTTTAAAATAGTTAGACAGTGTCTATAAAGTAGACAAAAATCTAATAAATACGATACGACTGTAAATGTCTCCCCTAGTTCTTCATTCGTTATATTAATTAACCAATACTATACTTCACATCTGAAGTAGCCCGTTGTGTAAAGGTTAATACGTTGGTCTATCATGCAGGGTTAACTCCCAGGCTCTTCCACAAAAACTAACAAAAATTTTTTCAGGGCTAGCTATTGCCTTTTGCGAAGAAGTGACTAATGAAAAAGTGGCTATTATCTTAGCCCTTTGGATTCAGCAGAAAATTGCAGGTCCTCTCCATTCCTACCTAACAAAGAATATGGACACGTTCAATACTTAACTATTTTAATGCCTTAACTAAGAGGCGACCAAGTCATACAATTTAGTTTCAAAGCAATTTGAAAATTTTTGCGCTTTATATAATTTATAATTTTTCATATCCTTAGTCCGAACCCTAAGTTAAAAGGTCTTTGCTGGCAAGTTGTTGCTGCTTGTGTATTAATAAATTGGTAAAATGGCATCCTGTTGCTCACAAAACAGGTGGAAGAGCTATGCGCGAAATATTTGAGACAACTTTCTTTTTTGATTGTAGTTTCTTTTGTATGGTCTCATTTCACATATTACTATGTGTTGCTCTTGCTCTGAACTACATAGATTGTAAAAAGCTAAACAAATTGTTGAACGTTCCGGTTAGTTGTATACTGGAGAGTCCTCGAGCTTTTTACACCGAGAACATTTATAAAGAGAGAGATGCGACAAGAGCGAAATTGTGTGTAACAGGTTTGATCTACTTTACAAGGTAGGTATGAAGCATGAAGGCAATTTTTGTTTTTATGAACATGGAAAGGATATGCATTATAAAAAAATAACATTGTACCATTATATCAACCCATTATTGCGGAGGACTGCGGTTGACTTGTGTTAATGACATACCCGTTAATGTAGCCAAGCTCAATAGAGTGTTTGACTAAAGTAAGGTTCTATTTCTGTGGTATAATGAATGGTTTGAATGAAAAAGCCAATAGGTGAGATTTGATTGGACACTCAAAAATGCAAATCGTTTCAAAGGTCAAATGGCCATACAAGTGTGGATGATCGAAACAACGGGTATTTAGGCCCTGGGAATTGTATAGCTTTTAAAAATGTTTGTTTTGGTTGGGGGACATTAATCATTGTAACTTCTTTAAAGATTTTCAGGAACTTACCTCGTTATAATTAATTTATACCTATGTATGCATTTCTTCTTGCCGATGAAGCACGTTTATAGAAGAAAATTTCACTCTTCGTGGTGACAGGATTAGACCGACTTTTGATGGTTGGTGCGTAGTTCTTGGTGAACTTTCAATGGGAGTGGGTTGTTGATGATTTGGTTGTTGTTGTATTGTGTTAGATTATGTTTGTGTTTTCTGGTTGGAAGAAACTTGTTGGTTGAGACCTTGATCCATACCAGGCTTTAGCGCAACCTTATTTACACAAATAAGTAGGTACTACTGAACTACTATACAAACGTGAACATGTGTGTGAATTTATTTCCTTAACATTAGTATAAGTTGAATTTCATTTTAATAAATATGAATTGCCAGAGTTTTCAAAGGACTGACTTTTGAAAGGCAGAATTTCGAAACCCTCAAAATTTTACCAAACTGTACCTAGTCTATAGTTATGGTAGTTAACTAATTTTGTTTTTAATCTGTAGGGCTAATCGTTATTTGTCTTTCACAAGAATTTAAATTTAAAGATGCCATTTAAAAAGAGAACAGAACAATTGAGCTAATGGGAACTAACCGAATTAAAAACTTAACATCTTAGTAAGAAATATAATAAATATCTACAATCTACATACATATGTATTATGCGAGAAAACTATCATGCGAGAAATAAAGCATGCGATAAAAGTATCAAACGGGAAAATAAAAATGCGAGAAATATGCCAGTCGAATATAATCCGAGAAATATGTCATGCGAGAGATATCTACTTCATGCAAGAAATATAGGTATTATGCGAAAAAATATCATCCGAGAAAAATATCATATTCCTCGCATGATATACAGTATACATTTCCCGCATGAAATATTTTGTGAATTAAAAATATTTTTCTTACATGATACCTATATTTTTCTCGTGTGATATTATATTTTTCACATGGTACCTATATTTCTCGCATGATATATTTCTCGCATGATATTTTACTCAAATAATATATTTCTTGCATGATACATTTCCCGTATAACATACAGTGGCTCACAGTGAAAATGGCCCACTTAAAAACAATCGAAACAAAAATGTTATACAGTCAACTCTCCCTAAGTCGAATTTTCACGGGATACCAAGATTTGTTCGAGTTAGAGAGAGTTTTGAAAAAAATCGAGTTATAGAGAGAAACATTTTTTGTTTTAAAAGGTTTATTTAATAAATAAAGTTAATAATTAATATGTGTATTTAAAGCAACCAAAAACACAAGGAAAAGGATAACATTGTTTTTTTTGCGTTGCAACTTTTAAAAAACTGTATCTTTTTATGGAGGTACAAGGGATATGAATAGGAAGCAACACGAAGAGCTGACGATGATGGTACACGCGATGCTACACATACATATATTAAGGTTTTGATAGTTCGTAGTTATTATACGAAATGCGAATTCCTAAGAGGTAATGTTTTTTATTTTGTTATGTGGGAATCAAAATTCGACTTAAGGGGTGAAAAAAAAGGTGCCAATAATCGAGAGAATCAGTTCGAGTTAGAGATAGTTTGACTTAGAGAATAGTTTTTGTATGGAAAATTGAAGGGAATGATAAAATATGGCGAAAAAATTCGAGTTAGAGAGAAATTCGACTTAGAGAGAGTACGACTTAGGGAGAGTTGACTGTATTTACCGAAGAAAGTAATTAGTCCAATCATTTCGGGTCGGATGTCAACAGTCAATAGGTCAACGTTTGGAGAAAGCCGATTGAAAAGATGAATCCAAAACATTTGCGTCCCATTGTTGCTTTTCAAATGTTTTTCATTTCTACCAAAGCAAAGATACAAAACTCTCGGCTGAAATAAGTTAAGTAATTGGCTGCTCGATAATTGTCCAAAGGTGACCCCTCCACAATCTCCTGATTTTAAAATAATTGAAAATTTACACAAAAACTTGGAAATTGAATTTCGGAAACATCAAATTTTTTGTCAAAGTGATTTAAAGAATTTTTACTATAAAAAAATGACAAAATAAGCCCCGCTTGTACCAAAAAACTTGTCGAATCAGTTCCGAATCGTTTGAAATCAGTAATTAGACAAAAAGGATTCCCTATAAAACTTGTTTCACCATGTTTTTAACAAACTTTTTAGTACTACATAATTATTTATTTTCTTTCCTTTCTTTTTTTTTTGTATCTAGTTATTATGTCTTTCGATGTTTTTGAAACAAGAATGGAATACTTTATTGAAAATTGGGCTATATTTTTTTAGTTTGCTTAATTCCATTCAGAAATTGTCCTACGTAACAGAATTTTATAGGTAGGCCATTTTCACTGTGAGCCACTGTACATATTTCCCAGATGACATATACGACATACGTATCTCGCATAATATATTTCATAATATTTTTCTCGCATGAAATTTCAATCAATCTCCTAGTGGTATACATACATATTTCTCGCATAATATTTTTCTCCCATGATATTTTTCTCGCTTGATATATTTTTCGCATCATACACTTCTCGCAAGACATTTTTCTGGTATTTTATATTTCAGGCATGATACATTTCTAGAATGAAACTCAACATGTAGTATCTCGAATGTATGAGCTTCATTTTGAAACTTAAAAAAAAAAAATATTAAAATGGGCTAAGTTTGCTAAAATCTGAACTTCCGTTTTGTATCAAAAAAATATACCTATTTCCGGACTTCCGGTTTAAATTTTATAAATGAAAAGAAAATTGTATTTACTATGTATACCTCCATTAAAATAATTTTTCTATCGCTTCGTTTAATTTATCAACATTGAAAAACCCTTACCCATAGCTTGCTGAATCTTTACAAGCCCGTAACTGGGGCACCAAACCTCAAAATTCAAAATCCTTCTGTATTTATGTTAAGAATCAAAAAAATTATAAATAACACAAAGATGAACGAATTTGAAGACCCACACACTTTTTTCGTTGTTCGCTTCACTTGAAATGTCCCATATGTCATACATATTTCTCGCATGATATAATTTTCACATGATATTATATATTTCTCGCATGATATTTTTCTCATATGACATATTATTTCTCGCGTGATATAATACTTTTTATGACCTATTCTCTTTTATGACCTATTCTAAATGATTCCAGATTATTTGGAGTTCTTATATTCGCATTTTGTTAATATTAAATATTCTTTTTAAAAGATCGGGTGGGATTACATAAAATAAAAAATCTTATTTTGATTTGAATATCATTTTTTTACAAATGTGAAAATGGTATGTTTGCTTACTTTTTTGTATGAACTATCATTGAGTGGTGTCAGCTGGAGATTTTTAAGAAAATCCATGCGTTCGAGAAACTATCAGATATAGGCTCTATGGCGGTGATTGGAGCATGATTTACGCGTGATTTATGACAAGTGTCATGTTGACAAAAACTATCATTTTCTTTCAATAGCTTTTAACGGCCTTTAAAAATTATAAAGTCCTACAAAAATTAGCGTTTCGTACCGGCGCGAGTTGCAGAAACACCTCTCAACCTTATACTTTGCTTAAAATCATTATTGTTATTATTAAATTGAGTAGCATATGAACTTTGTATTTATTATTTTGTAAATTAAAATTAGAAACAAATTCATATTCATTTTGACTTTCATCAAAGATAGTTATTAATTCTTATTTAAAAATAAATTGGAAATAAAACAAATTTGTTACACCAATCCCAATAACATACAAATATACATTGCATTTTTATTAAATATATAATTGGAAATCTTAACTGGCGCAGTCTATCGGAATGCATATCTTTCAAAAATATACATGAAAATTGCATCAAAAGAACCTACCAAAGAAAAGGAGCATAGAGCTTCGAGAAATATATAGAACGAAAAAAAAAATGAAAATATTTTTCGATTTTCATTGAAGAACAATCTATGGAAGAAAATTTAAATTAAATCGATAAATCAATCAATTTTCCGAAGAAGTTTTGAAGAGGAAATATAAAGTAACATTTTGAAGAAATCTTCAACATTTATGGGCCAAGATATCAAAATCAAAAGACGAAGAAAAATTTATCAACGATATCAAAATACCAGAAGAAGAAGAATTGAATAACCACCAGTTACCGGAATCCTTATTAGAAACAGAATTCAGTCGTTTATCATAATACCTACTTTTTCTTAAGAAATTGAATTGATTGCAGGGGTAAGTCTAAACTCGATTTTTGCTTTTTGGTTATTTGCAACATAAAAAATATAGTAATTCAAACAAACTACAACAACCACGTATCGCATCTAGTTTTTTTGGTATAACACGTTTAAAAAAAAGTTAAAGGAGTTTAGGGTGATCTTTGAAGATTTAGCTGATTTTTTTTTTTGCTAAGAAAACATTTCAAAGTGAGAAGTTGTTTATAAAACCATCAACTATAACCAATAACCATGACTGAAAGCGAAAATCTCGGTAATATTTTTGACGCGTTTAGAATTCCTGACGCTGTTAAGGATATCCCTACCTTTGATGGTAATCCTAGATTACTGTATGATTTTATAAACAACGTAGAAGAGATTTTGAGTCTCATGTTACAGATAAATTCGAGCTATGCAAGGATTATTTTACGTGCTATACGGAATAAAATCATTGGCCAAGCTAATGAAATTCTAAACATGTATGGTACTTCTCTAGATTGGAAAGAAATTAAAGATAATTTGGTTCTTCACTATTCAGACAAAAGAAGTGAAACCAGCTTAATAAGAGATCTTCACAAATTAAGACAAAACCAGAACAGTGTAGAGGAATTTTATTCCAAAGTTGTTGAATTGAAATTCTTTCCACTATGATAAATCATGTAAAAATTCATGAAAAATATACGAATGTCATTGAATCTAAAAAAACTTTATGTAATGAAATGTGTTTAAATACTTTTCTGACAGGATTAAGAGAACCTTTAGGCTCCACAATCAGAGCAATGCGTCCAAAGGCCTTGTCCGAAGCTTTTAAATATTGTTTAGAGGAACAAAATTGCACGTATTATCAAAATTTTCATTTCCAGACAGATACAACAAATAGAAAAAATTACAGAAATTCAAACATGCAATCAACACCAGTTATGAATTCTTCAAATCATAATACACAATACAATCATAATCAAAGATACAATCAACAGAACAAACCAATTGTTCATAAAAACTCACAAATACAATATAAATCCTTGAATCCAAACAATGAACAATACACAAATATTTCAAATGACTATGCTCATCATTCTGGTTACCCGTCAAACAACACTTCATCCAACTTTTACAGAACTAACAACAATCCAAATTTAGGCTATATACACACTTCAAAAACAATTCCTATGGAGTTATCTAGTGGAAATACTAACAGAATTTCTAATAGATCGTTCAGATCAAACAACTTTCCCCAAAGACAAAATCAAGTGTTCAACGTTGAAACCTATCATCCCCAGATCCAAAATTCTAAAATTATTCAACCATTAGATCAACCCATACAACAATTTGATAATTTAAATCTATTTAATAATGAATCGTCTGAAATAGATGACGAAAATTTTTATCTACGTGCCTCGGGAAATCAATTGGCTGCATAGATATGAACAATTTTAATTCAAACTTACTTCCTTATATCACTATTTCTAGTATAAATGGCAATAGACTTAAGTTTTTAATAGACACTGGAAGCAACAGATCCTTCATTAGCCCAAGAATTGTAAAAAATATGAAAACTTTTCCCATAACACCTATAGAAGTTAAAACAGTATTTAAATCGCATTTTGTTGACAGACAAATTATATTTAGTAATTTGTCGGAGTTAAATTCCAAAAAGAACGTATCATTTATTGTCTTTGAGTTTCACGAATATTTTGATGGTCTCTTTGGCACGGACATAATGACAAATTTTGGTATGAAAATTGATCTTAAAAATTCATTTTTAGAAATCAGTAACACAAAAATACCCTTACAATTTAAACCAAATTTAATGTCCACAACTTATGTAGTTCCACCATTTAGCAAAAAGATATGTTATTTACCAGTCGATGTTGAGTCAAATAGCATTTACGTTAAGCCGACTACTATTCAAAATAATTTGACAATACCAGAGGGAATATATAAAGCAAAAGACTGGTTCTCATACATAGAAGTCATTAACAACTCCAGTGTTGAACAGATATTTTGTCATTGAACAACCTATAAAAACAATAAGTCTAAATAAACACTCCTATGTAGAGTCTAACAGCTTTTCTATTAACAGTTCTTGTAAAAACTTAAAAAATATAGATAGTACTTTAAATACTGATCATTTAAACAAAGAGGAGAAACAAAAATTGAACAACCTAATAAACAAGTACATTGATATATTTTTTCATGAAGGACAAAATTTAACATTTTCTAATGAAATTAAACACGAAATAATAACAAAGGATGATGCTCCTGTATATAGCAAATCTTACCGTTACCCCTATGCATTAAGAGACGAGGTTCAGAAGCAAATCAGTGCAATGCTTGACCAGAATATTATTCGTCCAAGCTTTTCCCCTTACTGTTCTCCGATTTGGATAATTCCAAAAAAAGGGGCAAAGATGGAAAGGAAAAATGGCGAATGGTTGTAGATTACCGCAAATTGAATGAAAAAACTGTCGACGATAAGTACCCTTTTCCAAACGAAAACGAAATTTTGGACAAACTCGGAAAATGTCTCTACTTCACTACTATTGACCTTGCCTCTGGATTTCACCAGATAGAAGTCAAATCCGGAGATGTTGCCAAAACGGCTTTCTCTGTTGATAACGGGTATTATGAATTTGTCAGGATGCCCTTTGGGTTGAAAAATGCCCCTAGGACACTGCAACGTGTTATGGATCGTGTTTTAAGAGGTCTTATTGGTAAAATCTGTTTGGTGTATATGGATGACATTATCATCTATTCCACCTCTCTCCAAGAACACATTTAAAGTTTAAAAACGGTATTTGAAAGGCTTAAAAAAGCAAATTTTAAAATACAACTCTCTAAATCTGAATTTGTTTGCAAAGAAGTGTCTTTTCTTGGACATACTGTACATCAGATGGAATAAAACCTAACCCTGATAAAATTCAAGCGATTCAAAAATTTCCAATTCCTATAAAACAGTAAGAGAAATCAAGTCATTCCTTGGTCTATTAGGATATTATAGAAAATTTATAAAGGATTTCGCGAATTTGGCCAAACCAATGACCCAATGTTTACGAAACGGTGAAAAGATTGTTCTTGAATCCGAGTATATAAATTGTTTTGAAACCTGTAAAATTTTATTATGTAACGATCCATTACTGCAGTACCCAGATTTTTGTAAACCATTCAACCTTACAACAGACGCAAGCAATGTTGCAATTGGTGCTGTGCTTTCACAAGGCTTAATTGGTTCGGATAAGCCAATTTGCTACGCAAGTCGGACCTTGTCAAAATCGGAACAAAACTACAGCACTATTGAAAAGGAATCGTTAGCGATAGTCTGGGCTACAAAATATTTTCGACCTTACCTTTATGGTAGGAAATTCCAAATCGTGACAGACCATAAGCCATTAACTTGGCTTTTCTCTTTAAAAGACGCGAATTCAAAGCTGGTACGTTGGAGGCTGAAACTCGAAGAGTTTGACTATTCTATTGTTTACAAAAAAGGTAAACAAAATATGAATGCCGATGCTCTGTCTCGAATTCAAATAAATGTTAATGAAGCTCATGATAATTTGGATGCTGTTTCCATTCAAAACAATATTGATGAATCAGAAAGTGTTTCTACAGTTCATTCAGCTTTTGAAAACACAAATGATGGAATACCTATTTCTGAACGACCTATTTATTAATTCACAAATCAATTAGTCATACTTAAAAACGCGAGACGTAAAAAGTTATCATCGATATTACAAACGCCTTTTGAACAAAAAAGAAGAGTTTTGATTATACATAACAATCCAAAGAATACAGAGACCATTGTATCTATTTTTGAAAATTACATAAGACCTAAAAAACTTACAGCAATACTAACTGATGAGGAGATTTTTCAATCTATACAAGCTGTATTTTCTCAATATTTTTGTAATTCCGCTATTAAGTTAGTAAGATGCAAAACTATGCTTGAGGACATAATTGATATTGACAAACAACAAGAATTAATAAGAGATTATCACAATAATTCTAACCATAGAGGGATAACAGAGACTTTAGAAATAGAACACATAAAGAGACAATCATATTTTCCGAATATGAAACATGCAATAACACGAATAATAAATAGTTGTGAAATATGTCATAAACTTAAATATGACCGTAAGGGTGTAAAATTAAAATTCGCAGAAACTGAAAAACCATCGAGACCACTTCAAATTGTTCATCTTGATATATATTTTGTCAGCAAAGAACATTTTTTAACAATTATAGACAAATTTTCAAAATTTTCTTGTGCATATCGTAAAATCTTTAAGACATTTCTTTTCGCACCATGGTATTCCCAGAAAAATTGTTACGGACAATGGAAGTGAATTTATTTCAACTCTCTTTAAAGACTTTCTAAATATTTATAACATAGACCACCACACAATTTGTGCAAAAAGTTCAAATGGTAACTCGCCAATAGAACGATTCCATTCCACACTCACAGAAATTAAACGTATCATTCAATCACAAAACAAACAAAAACCTATTGCTGAAATTGTCGATAGGCAGTGTTTACATACAACAATTCAATTCACTCCGTTACAAAACTTACACCTTTTGAATTACTTTCAGGCCACATTAATAGAACCCAACCGTTTTTCACTAAAAATACCGAACAGGATTATTTAATAAATCACATAAAAAACTATGCAAATTTGGCAAACCTTATACACGAATAAAGTCTTAAAAACAAACAAATTTTAATTGCTAAGTTTAATAAAACAAGGAGAAATCCCCCAGACTTTAAACCTGATGAAATTATATACGAGCTGGATGATAGAAGGAACAAGTTAGCTCCACGATTTAATGATCACATTGTTGTAGGAAATAACAGATTAACTGTAGATACTAATAAAAGAAAAGTACATAAACAAAAAATTAAATCAAAACGTAAAATAGTCCCAGCCTAGTTTTTTTTTATAAATGATAAATTCTTGTTTTGCTAACCTTGGTTGAGGATTCTGAAGATCATTTTGAATCTTATAACTTTTAACTTATGTACATTATTTACTTTATTTTGGTTATGTATGTTGTTTTCATGTTGTATTTTGTTTGATTATCTTCCCTGTTTCTTATCCTTCAACCAAAAGTTAGGTATCGAGTTTGGATGAACCTCAAAATTATAATCTTAACTTTTTTAATCATTTTCATTACTATTATTATATTTGTACTAGATACCTATTATTGTTGTTTTTATTATACTTTTTCTAAAATAATTTAATTTCAAATTATTACTTCATTCTTAAGTGGGAGGAGTTACAGAAACACCTCTCAACCTTATACTTTGCTTAAAATCATTTTTGTTATTATTAAATTGAGTAGCATATGAACTTTGTTTTTATTATTTTGTAAATTAAAATTAGAAACAAATTCATATTCATTTTGACTTTCATCAAAGATAGTTATTAATTCTTATTTAAAAATAAATTGGAAATAAAACAAATTTGTTACACCAATCCCATTAACATACAAATATATACTGCATTTTTATTAAATATATAATTGGAAATCTTAACTCGCGCGATCTCACTTGGACTCATCAGTTGACTAGTGTGGGCCTTTGTCAATACGCAAATTTTGCTAAGCTCATCTCATCTTACATAGATTTCGTGACGAATATCTAGTGTAAACTATATCCAACAAGACTATAGTGTGAACTATATCCAAAAAAAAATTTTATTTTTAACACGTGTCGCCTGAGTTCTGAAGATTGAATGTCGTAAAATTTATAAATCAATAAGACTTGCATGAAAATTTGATGGGATATTCACGCTTATTCCATTTTCACAAAAACGACAATAAAACGGGCTCCAGAAGCGTTAATTGGCGTACTAAACTAAAACTTTGACGTTCTCTTCTTTCTCCACTCTTTTAACCATTAAAACGAGTCGTTTTTGAGGAAAAAAAATGGTTTTAAAATTTTTTTCTTTTAATTGTTCATATTAACCAAAATAATGCGACAAGCTTGTTTCATTGAATTTTTGAGCTCACTGTAAATTTGATAGAATTTTGGAAGATTTTAATTTTTACATTTCACACGAGTAGATATGGGGACTAAAAAAAACTACATGCTACTATGTTGATCCTTCACCCTATTGCACGTGATCATAGAAAGTGTATGGGATCTATCATAAAATTCCCCAAGGAGAAAACTAGGACAGGAAATTGGATTAGTCTCAGAGAAAGAAACTCGATCTGCAAATCCACAGTAACAAACCTTGACATTTCAAGAGATGGTTTGATCAAAAAGTATAACTTCGAAAACAACTTCCATACCGCGTTTATTTAGCAAAAAAGAGTGGGTAGGAGTCAGGCGAATCAGTGAACTATACTCCTTAAGCAAAGGCTATCAAGTGGTACACTGATGGTGCAGGTATCCTTGGGCCTAAAACCAAACTTTCTTTGCTGATGTCTACCAACATTTTCCAGACAAGGTAACACACTTCATTGGGTACCAGGCCAGACTCGTTAGGGGCAGAACACCCTTAACGGGTCCGAGGTCTATTCTGGAAAAGGAGAAAACGTGATGATTAAATTAGCCATGTCATCTAGCTCTAGGGCACAACAGATCTTAAGGTCGTAGCGTAATTAAAACCCCAAAATTTTAATGAAAAAAAATGACGCAACAAAATCATAAACAAAAATTTCTTTCCGCTTTTTGTTATGCAGTGCGCTGTTCGATGAGCGAATTAAAAAATAATTATAACAGAATATTTAAGAGAATTCGCCACTATTTTTTCCCACAATTAATTGTGAGTGGTATAGTTACATTTGAGTTTCCGTTGTCATTTAGTTCAGTTTAGTTTTTGCAATTGAATATCGCAAGCATTTCACTGTCTTGTTGGAGACCAACCGCAAACTTCGTTTCACATAATATGCAGTACAAACTCGATTTACGCAACTAATAGAAATTGGGGCTGTTGCAATGACCGAGGTTGTTGCACTTACTGGGTTGTATTTTTGTTTGATACAAATTATAGTTGAAATAGCTTATTTTCTTATAGATAACGACAATGTTATATGAAAAAACTTTAGTGAAACCAAAACAAACAATTATTTTTGAACATATTTTTTATTAAATACGAAAACGAAATGTTCGAAATTTATACAAAAATTAATATGTGATACATACAGAATATTAAGTTTTTTTCTTAAAGAAGTTAGGTATTTTAGATTGAGTTTTTTGCGAATTTATGTTTTTTTAAATCTGCCCTCTCTTTTATTTTTTGTAGCAATAGAATATCTTCTATTGGAATGTTCTTCGGCCCATTGCAAACATATGTTTAAGGATCGAACTGCATCTTCTGATTTAACTTTTGATAAAGTGGAGGCCGACTCAGCTTCACCTTCACCTTCATCAGCGCTCTCAATTTCTGCTGGATCGTCACAATTACCAGATGACTCAACGTTTTCGTGAAACCGATCAATGATTTCTTCATTGGAGAGGCTAATGCTGGGAACAATTTCAACAAGCAGACTAGAAACGGATGAAATCAATTCTCTTTCCCTTAAGATGTTTGCAGATAGTGTAGATAATGGAAGCTCGTCCTCCTCAACCCAATCACCCTTGGTAGGCATCAAAAGCTTATGTTGAAGGCTTTGATCCCTTATGTTGAAGGCTTTAATTTTAGTTTCTAAATCCATGTCATAACTTAAAACTAAGTGCGCCAATAAACTTCTTTTGTTGTGGACCTTTGTTATGTTGATAACATTTTGATCCATAGGTAGATCCATATGCCGGAAACATCATAACAATTATCAGCCCATCATCGCTTTGCAATTCCTTTTCTTTAGGATGACACGGGGCATTGTCCAAAAGCAGTAGTGCCTTCTGAAAAAAAAAACCCATTAATACAAACACAACATTTTGTATTTTCTTTTTACTTCGGGAACAAACACGTTGTGGAACCATTGTTCTAATAATCGGAATGTCATCCATGCATTTTTATTTGCTTTATAAAAAACAGGCTTATTTTCAAAGTTTTTAAATGCTCTTGGATTGGCTGCTTTACAAATGACGAAAAGTTTTACTTTTTGCATCCCTGATGCATTTGTGCACTCAAGGAATGTTATTCTTTCCTTGCTTACTTTTCGTCCTGTCGCTGACGCTCCTTTAAAAGTAACAAGTGTTTTGTTCGGCAACATTCTGTAAAATAAGCCAGATTCGTCTGCATTGTAGATCTGATCTGCAGTCAAGTTAAGTTCCTCTATTTTTTTTTTGAAATTCTTGTACGAACGGCTGGACAAGTTCATGTTTATTCGATATTTGTTCGCCACAGATTTTCAACATTCGAATATCATGTCGTTCTTTAAATTTCGCAATCCATCCATTGCTACATAAACTACGTAGCAAATGTAAAAAATTAGTTTATTCCAAAAAGCGTTAGTTCGGTCATCCCTGCCTGCAACGTTATACTCAAAATGTTCCATTTTTCTTTCACAATTCATTTTGCGAAAAAATAATGTGAGAACTAAAATTGAGTGGAAAAAGAGTAAACAAAGAGAAACCTGCACAACTCAAATAAAACAACTTAAGGGAGGTAGAGAAAATGCAAGAGGGTGGAAATGATATGAAATGAAACAAAGCAGCGACCTCGTGAATGCGATTGAATTAAATTTCTGGATTTAAAAAAATAGAAAAAGTTAATGACTTAGACATTTGTTCATATTTATTTCTCAGGTTATATGCATAACTAAGAAAAGATTTAGGGCTTAAATTTGCATACAAAAATTGACTTTAGGAAATAATTTTTGTTTTTTTAAGTATCAATTACATAGTTTCATATTTATAAGTGAATATGTGGTCAAAATATCAAGAAAAAAGTTGACCAAAAATTTAAAAAATTTAATTTTCGTAATAAACAAACGAATTAGATAAACAAAAACTTGCTATTTACAATTTTATAAACATTAAGAATATTGTAAAAAAAAATTCAAGTTAATCAGGTAAATAGTTTCTGAGATTTCGCGTGACAAACTTAATAATCGTTTCGTCTTTATATAATTGTAATAATGTAATAATAATTGTAATGATGAGTTTAGCTCTTTGCTTTTGAAACCATCCTTATAAAACCTTTTCCATCTATGGATATTCAGAAGCCTTCGTAACGCTTCCCTAGTCCAGATTCAGCTCTAGCCACAAATTGTCTAAGAGCGGTTCAATTTCCTTTTATGCGGCTTATTGTTGATTTGTGATCATTATATTTTTCACAAATTGTCTTCACTGAAAAATCTTTTTTTAATTCTGATAAAATATCACTTCTTTTTTTAATAGACAATTTCGTAATATTTTTTGTAACACCCATCCTGTACAAATTTTCCGTAGACACTAATGAAATCACAACCCATTGAAATAAATAATACACAAAAAAAACAAAAACAAATAAACACAGATGCATTTTATGTGGTTGTGTATTATTTTTAGAAGGAATTTTGTTCAGACAAACTAGCTGTAAATTAACGGCAGAAATACAGAATGAAAAGGAGAGCATGCAAATAGAAAACAGATGAATAAACACAAGAAGTTGCGAGGTAGCATTTTTGAAAAGTTGCACTTATAGAGTTAAGACGTGCTACAAATTTAGTGTTGCGAAAACCGAGGAGTTGCACGAATCATGAGTTGCACGAATCATGAGTTGCACGAATCGAGAGTTGCGTAAATCGAGTTCATACTGTATATGTGTATTCCAAAAATCATCTCATGAACAAGAAGGTACCTTAAATTATAGTAGTTAACTAAAATGCATAAAAATCGTTCACACCAAAGTTTGTATAATTAAAAACACATTATTCAGTTTATGTAATTCTTTATTTTCTTTTTATATTTGATTTGTTTAATGGGGCACAAATGTCTTCTTTTATATCAATTTTTTTATTTCTATGATAAATATGGGCTTTCGTAAATTTTCAGATAGGAAAAGATCTTAAGTTAAAAATCAAAATAAAATACGAGTAGTTCCAGTTGGTACACGAAGAATGTTCGTACTCTGTAATTTTTTTCTTTTAACTTTATGTATATATGAAAATTTATAAACACAACAATTTTGATAAAACTTAATTTTGTTTCTATTAAAATTATAGGTAGGTTATTATAATTCAGTCATAAATAATAAGTTGGTTTTCGTTGTCGAAATCAAAGCAACATACAAAATCTTTATTTGATCATTGTCGTTTTTATGTTAATTTAGTTTGTCAATTTTGTTTAAAGAAAAATGAAATTTAATGGAAAGGTTATAGACATTTTTGTATTTCTTCGTAATATGAGTGCCATGAAGTGAGCGTGTAAAAGTTCTTTTTATATCAATTTAACGAAAAAGTAACATATACACTAACAGCTATGCGCTACATTTTTACTATGCTATATTAATATTATTTATTATTTTATCAGAAGTGAAAAATAAAAAATAAAAAAAAGCAACATTACAATTATTTATTATTATTTTCATTACAATTATGTTTATATATACAAAAGAATAATACAAAAATATTTAATATCACTATTTTTTTTAATATTTCGAAATATTTGTTTTATTTACATTTGTATGTATTTTTTGTTTAATTGAATTTAATTCATTTAATTTATTTTGTATACAATATGCGAAAGAGAAAAAGATGCATTGAGTGATGCAAGGAAAATGTGATCGATGAGAGTTACTATTAGTTTTAAGCTAAAATTTGCTTTCTTTTGTTGTATGTTCGCAAATTATTCATAGTAAAAAGGTAATAATTTTAAATAAAAAATAAATGTGTATAATGTAGGTGTACTAAGCCCTGCATAGTAGTAGTTTTTTGTTTAACTTAAATTTTATTTAGTATTTTAGTTTATTTGTTTTCATGTTTTTTTTTATTGTATTTATTTTACTTAACAACCAAAGACTCTTTTAAATGTCGCACTAGACCGGATCCAATATCCTTAACGTCCGGCCATTGACGTATCACAAATATTATAAAAAATATTGAGAAGAATGTCGTTAAAACACGAACTCTGTAAAAAAAAAACAAAAGGGTTAGTAAATATTAAAAAAATAATTGTGAATGAAGGAATAAAACTTATTATGAGGAATAAGAAGTAAATAATCATTTAAATACCGAAAAAACCTATTACAAAATAAATATGTACTTTTACTCCCGGAGTAATTTGAAGGTGGAAATGAGAACACACAAAAGTTGGTACATATTAGTTATTACTTTAAATGTAGGCTTTTTGCTTTCAAGGTGTGTACAGGCGGTTTTTTTAAATTTCGGCAGATAATCAAAAAGAAAGTTAGCCATTTGGATGTGGCCGTGGATTTGTCTTTATTTCTATTTAATGTTTTACCCAATGATTTTTTAAACTTATATTTTAATTCCTAAAAATCGTAAATGATTGTTGCAAAATCTTAAAAAACACATAAATGCATAAAACTAGTCATTACCCTGCGTGCGTAGCTACGCTCTTTAAAAATATTTTTTGAATCAATGATAACAGGAATCAGATTAAATCAGATTAAATTTTTTTTTAAATGGCCTTATTCTCAAACACGTTTTGGGAATGTGTGCAAAATTCGTTCTATAGATATTCAGACGTTGTCAATTTTTCGAAAAAAAAAACCCAAACGAAAGCAATCATTTAAGTTAAAGAAATCACAAAACAAAAAAACCCATTCATTAATGAAAAAGATCAAATATGATAGAAATAGGCGTGTCTGTAGACGGATTTTCAAGAGAGTTTAAAAACAAATTATCAGCTTTTTAGAGACGTAAAATACGGGAAGGTATTACCGAAACGACGTTACTTCCCCCGTGGTACCGTCAACGGTATTTGCTATAGAGCCTTGATTATTACATTTTTCCCTATGTGAAAGAGGTGTTCCAAGAGAATGGCGCTACATGCCATACATACACCGAACTAAACAATACACTTATGAACAATCGACGCATTGAAAGCCAACAATATTAGTATAATTGAAGACATACGGCCGCAAAGCTTGAAAAAGTTGTATTTAAAAATTAATTGACAAGTGTTATTTCTCGATTGAACACAAATAAATGGCTATTTAATGAAATTTCATTTTGTTCAAAATCAAAGTTAGTGCTCATTTATTTTCTATGAATACGAATTAATTAATATTATTTTAAAGAGGCGTTGTGTAGAAAAGTACTTCAAAACCAAAATCTACTTTTTCCTCCCCAAAAGTGGTTCAATATAAAGAGTAGAATGTTGTGAAACACGCTGTTGTTAAGAGTATCATCAATTAGTTTTTATTCTGGCATCAAGACTGTTCAGCTGACTAAAGGGAATTAATTTGTGAGTATGATGAATCTAATCTTTTCTCAAATTATGAGATGCCTATGTATTTCTAATATTTTTAAACTGCTCCATGAATTTCATTCATTGTTGAAAATTGCCAGAAAGCCAAACCCCATGAAACAAAAAACATCAATTTCATTTTTTTCCTCCATAAATGTTAAGATTTATTTAAGTAGATAAAGAATGCAGTGCGCTAAATCCGTGATTATATCGAAAACCTTTAAAATAAGTTTGTATACAACTTTTGTTATTCGTGACTGACGATATATAATCATGTCGATTATGGAATCCGCAATACTGGATCCTCAGTGATGCTCAGTACAGTGTTCTCTTTTCTTTTCACGACAAATGGGTAGAGAAAAAAGAGTGTACTGCTCTGCGAATCACTGCGGATGCCATAATCGATTATATCTTTAAATAATATGCACGGCTGGCTCGCACGAAATTGATCTTGCGGTTTCAAAGTTTGAAAATTGTTCATCTATTCATCTTATTTTTAAAGAAGTTACTTAGATATTGGAGCTTATATTTTATGCAACCTTCCAAGAACGTAGTTTAGTTTAAGGTAGTATTATGTGAGTACATAAAAATGAACAATATAGTAGATACAGTGTTGCATATACAATACAATGTTGATACAATACATGCATGGAGCTTAAAATTGTTAAAAATCAACAAAATTAGAAATAAATTGATTTAACAGCTTCTTTTGTATACAAAACTTTATTTTAGGCCGGTTAGACAGATAGTTGAAAATCAAATGGTTTTATGCGACGTACTGTTGATGTTGGTTTTATGTAAAAAATTTTTCCTGTTTAATACTGGACGGTACTAAAACTAGCATAGAGAAAAAATTTAATCCAAATCGTAGGAGTCGTTTTCGAGAGAAATAAAATTTAACAGTTATGTGGAAGATACCGTTAATTTAGGCTATAAGGATAATTTATTTTCAAAATCTTCTAGATAATATTGGTAAACCGCTCGTTGCCAACTTAATCGATCAAGTCGTTTTTGAAATATGTAACAAGTTTTCGAAAAAAAAAGAAACTGTTTTTGAAAATCCAAAAAAATAAATAAGTTCACGGTACTTTTAAACCTTTCAAAATAATCTCCATAAAAATTGATCAAGATCAGTTGAACAGTTGAACAGTTCTCCAGAAAAGCAAAAATCAAAAAATGATTCTATGATAGTCGCCAATAAAAACCACTTTCCGACTTTTTTGCACTTATAGGTTGCCTATGCCATTAAAAATTAATTAATTTTTTTTTAATCTGTGGTAATTTTTGAAAGAAATAAGATTTTACAAAAATACAAACAAAAATTATGGCAGGTACCGTTATTTTGTGTCTTAAAAAAAATGAAAGAAACGTTTCGCGGGAATATTTAAAAAAAAAACTAGATATCAGCTTTAACACAATCGACCTATTCGTTTAGGCTGTAGCCGAACAGACAGACGGACAGAAGGACAGAATTGGGAGTCATCCTTTTTTTGTCATCCTTATAGTAATATCTAGTTTGATCAGTATCGAGTTCGATTTTTTTATAAATCCATAACTTGCATAAAATACATATGTACATATATAATATGTAATGTATATATAGGGAATAAAACGGACTGACAAGAGAAAACCTTTTCTTGGGACTTGAGGTTACAGCGGATTTTGTGGGTGCATTTCTACATTAATGATACTATTTTTTCATATTAACATTTTTCTCATTAATATAACTAGAAAAAAGTAGTATACAAACCAAACAAAAATTACCTCGTTTTTAGAAATGGCATTATAATGCCAGCAGCTGTTGCCACTAATAGTAAAACTACTTGCAATACAGTTAAAACTACATTAATTAATTTAACAACAAGGGCACGGGCATTCGAATTGTCAATTCCTTCTACTGTGACATATTGTTGTTGCGATAAGTGTTCCATTTTAGAAATCTGTTGAGATAAAAATAATTACTATTTGATAAATTTGAAACATAAATATATATATATATGTTTATTTACTCTTGTTTGGCAATTTTCTAAAACTTCGTTAACATCTCTCAGTCTCTCGTCACTTTGATATTGTACCTTTTCCTCCATATCGGCTATAGTTTGTTTGAGATTTTCAATTTCATTCTAATTCAAACAAAAACAATAGTTAAAATTCATTCTTTACGATAATTATAAAAAATTTATTTTTACTTGGTGCAATTCGGTCAGATCATTGATTTGTTCCTCTAAGCCTTCCGCACGATATCGTTCACTTTCCAGCGTTGCTGTCAAATTGTTAAACTCTTTTTGTGTATTCTAAATGAAGAACAATACTTAAAATAAATTTCAATATATTCAACGAATTTTAAAATTAAACAACCTCTAGTCTTTCGACCCTTTCTTTGAGCTTTTCAAGCTCATCATTTCTTTCTTGTAGTTGTGTTAGAATTTGTTTATAAATAACATTATATTGGCTGGCTCCTGATTGGCTTTTTCCAGAACTGTACAAAATTAACAAAAAACATTTAATGGGCACATAAGGTTTGGCCCTTATAAACATACCCAGCTGGAATACTTTCGCTGGTAACACTACTGCATTCGCTACCATTGTCACTATTGAATTTCCCACTACCAGCTCCACCCGTATTACCAGATCCTGTAGAATGGGCAGGAATATTACTAGCATTGTTGGGTGTTGATATGCCATAAACATCTGAAGAATTCACTGGCATGTTGAGGGCATTTAGTTCAGCTTCTATTCAAAAAAAATAAAATATATATTAATTTTTGTTTGCATGTCAATATTGGAACTGAAATGGAAACATTTTAAAGAAAAGGTGTGAACAAAAGCTAAAAGTACAAAAAATGGATTTATTTGCTTTGTTTATACAAAAATATATCGTTGGAAAGCTATTTTATCAAGCTATTATTTATATATTTATATTTTATCAGGCCGACTCACTGACATAAAAACTTCAAAACTCTATTGGATTTAGAAAATACATATATGAACTTGATTTTAAATTGATAAAGCCATTAAGTAACTAGTTCTAGAGGAGCTTAAAAGAAAATTCGAATTTCTGTTCTAGTCACATTAAAATGTTATTAAAAGATCATTTCATTTACCGTTGAACACACCTATTTGATAACACTCGAAGTCTCCACTGTTGGTGAAAAACTGCAACTGCAGGTGGATTACGTTACTAGAATTATTAATTGGGCGGACTACTTTGTCGTGTATTATAAATGGAGACTGTTAATGTAATTTACACAAAAATTGGATATTGTATCTAATGGCTAAGTTTGGCATTAAATTGTGGAATGGATTTGAACTACAACATTGATGATAGTAAAAAAATTTCAAAAGTTATGTACCATCTAATTGCTAAGGTTGAGGATCAGTAGCAAGATACATGAATTTACATAGAGAAAGATTAAAGGCCAACTTTTAATAGTTATGTATATTACTATCGAGAAGAGCTTAGCGTCATGGAAATATGCTTGATGGAGCGGTTAAGAGGTGAAGTACTAAATCGTAACTATA
Organism: Epistrophe grossulariae; assembly: GCA_929447395.1. Taxonomy (NCBI): domain Eukaryota; kingdom Metazoa; phylum Arthropoda; class Insecta; order Diptera; family Syrphidae; genus Epistrophe; species Epistrophe grossulariae. The sequence goes on along the minus strand of OV839567.1, from coordinate 31,164,270 downwards.
TACCGCACAGATGAAAACAGGAAATGGAATTTTATATAGAATCGGTACCCGTCTCAAATTTGCTTCTTTTATGAGTTTGGTGAAAATGGGTCTTATTTATTGTTGGAGTAGCTGATATTTTTTAACTTTATTTCTTTAGTCTCAGATAAATAAATGCTGTTGCTTTGCAGTAATTCAAACGATTTGAGAAGACGTCTGACCGAACACGCCCGAAATCAAGTTGCGGAAATGGGGTAGTAGGCAAGTAAGACCATCGATAAGATAAGAGCGACGAGATAAAAGCAATAAATGAGTAAGATGTTGTTCGATCGAGGAGCGAAAAGAAATAGCTAATATTTTGTTCATACATTGTCTCCTTTCTGGATCTGCTGACTAACCACTGACTAACTCTTTAAAATTCAATCTTTTTTAATACTAACCCTCGTAATCTATGAAAATCTCACCTATGTCGGAAATTGTCTCCTATGGGAAAATCCTAACGATAACGATAGATTAGGTTTTTAGTTTTAAGTAAGATAAAGATAAGTTATATAAGTAATTTATAAGACCTTAGGTCTTACTGGCATATATATGTTTGTGTTGTTTTTTTTTTTTTTTAAGTTTATTGCGTGCATTAAGCTGAATAAATGGGAGTTTTGCACACAACAAAAGCAAAGGGGCAAATCAGCTTGGGGAAATATAAACATAAACAAACTAAAACAATATTGAACAAAGTGCTGGATAAATTAAACAAGTATTTTATAAAAGATTTATAAGGTTTCAACAATTTTAAATTCAACAAATTGAACATCAGTGAAATACATCAGCATTAGTTAAAGTTTATTTGAAGTTGATAAATCGAAATGGTTTATCGATTTATATTTCAAAGCCTTCACTTTCCTTCTTTTCTTAATTATTATCACATCAAGATGAAAATATCTGAGATCTAAGAGATGAGGAAATGGCTAATAAAAGTAGTAGATGTATGTAAATAGGAGAAAAATAGCAAGATTCGCCCGTCTCTGCAAGAGAATATAGTTAACACTATTTTTCAAAATAAATTTCCCTTACTCTCCCTGACCAATTTTAAAGTTTTCCCTGGCCAAATTTAAATTTAACTCTTTGAGAAACACAACTTTATTTTTTAACGATAAATACATACATATGTACATAACTTATGTGACGTCAACAATCAGGTCTCTCAAGTCAGACAAAAAGTCAGCAGAACCAACTTTTTGTGACATCATCATTATGCGCTTATCAAGTTCTAATTAAGTACCCAACAAGAAAATTATGTGCTCCAGTACTTTTCTTGTAAGTTAATGCAGTTAGCAGATTATCTACCGGAAAAAGTTTAAAACGTAAGGAAAAAAAAATTTTAATCTAGTATTTTAGAGCTCTAGAAATCCGAAAAAAAAATAGAAGACGTCATTTAACCATTTAATTTTTAGTGTTCGAATAAAAATGGACAATAGGGGGAGAGTACGATAACTATGGCGCCAAGAATTGATAACGGGTTTTTGTAGAAGGGTCAAAAACAAGCATTTTTTACTATGGGAGGGGGGGGTCTACCCCGCTCCGTTTAGGAGGTAGGGGCAATTTTAGAAAAAAATGACTTAAAATGAAAAAAAAAATATTAAAAAACAACGGCAACACTTAAAATAAAGTACTATACCGTTTTTGAAAGCCAAAAGTCTGTTCTATAGTCCTAAATTTAAATTAAATTATTTATGTCAATAGTTTTTGAAAAATTCGCATGCAAACTCAAAATTTTGATAAAAAAATATGAAAAAAAAAGTTTAGACCAATTTTTTTCAGAATTGTGACATGAAGTGCTAAATTGATTTATTTTGGTCAATGCTACTATTAATTTTGAATCGAAAACAAAAAACCAAATGGTTTTATGTCTTCTAGTTTTTGAGAAAATTGAAAATTACTAAAACTACTTTTTATGAGATTTTTTTGTTTTGCTTGCTTACATAAATACATCAGTGCTAGCACCCAGCATTAAGGCGTATAAACAGTGAAATATGTATGGGGGGGCATGCTGCCCCCCTGCAACCCCCCTGCTTGGGCACACTAGGATTTGGGGTAGGTGCGAGGTTGGGTGTATGCAAAGTTTTTTTTTGCATTTACAGAATCTGGATTTAAAGAAACTTTGAATTTACCCTTTATATAATCAACTAAATAAATGTACATACGTAGCCCAAAGTTGTCATTGGATGGGTTGATTGTATTCCTACAATTTTTGTCACCTTTTTTCTTAGAGCTTTTTTCGGAGCACCGCCATATCCAACCGAACTTAAAATTTTTCATTTTTCTACCTTCATCGGTAAGTTGCAACACTGTGGTGGAGTTGACGTTTTAGTTGGAATTAGACCAATTTCTTCTAAAAACGCGATGCTTTTTTCGTTGGTCGACACCAAATCCCCGAACGAACAAAATATTGAAAAATTATTTAATTTAGGATGAAGTAGTGGATGCTTAGTCGCCATTCTTTATTCACAGAAAAAATACTTCACTCTTACAATAAAGTTGAATAACGAATGACCTTGGTACACAATAACTTGCACCACATTTGCATGAAAAAAAAACAATACTTTGCACATTACAGTTGCATTATATAGGTATGTTAAACACAAACAGTAAACATACTAGGTACATATTAATTAAGAAATTATATAAATTTGCTGCATTCGTACAGTAGCACCTAGGTAATGTGAATTTTTCATAACGCATTACATTTTCATGTCTGAAAATTTTAAATGTGCAACTTTGGGCTACGTATGTACATTTATTTAGTTGATTATATAAAGGGTAAATTCAAAGTTTCTTTAAATCCAGATTTAGTAAATGCAAAAAAAAACTTTGCATACACCCAACCTCGCACCTACCCCAAATCCTATAGTGTGCCCAAGCAGGGGGGTTGCAGGGGGGCAGCATGCCCCCCCCATACATATTTCACTGTTTATACGCCTTAATGCTGGGTGCAAGCACTGATGTATTTATGTAAGCAAGCAAAACAAAAAAATCTCATAAAAAGTAGTTTTAGTAATTTTCAATTTTCTCAAAAACTAGAAGACATAAAACCATTTGGTTTATTGTTTTCGATTCAAAATTAATAGTAGCATTGACCAAAATAAATAAATTTAGCACTTCATTTCGCAATTCTGAAAAAAATTGGTCTAAACTTTTTTTTTCATATTTTTTTATCAAAATTTTGAGTTTGCATGCGAATTTTTCAAAAACTATTGACATAAATAATTTAATTTAAATTTAGGACTATAGAACAGACTTTTGGCTTTCAAAAACGGTATAGTACTTTATTTTAAGTGTTGCCGTTGTTTTTTAATATTTTTTTTTTCATTTTAAGTCATTTTTTTCTAAAATTGCCCCTACCTCCTAAACGGAGCGGGGTAGACCCCCCCCTCCCATAGTAAAAAATGCTTGTTTTTGACCCTTCTACAAAAAACCGTTATCAAATTTTGGCGCTATAGTTATCGTACTCGTGCCGACAATAGTATTAAATACTTTAAGATTTGATTTTTATTTTGAGTTTGAAAAATAATGTTAAAAAAACTATTCATTCAAATATAGTAATTTAAATGTGAAATTAAAGAATAGATTTCAAAAAGCTATAGTAATATTGTAAGTGTTACCGTTATGTTTTAATAATTTTTTTCTGAATTAAAATCTTCATATTCCATTTTCCTTTTATTACAAAAAATAGCTTGCCAGGCGTATTTTGCAACTTCTGACATGATCTGTTAATTCAAATGGCATACAGTTTATAGAACGGAATGAAAAAGAAGCCAACACTGTTGAAATTATTTTAAAATCAATTTTTTACCGTTTCAAAGGTGACGCGTACAGAAAAACCACCAGTCAGACTTTCAAAATTTTACTCGAGATAGTGAGGGGTACAACATAATATTAAAAAATTATGACAGTTGAAATGCTTTTTTTTCGACGTTCCTAGCTCTCGTACTATAACTAAAATTCAATTCTTAAACAATTTAACTTTTTCCTTTTTCATTATTTATTTACCCCATTTTCAAAAACATTTTCCAAGATTTACAAAAAAAATTATTTCAATACGAGCTAGGCGAGCTTTTAATTAATCAAAAATTTCGCAGTCTTAAAAAAATATTCCATAAATCCGTAAGTGAATAAAGTATTAAATACTATTTTTTGCCCTTCGAAAGTTTTACAAAGTTCCAATTCAAAAGCGGGAAGAAAAAGCACTTTCGAATAGAATTGGCTTTCGTAACGAAATACAGTATAAGGTCCCTCAATTCAATGAAATATTTAATTTTTTTCATGACCACTTTCGAAATTCCGTGACTATCCCTAACTTTCCCTGACCAAATTTGCGTTCCCTGACTTTCCAGTCGGGTGGCAATTATGGAGAAGCAATTTTGGGTGTTAGTTTTTTATTGAAAATAGTTCAAAACTTTATAGAAATGAGTTAAAAAAAAAAACAGTTTAATTAAAACCTTAACCTTTAACCGAATAAAAATATGTTCTTTAGAGTTTTAGTTTCAAACACAAACTTTTAGTCCTTTCTGTTCAAAAACTTGAATCTTAAAAAGTCCGGCAACAACAAACACAATTTAACTTACCTGTCATTTGGTTGATATTATCGGCACTTCCAAATTTGTTTTTAATTAAATGTGCAAATTCTCTTGGTTTTGACATCACTGAACCAGAAAATCCAGTTATACCATCACGAATGTTACCACCAACATTTCTGAAAAGCAATTTTGTAAATTTAAGGTTTTAATTGTTGGAATTAATTTTCTATCTTACCTCAAACCCTGGCCCACATCTCGTAACACCTCTCTTGGTTGTCGGTGTTGGCTCTTGTTGTGAAACTGATGATTTTGTATATCTTTGGACCTTTTCGTATAGCTATCGAGTTTTTTCTGCAATTGGGCAATTGTGTGTGCGCTCTTTTGATTCTTTTTCTCAAATACAGCCTAAAAAATAAAATAACAAAAAATACAAAAATAAAATGGGCAATTATGGGTGTTTTCTTATCTCATGATACTTACCTTTATTCGTTGTAATTGCTGCTTATCAGCACTAGCGGCTAATTTGAGATATTCATTGACATTATCTGCAAACAAATATTATCAAATGTTATCATTATCATTATCATTTTGAAGATAGTAGTTTATCGAATATTAAAAGTATTACTCACCGTCTCTGGCAGTTTGCTCTTTGCGAATTGATTCCTTTGTACACTGAATTTTTGTACTTAGTCTATCTATGGCCTGCAGGCTGGTTGTCCTTTCATGACGTCGGTGATGTTTTTTATTGCTATCGGTTAGAAGTGTTGGAGGGTTACCGTCGGGCTCGTCGGATGCAAACGATTGATGACAAAGATCTTCGTTGCCTATTAGGGGAAAAAAATAAAAAAAGAAATATTGTTGGTTAATATTCAAAGTAACGTCGTTTTTCGATTTTTACAATTATTATATAATGCAATTGGAACAGCACGCAATTGGTGCAATAAGGTAACGAGCATTTATGGGAATCTTAAAACCATTAAACTGCCCAGCAAAGACGTTTAAGAATAATGCCCAATCGCGCCAAATTCTACACTCAGTTCTTACGAACATAACCAACACTTAAATCAAACTGACATTCTTATTGCTATGCTATATTTTTCCAGTCGACAAAAAAAAAGATATCAGTCAAACTGGTAGGTATTGGCGATAAGATTCACCGCTTTTGAAATAATGATAAAAGTTTATTTCCTACAACTTGTTATCTTAGCAAAAAAAAGTTTTTATTTTGATCATTACAGTATACGCCCAGTAGAGGTGTTATTCTATTGGTCTATTAGAACAAACATTGTAGTAACAAAAGCAATTATCATGTATGTACTTTCCTCTATAGAGTAATAATATAATAATAACTTTGAGAGTAAGAATATTGAAAGTCCTTTTCTAATATATGAGCGGTGCCGAACCTTTAAATTTTGCCGCCCTAGGCAAATTGTTATTTTGCCGCCTCAAATAAAAAAAAATATAACAACAACATTAACATATTTACATGGATTTTATTCAATAACATGTTTACAAAATTTTGAAACTAAAATGTGTTGTATCTAACGAGGCAATTCGGGTCTGAAGTTTTTTTGGAAATATTCAATTCAAACTCATGGAAAAGCTTGTACTAAGATTTCCGTGCGCAAAGTCTTTATTTTTGAAACCAAAATAATCTGAGTTTTTTTTTGCCGTATGAAAATCCTCGCTTGCATGAGTGAGCATTTCCGTACCTTGATTTATTGCAATGGAAATGCATTTTATGTTGGCAGCTGATATGTTCCGAATCGTTTTATTTGTATAGCTCAGATTTGTATTCCAAACTATAACATGAACTACAACAATAACACAGGATTCAACATGATGAACATTCATACAGATATAACGGTGGAATAGATTAGGGCCAAGAATGCAATGTAACTGGCTATTTCATTTGAGCACCATTGACAAAAAAAGCGATAAGACAATTCGGGGCACTTCGATTTAAAAAAAACAAAAGCTTTCGTAATGGATGTTTCCTACTATAAGTTTTAAGACTCGGTGGGCACTTGCCCAGACATGAAAGTTATACTTAAGTTTTAGGCAATTGTTCGCAGTGTATAAGCTTTTCGCTGCGTTTTTGGGTACATCAAATATATTACCATTCCATAAGAGATGGAGATACCGAAAAGGGAAAGTTTTTCGGTTGCTTCGATGCAAGTGCTATTCATGTAGTTTGAGTTCCAAAAACCAAAGAACAGAGTCGTGAATCTGGAAACGAGGGTGCTGTCGTCAGCGAGGTAAAGAAGAGAGTCGGAAACTAATCAGTACCAAAGGTACGCATTTTTCATAAGAGAACTTCGTGCCAAACTCTATAAAATGCATTTGTAACATAAGTTGTAATAATTGTTCTCGTAATTGTAATTATAACTTTTGTTCGTCGAATTGATGTCGCACTTTTCGGTTAGATATGCCATCAGATCATCAATGGATGAAAAATCAATTAAAAACCATCCAACATAATAAATCTTACAAAAATAAAAATCCTTAAAATTATCTCTAATAGCCGAGATTTATCACCTATACATTATACGTTATACAACACCAACTTGGGATAATGCTTTGTATCTGGATCTATTTTAAAGAACCGAAAATAAGTTCTTACTCTGGCAGGTAGATGGCTTTAGTTTTGCAAATGCTAAGGTAGTGCAAACTGTAGTTTAAAGAAAAAGACAGTATCTACATGAAAAATAAACAAACATAAGAAAAAAAGAGATGAGCATACAACACTGTTATCATTAGGATCCGTATCGTTTTATTCTATGGGATGATCCATATGTAACTTCGTGGATAATAAAATGCATGTTCATTAACGAAAAGAAAGGATTTGCTATGCTATTTTGAATGTCATTAAAATAATGTTCTTTTTTTTAATTAAATTTTGACTCACCTGATAACCTTGAGTCCTCCAAGGATCCCATCGCCTCCAATGGCAATTCTCCATAAACCAGCAAGCCTCCCTGATCTGATCCGTAACTCCGATTGAATTCTCTGCGATTTCTCTCACGACTTCGTCGATTTGACGGGCTTTGATTCCGAAACCGCAATGCACCTGATGCTGAGCTAGTGATACCACCACTTCCACCACCACCTCCTCCACCACCACCACCTCCGCCGCTTCCAGTTACGACAGAGGTGGCGGCAGTGCCACCAGCTCCTCCACTAGTCACCGTGCCAACTGTTGCAGCACTACTGCTGCTACCACCACCGATGCTGCTGCCACCTCCAACGACAATAACGCCACCTACCGACGACAAGGAAGCAGACGGTTCAGCACTATCACGATCCCGTTCTCTTGACACTAATGAAAATTTCATTAGTTTTCAGTTTTCTTTTTTCAATAATTGTCTTTTTTTATTCTTTTACTTTTGTCTGTTTAAATAAAAACACAAATAAACAAGCACAGGAAAGTTTCGTTTTTTCTTAAGGTGTGTGCACACTTGAACAGTATTGAAGCAAGAAAGTACACAGTGAGTTGCAAAAAATTTTCAACAACGAACGAAAATTTAAAGATATAATATGGATATTGTTGTCCAAAACACACTTTTAAAAAACATTAAACAAAAATTTGATTTAAATACAAAAAGTGACTGGTGCATTTAAAAACAAATATTTAAAAAAAAATTGTATTATCAAAAACTAATAAACATATTTAACTTTAGATTAAGCAAATATAAAAAAATTAAATTCATAAATTAAAAAGAAATATACAAAACAACAACAACAACAACAATAAAAAGCTGCTCGTGTCTGGAGATGTAGCAGCCAACGGATGTATTTTTTGTTTTGAGTGAGAGAGAGAGAGAGAGAAAGAGAAATGATGAGACAAAGACTAATTACTTTGATCGACAGCGTTGCGGTTCCCCGAAGGCGATCTTGAGGATCGTACACTACTGTCCTTACGCGTTTGATGGTGCTGATGTCGATGAACTCGCGCTGTGGTGCTTGAGATACTGTTGCTTGGGGTGACGTTGAGTGTGTCCATTACTACTGTTGGTAATTGTGCATAGTTAAAATCGAGGAATCTGCAATGACAACGAAAAACACATTAAAATTTATGATTCCAAACAAGAATTTAAAAAAATAAACAAACAAAGAATACACAAAAACTTGTATGGTGGCTACCGACAACATACTGATTTGTTTTTACAGCAAAATGAGAAATTTTGAAGAGAATGGTGACAATATGGTGATATTTGAAATACTAGAATTAAATCGGAAATATACTTTGATGTATTTCTCAGAAAAGGGCCTGCGGGGGAGCTTTTTTCATAATAGTGTGCTTATAATATATCTGTGGCAATAAGACAGAGTAGCTTATGTTAAAAACAGGTTTCGAGAAAAACGCATTTTTGTCTACAATCTGTAATAGCAATTAATGTACATTTTTTTTAGGAATTATAAGATAGCTTTTGAACGGGTAATGATTTCGATATGGGCATTGGGCAGAAAAGTAGCTCTCAAACTGTGGACTGCTAACAATCTAAAAACCGAAAAATCGCTTATGTCGCCATTAGCTACTCTGACTTATTGCCACAGATATACACTATTATGACACTAAATAAAATATATCGCCACTGAAAAAATTACCAAACCGCTGATCAATATAAATTGTTATTGTAATTCTTCGCAAAATTTCATCACCAAAACGAGCGGTTTTATTTTACCAGAAGATAATGAAAAAAATTAGGTTTTCGGGATTTTGGGTTTTCGTGACTCTGTTTTCGGGATTTTGGGTTTTCGAGGTTCTGTGTTTTCGTGATTCTGGATTTTGGGTTTTTCGGATTCAAAAATTCGGGATTGTTTCCGTCTCCCGGTACACGATTATTTCGTATTTGTTTTGTCATCTATCATCTGTCATCTATCTTCTATCATATGTCATCTATCGTATCATCTGTCATCTGTCACTATCACTGTCACTATCACTGTCACTGTCATCTGTCACCTGTCACTGTCATTGTCACTGTCACTGTCATCTGTCACTTCTTTTCCTTGAAGAAATGAATTTAACATTTTTTTTCTCAATTTTTTTTTGAGAAAAAAACTGAGATTTTTTTTGTCCAACATATCCCACTGTTTTCTTCTTATTTTGAAGATGTACAAACCCGCTCGTATTTGAATACAACATTGTGTCAAAATTTCAAAGCAATCGGTGAAGAACTTTCGGAGATTAGCGGTAAGGAACAAACGTACATTTACATTTTTATTTATATAGAAGATTATGGAAAACATCAACAACAATAATTTACTATGTAATTTCTTCTACTGAAGGTGTAGCTTTCTTGCGTGGATTCATTTCGTTACTACATTATTGTAGTGCTTTGAACTACTTTGACCATAGAGTAAAGTAGTTGAAAGCAGCCAGAAGTACTTGGCAGTAGATGCTGCAGCCCAAAGGAACACGCCTATTATCTGCGAAGAATAAGGACGTTGACGATTTGAATTTATTTATTCAAAATCAAATACACAATGCATGAGCTCAAATCGGTGGATCGTGATTACGTGTTACAAATGATGACAAAGCAAAAAGCTATCCAATTGAATTTTTGAATTCGTTAGATTTACCTGGTGTACCACCGCACAATTTGCAACTCAAAGTTAGCACTGTCATCATAATGCTGCGCAATTTGAACGCACCGGAAATTTGTGATGGAACCAGGTTGACGGTAAAGAAACTGATGAACAACGTCATCCAAGCTACCATAATCAAAGACAAATTCAAAGGCGAGGAAGTTCAAATTCCTAGAATTCCGATGATACCGACCGACTTGCCATTCGAGATTAGGAGCATTCAGTTTCCCGTTCGACTGGCATTCGCAATGACAATCAACAAATCGCGGAACAAAGTTCCGCGGGTCAACTAGTATTGTATGTAAAAATTAAAAAAAAACAAATTTAAAACAAAAAAGAAATTTAAAACAAAAAGAAATTTAAAACAAAAAAAAAATGTTTAAATAAAAAATCAAACATGAAATATAATTTTTAAAATGTTTTTTTTAGAATTCGGTCAAAACGAATTTTGTGAATTTTCATCTAAATTATTTCATTTGTCCAATACAAGGCTCGTGAACGTTTTTACCGATTTACAAAAATTATAAACCTTAAATTATGACCCTATGACTTAACATAATTCTTAAAGGTGTACCCAGCACCAGTATATCAAACAAACAATATTCGATAAGTTTCTTTGAAATAAAGAAATGTTATGTAATCTTATCCAAATATGGAAAAGAATCATTTATAATTTTTTTCAAACAAAACTCTTGATTTTAATTGATTGGGGGCCTTCAACTGGTGATAACTGAACATGACTAATAAAATCGATCAATGTCAATTTCCTTATACCTTAAAATATTAACGCTTCTTTACAAGTAATCGACTAAAAAGTACCTATTATATTTTTCTGTGTGGGTGTTCATTTAATTTTTTTTTTGTTCCTATCATAAATCACTTCGTTTAAGCACTTACTTGTCATCATTAAATATTTCATATGTATATATAAGAAACATTCATATCTATACAAGTATTTCCAATTCACTTACCTTACAAAGAATCGTATAAGATGCATGTTAACATAAATAATTTTCGAAAACAAGAATTTCAATAATACCTATGTATGTATGTATATCTGTTTATTAAAATTAGCATTAGGTATATAAATTAGGGAACATTTTTTTTTTCTTAACTCTTTTGTTGTCAATTTATATAATGAATGCCGTTTATAATAAAGATAAACTTTGAATCGTATTTTTATTGATGGGTCCAAAGGTTTAGAAGCAAAGATTTGAGTAATATAAATAACAATGATTCATACAAACATGTGCCTGATTAAATAAATCAACCTAGCTATCGGTCTTTAAAGCAAATAGAATTTTCCCACGATTGTGTTTTAATTTTATATATAAATGTAGATAGAAGTTTGGAATAAAATCACGACTTTGTCGCATGAATTTGTCACTTTGTTGCATTAGCTTATTTATACTGATTGTTGAGAACATTTTTGAATAATAAAATAATAATATGTACAAAATCGAGTAAATATACTCAAATTAAATTTCCTTTTCGAGTACACAGTTGACTTTTGACCAAACCTTTGGTCTGAACTTGGTCTGAAGCTTTGGGAGTTATTGTGAAAAAAAAAACGTTAAAATTAAAAAGAGACTTCTTAACAACTTGACAACTCTTTTTTTTAATTTGGTTGGGTGTGAGAGCTTTAAAATGGGTATTTTAGTTTTTCGTCGGATTACTTGTCAAAAGTGGTTAATGCTTGAAAAAACGATTTTATAGTAAATCACTGATAGGTTCTATTTAAAAGCTTTGATGAAGGTTTTTATTTTCCTCGCCATGGAATCCACCAGACTCTTGCAATTTCCTGTTACTGCCTCGCTTTGAAATTACCTCTGAATTACCGGTTCTACAGATTTGATTTTTTTTTTGTACAACCCATTTTTTTGTCAATCTATCTTTGCCTATCACTCATACATTTTCAATAGATTTGTGTTCCAGTCAATTGTGTTGCCAACCAAAAATTTTAACCCTCTCCTCCTCTTTTCTAAAACTATTCCTTAAAACAATTTAATTTGAAAACAGAATTGATCGATGGATTTGTGGCTTTAAAAAAAGTTATTTTTAACATGCCATTGTAAGTGTTGCGGTTCATTTTTTTATTAAAGTCGATTTTTTGGAAAATTGCTCCTACCGCCTAAACGGGGGGAAATAGACCCCCTCCCGATTCTTATCTTGTCTCCACTGAAACTAAACACCCTGCCTTTTTTCACATCTTATGCTCCAACAAACTGTATATATATTTATAACATACACACAATAAATTAGAGAAAACGGTTGCTAAAATACCTTACTCTTACACAAGTTTGGAGCTCAAAAAATAGAACACCGGTAATAAGTGATTGTCACATCAACGATTGTCAAATGTGATTGTCACTGTGTTTTTCCATCTAGGTAAGATGAGTCAACTTGTTTCAATTTATTTAAACGCATTCCAATTACATTTAACAAAAAACATAATTATGCCCATGTTTAATTTTCAAATATTTTCAATGATCTATCGAAATGATGAAATTATGTATCTGAAAGTACCTACCAAACAAAAGTACATATATGTAAGTCGAATTTGTTAAAAAAAAGATCATATAGTGTAAATTGTAATCTGTTGCAGCCATTGTATATAAAATCTATAGTAATATCATGAAGAGTAGTGAAGTAGCGACATCTTAAGGACATATTATGTTCAACTTCTTTGTGGAGTGTTGGTTGGAATCCCGAATATTTACAAAATGAAAAACGTAATAATAAAATAAGAACAGCAGGAATTTTGAAGTAAAACGTCAAAAAATATTCAATTTGGAAATTATGAGGAAGTTTACAAATCAACTTACCAGTGTTCAAATTTCACAACTCACTTAATGAACCAAAATAACTAAAAGCAACAAAATCGAACTTAGTATTTCCATCAACAAAATATCAAGGTGAGTGCGGTAGGTAGGTAAAAGGCCCTCACTATAGTCAACTGATGAGTCCAAGTGAGATCGCCGAGACGAAACGCCAATTTTTGTAGGACTTAAAGGCCGTTAAAAGCTATTTTGAATCAACGCACAAATATTTACTATAAAATTCACCGAAAATTCCTTGCGCAAGCCGTTCTTGTCGCAAATGTCGAACGATTTTTTTCATACCAGAATATTATAAAGTCGAAATGTCGAAACAAAATGCAAGTTCAAACGTGTTCTGCCTTCATAGTAACAAAAAACTTGTTAAAAAATTCATCGTGTTATGATTTTGATATAATATGTAAATGGAAATATTTTGAAAAATAACGTGCAAAATTCAAGAATTTTGACAGAAGAACTTTTAGTGCTTGCATTTTGTACGTTTTTCAACTTTTTGTATAGTAGTTATTTCTTTATATTTGATATTTTCTGTTTATTTATGTATGCACATTTTACATATGTATATTTATGAATTGTTTTTGTTTATTTTTCCACTGTATATTAGGCTGTTTTGGTCTTTATGATGGAAATGCGAATAAAAACAATATTTATTCCATTATTTTTCCCAACGTTTCGTAAGTTTTCCTTACTCATCAGGGTAATTTTATTCAATTTTGCTATTCAAAAATTACATACTAAATTGCTTCTTTTTTGCCCCTTATTGCATCCTTCCCGGAGACGGCACTGACACAAAACTGAACATAAAAAAAACAATCATAAATATAAATAAGAACAACAAAATAAAAACTATCAAACTCAAAATTGACAATAACACTTATATCACAGCTTGGCATCAGGTACTTTAATTTTTGTTTTTGTTTATGTTTTAAAGAATAAAATATTTTCGTTGCATATAAAATATTTTTTCATTCAACAAAAAATTTCAGTACAATTGACTTCATTTCAGTACAATTTTAAAGAAGTTTTCAGTACATTAAAAAAATGTCATTTTCCATCCCTGGTAGATACGTAAAGGTATATATATGTAGGTATAGTTACATCGATAGATTACTCACATTCATTAAAAATGTATACCTAGTAAATTTGTTTAGATTATAAATTTTATGTAAGTGAGCCAAAATGGTGTAAAATTCATTAAGGGTCGAAAAACTAGTATATTCAAAATCGAAGGTCGAAGAATATAAATTCATTTTTTATTGAATAGATATTTGAAATTCCAGAATGTTACTAATTTCATAAAAAATCTGTAAAATCTACAAAACGAGATAAACATTTTTGAAAGTTCAAAATTGAAAAATTCCTATATATAAATCAGGGTTAAATCCAATTGTAATAAATTTTATACTGTTGGAAAGATATTCGAAAAAAAAAATTATCCATGTTTCAGGAAAATTTTATTTTAATTTTTTAACCACTATTTTTGATGTTTCAAAAACAGGCATTTGGGTGAATTTTGAGCAGATTTTTATTTTTATTTTTTTAACGGATTGATTTGAAAATCTCAAATTCATACAGGTGATTTTTATTATTAAAATACATATTTTTAAAAAAATTTTGACTTTTAAAACTTTTTTCAACCGAGATATATAAATATTTCTGTTGTTTTATATATCACCTAATAACTCGTAATATAAATCTATATGATGTTTTTTTTTAATTAATCTAGGAAAATAGACAATTACTTTGATATATCATACATAACTGGGTTTTTTGTTCATTGCCAACCAAAGTGTTTCAGTGGAGAATTGTCTAATTTTTGCTAAAATTGAAAAACACCCCATTTGCTTTCAGTTAAATGCTTATATCTTTAGATCCAAATGTCCGATTTTGAAAATTTAAATACAAAAATAAAGCCAAAATGACAGGCTTATAACAATTGCAAGACCTTTCAAAATTGTATACAAAAAACGTTGAAGCAATTTTTTGAGAATACATTCCATCGAGGCAAATGTACCGAGGAAGATGAATAAAAAAATAAAATAAAAGTTTGCTACTAACAATAAACTGGTGAGACGGAGATAGGTATTTGAAAGACGATGGAGTGAACGCAATAAAAACCATAACCTTGACAAATTGGCTTCGCATCGGAAAAAATTTGCTACCTATATGTAGGTATGCACGTTTGTAGTAGGTGTTTTTATTCATAAAAATTGTAAAGGTCCCCTCGTAGTTGGTTTGGTGGGCTGATAAATTTTGTTCTAATAATCGGATTGTTAAGGTTGAGGCAGAATGTCGGGTTACATTTTTTTACGAAATAATTGCGGAGGAACATAAAAGTATGTGTGAAAAAATGAAATTTATTTAAAATTTCATTGAAACACAAATTTAATTAAACAAAATATTTGCTTGCACGTGTACTTGACCCTTTTAAGAAATCTTATTATGTTTGCAGAATTTAAATAATAGATTCTTCTCGCTTTTACTACTTATTCCCTACCCTTAGCTAAGTCTCAATAGTCTAATTTGTGGCGATCTAAGCGACGCGTACAGGATATAATATGTTCAACTAAAAAATATGTGTTCATGATAGTACTATAGATTTTATATACAAAGGTTGCAGCTAAATAAAAACAACGCTTGAAAAGGTTTGAAAGAAAAAAAACAAACGAAACGTCGGAAAAGAATGAGATAGTTTTATATGCATCCGAAAACTACTGATCATGCAAGCCTGTCCAATAAAAATTTGATAACCAAACTTTTTTTTTCTTTTTAAATTTTTTTTAATGATTAAAAAAAAATAACTCATGTTGTGATAGCTTTTAAACTATCAATATAATTGTGTTATCATTTAACACAGACTGAACTGGTAGATTATGACTATCTCACTTATCTCAAATTATGTTAGTTAGCTGATTATATACCCAATTTTTTGAGAATTAGTGTTAAATTCAAGTGTAGTAATAAATAATGTCTGATGGCGAGTTTTGACAATCTTAAATAGTTCTGTCACACAGACAAAGATTAATAGTTTTATGGCTATAGAAATACGTTCGGCAACCTAAACTAGTTTGATATCGAAAAGTGAACAATACAAATTTTTTTTGGAAATTTGTTTTAACACATTGTTACCAAACTCGAAAAAACTCGTAAAATCGATAACGTACAGGTTTAGATTTCAATTTTGCATCGATTGTTTCAAGAGATTGGCTACGAAAATTCATTGAATCGGACACAATAAAATCCACATGATTGTTCATTTTCATTAGCAATGTTTAAAGCGTCCTTGTATAATGTCTCGAAAAAAGATTCCTGAGGACGGTTTATCTGCAATTACTGTCGCAATTTATATAGATTCTCCAAACAGGTACAAAATCCTTTGATTTTGATTGACGGAAATTTGAAGGAATTATTTGCGTTAACCCTTAACTAAAGTGGTAAAATTTAGTAGCGTATCTATAGATGTGGGTCCACTGGACCCAGCAAATTTAAAATGTTAATAACAGCGAATTTATAAATTATTTCATACATTTTTTTTTACTAAACTTATTCATTGTTTAATGCTTCCTTTTTAGAATTATTAAAACAAACACTTAAAATCTTCTTTTTGAACAATTCTGACATTGATCAAAAAATTACACAGTGGCTCAGTACAATTAATGCAAAAAGGCATCTTCATTGTAAATATTTCTTGAATATCTGCTAATTTCGTTCACAAACCAAACAATTGAGCATTCAACCATTGCTCCAACATGCCCTCTTAATTCTCAAACACAAAAATTTGATTTGTCGTTAAAGATATTTGAATTAAAGCAATAAAACTAAATTTGTAACAAATAAAAATTAATCACGTATTTATAGACGTGGGTCCAGGGGACCCATGCGTATGCTGAAAGTGACCTTAGGAGCGGCGTGTAAAATGAATCCTTCTCACTGTGTACTCTTCAGCTTATTGTAGGAAGGTACCTAGAAGTGGGGGGAGCGGCGGGCACTGCGGCGTTTTTTACACACTTTCAAAGATTGAACATGGGTCCACTGGACCCACCACATCAGTTAAGGGTTAAAATTGTGTTTTAAATTACTGTTGACAATACAAACTTGATTTTGTGTACGCTTTCACCAAGTTGAGTTGCTTTAAAAATTGAATTCTGAATTATTTTGCAATTTCAATAAAAGTCATACATTTCTGATACATTTTTTGTGAAACTCGTAGTCGCTTTGCTTGACCAATATTCAGCATATTTTTGAAGAATAGGCCAGCGCTTCGTACAGCAATAAAGAACGAACAAAATACAGGGAAATAGTAATAGCAGTAGAAGTCAGTAATAGAAGTAGACGTAGTCAAGTGCCGCCCAGCCCTAGGCAATTGCCTGTTTTGCCCACAGGCAGGTTCGGCACCGCCTGGAATAAGGGAGGCCCGCGTTAGGAACGGATATTCGTTTTAAACTTCTATTGAATAACAGAAATTCAATTCAATTCCGCAACGTAAATACAAGTTATAAAAGAACGTGTTTTTTTTTCATTCAGAAATAATCACAGAACTTAAAAGAAAATTATAAAATAAATTCATGTAACGTAAAATAGTTTATTTTTACAACACACGTTTTTGCTTAATATAATTTCTTTTTAACTTACTCTTCGTTAATTTGCAACCATTTTTATTGAACTCTGTTTGTTTATTAAATTTTTGTTTAATTCCAAATGAACTATCAGGGGCAATCAAATCAAATCGAAAAATCACAGAATTTCTTGCTAAAGCAAATTAAAAAAAAAAATATCCACACTAGCGATCGTACAGGTGAGAACAAATAAACTAATACACAAAATGAAAGATATTCTCAATCGCCCGAAATATACGTTTACGAAAAACTTCATATCTATTCGGTGATTTATAATTTTGACCGTGAAAAGAAAAAGATTATATAGCAGCTTGGGCTATTCAAATTAAGATTTTATAGCGCCAACGCCTGATTAGCTGACAAGAAGTGAACATATGAAAAACATTTTTTTCTGTTTTCTTGACTGGCTATAGTGAAGAAATACAAATCGAATTCCTTTACAAGTCTCATCATATCTATAATATCGGTTTATTTATTATTTACCATTTGTGTTATCATCATCTTGATCCATATTGTAAATGTAGACGATTAATTAATTTAAAAAAAAATACGTAATCTCATAATTTTTAAAAATGGTTTAAAGCTATAAATACACGCAGACACTGCGGAAAATAGTAAACATATTTATCGCAGCTGTTATAGAAAAACTAAATTTTTTGCTTTGAAAAAAAACATACAAAATAAACGTGGGGTTTCCATGAACTTATACTCAAGGAATTTAGCTGACAGATTGATGACGTTCTCGTGTCAAATGAAAAATTAATAAATTTTAAAATATTTGACAGGTGGCGCTGAATAAATGTAAATAATATGAATAGCGGCAAAATTTTTGGACATGAGTACGATAGATAAGACGGCGAAAAATACTTAATAGATAATAAATAATTTGTATAAAATACAAGATATTTTTTTATTATTTGTATAAAATACAATATATTCTTTATTATGAGAGGGCTAGTTCTATGTCCAACATTTAGGCGGGGAGCAACAATTTTCTAACAAAAAAAAATTAATTAAAATAAAAACAAAAAATTATTTAAAACAACGGAAACTTTTACATTGAATTACTACCAATATTTTGAAAGCTAGAAGTCTGTTCTATTATTTAATTTTTAATTTTTATCCAAAGTTCTGTTCTATCATTTAATTTTTAATTTTCATCCAAAGTTTTCGAGAGACATTTCTTTGAAATTCCAAATTTAGAAGAAAAATAAGTGACAAAAAAAAAATTGTATAGGTACTATTTGTTTTTCCTAATTGTTGAATCTGGTGCACCTATATTAATTTTTAATCGAACAATTAAAACTAAATCTTCTAGTTTTTGAGAAATTATTAGATTTTTATTTTGTTTAGGTACTATATTTATGTACACATGTAGTCTTACTTAATGGTTATAATGAAAATATTTATAAAAATGGGTTCTCGGAGACGACTTAATACAATAGTTTCAAATTGCTATCTTCCATCGCTATTTTCAAGATAATGATGACAGTCAATTTAGTATTGGCTACTTATCAAAAAAAAATTATAATCAAATCTAACGTAGAGAAGTTAAAAAAGTTTTTGTAATTACATACTTCCATGTCCGCTGTGCGTCGAGGGCACTGTTTCATAATGAAGTAAAAACCAATTCTTTTTTTTTTTTGTGAAAATTGTACTAGGTACCAACTTATTTTGTTTTCCTTACGTTTCAGTCATTTTCCGGTAATTGCTTTGTTAGAATATTAATTTTTACCAAAAAACGACAGTTTACAAAACAAAACTCTGATTATTGTGTTCAGTCGACTCCACAACACACCACACGAGATAGGTGTGGTTCCGGTTTAAAGTTATACATATAATGGCAGGCGCCTATTTCAACAGTTTTCTTAATCACTATATTAATAACTATTGATCGAATTAAAGTAAAAATAAAATTTAAGAAATTAAAATTAACAAAGTCATGAGTTTCTAAATGCATCCCAAACGTCAGCGATGCGCAATAACTGAGCAGCAAGTGAAACAAAAATGTGAATTCGTTTCGAAATTTCAAAAGGATTTAAAGTTCCCGACCGCATGAATAGTGTAATGCATCAAAACTTTTTGTTTGACGTTTTTGGAACTCAGTCGTACTTTATTATAAGCGCGGTTTACGGTGTTTCAAAATATTTGTTTTGTCATATTAAGTTTTTTTTTTCTAATATTAACCCTCCTACATAAACAAGGGTGATAGACTCCCTCTTGTAGCAAGACAATGATTGTAAATTATTCCTCTACATTTCTACAACTTAAGTTATCGTATATTCTCCAAATTTTGGACTTTGAAAACAATACATAAAATGACATTAAAATTAAAATGATAATTAATAGGTGTGTTTTTTGTGCAAGTAAATTCGCTTAAAATAAAAGTGCATTAAAAACGCACTTCATCGCTTAAGATAAAAAAAAAACATTAAAAAATCTCAGCAGCACTAATATTATAAATTTGAATGTCTGCTACTTAAAAAAATTTAATGATTGGATCACACGAACTTGATCTTGTTGTAAACAACTTTAATATAGCTACAGTTTTACGAAAAAATGTCAAAAAATAAGTCAAAGTACTAATAAATCGATTTTTTTGTTTTTTTTTGCAATATTTTTAAAATTATTCAGAAGCAGACGATTGCAAAATTATAAGTTAATCTGTCAAATCATTAAAAATCTATACTTGAATAAAATTTGGCAATTTTTCGAAACAAAATAATCAAAATACTATTTCAGGAATGCAATTTTTTTGGCAAAAACTTGAAACGGAGTTTTTCTTAAAAAAGGCCAATCTGCCAATATAGTTGTCCATTTCAAGTTTTTGCCAAAAAAATTGCATTCCGGAAATATTATTCAACGAAGGAAACTTGACACACTTAGAGAATTTAATTAAACTAACTCAGAACACTTTAAACAGCCCAATTAGATATATCCTTTTGATGGTCACTATCCAATTGTGTATGTAGTTCATATCAATTTTAGTTTTACAATCTAAACATACGCATTTCCAAAAATTCCACACAATAATTTTTGACACTCTTTTTTTTTTATAAATACACTGACATTTTTGCCAAACAACGACGGGTGAGGACAGCCAGTGTTTGCAAAAATGCTTATTTACTCGTCCCACGGGTTTATGAGTTTATACATACACTTTTTCTTTCTTTTAACCTTGAATTAGGCACACAACATAAATTGTGCATAATTGAATTTGATTTCAGGAAGTGTCAAAAATAAACTATAAGTTCAGTCAAATAGAATTCTCGTTTTATTATACACCTATTAATAACAGTTTGAAATGGCTATATGAATCATAGTTTTGATAACTACAGACACGACTTGGTGAATAAGCGAAAACAATCAATACATAACAACACACCACCCATCACAGGAAGTATATTACTGTCACTTAAACTAAATTAATTTTTTAACTAAATGTCTTATTATACCTTACTTTCTATGTTGTATAGGATTACTTGAGCGAGCGCGACTTGTTTTTTTTTTTGTGATGCTAAATTGAGATGTCAATAGAGCATCACAATGCTGATTCACTGATGAAAAGTCAAAAAGATAGTTTAATAAATCGCATGAGAAAAGAAATACAAATTTATAAGTAAAGCAATTTTCTAATTTAATGTCATTGTTATGGCGATAAAAAACAAATCTACGTAAAAGCTTTTTTTATAGAGGAAATTTTATGAAATTACTCTAAAATCTACAGACTACAGTGCCTTGAGTTTGAGACCTTGAACTTCATACCTCGAATTTTGAATTTTAAACAGTACCAGATTTAACTGGAAAGGGTGAAACAAATTCAAATTTTGGTTACTCGGTAGTCGAATCATTTTTAAGAAACATATAAATGTGATAATATAATAAAAAAAAAAAGTCTAACTTTGGCGCCGTTCCTGCTGGCGCCGAAGAATTTTGTTGTAGTTGACTTACGTTTGTAAAGGGTGATTTTTTAGCTGGTTTGGTTTTGGCAACACTGGTTTTGACAGCTGACGTGTGTTTAGTACCTTGTGTCACTGTCAAACAGCTTCAGTTTGGTTTGCAATTTAACCATGGATCGTCTTACAAATGAACAACGCTTGCAAATTATTGAATTTTACTATCAAAATTCGTGCTCGGTTCGAAATGTTCGAAAATGAAAAATTGTGTTCAGCGATGAGGCTCATTTTTGGTTGAATGGGTACGTAAATAAGCACAATTGCCGCATTTGGAGTGAAGATCAGCCAGAAGCATTGCAACAGCTACCAATGCATCCCGAAAAAGCCACTGTTTGGTGCGGTTTATGGGCCGGCGGCATTATTGGGCCATATTTCTTCAAAGATGATGCGAATCGCAGCGTTACTGTCAATGGTGAACGCTACCGAGCGATGATAACAAACTTTTTTTTGCCCGAAATGGAAGTTCTTGACTTGCATGATATGTGGTTTCAACAAGACGGTGCCACATGCCACACAGCACGCGAAACAATGGCGCAATTGCGAGGCGAGTTTGGTGAATAGTTAATTTCACGTTACGGGCCGGTCAATTGGCCGCCTAGATCGTGCGATTTGACACCATTAGACTATTTTTTGTGGGGGTATGTCAAGGCTAATGTCTATAGGGACAAGCCCGCTTCGATTGACGCACTGGAAGCCAACATCCATGCATTCATTCGTGAGATACCGGCCGATATGTGTGAAAGAGTATGCCAAAATTGGACTCAGCGGATGGGCTACCTGAGACGCAGACGCGGTCAACATTTGCATGAAATTATCTTTAAACATTAAATTGCAAGGTTCAAACTATCGATTCAAATAAATATTTCATTCATTTTTTCGAATTTTTTGTGTTTTTTTTTAAAAAAAAGTTCTAAACCTCTTAAAAAATCACCCGTTATATACACTTTTAGTGAGCACGCGCTCAAGCTTCTTGTTTGTAGTTGATAACGCCTAAGAGTTTAGTTTGAGGGTTTTTTTTTATCGAGATAATTTTATTTTGAAAGTGGTTTCGAAGGACACCTGTTGCTTTATCTTAACTGCTCAAAGTAAACGTTATTTCATCTTAATTGCAAAACGTTGCTCTGTAAACTGTCTTAACTCATTTTTTTTTCTACAAACCATGTGAACGAAATGGATGCTACGACAATTTGAGCTGTTTTTTGTTTGTTGTGTATACTTCCAATGAAAACATTTCGTTCTGAAATCATGGGAACGAGTTGATGTTGAATGTCAAAAGAAAGAGACGTTGTTGTTGCTAGTGGTGTTTGTTTTTTGTTTTGATTTAAATTGATTGCATGAACTCGTGCAGTTGAAAACTAAGAAACAAAGTGAAAAATTAACTCAAATTAGGAAATAAGTAACACAATTTTGTGGGTGGTTAGGATAACGAGAAAATTTTAATATTTTTATAGGAAAGTTAGACGTTCGTGAACGAAATGAACTATATGACGCCACTGACTGTTTCACAATCACATTTTGATCATATTACTTGTAATAGCTTTTGGCTTTCATGTACCTTGGTTAAAATTCTATAATCCCCTTGAAGCAAAAAAGCGTTCGAAATAACTTAACTGCAAAAAACTATGTAGGTTTTCCTTTCTACTATCTAATTGCAAGAGGGCTTCACAGCAAAACTTCCAATATTTAAAAAAAAACTGTCAAGAATTTCCATATGATCTTTTGGTCTTTAATGGCTTACCGTCTCGATGTTAAATACGGACTTCTTAGTTTTCAGAAAAGACATTCATTTTGAAAATGCGAACTGAGTAGGATCTTAATCGCCGCGATATTCGAAATAATTTCAGTGCAAATCCAATTAAATTCTGTTTTAATCTTACTTTTGAACTTATGTGTATCAATATGTCTCTGGATTCGAAAGATATGTACCAATTTTTTTCAGACACGTATGTACCAATTTTTTTTTATTTTATACCATTGTACATATACTTATTTTGCGTTGACAGAGTTTTCTTTAGGCCTGGACCATATTATTGATATCTATTGTTTGATTTAACCAACCATACATTGATACCATTTGAAGACAAGAGCTTCAATAGTTGAAGAATAATCATTTCTATTCTCTACAGACACAACAAGTTATTGCTGTATTAAATATACATTATCAATTTTGCTGAAATTGGATTATTTGTAGATGCTGATTCTGTAATTTGATGGTGGCATCTTTTGATTGTTTATCATTTTTGTATTGTTTATATTTATTACCATAGCATCAAAGTGCTGACTTCAGTATTTCTTTGGAGATGATTTGTGGATTATTTGTTATGGGGATTGGATGAAGTACCTTTTTGCTCGATATTAAAATGACACGAATAATTCTTAATAAAATATCTACATTCTAAAAACAAGCTTTAAATATTAAACTAAGAAAGAAATTGATTTGAATTTGGAAAAATGCTATTAAATTATACCCCTAAATCCCAATATAATATAGTCTTTTTAATTTAATCAAGCCGAAACCATCTGCAACGTTGACGTTAAAATGTTAAATCAGTCAATGGATAAACTGTCAAATTAAATTGAATGATGGCTACGATGTGGAAGGATTAAAAAACCTCTAAAAAATCATAAACTTATGAGATTATGAGATTTCGGGTGACATTTAAAACGAAATATTCGTTTGGAATTGATATGATATGAACCTAGTAAAAATTCTGCTGTCATTAAGATTAAGATACCAAACGGTATCTCTTGAGACAAATTATGTCCTATGTAGCTTGAGATTTCTTTTTTTGGAAAAATGTATCATTATTTTATTTTATTAAGTTTTAATAAATAAAAGACATTTTAGACGATTTAGTAAGATGTTAAAGATTTTTTAGTATGAGGTAGGTTTAAAACAGGATTTTCCAAAATTTTAACGAGTTTTTTAAGTTAAAAGCACATTTTATCGTTTTAGTTCGTACTAACTCCAAATGTTACTTTGACAATAACAAATATGAGAATGGTACGTATGTTTGTTTACTTTTTTGCATGAACTGTCACTCTTTTAGGCGTGTTTAACTGGAAGTTATTAAGAAAATAGCTTTTACAAATAATGTTAAGAAACTAATAACTTTAAAGTTAGAAAGTTATTAAGTAGTAGGTATCATGCTAATACCTTAACATTAGGTTGTTTAAAATCTAGAGCAATTATATATGGGTCATTCTCTGTTAAAAAGCTCCTTTTTGGCATCGAAAATGGCCCCTACCTAAATTTGAGAAAAAAATTATGCCAACTTGATTGTTGACGTAAATAACGCAATAATCTATAATTAAAAAGTGCGGCCCCTTGTTTTTAAGCGTTTTTACGAATTTTGTCTTGCTACGGAAATGACGACTTCGTTACGGTTTGGTTTTTGCTTCAACAGCAGTTTTATTTTTGCGACCAGCCATAGTTCCTAAAACGATTTCATTGAATTAAACAAAAAATCAACTATTTGGAAGTTATCAATGACATTTTAAGGGAAAAAAATGTCATTTCCGTAACCATCACGTCATTCCCGTAACTCAACAAGGGTACGGAAATGACGCTACGGAAATGACGAAAATCGATGTTTTTTAACTTTTTAGTCACGAAAAATAGAATATATTTTTTTCATATTTGGTATGAAGAATTATGCAACATAGTGCCACAAAACTATTAGAAAATATTTTTTGTTTACTATCAATTAACAAAATTATACTCACTTACGGAAATGACGTAATTAATGGAACACGAGATGAATACAAACACTCACTTGAAAATTACGCACGAAACTGTTGTATTATCCCTTTTCTTGAATATGTTTCAAAGAAAACATGATTGATTTTCTACATTTAGTTTGAATTGAATTTTATTAACTGCCGGTATTTTATTTGAATTTAAAAGCATTTGATTTTTTTATACGGAAATGATGCAAATACCTGGGGACACTTGTTTGAAAGTTAGTAAGTTAATTGTTATTAATGAATAAAATTTATTTTAAGGACAATTGAAATTATCCACATTTGTTTGATACGGGAATCCAATCAAATTATAATATTTTTTTATTTAAAAGCTACATAAAACACCTTTTCTGTGCTAAAACGAGGAGGGGACACGTTACGGAAAAGACGTTTGGCCGTTTAATATTATTTTTTTTTATCAAATTGAGAAGTGGGCTAGTTGGGAACGTTGCTTACGCTGCTATTGCCATTAAAATATTTTTAATTTGTTGAAGTTTTTTACCATTTTTGGTCGGGGCCACAAAAAGGAGCTTTTAGTGGAGAATCACCCATATGTATGAATACTTAATAATATTATTGTCTTAAGAATGCGAAATTCCTCTCAAAATATTTATAAAGAATCAAAACAACATTCAACAAATAAAAGTCATTTCTTAATTCAAATTTCAAATCAACTGAAATCTTAAGTTAACGCTAATTCCGGTTCTCATTATTCTTCATCACAGCAACTTCACAGAATGACTGTGATAAAAAAAAATATCAAAGATGTTATGACATTCTATTTTTTTTTTTTTTTTTTTTTTTTTTTTTTTCATACATCCAGAATCGAATTACGTGTGAAGCACAACTTCACAGATCGGGAAGCAACTGCCACCAGGCATAATTGCCGGTTCCACTTGTTTGTGTTCTTTATCGAAATTTTCCTATGCCATACCTATAAATGGGTTCCCAGGTTATGCCTTATTGAATTGCACACTAAAAGTCTTAGCTTAACAAATTTTCAAGTGCCAAAATGAATGACATAATTGCCAATACTTGAAAAATAACAATTAACGACTTTCATACAAATAAAGAAGACACTTTTATGTAATAATACAACTACCTGTGTTTTATTATATTATATAAAAAAAAAACTTTCTTCTGTAATTAAATAGATTGTATTATAAGTTTAACGTGCAGTACAATAAACAATGTCAAATTCCATAATAAGTTAAGTATGCAACTTACATCACGTTTTGTGTGCTCACCATGGATTTCATCGTCATAGTAAATACCAACGCCACAATAGTCTTTCCACTATGGCGACATTTAAAATATTAAAAAATTATAATTTACTTAACTATTGCATTGCAGCCGATCGGTACTTCGAGGCGATCTTTAATCGATTTTTGTACATCAAACTCAATCGAGACAGGTTAGTGTGAACTGTTTGTATATTTTGCATCTTATTTTACTTAATTTCCAATAAGAACTTAATGATGGAAATAAATAAATTCACATTGTGACCCTATTTGCATATAAACCCTTATTGCGATTGTCAATTATCAAGTGATAGTTGATAAATAATAAAAATTGGTGTTTAACAAACTAATTGATAAATGTTTTTATAGTTTTTAATGTAATGTTTTTATAGTTGAGAATGGCTCAGACCGATGCGAATTACAAGAAAATTGATAATAATCAAGGAATAGTTGATCAGTTTTTTAATAAATTGATTTTTAATGTAATTAATGTAAATTTCAATATTTATCAACTATCAAGATAGTTGACAATGGGATCACTACGTTTTCCCGCGATCGTTTTCCCGTGTAACGTTTGCCCGCCGATTTGAAAGGTAGTTTTTGTTGCTACAATCCCGCAGCACGATATCCCGCGGAACGATTGCCTATATAATTTTCCACGGGATTGGCGGCGGGATAGGCAATACTAATTATAGTAATTTTTGACAATACCATTTTGCATTTATATTAAATATTTTATGTTTGTTAAAATATTTAATATTTTTTTTTTAATTTTAAGCGTTTTTTTATTTCATACGCTTAAAAAGGCATTTTAGCAATTTTCATAAAAAAAAACTACCAAATGATAAAAAGAAATTTTTCATGCACTTAACCTCGCACCTACCCCAAATACTATAGTGTGCCATGCAGGGGGGTTGTAGCGGGGCAGCGTGCCCCCCATACATACTTCACCTTAACACAAGAAAAGACTTTTGTACAAGAAAACTACTACGGAAATGAATTTTGTTCATGCGCTGTCGATTTTTATTGAAAATAGTAGGAATCGGCGGGAAAACGTTACACGGGAAACTGTGATTCGGGATATCGTTCAATGATAATAGAATGATACATAATTTAATATTTTGTTGCTTTTCTTTTGTTCATATTTTAAAAAATATTCCTACATACATACATAAATATGTAAGTATTGTAGTAAAATTGGTGATTTGTTTTTACAATCTGCATTAGGACAGCCTTATCTTTAAGCATACGTATCAGGAAAATAGCTTTAGAATTCAAAATTTCATCGGCATTAGCGTTTTATTCAATCTTTTAAAGGTTTTTTTTGTTTTTAATTCATTTTTATTTTTCATTACATTTAAAATTTATAGTAGAAGATCCCGCAATTTTCTGTCACCTATCTGAGACCTATTAGAATAGTTTTCTTTAACGCACTGAAAAATTTCAAAACATCGATAGTTGAAAGTTCGGAAACCCCGACAATGTTTTTTTGAAATAATATAGTACCATCGTACTCGAAATAGAATTCTCTTTATGATGATGTTGTTTTAAATGGAAATACCAATGAGAGTAAAAAGGGAAAAATCAAAAACCAACAAAAATCGACGAATAAAATATATATATTGTTCAAAAAATCATCACCTAGCCAAGAAAAACAGCTTAAATCAAAAATTTTGGAAACACGGATTTTTTAATTTCTTATCTGCTTTTCGAAACTAGAAATCATCATCCTGATTTCAGGTGATTTTTTTCTCCAACCTCTATTTTTTATTTTTTTTTTTTTGCTTTCAAACGTTTTCATCTCGAGTTTTAGATTTTTTAGAATTTTCTTTTGTATGTATGCCTTTTTTGTATTAAAAATATCTATCGGTTACAAAACAATTCTTTGTTTTCTTTAATTTACCCTATTGAAATTCCGATTTTTAAAAAATCACGTATTTTAAAATATTTAAATAAAGTTCCCCTTCACATGGTATTTTTGTTTTATCACTAAAAACCTACCATATGAGCTGGGTCAGATAATTGGGAAAAATCCAAAAACCGACCTTTATAGTGTGGCAACCTTATGCCTTGACCATATTTAGCCAGGAAACCCATGCCCAAAATGATGTCCCTCAAGTTAGCAGACCAAAGTCAGCAGAACAAATTTTTTGTGACGTCATCATTAGGCGCTTATTAAGTGCTAATTAAGTACCCAACAACAAAATTAAGTGCTCCAGTACTTTTGTTGTAAATTAATGTTCTGCTAATTTGAGGGACATCGCAAAATGTTAGTTTAGACAATACCTAAAAAAACTGTATATTCCTTATCTGGTAACTCGATGAGGGTAGGTCGTCCTATGGCGGAATCTTGGACTATTAATAAAAGGTAGAAAAATTAAAGAATTATACCCCATTATCAATAACTTACAACTTACAACATACAACAAATGGTATCATCGTTGTCGTCCTTTCAAAGTTTTCTAAGTTTAAAAACTCAATTTGTGAGAATCAACCTTTCAGATTATGCAAAATTATAATGCAGCTAAACGAGAATCTTCACTATCCTAATGGCTAATCCAATTATGTATCATCAAAAAAATATATAGATACCTTCTTTCATCGTTATTAAACAGTAGCAGCATCAGAGTCCATATCATATTTAAGCTCTCAACTTCATCCAACAACACTAACTGAAGCATAATATGCAAAATATCAATTTTATCGTTACATTAACATTTCCAACCAACAAAACAATGAAATATATATAGGATCCTATTTCATAATATTTTTCAATGCCAATTCCTTGTTCAGTTCATTTGACAGCTAACAAATCAGTTCATCTATCTTCTCTGGGGATTGCCCTCATTTCGATATGTCCCTGCTTATATGTATAGATAATCTAAACCCACTCTTTCGGGTTATTTCCGTATGACGTTTGTGTGTCCTTTCAGAAAATGTATATAAGTATGAATGTTTATGGGTTGGTTTGGTTTCAAATCTTTTTTTTTTTAATATTTGAATTTTATTTTATTTTTTTGTTCTATGGTTCAACAGTATGACATCAATCAGTTTCGATGGCAGTGAAATGACACCAAATTGCTCCAGATTTTGACAACAAAAATAGCATTTTCTTTATATGTGAGTCTCATTTATTGTTTACTGTACGGTTCACTGGGTTAGGTACACTTTAGACTTATTTTTTTTATTTTCTTAACCGAGTTCATTAAGTTCGATTTTTTCCTATAGTCGATAGAAAAACTAATATTAAAATATATAGTAGTATATTTACGTGGAAGATAAATCTTATAAATATCTAATTTTTTATTATGACGCTTCTCTAGTTTAAGAGCGTATTAATCGAAAATCATTAGTTGAAACTTATTTTTAGCAAAGCTGAAGTATGACATAAAATGTCTACCTAAGTTTTATCTCAGGAAGTATTAATGACAGGGTGTTCCGAAGTTAATCGTCAAATAGCTGGGTAATTAGTCCTGTTTTTATTCTAAGAAAAATAAAATGCACTAATGGGTCAAACGAACTTGCTCTTATGTGCTACCACAATGTGGTTTTAAAGTCTGAATAGTTTCGATCTATTCATCTGATTTAAAAAAAAAATAAGCTATGGGAGCCTATATTTTATTCGACCTGCTTAAAACTAAAATTAGTATAACTAGTAGGTATTATGTGAGAATACAAAAATTAACAATTAAGCACTACGGTGCACATATGCATACATGAAACTTACAGTTTAAACTGAAAAACTGGTAAAAAATTTTTATGTAATTAGAAATAAATCAATTAAACAACTTCTGAAATTGCTTTGACACCAATGCGATGTACACCATCTGATTTCTTAAATAAATCTCAATTTATGAGAACAACATTTTTAAAATCGTTTGATTTTTATATATAAAATTTTTTAAACATTTTTAAGAAAAAAAATTGGTACGACATTTTTTAGTATTTATTAATGCGGAATTTGAAAATTAATTGTGAAAAAAAAATGATCTACCAATTTTGGAAATATCGAATTTTCAAAAAATAATTGTGAACATTTTTTAAAAGTCCAAAATTTATTTTTTTTCAAAATTTTGATATGCAATATTATTCACACTAAGTTGTGTATAAAGTTTCATTACAAGGCTCCATATAAAAACTGATTTTCTCTTTAGGATTAGGAAAAAAACTAAGATACATTGGACAAAATTGAATAAGCCAATTTGTGCAAAATTTGTTTCTTAAGAAAATGGCATCAAAATCACAATTTTGGTTAAAAGTGGGCTTAGCAGGTTTACGTATTTAGCCCACGATATGATGCAATTAACTAGCTCTTGTAAGTAAGTTTGCAGTTGTAATCATTCCCATAGCCATATGGACTCAGGAAATACCGGGAACAAAAATAGCAGAGGCACATGCAGGGAAAAATGTCCAGAAAATCACCACAATAAGAGGTCTTTCATCCAAGCTACTACCTACTTCTCAGTCATACGGTGTATAGTGTTTGCTGATGATATCGTTACTAGTATTTCCACAAACTGCAGCCTTGGGGAAATTCGAACAAATTATATGTGATATAATTCAAAGAGGGCTAAAAATCACAACTAAGTGATGACTATGTGAAGGGTTATATATTAACCCCAAACAAATATACCATTTATCTAGACCAAGACTTCTGCCATGAATGAAATCCATTCGACTAAGCTGTCATTGAAACGAAGAGAGGGAAAATACCTAGGATTCACTATGATAGCAAACTATTTTGGAAAAAACATGTAGAAATCAAAATAGCTTTTAATTGCCGTCTATCAAAAATTGGCGTTTCTTCCCGGCGATCTCACTGATCAAGTGAATAGTGATTGCCTTGTCAATACGCACTTTTTTTTTAGGTTCAGTTCATATTACATACATTTAATGACGAAATAATTTTCGTGGAGGCCACAAAGGCCTAGATATGCAAGAGAATATAACATTTTAATCATGGGGCTGGAACTCATCCTCACATGGATGTACACTATGATGGTAAGACCCATTATTCCCTATGGTGCGGTTACATGGCATAAACGAACGGAATTACAAATAAAGGAAAATTCCAAAGGGTCGCCTGCTAATGCATAACTGAGGCAATGAGAACTAACACTACTCCACTATATGTAGCTGGTCATTGAATAACTTTCAAACGGAGTTAAGATAGCAAGAAATAGATTGGAAGTATAGACGAATTGATGAACTACACTTTTAAAGGTTAAATAAATAAAAGAATAATAATGTCACAATCTATTGGGTTTGCTGTTAATGAAGAGGCAGACTCTTAAGCCAAAACAGGAACAACAAACCTACTTGCGGGACATGAAAAGTAGGCCAAAAGTTCCAAAATCTGGAAAGAGCTGTAAAGCAATAATTAGGCGGTCAACGCGTCGACTATCTCACGTCAAAATGCAACAAATTCTATCCCAACATTGTCAATGTGTGTGATCGTCAACCTAATACTCTCAATGCGTTAACGGCTGTCACCTTCTAATGCAGTTAGGACACATTGACATACATATATAGCAGACATTTTTACCTTGTCAACGAAGTCTGCGATTTCTTATCGACATCATAATCATCCTTCAATGAAATTGTATAGTTTATAACTTGAAAGATTTTATATATATGTTTTTTTTGGACGTGTGGTTTTCAATCTGGCAATACTTTTTTCGGAGTTGGTCTTTTTCACAGCTGTCACTTGATTTATGCTCAGTTTGGTTTGCCATTTCATCCTGAACAACGTTTGCAAATCGTGCATTACCAAAATAATGGTTCGGTTTGTACGACGCATCGAGCGATGCGTCCAATATTCGGTCGACATAATCGCCCAGCAGAGTAATTCGAGCAACCATGAATCGGTTTCGCACCACGTTTACACTACTGGATAATGCACATCCTCAGAGACGCCGTACAGTGCGCACCGAACACGCTATTGCTGCTGTGGAGCAAAGTATCGAAGAAGACCCGAATGAGTCCATCCGCCATCGCGCGCAACAATTGTAGCTGGGGCCTCTTGGGCCTCTCGGCTGGAATTTATTCGAGCCAGCCGCGGCGGCCACTTGCCCGAAATCATTTTTAAAACATAATGGCAAACCCTTATCTTTATAATAAAGCTAAATTCTTGGTCATAACATTAAATTATATGCGTTTTATTTCTTCTTGAAAACCACACGTCTAAAAAAAACACCCTTTAGGCCCGGTGCACACATGCGTTTTTTTGAAGCCGCGGTGACGCAGCGGTGCCGCTGCGGTGCCGCTGAGGTGCCGCAATCGTTCAGTGCACACATGCGGGTTTTTCTCGCTGGACTCAATCTGCAAATCACGATTTGCTTGCAGCAATAGAGGTTTATAAAAAGAAACGAGTAATTTTCGCTTAACTAGTGGATAAAAACCATGATCTTAAAAAGAAAGGACGTTATTGGGTACATCCTTTTGTTAATCATTGGCTAACAAAAGGCGTATTTTATATATCTTTTCTTTTGCCGGTCATGGTATGGCTCGGAAGCAATATTCTATATTTCTGGACACTTTTTTATTTCACCGATAAATAATTCGATATCAAATTCTTCCATGTTTGAAATCTTTCTTCCAAATTTAATTTGCGTCAAAATTACGCATGTGTGCACTGCTCCATAACAAATAATGTACTGAAAGACGCAAAAGCGTCTGCGTCACCGCACGTGTGTGTGCACTACTCAATTTATTTGTGAGTACTGTAAGACGCAAAGGCGGTGACGCTGCGTCACCGCGGCGTCAAAAAAAACGCATGTGTGCACCGGGCCTTAGATAGCAAGCTATATTTTGTGGAGAACGAATAATTCGTTTCAAATGTCACCAGAAAAACAATCGCATTATGGTTTTTTAGAGTTTTCTTTATCCATCCACATTGTAGCCATTTTTAAATGGGAGGGCAGATAGGCCACAAACTATATTCTGATATATTAGTAGGTACCTGTTGGGGTGTGGTTAGGGGCGAAAAAAAAATCAAAATTGAATCAAAGAGTAAGTTTCGGGTTGAGTATAAAGTTCTTTATTTAGAAGGTCTAACCTTTAAGATGGGTTGTTTAAAGTGAGCTTAAAATAAGTTAGTAAAAAGGAAATGAGTTCGATGAGGGATAGTTTGGGATATTTTATGGGAAACTAAAATGGACGTCAAAGGGAAATCGATTGAGCGCCATCTAGTTTCTCAAACTTCTTTCACCTAAACAGTACCTGTATTGAAAATGTCGATCCAAATGTCATCCAAAAGCTCTAATAACGGATTTTTTTCAGAACAATAAAAAGACAAAAAACAAAATTCAAACTGGAACATTTATGCAATTCCTTTTCATACGTCACTTTAAATGTAATTGATTAAATTAATTTAAAGTTTTAAAAAATTCGGAAAGATACACAATCTTATCATCAAAATACCTACAATATTTCCTTTCAATATTCAGTTACCTAATTTATTTTACGATTTTAAAACATGACACCATAAGTACAACATAGAATATTTAAAAATACATATTATGCTGAGTCTTACCAAGAGAACCGCACTGTTCTTTTATCAGGGATGCGAAATGTTTATTATTAATATATTCGTTTTCTTTTAAATAAAGAAGAATTCAACAATTGGGTTATTGTTGATAAAAAAAAAGTAATTAAAAAATAAAATACCCAGACGAACTTCAAGGTAAGAGGATTTTGTGTCAGTGAGTTAGTTGTGATGATTCAATTGATTTTTCTCTGATGCAAAATGAGTTCAATTGTTACAAAAAAAAAAAATTAAGTCAGCGGAACTGAAATACAATGCTAAGTTGAATCACATCATTTACGAGTATATTATATTATATATTATCATAATTGCATACCAGATATAATCCGAATTATGTGTTTTAAAATGTAAATAAAAACAAAAACTTGTTGCAAAGGAAGGAATTTCATGACTTAAGCGTGACTTAACTTTGAAATATTTCTTTGTTAAATTACACAAACAAAAAATAATAGAGAATATCAATTATTTACAGTATAATATGATAAGCAGGAAGAGAGATAAAGCGAGTTATAATATTATGTGCATTGTTTGCAATAACTCATTCAGTAAAAAAGAAATTAGGGTTTTTGTCTTCTCATTAAAGGCTATGTGGTGTGGTGTGGTGAATTTGAAAAAAAATGTTCTAAACTCTAAATTCTATCAAAAAATTCAAGTTTTTGATTTAGAAAGAAAACTTATGATGAAATCCATTTACGAAAACCTATTGAAGTGCCAAATTCCTCAAGTAATCCACTTGATGACAATTGCACCGAGGACCAAGAGAAAATCTCTAAAATCCATATTTATAAACGCAAGTTAGTGACGATTATTAAACGACAAAATCTGATTAATTAAACAAAATTTCCGCCAATTGACGCTTTTGAAATGTGTGAAATGGGGTTGACATCTCTTCGCATTGGCCACCATCTTGAGAAAGGGGATATAAAAAGTTTTTCGGTTTATCTTGACCAAAATAGGTCTAACAAACAATTTTATTTGTATTAAATAGTTATTTTTTATCGAGAAATTTAAAATAGATGAATTTAGTAAAAAAAAAAAACCATTGAATAATATTTTTCTGCAAAGTTTCGTCTGTTTTTAAATCTTAATCAAATCTGTATAGAATTCAATTCGTTTCAAACGTGTTTGTGAGACCCCCTTTCCCAAAATAGCGATCAAAAATAACCCTTGTTCCACCCAAAATACAATGTCAATGTAACATTTCAATGGATTAAAGGAATTTTTTGCTTATTGTAGTAGATTTTTAATAGTCCAGTCAATAAAGTATTTAACTAAGAAAAAATCGCCGGAAAGCTGGATTTTGGTATATTGCCTCCTCATGGTGTTATTAAGAAGGTAACAGGGGCCAGGTTCTGTAATAAACGAAACGAAAGCGATCGTTCGTTTTTCAAAAACGAAAGAAATAGGATGTTGACAGCTATCAAATATCTTGAGAGATGAGAGTTAAATTATAATCGATATCTAAAATCAAAGAAAATCGATAAAATGTAAATGATTTCAGAAAAAAAAAATTGTCAAAACCTAAAAAAAAACTTATCGTTGTTTAATTAATAGGGATTTTAACTTAAATCCCGTTCTTTTGGAAGTAAAAAGTACATAAATAATGAAAAAAGTACATATCGAGTGAAGTAAAATGTTGCAAATAAAATGGATCTAGATATCCCGGCTCCGGGATCTTAGCACCTCATATATGGGATATTCGCAAAAAAAAGTATGCCATCTAAAAGGTCACTAATTGGTCAGAAAAGGTCAGCTATTTTCAGAAATTGGTCAGGCTTAGAAAACTTGTAATCCAAGCTTGAACTTTTTCAAGGTCATTAGCGATTTTTGGCACCTCATTTATGGGATATTCGCAAAAAAAGTATACCATTTGAAAGGCCACCGGATCGTGATAAAAGGTCAGCTAGTTTCAGTAATTGGTCAGGCATAGGTTTTTTTTTATGAATTTTAAAAAAAAATTTCAAGGTCACAGTATAAGACTTTTAGAACCTCATTAGTGGAATTTATAAAAAACAAGTATGCAATTTAAAAGGTCATAAAAGGTCAGGTAGTTTCAGTAATGGGTCAGGCATATTTTTTTTTAGTAATTATTTTAATTTTTTTCAAGGTCATAGCGATTTTTAGCACCTCATTTGTGGGATATTCGAAAAAAGTATATACCATCTGAAAGGTTACTTAATCCTTATAAAAGGTCAGGCAGTTTCAGAAATTGGTCAGCTATAGATTTTTTTATAAGCTTTTTAATTTTTTAAGGTCATACAAGGTCACGTGTACCTTTAGCACCTCATTTGTGGGATATTCGAAAAAAATATATATCATTTGAAAGTTAACTCAATCCCCATAAAAGGTCAGCTTTATTCGGAAATTGGTCAGGTATAGATTTTAGCTCTAAAGTAGAGCATAGTCTCAAAATTGTAGGAATATATATTATTCGCGTCCGTTTTTATTCGTATATTATCCAACACATATTTAAAGGCTATTTTATTTAGTCGAAATCGTTGAATAAAGCTAAAATTTGTAATAATTTTATTTAACAACATTTAATAACAAATCATTGGAGCTCACCTATTGTCTGGCAACGTAAATGGATCCGCGTAATCTCTTAGACTTCTTCTTACATTTCTCAAGACCAATAATTCCGAATTATTATTTTCTTCTTCACTGTCGCTCAAAAAAGCAATATATTCACGTATCATAATTTTATTTATTTATAAATTTATTTTTTTGTCAAATTTATTGCAATTTAAGCAGCTCACAAAGAAAAACGTCAAAGAATAAGATGTCGCTTATTTCTTTTCGCATGTGCGAACGAAAACTTTCGTTTTTTGTGTTATATCAAGCAAATCTTTCGCACAAACGAAAACGTTTGAACGCTTTTTAGATACAGAATCTGGCCCCAATTAACAGTCCCCATCGATATGAGCACATCTAACAATTTTACGGGGGGTTGAAGGCCCACCAAAATGGTTTTTCAGGAATAACTCCCAAATGGTAAGTTGAACAAAAAAAAATGTCAAAGACTAATTTGTAGCTTGGAAAATTTCCTACAAAAAAATATTAACATACTTTTTTTTATAAAAATAACCGTTTTCTAAATAAACCAATTGGAAGAGTTAAGGGTCTTACTTTTCTATATAGTTGGGCGGCTTAGTTAAAAAATTGTACATTTTGTGATAAATGCGTCAATTTTTTTTTGTTGTGGGCACATTATATGAACATTATTTTAAGATATTGGCCCACTGTATTTGTCCACCCCTTTAGGTGGGAGGGGCAAATAAAAAAAAATTAAATTAGAAAAAGGAATAAGTTTTTTCCAAAAAGATCGTACAATTTACCATATTTTCTGTCTACTTTTTTCTGAAAAAGTATTATTTTTTAATAAAATTTAGTTACTGTTAAAAGCCCAAAATTTTCATAATTTTTTGTGCGCCAAAATTCTCATCAGTATGTTCCTTGGTGTTCTTGCCGATTTTGATAGATAGCAGCGAGAATACAAAAGATATACCTATTAAGGTTAACCATACAAATGTGTGCAAATTTGTTGTTTTATTTCTATCAATTTCAGTTCAATTCTATTAAAATTAAGTTGACAATAAATTTAAGATAAAGCTAACATTATTGAACTTAATAACAAGAGCAACGAAGAGATCAATTCATTTTTGAAATGGCCGAGCAGTTATTTTATCAAACTAAATGATACATTCTTTTGTTCTATTTCCATCTTAGCGCTCTATCCTGTATGCAAGAGTTTTTCTTGTGATGCGTACTGTGTTGTTTATATTCAATTTCAGTTCCAAACATGCAGTTGTCATGATTTCTGTTAACAAGAAATAAGCAATTAAAATTATGAATCATGAAAGTACAAGGGGCAACAAATTCATTGTCAGTTAACGAATTTAGAGTGAGTAACGTTTTTTAATCAAGAAATATTCTCACCAAGAAAGAATTTGGCGCTGAATACAATTGGTTACAAATCGAAGATTCTATATATAATTGTCAGTTCGTCGATGTATCATCATACTGCAGCATGCGAGATTTTGTGATTGAAATGCTGTTAAGAAGTTGAAGAAGTTGAAGAAGTAGAAAGAAGCTGCATTATGTTAATTTGCAACTGTCAGTTTGAATTGTGATTGCGATGTTTTTCAAGAAGCCGCTATTATAAATTAAATGTATACACATATAAGGCTACATATGTACATATATCATTAGAGATTGACTATGATTTGTATAAATAATTAAGTTCAATAAAAATAATTGTATTATCGATTCAAAGTCGATATAGAAGATGATATCTATAGCTTACAATTCATCGTATAATGTAATCGAATTAAATTGTACATTCTACATGCGTTCCGTGATGGCGTCAGTTAAGAGCGAAATCAACTGATATTCATTTCCATATTGCGTGTTTCGAAGGTTTTTAGGTATCATACCTTCAGCCTTTGGATTGCATTAGAAAAAATTTATAATTATATGTATAAATTATAAAAAAGCCGGTTTTATTTTGTTTTGTTGCATTAAAGAATTATATTGATTTTGAACAGAGACAGAGATGATCGCAGATGTTTAGTGTTTCTATTAAGATTGACGTATATCTTTAAAGAAACGCTTTAAGCTTTAATAGGATCATATTGCGTGTTGTTAGTCTGCACTCGGATGTAATTTAAAAAGATCTACATTTTAAGTTAATTATTCTCAGCAAATTTTGACCCGTAAGTAATAAAAAAGAAAAAAGATAATAAAATTCTTTGTTATTGTTTATGTATTCACAAAATAAAATATATTTTACTATTGTTTGCTTGTATGCTGAACTGGGGGTCTAGCACGTAACTTGAGACAATCGAGTTAATTCGATATAATCGAGCATATGCAGTTCCTCATTTAACTCAGTCCATTGTTTATAATTCCATTGAACAAATTTAGGAACTGACTATACTGGATTGTGTCGAGTGAACTCGATTGTACAAAGTTACATGCTGTCACCCTAGGCTATTCACCTTAGAGATAAAATCTCAATTTTTCAATGCACGACTACCCTAACGCTGTACCAAATTTCGTATCGTTGTGAGAAATTGCAAGACAATCAGTGAATCCTTGAATCAGTGAATTAGTAAATAAGTGAATTAGTTAATCAGTGAATCAATGAATCAGTGAAAGAGTAAATCAGAGAATCAGTGAATTAGTGAACTAGTGAATCCGTGAACCAGTTTAGCAGTGAATCATTGAATCAGTGAATCCATAAATCAGTGAATTAGTGAATCACTGAATCAGTTAATTAGTGAGTCAATGGTCGGTCAGTTACGATTTTAGAGAGGTTTGAAGTTCTTGATCAGCCTAGAAAATATTGCTACTGAAGTTTGTTTGACCACTTCAGTGCTCTTTGATAAAAAACTTCAAAAACAAACTCCGTCATAACGCCCACTGTTCATAGAGCTAGGACTTCATTATTTCTTTTTCTAAAAGGTTTTTAAATAAACAATCAAATACGTTTATTGAAAAAATGTATTTTTGAATTTATGATGTAGCTCCCACATAATATAGACTTATAGCATAGATTGATGGTAGATCTGTCGCACCACAAAAGAAATTCACGTCTGCAGAGTTACCACTGGAATACAATTGTATCCCGGGGAATCTTTTTTTTCGGTGGGATTCGGGGATATATTTTTTTTTTTTTAAAGACACGTTTTTTTCACAATAAAAAACTCAAAGAAAGTAAGTTTTTTTTTTAATAATTAATTCTTTATTCTATTCTATTACAATTTTTATTTGTATATTAATGAATTAATGTATTTAATTTATATGTTTTATAAAACAAAAAATCTTTGATAATCGGACATTTTAAAAATCTTTCGCTTATTTTATTAATTAATTTCATAAATAATTTTGGCCGCGGTAACACTGCATGTGAGCCCTGTTTGTGCAACAAGACAAAATTGTTTTAAAGTACACATAAGTATATCTTACTTGTTGAAGCAACCTAGATGTTCTGGTGTTACAACGCTTTATATACCTAATGTAATGTGTTCATGGGATCACCGAAGAACTGAAAAAGAAGTTCCATATGGAATTTTAATGTAGATATTTTTGGGATTTTAAGAATAATCTAAGCAGACTGCACATTAGCTCCGTCATAGGTGTCATTACTGGACACTGTCTAATAGGCAAGCATGCAACAAGGCTTGGTGTATTTTCTAACAACTTCTGCAGGAGTTGCATGAACGAAGAAGAGGAAGAATCGATTCCTCACCTTCTCTGTACATGTTCTGCTCTATCTCAAAGACGTAGGCTCCACTTAGGAGAATTCTACTACAATGATCCTAGTGATCTGGCAAGTCATGACATTAATAGTCTCACTCGCTTCGTAAGAAGCTCTAAATTGTTCAACGAGTAGGAAGAAAGTTTCCTAGATTCCTGTGGTATCACAATGGGCCAACCAATGGTCTAAGTGTGTCCAGCGGTCTGCTGACAACCACATAAACCTAACCTAACCTAAGGATAATTGTTAAACCACGGTGTGATTTTGTAAAGTTTTTTGACATTTCGTTTCAGAATTGTTTGGAAAATTATCATAAACATTTTTAAGCAAGAAGAATGCTTCAATTCGCTTCGTGAAATGTGGCGGAAAATGCAACATTGTAAATTCAATTTAGCCGGAACCACACTTGTATCGTGTGGTTTATTTTGGTTCACGTAGACCGTGTGATTTGACGCCACTCAATTACTCCATTGTAGAGCGTTATTTTAAATCTTTGATATATCGACATAGCACGGTTAAAGTGCAGAACTTCGTTAGTCGTTTTTGTGTTTTTTTTTTCTTTGTTTGAGAAATCAACAAAAACCTGCCGAATTTTTTATGGCGCTCTATAATAAGAGGTTTTGAATTCTGCCTCTTTCTATAAAATGTTCTATGATTTTCAAATTTGTTTGTATTAATGATATTTTTGTTGAATATTTCGACTCACGAGGTCCTGCACCTAAACCGTCGATATGCTGATAATTGACAGACTTTTAAAAGGATGAAATAGAAGCCAAATCGTCAGCCCGTTATGGTTGTCGTCCCGATTGAAATAAAATGGTATCAAAACTTTATAGGAATAACGCAACATCTTAAAGTTGTGGTACACTTGGACTCACATCGTCAATAATTTTCAGTCGATCCTGTTGCCAAGTGATATAGTTACCACGGTTTACTCCCAACCCCCTGTATCGCATCAACAACAACAGCAATATATGTATGTACATATATGTAGAAACTCTTACGCACCGCTACAACTTTCGTAGCTAAACCTGCATTCACCTTGCCTTGGCAGTTTTCCGGTGACCGCATGCTCAATGTTATTTATTGTGAAAAGTTTGAGGTGAGTACAGTTTTTCACACGATACAAATAATATATATGTATATATGTATATATTTGTTGCGGCTTACCCTAAAACATAAATAACTTATATAAACCACCGCAAAAACCTTAAAAACATGTATGTACTTCTGTTTGGTATATGTTTATTTCATTTACATTTATATTTCGTGCAATCTATCTCAATGTTAAGGGTTTAACCATGAAAACCATATCCTTATTGTGACATCACCATGGAAATACATACTAAATTATAGGTACAGCACGAAAAAAAATTCAAATATGTATTGTTAAATAAATTTTTCTTAAGAAGTTCATATTACCTGACCCATAAAACTATGTTTATCACAATTCCGTGTAAAACATACATATACAACACCCAACTTCAGTATCAACAGGAAAACAATTCCCAAGTGGGTGTA
Source organism: Epistrophe grossulariae (assembly GCA_929447395.1). NCBI lineage: Eukaryota > Metazoa > Arthropoda > Insecta > Diptera > Syrphidae > Epistrophe > Epistrophe grossulariae. The sequence continues at coordinate 31,122,408 of OV839567.1, read as the reverse complement.
ATAATTGATGCTTTGTTTACATTTTTCATTTTTAAATTAAAAAAAACAGGAGTAAAGGGAGTTGAGTTAGTTTTAATACCGTACAATCATCATCAGAACAACCAAACCCATTTACATACATGTAAAAATCAACACCTTGACAGGAAAATAAGTCTAGCTCACCAACAACAACATACAAAAAACACACCCCATATCATAAATACCTCAACATTAACTTAAATCTTAAACTAACAAAAGAGAACCATACCGTTCTTAAAAAGGTTAAGGTTAATCTCTGGAGCGTGTCACCCTCTTTAATTTTCTTTTAATGAACAATACTAAACCCTCTTTAATTTTCTTTTAATGAACAATACTAAACCCCGCGTGAAGGGGTACACTTAAATGTCAAAAAATCTACCACGCTTACATACATATACCGGAAACCAGCTCTGCACAAAATGTAAACAAATATTGTAAAGATAAGACAAACAACACAGCCAAGGAAAGCAAAAGTACAGGTTTACTTAACTTTTGAAAAATAATAATAATACTTTTGACACGTCATTATTAGCAACAACAAGAAAAAGAACAAAAACAAATGACCTAATAGTGATAAAATAAGAAGAAAGTAAAACCGTCCTCGAAACGGTTTGTTTGTTTTCTCAATTAGCCGTTGTTCTATATATATTTTCCCAGAGGTCGGTGCCCTCTTTATTTCAGTCCGGTGCCTCTGCATATATATACTTTAAGTCATCATAATCACTCTCTACTTAACTTATTAAAATATTTCATGATTCATAAATTCTTAGCAAAATTAATAATAATAAAAATAAATCAAGACAATCGAAAGAATTTTTTTTTATTAAACAACAAAAAGAACTAGAACTATGGTGAGAAGTAGGCATAGTTTTTCAACTACAAACAATTTAAATGAATTACAAAATAAAATGAACGAAAAAGACTCGGCTTAAACAATAATAACTTATACGAGTAAAAGGAATTGTTTTTTTGTTGAATGACACTGGGAAACATAAATATTTTTTTATATACCGAAGTCAAGTGAAAATGAAATCACCCATCAAATAAAAACTACATTGTCATCAGCGGAAGTGGTGTGAAAGCGGAAGACAAGCCAGCGAAATTACATATACATAATAACATTGTAAGCAAGGAAAAGGTATAATTTATTTATTGAGGTAAATGTCAACGCCATGCGAGTTATTGTTCAAAGAACACAACAAAAAATGAAATGGTTGCTGTGTTTATTATTTTGTTAGGCGGTCCGTATCAAAGTCAGAATAACAATAATATTTAAACAAAAATTGTGAAACAGAGCAGAATTTGTATATAGACTGTTGTTTTTTTTTTTGTACGGAAATTCTTTGAAACATCAATATTTGTTGGAACTTTTATTCCAATTAACAGAAAATTGCAAGTTAATATTTTGTTTGACAGATGAAAAATTATGTAGGTGTGACAGACATAATATGTACTGCACTGTCACAAATTTCCTCGTCATCGGAATTATCCGTTATTCGTTGCACTTGATTACGGATTTATATTTTTTTTTAGTTAGCTTATAATTTTTCGGAAAAAAAAACTTTTAACAAGATTAAAAAAGGATATAATAGCCATATGAAATGTACAATGTACATATTATTATTATACATATCATGGCATATTTCGGGAATGAGTTGACAGATTTTAATTTTCTGATTTTTTTTTCAAGAAATGAGGAAAGTTCCAATACCAATTTCTTCCGTCATTTTTAGATAAAGCCCTTTACAACCTATCAGTTCAACATCATTATTCTTACAAAATCTGACCTCCAGATTCATGCTGATGATATGCGGATCTCAAAACACATTTTATCAATCGGAGATGCTCAAGCGCTACAAATAGACCGAAAAAATTCCTTTGATTGGTTTTAATAAAACTCCCTCCTTCGAGCTTAATGTTAGGAAATGTCAAGCCATCACTTACTCTCGTAAGCACCCGCCCTTGCCGCAACGCCAATAATTGATCTTTATATAACCTTTGTTAGACCTCTTCTTGAATATACCTCTCAAGTCTAGTCACCATCAGATCCATATTCGACGTATTGAGGCTGTTCAACGTAGATTTTTACGATTTGATTAACGGGCCTTGGATGAAAGGACCCATACCAATTACCTACCTCCCTATTAAAATCGTCCAAAGCTGATCAACCTACAAAAATTTAATCAACATCGTGCAAACGCTGATATAATTTGTATACACCAGCTCTTAACTAGAGGCATTGATCCTTCAATTATTGTATTTTCTTTAACATTTTATATTTTAAGATTTGTTTGTCCCTTTTCATTTGGTAAAAGGTAAGTGAACTTTTGAAACGGTTTTACGAAATGGTGTGACCATTGTTTTTTTACAACTTCCTTTTTTTTTAGTTTAAACCATTTTTTTTAAATTTTTTCTTCTGCCTGTTTTCTTGATTCAACCTACAAGCTCTAGCTTTTTGTCGTAAAATAATATATACAAATAATGAAACACCCTAAGTTTATATTTTAAAAACAGGAATGGTAATAATTCGACTTTCGCGAGGAATTTTAAGTCATTTGTCATGCCAAATCAAAAAAACAGCAGTAATTCTTATCGAATAAATTCTTGTTTACTAATGTTTACTTCCGAGGTAATTGCACTCATAAAAAACCCCAAAGTTGCTGCTATCAAGTTTGAATTTTAGTCCTGGGCAGTTGAAAATATGTAGATTGTAGTTTTTTCTTATCTTTTACATCAAGATCATCAAGACAATTTCGCCTGTTTCCAAATGACCTTGAAGGACTATCTGCTCCAGAACTACAGGGTGGAACAAAAGAAACGAAAGGTTTTTTTTTGTCAACGCAAACCTACGCGACTTTACTTTTCACCAATTAACAAAATAATGATTATTCAAACCCTTTTGCTTCTTTTGCGCCACTTTGTGGATCGAAGAAATCATATGAAAGGACATCCCCTTTCTATGTGGGATTGTTTAGATTATGTAGTTTGAAAGAGCTATTTTCTTGTTACATATTACAACGCGTATATACTTTCACATAATATACCAAATAGTTGAATCTGTTCTGCCGGGATCCTGAGTTTCGACCATCGCTATATATACTAGAGCCTACGATTCAGTCCGTGTATTTGAAAAACACGGGTACACGGACTCCGTGTAATTATTACACGCAAATAAAAATCCGTTCTCTTAAAACACGTGTATTTATTTGCTTAATATCCGTGTATTATCCGGATATTAAGCATACACGGATCTTTATTACACGGATTCTTAATACACGGAATGGTTTTTGATTTTTATCTTTTCAAGCGGTGGGCTTACAAGCACAACATTTTGAGGGATAATGGATATTATAGATTTTTATTTTTGGTGATTTTCCAAAAAAAATCGATTTTTAAAGAAAAAAATTATATTTAAAAAATTTAAATCCACTGACAGATTCGACTACCAAGTCGTTGTCGTATTTTTATCAAAAAAATCCCATAAATTTGGGCCTCTCCAGTGATGATTGGATTATTTAAAATACACGGATCTTCGGATACACGGACACACGGACGCACGGATACACGAAATACACGGATTCAAATCCGGATATTATAAGAACACGTGTATCCGTGTTTTTAAATATCCGTGTAATAGGGAGCTCTAATATATACCTTCTGACCATGGTACATGGTGGGTCAAAAGTGACTTCCTAATTTAAAGTGATAATAACTTTTATAGATTTAATTTTTTATTAATAATTTATTTTAGAATCACAAAGTATGATTTATGGAGATTTTTTAGGGCTAAGTATGAAATATAATGTCCCTCAAATGAGCACCATCTTCATACTCTCAGAGACGGGCTCTTTCTAGAGCTTTTTCCATAACACTTCTAAGGATATCTGGGCTCAGCGCCTGTATTTCAGCGCGAATGACTCCTTCAGCTGCGGAATAGTGGTGGGTTTTTTTATTTACACTTTACCCTTCAAATAACCACACAGAAAAAAAGTCTGGTACATTCAAATCCGGAGAAAGTGGATTCCAATTAAATCCTGAATTATTCGGTCGCCGAAAATTTCCCTTAGTAGCGCCATTGTGGCGCAAACAGTATGCACAGTAGCTTCATCCTGCTGAAACCACATCAGCAATCGCTGCCCTCAAAAAATGTTCGATCATAGCCCTATACCTTTCACCATTTATGGTTAATACAGTATTGGCAGCATCGTCTTCAAAGAAGAATGGCCCAATAATTTTTTCTGAAGTTACACCACACCAGACAGTGCACTTAAGTGAATGCAATTCCCGCGGATGGATCAACCTTGGGTTATCAGTACCCCATATACGGCAATTTTGTTTATTAATGAATTCATTTAAGTGGAAATGAGCTTCATCACTCATTATGAGATGATGAATAAAATCATTTTACTGCCGCCCTTGCCATATCTTGTAAACGAACTGTGTAAATAACACGTTCTTGAGGATCTCCTGGCTTGTATGGAAACAGCTGCAATTCGGTTCTTAAACTATTCGCAATGAACTGCGGGACAAACCGAGTTGACCAGAGCGCCTTCGTGTCTATGTTTCTGGACTCTCCACAACATTTGCAAGAATACGTTCCACATTAACAGGATTAACAGGGTTTAACAGGATTTAACAGGATTACATTCGGGTAGACATTCGCTTCAGTTCGGACAGTACGAGGTCTTCCCACTCGAGGAAGATCAATTACAGCTCCTTGTTGGGTGGATTTCGCACATTAAAATGACGCCGTTAAGCTCTTTGGGTTAAAATAATCGAGTGATTATTTTCAAAATTAAATTCAATTAGTTTGGTCCTCTCTAAAGCGCTGTAGTTCATTTAAGTAAATCTCTCAATTTTGTTTTATAAGTACCTTAAAAAAGAAAAAACAGAAGAGTTATGATTTTTTCAATTTAGGAAAACATTTTTGACCCACCCTGTATAAGAATAACAAGTTATGTTTGACAGTTCAGGACGACTGAGTCGTGACGTATTCGCGAGTGAATGTTTTCAATTGTGAGATGGAAGAAATAAAAAAAAGTCTTGAATAAATTTCGGTAATCATATTTTCTTTTTAAGTATTCTGTATTACTGAAGGTCAGTCTTAAAACGTTTGTCTCATCGTCTTCTTTTACATTGTGTGAAGCATTGTTTTATTTCGTCATATGGAAAACATACAATTAACTTTCAAAAAATAATTCTATTTAATAACTGTCGTACCTGGGCGAAACGCAATTTCTGGAGTTATTATTATTTTATAATTTCAGATGCCACAATCCTTTGCTGTTTCTTTTGTCCGTCCTTAGAGCTCTTTAAATGGAAAGCGCATCGCTACAGCAACTATACATTTCTGGTTTGGTATGGCGTTTGGATCGAGTTTTCTTTTAGCAACGGTGCATTCAATAATTTATGCTTAAGGCAATAATCGTCTTCATTAAAATGCAGCCCGCATAATCATGCATTATTTAATATTTATATTCTTATTCCCACTAGTTTTTAATTTTTATAACGGAGGCAATTAATCGCACAACAGTAATTCGGCATTTTGACACTTAAAATTGTTTGTACCTATTTATTCAAATTTAATAATAATCAATATATTTCACAAGCATCACAAATTAAGTAAACGAAATAAACCACAATAAGGAAATCAAAATCGACAATCACTCGCGATGACGTCACACGAACAAAATATGACGACCCTGCATCTCATATACAACATACCTTGTATTCTTATACCATGCCTTCTGGCGATGAATTCTGTCAAATGTGTTTCTGAAATCGGCGAAAGTAACATGAATCTCAATTTGAAATTCGTTGGTCTTTTCTGTAATTTGTTTTAGTCAAGATTAGTTCTAATGGTCGATCTGTCGAACCGAAAGACTAGTTAACTTTCTGTAGGGCGACTTAAGACGCTCACAAATTATGCTTTGGTCAATTTGTCACAATAAATCCAATATCAAATACTTAATTTAGTCCTTTGTTGTTTTATTTCTAGATTAAGAAATTCAAATAAATGTACTACATTATGTATAGGGTGTTTTTTAGACGTGTGGTTTTCAATCTTAATGAATAGACCTTCTCCTGAACAACGTTTGCAAATCGTGCAAATTTATTACCAAAATAATGGTTCGGTTCCGCTGCGTCCAATATTCGGTCGATATAATCGCCCAGCAGAGTCGGTAATTCGAGCAACCATGGATCGGTTTCGCACCACGTTTACTCTAGTAGATAATGCGCATCCTCAGAGACGCCGTACAGTGCGCACCGAAGACCCTATTGCTGCTGTGGAGCAGAGTATCGAAGAAGACCCGAATGAGTCCATCCGCCATCGCGCGCAACAATTGCAGCTGTTCCCATCCGCTTTATGGAAGATTTTGCCAGCCACCGCGGCCACTTGCCCGAAATCATTTTTAAAACATAATGGCAAACCCTTATCTTTATAATAAAGCTAAATTCTTGGCCATAACATTAATAAGGTATATGCGTTTTATTTTTTCTTGAAAACCACACGTCTAAAAAAACACTCTTTATAATAATATTTTGACATGGAAAATCTGTAGCAAATACATGTTATATCTCAAATGAAAAAAAAAAAAATGAACTTTGGAATTTTTCATTTTCATTGAACGACGGCGATATACATAATCCCATTCCATTGTAACATTAAATAAAAATTTATTAATAATAAAATGAAATGAAATAAAACATAAAAAAAATTCAAAAAGCACGAGCTAATGGTTATATTTATTTTCACGTACATACATATATCTATGTATGTATTATATCTGATTATATAGCAAAAATTGAACTTTGAATCAATCGTCAATTATAAAATGCCGTCTTTGCACAAAAAAAATAAAAAGGTTAAAAGTGCCGAAGTGTTATCGCCCTGCTAGCACATTGTACTCTATCCGATTGCAATTTGAATAGAACTTCTGGTTAAATTATATGTATACAACTTTTTAAATCACGTTCAATTCAAATGAAAAAAAAATAAATTAAAAAGCTTGAATAATGATAAGTGGGTGTAATTTCTTCCCACCAAATACATACAAGAGATTTATATTACTTACTTACCTACTTATTTTTTTTCAAAATAAGTAAAAAGACAATTTGTTGTTATTTTGTTTTTATTTTATTAGGCTCCATACTACACTCAGCTGCACGAAATCTTGGCACACTTGATTTTTGCTGTAACTCGCCCTCAAATATTTTTTTTGTTCATGATTTGATTGTAATTATGTTAAATGTGCATATTTTGATTTTTTAAACCCTTTTATGATAATTCAAAGGTTTACTTTAATTTTAATAACGATTGATTTAAAATTTTACATTTTCTCAGAAAAAAACATTTAAATTAAAAAAAGTATAAAATAAAAAATTACGTATTTTTGGGGGGTTTTGAGACGTATAAGTATCGTTTGTTCGCATTCGATCTGGCATACTCTGGATAATGTTTTTAATATCCCTTCACGATAAGCTCTCCCAAGCGGCCAGTGCACCATTCCTGAGCTCGTCCAGTGTATGTAGGGGGTGGGATGAGCACTTTATCTTTCTTTTTAGCATGTTCTAGATATTCTCTATGAGATTTAAATCCGGACTGTGGGCGAGCCACTGCAGTTTTTGAATACCAGTGCACTGAAGGTATTCATATACGCAACGCGCTGCATGTAGTCGTGCATTGTGCTGCATAAAGAGGAACTGATCGTACCCTATGAGCCCCATATAGGGTAAGACATGTTCCTCAAGGATCTTCTCAACGTATCGCGTTACTGTTAATCGATTATCAACGATGGCCAACTCCGTACACCCTTCGGTTTTGATGGTAGTATCTAGAGGAGGTAACACAAGATACTGACACATCTCAGAACCCCCCAAAAATACGTAATTTTTCATTTTATACTGTTTTTAATTTAAATGTTTTTTTCGGAGAAAATGTTAAATTTTAAATTATCGTTATAAAAAATAAAGTAAACCTTTGAGTTATCTTATAAGGGTTTAAAACAATCAAAATATGCACATTTAACATAATTTCAATGAAATCATTAATAAAAAATATTTGAGGGCGAGTTACAACAAAAATCAAGTGTGGCCAAGATTCCGTGCCGCTGAGTGTTTTTGGTTGACTGTTTTTTTTTGTCAAAGAATGTGTTTCATTTTCACTAACCAAAAAATATGACTCATTTCTAACGAATAATTAATTATTCAGCAATGATTATGATATGAAATATTCTAACATTTGACTTTTATTAGATTCATTGAATTTTTAAGTAAAACGACCATGGGACAAGTGATAATGAATTTTTAACACTTAATTAAGAGCAGAAGGCATCTGCAAAATGCTGTTGCGTAACTAAACTTTGTGTAAAATAATTTGAAACTTATTAAATGGTAGTTTGGTAAATAGGAAATGAATTTTTGTGTTAACACTCGTATTCACTTCAAAATAGGACGGTTTAAAGGTTTAGCTTTGGGGATATAACAAGAAAATATATAAAGTTGTTTTCGGAATGATAAAATGAACATAATATGTAGGAACCTACCCAACTTAGTTGTATGCATACACAGAATGTATGTTCTGTGTCAGTATTCAATAACTATGAATTGTCTGGTGATGCGAAAACTATAAATGAATTTGGATACGTAACTATCTGTCTCCGAAATAATTAAACGGATTAGTATAGATGAAACAAAATAGGATGGATTACAAAAATTGTCATCTCAGATTCTGTCCGATTTTGTTGGTATGGTAGGTAATTTAATCCTACCTAGGTATGAGTATATAGGATTGTATCACCGATAGCTTAGTTTCCATAGTTTTTTTTTATTTATTTAATTATTTATTTATTTAAAACAAAATTGCAACTTACTTTCGCCCCCACCTTGTTAAAAATGAAAAAGAAAATACGAAAAATTAAGTTATTGTGCGGGAACCATCATTATAAAAAATTAAAAATTTTACTCTAAAATTAATAGTACATTCTTCCCCTCAAACAGTGCCGCCCTAATATTCATGATTCCCAATGCTCAACAGTTAACCCTTTAGTCGGACGGACTATTACAAATTATAGAGAATGTATAATAATTTGCTTAATTCCATCTACCCCAACCCCCTCCCCATTTTGATGTACAAACATTCAAAACCTCGATATCTGCTCTTAAATCTCCTTCTCATTTTTGCATACATAACATGATAAGGATAGTCATAATCCCTTGAGTCAATGGCAATTACCTACATATATAAAAAATATTTATTAAACACAAATGGGTATTTCCATTGTCATGGTTGTAACACTTTAATGCACACAATATTTCAAATTAAATCTTTTAAATTAATTAATACTTGGAATTGTAAAAATACCTTGTCTGGCTATATTCAACATATATGTATGTATGTACATTGTAACATATGTATATAGGTAGGATCCATTTTAGTTGCACCAATGCAATGGTGCGACCTTAGAAAACCGGCGATTTGCGAATGTTCATACCTATGTATATTGTAAGATATTGCATTAAGTCTTGATTTTGTTTTCAAATATTTATGTACGTGAAAGTTGATCTTTAAATCCTACTTTATAGAATCAATGCTAAGTGAAATCAAAAACCTATGGGAAATGTGTTTATATTTTTTGACGAAAACACAAAACGAAAGCTGAAGTTTCGTTCGACAAAAAAAATATTTTCCCGCAACCGAAGTGAATATAAAAGTAACAATGTTCTTTTGAACAATTTACAAAAAAAGACAGAATTCAAAACCTCTTACCATAGATCGCCATACAAAAATTGGCAGATTTTTTTTTATTTCTGAAAATCATGCAAAAACAACTTACGAGGTTCTGCACTTTAACTGTAGATACTACGTATTTGACAAGTTAATGTAACATACCTACTATGACTAAGTATGATTTGTATGTATTAAAAAAATAATTGTATGTACAATAAACGAAATTCTAATGGGAAATTATTTTCTTCTTATGTAAGTGTAATCATTTCTTACTTAATGTTAACAAAAAATGACTTCCAGACCAATAACTAGTAAAATCAAATATTAATTAAACCAAAAAATAAACAAACCTAACTTTACCTTAAAAAACACAATGTACCTACATATGTATATGATAAAAAAAATGACAATTGAAATGAAATTGAAAAATAATTCTCTCAAAATTGTGTGCTCGCGAAGGCAGAGATTTAATTTGAAAAAAATGGCGAATGTAAGTTTAAGCTAATGTAAGATGATATACCTACCTAATTCCTTCCTTCGAACAACTTAAAACCTACCATTTTTTAAAATAGTAGGGCTACAAATTTGGGGGTCAGGTTTCAATTAGGAATTAGGAACATTGAAGAAAAAAAAATGTTTATTGTTGTGAAATGGCGTATAAAACAATAGCGGAAATTTTTATTAACAAAGATATAAACAATTAAAGTTTGCACCAGCTTCATGGAAAGAGCTTAGTTTACTTAATAAATGCACTGCAAAATGCTATTTGTGATTTTCTGTGTAGAACAATTTCCAGTTACTTAATTAAAAACAATCGCAAAACAATATAAAAGTTATAAACAATTAACTAAATTAAAGAAGTAAAAGTAGATGCAATTGACAGATTAAAAATAGTAACCTAAAAGCAAATGTGCTATTTACCTTAAAGTACCTATACAACACTTCTGATATAATTGTGTCAGTGAAAATGTTTTTGTTGTCCGTTGGGTTAATATCAAGTTTTTTTGTAATAAACAGTAGGTACTGCTGGTCGCGCGCTTCGCGGGTTCAAGTCCTGAAACCTGAGCCGCTTGGCATCTTCGTGGTAAACTCTTCACTAATTATTGGCATCTCCTCTGGAGAATAGAGTACCATGCTTCCTGAACTTCAGTCCAGTTCATCCGATTCGTTTAAGTTTTTTCCCCCGATCTTAACTTTTATACATCACCCCACAAGTTTTCTACGGGGTTAAGATCGGGACTTTGCGCTGACCAGCTCAGACCATCCATATTTTCTTTGGTAAATCAAACCCTGACCACCTTGGCTGCATGTTTTGGTTCATTGTCATGCATTAAAATCCAGTCGACTGGCATTGACTTGCACGAGAATAGTTCCATTGTGTTTTTCAATATGTAAAGTTATGAAAATTCTATTCTATTCTTACCACTGTAGATACTTTTTTTTTGTGCTAATGCGTCTACATAATTTATCATCATTGAGGAGTCTTCTTACAATTCTCCTACATTAAAATCTTATTCCTCATTAATTTCGTTCATAATAATGCAGGAAGATTTAAAAGGATCGCATTTACACTTTCTGACGATGGCTGTGTTAACGCATATTGAAGCTTTTCTAGGCTGGGGCTTGCAAATTTTATTTGTAATTTTGAGAGGTTTTACCAAATTAATTACATTGCTGACGAACATTTCATTAATTTAGCAATTTCTGAAGGATTATTACCTTGTTCATGTAGCTCATAGAATATAGATTTCAAGATTACAATGAACGCCTCTGCCACTTATCAGTTCGCCAGCAAGAACCGATTAACAAATGAAAACCTAGTACCTACCTACTTAACTAACAAGTGTGCTATTTCTGTGTCCACCATAAATGTACAATAGAGTGATTTAAACGACCAACAACAAAAACCAGTGGCTGATAACGTATTAAATTTGACTATTTTTTATTGTCTCAGTTGCTGTAAGCCACATAATATTACATAAAACAATTTGCAATAATCATTCAAAATAACGAAAATTCTTTCAAATGGTTTTTCTTCTATAAGTGTGCTATTTCTATGTTCAAAGCTGTACCTACCAATCTCCAGTTTAAAATATGTAGGTAGGTACCTACACAGTTCACTTAAAATTATTAAGGGCAATTTGCTGAAACGAAACTTAAATATTTAGGTTCTACATACTGGCTTAAGTTCCTCTTATTGGTTTGCACCAACAAAAATCTTAAACATAAAAGTTGCTATGTAGAACATAACTTAGGGGGAAGAAAAAGTAGAACCTAAATTTCCTAAGTAGGTAGTACACAAAGCAAAAAATAATTTTGTTGTCAATTTTGATTTAAATTTGTCAGGACATGAAACAAATTTATAAATTAAAAATGAATTTCGAAACGCTGCTGGACGTAATTGAGGATGATGTTGAAGTCCTCGAGTTAATAGAAGTTGGCCCCCGGATCTTTGACAGTGTATGGATTGCCACCTCCTGTTTGAAGTGCTGAATATTTTTCAACAGCAGCTTCCTTTCTTACTTCTTTCTTGTAAAGGTTGTACAATTTTTTAATGCTTCGCAGCTTCTGTAGCATGTAACCCCAGATTGGGAGTTCAAGCTGTCGGTGATTCTACTCCAGGCTGATTCCTTCTCCTTCCAAGTGGCCCCGTCCGTTTTTTATTTTCCACCGTATCTTTTTCGGAAAAAATGCATTGTATCAAAATTGAATTCTCTTCGTGCGTGAAGTTGGAACTTCTCTTCCTTTTTTCGGCCATTTCAAATGATGTAAATTTAATGTACGTATAGGGATGTAGGTAAATAATATTTTTTTTTTCAGTTTTGATGAAAATAATTATTAAGTTTGACGTTTGACACTCTATTAATTCATACATAGCTAAGATAAAATTTTATTTTTGTTAGCAACGTAAAATAAGTATTTTATTTTTGTTAGCAACGTAAAATAAGTAAAGTTAATCTTAAGAACTAAGTTCCACATAGAGTTAAGTTGAGAACAGTTAAAATCCAGATTTATGACTCGTTTCAGCAAATGGCAATAAGTGAACCAAAACCAATTAATCAATTAATGAATACCTACCTATTCAATAATAAACAGGATACTGTAGGACCTAACACAATAATCGTTTCATCTATCAATGCAACAATTTGAGATCTCTTAATGTAAACGAATTTCATTTCATTTGTTTATTTGCAATATCCGTACAAAGTAATATATATATGTATATACAATACAATACAACACAATACAATACAATACAATACAATACGATACAATACAATACATATCTTTAAATTCTTTTCAAGACATTCATGCAGTACTTTAGTAAAAGAAAAATAATAATACATACCTAGCTACATACCTACCTACAAAAATATTGTTCATCAATTTGCAACAGATCCCTTGAGGTGCAAAAATGCCACAGTATACCTACCTATAACCTTCCTTTCACAGTGAAACTGCCAATTTTCTCTATCGATCCATCCACGAAGAAAGTCCAAACCAGACCAGAATAGGTAACAAAACCAAAATTAACCTTCAAATAGTCTACTGCCCTGCTGCTGCCAATTTAGAAACCGCTAATTTCAGTGAGCAACCACACAGCTTACACCTACAATCTACATACCAAAGTGTACCTACATTGCTTTGATCCTTTAAGAACTCCAGCCTGTTTAAACTGTTCCACCCATTTCTAAACACATAACAAAGAAAATACCCAATAAATGCCACCCAGCCCAAACAAAATTAACAATAAATTTTACTACTTCAATAATAATAACAATAAATTAATAAATTAATAAAGAACGAAAAAATATGTAGGTAGGTACCTACATACCTACATTATTATTATAACTTATAAGGTCAAAAATAGAGACGAAGAGAGTCGGGGAAGTAACCAGCATCTTTTACTAATAGCAACGAGAACGACAAAATACCTAACAACTACTGCTACTGCGGTTTTACGTTGTATTGCAGGCAAAAGAAAGGAGACTGATCTTCTCATTTTATCAAAGCACAAAGCACACATTTATCATTCAACATTCATCCCGCAGTGATTTAATTCAATTTAAATAAATTAACAAATATTTTTTTTATATATTTTTATGTTGTATGTGAGACGTGAGTGTTATCTCATGAAATTTAATTCTATCTTTTATAATTTTTCTTCATTATTTCATACTTTCCTTGTTTCTTTTACAACATACCTAGTATAAGTAGGTACTGGGTGGAGTCAATAAACTGATTATTTTTTTTGTTCTTTCTGGGTTGCAGCGATAGAATGCCACTGAATCGATGAATAAATCAAAGATTCGTTATAAAAATAGTTGTTAGTGAAGAAAATTATAAGGACTTTATTTATTTATTAAAATCATGGTCCCTTGTCCACCACCTACATATATAGATAGAAAAAAATGTGTTTTTTTTTTTGTTAAGAGATTTTCACCTCAAGAACGAGTTGCATTGCATTTGATCCGTTTATATTATTCTGAATCACTCATAAATTTCCTCCGTCGAAAATTAAGCAAGTGAATCTAATCTTTCTCGAGTTGTGTATTCAGAATTTTGTTTTCATTTATTTGACATATTTATTTTTTTATCACAAAAGTTTTGAGAAATTTTCCACTTACCTGTGCTTGAAAATTAATGAAAAATATCCCAAGAATATGTTCAATCCTTCTCCCCTACAAAAGAAGTTTGTAACTTTAACAACACACACACAAAACTTATTTAAAAAAAAACATTTTTCTTGGGCATGGAAATTTTTGCTGAAATTCCTTCTAATCGACACACCATTTGTTTGACCACAAAACACTGACTTTTTGAAATTCACCACGCCAAACGATTTACATGAATATGAACAAGGAGGACGAGGAAGAGGGGAAATAAATCAAATTCTTTTCCGTTGTTGTTGGATCACGTTGGGCAAGCAAACCCGGGTGTGTAGAGATAGATAATGGATAGAGAAGAGACGCAAGCGAAGTGATTTTTCTGCTTCGTTTTTTTTTGTAGGCCTCGGGGCACACAATCCAGGATACTCCTTTGATAATCACGCGATTTCAAGGATGTATAATAAATACCGTTTTGAGGATATTGAATTGTTTAAATAGATAGCACTTTGATTCAAATCGGAAAATTAAGATTTTGTTAGTTTTTCTTTTGATTGAATTAGTTTTTTTTTTCTTTGGATAACAGACACTTTGTGCACAGAGGAGAAACGCAAAACAAAGCGAACATGAAATTTTTCTTCAACTGCGGGCTGATGTAGGAAAATTGAAGTGGGTGAGCTGAAAAAAAATATTTTGACAGCAAAAGCTATTGGAAAGAAAGAGACGGCGGTATGACTTAGCTTATGGCTAGAGACTTGTTAGGAACTACTTCGAGGCTCGATTATATTTGATGATTTTAGAACCTAGATGGCGCAATAAGTAAAAACGTTAAATTTAAATAAAAATCAAACCTACTTTGATAAAATTTTTGATCTCAAGCCTAGTACGCTGCTGATGCTTCATGAAAAATTTTGTAATTTTCTACAGAGGTGAATGAAAGTTAGTACAGATTTAGGTAATATAGTTCAAAATGACGAATATGTGCATTTTCTGAAAAAGTTTAACTTAAAGCCTAGTACGCTGCTGATGAGAAACGAAAAATCCCATACAAAAATGATACAACGAAATCAGAAAAAAATTGGGAAAATCATACTACAGATTTAACTAAAGGTAAAACCGCACTCGGCGGAACTGCACTTCAGCGGAACTGAAATTCTCGACTTATTTGTATGCGCGACACTATGCGACAAAATTGATAATCTGACCAACTGTGTCGCGACATGAAGTTTCGTTCAGTTTCGTGCGAAAGTGCGCAGGGTGTCACTGAAGTGCAGTTCCGCCTAGTGCGGTTCTACCTTAAAGCCTAGTACGCAGATCGCGCTTAAATTTAGCTCCCACTTTTCTCTCCAAACATCAGCAAAAAACCCTTGCTAAATTCTGACATAGAGCATGCGTTGTGGAGAATATGTAAAAGAAAGCAGCTGTTCTCCGAGATGAAATTGTTTTCAACTATTTTAATGATCTTTTTTTATTATTGCAACTAAATTTTATCAAATAAAATGGATTCTTTTCTTTCGCTGAGATAAATCGTTTATTCCGAAATAATCCTCCATTTCAATTTTTATTTTCACAAAAAACAATTCATACAAAATTCAAGATTTACAGAATCTGTTAAAATTTAGCTTGAGAATTAATGTGCCGAACAATTATTTCGTGCGCTAAATTTTGACAGATATGTGATGTACAGTAAAGCCTCAACTACATAAGCCAAAAAAGTGAAAAAGTGCAAAAGTGAAAATTTTTAAATTGATTTTATGATAGTTTTTCTGACTAGAAAACTTATAAAAATGATGCAGAAAGCTTAAATTTTGGTTTAAAAACAAATTTGTGTATTCTTTTTCACAAAACAACGGCGCTAGCGGTAAAAAAAATATTTTTACTTTTGTACTTCAGTACTTTTTGGCTTATGTAGTTAAGCCTTAAGAAACAAACATTTGAACTTTTAGCTGGAGCTGCGTACCTTTCGGCTAAAATGCTTTCCTTAATTTTAGCTGAGCTTAATTTTGGAGAGAATTTTGTATGGAAGCTAAAATTAAACGCGATCTGCGTACTAGGCTTAAAGCTATGCGCAAACCGACACGATGGCGGTGGCGATTGCGATAACTTTTATCGCGCGATAAAGATGCGTTCAAAAATCTGCTCACATCAGCGCGATATATTAGCTGCGTTTTATTTTCCCCCAGATCCAATCCAGATCAGATCATGTAAATAAAACAACCCAGGATCTCAGTGACAACTTGTTATATACCCAACTCTTTTTTCCTTTTGTTTTTTTATTTGTATACACCCGTTGTCTTTTTTCTTTACACTACTGACGACATTTACAAATTAAGGGTGTGTGTTCAAAACGGATTTGGAAATCCAAATCCAAAACAAAGTTGGATCTTGTGTTGTTTTTGTAATACATGTATTTTCGTAAGCAAATCCAATCTGGTTCGGATCTCGGGGAAAATAAAACACAGCTATTGTGTAGCGGGCTAAGTTGTCAGCGACAATACAAACGTTTAATTTTTGAAGTTTAATAAAAAAAAACATATAAAATGGAATTCCCCCTAATTTTTTCTATTAATTTTTCAGTTTTTCAAATTTTCTTTTATAGACTGTCATTTTTCTTCAGGCGATATAGCGATCAAATGGTGCTTGCTGCGTTCAAGAAAAGTCGCGTAACTGAACGCAGCAGTGGAATGTGAACGCAATCCACATATCGCGTCGATGTGTGCCCCTCCATTGATTTACGTGTGCGGCATCCACATTGTTATCGCGATCGCCACCGCCATCGCGTCGGTTTGCGCGTAGCTTAAACCAAGAAAAAAATGTCTGTATCCTACATGATAAACGAACCTGCGCGCACATTCAACTAAATAGTTTCTCGGGTATGTATGTATTAGTGCATTTCATTCGAATGATTCTTTAATGGCCTTGTACAATAGTGGTTCAGTCGCGGTTCAAGATTTTAACTCACCGATTTCGGCGGATTAACTAACGTTCAACGCTGGTTCAAGTATTTAATTGGTTATTATCACACACTTGGACAGTAAACCACTGTTGAAACTCGGTGGATAAAAATTGCTGAACCACGGATTAAATATTTGTACAACTAGCCCTTAAGAGTGACGAGCTTAGCAGTATACTTCACTGACGCACAAAATAATATATATTTTTCTCATAAGTTTATTTTGATAATTTGATTTGACAGCTGCTGATGTTTTATTTCTTGTCTGTGGTGTTTCGGTGGAGCTCGTGTTTTTATTGGTATTGGTTTATTTCGTTGATTGCTTATGCGCGCGACGTCTGGGCAACTATAACCATCGAACTTTAATTTAGTTTCGAAAAAGTTGCGTGCGCCTAGCCAATCTCATTATTGTTGTCAGAATAATATTAATATAATCTTCTCGTTCTTACTACTTGTCTTCATTTCTTTTTTATTTATCTTCCTCTCGCCTTTTTATTTCGTCAATGTCAGATTGTGGGGATTGTAGCACCGTTCAAGAGCCGATACTAAACTAATTTTTTCTATTCCATGAGTGTATTAAGCTATGCGCAAACCGACACGGTGGCGGTGGCGATCGCGATAACTTTTATCGCGCGATAAAGATGCGTTCAAAAACCTGCTCACATCAACGCGATATATTTGTATCCCATATCTTATTTTTTTTTTTATATTTTTATAATCTTTGTTTGACAGATCATATAAAATGGAATTCTCCCGAATTTTTTCTATTAATTTTTCAGTTTTTGAAGTCATTTTCAAATTTTCTTTTTTAAACTGTCATTTTTCTTCAGGCGATAAAGCGATCAAATGGTGCTTGCTGCGTTCAAGAAAAGTCGCGTAACTGAACGCAGCAGTGGAATGTGAACGCAATCCACATATCGCGTCGATGTGTGCCCCTCCATTGATTTACGTGTGCGGCATCCACATTGTTATCGCGATCGCCACCGCCACCGCGTCGGTTTGCGCGTAGCTTTATAGTAGGGGTATTCCCGATCCGATGGAAACTGGTCCTGTATCATTGCAAAAGTGCAAAGTTTTTTTTTTACAATGGGGTTAGGGTATAGCAATTTTACACTTTTGCATTTTTGCAATGATACAAGACCAGTTGCATCGGATCGGGAATACCCCTAGTGTTTATACACAAATCCATTGGAAACCATTGAAAATGTCAAAGTTCGATGTATAGAAAACAGAAAAAGAAAGATAACGCACAAAAAGGAGCTGCCAAATGAAATTATAGGTCAAACGAAATTAGCAAATTTGCAATGAAAATACTTTTTCTGTAATTAAAAGAAATTACCTCATTTCGGCTCCAATAAAAACGTAGTATTAAATGTTTTAGGTTCATGGAAAATAAATTTTCATATTAAATCGGAATTAAAAAGTAGTGGAATCTTCCGAAAACCCAACAGAAAATCACATACATATTTCCAACTTTCCATAAAAGCCCTTCCACACTATCCCACTGAGTTTTAATACATGTCAAAAAAGTGTGAAACAAATCCAGCCTTATTTATTAGAATTCGCTAAACACCCCTAAACGGCTGAATAGTTATGTAATGCATAAGCATTTATGTAGCCACTATTCAACGCAACATAAATTATTATTTATAAAAGATTTCCCTACCCTGTATAGTTATAATACGATGTGTCAAATAAAGTACCAAAAAGAGGAAATCTATTACGTTACTTCTAAAACTGACAAACCAATCTCAGCTGTTCATTAAAAAAAACAATTCTGCTGGATTCTTTTATTTTCTCCTAATATTATTATTCAGATTATTGTTATTTGTGTGGTTTTTGTGTTGTTTGTCAATAAAGTAATATATTTTGGAAAAAAAAATCATTTTTATTGATTCATTAGAAGATTTGTGTTTTCTTCACTCTACACGGTGGTTTTTTTATTGAAAAGAAAATATATCTATTAGGGTGGCTCTTTTGTTCGCAATGTCTAAAATATCCAAATTTGGTACATTTTAAGTAAATTTTGCACACATTTGAAGTAAATTTGGCACACATTTGAAGTTCTATTAAGAGTGCAAAAATTTAATTGCTCGAAGAGGTAGTATCCAAAAAAAAAACATTTCTATTTTTTACTTTTAAGGTGAAAAAAGGCTGGGATTCAATCCGTATAATTATGTTTCGGTGTTACTAAGCTAGCCGCTTTAAAAAAAAATGCACAACGTGTTTCTATGTACATTGTACAGGTACATAATAATCATTTTTAGGGGAGGACAAAAAAGAAATTCAAACATTGCCAAAATATGAGCTGCCCTAATATCTATGTATTATATTTTTGTGTGTGATTCAAAGTGACATATCGATACTTAAATATCCTTATACAGACACTATTCAACCTTCAAACGCGTTTAGCTTATAATGCTACTATTCAACGTTGCAAAGTTTTATAAATACGATTTTCGTGTTTAGAGGCATTATAAGAAGTGTATAAGTTTATGCACTCGCTATAATGCGTTTATAAATACGGCTGATCATGTATAATAGTGTGGAAACAAAATATGATATTCCCAGCCTACACGATTTGACATATGTTAATACATGATAATTTTTAGAAATGGTTCTAATTTCATTCACATTTTTCATCACATTTTTATTGAGGTTAAATTAAACTGTTGTGTGTGGTCAAAAAATTAAAAGAAATTTCTCTCTCACAAATTTGGCAGTAGCATGGAATTCTTTTCCACTTTGTATTAATACTCAGTGGGATAGTGTGGAAGGGCTTTAAGCAGTGTCTACGTTCTGTACTCTCGCAACGATAAAAAAAAAAGGGAAACGATAAGAATTGAAACAAATTATATGATTTTTGTTCCATTTTTCAACGTAGGCACAGAATTTCTTTTCCACATCCTACCTTTAGAAATGCAGCCCAAAGACCTCATTCAACGAACACATCCATCTTGCGCATAATCCAGCAATTCAGCACCAACATTTTCACGTCGCCCAAAAAACATAGATTTTCTATTTAGACGTTTCAGTTTCAGTTCAGTTCGTTTTTCATCTGCTTCTGATCTGCAATGGAGAGAAAATGGATGTGAGAACGCGTGCATCGTTCGAAAGAAAAAACAGAAAATAACTTCAATTTCAACATTTTATAGTGAAAAAGTTAAAAAAAAAATCCAAGTTTAAACATACGATCTTCTTTTCTCTCCGTTTAAATTGTTCGGAAGTATCATTAAAGTACGAAAAAATATAACATTTTATCAAAACCTGAAACTGAATACAAGAAAGAATTAAGAAAAACCAGTGCAGTGAATTTTCAACCCGACAGATAGTTTTTTTTCTTCGTCTCCCCATCTCTGTCCGTTCCCTAATCTATCTATCTATACACCTAGCACGATAAAATTCAATACATATAGATTTATGTAGCTAAAAAGTGAATTAATAAAAGAAGAGCTTACAAAATGAAAAAAAAAATATATCAATTGCATGAAGTATAGCAGCAGAAGTGAGGTGAAGAAAAATTATATCAAAATCAGCAATTTTTTTATAATGTATATTGAGAAAAGTATCAAGTTTGTCGTGTGAACACAGTGAGTGGTGAGAACGGGCGCGCGAGAATTAATTTAAATTGAAATAATTTTTAAAGTTTTCACTTGCCGAAGTTTTTTTTTTTTCTCAAAAATCGAGTCTTTTTATGTGGTGGAGGAGAAAGAATAGAAGTTGATAACAAAAAAAAAGAAAAAATATCTAAAAAATTTAAAGTGTTAGTTGAAGGGAGATAAAAGAGCGCAAAAGAAGCAAGACGAAGCAGGAGGAATAATCGTTCATCGTCGGATCGAAATCTCTGCTTAATTTTTCTTGAATTAAAAAAAGGAATTTATTTTCGCTTATAATACAGAAAACGTGTGTGTTGTTGAGTGTTCGTTGGACGTTTTACGCTCGGTTTCATGGAAGTCTTCCCTTGTCAAAGTCAGTGTAATGTATTTTTAAAGCTTTATTGTTTCATTTTATAATTTATTAAATAATTATGTTTAGGTGATGAAAACTTTAATAAATATAATACGAAAAGTTTTGGTGGGTAGCAAGGATTTTTGGGAGTTTTATTTTCTTTTTCATTATTTTGGGGGGAATGGTGGCAGAAACAGCAGACATTTTGGGTACTTGTTCTCAGTATGAATGTGTGTATATATATTCAAAAAAAAGATTATGGTAAGATTGTGTCGGTGCGCGCGCGATTTATTGCTGAATATATGGTTTGGTTTGAGAATTGGTATAAATGTGTAATTGTGTGTGTGTGTGTGTATGTTTTATATACAACTATAAGAAACAGTGCAGTGGCTTTCAAACTATTTTTATTTTTTTATGACAGGCGATGAATATAAAAACAAAACACAAAAACTGAGCGAAAATGAAGAAAATAAAAAAAATTAACGATGATGATTTGAGTGCAGCGAGTTTCCTAAGTTTTTTTTTCCTGTCTGGCTGTGGTGTATTTTTGTTAGAAAACTTTAACGCATACACATTCACTCCTAATGTTGCACAAATTTAATTTGTATTTAAACATAAACAGGATTTAATTTTCTGGGAATATAATATTGTATTCTGTAAATATATTTAACTTTCAAGTAGGTAGGTATATTAATTCGATTAGAATTTTAATAAAAGGAATTCGATAAAAGTAATGTTATCTTTTTCATTGTTCTCGCTCTTCCCCGTTATTTGTTACCTATCTCCTATTCTACTGTTGCGGTTTGTCTAATAATTTTTTGTGTATGTATACATGTGTTTTGTAACATTGGGTGGGTATTTAAAGCGAAGACAGCTTGTTCGTGCGATGGGGGCGGGCAGGAACGTATACGATGATGATGATGATGATGAGGCGCATCGCCTCGACATCACGTATGCACAATGCACATGCATTCTCTGTCTTCACTCACATACCTATTTGGATGCTATTTTTGTTTTTATGAGGCAAGAGTGTATGCGCTGTTCTAAAGGTAGGATTGAGTTAGTATTAGATCGAAGGGTGAGGTGGCGTGCCGGAGACACAGTGGGAAAGCAAAGCATCATTTGTTAAAAAGAAAAGCAATATTATGTCTTTTTCATTGGGCACATCAGATTTAATCTTATACATATTACAGAAATTTACGTTTTTTTTTTTACAATAATAGGTACCTACCTACCTATTACTAAGTCACCTAACACTTTCTTGCTTTAGTCTTGGATACAAAATTCGTTTCAATAAATGTGTAGGTAGGAATGTAATGTATTTCAAAATACCTACATATTTTATTAAAAATCGATCCTTTTTTTGAAAGGAATTCGTATACCTACATAGGTACCTAACTATTGAAACAGCATTCCCATTTATTATAGGTATTGTGATATTAGGAATTTTCGTACTTACCTACTGAGCATTTAATTTCAAACTACACAGAGCCGGCAGATTCCACATTTAATAACTAACTCTTGTTTTGTTTTAAGGCCTCCGCACACTACAGACTTTCTATCGGCCGACAATTTGGTCGGACTCTAAATCAGTATGAAAATACATACATATATGAAAGTGCGCACACTACAACCATGTGCGAGGGCTCTTAAGCTGATAATACACAACGAAGCGTTATTTTTCAAGTTCAAGTGCGGAAAAGTTTTGAGTTTTAGTCGGTTGCTTTTTTTCTGCAATTGGTGACACTTTCAATTTTTTTTTTTCACTGGAATTTCCATAAGCATCTCGCCAACGATAAACAACAGTACGTCATCGTACATGACTATACGTATTTAGCCAGTTCACATTTCTGAGATTTCACCGATGACGTTTTCTATTGGTTGTCCAGAAGCCTGTTTCGATTTTGAAATGAAGTCCGGAAGAAGTGTCATTTTGTGTGTTTCAGAAGGCTTCTGGTTGACAAATGGAAAACGAAATAAGAAAACTTCTGTCAGCTTCACTGTGCAGAAGGAGAAACCTGAACAAGTTTTCTCCTTTATAAATCTAAAGCACAATACACATATTAAAGGTAATATCATTAGCGTTTTCATTTTTGTTCAGTTCTGTGCATCTGTCAAAATCGAGGTATTATGGTGGTAAAATGGTGGATTTAGTGCCCCTTTTCTTGTCTAATTTCAATATTTTGTTGTTGTTTCTAATGATGCGCGTTGAGTTCCTGTGGTCACTCGAACAGCCATTTTTAATTTTTTGACATTTCCAACTTTGACAACCTGCGCAATATACCTATTACCTTTAATATGTGTACTGAGAATCTAAAGCACTCTCCATCTCTTTTTAATACATTTATGAACTACGAAAAAAAAAATAATTGAGCAAGCGAATCCGAAAAAATATCAGTCTCAGACAGAGGTGAGGAATCTCACTTACCCCTATTACACGCCAGCATCGGAACACTTTACCGACAAAGCAATCCGATTCTGTATGGGAATTTACATACTCATATGTCGGTGTGGGGCTGTCAAAAGTCAATTGTCAAAAACTTCCATTAATTATTCAACAATTTTTTTATCTGTATTATTTATAATAAAACATTAATTTCGGAATGAAGCTAACCCTTTACCGCGTGAATTATTGTTTAAAGAGGAAAAAAATAAATTACGCTTAAAATTACTTCTTTAGGTTATTTTAAGACGTTTTTTTTTTAAAAAACCAAAACAAAATTTTTCGTTTAAATAAAAAACTCGATGTATATTTTCAACCCCTTACTGCATACGAAGTACACTTTTACCTCTCAAACGAGCAAGTAAATAATTTTTTTTAATAAAAATATTCATTTCAAAGAGAATTATACACACAATCCGAAATATATTTTTATGATCACTTAACTCACCTAATAGAAAAGTTATTATTATTTGAAATAAGAAAATTTTTCACACTTCCTTTTTCATTGACAACAAGTAACACACTGACCTGCAAACATGAATATCTTCCTTCTTGTTTGGTGCACGTGTGCAAAAGCACAGCTATTTGTTCTCAGAAATGCACAGAAGAGGATCTTGTTGCGTTTTTATAATTTTTTTTATTGAAGTCAGGAGGAAAGAGGAAATAACTGTAGAAAGCCATATTTGGCTTCGTATGCGGTAAAGGGCTAAATACATTTAGGTATCGGTTGCTGCCATAATGAATTATCCTTTAATTTCACTTAGATAAATAAACTCACTTCAAAACAAAAGCAACAAGCAAACCAAAAAAAAGAAATCAAATCGAATCGGTAAAGCATTCCGCCCCTTTTTACACACCAGTCGGCTTCGGTATACCTAGTATGCAATACTACTCAAAATACTGTGCCGGTATATCTTCAGTTCACACGACCATAAAACCTAATCGACACTATACATGGATACAGTGTTCCGCGAAGCGTAATTGGGGTAACTGAGAAATTACGTTCAGATTTCTGAGTTTGCTGATATGTCAGAGATCCTGAGAAACCTGAACAGGCTAATTGTTTTGATATATGTGTTAGTTCAATAATGAGTAAATATAAGCTGTGTTCCTTTACTTTAAAACTGTGCATTTGTGTGAATTTCTGCGTCATTTTATTTTTTTTTATATGAACTTTGACAGACTTTGGTGTAGAAATTCATAGAAATGCACAGAGTTTCAAAGTAAAGGAACTAAGCAATAGCTTAAAATCGAAATTTGAAAAAAAATTCATGTTGGTTACCTGTGATTCTACCTATTTGTATTCCTCTCGGACAAATAAAGATTTCATCAAGCCTAGTACGCTGCTGATTTGAAGCGAAAAATCCCATACAAAAATGACACACGGAAAGCATAAACGGAAAATTTCGTTCTGCTTTTCGTTTTTGCAGCTGTTCGAAGAGCGAAATTTATAATTGTAGAAGATTATTTGGAGAAGTCTCCGCTCCTTTTTCGCACTGAATTAATTAGGTATACAGACCATTTACCTATTGTGTGCGGAAAAATGACATTTTAGTTTTATTTTTTTTTTTTTATTATTATTTTCTTACATCATCTCTGATTTGTTGCATTTATGTTTTATTTTGTTTTTTGAATTATTGAAACTCTCGAAGGATATTTATCCGTTGTTTTTTCGCAAACTAGTTTGGAGATCACAGAAAAATTTCGTTTCGATATAATATTAGCCTAGTTCCTTTACTTTGAAAGTCTGTGCATTCCTGTGTCAAACCAAAGTCTGTCAAAGTTTTTTGTAAAAAAAATAAAATGACGTAGAAATTCACATCAATGCACAGAGTTTTAAGTAAAGGAACACACCTATTATATTATGTTCTGTTCTGTCCGATCCCGTAGAGAGATGAGTGTAGAAAAATTATGAAAAGTTGATGTAAGATAACTTCGAATATAATTATATAGGTATATATCGAAAACCGTTAGCCTAGTTTACTAACAGTTTATCAGCGTTTTTTGATAATCAAATTTTATGATAAGTATGTATAATAAATTTTCTTAACACAACAACCTATAGTATCTATAGTACGTGAAAAAGTCTGGAAGAACTTAAACTCACCACTTAGGTGAGTTTAAAGCAACTGCCTCAACTGATCAATTTATTCTTTTTATATAACGTGGTGTTTTTGGATTGATTTAAATTTAAAAAAAAAAAAAACATCCATAATCGGGCCGAAAAGTTATTTTAAAAATATTGTCAATTAAACAGATATTTAAGATCAACAACATTAATTTCCAAGGACTTGTCATGTAAATCTTTATAGCTATTTTTATAGTAGGTTAATTTAACAGAC
Organism: Epistrophe grossulariae; assembly: GCA_929447395.1. Lineage (NCBI taxonomy): Eukaryota > Metazoa > Arthropoda > Insecta > Diptera > Syrphidae > Epistrophe > Epistrophe grossulariae. The sequence goes on along the minus strand of OV839567.1, from coordinate 31,096,367 downwards.
TTATAGGTTATCCTATAAAGAATACGAGAATTTGATTCTTAAATGTAATTCTATATTATAATACCTATGTAGGTAAATACCTAAAGACAAAAAAATATGAAATTATATTTAAATAAGAAATTTTGAATATGAGCTATATTCATTTTTTTGACCTCACTAAAACGAATAATGTTGACTTCCAATATGTCGATTGTTGTTGGTTATTCAGCGTAGAGTAGCGATTTTACGTATCCCAAAAGAAAATAATCAAGAGGCCTCTAATCACAAGTTCGGTGCGGTTCTTGACAATTGTTTTGACAGAAATAGGCACCTGTCTGAATTAGTACTGGGTTGGGTTAAACGAACAAAGTTTACCTTCGTATTTAGTTGAACCAAAGTGAATAAACGGTTATTATCACTTTTTTACTTGAAGATAAAACAAAAATACCAGTAAATGGCCGTAAGTTACGTCACACAAATTTCAAGAACATTTTATTTGATGACATAAAAGTGTAACAAAATAATAAAAATGGATTTGAACGCTTTACGGTTCCCCCACACCAACGCGTATTTTCGGTGGCAATGACGAAAACAATAATAACAACGTGTTGTTTTCATTGACAACCACGAGTTGTTATTGTTGTTTCGTCGTCGCCACCGAAAATTCGCGTTGGTGTGGGGGAACCTTTATACCTACATAAAAAAATAAACAGTCACATTTCACTTCACTGAATCAATAGTCTATATTGTGTGAGTGCCACTTTTTAAACTCAACACAACACCACCTTATCAAATGAAACAAAGCTGGGAAATGCCTCATTCAAACTAATGCGTTACTTTTCTTTGATGTGTGCAAAAGTACCTACTTGAAATTTTAAATTTAAAGATCACAGAACAAAAAAAATCGAAAAACTGTTTTTTGATAGTTAATTTTAAGTATCTCATACATTTATCAAACATATTTTGAAACCCCGTGTGCGGTTGTCTATTGAAATAAACTTGAGCTTTCCAAGCAGCAAATAAGCGCAGTAAGCGTCTATTACGAAACACTCCATGTTCATAAGGCTTTATTTTAAAGACATACTGTCCCACTGTATAGCCGTCGGCAGCTAAAAACATTGTGAATAATAACAAAATCGAACAAGGCGAAAACGAAGCAATGAGCATAGAGCACAGATGCGATGAATTTTAAAGAGTTCATTCAACTGCCAAAAACTAAATAATTATTAGTAAAGCGGGTGGGATTTTATTTTTTTTTGTCTTAATTTAAACTTTTATTGTCACATGTTTTTGTTTTACCCTTTTATCTTACTTCATCTCAAGGCTGTCTTATTTCTTTAAAGAAACTAAGCAAACATTGTCATTTGACGATATAAAAATAGAAAACAAATAAAACAGACTAGATTAATATAATAATTCCGAGAGAGAGGGAAATAGAAAGCGGAATATAGATTATTTATGTATTATGAAACGACAACTGGTCGAATATTAAGTTATTGATTTTTCATCGCACGTACATTATATAGAATAGACGAAGGTATACCTACCTACACCTACGTGGTGCCCCTACTTTTATCTATTAAAATGACTAACAAAAATAACGGTGAAGGTAAAGTAGAACAAATGTTGAGGTAGGTTTTTTTTATAATCGCCAGAGTACCTAATATATGCATTCAAAAGTTATGTTGTATGAGGTGAAAATTATGCAGACACAGGAATAAAGGTAGGTAGAAAATGATTTATTTGCCTAATCTCTTATTTGAGGTAAATATGTATATTTGTGTTTGGGATAGGTTTCTAGTTCAGGTAATTAGAGCAGTGTCAAACTATTAAGGGCACCAAAATTTGGATTTAATTTTATATCTGGGGGTAAAAACTGATTAATAAGGAATGAATTATGCGGGACTTAGATGAATAGATGTTAATATAACCTGCACTCGTTACAATTTACTAACGTCGGATTATAATAATCGAAAGTGGAGTGTATTTTTAATTTGCTAAATACTGTCCATTTTATTTTGTTTGATCTACATACGTAGGTACTATCATGTAGGTGCATGTTGTATATATGTATGTATTTATATGTACATACATACGTAGGCATAGTACCTATATAATGTAATCATGTTCAAACTATTGCAAAAGTGAATAAGCATACATTTGTGTGGTTAACAATCAAAACGGCGATAAAGGCACTTTTTTTTAAATATGGAGAATTGGAAATTTGCGTATCAAAGAGCTATCAGATGGTAGAAAAATGTTGTTTCAAAACCAATTAATAAAGAAGTTATTACCTACTATTTTAAATATATAAACAAAATAATTTTCAAAATAACCAATACATAAATTTTTTTAACAAACAAAAATGCCTTAAAAAAAAATGCTCGAAAGGACGAATAGGTATAAAAGGTCCATGTAGCATTTTTATTAGTCAATCTAATAAAAAAAACTCATAAATCAAACAAAATTCAATTATGTATTTTGAACATTTTAGAAATTATATGTTTTCGTTAAGTATATGTTATTCGGTTTCAGGTTCAATTTGTTTAGCCTCTGTTTGATTGTTAACCCCACATTTATTTGTTTTCCGGTTATCCGCTTTTTAAGTTTTAACTTGTTAGTTTGATAAAACTTGGTAGAATAGGTAATCTATTGACCTCTGCAGATGGACCTGTACAGTGGTTATTATCCCACTACAATTGATGATTGAGGTAGGTAGTTATGATCCTAATTAGCGGTCAGATACAAATTTATCTTTTCAACTATTGTCAACTAAATTTCACAGCAGGTGAGGCTTAAATTAAATTTACCCTTCACAAAATGCAACCGCTTCAGCTAGGATTCATTAATTTTTTTTTAAAAGGAAATTTACACTAAGGTTCAACCTTTCTGAATTTGGAATGAAAAAGTCCCAACAACAAATAGCTGAATAACAGTCTACTATGAATATTAAAAATCGGTTACTATGAACTTTTTATCATGTGTATTCTTATGAAAAATGAAATATTTATCTCACAGGAAAATAATTGGATCTTAGTACAATATGAACTTACGCAAACGAGATCTCTTAAGTAAATACATACTTTATGTATTGACATTACATTGTAGGTACATACAATATACTTACATGAACGTGTAGGTACATATAAAATATTGAGATATTAATTGAAATTTCGGATTATGTATCACGAAACAAAAAAGTAAGAAAATCAAAATCTCAGGATGTACATAAGTACCTATGTAGGTATACAAAAAATATAATCACCTTCCAAGTCTACATAATATGTAAATAGCTATAGTTATCCACCAATTATTGCAGTCACAAGGGAGGTTTGTTAAGCGTATTTGTATGTATGTATACTTAAATTGACAAATATATGGAACACCTATGTATTTGGTCAGCTGATTTTGACAGCTGTTGGTATGTATGTTGATCTTGTTCATCCAACCATAAATATTGAAGCAACTCGTTAAACTTGTTCCAATTATCCTACAGGAAATTATGATAAAACAATCCCTCATTTCTAAAGCCAGATTCCAGTTGCTTTTACGGTATTTGATGAGTTAATTGTTAATTTTTTCTTTTCTATTTTTAAAAAGTATACCTACGTATGTTTGTACAACTTTTAAATTTAATGTACATACATACATCTTATCTTATTGTTCTATGTAATTATTTTCGCAGAAACTTTTATAAGCTTTCTGTTATGAAATTATAAACAATTGATATCAAATTTTAACTTTTATTTTATAAATTTAAACGATGTCTACTCTTTTCAATTATTCAAAACGAATTGTTCTTGTTCCTTGTTTAGTATTATAGTTATCTTTCTTAGAACGCATATCGTAAGTATTCTACTCAGAATGATTTTCTATAATATTATTTTTTGACTAAGCATAATAATAATATATACCTATATATAGTTCTCTATAATAGCCATTTTTTTGTTTGCACTCGTGTATACGTTTTCAAAATCAGCTTGTTAAACAGCTGACAGCTTATTTTTCCTAAGATTTGCCTTTTTTACGACAAAAATGTTCAAATTTATATCGAAAATATTGGTTCAATTCGTGGAACCTCACTTCACTTAATCTATTGTATGGGTTTCGAATTCGCAGTATTTATCATATCAAAAATTACGATGATGAAAAGCCCAACAAGTGGGTTTCGACGGCCACCGCCCGTAATAAGTGTTTTGTTTGGCTGTGTGTCCAAGCGCAGAACTATACAGCCTGAACAGATGACGAATTTGCTTCAAATTTGTTAGAGACTTTTATATAGTTCTCTGAATCAAATTCAAATGTTGAGCTCATATAAATCGAGTAGGTAGCGATTACTTTTTTCAAATTTTATTTATATTATTTATTATACTAATGTATGTGTAATATATAATATATAAAGTAATTGCAATTATACTGCTTTATTTTTGGGCCATTTCCTTACCTACATAGATACATACATATATAAAACTATGTATATCTTTATTGGATCGAAATAACTTCACCTGATTGCAAGAACCAGCTAACTCAATTTTCGAATTTTTGAGAAAGTCGCAAAATACGTTTTGGCCTCTTTTTTCAGACTCTATTTTTTGCATGATAGTACTGGTAAATTAATAACATATCATATTTTTTCTGCGCTACTACTGCCAGTAAAGGGTAAAAATTACGATGGGAATCGAGCAAACACCCAAGCACCTCAAAAATTAAAAAAATCGAGTTAGCTGGTTTTGCAAAACTGAAAGAAAAATCCTTTTTTTGACTTTTGTTCGTTAACATCTTTAATCTTTAAAATCTTGCACATTAGGTAATAGCTTTGAACCAAAAGAGCAAGTTCGAACTTTCCAGTCGCATGGGAACGTCAACAAGCTAAATTGGTGAAGTGAATTTTTTTATATTATCTATTTAAGTGATTCCCCAATTTTTTTTTATTTATACAACATTAAAATCGATAAAATTCAAATTTAAGTTTCAATATTAAATTTTCATTTATCTCATTTATAAAAGTTAAAGACGTATTTTTTTTATTTTCCAGAGCTAATCCTTGAAAACGTCACACTCACGTAGCTACTTGTGTGTGGGCACAACATAATTCTTCATTTTTGTTTTGTTTTATAAAGTCAATTGCTTAAATTCGAAATAAAAAAAAACTTGCATCCGGTTGATGCCTAAAACAAACATAAGTGCGAAAGAGCGAAATAATAAAGGAAATACCAATATCATGTTAAGCGCTTTCTTATCTTCCATTCAACCCTCCTTTAGGATCGAAATATAGACTTTTTGCTTTTATTATTTGCCAAAACCACCCTTCATTGTTTTGTATTATTTTTTTTGTTTGTCTACATTAAGGCCGTATAATATTCTAACACTACTATAAGAACAACAACACACACAAGAAAAAACTAATTCCTGCATTTTCATTTTATGGATTTTTCCGAAGTAATGTTGCTGACTTTTCCCATTTATATCAAATGGCCTCCTCCTGTGTCCCTTCGTCCGTTTCCTCTACCTCATTTTGTGAGCTCGGGTAAATATCTATCCAGTTTACGTAGGTACATATGTATATGAACATACATCTACCCATTGTATCGATGGGTTCTTCTCAGCACTTGTCTATACACGTTTGCTACATATTTATTATACATATATTTAGGTACATAGGTAATGTATGTACAAATGTATATAAACAGGGATAAAAAATCAATAATAAAATATCTCTATATACAGAGCTTAACAAAAAAAATAAAAAATAAAAAAAAAGAGCTCTTGGGGGGTTGATCCTCATACTGATAACAGAAAAAGTTTTCTTTTTTTTTTTTTTATCTGGAACTAGATGCGCCCCCTGCGTATAAATATTTATTACACCGAACTCGTCCAGTTTCATCTTCTTGTCTTCTTCTCTGTGGGTGGGGTGATGGTGCAATATTTCCGTATACGGAATTTCATTCCGGGTTTATTTGTTTATTTAGTACTGCTGCATGCGACTATACCACCACATTACCACTATTTGCATTGTTTTGTTTATTTTGCTCTTAAAATCAATTTATGCAAATGTCAATGCCATTTTGTATTTGTTTTTAAATGCACACTCGCTATTCAAACGTTGACAGGTTTATTTGATAATTATAAGTTGACATTTTTTAAAACAAAAACTTTTTATAGTACCCATGTAAGTAACCCCACTATTTCATAAATTTTTTCTATGAATGTGTCGCAAGTTCTTGCTTTGTATTTGAAGAAAATTTTCATTCTTAGTGGATACATACATACATATATATGTAAAAATAATGAAAGATTTCAAAAATAGATTCTTTTAAAAATAAATTGATCAAAACACATAATTAAACTTAAAATATTTTCTAAGACTACTGAAAACTGAGAATCCAATCAGAAATAAAGTGAACGTTAGGAAGTCCCAAGTTTGAAACATTTCACAACAAAGAATGGCTGTCAACCAAAAATAAACAAATTCATATCGTCAAAATATATACATATGTATGTACATACATATACACATTATGATAATTTTCATATGTTAAGTGGGCTATAGGTCAATGTACTTTATGTACGTTTTTCTACTATTTATTGAAATTTCCAATTTTTACGATAGTAAGACTAAAATTCGGGTTCAAGGCATTTGGTTTAACATCTGAAGTTTTAGAGCTTCTGATTGGCCAGCTATCATTGAAAGTTAGATGACTTTTAGTAAAGTTTAATTACGTTTCCCTAAATTATCACACAAGAAATCTCATCTGAAAATTCAGATGAAAGTTGTTTGTTGTGGGGGAAAATGTCAAAGCAGCTGAAGTACTACACATAAAAGTTGAACTTTATGATTTTCCCTCTAGTTGGTGGTTGATTTGGTAAGTTTCATCATGAGGATTCAATAATTATTTAAATGAACAAACTTTTTGCTTATACCTAGTGATCAAACTTTTTGTTTATTGCTTAGTGAATTTGTATATAAAAAGATTGACTATTCGTACCTACAAAAAAATTCTCCATACGATTATTGTGAAACAATTTTTATACATGAAATTTGATCCTTACAACTACACACGCTTAATATTTAACTTACGAATAAGAATTTTTTACAATAACTTTCGACAGTAATTTCAGATTTGTTTGCGTTCTACGACATAAATTCAGAAATCTGAAAATTCAGATGTAAAACTTAACGGCTTGAACCTACCCATTGAAAAAAATACGATAGCTGATTTTGACAGTTTTAACGAATCTGTTTTGAATTTTAGTGTATTGCAAGGGAAGGAAATTAAGTTCTAAAGTGTTCCAAACAGATTCATTGAAAAGGAATCAGAACAGTTTTAAGTGTTTAAGTTTTGTGTGTTTAATTTAGATTTCATGAGTAGCTATCAACTGTGGAAGTGTGTAATTACCGTAAGCAGAAAACTTATCAAATCCAGTTGAGTAAGCTGTAAATCTTTTGTGACTGAGAGAAAATGTGTTTCAATTTCGGTTTTAACTGACAGTTAACGTTAGTTTGTAAAATTTATGCTATTCCTATGATCTGTAACGACGAAATTAGTCGAAAAACGTTGAAAATTGAAACCAAACATGAGTTTTTGTATTATATGTAGGTATTCATGCACGCATATTAGTGCAATCATATTAGTTTAACGCGTTTGGTGAACAAGTTGTCGGTCGTTATTGAGTATTTTTGCACTTATCGTCGCTACAATGCAGAACTAGTCTAAGTCCTACATTTAAAAATAAAAATGAAAAATTTTGTTCTGCATTGTAGTGACGATAATATGATGTATGTATTATATTCCAGGAGTACGTGAGAAGAAAAATACTGAACTTTCATTTTCGCCTCGATCAAATAATGAAATTTTTCTTTAATTTAAGTTTTTTACATTTGTCAGGTGACTCTTTTTCTAGTACGACATTCAAATTAAATCAGATAAATTCACTGTTTATCTAGCTTCTGCTGTCACCCTCAAGTACTGGTTCAATTCCCGGTATCAGCAAAATAAAAATGAATAAAATGACTTTCTTAAAGAGTTATTATGATGAAATACCTTTAACTTTGGTATGTCCGCTTTATTCTTGGTAATAAGTATAATTAGGTACATTTAGGTTGTGGTGCCAATCAATCTTTTAAGAATATTTACGGATCTTTACTGTTTAAAAATGTTTATCATTTCATGTTAAGCAGCACATGCGCCTAGCGGAATTTTATTTCGGTTTTTATGGGAATTTTGTGAAAATCATATTTTTTTGTTCAACTTCCCTTTCCCTTTGTTGAGCTTGTATGTATTTTGACTTAGTAAAACTCCACGCTAACGTAATGTTACGTAAAAGAATTCGTCTCCAGTCTTAATTTTTAATTAAACATACAAGCTATACGATATATATTATTTATATATTATTATTTATATATTATTATTTATATATTATTATTTATATATTATTATTTATATATTATTATTTATATATTATTATTTATATATTATTATTTATATATTATTATTTATATATATATTAACGTTTTGGTTTTGTATAGGTTGACTTTCTCGTACAACATTTTAACGGGTTGTCATTAAGTTTCAATAACATACACTTCAATTAATACGAAGTGATTGAAATTAATACCCGTGTAAGGGTCACCTAATGCAAACTACAATGCTGTGTTTGAAAACCAATAATTGAAAACTAAAAGTTAAAGTTCCGAATTCGGCTATTATTGTGGCCTAATCTTAATATTATAAATAAAAGAAGGCTTTTTAAGCTCAACTCCGAATCAAGATGGTGTCATTAAAATCTTGAGTTGAAGAATTTTTGTAAATGCACAACTCACTTTTATATAGACACTCGAAATTCATTCCCAATTTCAGTTGTGGGTGACAGTTGGGGTTGAATTGTCATGTGTTGTTGGTTGTCACACACAACGGACGTATCTATGTGTGAGTGGAATATAATTCGTACTCATAGTCTGCCCTTGATTTTATCGATTTATTTTTCGCTAAAGCCCTGCCTTTTATACATGCTGCTGTTGATACTGTTTGCTGTTCTCCAGCCGCTGTGATAGGGCTTGGCAGTCTCTTTTTACTTGCGATATATATTTTTTCTGTCATTACTTTTTTTTCGCCCCGTTTTCTCTCATTTGTTTCTATACCACGCACGTCGTCGTCGTCTTCGTTGTCGTGTAGAGTTTTTGTTCACATTTCTCTTCGTGTTGTTTGTTGCCTTAGCAGGCAAAGTTACCCCACTCGCCTAAACCCCCAAAAATGTCATTTCAAAGATCTATAGTGGAAGCAAAAATAGAATTTTTCTCTTGTTCGTCTTTCAAAGTTTGTATAGTTAAGGATTTTTTTTTTTTTTATTTTATCATTTTTTTTTAAAGGGAGAAGAGAGAAAGAAGCTACCAAATACCTAGTCTGTATAGGCAGAGGGCGTAGTATTCGCCTTATTTTAGGTTGTTTTTTGTATAGCATAAGATGGAAATGAACTCTTTAGGTGGAGAAAATACGGGTGGAGGCAGAAGATGTCAGATAATGATTGAAAGAAATTAGAATGAAAAAACTTTTTGTTCTCCATCTTGCTTTACTGGGTTATATAATAGAGGTTGTACAATATCTATGTATAGTATATAGTGATTGATATACAGAAAAGCAAGCGATAGGCAATGGGAGGGATTTTGGAGCGAAATGGAAGGAAAAATTATATATTTTTTTTGGCAGGGATTAAAGATTTAATTTTCCTTCAAATAATATCATTTTATCGATTTTTTTTTTTGAAATGATAAATGTGTTTTTTTTTGTTTACTTGGTGTTTTTGGAAAGATCATATTGGTTGCGTGTAAAACCAATTAACACATCAATATCATATGAAATCCAAATCCATGTGAAATGTCATTATATTTTTTGACGAAAACGCTTAATGAAAAATCGTCGTAACGTTGTAAGGAAAATGTCAATTTCTTGACGTTCAATTTTAAATTGTTATTTTATTTGAAGAGAAAACGTAGGTAGAAGCACTAAAATTTGGTACACATAATTTTTGTGACGAGACTTAGCGATTTTCTCAATATAAAAGGGTTCGTTGTTGTTCTTGTTGACTTCGACAGAATAGCGAGATTTTTTTAAAACATCTTGCACAAGCGTACGAGTTTGACAGGAATGCTGAATGGAGACAAAACTCTGTCCCATTTCACCCAATCAGAATGCGACTTCAAAAACTATAAATATGTGGTTTGTATTGATCTGAAATTCCTATGTTTGTTGCTAAATCTCTCACAGTGTGAAAAAATCCATCGATTGACTCTTGATTTCCCTGACCTACACGATTATAGTGCTTAGGACTATCACGCCAGAGATCTGGATTTGAATCCTTGATCGGAGTTTTAAATTATAAATGATTTCCTTGACTTTAATTGGTGTAGTGCACCATGGCAATGATTAGTGCGCTTTACGCCGGAGGACTGAATACGAATCCAACCTCTTGCGAGGAGGTATATCTTGTCATGATAAAGTGGTTTGCATTGTTTAGCCATTCGGAATCTGCTGAAAACCGCTTTCAGGAATGGTTGGAGATTAACTAGGTCTGGATCTCAACGAGTTATTGCTCCAGTTTATTATTTTGTCATTCATTGAAATAACTTGATTTAAAATTAAAATAAAATAATAGTTTGTCGTGGTAATTCTTTTTTGAAAATTTGTCCCCTCCTAAACGCTCTAGCTCTTTGTCTTATGGGAGTCACACTGCATATATGTGATATTATTTTTTTTTAATGAAGCAATATTCCTAACTTCTTGAATTCTATAAGCAACTTTATAGCCATAAAGGCAGGTATGTGATATTCAGTCTTGCATTTTATTATTATTTTTTAACGTCGAAATTTCAAAAGGTTTTTTTTGGTCGGCTTAATAACCATTTGTTATATGTAAATAGTTTCTACAAAAATATCATTTTAACTTTCAAAAGTGATCTTGCTTGACAGTTTAATTCTGAATTATAATAATCGGGCAATTTTAAACTTAACAACTTAGATTGACATTTAAAATTTGTCGATTCTGCATCCGATATCTAGAACGCTCTAAACAAAACGACCTTTTCGACCGCTGCTATCCCTCTTTTTTAATTTTTTCGTAACATTAAATTCTATTGAGTGGATCAATAACTTGGAAATAATTTATTGAAATGCACACCCACATAGGAATATGGAATATAACTAAAAAAAAAGCAGTATGAACCAGTTGGTTCGAAATGCATTCGATTTAAATAAAAATAAAATAAAAGAAAACTGTTATTGTTTTTGTTTTTATTTTATTCTTCTAATGTTTGTGGTCAATAAGGTGTTTCTAATTTTTGCTTAATTTAACGCGACTACAAAATACAAGTTCAATTCCTTTAAGAATTTTGTTGGATTTTCCATTAAATACTTTAATTAAGTATTAACCATTTAAATACTTTTTTTCTTGTTTTAGAAGGTCGTTTTTATTGAGTGATTTTTTTATGATTGGTTTTATATAATTTCTATATGAAATAAGATTGTTGCATTTTGTTAAATTAATTTTATTTTATTTATTTTTAACAAATTTTCTCGTTTCACAATTTATTTAATTTAAACTTAAAACGTCTGTTGATGCCGCATTGATTTGTCGGTTTTTGTTTTTTATCAATATCGATGTTTCAACGTTTCTTTTCACTTGCAAACAGGAATTCCAATTGCTGACCTCTAGTTTGTAAAGAGTGTTTTTGTATAGAGGTTTTGTTTTTAAATTGGCAACATTGTTTCAAGTAACAGCAAATTTGTCGGTGGACACATGGTTGATATAAGGCATAAGTTGCTGGATAAACTGGTCGAAAATTTGACTTCCAGATGACTCTACATTCGACGCCAATATGCCCTACATAATTTTTAAGCACTAAGCATGATAAAATGGTCATTAACATTATTTTTGTATGATCTTTATTTCATTTTAAATTTGTCATCCTTTATAATACCTATACTAAAGGAATGAATGCTAAATTTAAGCCATATACACATACACAGCACTGCAATTGTAAACGATTGAATCAATCACTTGAACGTGCAAGAAAGGCTTAGTAAAAAAAAACTAATTTCAAAGCAGTATAATTCATAGCCACAATAAATTTTAAACGTGTTTATTTAAGTTTTTGAAACTTAATCCTATACATAAGCGAAAATATCTTAGCAAATCAATTTTAATTGCTCATCAAATCAAAACATTGTTTGTAAGTATCAATTTCAATTTTATCAATTGAAATTCGAATCATATGTATATGTATGTAGCTTCTTAGTCTTTTCATTTGACTGAGTTGCACAATTTTCGTATTGTGCAGACATGGCAAATCACTCGCACTTGACACTCGACGTATTAAATTATCCAACATAGAAATCAACGTTGCAAAGCTAAACAACCTTTTCTATAGATTTTTTGTTATGTAATTCTCTGAATTCGTATAAAAATGACAGCTTGATACAGATGCCCTTTTACCGTATTTGCTTTTATTTTGTTTCCTTTTAAAATCTTCAACATCTGTCAAACCTTGTATAGAATGTTATTCAATAGTGGTTTTTCTACGAGTAAAACAGAAAGTGGTTTGTGTTAAACTTAAAACTTTGATATTGAAGACGTTGGGCGTCATTAAGCTATTAAATATAGCTTTTTGATAAAGATAGACTTTCTACAGGGTTTTTTAATAGAATAGAAATACACATCTGTTACCTGTCGCCCTCATGTTGATTTACCCACTAAAGTCGTAACTGTAATTATTTTTCCATCTATAATTCCTTCGAATGGCAACAAGTACCTACAATAAAAAAAAACTTCTGTCACGACACCATACACAAAGGCAAAACAAAAAAGAAACCGATATTTTATCAGCATCGTCATCATAACGGTGTACAATTTAACAAGTTCCGAAGGACAAACATGGAGGACGACATGAGGTGTGACATTTGTGGATTAAATTGGCGCGAACATGCGAAGACAACCAAGAACAAACCATTTCTCGCCTGAGTGTCTCCACTGTATGTGGCCATTCCTACATTTTGTTTGTAAAACTGCACTTGGCCCAAGTTTTTTTTTTTTGGGAGCAAAAAATCGCATGTATGCACACCAAATATAAATTAATAAGAAAAGTAATGTGATATGTGTCTTTTGTCTGGGTCTGGGCTGCAGACCGGCATGCTGCAGCTCCCCAAGAGCGACGCCGCGCCTCAATTTAGTTCGTGCTGCGTCAGTTGATCAGTCGAGTTCTCAGTATTACATTATATGTACAGGATATATGACTGACCTACCCTCTGACATTATTTTAGCAACACACCCTGTTGCAAAAATAAATGTAAAAAAAAAGAAGTACAAATCAAGGAAGAGACTTGAGCTAAACTTGTTTTTATTTTTTCCTGAACTCGAACCTTCTTGACTGCAAAAATATTGCTAAACATCTGTTTTCAAAATTCCATGAAAAAAAAAGAAGTAAAAACGAAATGTGTCACACATAGGGAAGTGGTTGTGTGGTTGTTAGTACCTGATAAAAGAAACTGAATGGCAATCGAAAGCATAGGGTCCTTGGTGCAGTTTTTTTTTTTTTTTTGCATGTCGAGATGATGGTTTTGTTTTATTATTGGCTCAGAACACGCACACTTTTGACATTTTTTATTTTAAGGAATTTTGATGGCATGTATTTTTGTAACCCTATTTCTACAATATCTTAGTTTTGTGCGCACTATGTAAATTCGTGAAGATGCTTGACATTTTTTTTGTTGAATATTAATAAATAACGGTACTTTTCTTGAATTTCACTTTTTTTTTTTATGGAAGTGCTTTGATTTGATTGTAATTAGATTTTAAACTTTAAATCAAATGTAAATTCCATCGCAGCTAAATTTTCAATTTTGCTTGAATACTTGGTACTATAAGTGGACTAAAAAGAAGTTTTTTAGTGTTAACTTTATCTTTCAGTTGTCGAAAATCTATGTAAATCATAGGGCGACACCATTAAAATGTGGTTTCACTTGAACTCTGCTCTGATAATAAAAACTTAAAATATTTTGTTTTAAATTAGTTTTAAAAATAAATAAAAACAACCTTACCATTTTGTATTTGTTATATTATTAAATTAAATTTGAGTTTTCTTTTAATTTCAATTTCAAAAATAAACGATTACCTGCTGCCAAAATTAAAAGAGGTGCGTCACAACTCGTGTCACTTTGACAGTTAACTCGTTATTTTAACTCGCCAAACCAAAAAACTAGTTGTACTTTAGGGCGCATTCAGGGCGACCCAGTTCTCAAATGACACAGAATTTGCTTAACAGGACGAAATTAGGATTTTCAGAAAAAAAGGCTTGAATTCAATTTTTACAAAAAATCTAAATGACATTCATGTTTAAGCACTTAAACTGCAAATTCGATTTTAATAACGTTTTTTTTTAATTTCATTTTCATTAATCGCGGACTCATTTATTCTTTGAGGCACATTAAGAAAAGATTTTATTTTTGAGAAAACATGTTTTTTATTTAAAGTACCCTGCCAGTTAACTGTCATCGCCGAATCGATTAACTTTTCATCAACTGTCAAAACGTGCTTGAAAAAAGTTCTTTAAACATTTTACTTGTTGTCAATGTCAAATGTATAATTTGCATATACATAAATAACTGAGAACACGGAAGCCATTATATTATTGAAGTCTTTAGCCTTAATTTATTCCTTTTATTTATATAGCAAAAACATTCATTCTTATTCTCCCTAAATTTATTGAGTTATTAAAAAAAAAAACGATACACACTTAAGAAAATAATCCCAAAACAAAAGGTAAATTTCACCTGTTGCCTTGTCATATCACTATATTAATATATGATATCTTACAAATTCAAACTCACCTAGGTACATGTACCCGCAGACATACACAAAAAAAACTTGATTTTAACTCATCTACTGACAATTGTTGTTGTGGCTGGTTATCAACTCGACCTATTCTTTCAAAAATGTTTCTTTATCGAGTTTATACATTTTCTATACTCTGCTTCTCCTTCCACTGAATTGCAGGGAATTTAAAGATAAAGACGATCATAAAACTTGTGTACATATTTTCTTTCTCTTTCTTAAACAAAAAAAAATAAAAAAAAAAAAAATGGTAGTGGTTCCCACATTCCAAAGTCTGCGTATATTATTTGGTGTGTTTCTTTGTTTGGTTTATATTTTTTTTATTTTTAAATTTTGGTGTACGATAGCGGTCATTGCCATTTGGCAGTTGTGTTACTAATTCGTTTTTTGTTCTTCATTTATTTAATTACGCATCAAAGAGAAAAGTCATTGTGAACCGGTAAATTGACATAATGTTTTTATTCTCATACAAAATTGTTGAATTATATATTTTTAGAGGTAGCTGTTAATTTTTGTTCAAATATCAAATACATTTTCGAAGAATATTTTTCGAACATGCACAATAATGAACAATTTTTTAACTGATAAACACACAGTTGCAAGGTGTCTCTATTGATCTGCAAAAATAAATCTGTTTTTTTTTTCTTTGTTTTCCACTGGGAGAACATCATGTTTAAGACGTACTTTTTAGATACATCTGATGTTATAATTGATAAAAGCCATCCATCACATTATCTCAGATTGTATTAACACATGTCAAAAATGTGTGAAAAAAATATATGTATATAATGTTTAAAGTGTGGAAACAAAATTTGAAAGCTTATGACACCAAGATCTGACAATCCATCTCACACGATTTATGACATGTGTTTAAACATAAACATATTTAGAAATATAGCTTCTAAATCCTTCACACATTTGAGTAATTGAGGTTATGATGAAAAAAATTTTGTTGTTCTTTTTTTATTAGGTTCACTTTCAAATTGACATATTGTGTTAATAGTTAGACTAAATCTAAATATAATACTTACTTTAATATGGAGCTTATTTGGGCTAGTTTAATGTTCATTAAAATGGAGGCAATTAATAAAATACTAATTGACCTTCTGTTACCCTACTTTTCGACTTCCTCATGGTTTTTTTATATTTTTTTTTAAGTTACGTATTTATTATTTTTTAGTGAAAAAAAATTATCGGCCATCAACCACTAATCTGTATATTTGGTACTTGTTTTAATTTTTGTTGTTCCAATAGTGTTCAGTGTTACCTAATTTATTTGTTTTTTTTTTTTTTTTGTTAAGATTAAACAAAATACCAATGACTTTAAATTGTATCTAACTTCTTTTATTTTGGATTGTAATCGCAGACATCCCGGTTTCATTGAGTTGCCTTTAGGCCCGGTGCACACATGCGTTATTTTAACGCGCGGTGTCGCAATCGTTCAGTGCACACATGCAGGTTTTTCTTGCAGAACTCAATCTGCAATTCGCATTTGGCTTACAGCAATGGAGGTTTATAAAAAGAAACGAGTTATGTTCGCGTACCTATTGCATAAAAACTACGTTCTTAAAAAGAAACGACGTTGTTGGGTACATCCTTTTGTTGATCATTGGCTAAAAAAGAGAATATTTTATACATCTTTTCTTTTGCCGGTCATATTATGTCTCGGAAGCAACACTCCATATTTGTGAAAACTTTTTTATCTCTTTGATAAATAATTCTATATCAAATTCTTCCATGTTTGGTATCTTTCTTTCAAATTTAATTATCGGCAAAATGACGCATGTCTGCACTGCTCAATAACAAACAATGTACTGAACTGAAAGACGCAACTGCGTGTGCGGTGACGCAGCGGTCTCGCGGAAACCTGCGAGTCTTTTTACCCGCAAGAATGACGCGTGATGCCGCAGCGTCACCGCACGTATGTGTGCACTACTCAATTTATTTATGAGTACTGTGACCCACAAGGGCGGTGACGCTGGCGTACCGCGCGTTAAAAAAACGCATGTGTGCACCGGGGCTTGTACGAGAACTCTAATTTCCGATGGCATATGTTCAAGACGGGAATTTTCGTCGCATATTGTCCTTTTATTCCTGGCATCTCTGTGGATAGTTGGAAAAGATGAGCGACTAAAGATTATACAGAAAAACGAAAGTCGCATGATCCTGGACGCTAGTTCACATTACAATTTTGTAAAAAAATGTCCGTATCGCTATTTGCAAAATTTGTTTCCAATCAAATAGTTATTTAAATTCGATTATCTTTCAACTTTGTACATATACATAATATGTACTTGATTCACAATCATTGATTGTCTCGAAAAAGTATGGCTCCACGTTGCCTCTACACATAATACTTCACATAAAACTGACTCTTTACTGATGAATAGGAGTCTCAAAGATCTAATGAGATTCTTAATTTGTATTGTTCGACCTCTTGATTTACCGCTATGATGATTTCTCAAACTTTATTGAATAATCAGTTACCTAGGTCATATAAAATCAGATATATAACAAAAGACATAGGAGTTATCAGCCGAAAGCATTAATGTTGTAATTCTGGGCATCCAATGGTTTTTTCTTACGAATACTTGACTCTAGTTGGTCTTCCACTGTGTTCCGCACTCTTTGGGGCTGTCATCTTAAACTAATGTCTTGAAATCCAAAAATGTTTTTACGCAAAAGGCTATTCTAGTACTACTTCCAAAAGAATCTAACTCTATATATTATGTACTTTGTTAAAACGAAGCACCAGAGCGTTTCTACGTATATAATCTGTATTTACTTCTTTGTTCGAATATTTTGAAAATATTTGTTGCGTTATGTAGTCTGGTATTATTCAATATCTTATTTAAGATTTCCTTTTTCTTCTTATCTTATTTACATTTTCTATTGTTTTCATTTGCATTTTCATTTTTCTTCTTATTATTTATTTACCGTTATAGATTTTCTCTGAAGAGTGTTTATTGAAAAGTTCAATTGAACATAAAATTAAATATACATACATAATACCATTTCTTGAATTGATTTTAAATACAAATACAAGATCGCAACTTGACAAGAATCTTTTTAAACTTTAATGGCATTATGCAGTGACAATGAACTTTGGATGCAATCATTTGCCTAACAACTTGTCAATCTATTTCTGTCAAAGAAAACTTGAGACTTTATATTGTCGCTGTCATCACAGCAGACACACAAAGGCACAATTTTCTTCGAAGAAAGTACATATACATAACATACTATGGGTATAGAGCGGAAATATCGATTTCATTGTTTTATTATTATTATTTTTTAAGTGCATTCAGCTCTATAAATCTAAATTAAGTTTAAGTTCCCGCCTTATTTAAATCATAGCTTTTCCTCCAACGTTTTCAAATATAGGTTATAAAAAAAAGAAACAGATCTTATGGATTATTTTTTTCTAGCTCACACTTTTATGTTTGCTTGTTAGTGTGAGTAATGTGCTTCGCGTCTTGTTGTTGCCAAGGGAGGGGGATAGTTTTCCAACATGAAAGTTTAGAGGGTGGTGGTAGTTATATATGTATGTATGTGTTACAGAAAATAATAAAAACAAATATTTTCGGCCGAGAACTCAAAAAGTTTTTTTCTCCCATTTAAAAGAAATAAAAATGAAGCAAATAGAGAGAAAAAGAGAGGTAATACCTGTCAGCTGGGGAGGAAAAAAGGGTGGGTAGGGTTATTTTTTTTTCTTTTGGGATGGTAGAAGGTTTTTTATATGAGAAGCTCTCGATTGAAGGAGGGTGGCTGTTGAACAAACCTCCACCACAAAAGCAACCCTTGAGGGTGAGGAAAGGAATGAAAAATAGGCCTCCGAATATTATTTTCTACCCAAGTGGATGGAATTTAAAGGAAAGGGAGCCATGGGTTTTGGTTGACGTTGATGGCACTTTGCATATACATAATACATACACATACTACGTCTACATATTCTACTAAAAAATTTTTCCACGATGAGGGTGTGTGTTGCAATGTATTTGATAGTGTACCTACCTATAGTAGTTTATATGAATATACATATATTTGTATAATGTGCACACGTATACATCAAGAATAAAGATGAAATGAGATGATGATGCATAAAAAAGTGGGTGGTGGAGGTGGGTGATAGCATACTTATGATGGATAACGTAAAAAAGAAGAAAACTTATTTTCCCCAGTTAAAGTTGACCTGATTTTAAGGCCTATTTTTTATTCATTTGTATTTTGTTTTTGTTTTACATTTGTTGCTGTATATAGTATGTAGCTAGAGGTGGAGAGAGGGACGATTATTATGAAAAATATGTTGCAAAATGAAAACAGACTAAAATGCAAACTCACTGGAAAAAAAGCTACAGAAAACTATAGTACTTACTCCTTTTCTTCGTTTCCTGATGATGCAGTAGTTTCCTTGACAAAAAAAAAGAAAATACCATTCTGATTTGAATTCTTTCCTTACTTTTATTATGAGAATACCATATGAGCTGTGTACTTATTCTTTTAGTCGATAAATGTAATAGGTCTTAAGTTTGTATTTTCATTAAAGTAACTGTATAATTAAAGTTTTCACCAACATGATGCATTTTAACAAGTTTTACCTCGCGCCACAGTAAAGGCCAGTTTGTCCAAAGCTGGTAAAATATGTACCATGACTTTCAAAGGTTATAATTAAATGACGTACTGCACGAAATTTTATTTAAAATCCAACAATCAATACCGTTTTATTGTACCTAATTTAGTTCTACCAAAAATCTAAAGAAATTAATATCTTTAACAACAACCCCATGGAAACGTATTTTCGATAATAATTATATATAGTCACCGCTCACCAGATCCTTATCTTATCTACCATTTTACAACTGTCTCCAGAAATATGGGTCACTAAACCATTTTTCGTTGTTTATTTAAGCTAAACCTGTTGAATAACAGTCATTGTGTCATGAATTTTTGAAGTGATTTACATCTTTGTATTCGGAAACAGTGAGAATGAATTTCTGATTTCTGAGTACATAATAAAGGTATTCATGCAACGTCGTAAGTTGACAAATTGTGTAAATTGATAAGTTTACACAAAAGTTTACGCTCTTTTATTCATTTGCTTAATTAATAGCATATCCAAGTCAGCTGCAGTTATTGACATTTCTCATAGGATATATGAGTGAGTATACCAGAATTTTAAGGATAGCTTGCGATTTATTTTTGGCAACAGCTGCTTTGACATCAGCTGTGTTTTTATAAGGTATTACAATAACACAAAGCTATCCAGATCGCTTTGGATACAAATCTGAACGCTTCCATTGCTTTGTAACTGAATCAGCTGTTCTTTAAACGTCAAAAATTTTTGTGTGCACTAATTTCAGAACAAGTCACTATTGGTTGCTTTGGTTAAGATTATCAAGAAAATTTTGTTAATTTTCCACAGAAAAATCCTTCAGGAATTTTAACCAAACTGTGTAAATCATTTTTCATACAAAATTTGAGAGTTATTCAACCAAATTTTAAACTTAACCAAATCGTAAACCTATCTAGTGTTTTACATCATTGCATGAATACCCTTAATATATTATATTATGAGGAACAATAAAGCTTATAGTTTCGCTATTCCCAATAGTTCTATGTTATAAATCAACAATATCTAAGTCTACCAAGTATGTATTTAAAAAATTAACACAAAGAAGAAACAATTAAGCGCGAAAATAACTCAACAGAAATAGATTCAAAAGGGTACAGTTAGTCAAAATGATATTGATAGAGCAATATATATTTGTATGTAGGTATGTATTTACATATATTAAAAATTATCATCAATGTTTTGATAGCTATAAATCTTGATATCAACGTTATTTAATGAAAACTCATTATGTTTTTCACAAATTTGTAGATATACATACATTATGTATATTACAATTTAATAAGCCATACGTAGGTATAAATTAATCAACATTTTTAAAATTACATAGACCACAACAGGGGTGATATAACACCCCGGCAAGGATTTAATGCAAACAAAAAACTTTCAATGATAACAAAAAATATTTAGTGAAACGTTATACTTCATAGACTTTAATAAAAACAGAAAACAAAAAATTCATAAAAAAAAAGAAATTATGTAAGGAAATAAAATTAATTAAAGGCGATTGATCCATATATCTTTCCTGTTTTCAGGATATATAGGAGAATTCCGTTTTAAGCATGAAACCTTAGGTTTTGGTCTTGTTTTCACGGACAAAAATACTCATCTTGAATATTTCTGTAAATCAGGGGGGGCTCCCCTTCATTTGACTTGGGTGGGGGTCATAATGCACCCATTTTTCTTAAAAAATTTCGCACACATAAAAGACAACTTGGGGTGCTCACGTTATGCCTTCTTAATAAAAAACCAAAGCCTAGCACGGGTACTGCTCTTCAGTAAATCATACCTTAGATATTAAATGACAAATACATAAAGAAAGGTAGAAAGATAACTCAAGCTAAACCAAAATTATACAGTTTAAATAAAATAACCTGGGGTGGTGGAGCATCCCTGTTGTCATCCAAAGGTTAAGAGTGCGTGTTTCCTTATTCAATTGGAACAATCAGAATAAAAATTTTCCTTATCTTCATTTTAAGGAAAAAACGAGGAAACTCACCCTTAACGTTAAAATCATAACTATATGTAAAAACTACATTTAGTCCTATTTATCGGCAACATCGAGCATAATTTTGCTTCTCTCTGAACAATTTATTCTCCTCAAGTATCTCCGAACAAAAATTCAATAAAATGACAACTAAATTCCCTTCGAAAATGTATTCCCTATACTTGACCCTAGGAACAAAAGCATTTTTTACATATCGGGTTTTGCCTTAGTAACATCGAGATATTAACAAAAAAACATTTTATCAGCTTACTTAAGACATATTAGAACTTTCTTAAAATAAATCCTAAAGTTCTTAACTTATTGATTGAAAAAAAAAAAGTTTCCACACGACAACTTTCTAACTATACTACTGTACGAATATGAATTTGACTAACTGTATGTCATGTCATTTTTACCGCCCTCACTTTTAATTGCCGCATTTCTCTATCCCCACAACTTTTTGTTGAGTTATATTTTTGTTTATCAATTAGTATTTTCTTCTCTCATCGTACTCTTGAAGTTTACCTTTTGTTGTTGCAAAAGTACAAAAAACAAAATAAAAATAAAAATTTGTGCCAATTATTATATCCTTCGTTTATTTATTTACTATAAGTGTTTTATTTTTATTTCCCTATCACATTATTTTTCGTTTGAAGTTTTTCTCTCAACGATGACCTTGACACACATAAACAAATGCTTAATATTGTTAGTTAAATTTGTTTTTGCATCGAAATAATGAGAATTTTGATGCAAACACTTAGAGCCGAACGATCGACATGCTCTCACTGCTCTGGCTTATCCAAACAGTGCAAATGAATACATAGGCAAAAGTATTAGCGATCAAATCTTGTTTTGAGGTTAGAATAGCAAAAACAAAAAAAAATTTGTTAGCATTAGCTCGAATATTAACATCTTCAAGGAGAACCTCATAATAATTGACAGTTCTAAACAGTATGTATTATATACAAAAAATGATATAATATATTATATATAGACGCCATTTTGCATTACAAACTCCACATCATGATGGGAGCAATAAGCAGATAGTAAATAATGGTTTATCTTCGTTTACATTAATCTTTCCTGTTTTGTTTTTGTGAAAGATTTTTCATGTAGCAAAAGAAAAGTTATAAATTTGTTTATAATATTAAATACTTTCAACATTTCCGGGATGGAAATAGATTTCTTCTATGTATGAATTTTAGTTTATCGTAAATCAACATTTGAATTTTTTTTAAGATATATATGTACATATATACAAGTACCTTTGTACTCGTAATAAAAAGCTTTTTGGGGAATCACTGGTATAAGTGAAGCTGTTTGTTTTATTTTGTTTTTATTTTTTAATAAAACACTCATTGTACCTATTCCAAATATAATAAAGAATTTTAATTTCCAATGACTGGACATTTTATAAATTATTTCATGATTCATTTAAGTTTTAAAAATTCCATTTCCATTACTTGTTGTTTGTAAATTTTAGGGGGTTACTTATAGATACATATAATTGATATCAATGGAAATATGTATTTAACTTCAAGACCTAAACAAAACTAAATTAATCATTAAATTAAGATTTTTTTAATTTTTTAGTCATACGAGTATTACATTTTGTTCTGTTGAAACAATAAATTATAGAAATTCAAGAATTTCATCAGTTTTCATTATTAACTTAAATCTCGTTCCTTAATAATTATTTAATTTTTAAAGCTTCAGTTATTTTAGCTGAGTTAGTTTTTATCGCTATTAACAGTTATATTTTAATATGCAAATGTTAGAAATTTTTTTAACTTGGTCTAGACTTAAAGGCAATTAGATGGGTATGTATTGGTTCCGAGTGAATAAAACTTTGAGGTTTGATTATTTAAAACATTTTTGTTCAATTCTTTTCGAAAACATACATAGCTCCATTTATTTTGAAAATAAGTATTAAGTATCCAACATAACTGAAATACAGCTGGGTTTCGGCTTTCAAAAATTAACACAAGTGAAATAGAGTGGTTGCCTTATTTATTTTTAATTTAACTCGGGCGATTTCATAGTGCCGCACTTTATGTCATGTCATCAAAAATATAAGAAAAGACGAAATACAATTCAATTCACTTCATTTTAAAATGATATTCGTTAAAATCATGGTTGCTATAGTGAAATCTTCAAATATTTTCAATGAATTGAATTGAATTTTTATTGAGACTTTTAAGAAAATTTTACAAAGAGTACAATTCAGAATTTACTTAGCAAAGCTATGTTTACTGCGGCTAGTTACATTTTTGGGAAGCCTCGTGGCTGACACTTATAATATATAAAAATATATAGTAATTCTGCTCTTGCTCAGGAGCAGTGTTACGGTTACGTGTTGGCTGTTGCAACGGATAAAAAATATACATAGATGTATATTCTACCTACAATACAAATACCTTTTAAACTAATATGCCAAAGAATACATTTATATACATAAAATTTCGTGTTATAGAGCGAGAGCGCTCTATGAAGAATTTTCAAATTTAATGAAATCATTTTGCATGATAGTTATACTGAATTATTTGAAGACAGTTTCGATTTTTACACAATTTCACTTCTTACGTGTTATTTTAGTTGCTTCTAAAGCAAATGTTAGCGGCAATAGAAAATGAATAATATAGAATATGTAGAGGATATAACTTAGTGGAAACACTTAAAGCAATAATGATTGAACATAAAAGATAATTCACTAACTTTAAACACATTATGAGTAGTTATAAAGAGATAGTTCACTTTGACATTCATTTTGTAGATTTAGTATGATGCAGGGCGATCATCCTTTGTCCATTGTTTGTCATCTGTTTTAAGCACAAGTTTATGTGGTGCTGGTAAAAAATATTTACTTTACTGTTTTATTAATAAAACTGAATTTGCAAGGTTGTGCCACTCGACACAACCTACAAATATTTTCAATGATTTTCTTAATTATAGAACCAAAATGACACAACTTGATGTAATTTTTTTGTTCTTCTGGAGAAAATGTTTATACCAAGAATGTTTGTTTTTGCGTGTTTTTATTATTTCAAAATATTGCGGCATAAACGTCAAATTTGTGACTGAATTGGTTGATTGTTGATTGTTGATTTATCATCACCAAACCTGTCTCATTAACATCTAAAATTATCTGGGCTTTGTTAAATGTATATAAGATTAGTTGTTCTTAAATTTGAGAATAGCGCGCCAATACAGAAGATACAGACGCTAGCTAGGGGTCTTCATTTAATATTATGCATTGAAAATGTACAGTTATACAGGACTGCAAAAAAAAACACAATTTACATACCTATTATATGGCATACAAATAAAATAACCTTTGCAAAAATAAATTCAATACCATGTCCATTTCCACTATTTCTCTATATCTGTTTCATTTCATTTTAATTCTTAACCTCTAAAAAGTAGGTATATATGTATGTATGTAGGTATGTAAATTAATTTACAAATTAAGTTTATTTCCCTAGAGTGATATCATTTTAAAGGTAAATCATTTCGCCAAAAGAACAGCTTATACTATACATTGAACTCATTAGAAATAATTTTATATTAATAATTTATGAGACAAAGCAACAGCGGGCGTTTTACTTTCAATCATCATATTGCTGCACCTGTTCATATCTTCGGAAGAGAAATAATACAAAATAATAAAAATAAAAAAAAAAAACGGCAAAAATAAATTAAAAATGGCTGTCATTTACAAACGAGATTAAAAAGACAATGAAATGTGTTGAAGATCAAGGCAAAGCAATGTGTATTCAAGATCATTGATCGGTAGTTATGATGTCAAATGACGTATTTTTTTTTCTTGGGGGGAATTTTTATGTATCACTAGCTAAAGCTTATTTATGTTAATTTGCATCGTTTTAAAATTGTAATTTTTTCCCACACGTCAATTGACCTTGGGGATAAATGATAATTGTTTATAATGATTCATTGCTAATTATATCATATTCGCTGGAATAAGTGTCAGATGTCGTTGTGTATAGATTTGTTATAAATAGATAAAAATTATTGGGATGAGTTAAAAACAAATTATTTTTGCAAAAATATTAAGAAAATATAAATATTTTATGATTATTTGTAGAACTCGAAAGAGAATATTCTAGGCAACTAAGAAAAACATTTAATGAAACGCAGCATTGCATATTCGATTTGATATGACGGCATCTTACTGATGAGCTCATTATTGGAAAATAAAGTGAAGACAGTAAAATCTATTCATTTTATTTATAAACTCCACTTATACCCTTATGAACCGTTTGCTGATACGAAATTTAAATATTTATTTTCAACCTAGGGCCAGTTTGTCTGAGTTAAACCAGAGTTAATATGAACTTTAAATAAATTGAATCAGAGTTAACTCAGGAGCAGTGTATAAATAAACTATAACTTTCTGTTTTCAAAAAACATACGGAAATATGGATAGGGTGATTTCTATAGTGTTGACGTTTCTATTTCGATGGTGTTTTGCTACAAATTGGAAATATCTATTCAGTTAATCCAAGGTTTACTTACCAAACCCGGGACCTAATTAAATCAGGAGTTAACTTGAATTTAACTCATAACTAAGATGATTTCGCACTCAAAAACCGGGCCTTAAAGCTGCGATAATATTTGCATAATGATTTTAATTTCAAAATTTTAAACTATAAAAACACCGTATGCATATTATAATATGTATGTACTTCCGCTAATAGTTTTAAGTCGTTAATTCTTTTAATTAAGCAGAATTTCAATTGCAGGTTTTATGATCTCTAGTAAATAACCCCATGAATTAATGTTTTCGACACATCAGGCAATTAATATCAGAAATTCCCTTCGCTTAACTAATTCTTCAAATGAATACAAAATAATATTGTACCGTTAAACCCATTTATTTGCATTATAAACATTAAAAAGAAAAAACTTGTAACACCACACCATAACACCCGCATTCTATTGTGATTTCACTCCTGTTGACATCTCTAAATATAAACTGTCGCCGAGGCAGGCATTTATATTTTTATTGATTGATAAATCAAACTTAGCCTTATGTACAAAATTACATATTTCCATACCTATATCAATATTTTTCGCTCGCTCTTGTCTCACCATTATTTCCTCTAGGTATATCGGATTCTATTTTAAACCACTTTGTACATAAAATGCAAATTAACATTCCACCCCACCACCAAATGTTCGAGTAGAAAATAATCAATAAACCTGCGTAAATTTTAAAAGCAATAAATCCTTGCAGACAGAAAGAGAGGTCATTTTATAGAAACGAATAGGGTTCTGGGATGATGCAGTTTTTTTATTGTCGTTTTTTTAATGACTATTATAGCTTCTATGTTAAAATCATCCCTTGTTTTGGCAATAGCCACAGTTCTAGCTCCAGCCGACATCCAATCACCCACCCGCCCATTTATCTGCTGCCGCTCTATCACACCTAGTTACAAGCTTTTTGCTTTAAATACTACTGTCGGTCTTAAAACTTGAGTGAACTCAACCGTAAAGTTCAACATTTTGCTGTTGTGGCATGTTGGACGGGTTATATGTATGTGTATGGATGTATGTATATATATAGGAACACATGAAAGGTTGTCTTTTTTTTTTTAGTCTGATACCTAGATACCTAAGTTAATTTTATAAGTTGCAATTTTTGTTTATTTGTTTTTCTTTTGTTTGTTTTCATATTTATATATTTGTATTTATTTAGCTTGTATGGAGCTTGGTTAAGGGTATCCGGTCTGGTTTGAATTCTATATAGGTTGGCTTGATCTTATTTAAAAGTAGAACAAAATGAGCGGCAATGTTTTTTACATTTATTTATTTATTTTTTTAATGAAATGAACAAATTTTCTAATTTTTAATTAACTATACCTTATTGATCTCATAGCACTTTATTTTTCAAACTTTAATTAAACACATTAGATTTTTATTGGCTATAGATAATTTAAATGACGTTTACATAGCTTTTATAAACAAATATTTATGAATTTCCTTTTTCAAAGATCAAGGTTAACATAAATTGTTAAAAAAAATTTTCAACTTTTAGGCTGGATTTTAGAATTTATGGTTTTTTAAAGTCTAAAGCATACAGTCACTCCCCCTAGCGGCGCCTTCCTTATGCATCCCCTATTTTCTTGTCTTAGATCAAACTACATATACATATGTACAAACAAGATACATTTCAGCAAGACCTACCTCAAACTGGTAACCTCTCTTTACGTGGATCGAAAGTAAAGAAGAATAATTGTTATCGGTCAGTTCAACGAATCAAAATTTGTTCATGGAGTTTCATGTTTAATTTCTTATCTTCATCAATACCAGACTGTATGAAAAATATCCATGTCGATTATGGAATCAGCAGTCATTCGCAGTGCAAAGCTCTCTTCTCTCTTTACCCATTTGTCGGGAAAAGAAAAGAGAACACTATACTTAGAATTACTGCGGACCCAGTAATGCGTATTTTAAAATTAAAAAAAAAAACTTTAAAATACACTTCAAATGCAGTGTAAACTAAGTGTTAACTGTTATACTGCAATCAACTAGTAAGTATGCAGTGTAATCAACGAATACATCCATTTTGAATTCTCTCTGACAATAACTATGTCCGTTTACTTCCCAAACCTACCCATTTCTACCATTTTTAGCCCGAAAGACTGTCAAAGTTCATATACAAAAAATAAACCTGGTAGTTTCGGACAAGTACGCTAACAGACCTAAAATACGTCTGTTCGTTTACGTGCCCAAAAGTGCCAGTTTCTTCTAATTTAATTTTGTTTATATGCACTTTGACAGGCTTTGGACTAAAAATGGTAGAAATGGGCAGTTTTGGAAAAAAAACGAACAAGGTTAATGAAAGTTGACAATGACAAGCAGTTGTTGTCCGTACTCAGACGAGGAAACAAGCTGGCGTTTTCTTTTAATTTCTTTTCAAATTTCCCCTAACTGTACCTACCTTTCACGGAGTTGAACGCACACTGCGAGAAGTGTGAAAAGGATTATCAAACAAAATATCTTTGAATCGTTGACCGGGCGATCCTCTTTCTTTGTGCACTTCTTTTTTAAAAATATGAGCTTTCTTAGTAATATGAACTTTATGAGACGTTGATTAGTCCAATTGGAATGTCGAATTGTTTGTGCTCAAGAGATTGCCATTGATTACGCTGATTACATGACTCGTTTTTTCTTTTGTCTTTTTGATAGCTTGGGTGAGGGGTGTAGAAATTAAGGGGAAATGAAGTGACGAAACCATACATTTCTACAATTTGTCAAAAGACGAAACGACCGAAAAAAAGACTCGTGTAATCAGCGTCTTTGTCACTACACTTCTTGACTCAATCCTTGCGATCGGTGAACAATAAGATAGGCTATCCACATATCCCAAAAATTTTCAGATACTTTGGGTTGTTGTTGCATCAGCTGTTTTGTCACAAGGGATTACAACAACACAAACCTATCCGAATATGTAGGCTTGGATTGATCCCCGAAAGCGACCACTTTAACGCTTTGGTCAGAGAAAACCAGCGGAGAGCGTTAGTTTACAGAAATTTAACAGCAGCTTAAGCAGGTGCTTGTTTAGATCATTTTGTTTGTTAACATATTGCTGAACAGTAAATTTGTTTCATCAGAAAATACCAAAATTCTGCAGGTTCCCGGAATGTCCTCAAAGCTTTGAGTGTTTTTGATCTTTGAAGGCGGACCTTTCGTCTTTTTGTATTTTTTATTTATTTTCAGTCTGCAACGTACCTATGCTTGAGTCGGACAAGTTCAGATCTGTAGATAATTTAGTTGGTCTCTGAAGTAGATTTCTTTGAATTCGAGCCTTTACCTTTCGAAACATTTTTGATGATATTGCTGTTTTTCTAGGACCACCTCGAAAGCATTTAGCGATGCTACCACTATAATGATAACGCTCGTTGAGTTTTATATCCTATATTTCGCTGTAAGTACTATGTACAAGGATATATACTTCTTTATTCTTGTAAACAACCGGATAGACTGTCAATATAATATCTAAAAATATGAAGCACTTTTTTTACTCTTATCATCAGTGCTCCCAATACAAAGTCGTTAATACTTCATTTGACGGACTCTAGATTAAGCTACATTGTCAATCACCTTTTCCCCAAACCTAGGTTAGCTTAGAAAACTACAAATTATTATACATTTAAATATGTACTTTTTCTTACTGTCATACTTACATAAATTATTTTGGATCTGAAACAAAAATATTTAATTAAACAAAAAATCCAAGAAAGTGTCTAGGGGAGAAGTCCCGCTTCAAGAATATAACTGGATGAATTTCTCAACAACAACAAAACATGGATCGTGCCGTTCTTACTTAAGTATACAACATGCAAATTGTAGATATGTACATACATACTGCTATTAAAAGTTCAGATGGGGACCGGCCACATTAAGATTTTTTTATTTTTTAAGTTCTGTTTTTGGCCAGTAATTATACAATTTGGGAATCTAACCTGTTTTTGATTTTTCTAATCGCTATCTCAGTAAACCGGAATAGCTTTTGTTTGTTTAGTTTAAGTAGTTCAATAAAATACATCTATTGCATTTCTGAATTAACTTGGCAAATACAATCAGGTTATGTTTATAATGCGTGGGCGACTTATAAGAAAGATATACATATGTAGTATGTGGCTTATCGGGCTGGTAAGCGGATATCGAATCTCGAATAATCCAACTTAAAAGAAAAAACGTATCTTCCGAGGAAAAATACAACTAACTGTTGAGGGCCTAGCTAATGTCGATAGTAACCCGTTTGTATCTACGTATAAGTTTGTAGGTCTTTTTTAAAAACTAGACTGTTTTTCCAGGTGGGACTTTTGTATTACAAATTAGATTATCGGACTGGGACTGATAAGCGGAAGGTCCAACATCCAATCTCAAATAAACCAACTTAAAAAAAAAAAATTTGTCTTGAGCAATTTGGTACATAATTGGCGAGGACCTAGCTTATTTCGATAGTTCCCTTTACTAGCTTAATGTAAAACTTTCTGGAGCACCATTAATAATTTTTTACAGATGGGCTCTTGTAGAACCTAATGACTTATAACTCTCAACCATTCCTGAGTTTTTTCGGCAGGAATGGAGGGACCCACAATTTTACAATTTTCTGTCGAATCCGAAGGGCTAAGGTGAGAGGCACTACCTTTCGGAGTTTTTAGAATATGTAATGGGCTACAGACAAACTAACATCGATTTTTAGTAATTATTGGG
This sequence comes from Epistrophe grossulariae, assembly GCA_929447395.1. NCBI lineage: Eukaryota > Metazoa > Arthropoda > Insecta > Diptera > Syrphidae > Epistrophe > Epistrophe grossulariae. Next base: position 31,065,649 of record OV839567.1, on the reverse strand, counting down.
CCTTGTGAATAAAAAAAAAGCTAAAGCTAAAACTTGGGTTTTTAAGTAAAAGCTAGATTTTTGGTGAATAAAAATAAGCTTAAGCTAGCTAGTTAAAGATGTTTTCTAGTCATAGCTATTTTAAAATAGCCAACGCTAAATTCATTTAGTTTTAGCTTGTTTTCCCAGCCTAAGCTTCAATTTGTGTGAATAAAAATAGCTTTAACTAGAATATTAAAGTTAAAGCTACAAAAATTTCAAGATTTTTTCTCCCTGTCAAGAAAGCTTTGACTAGGTCTTATTTTCAGTGTTCTCTTTAGTTATAGTGCGATTATGGTAAGAAAACTAAAATTTTAGAAGAAACGGAAGTAAGTGATGAGGATTTTTATAGTTTATTTAGATTTTCAAATGAAATGTGCATAGTGGTGATTACCTTATATAGACGACTCAACAGAGCGTAGAGGTGCTCTGACCTCTGAGCAGAGTATGCAGATATTTTTAAGATATCTAAGTGAACCTGGCCTGGATTTCAGTATGGTGCAGTAGGACAAGATCTTGGATTTGAACGCTCTTCTGTATGTAAGACTATTAAGCACGTAGTTTTCGTGGACAGTTGAATTAAATGCTAGGCATTGTAGGTACATATATAAGCCATTAAAAGGTAGAATTACAAAGTTTATGGAGAATTATGAAGCAGATACTTAAAAATTGTGCGAGCTGTTAAATAAATTAATGTTAGAGAGTAACTCAAAAATAAGACAATTTTTTGTATACTTTTTAAAATATCAAAACTGTTTTATTGGAACTACCTGACCTATATACAAATTTGAAACCAATTGAACCACAGTCAACGTATATACGCAGAGACTGACGGACGATATGATAAAAACATTTTTAACCCAAAATCAAAACTTGCCCTATAATACAGATAGTGGCAAAACAAAATCCAAAACAACCTTCCTTTTGGTCTATATATGAACAGTTCTAGCTAAAGCTACCTAGTCGAAACATGTGAATACAAAACAAACTGCTTAAATTGCGAAGCTTAAACTAGAATTTTCTAGCACAAGCTATTTAGCGTTATCATTTTTTTATTCACATAAAACAAAGCTTAAGCTAGAACTGTCTAGCCTTAGCTGCTAGTAAAAGCTATGACTAGTTGGCTTTAGCTTCCTCCAAAAAAAGCTTTAACTTTTTTTTTATTCACAAGACCCATTCTGAATTCAGAACTCGTGATAGTTTTTAGAATTTTTAAAAACAACATCAAGTGATATTTAAAAATTGAGCTCGAATAAATGAATGGCCGGTTGGTTGTTAATTAAGCTGTGTGTGTGCGTATGTGCGAGAAAAAAATGTATTCTTCACTGATACAAATAAACTCTTAAAGAATGTTTTTTTTATTTCTTAAAAAAAACATTTAATTTCATCGCCTAAATTTTATTTTAATTCAGATAAGTTTATAATTTGTTCTTCATTTATTTAAATTTATTTTTTTCTAATTCATTTTAATTTCATGTTTTTTTCTCATTTTTCCTTACAGACTGCATTTTTACACCAATAACATTACATGTACACAATATAATACTACAAAATAAACAAATGAATGAAACGTCAAAGAAGAACACAGAAAAACACATAACATCAAACGTGATTCAACCCCATGTGCATTATTAAAATACATTTACAATAATAATAGTTTAAAAAATAAAAGTAACAAAAAAAAAAACAAATGCCATCATGTTGTTCATAAAACATGGGACTTCGTCGGTATCTTAACAAATCTTCTAATATTTGCAATCGCAATAAGATTATATATTATTATAATATACATGTATATTTTTTTCTTCTTTAAAATCGGTTATTTAATTTTTATTAAGTTTTCTTATTTTTAAACTTGTTTTCGAGATTTTCTCAAACGAAAATCATTCTCTTATCAATTATATATTATATTAACAATATATATCGCACTTATACACGTATATTTTGTACAAAATACAACAAAACAAACGCTGTTCGTCTATTATTATTTACAACAGCAAAAGACGCCAAACAAACAAAATCGACAAATACACTTATCATAATTCATCATCATTAAATCCATCATCGCTATCGTTGAGGTTCATTTGTGATATTACCATCGTCATCATCGCTTCAATAAGTCACTTCGTATCAACAGATCGATCGATATTATATTTGTATAGTATCGATAACGATCGAATTGGCGTGGTGCAGCACCGTAAGCAGAAAAAATTATGGCAACACCACAAGTCAAAGATTTGGTGTTGCGATCGCCAGCTGGGTCATCGGAAGTTGTGACATTCTCTTGGCCTCTACAAATAGGCCATGGTCAGGATAAACACGATAATGGCATCGACATTATTGATACGATTAAATTCGTTTGTGAGGAGCTGCCTGGAATAAGTTCTGCATTTGAAGAAGTTAATTTAAATAACATCGACACTGCCTGCTATAAGACTATGACAAATCTTGTCGATAGATTTAATAAAGCCGTTGATAGTATTGTCTCATTGGTAAGTTAACTTTTAGGTTAATTTTTTTTTTTTTTTTCAAAATGTTCTCCATGCACCAATTTGATCATTTAATTAAACGAACAAACAAAATTAATGATATTCACAAAGTGTGTCAGGAACAAGAATTATTAATTTTAAAAATCAATCAAATCCATTTAATAAACAATAAAAAACAAGTACTGTTGAACTATTGATCACACCTTCATTATCATTATGTCACACAGTGCAGTAAGAAAACTTTATTACCATATGACCATAACCTCGCCTATTTTATATTTAATCTTATTGTATACCTAGTACAATAATGACAAGTTTCACAATCACATTTTAAATTCAACTTTCTGGAGGCTCTACTATCACCTGAAGAATCTTCCTTTCATTGTTCCAATCAAATTTTCATCAGTTTTTGACTAGATCCAATCGTTAATTTTATTTAAAGACACACTCCCAATATAAGAATTATTAAATTATGTAACAAATTAGTATTGATATGTAAGAGATAAAATTCTAAAATTGTGAAATACATCTGCCTAATCTTTGTATCAAATCAAAATATTTGGTGATGATCGAAAATACTATAGTGTAACATTAATGCGGTCATATTACTTTTATAAAGCCCTCTTCCCAACCACACAAACGTTCAAAATGATTGACATTGGTTTTCATGTTATTTTTATGTACATATATTCTTTAACTATATTAATGTATTTCGATATAATTACATAAAGTAGTATAAAGAACCTGCTCTAACTGGTGAAAATAGTTCAGAAATAGCTTCATCTTATCATGTTGGCCTGAATCCAGGAGTGTATTTTCATTGATAATTAAATTTTTTAAAGTCGGCAGAGTGGGATATCACTAGGGTCTTACAAATTAGGCAATGTTTGAAATAATAGAAGGATGGGATAGATTTTTGTTGGCACAGCGGATTGAGAAACTAGGTTTTGATTATCTCATTAAATCCCAGGGGTGGCGTTCAGTTGAGGGAATATAGAAAAGAATGCTGCCGAGGCTGGGGATCGAACCCAAACATCCAAGTTAGCAGTCCAGCACTACTTCCACTGCGCCGGGGCCACCCCCGTCAAGGATTATTTTTAGAGCAAATAAATTCAGGATTCTGATCTTAAGCATTTATTAATTAATTAATAAATTAATTAAAACACACACACACACACTATACACTATACTACACTATGAAATAAAATTTTCAAATCATGATTGTTAAAGATTGCTATAATTTACTGCACATTTTGTGAAATATTCTATTTTTGTCTGCAAATTTAAATGTACAAATGTGACGAAGGCACGATTTCTATAACTTTGGCTTTGTTGACAAAAGTTCATGAAACAAAATATTTTCTATAAGCGAAAACAGTGAATAATTTAATTCCCAAGAAATGTAAAATCAGTGTATTGAAAATTTTCATTAAAAATCGAGTCAGTAAAAAACTACATAAAGTTGTATTCACTGCCATATGACATTCTTCTTGTGACAGAATCTCACGAACTTAATGTATTTGACATGTTTAATTTCAGATCACCAAATCAAATTTAAATTTTTTTCTTTGCGATAAAGTCAAGAATAAAACAGTAACGCCACAAAGTTATAAATAGTATAAATGTGCAATACTGCTTCACTTAAATTCAATCCTATTTTCTTAATTTATTAAGTGGCAGAAATTAATACCGATTGTAATGTTCAATACTTAGCTTAACATACTTCGGCTTCAATACAATAAAAGTTTTCCAACACGAGAACGTCTGCCTTTTTGTGTAGCTGGAGATTTGGTCTAGAGTTCGTGTTTGCGATGGGACAATAAATGTGTACTACCAAAAAACCATAACGAGAAGGATTTTCTCTTTTCGTTCGTAACCCGATGATCAGTGATACACAGGTTGTAATTGCAAACTCCTCCATTGATAAAATCACTGATTTAAATTCACATAATTTATTATTAAAATTGATATGTATCTTCCGCTCAGATTAAACTGTTTCCCTTCGAAAATTAATAATGAAACTCATAATGTTGTCAATTTTGATGCCAAAGTTATCGAAATCGTGCCTTTAAAACTAACTCTATTTGAATTTATCTTTGCAGGAAAAAGGAACATCACTGCCAACTGAAAGGCTGAACAAATTTGCTGATCCAAGCCTTCTCCGTCATATTTTACAATTAGTATATAATGCTGCCGTTAGCGATCCTGATAAACTCAACAACTATGAGCCTTTTTCACCGGAAGTTTATGGTGAAACGTCTTATGAACTCGTCCAACAAATGATCAAACACGTTACCGTCAATCAAGATGATACATTTATTGATCTTGGTTCTGGTGTGGGACAAGTAGTCTTACAAATGGCCGGTTCATTTCCCTTGAAAAGCTGTATTGGTATCGAAAAAGCTGACACACCTGCACGTTATGCGCAGCGAATGGATACATTTTTTCGTCAGTACATGGCTTGGTTTGGTAAACGATTTTGCGAGTACAAACTGCTTAAGGGCGATTTTTTGGTGGACGAACACCGTGAGAAGATCACTTCCTCTACCTTAGTTTTTGTCAATAATTTTGCATTTGGACCAAATGTAGATCATCAGTTGAAGGAGAGATTTGCTGATCTGCGTGATGGTGCTAGAATCGTTTCATCAAAAAGCTTTTGTCCGCTTAACTTTCGAATTACCGATAGGTGAGTGTTTGTATTATTTTTTTGTACTGAATATGATTGATATTTTAAAACTTTATGATTCATATAGAAATCTAAGTGATATTGGAACGATAATGCACCTTAGTGAAATACCACCGTTAAAGGGATCAGTATCGTGGACATGTAAGCCGGTATCGTATTATTTGCATGTCATAGATCGTACGATACTCGAACGATATTTTCAGCGAATGAAAAATCACAAAGGACCCGAACACAACGAGCATGTTGGTAAGTTAAATACGTGACACCAACGCAAAAATGGACAGAAACCATAAAAAAATGTGGACTTGCAAAAATATCATTCATATTACATTTGATCATCTCATCTGCCATGAGCCTCCAAGTTTAACTTTTTTTATATTTATTTTATTGATTTAATTCTTATTTTGGGTTAAATTACTTTTAAAGAATGAAAGAGTATGTGATTCCAGGTAGGGCTAGGTTTTCTACTTTTAACATTGTTGCACAGTGAAGTATGATGTTGCTTGATCATGCTTTTATATCGTATAATTGAATATGAAAACAAAACAGTAATCACAACAGGACTTTTGGATTAAAAAATGACACCAAGATTCTACTTCAGAAAGATAATTTCGTCGAAATAAAACAAATGACAACCGCCGCCTTTCCGTTTAAAATCAGTTTTAATATACATTATAATTTTAATGTAGTAAGTCACTTTATGTTTACATATCGGTACACTATAACTCAAAATAAACGTTTTCTAAAAAAAGATTAAACCAGACATATGTATATCTAAAACGCAGTGGTAGGTACAGATTGTTTCATGATTGTATGTTGACTTCAAAATATTTTTTAAAGAAGCTGCACGAGTTTTGTCTGTTTAAAGATATTTACTGAATTTATACTGTATGACAAACAACATTCCCATTGACAACCCTTTGTATTAAAGGTGAACTTTATATACTATAGGCATTTATAAAGCAATACAAATTGTGATATAAACTCCAATGTAACTAATGTACTAGACTTATGTTAATTTCTTTATTATACGTATCAAATGATCAAGCAACACAGGGTTCCTTTTATTCTAAATGAAATATTGTTATTTTTGCAGGTTCAACACGAACTACCCGCGATCGTGCCAAACGTGAGGCAAATCACCAAAACCATAGTAACAATCATACCAACTCTGTAAATAACTCCTTAAACGCCAACAATAGCAGCAACTCTAATACTCCCACCATGAATTCAAACTCAAATTCGACAGGATCTACAACAACAAACGCCCAAAATGGCAAATCCTCGACAAAAATGGATGAATCTTCTACAGATAGCGAAACTGAGGCGGTAGTAGCTGGAACTGCTCCAACGACCACACGTCGTACATGGTCAGATTGGTGCAGTTCGAAAGGCAAGAGCAGCCAATCAGATGATGAGGAAAATAACAACTTCTCGAGTACAACAAATTCACGAAATATTCGTGCTGCTACGCAGAAACGAAAAAAACTGACACGTAAAGCGGCTATTGCCAGCAAATCAGCTGCGGCGGCAGCAGCGGCGCAAGCAGCTGCTGAGAAAATTGCCGCAGCGGCAGCACAAAAGGAATCTGGCAATCTTGCGGCACCGAATGCTGTTGGTGGTGCCAAGCGAAAGGGTCGCATGAAGAAAGGAGGAGGTCGTGGAAAAAAGAATCTAAAGATTGTCGGTTTGGATGTGCTGCATACGCAAACTTTACTCAGCACGAGTGCAGAAATGATGTGCAAGAAGTTGCCTCCTGCTCCAGGTTGTGTAGATCAGCAATTAACTTCGCTGACTGGTGATATGAGTCACACAGAATTGGATATTCCGCAAGCTCCCTCAGACACGCCATATGCTTTACAGATAATTTTGGACGTTTTCCGACAACAGTACATGACAATGATTGATAACATGAAATCCAAATCGTTCGTACCGAATCTCAAGCGAAAGATACAGCTGGAGCAGGAGAGAAAGCAACGTATAAAAAATCGTGCAAGCCAATTGGACAAGCAAATTAAAGTGCTTATCGACGATAGCGTTGCTTTGCTGAAGGCTCGCATGAATGAACTTGGCATTAACATGTCATCTCCAAATGACTTGCTGGCAAAGGCTAAGGAAATTGTTGGCCGCCACAAGGAGCTACAGGGAATGGTTAAGAAAATGTCAAGTCAAGTGACAGCTGGGGAAATCGAACAGAAGCGCCTCTTGAAGAAGAATCTAAATAGTTTTCCTGAATTTGCTAAGCTATCTAAGCAAAAGAATGGAACGGCCGAGACTTTGGATATATCCGAAGCAGCTGCTCACGATTTATTGCTAAAAGAAATTGCCAACACTTTGGTACAAAGGAAAAAACTTTACGCTCAGGTGTCGACCATTGAAAAGGAGAGCATAACGCTGGAGAAGGTAGTGGAAGAACGCAAAACCGCCGCGACACTACTTGCCCAAGGAACGAATTTAACTATTGCCACATCTATAGCTCCAGCGCCAGTGACTACATCAAGTTCGACGATCACCACTACGGGCAAATCAAGCCACGCAAAGTCATCGCGGCGTAGTAGAGATCATCGGACGCGCTCTCAAGAATGGCCTGATGTTCCAGACGTCGGCAAAATTGAAGAGAGTAACCCTGAAGTGCTGGCACAAAAGATCCTCGAGACAGGAAGACAAATTGAAGCGGGTAAAATTCCAAGCTACAAGCATAAGGATGAAAGAGCGAATAAACATCGCAGCAATAGTAGTGAACACAATACACACCATCATCAACAATTCCTCGCGCACCACTCAGGACCAGATAGTGCACTTATGCCAGCACCACCTCAAGGTGGTCTGAAGCAACAACAACAAATTCCCATTGTAGCCAATCATATTCCGTTGACTGCAGGCGGTGGACGAGTCAGTAGCAAATCATCGAAAAACCACCAAGAATCGCCAAAAGTAGCAAATTTCGAGGATCGCCTGAAGAGTATAATTACATCAGCGCTTAATGAAGATCAGGAGCATAGAAAATCCCAACACCCACCAGTCGAAGCAGTTGCTCCGCCTCCACCTGCATCTCCGGCGAAGAAGTCCTCCAGCAAATCTTCATCAAACAGCCACCACCATCAACAGACGGCGCAACAGCAGATGCATCACCATCATTTGAGCAATATTATAACGGTGGCAACTCAGGGACTAACGCATTTGAATTCGACGACGACGATTTCGCCTATAACTCCCCCGCTACAGCAACATCATTACGGACACAGTGCGCCAACCCAAAATGGTCCAATTCATCATATGCACCATCATTCGCAAGCGATGCCACCTACAGCGCACAGTGGTTACAAAACATCCGGCGCTTTACCTTCCAACTTGGGATCATCTTATTCCAAGCAGACAACGTCGTCTTCCTCCATATCATCATCAACCTCTTTGTCGGCTGCTTCGGGATCAGCTTCTTCATCATCATCCGCCCATCATCAGCAACATCAAAAATATCCTAAATCAAACCCTGCGAGTAGCACTTCGGCCTCCTCCATTGAACGAGGTGTTTCGATTCATCAGTTGCATGGCCACAATCAACATCATCCTGGACAGCTTCAGCAGCCATCGACTGCTCATCAACATGCTGCTTTGTATGCTGCCGCATCAGACTTAGCGTTCCGGCGAAGCTATGAACACCACTATCAGGAGTTCAAGGCGCCAGAGAATATGAACCGAGCTCTTGTAGAAGAGCCAGCTAGAAGTCATTCGGCTTCTTCAGACTCGGCGATGTACTATCCACCGACAAGAGATCGTCTTTTATCACTGGAACGAAGTCAACAGCAACAACCAATGCAACAGCCAAGTCGACCGAGTTCAAGTTCTTCTCAACCAGATTACACTCAGGTGTCTCCAGCCAAAATGGCTCTACGAAGACATCTGTCACAGGAAAAGCTGGCTAATCAGCATCCCACAAATGCGAACAGTGGTAGTGTAATGGCCAGCAAGACCATCGGAGACCTGGTAAATGGAGAAATAGAAAGAACTCTAGAGATATCCCACCAGAGTATAATCAATGCTGTTGTCAATATGACTGCTATGACAGTGCCTCCATCAACTGCTGCAACCGGTTCGACGACAACGCAGTCGACAACAGAAAGGCCTATAATCAATCCAAATGCCCAGCGTCCAGAACGAGTCCATGTTCGCGTCTTGGATGAAATTTCAACTCAGCAAAATCATCCGGCCTCTTCTCACCATCCTCAACAGCACCCGCAGCATCATCATGGCCATCATCCGTATAATCAAATATCACCACGATCGCGAAACGATGGAAGCATGTCTGAGATAAAGAAATCTCCAGCACACAATTTAACCACATTGGCGCAGGTTGCTTACAATCAAAAAATGATTTCTAAGCAACAGCAGCAACCATCGTCGTCTTCGTCCACTGGTAGACCACCTAATGCGATGGGTTATAGTACGTCTGGAGGATATCAGCAACAGCAGCATTCAATGCCCCCAGGAACTGGTGGAGTTGCAAGTGGAACCCTTCCGCATCCTTCACCAACATCATCCTCATCAAGAAATAGCTCGAGTTCGAAGCGGGATTATTCAAAGGTGGCCCTGCCACGTGCTGAAATGAAGCCTTGCTTGGAATCTTACTTTAATGAGGAACCAAAATCGGCTCCAGTCGCTACTCCAATATCTATGAAAGAAAGAATGTCAAACAGGCGAATGAATGGAAATCCACCCTTAGAAGGTAAGACAATAGTAAACAATAGAAAGTTTTTTTACCCCTCACCACTCTTAACTTGAATTTCAATCAATGCATTTTTAAAATACTTAAGATATAAAAAAAATAATCAGGGGCCAATTTCTGCAAACTTTAATGGTTTGTCGTGTACACGATATGCTGGGTAGACGGAGAAAACCCATTCTTGCTAAGAACAAAGCCAGAACAAGTTAAAACTGTAAAATGTCTGTTTCATATAAAATTATTTTAAAAAAATGATTTACTTACATAGGTGCCGCCACATTTTGGGTGAAACTGGGTTTCAACAAACAAACCTCTTCAGTTGGACTGGTCCTTAGCTAACTGCCTGCAGTTGTGCATTCTTAGTTGTTTTTACATGCTATCAGTACTGCTAAACGCAAGCATTTGTAACATTTCATTTCTATTCTCTTCGGGTTTTTTACCCTTCATATACTTAAAAATATTAACTTGTTACAGTCATCATTTAGCGCGGTGTTAGTATTAGTAAAATATATAAAAAGGCTAACACACTACTAAAGACAACAAATAAAATATATACATACATTAATGAGAAGCTACAAAAAAATGTACAAGTCAAAATATTACACATTAAATTACAGTAATTAAAAAAAAAAGTGTAAAAACTGTAACAATGAAAAGGGAAACATTACATACTATGATTGAGGACAAATATAAATATTTAGACATACTAAGAACGACAAACCAATTTGTTCTTAAGTTTAAGTTTTGAATAACTCAATTCGAAAACATTATGATTTTTATTCGCTCTGTGTTTCATACGAGTTAATGGTTCAGTGAGACCATAATTAGTACGATGGTACTATTAAATAAATTTGAGTTTGAGTACACTTCCACTTGTGCTCGTCTTTTTAACTTGAACCCCCAGTTAGACTTGAACAGTCTTATTTATAAACCCATTCCAAAGTATGTCTAACTTTGGACAGCTGTCCAACTCCAAAACCTTATTTATAAACATGTTCCATCGTTTGTTTAACTTAGACACTGCAGTTGTTTGTCCAAACTTCTAAAGTGGCTATGTTCAATGGACAAAGAATTGAAAAGTTGTCTTGAAATGAATGAAATGTTAATTGAACGTATCCAAATCCAATTGACAGATTACAAGGATGTCAGTGAGTAGATAGATAGATAGATAAATTCTTTATTTTCGATTCTATATTGATACAAAGTTAGACTTAAGAATACGGACATGACAATCTGCCGTCTGCCGGTTTTTTTTTTTTTTTTTTTTGAAAGATAAATTCTTTATTTTCGGTCAGTAACGCGGAGAACATATTTAGAAAACTGTTGGAATAAGTATATAAATAAGGAGATGTCCAACTATTTAAACAGTGGCTAGCTAGACAACTATCCAAGAGTGTTCTAAGGAAATCTAATCAATACGTATGAAAGACTCTACGCGTCGGAGCTTTTGTATCCATTCAAACCACCTGTCATAACCGATGAATTCGAATTCGCTTAACTAGTGAATGTTTTCCTCCAAAATATTTCGAAGAATTTTTCTCTCGAATCCACCAAGAATATCTTCATAATTCTTTAATAATGCCCATGTCTCAATGCCGCATCTATACTTGCAAACACACCGATCCTAGCAGCCCAATGGGTTCTGCCAATAAAATGCAAAAGGAAACTTTTAAAATTCAACAACACTTTTGTGCAGGAAAAACTATCAACTGGAGAAAAACAATGCTCTAGTTCCATATTTGGATCTTCTTTACTCTCCTGAAAAGTGAGGAAATTTGTCGGTTTCTTTGATTAATTCTAAGTATCCATTTAACTTCTCTTACAGAAAATAGATCCTTCTCTTACAGAAAATATTTTTTTTTTTTTTAACTTAAAATACGTATTTATTGAATTGTATTATCTGAAATATTTGTTATGACACAAAATTGTATTATTATTCCCAGGGCTAGCAGTTTCCCTACAGGATCACGTGATGGCGTCGCGTAAATTTAAAGAAGAAAGCGAAGAACGGCAACGTCGATCGGAATTGGCTGCTGCACATTTTCAAAACTCGAATATAGCCAACTCAACATCAACTGTTCATCCACTGACTCAACACCACGATAGAACATCTCCGATTAAGGTTGAAAGTGAGTAGTACAAATCTTTTATTAACGGGAAAAACACTTATGTATTTAAAAAAATTAAATTAAATAAAACTTCAGTTGGCATGAAGCGGACCTCGCCAATAGCCCACCATCCACGACCATCAAAAATTCCTCATTACGCTTCCCACGAACACCTTATGACGACCAACAGCAACACGAATAGCAGTAGCTGTAGCAGTACCAACAATGGTCGCAGATCAAACTCATCCCTCGAACCGCCCCTTATGAGTCCCGAAATAAATTCACTCATGGCTGACGAGAGACCGTTGCAATTGTCGTCTCGCCCACGCACAACGGACGACGGTAAGGAAGACAATTAAAGTTTCTCTAAAATATTTATATACATATATTTCCAATAGATATTTATATACATATATATAATATATAATTATCTTCTTTATTTGATTTTTATTTCTAATTTTAATTATATTTTGCATTTTCCATATATTTTTGGTTCATTTTATTATTTTTTAATCAACTTAATTTGTTGTTATAATAGAACTCTCTCACAAGTCCATAAACTGTATTAAAAAAAAAAACTAAAAATATTGTGAATAAAAGCAAAATTATATTTTTATAACTTTTAAATTGAACTAATGACGCGAGAAAAAATAGTTTATCGTAGAATTATACATTATTTTAACATAGATATACAGACACCTTTATTCTTTTAATTTTTTTTTTGTAATAATTTTTTTATTTCATCTATATTATCATTGACAATCAACAAATAAAAATCACCAGAAACCACACATTCTGTTGTAATTTATTTTTTTATCAAAATTTATTGATACAATTTGTTGAGTACTTTAATTTTATTGGACTCAACATCACCTTACAACAGAAAGTTTCAATTATTTTTTGTTAATTTAATTGGTTATATATTAATGTATTATTTTCATTTTATTCAAATTTAGCCCCTCTGTTTTTTTTGTTTGTCTTAGTTTTGTGCATGTGAATTGTTTCGATGTAGCTTTGAGTTGGTTTTTATTTAAGTATTTAAATAATAATTAAATGAAGTTAATAGGTATACATTTTATTATAAATATAATCTGTTAAACATTTATTGAAAGAGATAAGGTGTAAGTTCAGTTTTTTTTTATTGAGGGCGCGGTACCTGTAAATAAATTGCTGGTTTATGTTTTATTGTATTATTTTTTTTTTTATTATTTAAATTTCTTCGAGTACCTGATTCGTTAATGTCCAGAAGTTAAATCTTTTTATGTTTCTCTTTATTTAAATCAATTAGTAGCCGTGGTTGTTAATAATTTCATATTCAGTCGCTCGTATTTGAGTTATTAATAAAAACAATCTCGCGGTGGCAATTGTGTAGCATTAAATAAGCTAGTAACTGTTTGGTAACTTGAAAATTAGTACAAATTTGTAAACAAAAGGCTGTTTATGTATCCATGCAATTTGCTGCTAAACTAATATTCGAAAGAAATGTAAATCCTGTAATTTTGTTTTATTTAAATGGCGATTGAAAACTGCCATCTAACCCGGGGCTTAGACGGGCGAGTAAAACTGAAAGGTCTTTGTTTTAATCAGCGTAATCCGCACATGGACAGAAAAAAAAAATAGTGGTATTTATGTGTGTTATTGTATCTGTACACGAGAAAACCGATTAGTAGCATTAATAGCATAATTGGTCTGCAAGTTAGCCTGCAAATGTAGTGTGTTATTTTTTTCCAAATAACATACTTGTAATAATTATACTATAATTCCATACAATATTTTCTATTGTTTTGGTTTTTTCTTCTTCGTATATTCCTTAGATGTCGCATGCAGTGAAAAAAAATATCAGTGAGAAGTAGACGTACCTACGTCCCTCTTTCATCAAATTTGATGGTACTATATAAAAAGTTATAAAAGATAAATATACACAAATACGCATAAAAACAAAATACCAGTTATCACACATCAGGATTGGATTTTTGAAGAAGAAAAATGTCTTGCAGACAAAATGAAATTTTTTGTTTGTACTGGATGTAACATCTATGTTAATCTATTATCTGCGATACGAGTTTAAAAAATCGCGCCATGAGTTACTAGTCGCAAATAATCTTCGTTCATATAATAAAAACATGATACAAATCGTACTAGTTTTACTCGCGTCTTATCTAGAACGCAGACATTTTTGTAAAAAATGGAAAAATTACATAGTAACGTTTCAGCATTTTGACAGATTTCAACAATGCAAAATAAAAAATAGCCTTTTCTCTATCTGATTCATAAAAACAAATTCTTTCTAATTTATAAGTTTGTTGTAATTGACCAAATGTTTCGGTGAGAAATGTGCTTAGTTAGTTTTTATTCTAAGTGAGTTTTATCGATAATTGGAGCTAGCTCAGGAATGCAAATCCCAATTGAATGTTATGCTCATTTATATACCTCCTAGAAAAAAAAAAAGACCAATGTCAATTGACATTTTGAAAACTAACAACTAAAATTGACTCGAACACAACCCATTTTAACTCGATGCACGTATACAAAAGTTTTAAAATGTTGATATCATTTTATCAACCTTCAAGTTAGTAAAGAATATTTGTCTACCGTTTGTTTCTTAGAATTATACAACTTGGCATTGGCTTTATTGAAAAGATGATCTTCTGGCACTAGTTTTTTTAAAATTATTTCGGACATTTCTTTTTGCTTTTATAATATTAGACTTGATGTGGTTGTATACTATAAATGCGGAAATACTAAGAATATGATGCACAATCAGGTCTTTATAGTAACGTAAAATTTCTTGCGAATTTCCACAAGTTCCTGGCAAAACCCATAGGAAAAAAAACTCAGTAGAAACAGTGTTGCCAACAAAAAAACATATTTTACAACCAATATAAAATGGTATGTTTGGTAACGTGAAATTTCTTGCGAATTTGCACAAATTTTCACAATATGCTGTCAAAACCCATACAAAACAAACTCAGTTTTTGGGAAATTTGTTGAAAAAAAAGTTACCAAACAGGCATAAAAAAGATATGTTGATTTTTATTTATGACTTCTTTATATTCACTTTTGGTTTGTTCCTGTTAATCATGTAACATTTTGCTGTATAGGCACACTCCAATCCAATAAAACAAATCTATAATTAAAATATTTGAAATTCCGAATTAGCGCACACATGATTTAAATTATTTTTGTTTTGTTTTATATATTTTTTTTAAAGATAAATACAGATTTGTAGAGAATCAGGTATCAAGCATAGCATGATAGTTAATTGTAAATCGGGCTTAATTTTAATTAATTTCTGTTAAAAAAATTAGCATTAACAAAAGTTATCATCAACAACTAATCCACATCTTTGATTTTAAAAACGCATTTTAAAAATAGCTGTAATATAAAAAAACTAGCTTATTAAAAAAAATAAAATGTCAGACACAATACCAATTTACAAAAAAATAGAAGCAAAACAAAAATGACAACATCCAAATCCGTTTCCCAACAGTTAACTATCCAGATCGTATCGTTCCGAATTACGATCCGCGACGTCGTTGTCGACCACCTTCTTCCCCACAAATTGGATTAATAGTAGCAGATAGTAGTAGTACTCCATCGCGAAATTGCGAAAGCTAAATTAATTTTTTATAAAGATTTTTTTTTATAAAATCACAAATAAAAATATAAACAAAAAAAATATTCCAAATTCTTCCAAAAATTAAAAAAAAAAACTATCTCAAAGGTAAGTTCGTTTTATTAACAAAATTAATAATTGGTTTCTATTTTTTTGTTTACTTTTTTCTCGAAAATTTTTCCTTTTTTTTTTGTACAAAAGTGAATTCATCTGTTCTTGTTTTTTTTTTTAATTTGTATTAACCAAATTTTGTATAAAAAATAATAAACTAAAGTCTAAAACAGGTACCTCGACCATTGAAAAACATAAGAAAATTGTTATTTACGTATGCATATATTTATTTTTCCTCAATAACTGGTGTTTCAATTCCAAAAGCCATTTGTATAGGGAGCTTCATTGAAAAATTACAGTTTATAACAAAAAGGGTTACAATTTTCGTTAGACTGTAAAATATAATTTTGTTTTTATTTGCAACGAGTTGATAATTTGTTGGTAACTATTTTTACTTATATTAAAAATATTTATATAATATATGAGCTGACAAACACCTAAACATATTATATTGTAATACACAATTTTTCTCATTTAACTATTAATGCTTGCTTCTGTGGTTATTCCAAAATCTACTACGCTTGATTTTTTATTTTAAATTATTGTAATATATACCCTAGATCACTAATAGGGTAACCATGTGCTTTTTTAAATACTCACTATTTTATATTAAGAATTCAGTAATCATTTAACTTTTTAAAACGTGTCTTAGCCACGAAAATAATAATCATTGTAAATGTCTATACTTGTAACGTTTAAACCCACAATTTTAGTGCTCTAGCGGTCATAGTCATTTATTTTAGTTTTTTGTCTTATTTTTGTTTAACTAATTCGCATCTCTTTATTTTTATAATTTTTCCGCATCAAAATATAACAAAACTAGAAATAGCCATGCAAATAATCCAACCCGCATCAAAACGAATACGAATCCTAGAAATGTATGATAATATGAATAATACTCACGTTGTAAGAAATGATGATGATAGTTACTTTGAGTTTGAAAAATAAAAGATAAAACAAATTAACCTTACAACAGATAAGTATAAGTTTAAACTATCAATTTGATGGAAAATCACTTATAACTAAAGAACATTATTTGCTGAGTATATTTATTGGACATTTATTTTTATATTTTTGAAAGACCTAATTGATGTGTACTTCTTTCGCATTGAGAGCAAAGATATAAAACAACTTACCTCATTTTTCTCAATATAAGTTTAAATTGAAAGAGTGTTCCAAAATTTTGTTGCTAGTTTTAGTTATTGGAATAATTTTTTTATCATTCTACATACATTTATGTGTCTATATCTAAACAATATAAAGATATGTGCATATAAGAAAAAACTGAAACGAAGCCATAAGGTTATTAATTGTTTAAAAAAATTATTGTAACAATAGTAATTCGATTCAGTCGTTAAAATTGGTGATAAGCATTCAGAAAACACCCTTTCGACATTCAAAAATGTATATTATCTGAGCTTTAATTGAAAATTGTTTGGTATAAAACATATATAAAAGAATGTTAACGAAAATCTTGAAATTAAATGCAATATGTGTGCTCAACTTTCATTTCACGAAATTCAACGATTATATTCATTAAGGAAAATATTCCTTCTATTTCTTGATTTTATTATTTTGAAGAAATAAGTATTGATTTCAATTTTAAATTGGCAACCCAGAGTAATTTAGATGATCCCAAACAAACAATCTATTTCAAAAGATTGAAGTATAAACTACTTAACCGATATAATCACAAATATTCTTCAACAATTTTAAAAATTAAATGTTATAAATCTACAGGCAACATGTTTCATTAATGGTTTAGCTTTTTCGTGAATTTCAAATAGCTACAACTTTAGATAAAAAAAAATATACATATCTTCAGTCCAAAAGAAATCCGACACACAGCTTTACTTTTCACGAGAATCAAAAGAAAAAATCTCATGTTTTTTAAAAATTGGGAAGTTTTTTTTGCGGATTGACGATATGTAAGTACGTATGTACATACAACTCTGGATTGTTTCACAATTTCTTAGTAAAGTTTTAATAAACGGACTTTAGGTTTCGCATTAATGTATCGAAATCATAAAATATTGTATCAGATAACTATTCTTTAAATGTTGACGTGTAAAAATATGTGTATTTATATTCCAAATTGTGGTTTTTATTGAATTCATTCAGGAATCTGGCATGATTTAAAAACATGTTACTGATTGTATGTGTCATTTCAATTCCAATATTCTGCACTACTTCGGCTGCAACTTTCGGGGGTCGCACTTGTAAAACCATAACGGAATCAGTTTTTCTAATATTCTCCTGATACTTATGTTTGATTAATTGTAAATTATTCTTCAGGTTTTAAGTGATTTTAGAATGTATATTATACTTTATAACTTCAATCAAATAATTCCCAAACTCTTCGTAACTGAACTATCTACGGTTTGGACATTAAAATAAAACTGGTTTTACGTATTTGTTTTCGTTTGATAATAGTATGAATAAAACTGGACTAAAGTAATGCATAATAACTGAAGTAAAATTAAGCAATATATTCGAAAAGAGCTGTGGTACAAATAATGAAATCAATTAAGGCAAGGCAATACAATGGCTATATCACATTATTTTTCAGATAGTGTTAAATATGCTATTTACAAATATTGAAACTGTTTTTGCAGGATGGCTCAAAAGCATCGTAAAGTTTATCTCATACAGATTCTCCATGTAATTTGGTATTGTACGAAGAAATATGCGATTTGTCATTTAACTTGTTTTCTAATGCTCCGATGTATTTTTTGTACTAACAAGGTTTTCACAGATCGCCGACCTTATGTAACTTTCAATTAGTTGTGAAATTTGATACCTCACTTGGTTAGCAAATTACTCATAACTTCAACTGCAAATTAAAGTTATTGAGATTTTGTGAAACGTATAAGGAAGTTAATTGAAACTCTATTTTTACTTTGACTTTGTGAAGCAAGCCCATTCTCATTAAAAATTATATTATATTATATTATATTATATTATATTATATATATATATTATACATATATATTGCATCTAATGAATCTATTTTGTTTTGTTTTCTCATTATAACAAAAAGTTTGAAATAAGCGAATACATTTTTCTGAAATATTATTTTCCAATAAGTGCATTTGATATTTTCTCAAAATTTGTTTTTTTGAATATGGACTCAGCAAATATAAAATGTTTCCTGTTTAACTAATATTGTATGCTAATTATTTATTTATTTTATAAACGAAAATGTTAAGTCAATGTTTTTTTTTATGTAAAGATGATTTGTTAAATATTCTTTTTTTTTGTGCTTAACTATGTACTCAAGACATTTAAAATTCTTTATTTTTGAGATGCTGCAATGTGTTATCTAAGTCAGCGTATTTCTTGATTTTATCAATGTTCTTACTACTACTGTTTAAATGTTGTTTAGATAGTAACGAAAGGTATAAGAAGTTATTAAAATAAATTATCTCACACGTGCAGAGAAATTATTCAATTGTATTTAATTCCTTGGACCATCTGCTTAAATGAAACTAAGAAGGGCCGATTCTTCTATATAAACAGTTAAACATCATATAGTACTTATTCTTCAAATAAAGCAAACATTTCTAACTATTTATTAAGCGGCATATACACAGTTCAAAATCTCATCAAGCATGGGAGAGTGTATTAGTAAAATTGCCACACGTATACGTTGTGTGTATGCTTGAAGTAAAATCAAAACTTTTTGATTTTTGGTCAATCAAGTAGTCAAGATTGACGTAGTGTATATTTGTGATTGAATGCTTGATCATGCATGTGCTCATTTTCATATTGAACAGCGATGAGAAAATTCAAAATACTGGCAGCGGATAAAAATCCTCACATGTCTTCTCATCTGAACAAGTACGTATAAATGAGTGATTGAAAACTCATGCTTGATGTGTGTATATTCAATGTGAAACTTGTTTTACTAACACACTCTTCCATGCTTGATGAGATTTTGATGTGTATATATGCCGCTTAACTCTGATAGTTAACTGTCTGAATACAATAGAATGCTGCAACTGGAAACGGAGCTGGAACACTGGAAGAGCTGTGAAAAAGTGTCGTACGTTCTAATGAAGCTAGCTCTTTGTATATTTTAAAGAAACGAAAAATATTTTTTTCTTCATACCTACAATTTGAAACGTCAAATGTGCTGTACGTGAAAAGTTAAATGTTGGTGAACTCTTGCAGTATCGTCTGCAGCTCCGATTGCAGCTGCGTTGCGTTGTGTTCGTTACATTGAATTTGTGTGTATTCAATCATGTCGATTCTGGAATCCGCAAAACTGGAACCGCAGTGCTCTCTTTTTCATCACCTATTTTTGTGAAAATAAAAGAACACCGTACTGAGAATCACTACGGATCCTGTATTGCGGATTCCATAATCGACATGAATGTTTTGACAGAGAGTACAGCTGCAGCTCCGTCTCCATTGTGTTCATGCCAGTTAATTGATGATTGAAAAATTATCTTTAAAACATCATCATAGTTTACAATAAGTACAAACTAACATATAAGCATTTGAGTTGAACCTTAATACGTAACATAATTAGCTCTGTTCGGTAACGTGAAATTTCTTGCCAAATTTCACAAATTTTCACAAATTGTATAAAATTCCCGTTTGTTAACTCAAAAAAGTTGCAACGAGAGAGAAAATAATTATTTCCCCTCCATTG
Organism: Epistrophe grossulariae; assembly: GCA_929447395.1. NCBI lineage: Eukaryota > Metazoa > Arthropoda > Insecta > Diptera > Syrphidae > Epistrophe > Epistrophe grossulariae. The sequence goes on along the minus strand of OV839567.1, from coordinate 31,045,244 downwards.
GATAATTTGTAAATTTTTGCTACACAAATTTCTGTGTGCAAGGAGTGTAAAAACTTCCAAACACACAGTTGTCACTTGAAGTAGGCTATGAATTTACAAAATAGTCATTCAGATTCAATCACTCGATGAAGATTCAGATAAGTCCATCAAAACCGGCGCTACATTTTCTTTCGACATTTTTCAGTATACAAAATAATTTTACAATTTGAAAATTAAAAGATTCAAAATGATGTGTCACATTTGACATCTTGTATACAAAAGTGACATTTTATACAAAAAGTGGTGCAGTGGGTTTGTTAACTTTTTGACAAGTTTTCCCCTCTGAGAATTTTTTCTTCTTGTTTCAAAGTTTGACAGGTTAAACCTTTTGTGGTGTAAATTTTAATATATACAAACTAATACTATTACTTTTTATTACAACTTTATTATGTTTTAACAAGAAATCAGAAGACAAAAGAAAAACTATACAATTCAAAAAATCTTATTTTTGAAAATGGTCGACAGAAAATTAAGTAGAAAGTTGAATTTCTATTGATCTGTTGAAATATCAAGACCACACAATAGCTATGTAACTCCAATTAGAGCCTGGTAGTTTTCTACCTGATATTTTTGTTTTTTCTACACAAAACAACAATGTTAGCTCTAAAAATTGTTGATTTGAATGTCGTTCTTCTTTGACTGACTATCTAAAACGTTTTTTTTTTTGTTACCTCACAATAAGAAAGCCTTCCCCTTTTTACTATCTCAATTACCTTTTTTTTATCTTACGATTGTAGTTTGAGATTAAGACATAGTTAAATAACCATATTGAACATTCTGATTCGAAAAGTGTTCAATGGTGCTGCTAAAGGTGAGTAAATAAAAGATTTTATTAGGGACGACCAATGTCAATTTATTACAAGTTGTTCGCTATTAAAAGTATGAAATGTTCAACTAGCTTCTCTTGCTTAAAAAAAAATTGAGTGCCTGAAGTATGCCCACCGGCGAAGTATTGGACTCTACCAAACGACTCTAAAAAACGAAGTTTGTTCTAAACAATATTAACACAAAAACATGCAAATCGGAATGACGCCGAGGTTTCCGGTCATTGAATGAAGCATATTTGACTAAGATTGCCAAATTTTGAAGAGTGGCTATAAAATTAAAACTGCGAAATTATTTGAAAAAAGTTTGAACAACAATTTTGACCACTTTATAAACGTAAAAAACAAACTCGATTAGAATTCCCGCAGATATATAAAAATCCCATTTAAAACTTTCTAAGAATCGTAGCCAAAGTGAAAAATTCTAAAACATTTTTTAATCAGATTTTATTTCAATTTTTTCGGAAATGTCCTATCAGCACTTAGGAGTGTTCGTGACGTAATTCTTTTGAGCGCTCATAAATTTTATAGCTTTGTGAATAGGTTTAAGAATAGGAAAAAGATAAAAAACGCAAAAAGAGTTAAAACGAAAACGACATCCGTTGGAAAACCCATTATTTGACCCATATCAGACTAAGTTTATTTAAAAAAAATAAATTTATTGGTACATTATTATTAGTGTTCATAATTGAACATCAGTTTTTTCTTGTTTTGTTATTTATATACACTTATCTTTTATTTCAACGTGAACAAATGTTAGAAGATTATAAATAATTATGGATTACTCATGACTAATACCACTTATGCACTATTTATATAGTTATATTTGTATTATAAATAGAATTTATGCCACATTATTTAATTATTAGACATAATTATTCATGCTTCTTTGGTGGCTGCTATATTTTATTTTCATACAAACTAAAAGTTTTTCATTTTTTTTTTTGAAATATGCATTTGCATCTTTGTGTGTTTTTTAAAGTAAAAAGTAAACAAAACCAAATAAATTATTATATTAAAGTGGTTGCTGGTATTAATAATTATCTCATTTGTTTTGTTTAATTTAATTTTTTTGTTTTTGGTTTTTGAATGCTGATTTTGATTTCTTTTTTTGTTTTATTTTTTTTTAAACTATTGTTTAAGAATAAAAAAATTATTTTTACAATAAAATCGTTCTACATGTGTATATATGTATGTATATGTATTATGTATTCAAAATGTAACAATAGATGACGTTATACCAGATGACGAGACCCATTGGCAAGATCGTGTCAGCTCTGGATTTGATCGTTTGGTTGCATTCGCTTCAACGGAACTTGATAAGACGCGTCGTTCGATTGATACTGATACAGCGCCATCTATTAGTTGTAATACATCACCGGATTCAGGAATAACGCACAGCAGTAATAGTGAGGCGCGTACATTCCTTTCGACTTCGTCGTCATCGTCTCAGCTGGACATAGGTGCTCATACAGATCCAATGAGTGACAGCAGCACAAAATCATCACACGATGTTGTTCCAATTAGTAAAACTTCACTAGTTGATGATGCAATAGAGAGTCCACCACTATCTGACATTGGACTACCTCGGACACCCAGTCCATCGGCAGTGACTCCGCCACTGGGATCCCTGTTATTTCCACAACAGCCACCAACAACTGTTGTGCCAGCAGAACAGAATACAACATCAGGAGCGAAGGCCTCAGCTTCATCATCAACATCATCTTTATCAACTACTCAACCAGGTCTTAAAATTCCCCTGAAATATCAACGCAAATCAAAAACCTCTTCAGAAAAGCATTACAAAAAGAAATTCTGTGAAAGAAATTGGGGCTTTGAAGATGAAACATTTTATGGATCAGGGGATGCTGCAGCGAACGAGTGTAATGGCATTTTGACCGGTTCAAACAGCTCTTCAACTAACAACCATCGAAAAGAGGAAGTTAGTGCCATGCATCATAAAGCTTCAAAATTTCGACCGAAAGGCAAGGACTGGGATTGGTCAGTAGAGAGTAAAAGTAAAGGAGGCAATGTAACGGCTTCTTCCACGGTGGTAGGTATATAAGTAGAAAACCTGTTTTGGCTTGAGAGTTTTTTGTTCGTTTGCTTTGTTTTGTTATTTTATTTCTCTAAATTATATTCTACTATTTAAGTTACAGATACAATTTTATAATAATTATTAAATTTGACGTTTTTTTTATTGATTATGTATTTTTTTTTTTTGTTAGTTTTGGCATTTTAATTGAAAAATATTTTGATTGTTCCTTGTTCTATAGAGTTTTTTTTTAAATATTTATTTATATATACATACATGTGTATTTTATTTATTTTTCTTTGTTAAACATAATCAGACTTATTTACTGTTTTGTAATTTTAATTTAAACGAAATTAGGACAAATCATGAATATAACATTAAAAGTGTAATAACTCTGAAAATCGTAAAACAAAAATATAGTAAATGCCTTTAGAACAGTTTTTCTGCAATAGATTGCCTGGGACCAAATAAAGTATATTCGCATATGTATCAAGTTTTTTTTTTAATTAAATTTTGTATGAATACTTAAATTTAAATCCATCATGCTGTTTTAACATAATACGCAATATTTTATAAGCTTTACTTTGAAAGCATTATTTTTTTTAATTTTGGTGTATTTGCGTAACAGTTGGAATAACTTAAGCGTATAAAATTCCGCTTTCGCCAATGTTAAATAGTTCAACAAATATTGTGCTTGATATTTCGGTAATTTTTTAGTTACTTTTCAAACGAAATTTCAATTTCTGATAGGAACATAATATGTATGTAGATCGGAGTTATATCTCTTATTTTTTAACTCCAGATTAGCAAACAATTGTGTGATGTAAATAAAACCTTATAGAATTATGTTTTGGAATTATAATGTAAAAATACAAATAAAGTTCCCTATTATGGTTGTCAAATATAATCACTATACAAATACATATTTAATAATTATCAACAAAATGTATGAATCGTTATTATCTTGATCAATGGTTTGTTTGACCAGTGGTGAATTTCTACTGATTGAGATTTATTGGGAATACCTATTATTTTCGTCAAAAATGTGGCTTTCTATAAAATTTGCAGTCAGACACTTCCTTCCCGACAATTCTTTTAAAAGGTTTATTTGTAAGTTCCTCTTGTCATTTCTAGGTTGTCTTTCATTTGTTCCATTTATATAAATTTACTTTAATTTTGTTATCGGCGATCTCGATCTTTTAGATCTTTGAATAATTCACACAGGACTTACGACAAAGACAGTAAATCAGTTTCTTGTTGCCTCTGTCTTTCCGGACTCGAAAACGTAATTTTTATTAATAGTATGCAAAAATTATATTCGCAAGACTTACTTTACCATTTTGCAGTATTGTAAGCCTCGAAAATTACAATACATCAACGAAATCCATAATTTTTCTAATAAGAGTGATTCAAATGAAGGTTTCCCCAGTGGTTTGAAAATAAAATGATATCTCCAACTCAATTTAAGAATTTTACAACTATTACGTAAATTACACCAAAACAAAATCAATGTAATGTTCGGTTCTTGTCTATATGAAAAGAAAAATCTCTAAAATCTTTTTAACATTAAATTATATAACTTTAACCCAAAAAGAATATCGACTAACTCCTAATACCAAAAAAAAAAAAAATATAAACTGCCATTTTTATTTTATTTAGAAAAATTTTAGTAAAACAATTTTTGTTTTGATTCTCACTCAAATACTTTCAATAACAGGAAATCATAATAAATTGTCACTAACACTATATCATATTTCACTCTAAAAAAAAACAATAAATCTAATACTATTTTTGTGTACAATTTTGTAATATAGTATACATACATAAAGTTTCCTATTAAGTTAAACGTGCGTTATAATTGTGTTGACATTCAATCTGCATAATGTATAACATTAATTTTAACTTATTTTGTTTATTATATAGGTTTTATTGAGTTGATGATATATATATTTTATTTTGTACAGTACTGTTTTTTTTAGTTGCGTAAGTGTATAGTTCTTTTTTATAATTAAAAAATTTAATGTTTCTTTAATTTCTTCATTATTAAGTAATAAAAAATTTGAATTGTTTAATAAATATATTATTAAGTAAAATATAAATAAAAATAATTAAATATTTAATTTACAATTGTAAAGTAAATAATTCTATTGATATGTATAAAAAAATGTATAAATATATATATATAAATTACTTCAAAATGCGAACGTGAAATAAAAATGCAATTATAATCTTATTCTTTTTAGTATGTTTAACAAAAAAAGAACCTATTTTTTGAAATTTCAAAACGAAATTTAGAAACTGTTTTTGTACATTTTTTTCCGTTTTTTTTCTTTTTGTAATATAATTTACAATTAGTAACTTGTTCGTAGATTTAACTCTTAAAAATTCAGGTGAGAAATGAACATACATTTTAAATGTAAGATTTAAACAACATGTATTATAATCTAGATTAAATTTTAAAATTAATTTTGTAGTTAAATGTTTTATTTTTGTTTATCTCTTCTTTTTTTATTTCTGAAATTAAAACAATTTTTAAAATTATGTGAAACAAAATTATATGAATTGCGCCACCTCAGAGAAATATATTGTAAAATCATTTGATTTAAATCGGGAATAAATAAAATATACAAAGCAAAATCTTATATATTATAAAAATAAAATGTAAATTTTCAAAAACATACAAACCTTATGAAAAGAAAAAGAAAACTTAACAAATAACGAAACAAAAATAATTATCTTTTTTACCAAAATTACACATAAGAAACAAAGAACAACAAACAAAAAATTACTTACAAATATTTATATAAAACCGTATTGTATTAAAGAAAAGTAAAATAAATAAAAAATTTAAAAAGAAAAAAAAAAACAAATATTTTCATCGACAATTCAAGATTTAAGTAAATCATAAGTTATACAAACCAACAACAACAACAAATATAATATTTTAAATTATATTACACTTAAGTATGTGAAAAAAATATTAAAATAATTATACAAAAGAAAAAAAACAGTTTGCAATAGAAAAAATAAAATTTTTGAATATTTTGAAAAAAGAAGAACGTTTAAAATAAATTTCTTTAATTTTGAAAATAAATTTATTAAATAAATTTAAAATAACACGGGAAAACTTTTAAATAATAAAAATTATTATTATTGATTATTAATTACGTAATAGTTCAATTACATTAAAAATAAAAAAGTATATAACAAAACTAAAGTAACAGTGAGAATTTGCAAAAAACAAAACAAAAAACACAAATCATATATCTTATTAATTTTAATGGTTAAATAAAAAAGGAATAATATTGTGGAAAACATAGACTTTGTTTTATTGAAATTTTAGGAACCATAAGCTGAGTCATTTTATTTGATTCGTTTATACAAATTTATTCTTCAGATGTTAGTTATTTTTATATTGTTAAATAATGTAGGTTCCGTAGGGATGCCAGATTTGAAAAATTTCTTTGCGGGACAAATTTATTTTAAGAACAAAACAACCTTTGCGAAAACTTTAAAAGTATGATTTATTTTTTATTCGAAAAAAAAGTTTTCAATTTTAAACCATTTTTTTATTTAACGTTGATATTTTATGAGTGAACATACAACATAACAAACTGTGTAAATAAAGAATTACCTAAAACCAAAATATATTTCTCAAACTCTGGATTATTTATAATACTTAAAGCTGATGAGCATCCAAATTCATTATTAAAATCTTTTTCTAAATAATTACATATAGCAATTTCATAACGAGTGTGAGAAATAGATAGAATCATAAAAAAGACATAATAAAGCAATCTTAAATCAGTCTTCCTAAACATACTTATGCAATCTTATATATCAACTAATAATTCATCTGAATATTCCACCTTACAAGGAAACCAAATTACAGCAAAGGCTTGATATCTTCATGCAGAGTGTCTTTCCAAAACATTTGTTAAAGCAAGTGTTATGATAATGATAAAATAATTTTAATCTTGATAGCATTTTAAAGTTTTTGCGGGACCAGCGGGACATTATATCAAAATGCGGGACATAATTTTCCGGCGGGACACTTGCGGGACGAAAGACGTTTTGCGCGACTGTCCCGCGCCTTGCGGGACGTCTGGCATCCATAGTTCCGAGATTTGGAACATGATTGATATGAGGCAATTTGAACTCTGGGATCTTTTTAGGAATTTAATGCAAAAAAGAATTCGTATCGATAAATTATTTTAAAATCGATAAAAGGATTTTTATCGAAGTGAGATTTACAGAACGAAGATTTCCGAGAGATTACTCCTCTTACACTTCTTTTACTGAAAGGCGCATCCAGTGAGACAGGTAGATTTGATTGAATTTACCTATTTAATTCACCAGATTCACCAATTTTTTCGGGTGCAACATGAAAGACTTTTTTGTGTAAGTGAAATATACATGGATTTTAAGGGCATGAGATAGGGAAGGGTAGATTGAACTGAAAGGGTTTTTTTCCTTCATTGTGTAGAAACGGTTTCATTAAAACGACTTTCAGTAAAAGGCCTGTGTAAACAGACACATAGTACTCAAAATCGAAACCAACGAAACTAACAGGGCTATTCTGGCGTTGTGAGGTCTCACAAGTCACAAGCCCTTGTGAGGTTGATTCCTTGAGAGGTTGTTGTGACTCGATAACATTTTCCGTATTCTGCGATAACCCTCACAAGAAACCTCACAAAAAAACTTACCACAGCAAGGTGAATATTTTATTGTGATTGCTAAGGTCTGAATTTTTGTTGAACGCACCCACTGAACTCATCGACAACGAAGATGATTGTGATGCCACATACATACATATGTATATATCATATATGTACACCACTTGCTGTTCTATGTCGATCGTACTCGACGAGAATCGTTTTGTTAACAATAATTTTCTTTTATGGAGAAATAAATTTTGTTCGATTCACGACAGAGGATACATTTTTTTCATAACCTATTCATTTGGTTACAAAATGTTTTTTCAGACAAGAAAAAACAAGTGTCTTAAAATTTTATTTCAAATATCAAATTTGTGAGTTGTGACCTGCTCTGAAGAAGATCACAATTTCGATAGTTTTTGTGAGGCTCACAGTTGTGAGGGTGCTGCCAGAATACGAAAACCTCACAAAATCGAGTTCACCTTACCTTGTGAGGTTGTTGTGACTTGTGAGGTATCACTGAGGTTTGCCAGAATAGGGCTGTAAAGCGGCCTCTACTTTCTAGACGATACGATCGGTCGTACAATAGGAGTTGAGCCGATATCAGTACAACCGTAGTATGAAACTTACACACTATACATACAATCCAATGACAATTTGCTGCCGACTCACAAATCTCCGCACAATCATAGCATGCAATCGTAGGTTGGCGGTGAAACTCGTTCGACAAAGTGATATCGGCACAACCATCGCAAGCTCATGCAAAATTGCACAAATTTTCAGAAATTCCTGTTTGTTAACTCAAAAAAGTTGCAACGAGAGAGCAAACTATTTCCCCTCCATTGGATAACTTGCAAATTTCTGCTACACAAATTTCTGTGTGCAAGGAGTGTAAAACTGTCAAATACATAGCTGTCACTTGTCAGTGTTTGTCAGAGAGAAGGAACTAATAGAGAGTCAAATTCGATGGTCGCTCTCTTGTAGCCTACAAGCTACGATGTTGCGCACCATCTTGCATATGTATAATTATTAACTCCATATAAAAAAAATGTGGGGACAAATATATATGCAAGATGTGCATACTCACCACCTTCTTTTTTGTTTTGCACTGCCCGAGGTGAAAACATGTACACACCGATAGGAATTCAACACGTTATAAAAAATGTAAACAAAAGGTTTCGATGGGACGGAGACGAGGAAATTTGACTCTCTCTATTAGTTCTTTCTCTCTGGTGTTTGTTACTTGACGTCGGCTAGGAATTTACAAAATATTGAATTGTCTTCATTCGCTTGATGAAGATTCAGATAAATCCATCAAAACCAGTGTTACATTTTCTCTCGATATTTTTCAGTACCTATAATATATATTTTTTTTACAATTAAAAATTACAGGGTTCAAAATGATTTGTCAATGTTTTACGTCTTGTACCTACCCAAAAGTCACAGTACACATATTAAAGGTAATATATTGCGCAGGTTGTCAAAGTTGGAAATGTCAAAAAATTAAAAATGACTGTTCGAGTGACCACAGGAACTCAACGCGCATCATTAGAAACAACAACAAAATATTGAAATTAGACAAGGAAAGGGGCACTGAATCCACCATTTTACCACCATAATACCTCGATTTTGACAGATGCGCAGAACTGAACAAAAATGAAAACGCTAATGATATTACCTTTAATATGTGTACTGTGCCCAAAAGTGACATTTTATACAAACTTTTGGACAAGTTCTCCCTCTCTGAGAGTATTTTCACCTTCTTTCAAAGTTTGACAGGTTTTACACTTTTTTCTTAAAAAAGATACCAAACAGACCTAATATCTGAACGACGATTGTTTCGTCAAGAGGCCGCTTAAGGGCCAGTTTGTTCACAGTTGACTAATCAAGAATTACCGCAACTGGAAAAACATCGATGTGCATGAAGCCCTTCCATACTATCCCACTGAGTATAAATACATGCCAAATTGAAAGTGGGAAATAATTCCACGCTAGTGCCAAATTTTATAGTAGAGAAATATTCTTTCATTTTTTTACAACACAACAGTTTAATTCTACCTCAATAAAAATGTGATGAAATGTGTGATAGAAATAGGACCATTTCTAAAAATTCTCATGTATTAACACATGTCAAATCGTGTAGGCTGGAACATCATGCTGTGTGGGCTCTCATATTTTGTTTCCACACTATTTAACATAATTTGTTTCCCACTTTTTTGGCATGTGTTAATACTCAGTGGGAATATTCACTGAGTATTAATACAAAGTGGAAAAGAATTCCATGCTACTGCCAAATTTGTGAGAGAGAAATTTCTTTTCATTTTTTGACCACACACAGCAATTTAATTTAACCTCAATAAAATTGTGATTAAATGTGTGACAGAATTAGAACCATTTCTAAAAATTCTCATGTATTAACACATGTCAAATCGTGTAGGCTGGGGATATCATATTTTGTTTCCACACTATTATACATGATTTGTTTCACACTTTTTTGACATGTATTAATACTCAGTGGGATAGTGTGGAAGGGCTTTTAGCATTATACAAGTTTTGTTTCCCACTTTTTTGACATGTCATCGGCTGAGTTCTATGTTGTTCTATGTCCATTTGTCAAATTGTTGGGAAATCGATTTTTAAAGTTTAGGTTCAATATTTTTGTTTGATCTAGATTTTTGTTCTTAATTAATTTTTTTCTGAAAGGTCAAACAATTTTGTATTTAATGACTAAAATATTTTTATACTTAAAGTTTCTAAGAATTAATTAAAAATTAAAATGTAGCATCATATCATTTTGGATATTGCACAATGATGTATGGGATGAGTAAAAGTTAGCCCAAATGTTGGATATTGAACAAAAAAATCATATTGAACAAGATAGAACATGAAGAAAAAAAACTATGGAAACAAAGTATTGGATTGAATTGAATTGAATTTTATTGAGACTTTTAAGAAAATTGTACGGAGTACCATTTAGAATATATTAGGGGTATTCCCGATCCGATGCAACTGGTCTTGTATCATTGCAAAAATGCAAAAGTGTAAAATTGCTAACCCTAACCCCATTGTAAAAAAAAACTTTGCACTTTTGCAATGATGCAAGACCAGTTTGCATCGGATCGGGAATACCCCTATTAATTAGAAAAGCTATGTTTACTGCGGCTATAATGCATTGCCTGCTCTATCTTGTTACATTTCAGGGAAGACTCATGGCTGTCACTCATAATATATATATAAAAAAAAAGTTTAACAGGGGTGATATTCTGTATCTAAAAAGCGATCAAACTTTTTCATTTGTGCGAAAGACTTGCAAACGTTTGACCGCTTTCCCCATACAGAATGTCACCCCAGTAATATTGGACAAAAAACCTTCCTAATTTAGTACATATGTACAATGTACATACATATTTAAATTCGATTTATTTTCTATCTGAGAACTTGGAAAACTCTTGAGTTTTACAAATAGATTATACGTTGGAAAACATTATGTAAACGAGGAGACTAACTATAAGAACAAAAAATTGATTTTGTAAAAGTAAATATTAAAATAATTATTTATTACAAAAAATAAAAACATTCTTTTTTAAGTATAATGCTTTTATTAAAACAAACTCCAATTTTATTTTTTTATTTTTGTTTTTGTTTTATTTTGTTCATAAAGCCTAGTACTCAATTCGAATGAAACATACAAGTGACGTTTAGTTCACTGGTATGAAATTCACAACAAGAAATAAGTATCAAAATATGAAAGTGAAATATGAACTAGTTATCCAATCAATTTCACGCAAAATGTTAATTTCCCAACTTACGATCACTAGGAACAAAAATTGAGGTGTTATGGACAATTGTGACATTTTGTCAATCAATTTTTTTTGCTCAAAATATAAATTCTGTATTAAAAAAATAATTTTGTATTAAACTGTTGTCTTATCTGTCTTGTGTCTCAAATGCCACATAAATTAATGTGATGTTTTTTATGTCAATACAATTATCGTAGAATACTTTAAAATTGATATTTTGCTATAATAAAGCCGGTGTTTTCAAAGCATGATCTTATCTTCATGACGTTAAAAAGTGATCTGCAATATTCGCCCTCCACCTATACTTATAGAGACTTCAAAAATTTAAATACTGCGACCTTGGAACAAGATATTTTCCAAGTAAATTGGCAAGAAGTTTATTTCATGGTATCTCCAGATGAACAAATTGAATTTTTTCAAAATAAAATACGTAGTCTATTCAATGCTCATGTACCACTTAAGACAAAAACTGTTAGGTTTCCAAATAACTGTTGGTTTACTCCTGAAATTCAAAGGTTAAGAAACCAACGAGATTCTGTATATAAAAGATGGAAAAGGTTCAAGTTGCCGGAATTTTATGAAGATTTCCGCTTGTTACGAAACGAAGTTAACTCCAAGGTCAGGCATGCCAAAAAGTTATACTATTCCAAGCGGCTTGATAGTAGTCAACCATCGTCAGTTTTGTGGAAAAATTTGAGAGATCTGGGGGTCGGTCGGAATAAAACTCAAGACTTGGATGCAATCAATCCGGATGAACTTAATGCTACATTTTTAAAGTCTCAAAGATCTACCTCTGCAGTTATAGCATCTTCTTATAGCATCAGCGCTAATTGTAGTATCACCGCTAATTCTTTTCAGTTTTCGAGGATTGAACAAACAGATGTTGTTAAGGCTATCCTGAGCATTAAATCTAAATCTGCTGGTCTTGACGAAATCCATCCACTCTTTGTTAAAATCATTCTCCCACATATTCTGCCGGTATTAACTTACATTTTCAATTCAATTATCTTTACATCACGTTTTCCTGCAGTATGGAAGAATGCTGAAGTAGTTCTTATACTTAAAACACCGGGTACTCGATTGTGTGAGCCTGAATACAGACCCATTTCAATTTTACCATATCTCTCAAAAGTCATGGAAAAACTTCTTCACATTCAATTATCTTGTTTTTTGAAAACAAACAATCTTATTTGTAAAAATCAGTCTGGATTCAGACCTCGGCATAGTTGTGCGTCGGCGTTGCTAAAAGTATCTGATGATATAAGAATTGCAGTCAGTAATGAATTGGTAACGTTTTAAATCTGCTGGATTTTTCGAAGGCATTCGACACGGTTCATCATATGCTTTTAGTATTTAAACTTAAAAACAATTTCAGAATTTCTAGAAACGCTGCAGACTTAATTCAATCATATCTTTGCGGAAGAAAACAGTTAGTGTATTTGAGCGAGGATTGTAGATCACAATTTCTTGATATATTGAGTGGAGTTCCTCAAGGATCCATTTTAGGCCCACTTCTTTTTACAGTTTTTATAAATGATTTACCCCAATGCGTCAGTGAAACAAAAATCCATATGTATGCAGACGACGTGCAGCTTTACTTTTCCTGCAAACTTGGATTAATTGAAGATGGTGTTGTTAGGCTAAACGGCGAGTTGCAAAATATCGTGGATTGGGCTGAGAAAAATAGTTTACAACTGAATCCTAAAAAATAAAAATGTTTAGTTGTCTATAGAAATAAACTGTACTTAAGCTATTTTCCAGCTGTTTTCCTTGGGTGCAATCCAATCGAATATGTCGAAAAAGCAAAAAATCTTGGAATCTTGTTTAATTCATTACAAGGTGAGATGACCATGTTAGAGGCGTTATTGGAAAAGTGTACGGGTGTCTAAGATGCCTGTCATTGTCTTAACACTATACACCATTTTCCACAAGACTAATGCTTGTTAGAGCACTAATAATTCCAATTATCACATTTACATGTCAAATAACATTTTATAACTGTTCAGACACTAGAAGAAAGCTTAATGTGGCCTTTAATAACATTTGTCGCTATGTTTACAATCTTAAGCGTTACGATCACGTCTCACGTTACACAAAAAATATTCTCGGTTGTAATTTAGATACGTTTATTAAATTTAGTAGTTTAAAGTTTTTGCATAGGATTATATTAACAAAAGAACCAACATACCTCTACGAAAAAATTAATTTGTCTGTCAGCCCACAGCCCACTTTCAACTCTCTATCTTCCGAACGTCAGTTTTTCGTGGGCACCATCCGTTTATGGAATTCCTTGCCCCTAAGTATAAGAAGACAGTATTGTGCACGTAACTTTTATAATGTTTTGCTATTACATTTGAATAGTGAATAGGACACTCAATTTTAGTAATTTTCTAATATAATTTAAATATTTTAAATGATTAAAAACAGTTGCCTAACTTGAAGTAAATCTTAAATTCCAATTTTTCTAGCTTCATTGTTTAACTAATTACCATATTTTTATACTTTTGCAAATTTAAAGATTTAACGATCTAATGTAAAAGATTTGAATTACAGTAAATAAATGAAATGAAAAATAAAGCCTAATTTGTTGAAAATACAAATATACATTTAATCGTGATATGTCAGATTCCTATCTGTCAAAATTGAAATTCTCACCCAGGGTCGAAGGCGCTCAAATGCATTTAGCGCCCGTAGTGCAGAGTAATTTTACTTACTTTATGTGGAATATGAGACAGTGGTTTTACAGGATTTATCGGAGCACCGCTTGTAGTTTTATATTTTTATTTCAGTGAAGAATAGCATATATTCACTTTATTTCCTTTTATTTCACTTGTTTATTTAATTTACTAAACTTTTTTTCTGTTATGAGAATTTAAAATCTCAAAACACATACCTCAAAAAAACAGCTAAAAATCCTTTGGGCCCCATGATTTAGCTTTGTAACGGCATACCTTCCCTGTGTGAATGCATTTGTGTTTGTGCAACTCACACCATTTTGAAAAATGCTTCACTTTTGCCTCGATATGCCTGTTCCTATATTTTTTCTTTTAAGGTAAAACTTAACTACTTTTTGCAGAACGTGGCAAAAATATGACAACAAGTGAAAAACATGAGCTAAAGTACCTGGGTGGGGAAAGCATTTTGATCTGTCAACTTAATCTGAACAAGACATATCGAAAACTGTTTTTTTTTTACTTTTCGCGCACAATTGCCTTTATCGTATATTTAATTTTCCCTTTTTCCTACGTTTTTCTAAGAATAATTTAATTATTAATGTTAAACCTTTAGCTTTTGCTGTAAGAAATAAGCAAGCAGAAAAAAAAATTAAGGTATGTGAATATTAAAGCCACTTATCCCGGGATTGGAGCATTATAATCCCGGGATTTTCGGGATCGTTGTGTTGGTGTGGTACTTTCAAATATCGCCCTGTAAATAAATTTTTACAGCCCAAAGTTTCGTCGTTGTTCCGATCCTTAACAAACTGCCAACTGGCCCTAAATGTTGCCAGTCTAGTACGCAACTGAAGCGAAAAGAAATTTTCTGTGGTCTCCAAATAGTCAACGAAAACGTAAACGGAAATATTACAGACAATATTAATGGAGAGTTTTATCAGATAATGCGAAACGAAATTTGTGTGGTCTCCAACACGGTAATAAAATATGAAGAGTAATTTAATTCGAATCTTAAAACAACCTTTGATTTTATTGTTTGATATTTGTCTCAATTTATATTTAATTTTGTTTGTTCATTTTAAGTTGCCATTCAGTAAACATCGTTGTTATTGATTATTTATAATAAAAACTATTTTTATTTTGCTATATACACAACGATTTTTTCATACTATTTACTTTGGCTTTTATCATAACTGCAGATCTCAAATTCTCAAAATGTAATAAGAAACCACAGCGAAAAAATGCAATGTACCATTGAAAGTGTCACCAAGGTACGTACTTCGGAGCAGAAACTATAACAACATTTCTCGTGATTTCGTTAATGCTTTAGCTAAATCGCAGAGAATTAGTTATTAAGGGCCAGTTGTACAAATATTTAAACCGTGGTTCAGCAATTTTTATCCACCGATTTCGGCGGATTAATTGAGTTTCAACAGTGGTTTACTGCTCAAGTGTGTGATAATAACCAATTACATACTTGAACCACCGTTGTACTTTAGTTAATCCGCCGAAATCGGTGAGTTAAAATCTTGAACCGAGGCTGAACCACTATTGTACAACTGCCCATAAGGTAAAACCGCACTTGAAGGAACTGCAATTTAGCGACACCGCTCGCACTTTCGTGCAAAACTGAACTAAACTTCATGTCGCGACAAAAGGCGTTTTTCTTTTTTAGTCCCGAGCGTGGCACTGAGATGTCAAAAAGAAAACTATGTTACTTTTTAACTCGTAGCGCTCCGAGCTCTCAACTTGCATTTCATTTTTAGCTCAGAGCTCGGCCAGGGCTCGCTCGATGAGCTCGGAAAAAAATGACCGAGCACATCGAGCACAAAGCTGGGCGCGGCTAACTTCATACAATTTTCATGTAATTTGACAGATTACTATATGAGAGTTCATCAAGTCCCCTTTCACACGAGGAAACTGAGTTTCCAGCAACTTTCAGTTTATGGGTGAGAAGGGCAAAGTAGGAGGGGAAAATGAAATCTCCCCGGTCAACGATTTGAGGAAATTTTTTTTTTGGCATTCCTCTTCACATACACAGTAGTGTGTGTTCAACCAAGCTACTTTAAAAATAAACAACAGAAAGTTTCCACGATTTTGTTTCTTCGTGTGAAAGGTGTAAGAGATTTTTAAGGAAATTAAAGCTACGCGCAAACTGACGCGATGGCGGTGGGGATCGCGATAACAATGTGGATGCCGCACACGTAAATCAATGGAGGGGCACACATCGGCACGATATGTGGATTGCGTTCACATTCCACTGCTGCGTTCAGTTACGCGACTTTTCTTGAACGCAGCAAGCACCATTTGATCGCTATATCGCCTGAAGAAAAATTACAGTCTAATACTACGTTTTTATTGGGCCAAATGAGGTAATTTCGTTGAAAATTTCCAAATTCGATTCCAAATTATCTCATTTCGGGTCAGGACCCATGTTCTGTAACTCGGCGATAACTTTTCGTGGCGAGAAACGGCGAAAAATGGAACAAAATGGAACAAAACTCATAGGAATCCTATGGGTTTTGTTCCATTTTTCGCCATTTATCGCCTCGAAAAGTTATCGCCGAGTTACAGAACATGGGTCCAGGTTTCCATTAGGAACAGCATAGGAAAAAATATTTTTTTTAATTGTTATGAAATAGCGTAAAAAACTAGAAAAAAAAATTTTTTAGTGCGGAAATTGTTATTAACAAAGATATAAACAATTAAAGTTTGAAACATAGCTTCATGAAAACAGGTTAATTTACATAAATAAAGCACTTCAAAATGGTTATTTGTGATTGTTCGTGTAAAACAATATCCAGTTAATTAAAAACAGTCATAAAACAATGTAAAAGTTATAAACAATTAACAATATTAGAGAAATGAAAGTAGATGTATTTGACAGATTAAAAATATGAAACTAAAAGCATTATGTAAAGTAAATGTGTTATACACCTAAAAGTATACAACACTTCTGATAAAATTGTGTCAGTGAAAATGATTTTGTTATTAGTTGGGCTGATATCATTTTTTTGTTTGTAATAAGCAGTACTGTGGGTGGCACGCTTCGCGGGTTCAAAGGATTTTAACCCCCTTTTTAGGGTACAGTCCCGCTCACGCAACTCCGTTGCTCCGCTTAGGGCACGTTCAGTCGCCATAGGCAGGCGCCTATGTCGTCAGTTGGTATGTTATCAATTTTTTTGTAAAAAACAGTAGGTACTGTGGGTGGCCCGCTTCTCGGGTTCAAAGGATTTTAACTCCCTTTTTAGGGTACAGTCCCGCTCACGCAACTCCGTTGCTCCGCTTAGGGTATGTTCAGTCGCCAGGCAGGTGCCTATGTCGTCAGTTGGTATGTTATCAAATTTTTTGTAATAAACAGTACTGTGGGTGGCCCGCTTCGCGGGCTCAAAGGATTTTAACTCCCTTTTCGGGGTTCAGTCCCGCTCACGCAACTCCGTTGTTCCGCTTAGGGTATGTTCAGTCGCCAGGCAGGCGCCTATGTCGTCAGTTGGCATGTTATCAAATTTTTTGGTAATAAACAGTACTGTGGGTGGCCCGCTTCGCGGGTTCAAAGGATTTTAACTCCCTTTTCGGGGTTCAGCCCCGCTCACGCAACTCCGTTGTTCCGCTTAGGGTATGTTCAGTCGCCAGGCAGGCGCCTATGTCGTCAGTTGATAGGCTGACAAGTTTTTTGTAATAAAAAGTACTGTAGTACAAAAAAGATACAACATGTAAATCGTTGTAAAAAATAAACTTTATTTTCTAAAATCCCCATAAACAAATACAATTGCCTTCAAAAGGGCATCAAAGGGATCACTTAAACTCTTTTTTATGTCCATTCGCCACTTATACTCAACGATCCAGTCGGCAAAGTTCTGCGAGTAATTAGCGTTATAAAACTCCCGCTTAACTACTCGCCATTGAGACTCGATTCGTTGAGTATGTGTTCCGTCAGGAGCTACAAATGGATTGTCTGGATCGTGTTGCAAGGCAAGAGGAAGCGAGGAAGGAAGCGGTGTAAACGTAGGGTAGGAAAAGGATTTGGAAGGAAGTGGAACGGAATGGAAGGGAAAGGAATGTCTAGTTCGAGGAACGTGGCCTGCTTGCGAAGCTCGGCTTGAACTCGCCGGGTGGGGGGGGATCTTGCCCCCGAACTAGACCTCACCTGTCAACAAAAACATACATCATGACCCATGTTCTGTAACTCGGCGATAACTTTTCGAGGCGATAAACGGCGAAAAATGGAACAAAACTCATAGGATTCCTATGAGTTTTGTTCCATTTTTGTTTCATTTTTCGCCGTTTCTCGCCACTAAAAGTTATCGCCGAGTTACAGAACATGGGTCCAGGCCGGAAATCAAACTTTTCACCACACAAGGGCGCTGCAGGTGTCGAGGCAGCGTAGCCATAACCCACCCAACCAACAAAATAGTTATATACCGGTTCTGGTCACTCCCTATCACCTGTTATTTAGCCATCCATCCGCACCCCTGAAAAACCACTTCAAAAGATCATGTTTCGTTCAAAACGAAACAAGAAAAACACCAGAATTTCATCCAAAAAGGCGTTGATGAAGTTTTATTTTAGAGGCAGAACAAGTAAAAAGTAAATATAAAAAAATAGACATTAATTAAATTATATAAAGTATAAAAAAATAAATTTTGAAATCGTTAATTTTAAATATCTTTACAGATTAATTTTCCTAGACAATTGTGAACAAGCTGAAAAAAAGAAATAAGACAAAAATAACATGAAAACAATATGACCATGAGGCGTTTCCCAAGACACGTGAAACTGTACCCTTTTTGGTGCCTAAGTTGGCTAGGATGGGGGTTTTCGATTTAAAAATTCCCTGCCTCTATAGAGCTCTTTGAAGGAGGACTAATCTTTTCTAAACTGAATGGAGCGCGTTCAAATACTCGAGAGACACCACTTGTCATTTACAAAAAAAAAGGTATTTAATTGAATCATCAAAAAAATTGAAGGTTTATAAAAAAAAAAAGAAATGAAAACCAAAAAAAAAACTTCAACGCCACTTAAATATTAACAAAATTACTTAATTTAAGCAAATACAAAAAAAAAAAACAAATTGAATGTAACATTAAAAAAAATATCCTCCTCCGGATATATGGAATTTTAAACTTTTTAATTTTATTTAAGTTCAATTTGCGGTCTAATTTTTCCGCATCGAAAAATTGGCTAAATTAATCTTCTCTTTTCTTTTCTTCACTCATATATTTTGATTGGTACCTTGATTTCCTTTTTTTTCTTTTTGTTACAGACTCACTAGTTTTCCGTGGTGGAGAGTTCCAATTGTTGTAGCTGGTGTTTCATGAACCGTGGTCTTGGAAGAACAAAAGGGTTTAAATTGAACCCGATGTCCACATCTGACTCTTGGAGCACCAGCAACCAGGAAACATGTAGTGTTCAGCGTCCTCGTGGATATAAATATATATCGTCCAGAGGGATTTTCCTTCGGGCAAGAAATGTGTCCGGAATCAAAGCCCAAGACAACAGTCAGGAATATTATAGTTTTTTCTTTTTTTTTTTTTATAAGTTCCAAAATAAGAAAGGTTCCATCAAGGAAGATACCATCAAAAAAAAGGTTGTGGCGGCCCAGTCCTTCACTGGTAACCTGGAACCGCCAGAATTCAATTTTCTGTAGTTAAGCAACCTATATAGAATTTGTTCAATTGTTTTGGTATGACTCAAATAAAAAACGTTTACTTTTGAAACTCACCCTCAAGTGTTGTCTTTTTTTTTTTATATAGAATGCGTCTTAGTCGACAAATTCATCCTACCGATCACTCGTAAGTATTTCTTTTAATTCTAATTTGAGCATAGTACGCAGCTGAAGCGAAACGAAAATTTCCATACAAAAATTGAAGCAACGAAATCATGAACGAAAAATTTCGTTTTCATTTTTGTTCTGCAGTACGCTGTTCAACAAGCGAAATTGATAATTGTAGCAGATTATTTGGAGAAGTCTACACTCTTTTTCACACTGAATTATTTGCACGAACCATTAATTGTCTGCGGAAAAATGACATTCGAGTTTTAATTTGTATTTTTATTTGTTGTTTATTTGATTACAGCAAAGGCTTCTGTAATTTCATTTATTTTTTTTTATTTTTCTTACAATTGGTGACATTTATTTTTTCCGTAGTCGTTTCGTTTACGTTTTCGTTGTCGAATTTCAATTATTTAAGCCTAGTACGCAGCTGAAGCGAAACGAAAACTTTTTCTGGTCTCCAAATCGATAACGAAAACGTAAACGAAACGACTACGGAAAAAATAAATGTCACTTATTGTAAAAAAAAAATAAAAAAACAAAAGAAATCACAGATGCCTCTTCTGTAATCAAAGTAACAACAAATAAAAATACAAATAAAAACTCGAATGTCACTTTTTCGCAGACAATTAATGGTCCTTGCAAATAATTCAGTGCGAAAAAGAGTGGAGACTTCTCCAAATAATCTACTACAATTATCAATTTCGCTCGTTGAACAGCGTACCGCAGAACAAAAATGAAAACGAAATTTTTCGTTTATGATTTCGTTGCTTCAATTTTTGTATGAAAATTTTCGTTTCGCTTCAGCTGCGTACTATGCTTTAATAACAAAAATTACATTAATAAAACTACATAAAACTATCAAAAAAATCACTTGGTACGTACAATTTGAAATCAAATTCTTTTTTTTTTGTATCGCGGTGGGGTAGTCTAATATGACACGGGTGGAGCTTTAAGACGTAGCTCTCGTTAGACCGTCGGAGGAAATTTGGATGAAGACAGATCGATTGCCGTTTCAATTTGCGGTAAGAGAATCATCCCACTTTGGATCAGTTATTCCTCCTCCTACATTATTCGTGTCATACGATCCAGTTCATCCGCTAGTTCTTTTCATTTTATTTTTTGTTTTTGTTTTTATGTTTACAAAATATGTATTGGCCCTCATTTCTTCTCCCTTTCTCATTTGACATTTTGGCAGCCCTCTTCTAGCTTCTTCTCTATAAAGATTTCCTATCATTTGGGCTTTTCCACCAGCCGTCAGTTTCAAACAAGCAAAAAAAAAATAGGAAACAGCTGGTCTGAACTTGGAGAAAGGTAAACAAACGACAAATATTTTTTTAATATAGCGCTTGTTTGTTTTCCAATAAAAACGTATAAAACGATGGTTATAACGCCAATTTAACAAAAAATCAACTTCAATAACTCCTCAAGCTTATTTATATAAACAAAATTCACAGAAAATATTAAAAATCCACATTGCACTGAAAAAGCATTTGTTTACATTTATCCAAGTTCAATATCACGTGTTTTGTTTTTGTTGTTTTGAACTGTCAAAATTAGAAAGAGAAAAGACAAAGATAGTTTTTGGAAAAGCCCAATGGTATCTTAAACTGGATTCGACTATAAGACCTATGGTTATATGAGGTTGAGAGTTTGAAATAATAGCTGTGTTTTATTTTCCCCCAGATCCAATGCAGATCAGATCATGAAAATAAAACAACCCAGGATTTCAGTGACAACTTTTTATATATCCAACCCTTTTTTCTTTTTGTTTTTTTTTATTTGTACACCTGTTGTCTTTTTTCTTTACACTACTGACGACATTTACAAATTAAGGGTGTGTGTTCAAAACGGATTTGGAAATCCAAATCCAAAACAAAATTGGATCTTGTGTTGTTTCTGTAATACATGTATTTTCGTAAGCAAAGCCAATCTGGTTCGGATCTCGGGGAAAATAAAACACAGCTAATGTCAGGGTATTTTGTTTTCTGTTTTCATTGGGGTTGTTTCTCTCCTTCGAATCTTCACCTAAAAGTCCCTCAATAAAATGTATCGTGTAGAAACAACCAAATGCACAGAGTCTCAAAGCAAAGGAACACACCCAATGCTATAAATGTGTGTTTGTACATTGAACGCGACCAAATACTATTGCCTCTTTTATTTATAATTTGTAGTTTCGTACATCGTCGACCATTCACACTTTCATTTCACATCCATTCGCATTTCGTCATCTTTCGACCGGAGCCGCATGCACTAATTAGGTAAGTATCCAAGTTGTTTTGTTATAATGAAATGTTTAATGTGTTTATTTTTTTTTCTTTTTCATAATATAAGATTTCTGTTTTGTTTCTTTTCAGATGGTGGATATGAAATCTACAGGCGGCCGTAACAATCGCTATGGTTAACATTTTGTGTATATATCCTTTTTCACTTAAACAATCATAGGCCTTCCAAAAATCAGTGTGTGACTGTTCCCGGTCTTACATGTTTTTGGATTAGAGGTATCAAAACGTCAGCACTTCTTATGTTGTCTGAACATATTTCCAAAAGGAGATCTTCTGACCCATCCTCTATCATACCTAACACCCAGTGGCCATCCACACGTCTTCCTTTATTGAATTTTCTTCTACCAAACTTACTTTCATCAATTTGGACGATTTTGCCTGGTCCTCCTATTTGGCCTTTAGATTCCAAGTTTTCAGTAGAATATCACGGCAATAGCTGAACCAATCAGCAATCGGATTGGCTCGAAAAAAGTACCTGCTGCTCGACTGACTGTTTTTTCTTTACAAATACTTTTGTAGCAGTAAAAAAACCCTATCAGACTTTTTGTTGTGGATAAAATAGGGTGTAGTGCCAGAACTTGGCTGGGCACTACCGTGCCCTTTGATCTGACCATGTAGGGAGTAGTCCTAACGTTTCAACAAAGGACACAGTTCGTTTCCTGAGTGGACAACTTAAATGTTAAAAACGATACAACCTGTAACAAAGACGAAAAAGCCTACCTAATTATTTAACCAACTTTGAAATCCTCCATCAAGCCTTTACTTGAGTGGAATCCATTCTTTTTTAGAAGTAGATGGTTCTATTGCATTTCCTGATGTACTCGGAGTACTATCTTCAATATTTTCTTGACTGTTGGACATTTTAAACTTTGATAATAAAAACTTGCACTTTTCCAAAACGAATTTTCTTTTCAATGAAATTTGAATCTATGTATAACTTAGCCTACTAGAAAATTTGAAACGCAACGATTTTTCAGACATAATGATAGCAAAAGGGTTGCATACTTTTAGTAAAACAGCGCTTTTCATAGTTTTGTTCGTATAGGTAAGTTGTTTAATTGGAAACTTAAATTGTTTATAACTTTGTTAATAATCATTTCCGCACAAAAAAATTATTATTTTCGTGTTTTATAGCTCAATCGACATCCAAAACACATTTTTTCATATTTTTTCTTTACTGTTCCTAATGGAAACCTGAGCCCTCATTTCCCATACAAATTCACATTTCGAAATGAGGTAATTTCAACCAAATTTGCACGAAATTAGGTTGGAAATTACGTAAAAACCTTATGAACACACCCAAGTGGAATGCATTCGCAGTGGAAACCCAGTAGAAACATTGAAAATGTCAAAATTTGATGTATAAGAAACAGAAACAGAAAGAGAACACAAGAAAAAGAAGCTATTAACTGCCAAATCAAAGTCAAACTAAATTAGCAAATTTGGAATGAAAACACCTCTTTTACGAAATCAGCTCATTTCGGCTCCAATGAAAACGTAGTATAAAAAAGAAAATTTGAAAAACTGAAAAATTAATAGAAAAAATTAGGGGAAATTCCATTTTATATGTTTTTTTTTATTAAACTTCAAAAATTAAACGTATGTATTGTCGCTGACAACTTAGCCCGCTACACAATATATCGCGTTGATATGAGCAGGTTTTTGAACGCATCTTTATCGCGCGATAAAAGTTATCGCAATCGCCACCGCCATCGTGTCGGTTTGCGCATAGCTTAAGAAATCTCCGGCGACTTGTTTCCTCGTGTCAAAGGGACCAATTGTCTATATTCAGTGCACTCACCCTTACTATTTCATAAAATTTCCTTAAGCTCAAAAATAAGAAATTTTTGCTAACATCAACTCACCTCGAACGTCAAAAAACTCACCAGAAAAACAGTGTGCTTTCACCATGATGGTTTGCGCGGGCCGCGGAGACGATATGGTGTTGCGGTTAAAAAATTGCAGAGTAGTATAAAGTTTCCCTACACAATGAGCGCTGAAAATGGATCCACGAAAACGCCCAACTACGAGATATCGCAATTCAAACTTACAAAAATTCTCAACAATAACACCGTACGCAAAAGTATAGCTTTGCTTGGAATATTTCCCGACGTTTCTGAATCGGACCGAGCTCTTATAATATTCGAAAAGAATGCTTTTGCTGAATCCGATGTCCAAACGGACGGGACCGCTGAAAAGACATTATTCTCCCCGACAACAAAAACGAATGTTGAATTTCTCAATAATATCTACGGCAGCTTCCAATGTATTCCTGAAAGTGATCTTAATTGTGAGTTGATTTTGTTTGAAATCCATGATATACACATTTATTAAATTCGTCATACTAACCAATCTACTTAATACAAAATTCGACAAACTAATGTCGAATTCCTTTCAAAAAAATCGAATTTTTTTTACAAAAGAATCGATTTTTTTTTTGAAAGGAATTCGACATAAGTTTGTGTTTTGCAGTTTAGAATTTATTTGTAGATTTTTTACCATAATTGTGGATCTAAAATCCAAAAACTACGACAAATTTAGTAAATATAATGTTTTTCGAAATTCCACCGTATCTAAACTGTCTTCGGACAGTTTCAAAACTGATGATGGGTATGATGGGTTTGAGTCAAGTATTTTTGTCAGTCATAAATATCTTTCATGTCAAAGTGATTGGGATTTGTGAGGCTACAAAAGGAAATAGGCAAGTTGATATCTGCATAACCAGTCAGCCGATAGTTAAAGCTAGAGACAAAATCAAGACTGGTTGGAAGTTGAAACGAGTTTATGATTGAGATTACTGAGCGTAAACAGACATCTTCATCCTTTAGCTGCTCTCGTGTAATGTAGTATGGAGATTAAGAAACAAAATTATAAATAAGCTGGAATAAAAGGTTAACATCCTCCCCACTGAGGCCAGAAAAGATTATAGTATACCAGAGCTTCCTCAAAGCCATTAATGGCCGGTGGTGTCGTGTATGTTTTTTAAGCTAAAATAGGCATCTTACTCAAGCTAAGTAGGCCTGTCCCTCTAAATTATTATCATTTATCATTTATCTCAAGAAGATGTTCTTGATTCCTTCTTCCTTATTGGATAGAGATTACGTAGTGATATCCTTTTCACCGGAGCAGGAAATGTCCACCATTAAACTATGAATGCTTAGTCATGGACACTGAACACAATATTAAGACACTTGCTAGCCGCCTTTGAATGCAAATTCTTCGTTAAGGTTTCTCAAATATCATCGTTGTTGTAATAATTATTCCTTTTTCGTGACCCTTTTTAAATTCAAGAAAATTGAATCCTACTTTTTTGGTCTTTCTGTGTTATGTTTGTTGGTTTTTTTTTTAAATAAACGACGTTTCGTATGTGGTTACTTACTTCCCCAGGTCTCTAAAAAATTGTAAATCAATATTTATTTTTGTTAAATACATATATCTAATTCATACTTAATTTTGAAAATCCTAAAAATTATTTAAAAGAAACTTTGATTTTTATGTTTCTTTTTACGGATATTTAAATTATTTTGTATTTTCTTCAAGACTTTCAAGTGGTTGAAGATACAAAATAATTTAAATATCCGTAAAAAAATAGATAAAAATCAAATTTTTAAATAATTTTTTGGAATATCAAATGTTATATATATTTAACAAAAATAAATATTAAGAGGTTTTTGTGTGATAATACACTTGCAGTTAGGCTGCCAACCTTTCGCCCCATCATATTAATATCGAAGGTTTTGAATGAACATCAACAATTGAGTGAGCTACCAATAAGTTTTTATAGGCTGGAGTTATAGCTAAATCACGACTTTTATGGTGCTTGGTACCTATATTTTGTTTAATTTTATTTCGAAAAACTTTTTGTCCAGACCAAGCTCCCTTCATAGCCGAGTGCGTAGTACAACCTACAAGTATGTGACGTATAATGAGTCCCAGATGAATGAGTGTAAATTTTGAATGCCTTTTCTAAGTTGACGCATACCTAGTTTTGTTTACATTAAAAAAGTCATGTATGGTGAGTTGTTTAAGGAACATACATAATTCTGTGAAATAGGTGCAGATTTCCTTTTCAAAATCAATTACACTGACCATTAATCAATATTTGCTTAAATTTTTACACATTGATTTTTTTATAAAGTTTTATGATTGCAGGTATTAAGACGACTGTTGTATATCCGGCGACTGACAAACATATTGAAAAATATTCAATTCATGTCAAACACCTGATAACTGAGACCCCGGCCTTGTATGAAGATATCACTTTGAAATATCTCAAGTCCAGTCAGTTTTCTTTAGATGTAAGTTTTATGTTTTTCGACATATTACCCTCATAATTTATATTCTTTAGTGGGTCTATAACATTCTCGAGCACAAGCAAGAAACTGAGCGAATTGTCTTCGAAGATCCCCATCCAGAAACTGGATTTGTTCTACTTCCTGATCTTAAGTGGGATGGACGAACAATTGAGGCTCTGTACCTTTTGGCCGTTGTACATAAACGTAATATCAAATCTTTACGTGACCTAAACCATTCACATTTACCACTGTTAAAGAACATTCGTGACTGTGGAACACAAGTAATTGAAGAAAAATATGGCATTCCTGCGTCTCAAATTCGAATGTACTTCCACTATCAGCCATCATTTTACCATTTACACGTTCATTTTAATCCGGTCGGGAATGATGCGCCTGGGATTTGGTGTGAAAAGTCCCACATGCTGGAAACTGTAATCAATAACTTGGAGTTAGTTGGTGACTACTATCAGCGAGCAACTATTCCTTTTGTTGCATACGAGGGCAATAAATTGTTGGACATTTATGACGAGGAGTTGAATGTAAGAAAGAAGGTTAAAGTGGATGAAATCGACGACGGAACGCCGACGAGTGAAACCGTTACCAATGAAACTATTGAATAATAAACAAAAAGCATTTCTAAACGCTGCACATAGGCAAATAAAAATTCCAAAAACATGGTTAAAATTATTTTTTGTTTTTTTTTTTTTTAGTCTAAAGCCTTAACTACAATGGCCAAAAACGTACAAAAGTGAAAATTTTCAAACGTATTTTGTGATAGTTTTTCCGACTGGAAAACTTTCACAAATGATGCAGAAAGTTTAAATTTTTGTTTAAAAAAACAATTTTTATACTCTTTTTTTACAAAACAACTACGCTAGCAGGGACCAAAATATGTTTACTTTTGTAATTTTGTAAAAAGTGGCCAATGTAGTTAAGGCTTAAGTCATCGAAAAAGCAATTTTTAGGTAAATGCACTATTTTTTAGTAAAATAATTTTGTCTTAAATTTTGTTGAAATACAAAAAAAAAAATACAAACAAACAATATATTTTTGGAAGTAGTTTTAGTAATTTTCAATTTTCTCAACAATTAGTTCTTAGCTTTCGATTAAGAAATAATAAAAGCATTTAATATTTAAGCTAAAATCGTACTTAATAAATAAGTTTTTTTTTGTAAAAAATCAGCAATATTACTAATAAGTTTATGGGATACACTTATTTTTACTGTTTTTAATATCTTTCATTGCAATTGTCTTGAAAAGTTGCAAAAAGCAGCAATGGGTGATTCTTAATCAGAATACTTCAAGGTAGATTTAAAGCCCAATTTCAATGCTCAGCGATGCACAGAAGTCAAACTTTTCTTTTACGAAACAAATACTACGATTTTTTAATAGGTACAAAAAATCACATGTTTTCGATAAATATAAAATCTGCCCCATAGTTAAAATATCTAAAAAAAAATTATTGAAATTATTCTACTTCCTACCAGCAACAAATTCCATTATAAATTTTTTTATCAAAAAGCATATATAAAAAAGAAAAATAAAGTAAATTCACTTGCTATCGCACACCAAAATTGATCCTAAACGGACTCTAAAAGCTAGCAATTTAGACGCATCAACTGACGAAATGGCGGGATCAATCAGAAATTAAGCTCTAGTTAATTGTAAACAACTTTGCATTTAAAAGAAAAAGAACGGAAGGATTTTCGTTTTTACAGTTTTTACAATTTAGTTTTTAGAAATTTTACCTATGTGCGAGGCGGTGGCGATCACGATAAAAACATCTACGCGAACTTTTCCTCAACAGTTCAAAGATGTGTTGATCTTTCTAATACATAAAAAAGGCAGCATTGATGATCCTTCAAACTATGGAGGAATATCCTTTTTAAACTCTTCCTATAAAATTTTTACAGGCTGAACACATGGATAGATTCAAATAAACTACTAAGTGAATATCAAGCTGGGTTTAGAACAGGTTATTCTACCATAGACCATATTCTTGTTCTCCGTAGCATCGCTGACTCGTTTCTTTTGAGAAATAAAAAACTGTTTACTTTTTTTGTGGATCTAAAAGCAGCCTTTGACACTGTGGACCGAAATGCATTGTTGTTCAAGTTATACAGATCGCAGGAATGTCTTTTAAGTTTGCAAGGGTACTGCAGAATCTGTATATGGAAACCAGGGCAGCGGTTTGGAATGGCACAAATGTATCTGATTGGTTTCAGACGAAGTCAGGAGTAAGACAGGGCTGTGCGCTAAGTCTAAGTCTTTTTGCACTATTCATCGAGGACATAATCGAAGCATTACCTGGAGGTATAAATTACGCAGGAGTTGCCATAAAAGCTCTTCATTTTGCAGATGATATAGTGCTGCTTGCAAACACCCCTGAATCACTTCAGCTTATGATTAACAGATTGTCTGAGTACTGTATGCGATGGAATTTGGTAGTTAACCTAAATAAGTCGAAAGTAATGGTATTTAAAGAAGGCGGTGGCAGATCCTGTGCGAACGAGAACTGGATATATAATAATGATATAATTGAAGTTGTTAATGAGTACAAATACCTAGGAGTTTATTTCACCAAAAATCTTTACATGGAAAGGCATCTCACCGAAAAGCTGTCGAAAGTAAAAACCGCGATAAATGTAGCATGGAGAAAATGTTTTAGTAACAGAAATATTGCACACAGTAGTAAATATAAAGTTTTTGAAGCGGTATCTCAATCTATTTGCTATGCAGCTCAAGTTTGGGGTAGCAGAAAATACGAGCGAGTGGAAAAACTTCTCAGATACTATATAAAACGAATTTTTCGCCTTCCTCCAAGTACTCCAAACAACATGATTATGTTGGAAACGGGTTTGTATCCACTGTTTCTCAAAACTTTGAAACTACAATTCGACTACATAGTCATATGTCAAATCATCGTCTCCTGAAAAAAGCAGCTCTACAAGCTATACGAAACAAGACAGGTTGGTTTAAAGACTCAACAGACTAGAATTGATCTAGACGTCAACCAACACAGTTCCTGGAAGCCTAAATTGTATAAGCTTATTACTCGTTTGGATGAAATTCATAGAGAAAAGTATAAGGAAGAAGCAACAAGTTCATTACACCGGATGATCTATAGTAAACTAAATTTTGACCTCAATCAACGAAACTATTTCCGGGATGATTATACCATCGATCAAATATGAACCATTTTCAGGCTAAGAGGTGAACTTCTAAATTTAAATTTTATTCCACATCGCGAAGATCTAACAGTACTTTTCAACATGTGTAATTTGGCAGAGCGTGAGGATATTTTCCATTTTGTTGGAAGGTGCCCCATACTAATGGAAACAAGAAGATATATCTTGGGTAGAGACTATTTTACTGAGACTGAAATCTTAGACCTCTTTAACGTAATGAATGTAGCTAAATTATTCAAATTTTGTAATGTGGCATGTTTCGATAACTGAAACAGAATTTTAAATGAAAACTTTTAGTCCAAAACTGCAACTTATTTTATCATAATAAAAACTAGGTTTAATAATTCAATGTCAATCAGGCAGATGGCAAAGCCATGCTTTATTGATTATATTATAAATTTATTGTTAAATCATTTGAACGGAAACAATAAAAATCAATCTAAAAAATCTACTATACATAATGTACCTACAAATCGAGGTTTAGATACCCAAATATGTTTCACTACTCCACACACATTTATTTTAATATGTTAATTAATAACAGCCATATTATTCACTCTTTCAATTCAGTTTTAAACAAAATGAATCGAGTGAATAATATGGCCGTAAGTAAAATATTATTTAAGTTTATTTTTAAATGGAAATTGTGTTGCGCTAGCTGAATAAGATTGCAAATAAAATATTTTACAGATTCCCGTTAGAAGATCCTAAGATCCTAGAAGATATTAAAACAAAAAATATATTTGTAGAAACGTAAATAGCAAACATTTTTAAAGAATGCAATTTACGAAAAGTGGCTTAACTAATATTTATATTTTTTTTTTAGTTTTATCGCACTTGAAAGTAAGAATCCAACAAAACATGCGAAACAATGAACCCACAAGAAGACAGAGATAATACTATACAAACATAATATGCTCTAGCTTTAATAGAATAGTATATCTACACTGATATTTATTGTTTCAATTTTCTTTCCTTTAAAAAAAGTACTTGCGAGGGTAACAAAGTTCTCTTATATTTATTTATTTTTTCAGTTTTTATTCTAAATTCAAATTTAAAATTTTTAATGTTGCTGTTAAGTTTTTAATTTTTTCAATAAATTTAACAAATATTTCATGTAAGTTCAAAGTAAATTATGTCAAAATTTGTTCCTTTTTTTACCATCAATATAAATTGTATTTGTCCAGATTTCATAAGCTACCCCTGAAGAAGTTGGGAAAATCCAGCGAAACGTACCTAGGGAAAATTATGAAATAATTTTTTTTATTTGCATAAAAGAGAAGTGACCATAAAAGCCTGATAAAACTCAAAAATCATTTAACATCCAAAAAATTGCTCAATAAAAAATTATTTTAACCAGGTAACTTATGTTTTGTATTAATTGTGGGTACACAATGGCCGCATTCCGGTACCAATCCAAACCTATCCACATAGGTTTGCGTTAAGTTGTAATCCTATGTTAAAAAAAAACTGATGCAACAACTTAAAGCTAACTGAATATTTTTGGTAAGATAATAAATCATTGATTTCAATAATATATGGTATACGTCACAGAGATGAAATATCCAAAAGAAATGTTATTATCATTAGGTACTTTAATTTAAAATATTTTTTTATTAAATTGTGAAAGGATCGCACCAGCGATCTGCTTCGATACATACTTGATACTCGGTTTCCCATCCATCGCATGCACTTACTTTGTCGGCTATAGCAGAGTCGAATCATAATATTCATATTTTCATTGACACACTCTGTGAACGAGCTGTATGTATCATGGCGTGGCGTGAACAATATCAATATCGATGTAAACATTTTGACCTGCAAACGTAAATTCTTAAACATATTAGTATGTAAGTATGTATCCAAAATTAAATAATGTATTGCAGATCTGCTTTCTACACCAAATAATGGAAACAATTCAAGCCGGTCTTTTATAGGTACCTACTTCAAATCATTGATTTTTAAATTTACAATGATATGCTTTATAATGAAAATTACCTCGAAAAAAAAATACAGTAGGGAAATTTAAATTAATGCTACTTATGATGAAAAATGTTCCCGATTTGCCATTCCAGCATAGTTGAGGTCATTGACCTATTATATAGTAAGTCAATGCTCGTGAAGTTGGCTCCTGGCAGTCCATATATAGTAAGTCAATGATTTATGTATTTTAAAACTTTGAATAAAGCAAGCGATATTCTTTGTTAAATTTGCTCTTCTTCACATGCAAATCTGGAAAGCCTATGAACAGGGTTGGCCGAATTAACTACACTTCATTTTCTACATCATTAACTACGCGTAGCTAATTTAATAAACTACATGTCTTATTTACTACAAATTGTTACGTTTTCATATGCATACATAATAAATTTAGAGAATTAATAAAATTTCAATAAACATTTGAACATTTTAACTCAAAATTCAAGCTTCAAAGTTACAACTGACAGATCATTTGATATTTGAAACTAAGTTTGTTACAATTTGTTTCATTAACTACATTTAACTACTTTTAACTGCATAAACTACGTAGCAAATGTAAAAAATGTAGTGGCCATCCGTGTCTACGAACACTTCTCATTTTTTGGTGTCCGTTTTATCATCTTCTTCGTACTCTGTTTCCTCAGACCAGTTACTACGTTTACAAGGAGAATTAAATCCGAATCGAATCAGGATTTAGGTATTTGTATACCTGGATTGGATCGAATCCGGATTACGAAAATAGAAATGTATACCTAGATCGAAGAATTAAAGAATCGAGGTTATCGCCGTAGTTACAGAACATGGGTCCTGGATCGAAATTTCGATTCATATTGAATCCGATCCGTGGATCCGCTCATGTAAACGTAGTAAGAACATAGCATGAACGCAATAATTTGTCTATTCCCCTGACGTTTCGCCATCTTTCTCTACTCGGCGTTAGACTTTTTGATGTGTAAACATCTATACTGGCGGTAGGGTGAAAAGAAAACGTAACGTAACGTTGTAATCGTGATCGTGATCGTGGCCGTGATCGTGATTCTGAGCTTTACGAAAATTGAGTGCGTTCAACAATATGTACGTTCAGTAACTAAACGTTGAGTATTTATATACGAAATCGAAAGGTCGAGTTCAGTTCGGGTTGAAATTTTGTTAGTCCCCTATTACACGATGATTCTTTGCGTCTGACTCTTTTCGAACATAACGAGTGCGAAAGAGAAAAAAGATGAGACGGAAGACCAGTTGCCCTATGAGTCGTGGGCCAAGTTTTCCGAGACTCTTTTTGACGTTTCTTTTTATATAACTTTATTTTGATGATTTTCAAAGGGAAAATCGAAAAAGAGTCAGGCGCAAAGAATCATCGTGTAATAGCGTGCGACTCACAGGATGATTTTCAAAGAAAAAATCGAAAAAAGAGTCAGACGCAAAGAATCATCGTGTAATAGGGGACTTAGCTGCTTAGAGGATATATTAAGCCCCTATTACACGATAATTCTTTGCGTCTGACTCTATTCGAACATAATGAGTGCGAAAGAGAAAAAAGATAAGATGGAAGACCAGTTGCCCTGTGAGTCGTGGGCCAAGTTTTACGAGACTCTTTTTAACGCTTCTTTAGCATTAGGCTACGCGCAAACCAACGCGATGGCGGTGGCACACTTCAATCGTGTAGATGTGTGCCTTTCCTTTGATTTATGTGTATGGCATCCACAATTTTATCGTGATCGCCACCGCTATCGCGTTTGTTTGCAGCTACCTTTATCCGTATTTTCTATTCTTTGCATTACTTTTTTTCAATTACATGACTGCTTTGAGACCAGGGGCCTATTTCACGGAACATACATCACATACAATGTATGAATGTATGTACCTTAAAGTAGACGCCAAAGATGGCTGTGTAAATTTTGAATTTTTTGAAAAACTTTGCGTCAACTTAGAAAACGCATAATTTAAAAAAAAAATTAAAATTTACGCCCTCTCATTTCGTAGTCGTGATTCTTATTTTGTAGCCGTGGTCGTAATTTTGATTCTGAGCCAGAGATTAGTCTGCTATTACACGATGCATCTAGACGCATGCGACTTTTCGAACTACTTAAGTGCAAAAGAGAAAAAAAAACGATAAGATGTTACGGAAAAAAAGTGACCGGTGTCGCGTGAGTAAAATTTTCGATGCAACTATTTGACGTTTCTCTTTTCTCTTGTCCGTTTCATTCTGCTTCATATGGTTTTGTTGTTCAAAGAGTAAATTTCGATGCAACGCACTGTTATTGATAGCTTTATAGGCTTTCCAGAAATGAGAAGTTCATCTTTAAAAACAACATAAATAAAATAAATTATTGCTTTTCTTGACTGATATTCATTTAAAGGCACACAAACCTTTCTTTCTTTGCATATATAACCTATAGTACTATCATGGAGTCGATTTTTTTTACGTTCGGCGTACTCGCTACGCGGCGCTATAGTCGCCTTTGATTTACATTAATTTGAAAGTGGAGAGTATGAAGAAGGAATCGAGAACAAATAGTAAGAACGAGAGGATTGTATTATTTTGTTTGTGACAACAATGATGCGAGTAAAGGAGATAACTGAAATAATATTTATCGTCATGCCAACGACGAGAAAATAGAAAAAAACGTTTGTATGTATGTGTGACTTTATACAACGGCCTTCGTTTTTTTTTTAATTTCTCATCGTTATGCGAAAAGATTTTTTGCTGATGATATGTATATTTGTAGGTATACCTATATTTTCATGCAAAACTTAGGTTTTTATTTTTGATTTTGAATTTTTGTGAAAAATCAATTATCAAATCAAAGCGATGTTGCATATATTCATTATTTCTATGCGCGAATTGTCTTGCAAGGTTGCTATATTTCAGGTTGTAGGTAGATATTGCATATGTGGGTAGGTACTAGGTAGTTATTTATTTTGAATTATTTATTAATTTTTTTGAAAATCTTTTCTAATTCTAATACAGGTTGGGCCTTGGGGTCATTAGATAGGTTAGGTACCTACTTCAAAATTCTGAAAATCCAAACTTCTGTAAATTATAAAATAAAACTTGGTTTGAGACTGGAAAAAAGTGCGCACTTTTTTTCACTATCAAAACAATTTTTTTTTTATAATTTACAGAATTTTGAAATTCAGCATAATCCGGAATAAAATTTTTTTTTATAGGTATATACTAGAGCTCCCTATTACACGGATATTTAAAAACAAGGAAACACGTGTTCTTATAATATCCGGATTTGAATCCGTGTATTTCGTGTATCCGCGGTGCATCCGTGCGTCCGTGTATCCGAAGATCCGTGTATTTTAAATAATGAAATCATCACTGGAGAGGGCCAAATTTATAGGATTTTTTTGATAAAAATACGACAACTTTAGAATTATTTAATTTTTTTTTTTTCTTTAAAAATTGATTTTTTTTGGAAAATCACCAAAAATAAAAATCTATATCCATTATCCCTCAAAATTTTGAGCTTGTAAGCCCACCCCTTGAAAAGATAAAAATCAAAAACCATTCCGTGTATTAAGAATCCGTGTAATAAAGATCCGTGTATGCTTAATATCCGGATACACGGATATTAAGCAAATAAATACACGTGTTCTAAGAGAACGGATTTTTATTTGCGTGTAATAATTACACGGAGTCACGGAGAAAAATAAGATTTTTTATAAATATTTTTAGGTGGGTACTTTATCTATTTAAATACTTTACATTTTTATTTTAACGCAAATACCAGAAAACATTCCCCACTATTAAAATTTTACTTTTTGTGAGTCACAAAAATGTATCAGATGCTAAGCTAACTTAGTAATTATATTATATTGTAATTGTGATAGTACCTTTATAAATATATAATAAAATAGTTTAATAATTTAGCTTTTATTTTAACCGTAAAAAATCTAACCATTAGAGCTCAAGTTATATACATAAGTCTTAAACCGATTTGCCGGAATTAGTGAGTTCACTTGCAATTCTAGTTACCTTAAACCTGATAATTTGTCTTAGGTATGTAGGTTAGGTACCACCACATAAGTACCGATGCATTTTTTGTATTAAATAATTTTGTTTTCGATAAATTTTGAACTTATAAATAAATAGGTACCTAAACAATAAAAACAATGATTTTAAACTCAATAAGTTAGCCTGACATTTTTTTTTTATCTTAAGATCTTACAGCCGTATCTATAAAGAAATTTTAAAGCCATCTTAACTTTAAGATACCTCTAAATAGCTCTTAAGTGCGAAATTGGTATCTATAATCAATTTTCACATTTAAGCACCATGACTTAAAGGCCTCTTAACTTAAACGCCAATCAGGGCGTTTAGAGGTAACTTAAAGCCATTTAATATATATTTTGAGATCTCAAAAGAATTGTTTTTGTGTATTTATTAGAGAAATATGTATAATATACATAATATGTATTCTGTATATGTATGTAGGTAGAATTTTCAGTTTTGTGTTCTAATTAAAGAAAGTATGAATAATAATTATAAAAAAGATATATTTATATCAAACGGCTGAAAAAAACCAAAGAAATTTTTGAAAATAAAAACACGTCATAAAACAAAATGGAGTCCGGTTTCATTTCTTTTGCTTTGGCCTACATACCATCCAGTTGCTTCTCTTTCCCTCTTATTTGCTAATGAGCTTGTTTTTTGTTTGAATTTTTTTCGAAGCTTTCAATAACAGCCTAAAAGTATGCAATTCTTAGAATACATGACACAATCGTTGTTTAGTTAAGTATCAATCGGAATACGATTATAGATAAGAATTTAAGTAACATCATTTAAAGGCAATTTAAATATTTAAGCAAACTTAACTAAATGGCCTCTAAGAGACGTTTTAAGAAAATCTAATAGATACGGCTGTTAATGTTACAGATCCGATTAATAGAACAGAAGTTAGGTATAAGTCTACCAAACCAACAAAATCGATTCTTTTCTACTATACTATTGAATAAAATTACCTACAAAATGTACACTACCCACTCATAAGATTTCTTAAAAGGGTCAATTACACGTGCATGAAATTATTTTTTTTCAATTAAATTTTTGTTTCCACTAAATTTTAAATTAATAACGTTTTTCACACATATTTTTATGTTACTCCGCAATGATTTTGTAAAACAAATGTAGCCTGACATTCTACTTAAATTTTAAGGCCTCAACCTTAACGATCCGATTATAACAACAAAAGTTATCAGCCAACCAAACCAACCATAAGGAGGCCTTTGCAATAATTATTTTGAATGAAAAATACCTACTACAAACGTGATACCTACATTTTTTACAATTTTTTCCCGATGTGAAGCCAATTTGTCAAGGTTATGGTTTTTTATTCCACACACTCCACAGTCTTTAGAATTCCTATCTCCTTCCCACCAGTATTAGCTATTTTAAAATTATTTTATTCATTCATTATTTTCATTCATTCAAATTTTGTCTATCCCCACAACGTATTTATAAACAAAAAAAATACACAGCTTATATATCTACCTACATACATTTATTATCAAAGCACAAAATTTCTTGTCCCCCTTGAACTCTTAATAAATTTGTATACCTACAATGTTCTCGCTCTATAGTATTATTCCCATTTCCTTTATGTTATTATATTCTATACAAAATTGTTTTTTTTTTTTTTTTCCTCGAACCCTCCAACAGTTTGACACCACGAAGTATTTTCTCCAAAGAGCTCACGTCGGCGTACTCACTAGGTGTCGCCCTAAAACTTCCACATCATGGTAGTACTATAGAATTTATATACAATGTTTCTTTCTTCAATGTATCAAATAATGAAAACAAAAATAAAAACAGAAAAAGTTTTTTTATTACTTGAGCACAGCCCAACACGAAAATGAAAAATAAAGAGAACTGTCAAATTAGATTCATGACTTTGGTTTCAACGTGTAATAGTGCTTGAAACAGCGGACGAAATAACAAAGAAGAATTCGAAAAAGCGCCTGCAACTAGATTCATCGTGTAATAGCAGACTTATGAATTATCAATAATCTCTGTTCTGAGCTTCACGAAAATTGAGTGCTGAGTGTTTATATACGAAATCAAAAAGTCGCGTTCAGTTTGGGTTGAAATGTGGTTGGTTGCTTAGACCATATAGTGCATGGACTGCGCTTTCATCAGGGTTTTAACATAGAAGGCCGCCTTTTTTGGCAAATTATACGAAATAAGGTCATTGACTGGAAAATATTTTTAAATATAATTTTAATGATTGGCTAAGAGCTCACTGCTGTTTGTGGGTGTGAGTGATCGCAAAAATTCACTGGTATGTTCAGATAGATCTTAACTTTTTATAAGCGTGGTTGGGGCCTTTGTCGGTAAACTAAAAAGCGTATTTTCCATGTATCATTACCGATTTTCAAATTTGCTTATGAAAAGTTAAGATCTATATAAAAATACCAGTAAATTTTTGCTATCATCCACACCCTAAATTTGATGTAGGCTCTCGGTCTATGAGGCATTCGGACGAATGTTGATGTTTACACATCTTAACCGTGAGTCCCGGCACTCACTTTTTTTTTTTTAATTCTGTTGATTTTTTCACATTGTTAGTAGGTATATGCCTCCGCTTAAACATTTCTAATGTTAAAAATAAGGAGCTTCAACAAATATGTACATAATATATAAAAAATATCAATAAATAAAAGTTTCTATCAATTATTATGTAACAAAGTTAAAAAATGTATAACATTCATGTTATCAACAATAAAAAACAGCAAAAAACGCCAAAAAAGAAAACAACAAAACCAAAAGATTTACTAAAATAACTTTTTTTTAATAATATTCTAAAGCCTTTCAACGATCTTTCTTTACCTGTATATTCAGCATAATAGGCAATTATAGCTATTAATAAAAAAACACAATTTATTGTAGTAAAGAATTCACTGTTTCAAGACAAGTTACACAAGTCAACATGAAATTTGACTTTCAAAAAAGGGTATTAAATTTATAAAGCTGTACCTATAGTCTCCCGAAAAACAAATATATTTGATGGAAAAGTTTGCTTTTGTAGCCAGGATAACGTTTAACAGGATATTTTTAAAACTACGATTTAATTTTTTCTTTTTTTTTTAAATCAAAACAAATAGATTTTTGATTATTTTTATATCTTTAATTATTAAAATAAAATAAAAAACAAAAATACTACTTAATAATGCAAAATTTTGGAAAAAAAAATTAATTTCCATTTTTTTCCAAATGTTGCGTTTAAAAATTAATTTTAAAAAGTATTCACTAAAATAATTTTATTTAAAAACAATTAAAGAATGGATTTCTGGGTGAGAATTTCAATTTTGACAGATAGGCTGACCTGACATATCACGTTTCAAAGTATATTTGTATTTTCAACAAATTTGCCTTTTTTATAGAAAAATGTATTAAAGTATTCTACGATAATTGTATTTACATAAAAAACATCACTTCACATTAGGGGTATTCGCTATCCGATGCAACTGGTCTTGTATCATTTCAAAAATGCAAAAGTGTAATATTGCTATACCCTAACCCCATTGTAAAAAAAACTGCACTTTTGCAATGATACAAGACCGTTTTGAGTTTGCATTGGATCGTGAATACCCCTATTAATTTATGTGGAATTTCAGACAATTAGCCTGTGAAATGAAAAGATTGTTAACTCCATATTAGGCGTGTTTTTTTGCAAGCCCGGGGGGAATTGGTTGAAAAAAACGACAGTAAAAAACATGGAGTTTTCATATAAAATATCGATAACATGTATGTAATTCATGCCGGTAACACAGTTTTACTGTGCGCTTAAGTTAAACCCCGAGAATTCTCTGGGATTAGTTGTTGTTGCATTTAACATGTTAATTGTTTAGCACCGACGTCTTTTTTTTCATCCAATTCCCCCCGGGCTTGCAAAAAAAACACGGCTAATGCCTCTAAACACGAAAATCGTATTTATAAAATTTTGCAACGTTGAATAGTGGCATTAGTAAGTCATGACTACCCTAATGTACCTTTTAATTTTTAAAGCACCTTCTCCTTTAAAGTTTTCGAAAAAGATTTTCACCTCGAGAATACTCCGAATAAAACGAACAGATGAGTGGTAGAAATATATACTGTCAAAACTTATTTTTTTGTTCTTTCGCGGTGACTAACAAAACAAAACGTAGGTATTAAGTATTAAATTAATTGTTTCGTATTTTTAAAGAGCTCAAAAACAACAATTCCATACGAAAAACCCAAACCTGAAGACAAAATCAATCATGTATCAGGAGTATCTCAATCATCTACACGTATCTATCGCCCCGTTATCATCTGAAGAACTAAAAGACTTGCTAAACGATGACGATAAATTGGACGAGAAAGTCGACGAAGTCCTCGATACCCTTCGTGCACAAAAAGAGAGTCTACTTACGGACAATCGCAGCAGAGCTGAGAGTAACATCGAAAAGGAACCAATTCTGATTGAACTACGGGGGAAAGTTAACGAACTCCTTGAAGAAGGCAAAACACGATGTGCTTCGGTCCAGGAGAAAATATCACAAATCAAAGTCAAGTCTGGCAATGTTAGCCAAGAAACGGCATTAGCATTGCTCCAAACAGCTGCTGCAGAGAGTGAAGAAGAATCAGAAAAACTGGTAAAAGATTTCATAGAGAACGATCTGGGCTTGGAAGGTTTCCTCGAATCATTCCTTACCACACGTAAAAAGATGCATTTACGTAAATTCAAAGCGGAGAAGATGTCAGAGCTGATGCGTCCACAAAACCAACGCAGTTCGATGTATAATAACTTGCCATCGACTGGATTCTATCCCCAGACACACACGCAGTCACAAGTGCCATATCCCTTGGGACCGATGATGCCAATGCCTAGACCTTACTAGGAAACCTGCAATTGGGCATTTTTTTCTAGAGCCCTGCAGTGTAATTTATTTATAATCTATGCAAACGGGAATAAAACTGAATCCCGACTTTTTTATGTTATTCCGAACAAATCGATACTGCTGTAATAAAGTATAAATCTTAAATGATCGTTTTTTAGCCGTGTTTTTCTGGAGGTGGTGAAGTACTCATAAGTGTAAACGATGATCTTGTAATACTCGTGTGCGAGTAGATGAGATTTGTATTGAAATAAATTTCTAACTCCAAAGTAACACGGTTATCAACTGTTTAATTTCAGTAAAAATCATTTCTTTATTTTGTGGGTTTTGTAGATTTTCTGAATTGTTAATACTTTGATTTTGATTTTGTTAGTAATTAAGAACTTTTCCAGGAATAACATTGTTATATTCCTTATATCGGTACATTACGTGAAACGGCTTAGTTCAAGTATTGCAAATCAAAACTTAATATCTATGTATTTCCTCCGCTTAAATAAGTCTTCACTTTTTTCACACATTTTTGGTACCTACCTACATAACGCGAATTTTGCTGCTTCTCTTTCATGTTTCCATTAATTGTACCAATTTCTTTTCTTTCCTTGTCATTAAAACATGGATCGCCAACCAGCTTAGGAAATATCTTAAAGAATAAAAGCTTCTTAATGATCGAGAGTACGAATTTAGAAGCAATAAGTTAACTGGTGATCTAATAGCACATCTCAAACAAATGTAATCGCATTTGACATTTTGAAATGAACTATTGATAGTTTGCTTGTATTTTGCATCAATGTCTTATTTTAGTTTGGTAATTACCTTCAAGCCTTTCGATTCGAGTTTTTGCAAACAAAACCAAGGCTGTGTTTTGTCTAAATACCTTTTTTATCTTCATCTTTCACTTAAAATCCACTTTGTTTCGTTGAATACAGTAGTCAGGTTTTCATATATTTGCCAGATTCATATCATATTTTTCTTAAAATATGATTAAGATAAATGGCAAAAATATGGCAGATATAATAGCATTTTGTCAATCGTGTAAATCCAACATAACTTCTGGGCGACGCGGCGGTTTTCGAAATTTTTAATTTTCAAAACAAATATGTACTTAATTTTTTTTAATCTAACAGACGTATTTTATAAGCGTTGTCTAACCTTGGACAGAAGTCCAAGTTATAGGTAAACATTTTTAGTTGATGTTATATAACTTATACACCGGAATCGGTTGTCTAAACCTTGGCTAATGTAACATTCTTTTTTTAATCAACTAAAGCATATTTCGGACTATCAAGGCACTGTCAACTAGTCCATTTAAAAATAAAAATTACTTTATAAGTATGTATACATTAATTTCAAATGTATCGAATACGAAATATGGTAGAAGAAAACCAACTTGCTGTATTCCACACCGGCTACACGGTTTTAATGTTTAATGTATTTTTAGCAAATTTGACGTATGTACATTAGAAATACACTATTTATTTTATGATTTTCAATTTTGCTGACTTGACAATATACGTAAGGAATGCTGAAAAATACTGGCAGAGTCCGCAACGAAATTATACAATAACTAAACACAATGGAATGTAGCTATAGTTGAAATTGGCTATTTGTTCCTAGAGCTACAACTTCACATCCTTTCATCCTCAATTGAATAAGTCCAACATCGTTCCTCATATACATATGTATGTCCCATTTGTCACTCTTCCTTTCACATGATTTATTACTTAATTATTTTCCTGTTTCACGACTCAAGCATATGGTGAGCGAAACATATACCTACATATTATGTACATGTTTAATGTGGAGC
The DNA here is from genome assembly GCA_929447395.1 of Epistrophe grossulariae. Lineage (NCBI taxonomy): Eukaryota > Metazoa > Arthropoda > Insecta > Diptera > Syrphidae > Epistrophe > Epistrophe grossulariae. The sequence goes on along the minus strand of OV839567.1, from coordinate 31,003,026 downwards.
ACAATAGTATGCTATTTTGTGTAACGCCAAACGTTTTACCCTTTTTGCGGCCACAGCGTTTCACATTTTGAAGATTCGGAAATTCATATTTTCATATTGTATTGGACGTATTTCTCCGCGTAAACATTTCTTATGTTCTAGGTCATAAAAATATAGTAACCCGGTTCCATTAATGGACCACTAAGACGCCACCGTCATATTAACAAATGAAACATTTCGGTGTTTTGTTAATTTTTTTTTGTCGTATTTGAACATCCGTTTATTTATTACAATGTTAAACATTTTCCCGTTTTTTAAGTACACAAAATATTTTAGTTTGTTGTTGCAGTCAATTTTAAATCAAAAATATTTTCATCAAAATCGAATTTAATAAATCCATAAAATGTAGGATTAAAATTAATTCTTCGAATTTTTTTTTACATATATATAATTACATTTGTATTGCAGTTGTTGTTTGTTGTTCATTATTTTTTGTCGATGATTTAATCTTATTAGGCAAAAAAAATAATTTTAGAAAAAAAATATATTAAATTAAAAAATGAAATGGGATTATTGTTGGTGTGGAAAGGTTAAGGGTTTTACGTGTGAGAATGATAATGAGAATTTTAATGATGTATTTTTTCCTTTCATGTCATCATGACGATCCAAACTCCTTCATCCATTTTTCATATTTCTCTAAATCGGCCTTTGAGACACTTTTGTTGCATTTTGCAATTGCTTCCGCAAAATCTTGCGATGAGACTGGAAGATCAACTTCCTCCGTTGCTAATTGACGAATTTGTTCTGGCTTAAGACCAGCAATTTTCCTCCGCATAGACATCATACTTGCATCCCTATAAATTATAAAACATTTTATATACAAAAATTATGATGAAAACACCTTATAGTCTACCTGCAAACATTTGTTATGTCCGCTCCTGAATAACCTTCTAATTTCCTAGCGATTTTCGATAGGTTTACGCTTTCATCAACTTTCACTTCGCGCAAATTGATTTTCAATAGCACTTCCCGGCCTTCATCTGTCGGCAGGGGTATGTAGATACGTTTTTCTAGACGACGTCTCAAGGCTTCATCGATATCCCAGGGGAAATTTGTTGCAGCCAACACCATGACCACCTTAGTAGCTTCCTCGCTTCCAACGCCATCCATTTGAACTAACAGCTCAGATTTGACACGACGTGAAGCTTCATGTTCCGATTCGGATCCACGTCGTGAGCAGAGCGAGTCGATTTCATCGATAAAAATTGTACTTGGCGCATAAAAGCGGGCCATTTCGAATAGGAGACGTACCATTTTCTCCGATTCACCACGATATTTGGACGTTAAGGTTGACGATGAAACATTAAAAAATGTTGTTCCACATTCAGTGGCTACCGCTTTAGCGAGCATCGTTTTTCCAGTACCTGGAGGTCCTACCATGAGAACACCTTTCCATGGTCTACGAATCCCCTGAAAAAAGAATTAAATCTCTAATATTTATCATTTGTATAAGGCAAAGGAAAATAGGAACAGCAGAGTTTTTTATTTTCCCAACTCCCAACTCAAATTTGTATCTAGTATGTTAAGCTTACATAAAACGTAATTATATACTCAAACCACATCTAATTCATTAAGCATTAAAAAGTAACATAGCATTAATAAAAAGTGGATTGTGGACTTCGAACCTGTAATGTATAGACCAATGGGCAGTAATACCTAGTTTCTAACGGAAGACACGTTGGAATGAAGTGTTTTGTTAATTAATTCACTAATTATTGAGCTCAAATCTTAATATAATGCAAATATAAATAAATGATTCAATGTGTTTTGGTTTTAAAACAGATTTCATTTTCTTTGGTTTTACATATAACATACATTTTAACGGCAATTTTTGTTAAGTTCAGTTCATCTTACATACATTTCCTGAAGAATATCTGGTGTGAACTATATCCAATAAGACAAGAATTCCTAATCATTAAAATTGGAAGTTTTTATTTTTTTGCCAATAATTTTTGAAAAAAGGTTAGTTTAAATTAACTTAACTTTAAACTTTTTTAACACGAGATTCTTAAACCTACAATTCTAATACATACATCGGTTAACAACTATTAGATTACATTTTGTTTGATCATACTAAATGACATACCCTAATCTTCAAACTAAAGATCTTAAAAAAACTGTAATTATTTTACTGATCTCTTCTATGTAAAAAAATATAAACATCCACAAAATGTGTATGAGAAAACCTTTTATGAAATCAAGTTAATGTTTTTTGTACCTACTTTACTAACTTAATAATTCACAAATATTTCAATATAAATAAATACACGACTACTGGTGTAAAATATGCAAAATAAATGTTTGATATTTTAACCAAGTGGTCTCAATTTCTTTCTTTTCCAAAACAAAATCATTACTTAGCTAGTTATCGTGCTACTTCATTATTCATAATCCATATATGTGAACCTCACTGGCTTTCGAACCTACGACAACAAAAATGTGTAATCTCGATTGAACTAAATTGCAAATAATAAAGCCAAAACCGATTAATTGCTGTTTGTATTACGATGAGAAATTAAAAAAAATATCAGAATAACTCATAGAGTAAACAAATATTAAAAGTGGTTGTTAATGTTGAAAACAAAAATTATGCATCTCTATTAGTCACTTCAAGATTGTAGATAAACATTTGAGCAATATACAAACATATAAATTGACAACCGCCCGCCGCGGCATTGATTGTAATCTCATGTGCTGTTTATCTTTAAAACAAAACAAAAATTGATTTGTTAAGCTGATGATATGAAAGGTATTAATCTCAAAAAAAAAGCGCAGCCACACTTCATTTAATACTCATAGTACATATTGTAACATCTCTAGTTTCAGCTATTTTGTTGCACTTTGTATGAGTTTCCTTTTACTGTGGTTTTAATTTCATTATTAATTAAATTACTGACCAACCACGAATGAATGTTAAAATAACAATACCACCTACACCAAACAAAAATTAAATTTTTAAAAAGTACCTTAAAAAAATGTGGCATCCACATTGGTAGAACAACGGCTTCTTCAAGTAGTTTCTTAGCATCTTGAAGATCTGCTATATCTTCCCAGTGTACATTTGGATTTTTTTGTAATATATCCCGCTCTAAAAAATAAAGAAATATGTAGGTCAAATATAACTCTTACATTTAAAGCATACGAACCTAAAATATCAACCAGTTCAGACTCGAGATGACTGCTGGGCTCAAATTTTTTCTCCTTTTCCTCGTCTACGGTGTTCTCTTCGTCTTTGGAATCATCGTCCTTTGCTTGTCCATTGTCGGCACTACTTCCACTGACTGCAGACAATGTCTTTCGATTGATGGAGCCCACAGCTGACGTTCGGCCATTTTGACTTGAATTGCTGTTGCGAGCAGTGTTCGGTGCTGATGTTTTCTTTGCACCTGGTGCTGTTCTCTGGGGAATTGTACTTTTACGATCCAGTTTTCTATTTACTACCGCATTACTACTGCGACTACGACTTGGTGGAACCGGTCTAAAATTTGAAATAATTGATTCATACATTTAACTACATGGTTTTCGAATTTATTTTTAAATTTATTTATAATGCCTTCACAAGAAGATACTCAAAAACAGTTATAACACCCAGCATAGAATAATTAACTAATAAAGAAAGTTCTATGCCAAGTATATTATAACGAAATATGAAATGCTGGAGATCATGTCGCTTGGAATAACGAATTGAATAATATTGTGTTTTCATATGAAAAAAATAAAGCTTTACCCCTCCCGATCACTATGCTTTAATCTTTTTTTTTTTTTTTTTTAAGAAATCTTTTATGCGGTCCACAACTAATATTTATTGCAGCAACTACAAAATTCTTCTTGCAATAAAAAGAAAAAAACAAACAGAATAATATTGCATTGTGTAAGGATAGTGATTTGGGCAGTAATATTGTCTGGTGTGGTTATATACAGTCCGTAACATTTGAATAGCCTCACACAATAAATTTCTTACATTCAACTGTTTTTGATACTTCTTTGATTTGTACATAAGAACATTTATATTTAAAGACATGGTAAGAGAACGGTCTCTGAGATTAAGACAATTTTTTAACAAATTTCGTAAATTTAACTAAATTTTCTGTGCTTGTTTGTTTGCAGTCACTAAAACGCAAATTTTTTTTGTAACATTTGAATAGCCTCAATTGTTTTTATTTCACATTGTAAGCTATAATTTGGCAGCGTAGCTCTCGGAAAGTTATCAGGAAGTGATAAAACAGTTATGTTTTTTTATTTCTTCAATTTGAAAGTATAAATGGGCAGAAAAGATTCATTAACGGCTACAGAGATTGCCAAAACAGAGGCCTATCGGCATCAAGGACTGACGAAACGTTTTATTGGTCATAAAAATGCCGGACACCTAAAGCACTTAATGCTGATGAAAAACCCTCCGTTTAACAATGCGCATAAACTAAACCAGCTTAATTTGGCAAGAAGCCGAATGCCATGAAATGCTTAAGGCAGCAACCATTCAAAAAATTGGCAAAAATTGATCTTGAGTTGAAGAGAGTCCAACTTAAACTGACCGGATGGATATAAAAACTACTTCCATGATTTAAGAAAAGAAAATTTGTGTTTTGATCTCTAGCATAGCCGCGAGGGATGATTTATGGTATGGGGATGCAGTACCATTTTATGGCACTGTTGATTTAGATTTTGTATAGATTGTAAAATGATATACAAGTAATATAATACCTTATTGGAAACAGTCTTGCTTCACTTTCAGTGTATTTTAAGACTGCCGATTCTTTTTGCAGCAAGACAATGAGCCGATTCATACAGCTTTTATTAAAATGTTGCAAACTTAAAATAAACAGCAATTATCCTCACCACCCTACTCTCATTACAAATGTGTGGAGTTTTCAAACACGCACGGTTTATGGAAATGGATGGATGTAGACAAAAAAAGTAAAGTTTATTGAAGCTATCAAAGTAGCAAGGCCCAACATTTCGACAGATTTTTAAGGAATCGTTTGCGATTGTTTACGAAATCGAACATTGATTTTGTATGATTCCTTACATGATGGCTTTTTTTGAGGTAATTCAAAACAAGAAGGGCTCTAAAAAGTTCTAAAATATTGTGTTAACCACAGAAAATAATTACAGAAAATAATTACAAATTATTTTCTTTAACAAAATTAATCAATTGGTTTTTATTTCTACTAAATAAATACTGTGAGGCTATTCTAATGTTACAGCAAATAATACACCTTTTTGTGACTGTTAACAAAACTAGTTGAGAAAATTGCTTTAGCTTTTAGAAATTAGTCAAAACTTCTCTTAATACTAGTTACCATGTTCTACCTTGCTACTCAATACAAATTTTCTAATTAGACCTCAAAGAAGTACCAAAAATAGTTTATTGTAAAATAAACTATGTGTGAGGCTATCCAAATGGTACGTGTATATGCAAAAGCTTATATAAAATATATTCACGCCGGTTGATTTGTCAATGAGAAAGTCGAAATCTAAACTTAATAGGATTTAATGTGCAGTACTTTTATGTTGTTAAATGAAGATATAGTCCACACAAAAGTTATAACAAATCGTTAGACATTTCCGCGAGAAATACTTCCTTTCTGTTTACTGCAGTTTGTATTTTAAAGATACAATTATGAATATGTATATAAAGGTTGTGAACCATAATTTAAAAGAAATAAAAACTAACTTTTCTGGTCTTGGTGGCCCCCAAACATCAGGATCCTTAAGTGGAGGAGTCCAAATATCTGGATCTGGACGAAACCAGGAAGCTGGATCTCTCATCTCGTCTTCGCTTATTTGAGATTTCAATTTGTGGGCAAATGGTGTATTATGCAAGTCCATGGTCATCTCAGAAAGTGTTTTTTGGATGGCTTTCATTTCTGTGTATTCTTTTTGTATTTGTTGATTAATCTAAAGAAGAATAAAAAACTTGGTGATATCTATCCATTGTTCTTCGGAAAGACGAGACGCTCAAAATAAAACAACCATCAAATCACTTACCATTCCCCATTTTCCCTTACGAAGAGGATCCGTTGTTGACGTAACCATCCTACTCAACATACCCTGCAGTCCCTCGTAATAAATTGCGGCCGAATCATAGTTTCCAGTTAGGGCCATTTCTCTGGCCATTTTGGCATTTTCACATATCTCGGCAATTGATGTTTTTGCCATCACGGTCATTCCTACACACGATTTCGTCTTTTGCTTCCCACCTCGCAATAACTGTGAAGCGAAATTCTCCATAGTTATTCTTCTTACATAAAACAAAAAAACAAGGAAAAAAACAAGAAAAGCATCGGAAAACCCAATCAGTGATGAAAAGCAGCACCAAACAAATAGAATAGATTATAAAAATGTTATGAAATCCTATATCAAAGAATGAACCCTTCTTAATTCAGGCCAAGTGCTTTTGGATTTCTTCCTAAAAATAAAATAGCCTAAATATTTACGATTTTATTTTTATTGTCATTCCACACAGGTGTTCGACCTTGTAGACACACATTATTTTCCGATTGTGATTTGGGATTCTTAAAAATGTCTTTATGTGGCTAGGCTATTAATTGCAGAACTATCGGAAAAGGTTAGAGTGTTGTACCGACAGGACGTAAAAATTTTTTAATCCGTAAAAATTTGCAACATCTCATTTATTAACTAAAAATAAATAACAGTTTTAAACTTATAATTGTTTTATACACAACCTAAAATTGTTTTATTGGCAAAAACCGCGCTAAAAAGTAAAAAAAAAGGATTTTCCCCAAAAACACATGGTCCAGTGGGCAGTTCTGGAACACAAGCCATCTATTCTGATAACTTCAGACTTTTAATCAAGCCCATCTTAACGTAAGGTGGTCTGCCTCCTCATGGGGAGCACCACCAACCCAAACGCCAAAACCAAAAAGAAAGAAACTTCTACTTTTAAAAGTAGCAATGCCTCATCGACCATACTGAACAGCCCAAGCCAATTGCGTGCTGCGCAAATGCTACTGCAACTCAAGAGTGGGGACTCACCAAACGACGACAACCAAAAACCAAACAGCAAACGTGCCAAAAAGATGACAGACGAAACCATGGAGTTTCAAGACGTCGCAGAAAACTGGACTGAGGTCAAAAAAAACTCGACGGCCTCTTCGGGCCCTGCAACCGCATTAAACGCTCCATTTGCATTAAAACCGTCCACCGCCCAAGAAGCCGCAAACAAAGACAATAGATTCGCAATTTTAGCCGATCTGAAATTCTCCAAAAGCAATTTTAACTCATCAAAAAAAGACCTCCAAAGAATCCCAGTCCAACCGACCGATGCATCCGAAATTCTATCTTCTGAAATCTCCATCGCCACCATCACCACAAACGCCACCACCGCTATTGCAGACACCACAGCTACCACCGCAGCCAAAACGATTGAAGGCGAAAAGCGCAACGCAGCAACCATCGAGGGAGGATCCAGCGACGTTCATCCTAAAATTAAATCAAGTAAGTTTTGTCCAGCTATAGTATTATTAGAAACTAACACTAGAAAACTTGTATCAGACTTAAAACAAATCCCAGGTGATTTCAAATTTTATTTTAAAAATCTTAAAAATGGTATCTCTAAGTTATATGTTAATAACATTCAAGTCCATCAAGAACTGATGGCCAAAATCAGGGAAAGTAAGGAGATCCAAGGATACTCTTACACTTTAAAAGATGATAAAACGCAAAATATCCTTCTTAGAGGTTTAACTTCTGATTTCAATGAAATTGAAATCCAAGATGAACTTGAAAACATCCTTCCGGGAACGGTTGACAAGGTAACCATCTTTTCAACAGAAAGAAGTAGAAGCCTTGGGCTTAACACAAATTTATTCCTAATTAGACTTAAACCAGGTATCCTCTCGACAGAGATCTTGAAATTAAATTATATTTTAAACACCAAAGTGACTTGGGAAAAGCCCAGGGGCAATGTCGGAGTGCTGCAATGTAGAAGATGTCAAAGTTTTGGCCATCTAGCCAAAAATTGTGGAAAAAACTACAGGTGTGTCAAATGCCAGGCAAGCCATTCACCGGGTGAGTGTCCAATCAAGCAGGCTCTTAACACCAAGGCACACTGTGTCAACTGCAACGGACCTCACCCGGCTAATTACCGAGGGTGTCCCAGATACAAAGATTATATCCAATCAAAAAAAAAATCATTTTTTGAAGCAAAACAAAAAAGATCTAATGGAATCACCCTCGTTAAGAGCGTGGTCGCACCTACTTTACCACAAGCATCGTTTGCAAGCCTCTTTAAAAAAAAACCCAATGAACCTGTTGGCTTTTCCCAACCAAAATGTCCAAACAATAAATATCTTGGCCAATTTCTAGATCTCTCAAAAGACCTTTTTGGCATAGAAATTTCCGAGCTACTACTTAAAGTAGAAAATTTTGTCAAAAACATTAATAATAGCAGCTCTTTGCAGCAGAAAAGATTGGAATACTTAAACCTCCTTAATGAGGTTATATTTAGTACACCATAATGATTTACAAAATTATAAGTTACAACATTTCGTCCTTGATAGAACAGAGCAGGAGAATAGAACTTCTTAAAATTCTCCACGCTCACAAAATATCGATCGCCTTCATTCAGGAGACGCATCTATCACCTCGCCACAAAGTATTTTTAGATAATTATAATTTTCTTTCCAACCATTCCAATCAAGGTGTTGCAATTGCAATCAAAAATAATATAAACTATACTACTGTACAATTAACAAATCCAACTTTTCCAAATATCTTCTGCTTTATAAATATTACTATAAACAACATTCCAAAAAAAATCTTGCTTGGATCCCTATATTTTCCCTCAAACTGCCATCCCAATGAAATGCTGGAAGAACTTGAGAAAATCAATACCTTCTCTGAGTCATTCGACGGAGCCATACTCGGAGGCGATCTAAACGCAAGGCACCCCAACTGGGGCGACTCCAAAATCAACCAAAACGGCAGAAACCTAGTAAACTTTTTCAACTCTAGCAACCCTCAACTTATTAACATCACCCCTCCTGACCCTACATTTCCTAGAAGCTCGGCCTATCTAGATCATTTCCTAGTCTCCCCAAACTTAATAAACCAATACGACAAGAACTTCTTAATCAGTACCCTGTCATCATTCAGTGACCACTTCCCAGCAAAACTTGAACTGACTTTGTCAGATTCAATTCTGGCACTGGTCGAACCCTATTCAGGAAAATCTTACAAAAACACGAATTGGTCCAATTTCAGAAATGATCTAGATATAGCCTTGAGCTCCAACCTACCTTCCCCTAACATTTGTTTAACAAACGCCCAAATAGACCAAAACATCGAATTCTTTAGTGAATCCGTAACAAATACATTAGACCTTCACAGTACTACAACTACAAATAACTTCAAAAAATACAAAGACCTGCCAGACGAAATCAACGTCCTATTCAAAACAAAGCATCGTTGGCAAAAGGAGCTCAAAAGAATCTTCCACAGATCTTATAACAGAGTAAACAACGATTATCAATCACTAGCTAGTAGGATCACCCTACTGAAAATCCTGATTAAAGAGAAAGTCAGTATCTGGTTAAACAAACAAATCGGTCTTAAACTTAGTAATATAAAACCAGGTCCACATGCTTTCAAGGAAGCAGCCAAATTATCAGGCAAAAAAAAAAAGTTCAATTGTGACCAGATTTCGGTAGAAGGCCGAACCATAACCGATGAAGCGAGCAAAGTTGAAGCCTTTAAAGACCATTTCAAAAACATATACCGCGAAAAAATCCCATCTCATGACCCAAGCATTGCAACATCCGTGCAAACCGAAATTCTCCGACTAAACCATTCCAAACCAGACAAAATCTTCATATTTTCTAACGAAAATTCAGCCATTAACCAAAACGGTCTTTTTTTCACCTCAATACCGGAAGTTACTAATACTATTAAATTTATCAAAGCCAAAAAATCAGTTGGTCCAGACAATATATCTAATTTCGTATTGAAAAAGGTTTCTCCTGAAGCTATTAAATTCCTGACGATTATTTATAATAATTGCATAAACAATGGCTACTTTCCTACGAGCTGGAAAAATGCAAAAATCATTCCGTTACTGAAAAAACCAAACATCTTCACGTTAGACAATTTTAGACCGATCTCATTACTCTCAAACGTCGGAAAGACTTTCGAAAAGATACTTCTCAATAAACTCGAATCGCATATTGATGATAATATTGAATTCATACCCGATTACCAGTTCGGTTTTAAAAAGGGTCATTCTACTCTTCACTCACTACTGAAAATTCATAACGAAGTCTCATTTAATCTTAGACAAAAAAAATGTACTGCAGCCTGCTCTCTCGATATCGAGAAAGCCTTTGATAGTGTGTGGAGAGATGGCCTACTATTCAAAATAAGGCAGATGGACTTCCCACCTCATCTGACCAATATGATCCAGAGCTTCCTCTTCAACAGAACTTTCTTCATCCAGCTTCAACAATCAAAATCTGAGAACTGCCTAACCTTTACGGGAGTCCCCCAAGGCTCAATTTTTGGCCCAAAGCTATATAACCTGTTTTTACACGACTTCCCTCACACAGTATACTCTAACAACATAATAGTATCCGAGGCCATACTCTTCGCTGACGACACAATGGTATTTGCTCCTGCTGACTACCCTTCAGAAGCCCTCATTAATCTCAAAACTCACCTAGAGCTAATAAACAACTTTTATAAAAAGTGGGGAATCCACATAAATAAAGAAAAATCTGAGGCAATCTGTTTTAGAAATGCCAGCGGCAAGGGCAAACCCGGTGTAGTAGGCGAAAGCAAAAACCTGAAGTTACTACTTGACTCCATAAACATCGAATTCAAGCATCAAATAAAGTACCTTGGCGTACAATTCAACAACCTCCTAAAATTTAATCAACATGCACGCACAAATAAATCCAAAGCTAGAAACCTCTCCAACATGCTCATGCCTTTTTTAAGGCATCCAATGTTAAGTAAAAAGACCAAACTCCTCTTTTACAAAACCTTAATAAGACCAGTGCTCATTTACGCATTCCCAGTATGGTTCAGTGTTTCACCCACTGTCATCAAAGAATTTGAAATCTTCGAAAGAAGAATATTGCGCGTTTGTGTCAATAAAAACTTTAAAACCAGAAATAAAAGATTTTCAAACAACTTTATATATAATGAAGCAAATATAACTCCTTTAATCAAATACACGACTGAGTTAATGAAAAAAAACATAGATAAAATGAAATTTTCAGACAATGATTTGATCAAAGGAATGTACGATACACAAAAAAATACATCACTGTCCGGATCTCCATATCCTTCCCCGATTGGGATTCTAAATGAGAACGTGCAGTCAGCGCTTGATGGAATTTCACAGTTCTTCTCAGTCACTACCAGAGGAAGTAATAGAGGCTAATCAAGCCAAATCCTCTTTCGAAAATGCGATCCCAGAAATCGCTCAACGAGAATATTTGAAATCACCTATAAGTAACTTAAAAATAAAGAAATTCAAAAATCAAAAACCATATTAACCCTAATAACAATTCTAAACTAAAGCTGGCCAAAACTTAACTATTATTGTTTGTTTTGCTCATAATTCAAAATTGTATTAATCTTAAGAAAAACTCATTAAAAAAAAAAAAAAACAAATGTATAAAATTTTATAACACTCTAAGTCAAACCAAAATAAACAAAAATTACTGTCAATACATAAAACCACCACCTCATGTAAAAAAAAAAAAAAAAAAAAAGGAGAAAAGAAAAGAAAATCATAAAAGAATTTACATATCGAAACTAAAGAAAGAAAAAGAAAATTTACACACGAATTAATGTCTAACAAACAAATCCATTTAATCTTATAATTTTATAATTTTAATACTTATCAAAAAGAAATAAATGAATCAATATTTCACCGTTCGCAGGTTAACTCGATAAGAAGTCAAGAATCAATTAAATCTTATGTACTTTATTAAAGTAATCCTCTGTATCTCATCGTTATACCTTCTTTATTGTATATTTGTATATATGTATATATATTTTCATTTAGTATGTAGTTTATAGCTTAAAGACAATCGTCTAAAGATACATTTATAGCTCCGAGAGCAAGAGCTCCTATTCCATTTAAAAGAAAAAGACAAGCCATGTTGGCAATCGAAAAATTTAAAAACAACAGAACAGGACGGCCATACATTACAGCCTCCGCTTCCCGTATCGTTTATATTAACAGAAAGAGATAGATCTAAGAATTCATGTATATATTTCCAAATGTCATTTTTTTTAAAAGTCTCAATAAAATACAATACAATACAAATGCAGAACTATCGTTGTTAAATGGAATAAGAAAATGCGCTCCACCAAATAGTACAGTACTTACGGTAATGGACATTAGTAAAGCAGATTAGTTTTATTTGTTAAAGATATGCTAGGGGGTTTGTTTTATTTTTAAATATTTATGTTGAATTGAAAAACTTTTTTTTACACTCAGATGCTTCTTTCTTTATTTTTTTCTTTCTAAACTTGAAGCACGGACGACGTATTTTCCCAAAGTCTTCCTTCTTTTAGCTAAAACCAAACTGACAGGTTATGACTTATGTGTCATGAAATTTACACACACAAAGAAAAATATGACTCGGAATTCGAAAAGTATGGGTCTACGCACATGAAATACTTAAGGCTTGGGCAACATCGAAAAAATTTGCGTTGTGAATGTACGCCGCGCCGCACAGTGGTGCGAGAGCGGAAAAAAGTCTTTTGAAAAAGTCATATCTATCCTTTTAAACTTTATGTTTAAGTACTCTTAGATAACCCGAGCGTATGATTTAAAAGTATTTTTTAACATATATATTAGGGGTATTCCCGATCCGATGCAAACTGGTCTTGCATCGTTGCAAAAGTGCAAAGTTTTTTTTACAATGGGGTTAGGGTATAGCAATTTTACACTTTTGCATTTTTGCAATGATACAAGACCAGTTGCATCGGATCGGGAATACCCCTATTGTATGTTCTGATTTACAAGCCCTCAAAGTTGAAAAATAATTTTACTCAAATCGCGAACCGTATTTTCAAAAAATTTTGAGATGGTTTTTTTCCGAAGTTCCTTTAAACAAATTCTCTAGCTTCTTAAATAATTTAATTGGTCTATTTTCGATTATCTAAAAATAAAAAAAAGTATTGATTATTTATAAAAGATACCTTCTATAAGTAGCCTGAAGCTTTAGTACTAAGAAAAAATGCTTTTTTTTTAAACTTTTTGATTTAAAAAAAAAGCGCCAAAAGATACCAAGAAAGTAAGTATGCCAGCATATGCTCCATACATTCATGTTAAAGCACAGAAAAAATCAGCTGCAGATACATGCAGATGTGGAAGTTATGCTCAAAAATGTTTCACTGAATCGGATTTCAAAAAACTCCGTCTTGACGGTAGTGTTTACTAAAAAGTTTGATTTCTTCGGTATTAATTGTCAGAATGAACTGGTTAAGCCCATTATTTTAAGAAAAAATGTCAAACTTTATTTTAAAAATAAAACAAAATTAATACATTGACCCAGGTCTGAGAATTTCGATTTTTGCGAAACCATTTATTTCTGCCTGGAAAATTTTTCAACTATCAACTCAATTTTCTTGAAAACAACACACGAAAAATAATATAGTTTTATGATATTTTGAATTATATGATAGAGCTAAATACAAAATAAAGAAAAGGATTAGGGATAATCCTTTATTTTTTTTTTTTATTTTTCACTAAAAGTTGGCCTGGTAAAAATAAAAAAGGTGTTTTTTTTTAAAGTTTTATTGCTTTGTTTTTGGTGTGTATTGCGTAATTTTGTATTACCTGTAAGGATTAGTAATGGCTTATTAGAATAAAATCTCTTACTTAAATCTATATATATAAAGGATTAATGAAAAAAAGTCAGTATTGAGTTATTGAGCATTTGTGCAAGGTGTGTAAGAAAAATGTTTACTCTTTGATCAACCAATAAGTGAAAGTGAAGTGAAATATAATGACAAACATATATAGTGAATTCAATATATTAAAATGGATTCAATTTATCTATTTACTTATTTAATTTTATAATATACGTAGTTAATAATAATATTTTATTCAAAATAAAAAGTCAAGATTTTACTAAAAAAAACTTTTATTTAAATATAACATCAAAACCCTCAAATTTTATAAAAATGTCAATAACTTTTTTTCTAATAATTTTTTCTTGACCAAATTTTGACCAAGCATGTATAAGATTTATCTTAACATGTGTGTCAAATTTCATTAAAATTCGTTTAACAGTTCAGATTTTACAGACTTTTTTCCGCTTACCCATACAAACATCAAAACACTCAAATTTTAGAAAAAAAGTTAATAACTTTTATACTAATGATTTTTTCTTAGCCAAATTTTGACAAAATATGTATAAGACTAATTTTAAAATGCGAATAAAATTTCATCTTAATCCGTTAAACAGTTCAGATGTTACAGATTTCTTTTCCGCTCTCCCATATAAACATCAAAACCCTCAAATTTTAGAAAAATGTCAATAACTTTGTTTCTAATTATTTTTTTTCAACCAAATTTTGACCAAATATGTATAAAGCGGCATATACACAGTTCAAAATCTCATCAAGCATGGGAGAGTGTATTAGTAAAATTGCCACACGTATACGTTGTGTGTATGCTTGAAGTAAAATCAAAACTTTTTGATTTTTGGTCAATCAAGTAGTCAAGATTGACGTAGTGTATATTTGTGATTGAATGCTTGATCATGCATGTGCTCATTTTCATATTGAACAGCGATGAGAAAATTCAAAATACTGGCAGCGGATAAAAATCCTCACATGTCTTCTCATCTGAACAAGTACGTATAAATGAGTGATTGAAAACTCATGCTTGATGTGTGTATATTCAATGTGAAACTTGTTTTACTAACACACTCTTCCATGCTTGATGAGATTTTGATGTGTGTATATGCCGCTTAAGACTAATTTAAACATGTTTGCCAAATTTCATTTAAATCCATTGAACCGTTCAGATAAAACAGACTTTTTTCCGCTCTCCCATACTAACCGAACCACTGTGCGCCGTCGTCTCGTGTTGTGAATGTCTCCTTTCGCACGAGGAAACATGTTGCTGGAGATTTTTTTGACGTTTTCTTTTTATTTCCAATCTCCACCAATCGTCGTTAGTTCACTTCTTTTACTTGTTGCCCTTCTCAGCTAAAAAAGTTTCTAGAAACTCACAGGCGTATTTATTACATTTTTTACTAGTTAAACAGTGTCTAAGGGCCAGTTTTACAAATATTTTAACCGTGGTTCAGCAATTTTTATCCACCGATTCCGGCGGATTAATTGAGTTTCAACAATGGTTTACTGTTCAAGTGTGTGATAATAACCAATTACATACTTGAACCAGCGTTGAACCTTAGTTAATCCGCCGAAATCGGTGAGTTAAAATCTTGAACCGAGGCTGAACCACTATTGTACAACTGGCCCTAAATCATTGACCTATTATATATGGACTGCTAGTTGAGTTTAATTTTCATACAAAAACCCCAATAAAAGTGGTTCCACCTTTCCTTAGCGACACTAGACCTTGAGTTTAAATGCGGCAAACAGAAGTAATTATTTTCTCTGTTTTTATAACAGATGTCAGTAGTTTCTTTGTTAAAAAGAGCTTGTCCAGACCAAGCGGTAACAAAGAAACTACTGACATCTGTTATTATTTCTTATAAAACAGAGCCACCTTTCTCAATTCAAATGACGTTTGTCATTTGTGTGCTGTATTTTTTGATTTTTATTAGGGGTATTCCCGATCCGATCCAACTGGTCTTGTATCATTGCAAAAATGCAAAAGTGTAAAATTGCTATACCATAAACCCATTAGGTGTGTTTCGACAGCATGGCAGAGGGTTACAATCAACCTCTCGAAATGACTTTAATTTTGACATCGAAGATCCATTCCTTCCAAGACCGGATAATTTATTGTTTAATCTGAATCTTTGCTAGTACAATTGCCTGAAAGATTTGCAGGAACTCATGATCCTGGTTCTGCTCTGGGAGCAGCTTTACAAGTTCCATTTAAACTAATGCAAGCTTCTGGTGGACTTATAACAGTGTTTCAAGCGTGCCTTCCAAGCAAACGTCCTGGTTCTCTAGAGACGCGTGAAGATCCAAACAATCGTTCAGCCAAGGATGTTGCTCATTTAAACCCGGCCACAGATTTGCTCTTGAATTATTTAAATTAAATTAAATTAATTTAATTAAATGAATGAGGAAAACAATAATAACGACGTGTTGTTTTCATTGACAACTACGTGTTGTTATTATTGTTTTCGTCGTCGCCAAGACAAATACACAGTAGCCGTTTTTTATTATGACCCATGGCCATGATCCATATGAATCATCTTGCGAAAATAAAACAGCCTCACAGTGAGGAGAGGCAGAAGTCTGTTTTCGGATCATGAAACGTGAACATGATAAAGAGCAGGTTCATGAGTTGTTGTTGTTATGTATGTTGTTTGATGATCCATATGGATCAATTCTGATAATAAAAAACGGCTAGTAGTGTGTGTTCAACTAAGCTACTCTATAGGCGTTTTTCTTTTTTAGCCCCGAGTGGGGCACAGAGCGGGCTCTGAGCGAATAGAGCTCACTCCGAACAGAGCGTGACCTGAGCGCACCGATCTATTTAAGAAACTCAATTGAGCACTGAACTCTCATACCTATCAAATAACATGAAAATTGTATGAAGTTAGCCGCGCTCAGCTTTGTGCTCGATGTGCTCGGACATTTTTTTCTGAGTTCATCGAGTGAGCCCCGGTCGAGCTCTGAGCTAAAAAAGAAATCCAAGTTGAGAGCTCGGAGCACTCCGAGTTAAAAAGTAACATAGTTTTCTTCTTGACAGCTCAGTCCCACGCTCGGTGCTAAAAAAGAAAAACGCCTTATAAAGAAGCTATAGAAAATTTCCACGATTTTGTTTCTTCGTGTGAAAGGTACAAGAGATTTTTAAGGAAATTAAAAGAAAACGTCAAAAAAATCTGCGGCAACTTGTTCGTGTGTAAGGGGACATACAATGCTCTGTGAGACGCTGATTACACGAGCCTTTTTTTCGTTTGTTTCGTGTTTCGTCTTTTTGACAGCTTGTAGAAATGTATGGATTTGTTGCTTCATTCCCCCTACATTTCTACACCCCTCACCAGAGCTGTCAAAAAGACGAAAGGATAAACAACTAAAAAAACGAGTCGTGTAATCAGCATTTGAGAGAATTTCATCCCCTCTCTTTCAAATTTGACAGTTTACCAGATTTAGTCCGAGAAGTACACGAACAAACCTACAAATGCCTTTATTTATGACATTTATTTGACTTTTTTCTTCAGTGCATGTTTATTTCTTTAGTTAAAACTAGTTATCAATATTTGTTGAATATTTTTTAAAAGTTGTTTTATAAATAAATAAAGATCATAATTCCTACAATATATGCACCTTAAGCAGGAAATGGAAAGCCTGAACCGAACTTCACTATCTGAAGCCTTAAAAAATGAGGAAACGCTGGACAAAAAATGCATTGAAATTTCTCAGGGTAAAATTACATTTTCTTTGTACTTTTGAGAAATTCCTAAATTATTAATTTCACTTTGATAGAAATCTCAAATAAAGAGTATGACATCGCGATTTTTGTTGAAAAACTTGGATTTGCTCTAACATCTCCTACACTTGAACTGCGCGTCAATGGCACAAAACTGCTCAGCAACGTTCTGTCGAACCTGCCGAGAGATCATCTCACCGGCGGACAGCTCGAATTTGTGGCCACATTCTATGCCGACCGAATGAAAGATCAGCACAATGTTCTTCCAGCAGTAATTGATGGAATCACTGCCCTTATTAGTATGAAGAACTTCCCGGATACCTCAGTGGTTATGATACTACAGAGTTTTTTCCAGCACACCACTTGTCAGAGTCAAGTTAGGAATGATCGAGAAAAGATCTTCAGAATATTCAAAGTGCTTTCGGAAAAGTACGAGAATGGTAAGTGAATACGGAGTGTATATTCCTAAACTGAGATTTGTTTGATTTCCTTTTCAGTTCTTAAATCAATGGGAGGTGATTTTATTTATGGACTTATCAATTCTCTTGATGGGGAACGTGATCCTAGAAATTTGGAATTCATTTTCAGCTTTATGCCAGATTTAATCCAAAGATTTCCTTTGCTGCATTTACACGAGGAAATGTTTGAAATATTTGCTTGTTACTTCCCAATTGACTTCAATCCGAGCAAAAATGATCCTGAAGCTATCACAAGAGATAACTTGGCGAGTAAATTGTCGGACTGTTTGGTTTCCTCTGTGGAATTTGTTGAATGGTCAGTTCCACTGGCTCTGGAAAAACTAGAAAGTGATTTGATCGTAGCTAAGTTGGATTCTTTAGAACTTTTGGTAAGTGGTTTTAGGGTAAAAAACAATAAAAAATTCAATGGCATCTATTATTCTAGAAAATATTAAGGATATGGATATGTTTTCATGAAAATTATTTATATTGGGCATAGTAAAAGGTCTTCAAATAAAACGATGCGGGAATAATTATATTTATTTTAATTTTTTTAATTTATTGTTTCAATTCAAAAACAATTATTTAAGCATGTTACATATTTAAATTCGGGAGACGGACACAACTAAGAAAACAAAAACCGCTGACGCAGTACAAAACTTCTAACCAGGGTTGCAAAAGCTTAAGCTCTTATTTAGCTTAAGCCGACGATCAATTCACAAATCAGTAATGGACTTGTGAATTGAAAAATGTTCAATACACAAATTTTGTTTTGGATTTGTGAATTATAAAATATTGGGATTTGTGAAATGAAGAATATTTAATTCACACAATGGGGCTAAAGCCCCAGCAAGTAAACAATATTTCAGACATCATTAGATGCATTAAACAAAATATTTTTCACAATAATTTTCTTCAGATTAAGTTCCTCCCCGGCCATTCTACGAATTTCGTTTTTTTTTTTCTTATTTATATCATAGAACAATCGGCAGACTTTTGATTCGCGCTTCTAAATAATTTTGTATTGCATTGTAATTTTGATAAGGACAAAAATGAGGAAGAACCGCTAAATACATGCCAAAAAAAACTCTATCTTCGCTTTCGCTATATAAAAGGATTTCCTTGTATGTATATTAATACTGCCGTTTTCTTATTTGAGGTCAAAGCAACTGGAACAAATCCTAGTCTTTTTCAGCTCTAAGCTAGTAGTCGGAATTACAACCACGCGGTTTTAACATACAAAAAATATATGTATTAAAATAAAAGAAAATTTCTTATTGGCATTTTCGTTATAATAATTACCTCTTAAATTTCTGTTTTCAGTATGCTACGGCTCAAAAATTTCCAGCAAATACTATGGAACCTTACTTTGAACAAATCTGGTCAGCACTTAAACAGGAAATCTTCCCTGGCTCAGATAATCAAGATATCCTCAATACAGGTCTAAGAACGCTTCGTTCAATTCTGGAACGTGCCTCAGCTGATCCAACAGTAAGCCAACACTATCAAACAATAGTTTTGGGTACGGTACTCCCACACCTAAATGATATAAATCAGCGTCTATTTAATCCTTCCGCTGCAATAGCACTGGTATGTGTGTCAGGCGATGCCAGATTTGCCTCAGAAAAAATTCTCAATAGCTTTTTATTGAAATTGCATTCCGATGAAGAACTCGGCTCCCAAGACAAGTTAAAAATTTTCTACATTCTAGCACAGGTCTTTAAACTGTGCTCCTTGAGAAATGCCATACGACAGATTAATACAAAAATAACTTCAGAGTTACATCCAGAATTTATAAAGGAGTTGAAAAATGAAAATAGTTCCTTGGACCTCAAGAAAGCAGCTTTGGCATGCCTCAATGAATCGATTGCTTGTGCAAGTGAAGAAAATCGTATGCTTGTGTACCAATGTTTGGTGCAACTCCTAACATCAAATGACTTAGAAATCGATTTAAAAGACATTCTCAAGCACATAGCCGAATTGGATTCTAAGGAGCTCCAAACAGAATGTGTGGACAAGATTATAAGAAACTTTCCCTTATTCTCAGCATTTGTAAAAAGAAAAGTCTATAAAGATTTTTTGCACCTGATAAAATTTAAAGCCTTCTCAGAAACAGTGTACGATTTAATTTTCTCCAACATCTTCGAAAACGATTCTTTTGAAGTTAAACTGATTGCTTTGGATGCATTGGTCACGCTTCTTCAGCAAGAAAATGCTGCTTTCATTGAGAATCTCCAAATGAATCAATCGCTTATTGAAAAAATTTTCACTTTGATGCATAGTGGCAGATTAAATCTTGAAATCTTTGAACGATGTGCGGTTATTCTCAATTTAATAGTTAGACATTTGCCTGTTGCTGAGCAGTACGTGATTATAAGTGAATACCTGCCAAAACTGAATCTACAACTGGAATCTGATTTATTCCTTACAAAAGGTCTTTTGGGATTCATGCACGAAAGTATTACGATTGATGAACATTTCGAACAATTAGCTGATGATTTAATCAAGCTCTCTCTGACTGAAGAAAACGAAACTTTACGAAACGTATGCCATCATTTACTGTGCAGTTTGTTCAACAAAATGGAAGAGAGCGAAAAAAACCGAGGTGTTCTGCATCGAATAGTGCAAAAGCTTAAAGAAGAAATAAAAATAAACAATAAAAAGGCCGTTGAAATTCTTTCTTGGATTGGTAAGGGATTAAATGTTCGAGGTCTTGATGCGGCTGCTGATATAATTGGAGCGGTGAGTAGTACATAAGCTTAAACTAATTTTTTATATGGTAACTTAAAAATACCTTTTAGATTGCAGATCTATTGGACGACCCGTCTTTATCTTCGGCAGCAAACTTGGCATTTAATATCATCTCAGCTGAATACCCAGAAATCCATTTACCATTGGTTCGATTTCTGTTTAAACAGAAATTTTTCAATGTAATTTATTTAAAAATTGCCAAAAAATTGGAATGTTTTTCTGAAAACCATATGAACGCATTCATATATATTTTGAAAACAACCCCGCACACGGTGTTGAAAATGAATTTAGAAAAGGTCGGGATAGCGATAAGTTTTGCATTAAATTTATGTCTTTATTTCCTTTTTTATATTTTTAGATTGGTCCCGTCTTATTTAAAAGTTTAGAATTAAATGAAGTATCAACTATTCGAATAGCATTGGAGATATGCGAGAATTTTGTTAAAGCAAAAGACATATACTTTAGTGGGCATTTAAATCATCTTGTTCCACAGTGTTTGAAATTAGCACAATATAAAAGTTCAATGGTAAGTTATTTTGAAAAGATGTTGCATGTTACGTTTATTTTCACTATTTGCAATATTTTTGAGGAGTTAAACAATTTCCAAGTTGTCTCACCTACTTCAGTTGTTTTAAACTCTTTTCTTCTTTCTCGAATATAATTTTGTATAAGTGATTATTATTGCAATAGCTTCTAGGATTGAAATTAAAATATAATCCAACACGTAAGACCAGTTTAAAAACTTGCGTTTACAGGGAGTAAACATTAGAATTCAGAGTAAACAATTATAAGTATGATAACTCACCACATAAATATAAAATTTTATTAATTAATGTTTAACCTCAAATACTATAGTTTCATAGACATCACACACGGTAAATGGTTGATTTTCAATCGAATGGGATTTACATTCCCGATTGATCGAATTCCTTCGAACATGATGTTCTTTGAAATTTTATTTGTTCCCCACATGGCAGAAAAATGAAAAGGGATCTATGGTAGGCTTATTCAAATGCGGTGGAAATTAAGGCTGTCAAATTGTGGAAATTTAACGCTGTCAAATTGGGAAAGTTGTGGTCTAGTTTGATGTTTTTAATTATGTTTGGGTTGGGGATGCTGAATGGAAATCTGAGATTTGCAAAAAAAAATTGTGATAGAACATCGATAAAAATGCAAAACAATATCATTTTTTGCCTGTAGCTGTGGTTTGCTTATCTCGAAAACTATCAAGAATTCGTAAATAATTTCATTTAAAAAATGAAACAAAATTACCTGCAAATTATAATTGAATAGGATTTTTCTACGACGAACCGTCCGGTGCTGTGCAATTATGTGTATGATCGGTAGAAAACCTCAGACTTGGACTTAGAACCCCAACGAAAAAGTCAAAACTATCCTAAATAACTTACTAGTAAATACCTATTTTTACCTTTTTATATCATCAAATCCAAAAGTTAAAAGTAATAGTTGTAACGATAAATCGTTTATTGTTCGGAAAATAAATCAAATGTGTGTTGAAATGTCAAAATCAGAGTAAATCGTTTCCGGAGATGCATGACGTTTTTTTATGCCACACAAACACAAAAATAAATAAAAAAAAACAATAACATTTTGTAGAGAAACAAAATTAGTGTAGATTAATTACAAGATTTATCATTGAATTCATTGGGCCTTACCAATAACCAAATTCAAAGACGACTTAAATATTCAAGTAATATGAACCATAATTGAATGGACTATAAATAATGAACCATACCTTTGTATATCAACTCGTAAAGAAAAATATAGAGTGACTTTCATTTCTAATGTATGAACGTCAACTATGCTAGAATGAAAATCGGGTAATCGTTTGGTTGTGATTAATTATCTTTAGAAAGTGTCTAAATTCAACGAATTTTCTTGGTTTTTCTTGAATCTATGAAAAATTGTTTGCTCGATGCTTTAAAAATATGAGTTAAAAATAATTATAAAGTTTAGAGGACCCTCGTAACCATTTTTGTCGCATACAAAACTTAAACAGACTTAACTTTTGTGAGGTATACAGGGTGTTTTGCATAAATCTTATTTGTTTGTAAGCAACACTTATGTCCAGTATTTGAGTAGTGAGTTGAATCAAATTCGGTTCAGTTAATTTTAATAAATTGACTGAAAAACATGTTTTAGGAGTGACTCTTGTTTAACCGCGAATCTCGGGTGATCTAGCATTTGGAAATTAGGCCTAGATATTTTTGATGTTGTCGTGTAAACTTTAAAGCTTTTCATTACAAAGTTTTGTCTATTAATTTGAGTATATTTTTGTCTTTTCAGAATGTAAGAACAACAGCACTGAATCTTCTCTATGAAATAACGAAGTACCCAACATTCTTTTTACTACCTTTGAAAATGGATGTTGTACTTGGATTATCATCCGCCCTAGATGATCAGAAGAGGCTCGTTCGTTCGGCAGCAGTTAAAGCCAGCAACGCGTGGTTTCTAATTGGTGAACCAACTGGAGATTAGAGCAATTTTATTCCTTATAAACCATTATAAACACGAAATGATATTTTTTTTTGTTTTTATATATTTTCAAAAGCGTTTGTTTTGTTTTTTTTTCGACACATAAAATAACGATTGTGTATGGTGTATTTAAAATTAATTCTTTTTAAGTTTCATAACATTAACTTTTAGAATGAGAACAAAAATATTTTTGTTTTATTAAGAAAACTAAATAAAAACAAATATTTAAACCACAACACTTTTTATGCCTGAACACACAAAACAAAAACACTTATGTAGGTCTTTTATATTTTTGTTGGGAAATCAACAGCGATATCAATGTCGTATAAAATGAAAAGTATCCTTAGATGAACTCGAGATTTTTTGATTGTTTGCTCTTCGGGTATTGTCAGTATGGATGATCAACCTGTGATCTCGCCATGAGTGCCGTTTTTTGAGCTTTTTGAACAACATCCGGACATCGACGTCTACGAATAAGTCGGCAGTCTTGAAAGTAACCCTCGTTCCGTGGAAATCCATGGGTGAAATCATGAAATGTTACTAATCCAAGTCCCCAAATGCGTCCGCCGCGAAATTCCCCTTCGAATTTCATGCCATCTGAACGCCAGAATATTCCATAACCATGAAACCAACCTTGATGAAATTCACCTTCGTATCTGTTGGGTAAAGAAATTTAGTTATACATTACAAAATCGAAAACCAGTTTTAAATAAGAAATATTGAAACTCACTTGGATCCATCTGAGAACCACAAACATCCCAGTCCCGTACATAGTCCGTTGACAAAATTGCCATCATAGCGCGTTCCATCGGGTAGTTTCAAATGGCCGATACCGTGCCTTAGTCCTCTCTGATTCCATTCTCCAATGTAACGTGAACGGTCTTCGTAACACCAACCACCAACCTTCACAGCACCTACAATTTGATTTCCAACCACATCTATAATGGAAAGAATTATTGTTATAATATTATTCGTACAAGCGGAGACCAGTAGGCACAAACGCAGTTAGAGTAAGCCAATTTTTATCAATTCCATGGATTACCTTGTTCCTGATAATCCTCCATTGCATACGATACTCGCTCTAGAAGGCACCAGGAATATCGCGTCCAACGAACTTTTACTAAATGTGACCAGAAACTATTCTTCGCTCCTTCTAGAAAAAAAACACTAACTGTAAAATTATTTCTCTGGCGCCTTTCTTTCAGAACCACTACCCAATAGTGGTAGTGGTCATCGTCGTCGTCGTTATTGTTTTTGTGTGGCTTCGCTAGTTGAGAGTTTTTTTCTAACAAATCTAATTAAAGCATTTTGTTTTCAACAACTGAGTTGAGTCTTTAGACATGTCCGGTGTTTCACTCATCGCATGAGGAACGAAATGGGAATCAAAGTGTTTTGAGGTTTGCTTGGGCAACCGATTACGAATTAGTCGACCTCTGTG
This sequence comes from Epistrophe grossulariae, assembly GCA_929447395.1. Classification (NCBI taxonomy): domain Eukaryota; kingdom Metazoa; phylum Arthropoda; class Insecta; order Diptera; family Syrphidae; genus Epistrophe; species Epistrophe grossulariae. Next base: position 30,978,281 of record OV839567.1, on the reverse strand, counting down.
TGGGGATGGTAATAAAGAAGAGGGTTGTAATTTGAACACATGCTCATCGTAGGTGGTGGAATTGATTTGGTGGAATTGCTGCTGTTTGCTTCCGAGTCATATCGTTGTTTGCTTGTGTTTCTTTATTTTAAGTTAATAATAATGTTAACATTGAGATTAATTTGGTATGGAAAACAAGAGCGCGAAAGAGGATTTTGGGGGTTGGCAGTATAATTGGGTGAAAAAAGAATTCGAAAAACGTATCTTTGGACGCTCAATGCTATTCAATCAAATGGCATTGGATGTATTACCAGAAGGAGAGAATGGGCATCGGCATGAGCATGAATAACAAAAAAAACATAGCCTAATTATAAGTTTTTTTTTTTTTTTTAATTAAGCTAGGTTATGTATTAATTGTTCAGTCAAATATGATGACTATTGACTTTCGAGAGAAAAAAACTTGATTAAACTCTTTTCTTAATCATTTTGTTAGCTTAGTAGGTTCATGCTCATAGACAATAATCAAACGACATAAGTAATAAGACTAAGCGTTGTGTTAGTCAAGTTAGTGAAGACATTGATTTTGTAGAGCATCGCTATTCAGTTACTGATATAGTAGTAGTAGAAATGAGTTTTTTATTAAACTTGCATTTTCTATTGTTTTAAATATTTCACAATAAAAGCATTTTCGTTTTGCCGACAGACTGAGGTATTGAGACTTACGTTTTAATTTAGGTAGAGCTAATTCCTTTGTGAAATAAGTAAATTAATTAATTTTTGCAATTTAAAATACAAATTTAAAACAATTACATATTATATTAAATAGTATTTGATTGAAGTATTGGTATTCAGTTTTTAATTGATACGCACGTAATATTTTTTAAAAGGAATTTTAATTTTGTCGAATTTAAATGATACATTAAAGGAAAACTATATTTTTACATTTTAAAAACCAAGCAATGAAGAACAGGGCATAAGAGATAAGTGGAAACATTTCTGTAAATAAAAATATAATTTTTAAGGATAAGCCAAATTCTTTGAAGCAAGTTTATGAATCGAAAAACATTCCTTTAATTCCTTAACACAAGCTTTCATGAGCTTTATTATAGAGTATCAGTAGAAAAAAACGTGGAAAATACAATTACTGTTTATAACTTTATAAATTTTAATTATAAAACATTTTTAATGTTATACAAAAGTGCTCAGTCTGAATTAAGAAATAAATTCCATACAATGAAATTCAGGGAAATATAATATTTTAAGGCAAAAGGAAACTAGGCGTGTTTTGTTGAACTTTTATTAAGGTGCACATTATGAAATTCTTTACAATAGGCTGAATTTTCATAATGCTTAAAATACATACCACTATTTAGTATACAATTTGCTCTTCAGTAACTATATGGCTTAATATGGAATATTGTTGAATCAGCAATCTTTGGAAGTGGCGAGGTACAGATGAGTAGATGTAACAACTACTTATGCTCTTATGTGCGACTAGGTGAGCTTTGTATATCAATTCTGTGCGATCCCTAGCAAAGTACTCATAAATAGTTCGCCACCTACAAAAGAACACGGCTTATATAAGGTCTAAAGGAATTTAAATTTGTTAAGAATCTTTAAAAATCGCTTTTCATTATTTCTGAAAACTCACATTAAGTTATTTTTTAAATATTGCAGCTTATTTATTATTATTATTTTCATTTCATTATGTTGATGGCTCCACACAAAATTGAGATGTCAGGATTGATCCGTTAAAGAGGATAATACTGTAATACAAAAAAAAATTATTTTTTGTATTTTAAGGTAGGTATGTGAAGAACGAATATTTTACCTATCTTTCTTTCTCCAACCTGGGACTAAGATACTGAAGGGAAAGTTCTTGCAGCCCGCCAGTTTCGATACCAAATCCATTTTGCAGTATTATATTTTATTAGGTGTCGATAAGTTATAGATTCCTGCTTTGGAAAATGGGTTCTACGGGGCGCTTTTCAATCTTCAATTTGCAGTTCCCCTCTTTCAAACGACTTGGTAAAAGGCAAAAATCATCCTCCATGAGATTTCCTAAAATCCTATCCTTATGGTTGAATTCGCTAAGATTCAGTCTGAAGTTTTAATAATCGTTCAGCATAATATTCCTTGATCAGCGACTCATACGTTCGCGGATTTTAAGCCACTTAGATACATACACTTTCATAAACTCGAGATGTTAAACGGACAAACCATTTAAAAACGCAAGTTCTCAAAGTCTTTGAAATGGTCTTCAAAACACTTAGTCTCCAACATCCTTAATGAAGATTCACTGTGAAGACTACAGCTGTATGTTTAGATTAGCGACTCATCCGGTTGGGGAATTGGAATCACTAAGTTATATGATTTCATAAACTCGAGATGTTTTACAACCCTTTAATAAATAAACCATTTCAAGGTTGAACTTCAACAAGCCTGAAATGTTTTACGGTATCCATTAAGGCTTAAGTTCTCTTGGTCTTAGCGTATCAGTTCATTTAGTAAACATCCTAAATGAAGATTCACTGTGAAGGCTAGAGCTGTATGTTTGGATTAGCGACTCACCCGGTTACGGAATTGAAATCACTAAGTTTTATGCTTTCAAAACTCGAGATGTTTTACTCCAAACCTTAAACGGATAAACCATTTCAAGGGTGAACTTCTACGAGTCTGAAATATGTTACTGTAACCATTAAGGCTTAAGTTCTCTTGGTCTTAGCTTATCAGTTCATTTAGTAAACATCCTAAATGAAGATTCACAGTGAAGACTAGAGCTCTATGTTTGGATTAGCGACTCACCCGGTTACGGAATTGAAATCACTAAGTTGTATGCTTACAAAACTCTAGATGTTTTAATACAACCCTTAAACGGATAAACCATTTCAAGGGTGAACTTCTACGAGTCTGAAATGTGTTACTATAACCATTAAGGCTTAAGTTCTCTTGGTCTTAGCTTATCAGTTCATTTAGTAAACATCCTAAATGAAGATTCACTGTGAAGACTAAAGCTGTATGTTTGGATTAGCGACTCATCCAGTTACGGAATTGAAATCACTAAGTTATATGCTTTTAAAACTCGAGATGTTTTACTCCAACCCTTAAACGGATAAACCATTTCAAGGGTGAACTTCTACGAGTCTGAAATGTGTTACTGTAACCATTAAGGCTTAAGTTCTCTTGGTCTTAGCTTATCAGTTCATTTAGTCAACATTATAAATGAAGATTCACTGTGAAGGCTTGAGCTGTATGTTTGGATTAGCGACTCATCCAGTTACGGAATTGAAATCACTAAGTTATATGCTTTCAAAACTCTAGATGTTTTACTCCAACCCTTAAACGGATAAACCATTTCAAGAGTGAACTTCTACGAGTCTGAAATGTGTTACTATAACCATTAAGTCTTAAGTTCTCTTGGTCTTAACTTATCAGTTCATTTAGTAAACATCCTAAATGAAGATTTACTGTGAAGGCTAGAGCTGTATGTTTGGATTAGCGACTCATCCGGTTAAGGAATTGAAATCACTAAGTTTTATGCTTACAAATCTCGAGATGTTTTACTTCAACCCTTAAACGGATAAACCATTCCAAGGGTGAACTTTTAGGAGTCTGAAATGTTTTACTGTAACCATTAAGAATTAAGTTCTCTTGGTCTTAGCTTATAAGTTCATTTGGTAAATATCCTAAATGAAGATTCACTGTGAAGACTAAAGCTGTATGTTTGGAATTTACGGAATTTAAATCACTAATTTATATGATTTCAAAATTCGAGATGTTTTACTCCAACCCTTAAACGGATGAATCATTTCAAATGTGAACTTCTACGAGTCTTCAATGTTTTACTTTAACCATTGAGGCTTAAGTTCTCTTGGTCTTAGCTTTGGTTAGGTTAGTAGGCTGACGGTTGGTCTTGTTACCGTCACACTTAAATCAATGTAGATACCCTTTAGAAAAAACTATGATAAAAGTCCTATAACAGAGTCCGTCAAGGTCGTGGGTGTAGTTTCAGCGAGCTGTAGCCCGAAATTGCTAAAGAAGTGTCAATCGGCATAATCACCTGGGTGAGGAGAGGTTAACGCGCCAATTTCTGTTTTTGGGCGTACAGCCGCCAGTCTGGGAGGAGCAAGACTCATTTAGGTTGCATGTAGGGCTGTGGCCCAGGATGTTTCCCGCATGCTTCCCGCTTTCCCCGACCTCACCAGGAGCTGCCTTTACACCATCCAGGCCCGTAGGAGCAGGTGGCTCCATGCAGCGTCTGTTTGGTGCTTTGGGCAGACTAGTGGTGTGCACTTTTACTGGGGGCGTGTGTCCGTCATGTTGCCCTGGTTGTGAAGAGGTGGAAGCACCTAGGTTGCATGCGGGGCTGTGGCCCTGAATGTTCCACTTGCGCTTCACCTCTGCACCTACCTCTACCGGTGGTATCTTCCCACCCTAACAGGTGAATTAGATAGCACGGCAGTTGGTTTATGTAGAGTGTTGTCCGTTGTTGTCTGTACTGCTGGGGTATTTGAGGAGACCGTCACCTTCTTTGTATGGGTTTTACCAACACGCGAAGCAGGCGGTCCCATCGATCCTCCCCAGGAGGAGCACCCTCCGATGTATGGGTAGGTGACCCATTCTTCATTGGAAGCTTGCTCTGCAGAAACGCATGAGCGTTGGGCAGTCGTTTTCGTTCCGCAAGTTCATCCCAAACCCTTTTGCCAAGCCTTTTGATCGTCCTCCTGCAGTTGGAGATTTTACTCCTTCTGGAGGAGGTATACAACCCGGAAAGTTTAGAGCTGGCAAAGGAACAGCAGTCAATGATATCATCACTGTCAACTGTCCCGATACTGGCCCCATCCTCAACTCCAAGATTGGCAAAAAGGTTTAGGAGTAGGTCCTCTTCTTCGTCTGTCATTGTCACTGTTATGTCTTTGTTGTTGTTTTGTTCGTTGGTGTTATGTTCGTTGGTTGTCACTGGTGACTTAGCTTCTTACAAGCCAAGCCCTCGCCGGCAGCCGTGACTTCTGCCGACACTTTAGCGTATATCCCCGCTAGATTCACTGTGAAGGCTAGAGCTGTATGTTTGGATTAGCGACTCACCCGGTTACGGAATTGAAATCACTAAGTTTTATGCTTCCAAAACTCGAGATGTTTTACTCCAAACCTTAAACGGATAAACCATTTCAAGGGTGAACTTCTACGAGTCTGAAATATGTTACTGTAACCATTAAGGCTTAAGTTCTCTTGGTCTTAGCTTATCATTTCATTTAGTAAACATCCTAAATGAAGATTCACTGTGAAGACTAGAGCTGTATGTTATATGCTTTCAAAACTCGAGATGTTTTACTCCAACCCTTAAACGGATAAACCATTTCAATGGTGAACTTCTACGAGTCTGAAATGTGTTACTTTAACCATTAAGGCTTAACTTCTCTTGGTCTTAGCTTATCAGTTCATTTAGTAAACATCCTAAATGAAGATTCACTGCGATGACTAGAGCTCTATGTTTGGATTAGCGACTCACCCGGTTACGGAATTGAAATCACTAAGTTTTATGCTTACAAAACTCGAGATGTTTTACTTCAACCCCTAAACGGATAAACCATTCCAAGGGTGAACTTTTACGAGTCTGAAATGTTTTACTGTGACCATTAAGGCTTAAGTTGTCTTGGTCTTAGCTTATAAGTTCATTTGGTAAACATCCTAAATGAAGATTCACTGTGAAGACTAACTAGAGCTGTACGTTAGGAATTTACGGAATTTAAATCAAATTCAAAAGTGCAATAAAAGGAAAATTGGGTGCGTTCAGTGCAAATTAATTTCCTACTTTCATTACTACTGGGGCCTTTTTCACTTACAACATACAATAATTTATCATACATCAAATAAATTTTCTGTTTCACATACGTCTATAATTGTTGTATGTGATTTATACTCTGATACTTATTTTGGTACGCTGTTGGAGAAACAGAGTGTCTCTCTTCGAGAAACGGAGTCTATATCTATCTCTCACTCCAAAAAACATTTGTTTATTTGTTGGTTCATGAAACTAAATACTTATCTATATTAAATAAAGTTTTTGATGACGCATATTTCAATTAATATTAAATAAATTGGGATATTATTATTAATATTATTATTATTATAATTTTAAGCTTTATTAACCAATTAAATTACATTCAATGAAAAGGTAAAAAAATATCAATATACCTATTTTACATTTATGTATATAAATTGTTTCTAGGTTGAGTTATAGTCCTTCATAAGTCCGGATATACATAGGGTCGTATGCTAAAAGATGAGTTCGTTCTCTGAGCCCGAGCTAAGAGCTTGAACTCTCATGTGAGATCGATCTATCAGCGCTTAACTCGGACTCAGTTTCGTATGCAAAAATCGATCGATCTCAACAGCTCTGACTCGATTAACTTGAGAACGATCTAAAAGCTCTCCGCTTTAACTTTGTTGTTTTTTGTAATTCCATTATAAATGTACTATGGTAGATGCAGAAAAAACATTCAATTTAAAAATATGAAGAATTTAAATACATTATTTTACAATTTCATTTGTTTAATCTATATTTTCTTGAATTTTTTGTTCAATAGATAGGTACATATACATACATATGTTGTAAATACATATATAAAATGGAGCTGTTCCTTTATGCGCTTAAAACTAACCATCCGATTGAGCTGAAACTTTCACAATATTTTTGGTAATATATTGAGAACTGCATGTAAATAAAATGTCTTCCGATCGATAGCACTAAACCTACAAAAAATTGATATAAAAATTTAGTTTCTGTGCAGCACCGGGTAACGAGCAATGGCTTGAAGTTTGTAAAAATATATAAATAAGTAAACCAAAAATCTTCATATCTTTAAAAATTGTAACAAAATTGTGTTCCATCTGACGGTATGACGAAAATAATTTTATAATAATTTCTCCAAAAAAACTATCGCGATTGAAAAAAAAAGGTGCAAACACTTTTCATTTTGTATAACCTTTCAGGATTTAGAGTTTAAATATAGCTGTTTTCGGGGTTCCTACGCTGATCCAAAATTCTAATTACAATGTACAAAATACACATATATTTTTCAGTGTTACTATTTTTTCCAGATTACATTCTAAATATTCAGTTATAATTCAGGCAACTTGTTTCAATTGGTCATAAAAGAAATAATACAAGCCAAAACCACACAAAAAAGCATTTTCCCAACCATTATAACAAACTGATTAAGAAACGTGTTGTATTGGAATTATCCTTTCCGATCACCGTTGAAAGTAGGTTTGGTTGTACTTCATCAATGTTTTTCCGGTTTTGTTATTACGCCTTCCTCGTTTTAAATAATGGTTCTCTGTCGTGATTATCGTTAAGTTTCCTAATACGTAATAGTGGCCCTATTTGTAAGACTAACTCTAAAAAAAAAACCTTCATTTGACTCCTTAATTAAATTTGTGGTTATTTAAACCTTCTAAATATTGTTGTGGGAGTTGATTAACTTAACAAAATCTCAAAAATTCATACATAATTGTATCTGCAGATTTTAGACTTTTTTTATCGTGGTAATGAAACATTGTAAACAAACGAACACTTAACGGACTTACCGCGATTAATTATTATAATCAAAAATTATTTTCGATTTATTGCCCGACGTTTCGGCAAGGTTGCACTTGTCGTGATCACGGCCAGCTTCTAAGATCTCCAAAAGATAAAATTCCTCTGCAAAATCCAGGAGTTTATTCGGTGCCCTGTAGTTGTGGCTCATCTTACATAGGAGAGACAAAACGAGCAATTTCCACAAGATTAAAGGAACATATAAAAGCCATACAAAAGAACGAAGTAACCAAATCGGCAATATGTGAGCATTTAGCTAATAATGAGGATCACTTTATACGTTTTGATCTAGCTAAATCAATTTCCACGGAAAGATTTTATGTTCCAAGATTGGTGCGAGAGGCAATCGAAATAAAAATGCACTCAAATTTCAATCGTGATCAAAGTTTTAATCTCTCCTCGGCATGGGATCCTCTGATAAACAGATTAAAGCTGAATAATATCGAAGCTAAAAAAAACAACAACAACAAACACAAAAATCAAAACAACCTACCAGCTGATGCTATTAGTTGGGCCTGCTCTCAAGAATATCAAAAATTACAACAACAACAATCAATGCAGTTGCAACAACATGTACCATCTCAACTGCAAGCACAGAAGCACCGGTACAATCTACGAACGAGATCAAAAGAATAAGAGAATAAACAACACCCATCCCACAAGCCATCAGTCAACCCGTGATCACGACAAGTGCAACCTTGCCGAAACGTCGGGCAATAAATCGAAAATAATTTTTAATTATAATAATTAATCGCGGTAAGTCCGTTAAGTGTTCGTTTGTTTACATAATTGTATCTGTTCCCAGTTTGTATTTTTTTTGTAATAATAACAATTTTAACTAAACGCCTGAAAGACCTTAAGTTTTTTAAATGCAACCTGTTATATTTTCTAATTCCTTTCTTTTATGAATCCAAATTGAAAAATTGGCTTCTTTTATTTAGGCACGATTATTATCTAGTTATACAGCCCTATTCTGCTATACGATACGATCGAAACTTTCGATTCACGTAAATATTTCATTGAACTTGCCTACATTATTTTTGAAATCTTCTTTTCAAATCTTAACCGACGCGACGTTTGTTTTTGAAATTCTCAAGAGAATCTTATTATTTAAACTTCATTTTTATCACAATTGATACGCATTTTGGAGTAATCGTTTCTCTTCGACGAATAGCTTTCAGGCGAATGTTTAGCAAAATATGGCTGATAATTTCGAATATAACAAGTAGATAAGCCTAAACATTCTTTGAATTTCCGTTGTATGCTTTTGCTTAACGGGAAATTCCTACATGTGTAAATAAATCAATATTGTTTTTTGTATTTTTTACAGTTTCTTTTTATTTAGTCTATTTAATTGAAAATTATATTTTTTTTTATAATATAAGGTATATAGATAGATACATAATAATGAACTTGGCTTAATCAATATTCACTTTCAAGTTAAAAGTTTTCTATTTTCAATTTTGTTGTCTATCCATTTTCAAGAATATTGCAAAAAAATAAACGAAAGAAAAAGTCTTTGTTTTTAAATTTAAGTAGTTTTGTGTTTTACTTACAATAAGAGCAAACCATAAATAGTAATGATATTCAACCCTATCACAAATTCAATTGTAATCGGAAATTTGTTACGAAAACCGGAAGAAATTATGCTAGAATCCACCGTAGTGGAAACTCTAATACAAATTCATCACGGCATTCGTCAAAAAATTCGATTACAATGGAATCAAAATAGTGAAAATGGTAGATTGTTAAATTTCTATTTCTAAGGTAATTCAAAAAACACAGACACCAATTATACCAGTAGAAGATTTTTTTTTATAAATATTAGCTATTTTGACTATGCCATCCGGAGGAATTATGGATGCAATTCAGAAAAAATAATAATAAATAAGATGTTAATTAAATGAAAATTAAATAAAAGGAAAAAATTACAGTTTATCTCTAACAATATTTTTTTGCGAGAATAATCTTAATAAAATTAGAAATACAAAGTGCAAATCTTAGAGCAATATTAAATATCATGTACTTTTCATTAATCTGGGGCGAAAATAATTTCATATCATGCTTCGCCACTTTGCAAATGAGACATCTATTCTGTAAGTACGGGAAAACTTAATACAAAAAAAAACAACTTTTAAACCTTGGTTATAGTACCTTTTGAAAAAAAAACTCCTCGGAAACTAATAAAAGGTTTCTTTCCAACGTAAAATCAGGTGATTTTTTCTTTATACTAAAGTCGACCTTGAGAGCATCTACAACTTTTTCAAATAAGCCGCACACTTCACAGCACTGCTCACTTGACCCGTATTGGGAATGTTAAGCTTCCTGTGTTTTTGTCGGAATTTCTTAACATATGCCTCAATTAAGTTTTGAATTTTTTTCGGATTGATTTCTCCGGATTTACTGTGACAAATCTGTGTAAAATAAATATGTTTTTGTATGGTAATTGCGTTTTGGTAGGAGAGGTTGTTTTTTATAATAAATATACCTTAGGCACAGCCCGACGCATTATTTCTTTGTAGTCATCCTTGGTAATTTGTTTCTTATTGAATCTTGGCTTGAGAATCATTTTGACTTCTTCCACAACTCGCTCTTGGCGATTCAGTTTACGCAAAAACTATAAAATTCGATTATGTTTTTTTTTTTATTTAGATCGAATAACGAATAAATTATGATTTTATATTATAAAGTGGTTTTGGTTTTAAGAGAATTAAAATAAAATAATAATTATACACAAAAAAAAACTAATTTAAAAACACTTACTCTTACCTTGTCCTTGACCTGTAATTCCACTGCGGAATTGGGTAGGTCATCGTAAACTTTGACATGATCATCGTTATTATTTCCTGGTAGTTTTTGCACTGAAAGGTGGGAAGGTAAATTTATTTAAGTGAAAATAGATTTTATTTTTTTTATTCATAATGGCTTTGATCAAAATACAACTTTCCAAAATTTCAACAAGAAAAATGCGAATTAAGTTATGTTGCCTTCATTTTTTTCACATCCTTTTTATTTAAAAACAATAAGAAATTGTTTGTTTTCCATTTAATAAGTTTTGTTGGCTTTGATGGTTGGTTATGTTTGTGTTGGACTATTCTATACTCACCATTTGAGTTACAATTACAATAAGTAAAGATTTAATTATAATTTTATAATAAATTAGTAAGGAAGTCGCTAATTGAAAAATGGCTGGGTGAAAGATATTAAATTAAGACTTCACTATCTAAACTTAATGCACCAATATTATATACAAAATATAGAGTAATATTTTTGTTAATATAAAGAATTAAATATCTACATTTTTATATATGAGTCGAAATTAATATTCGCATATCTTCGGTACAAAAGAGTAGATGAAAACTATAATATAAGTCTACCATCTATATTCTCATGTGCGAGTAGATGATTTTTTCTACCATTGAAAATGGTTATTTATTTGAGTACCTATGTATGTATATTAATACAACGTCAAAATGAACACGGCTATTGTACGTTGCAAAACTATTACAAATTAAATCTACGAATGAGTCCCATAAACTTGTTCCTATACACCTACTATCACAATGTGGTTTTAAAGTCAGAATATTGGAAACTTATTCATCCGAATTTAAAAGAAATAAATTAGTTATGGGAGACTTTATTTTATGCCACCTGCCAGTCAAGAAGGTGACTTTATGTAAGTTAAGAAAATTAAAAAAATATAGCATCCTGCCGCACATGTGCATGCATGAACTTGCAGCTTAAACTGAAAAAATTTTCGATAAAAATTTATACCTTAACGTTTTTTTAACATTTGTATGGAAGGTACCCCTATTTTTGGTTGTATTGTAAGAATATTTTGTTTGAAAAATCTTTGTGCTAACATTAATAAAAATCAACCAAATAAATTTCAAATAGTTTCAGAAGAAAAAGAATTTTTTAAAACGTTCTCCATAGAATATGAGGCATTAATAACCATTTTTCTGTAATTTGTTTTTTACCAAGAAGTTGCCTATACCTATAAAAAGTTATTGAATATAAAAAAAAAATTGTATCCACGCTTTTGAGGTACATAAGATTTTCGTAAGTTGGTAAACAAAATTTAAAGAAAATCAACCTACTCGTTTAGGCTGCAGTCGAAAGGACTGACAGACAGAAAGAATTGCAAGACAAAATTTTTGTTTGTCTTCGCTATAATCGTAATATCTAAACTTCAAGTTATAGTTTTAAACCAAAAACTTTCATTAAGGAGATGAGCCCCAAAATTTTCCGTACAGAACCTAATTTGGGTTATTTCACTTTAAGGAGCATCAATTGTAGTACCAATAAAGTATTCCTGATATAGATTTATGTGGTGTTCCATTCAATAACAAACAAAATTTACTTTTTTTGCATTCTTGGTGTTTTTCATTTTAACATTCTCTTTTTAAATTGATCCTTTAACCTTCCGTCCTCACACTGGGGTATGAGATACCCCACAAAAAATAATTTTTATGATTTTTTTCATAATTTAAATTTTAAATCACTTTTTTCCTTTAAGCCTAGTACGCTGCTGATGCGAAACGAAAATTTCCTGTGATCTCCAAACAGACAACGAAACGCTTGCGAAAACACAACGGAAAATGTCCTTGGAGAGTTTCACTTATTCCAAAAACAAAATCAAACATAAACGCAAAAAATCAGAGAAACCCATGATGTAAGAAAATGATAAACAAAAAAAAACACAAATATGTCATTTTTCCGCACACAATAAATAGTCTGTATAATTAATTCAGTGCAAAAAAGGAGCGGAGACTTCTACAAATAATCTGCTACAATTATAAATACCGCTCTTTGAACAGCGTACTGCAAAACGAAAAGCAAAACGAAATTTTCCGTTTCTGATTTCGTTATGTCATTTTTGTATGGGATTTTTCGTTTCGCATCAGCAGCGTACTAGGCTTTAATAAGAATATTTTTATTTTTGAGTGAAGTATTTTACACTCACAAATTAGTACATAAGTACATTAATAATTAATAAACAAAATTATTTAATAAAAGTAATTTGTTTTTATGTTTATAAAAATAAATATAGGAAGTTTAAATATAGAAAAGTGTAATTACCCATGTCAACGCAATTGGGACATATTGTCAGAAAGCCCGTCAACGCGTTGACTGTATTTAAACGTTGACAAAGCAGAATTTTTTGCAAGAGTACGATTACTTAGGCGCCAAGAAATGATAACGGTTTTTGTAGAACAGTTCAATACAAGCATTTTTTACAACGGGAGGGTGGGGTCTATCTCCCTCCGTTTGGGCGGGAGGGGCAATTTCATAAAAAAAAGTACTAAAAATTGGAAATAATATTTAAAAATAACGGTAATACTTATAATTAAGTATTATACCTTTTTTTAAAGCCAATACTTTGTTCCATTAGCTAGTTTTTAAATCAAGTGAAATCTATGCATAGTTTTTGGTTTTAAACTGAAAAATTTGGAAAAAAATATATTAAAAATAAGTTAAAAGCGTAATTTTTTAAAACTATAAAATTATATTCATACTTTGTATGAAATATAATTAATTCTTAATCAAAAACTAAAAACTAGATGATTTTATTTCTTTTAGTTCTTGAGAAAATAGAAAATTACTGAAACTTCTTTTTATTAGATTATTGTTTTTTGCGTGATTATATGTTCATACATAATGTACATACATAAATACAGTGCTAGCACCCAGCATTACGGCGTATAAACAGTGAAACTCCTGCTTGGGCACACTGTAGGATTTGAGGTAGGTGCGAGGTTGGGTGTATGCAAAGTTTCTTTTGCATTAAAAGAATCTGGATTGAAAGAAACTTTGAATTTATCCTATGTATCTAATGTCAACAACTGTTTTCTAAATACACATATACAGGTACGTTGCTCAAAGTTCCTAAAATTTTCAGATATGAAAATGTATAATGCATTATAAAAAAATTCACATTAATTGTAACGCTAAATGAATTGCTGTAATTTACTTACAAAGATGAACCTATCATCAACATTAATCATCAAAATGATATCACCGCGCGGTAAATACCAAAAAGCAAAAATCTCATAAAAAAGTAGGCTTACTAATTTTCAATTTTCTCAAAAACTAGAAGACATAAAACCATTCGGTTTTCTGTGTTCGATTCAGAATTGATATAAGCATTGACCACAAAAAGCCAATTTAGCACTTCATTTCAAAATTTTGAAAAAATTTTTTTTCTGATTTCAGTATAAAGAGTACATCTAGGTTTCTTCATAATTTTTAATGAACATAGTAAGGTACCTACCCTGACGATTTTTAAATACAACCGCAAATGACAAAGCCCCTTTTGCACGGTATATATAAAGCGGCCCATGCACATTATACAAGTGTGCACAATTGTCATCACACCAGTGTGGCGATGAAAATCTTAAAAAATATTCTGAAAGTTGTCGTTGAACGCTACGTATTTAAGCCCATTTATTCAAAATGAATTAATTCAAAAACATTTCACGTAAGTGTTCGATACGTCGCGGTCGATTATAAAGACGATATTTTTATTTAACGTGAAGACTTTTTGACATTTATTCATGTAGAAAACACTACGGGAAAATATTTAGCCAAAACAATTCTCTCTGCACTTTAAACCATGGGCATAAATTGCAGCAATTTGATTGGACAACGGTACGATGGTGCTTCTGCTATAAAAACGGTGACCATATTTTAGAATTTCAAATAATGAACATGTGAAAAAGGGAACAAAATTCAATTCAATTTTAAATTATTCCATTTAATTAAAAAAATATCTACTTAAAAATGAAGGTACAGAAATCAGAAATTCAGTCTTTGTTTGCATAAAACTTAAATTTTAAAACAAACAAAACTACAAAAAAAACAAAAAATCTGTATTAACATACATATTTCATTTTTACGGATTTTGATATTTTTCTGAACCCGCGAAGCGGGCCATTTAAGGTATCTATAAAACTATTGACAAAGTCAAAAAGTTTTCGTTTTAAAATCATTAATGGAAAAATATTTTAAAGCAAAGTATGAATAGGTACTTTAAGTGTGGGTCTTAATGCCAATTCAGAAAGTCAAAATCTATAACGGGTTTTAATGCTTTTTTGTGGTGGGTCTTATTGCCACTCCAGTAACGAAAAGTAGCCTGCAGGTGTTATTTACATTTTTTTGGAAATGTGACCCATGCGCTTTATTTCCGCAGGTCTTATTAAACTATACCTAGAAAAAACTCTTTCTGCAGGATCATTTAACAAAATAAAATTGTACAAGATGTCTTGTTCGTTCTTTCAAGCTGTTAGGATACGTTAGCATCTTTATTTTATATTTTATTTGCCATTGAATTTTGCTTTAATATTTATGTTATTGTTTTTATGAATTTGTACTAAATACAGAAAAAATAATGAACACTTCTGAAATACTGAACATTAATGTGTTTTTGTTCAACAAATAATTCATAATGAACATTGTCTTCAAATACTGAACTGTTCATTATTATAAGGAACGGATGGTCACCGTAGCTATGAGTGGAGTTTTAACGGAGTACAAGCTGTGGTACACGAGTCTCATCCAGAAACTTTATACGTGCATTGTAGCGGAAACGCACACTCTTTAAATCTGGCCTTTGACAATTTATAGCTTGATAGATAGGCAACAAACTATATTTGTACGCATATTGAATATTTTGATCCAAATGTCATCCAAAAGCCCTAAAAAAGCCTTTTTGCGTTGACACAGATAACATGTCAATGCATTTTGGACTCGTGTGAAATTCAACGTTTTAGGCATTGACTGTACGGTCTACATTGAAAGTAAAATGAAAATATTTTTGGCGAAGTCAAGCACCTCTGATCACAAAAAAGACGCCGGTGCTAAACAATTTATACATTTGTTAACTGCAACAAAAACTAATCCCCTGCCCCTTTAGCGCTCAACCCAGAGAATTCTCGGGGCTTAACTTAAGCGCACAGAAAAACTGTATTTCCGGCGTGAATTTCATACTCAACCCAGAGAATTCTCGGGGCTTACTTAAGCGCGCAGAAAAACTGTATTGCCGGCGCGAATTTCATTTTGTTTCTGTGATGGCATCTCTAATTGTCTGTTGTCGTTTAATTCAACCAATTTTCCCAGGGTTTGCAAACAAACACCTTGCAACCATTTTTGTGCAAGTTATTAGAAGGAATGAAGGGGACCTACAATGCCGAATCCGAACGGTTTAAGTGACTTTCTTCATTTTTGAGGATTTTGTCAATTCTTCGCATGAGGCAGGTAGTAGAGGCTGGGGTCCCAAGAGCTTCGGTGGGACAGTCTCCTGCATTACGCCACGGTATGCTAAAAGGTTGGGCAAAAGTAATGTCATAATGTCCACCGTGGTACGCTTGACAGTACATCAACATTTTATTTATATAAAAACATCTAGAATTAATCGACTGATGAATAAATAAATCTTATTATGCAATCGGCCGACATTATTTTAGAAAAGAATTGTATCGAAATCTTTGCAATAGTTTTTCAAAATTCTAAGATTATTTATCGACATTTTGAATTAAGAACTTCCAGAACCGAAGTAATTTTTTCTTCACACAGTTTTGTGTTTTTTGTATGAACGAATCTGCTGTTTTTTTGCCTCCCGTTCAAACGAATTCACATCTAGTTGTTTCACGTAAAAAAAATAATTATTTCTTAAATGTGTTATCTCCTTTTGATACATCGGAATGCTTTTTTCGTTGTTTTTTCATGGCGTGTTGTATTTTGTTTACTTTAAAGCAGGCCATACACACAGCACTTGTGTCAACACTTGTATCGATGTTCTCAAATGTATCATGTTTGTGGGCCGGTGAGCACACCGATTTCTCAGTGTCCGACACGGTGTTGAATCAAAAGATTTTCATTTTTTGTTTTGGTGTCATTCATATAAAATATCAGTTCTGACGGAAACGTGGAATGGGATGTATGATCGCGGAAAAATGGCAATTCGGGATTGTGAGTTTTGGCGCTCATTTATTGAAACGTACAGAGACTTACCTGAGCTCTGCCAGGTAAAATCTTAAGATTATAAAAACAGGGATAAAAAAAAATATTAGAATCTCTTTTACTTAAATATAAGGAGAACGAAAGCCATGCAACAATTGATGTCGTAAAAAGAAAAATTGTTTATATGCTTTCGTCGTACCGTCGCGAACTTCAAAAAATTAACAAAAGTGAGCGTTCGGGAGCAGGTGCTGATGACGTCCATGTACCATCATTGTGGTACTTTTATGAGATGGAATTTTTGAAAGACCAGGAGAGCCAAATAGAAGGCATGTGAGTGTCTCTCATTTTAATTATTGGGTCTACTAGATCCAAAAGATTCTGGAATGTCATAGCATCAATTCTAAGAAAATTTTTAAAGTCTTCAGGGGAATTATCTTTAAATTTTCTAAGCAGCCCCACATGTGAAAACTTATTTCTTTTCAAAAACCAATCCTTCGACCAAACTCTAGAAATTTCATCCTCAGCGAAAAAATATTAAATTTTCATAAATTCATTTGAAACTCTTCTTACAACTGGTTGAAAAAACGATATCGACACTGATTAGCGACGCCTTTACAGAAAAAATAGAGTTTCCATGCAAAGTATCGGTAACCACTATGTATATAATTCAAGCCGGTATCAGTATTTCTGTGCTCCTCGAAAATTCTCTGGTTTAAGGTAAGCACGTTGGGGATTAGTTTTGGTTTCAATAAAAATGTAAATTATTTAGCCCCGAATCGTTTTTTTTTGTCATCCAATTAATTTCGGTTTTTGAAAAAAAAAAAACAAGCCTAACAAGAGAATTTAATTTAAACAAAAAACGCTCAAGACTTTTTTTTCTCGACTGCAGAAAAAGAATAAGGCCGGAACTAAAATAGACATGGGCAAGCATAGACCGCAAGTAGAAATGAGCGAATTAACATACCCATAACAATGAACAAATGATTATTTCGATAAACATTCTTAAAATATGTATTCGGTAGTATCACCGTTGCCGATGTGTGAGGGTCGTGATTTTTTTGCCACGTCAATTTCCTTGAGACATAAAAACATTCAATATGGCACGAATTTTTTAAAAATCTTTCTTAAAGTTTTTTTGTTGTCTACTTTACTCAAATTTAAGGAGATTGTGAGTTTTAATCTGAATCTATCGAGAGAATAATATGGGCGTTAGAAAACAATGAAACGGATTATAATAGCTGAAGTAATAACAGGGTGTTTTTAAGAAAACCATAGCACAACGTCAAATAGTGGACGAAAAAAGTAAACTGACAAAAGTAAACTAATGAAGGCTCATATTTATGTATTTTCGGAAACTCAATTTTCTGACGAGATCGAGACATTGAGACATTAGAAAGTGATGAAGATCGCTGCATACGATGTTTTTTTCTTCTTTTAGGATAGCAGATAAGTATCAAAGATATTGGAAAATTTTAAACACCAAAATGTTGAGTGCATTTTTTTCTAGGGGGAATATATGTATGTTACTTTTATAAATTGTTCCTCATTATATTTTTTTTTAAATGAGTTTTAAAACTTTTAAAGTTATATTTTTTTAGAACACATAGACCAAAATAAATGCTTTATAAACAAAATAAAAATTGACCTATATAGAGCACTTTTGTACTTTTGTATCTTTGGACTAATCTTAAAAAACCACCAATTTAATTTGATAATCAAAAAAACTCCATCTTTGAAGTAGATTTACCCTAACTCCTCTTTAAATCTTTACCATACAAATTTAATTCTCAAATCTAGTATATAAGAAATTAATCTTGTTAAAACGTTGCACATAGGAGTATTTCACATGACAACCTGGCCAAAAGTCCATTTTAAAAAGTTCCATTTAAACACGTGATAAAGGCCGTTTGGTAGTACATTAAACGTCAAACACTGGAGTGTATTATATATGTATAAGAGAGAGAGTTACAATTGATAAAAAGGGCTTGAAGATGAAGATAAGAAAACATAAAAAAAATACTTCCATGCATTCATATAGTTGAACTAACTTGCTTCCAATGATCTCAAATAAATGTTTTCTGGTGAGAACAGTCAACCCAGACGATTTTTAGAACAAAAAAAATGTTTTTTTTATATCCACCAATATTTAAAAATTAACGCGTAAAACAGCTATCCGCAACAATCCGCAAAACTTTTTTACTACACAATAAAGTAGACCACTTGCACTTTCTAACAAAACAAAAATTACTTCTCAATTCCACCTACAACATCAACAATTTCACTAACACATTTTAAATTAATAAAAAACAGACACTTTTAAAAATTCGCACCAAATACTGATTAACACAAATTACATATACATACATACCTACCTAAAATTTAACTTTTTAAAATTTTTCGGATTTTTTTTTCATTTCTCTTTTATATTCAAAAACGGTAAATTTAAATCCATCATCCGTTTAAATCCATCAGCTTTAGTTTTGCCTACAAAGCTTTATTGTATTTTAGTTAGAGTAGTCGCACATTTTGCAGTTTGGTACAGTGTTTATATCCAGTTATGAAGAAATTATAACAATATCTACATCACGGAGAAGTTGTTTTAATATCCACACTGTTTTTGTAACATTTGCGGTGAATGAGGCTTAAATTTTTTAATAAATTGGTGACAGAATTCGTGAAAACAGCTTATTTTGATTACTTCAAAATGCAAATGTGTAATTTATATAAGCTCTGGGTGCCTAAAACTGTTTGTCGAAACTATGTTGTTAATTTGCGACTATGGTCAAGTAGAACAAGACGTTCTTTGAAGCTCAATACCCCAATGAACTGGCGAAAATCAAAAAATCCCCATGATGATTGTTATTTTTGCCTCGTTAATTTAAATGGTATTAACTCAAATAACCGTAATAAATGGATTTATTCTAATGTACCATCTGCCAAACGACCAACTTTCATGGAAAAGATCATTTTTGGTTGCTTCTGAAGAAAAATTTTATTTTTGTTCGCCGCATGGCAGGTTTTTTCCTATAGGAGAATCCGTATGTCATATCTCAAAAACTAAAGCTGATTGATGAAAATGGGTTTCATTTTCAGATTCAGGATACCGATTATCTACACATAATGTACTTATTTTCCCGGAAAAAAATCTTTGTTGTTATGTGTTATCCTTGTTATAAATACAAACACCTACTCTCAAATTACCCATTTTTAATAAACAATAAACTTTTTTTACGAAAAACACTCTGCTCCTCGATAGCTCAAATATATGAATGCATGGAAGTATTTTTTTCACATTTTCTTATCTTCATCTTCAAGCCCTCTTAATCAATTGTAACTCTCTCTCTTATACATATATAAGTCCTCTCCACTGTTTGACGTTTAGTGTACTACCAAACGGTACCTTTATCACGTGTTTAAATGGAACTTTTTAAAATGGGCTTTTGGCCAAGTTTTCATGTGAAATAATCCTATGTGTGTCGTAGGGTAAATAGTTGTACAAATCGAACACACCTATTTCCCTTTTGCGCTGAGTGCAATATTCGAGAATCGAGAGAATATTTTCGAAAATAAATTTTTTTTCATCGTTTGATACAAATCGAGCTATCTATCTCACTTCCACTTTAGAAGAACAAATTAAACACAATTTGCATTTTGAAAGGTACTGGGTGGGTTCAATAAAAATAGCTAAAAAACTGAATTTTCAGATTTCTGAATTTATGTCGTTGAACGCAAAAACAATCTGAAATTTCAGTCGAAAGTCATTGTGTCAAATTCCGGCATTTACCTATAGGATTTACATTTAAGCGAAATAAAATAGAACTTTAATTATATTCGTATATTAAACATTGACCGTGAGTACTTGTGAGGTGAAATTGTATGCAACTAAATCAGCAATAGGTTTTATTATTTTCATTAAAAGTTTTTTTATTGATATGTATGCCCTACAAATTTCTAGAAAAACTTTCTAAATATCAATATAAAAAATTGTTGAAACTCAGTAAACAATAAACAAGAAGTTCGTTCATTTAAATTAGTATTGGATTTTCATGACGAAAACTAAAAAAATCAACCACCAACGAGACGAAAATTATAAAGTTCAGCTTTTATGTGTGCTTTTGGCACTTCCCCCACCACAAACAACTTTCATCTTAATTTTCAGATGAGAATTTCTTGTCTGAAAATTCAGATGAAACGTAACTAAACGTAACTAAAAGTCATCTAACTTTTTATGACAGCTGGCCAATCAGAAGCTCCAAAGATTCAGAAATCTGAAAATTCAGATGTAAAACGTAATCGATTGAACTGAACGCACCCACTGTCAAAGTTAATTCACTTTTAAATCTTTTTGTGCGGTGAAAACACTTTCTATACGATTTGTTAAATCTCAACGAGATTAACTTTCGGTGAAAACGTAGTATAATACGGTTTTCACACCGAACCAAAATCTCGGATCTCGGCAATAAGATTTAGAAATCTCGTTGATAGATTTTGTTTGAGATTTCAATAAAACATTCATACCGTTCCAAGAAGATTTTGGGGAGATTTCGCAGTAATCTACTAGATTACGAAATCTGAAAATGTATGCGAAATCTTGTTGATTTTGATGACATTTGGTGATTTTTGCTCGATATCTAGATTTTGATTCGGTATGTATAGGCGAAAGGGTATGAGTAAAATGGGCAGTGACTAAAAGTCTACAAATATTCAAAAGTAGTACTTTAATTAATTGCCAATTTAAAATATTGAAAAGGAATGATGGCTGTCGGTACCGATTAACACACAAGCTTTGTTTGATGAAAACAAAACTAGATTAGAACAGAGCGTATTATAGTATGAAAACTTTCATAACAGAAAAGTGCAGCTTATAACAGAAAAGTACAGCTTATAACAGAAAAGTACAGCTTATAACAGAAAAGTACAGAAAAGACGTCTCCAGATGCGTTAATTGGCGTTTGAGTAAAACTAAAACATTACCGTTCTCTTCTTTCTTCACCCTTCTAACAACTAAAACGATAGTCGGAATAAGGGTGATTGAATATCTTTGATTATGGCCATGGGCGACTTTAGCATTTAAATTTTGTAAAATGGGTCACGCGTACTTGCTCTTATGCACGATTAATGTGTTTTGAAAGTCTGAATATTGTATACATCTATCATTTGACTTCAAACAGAAATAAATTAGTTTTGCGAGCCCATATTTTATGAATTGGGATACCCACTTTTGTCGACTTCCCTATCATCGTAATGTCAAGTTTGATCAAAATCTCCAGTTCGATTTTTTACGAAGCCCTACTCTACCATATAGTAAGTATGTATGTACATATCGTAGTAAGTAAAAACACATTGCTCAACGAAAATTGAAAAATTAAACATTCAATGTCACCCATAATTAGTGCATCACAACAAAATTCATTTACAGCCCCATTATGGTTCTCAATTAATATCAACACGATATTTGACAACATTTGATATTTTTGAATTGTATACAGGGGTGAAATCGGATAAGGTGATAGTTGATAATCAAAATTAGTACTTTTACTCCACGTAAGGCGATCATCATATTAACTATTCGTGAGCAATGTAGTTAGCTTGGCTCCAACTCCACCAAAAATCGAAAGTTATGTGAAAAAGTGTTTAGTTAAAGTTACAAGAATCAAAAAAATAAATAAATTTAAGTGAAGCGGAATGTTTTCTTCAATGGTTTCTATGCCGAAGCGAGAAATGAAGAAAATGATAGTTAAAAAAAAGTTCGATTACTCAGAATTCACTTAAGAAATAAAGTAAATATTCTGGAACTTCCTACCTCAATGTATAATATTTTATGGACATTTTATTATACATTATGTTTAAATTATTTATATTAGATTCCTAAAAACCTATTGCTTGATTGAGTTCTTTTTGTGGGTGTTTCTTTTTCGTGCTGTATTTACGCAGAGTCCAAACATTATTTAATAACGCTTTAAATTTGTGTATTTGTGATCTTCTCTTTTAAACTGTGCCACAGTTTTTGTTGGCGGTCCATTTATATTTAAATTTGGTTGAATTGGGTGGTTCGTCCAGTGCTTGATAGAGCATTGTAAGACCTCGCTATGAGTTGTTATATGGGACAACAGCATGGAAATTTGTTCTTTCGTTGCATGCGACCTTACATTTCTTTCAGAAAAAACAAAACTTTAGGAGGTAACAATTGCAAACAATTTTCACAAACGAAATCAATAGCTGACCGAAATGACATTTTCTTCTTTAGAGAATTGTAAGTGCTACCAAGCACCCAAACATTTTTAGTGATCGCTTTGTGCAGATGAAAGAATAGTTGATAGTCAAAAACGGCAATCAAAACAGCGACAGTCAACTATCACTACTGTCTTTCTAACTATTTTCTATCAGTGACAAATTATTCGTTGATATGAATGCCTATAGGTTTCAAAATCTAAACCAAACTGTTTCGAAACTAAAATTTGCATGTGCTCAAGGATCATTACACGAACAAAATTATTTAAATACATAACATAAGGAATAACGAGTTGAAAAATTGTATTCACATTGTTTTTGAAATCAATATATTTTCGAAATCTTACTGAATTGTGATTTTTGGCTGCTTGGAAGATACCTTTATTTATAAAATATTAAATATATAGCAATTTCAGCAAAAATCTGACAATACAACGTTAGATTTTTTCAAATATCTTATGCTGTCTGCCAACTATCCAAAAACCGAGGCTACATACAAAAAACAATAAATAGTTATTTTATATGTCTTTTAATTTTAATTATTGCCATACGCTCACAAATGGATTCGTGAATTTAAAGAGCGAATCAACATTTATTCGTGTGCAATTTTAGCTATTTTATTTGGGTATAACAAAAACAAAAACTTTATATTCACATAACTAACTAACTTTTATAGATAAGTTAAAGTTATTCATTTTCAACATTCAAAATTGGCCCAATGGCTGGCGTATCGGATTGGAAAGCGGAAAATCCCAGGATCGAATTTCAAATAACCCAACTTTTTATTTTCCATTTTGGACTCCCGAGGCAAAATAGCACATTACTGACGAGTGCATAGATAATGTTCATTTGCTAGCCACTTGTTAGTATCTAGTATGTAAAACTTTCTTGGTCATCATTAGTGCGTTCGCATAACGTTAAGATTAACTTTCGATATTTACAAACATAATAATATTATGTATGTACATATGTACATAAGTATTATATGGCAAGTTATAGATTCGTAGACAAAATCGAACTCGAGATTTTGATCAAACTTGACATTACTATCACGGCTGTTCTTATTTCCGACCGATTTATAAATCGTAAACGAAAATTGAATCCATACGGATTGAAAATGGTTGTTCTGACTTCCGACCGGATTCAATGTGCAGTGCAAGCAACTTGAAATGAAAAAAAAACATTTTCAAAATCAGCTGTGTCTGTTCTTATGAGCTGTCAAACAAGTTTTGATTTAAATGTTGCTGACTTCAAAAATTATTTCTTTAATTATTTTAAAGCTTTCTTTCGCATATGGTTTTAAACGGTAAGTTAATCCCTTGTCTAAAACCAAGTTACTAGTTTTCAATTTCATTGACTGCTTTTTCTATTGTCGTAAGTCTGACTACAGTTACTTTCAAGGGCGATAGAATAATTGCTGACATACTGCACCACCAGTGGTAGCTTTTCTTTTTTTGTATTTTTATTTAAAACTTTGTAATCAGACGTAGACCACACAATGTTAATAGCATAATTAAAGTCAATTTCATGTCCAATTGCTTACTTTTTTCCATCCTTGGTATTCCTAAGGCATTTAAATCATTCGTAAGTTCTTTCCACAATCTATCGATATGTTCTATCGTCTAGCTGTTGTCAGTATTAATCCATTCTTTCCCTAGGTCGGGATGCTTTTACATAAAAGAAACCAATAAGGCAAATAGTTGCTGTGTGGTAAGCTTCGCTCTATTTATTATTGTTGAATATAGCATTTTTTATTAAGAAACAATAATAACTTACATCATCAACCGAATCTACAATCCGCCAACAAAAAGATAACCGAAATGAAAACGTCAAACGTTCGTTTCATAGACAACCCTTCAATCCGTAAAATTTAAAAGAATAAGATCTGTGGAAATTCGAAAACGGGACGTTTCGGTATTCGAACGAATATCAGAACAGCCGTGTATGACAGCAAAGCCGGAAAAAGTGGGTTGCGCAATTCTGTCTGTCTATCCTTTCGGCTGCAGGCTAAACGGGTGGGTTGATTTTCTTAAAACTTCGTACTCTGCGTTCTTCGGGCACGTTATAAAAAACTACCATTTTATAAAAACCATATTTCCGAAAAATTATTATAAATGGTACCTCCCATATAATATATTTTCGATTTCAGTTGTTATCTGGCAAACGCCGAGTAAACACGTGTGTGAAAAGAGCGCAATTACATCATATAGTTTATCTTGAACTGTCAAAAAAAAAAAAAAAATTTTTTTTTTCTTTTTCCCGCCACGCGGTCTCAAAATTATTAACTTTCCCTTTTTTCAATAAATATCATTAAAATATCTTAGTGTCAAAAAAAATATAAAAATAAAAATGCCGGGGGATTCCCAATCCCCCCACAAAAACTGGTTTAAGGGACTCGATCCAGATGCTCCCTTGAATCAGCGCGCCAATATTAAACGCAAATCTACTAACCCCCACTTCCCATCGCTTCGAATCATTCCCACTAACGACGACAATATTCCTCGCTATTTGGTTATCTCTGGTCTAGAAAAAAAAGGCAAAGACGATGAACCTGAAAAACTACGCCCACTCTCATCCTATAATCTATTCCAAATTAATCGTGGTCTAGAATTTATATCAAGCCATGAGATCCGGTGATCTTCTAGTAAAAGTAGCAAATCTACAAGTTGCAAATAAATTCTTAAAACAAACCCACATTGACTCGATACCAGTTCAAATAACACCACACAATAATCTCAATTCAGTTCAAGGTAGAATCTTCTCTCCCCATATTAAAGACATTTCCGAAGAAGAACTTTTAAAAGAGCTTAAATGTCAAAAAATAACACAAATAAAAAAATGTTTAAAAAAATTAATAATGACCTAATACCCACCGGTGCAGCAATTCTAACCTTCGATCTAATAAGACGTCCAAACGAAATAAAACTGGGATGGCTTAACTGCAAAGTTGAAGAATACATCGCTAATCCAATGAGATGCATCATTTGCCAAAAACTAGGACATACGAAAAATCGCTGCAACAATGCTCAACTCTGCAAGGAATGTTGCATTCCTCCAACCCCCACCGAATGTACACGGATATATTGCATCAATTGCCAAGAAGACAATCATACCTCTTATGATCCCTCATGTCCAACTTTCCTTCGCCATAAGTCAGTCAACAAAATAAAATCGGACCGCCGCTGCACCCTTCGCGAAGCCTGGCAGATCTACAGAGACGACCCCTCATTGCACCAACTCGTCGCACCAAAGAAAAAGACAGACCCCAAGCCATCTATCGCAGAGATCATAAAAAACAGAATCCTAACTAAAACCCAAAACCCATCAGAACATCCCCAATCACAAAATGAACTAAAAAATTCTCTTGAAAACCAAACCTCCGTCTCCACTTCCAAATCACTCCAAACTCATATCCCGATACAACCAAACGTGTCATCAACCGAAAATACTCTTCCACAACAAACAAATACCATAAGCAAACCAAACCACATCAACTCCACACCAACTACCCAAACAACAAATCCATCTATGCAAAAAAAAAAGCAACCATTTAACAAACCAACACCAACAAACCAAACAACAACCACCTCCCCACGTAACACACAATCCCAAAACCAACCCCAAAAACCCAACTTAGATATAAGTACATCCACATCCTTCTCTCCATTATCAAATTTCACAAAAACACTTCTTAAAGAAAATAATTATTATGTAAATGATATGGATACTGATGATGACCAATAACATCACTATTGACTCCAAAATCAATGACTCTGCTGCTCGTGTGTTGAGGAAAGCTCTTACCAACCTACATGGAAGCGATCACTTTCCAACCATCACCGAAATAACACTTAATAATCACACAAATCACGCTAACCCAATACAAAAATTCCAACTAGACAAAGCAAATTGGTCATTATTTCAATCCGCAGTTGCGGATATTTTATCAAACAAGGAACTATCGCAAAATATCAATAAAGTCAGCTATTATTCAAAAATCCATTCGCTATGCAGCCAACTTAGCAATCCCCCAAACCAACAACGTACCATATAAACATATGGTTCCATGGTGGAACAATGAGCTAAGTAATCTTCGCCAAAGCAAACAAGCAACTTGGAAAACATTTAAAAAATACCCGACAAACTCCAACCTGATAACATTTAAAAAAGCGAATGCTGTCTTTAGAAAAGCAGCAAAAGAGGCAAAAAAAATAGCTTTGAGAAATTCACTTCTAACATCAACCCAAACTCTCCATCCAAGAAGCTATGGTCTGATATAAACTCTCTCACAGGCAACTACAAAGGAACTTCAATTAAAGCCATAAGAGATCAATCCAACCAAATGTTAACATCTCCTATAGAAATTGCCCAAAGTTTTGCTCAACGCCTCAAAAGATGCAAACTTCCATTCCGAATTTTGCACTCACAAAAATAATATAACGAATCAAAGTATCCAATTAGAATCTACAAATATTACCAAAATAGCAAACCAAATCGAAGATGACATCAACTATATTGAATTCGAAAGCTGCATTAATTCATGCAAGGGCAACACCCCTGGCTTTGATCGCATATCATACGCCATGATAAAAAATTCGCCAATTTTTTTAAAAAAACGTATACTTAACCTTTACAATGAAATCCTAACACAAGGGGTTATGCCACAAACATGGAAAATTGCTACAGTGGTGCCTATACCCAAACCTAACAAAGATATTGTTAATATATACAGTTACAGACCTATCTCCCTGCTACCGTGTCTTAGCAAAGTAGTTGAAAAAATAATATCCCGCAGACTATTTTGGTTCCTTGAAAGAAGTAACCTACTCGATATCAACCAAGTTGCCTTTAAAAAAGAAAGAGGTACAATGGATTCACTATTACAAATTGACGAACTCATCGCTTCAGGACTTTCCTCAAAAAATCACACATCACTATTTTCCATCGACTTCGAAAAAGCTTTCGACCGAATTGGAATCCACGTTATTTTGAACGAGTTACTTGAATGGAAAGTTGGTCCCAAAATTATCGCCTTTGTAAAAGCATTCCTAACGCACAGAAAATTTCGAATAAAAATAAAAAACACATTCTCTTCAGTCCACAACCTTGAAAACGGTATTCCCCAAGGATCCCCCCTCTCAGTTGTGCTTTTTATAATAGCTTTCAACAAAATTAGTGTCATAATAGCAAAATATAACAAAATAAATTATTGTTTATACGCCGACGATTTAATTATCCTATCCAAATGTAAAGACTTAAACTGTGTAGCAAACGATTTTTCAAATATCCTCCTAGATATAATAAAATGGGGTGAATACTCCGGAACAAAAATATCTACAGATAAAAGTAAAATACTCCACATTTGTAAAAAAAACAGCTGCTCCAAAAATATTATAGTTAATTTTAATAATAAATCGATTGAAAATGTAAATAGTTTAAAAATACTAGGTATTTTATTCGATTCTAAATTTAACTTTAAGTCACACTGTCTTTATATAAAAAAGAGCCTCGCTACCAGGGTCAATATGATAAGATACTTAGCTTCCAAACATAGTTTCTGTAATTTAAACTCTCTTATCAATGTAATAAAATCAGTTTTACTTTCAAAAATAGACTACGGACTTCCTATCTACAGCAAATGCTCTAAATCATCATTACAACTCATTACACCATCATACCACAGTGCGGCTAGGACGGCCCAAAGAGCATTCCGAACAACACCCATAAAAAATATCTTAACAGACGCTGGACTTCCATCAATTCCTGAACGGATTGAATTCCAAACAGCCTCCATCCTTCTCAAAATTAACAGCTGCAATAAATCACCTATTCAACAACTGATCCCAAAAATTCTACGGAGAACTAAACACCAAAACTATCCATCATCACTACTAAATGCGATAAACTTTTCAGAAAAATGGAACCTTCCAGTTCAAACCAAAGCAAACAAATGTTCAATATTCCCACCATGGAAAATACCAAGTGACTCAATCAACACCGAATTACAAAAACTCCCAAAAGCCACAACAAGCAATGAGATATACCGGAAAATGTTTCTGGAAACTGTAAAGGATCTTAAAAGGACAGAATGGAACTTCCTTTACACAGACGGTTCTAAAAATGAACACGGAATCTCGTTTGCAGTAGTCGACGAATCCGGAAACATAAAAAGCAAAGGTCTACTAGCAGACTACACCTCCATCTTTACTGCGGAAGCTTTTGCTATTTTCAAAGCTACAATGTTCACAAACAACAAAAAAACTGCAATTTTCTCAGATAGCCTCTCAACAATCACCGCACTTAAAAATCTAAACAACAAGACTGAAATAATAGATCGCCTGAGGGATAAAATAATCGGAAACAAAAATCTTAAAATCATATGGGTGCCAGGACATGCTGGAATACCAGGTAATGAGTTGGCAGACAAGACGGCAAAAACAGCGCTTGAAGAACCACTAATAAAATTCAACATCTTCAATAAAAAAGATGCAAAAAAAAACCTTTTGCACAAAGCTTCTAGCCTCAAACAAAATAATTGGAAAGAATACCGCTACTATTACTCTCGAATCAACCCGCAAGCCCAAAAAACTATTTACCCGACAAATATATCCCCAAATATTCTCAGATGCTATATAAGACTCCGACTAGGCCACTGCAACATCACTCACAGTCACTACATAACAAAAGACCAACAACCATTCTGCCACCTCTGCAGCAACAACATTCCCCTGACCATCAATCACCTAACCATCGATTGCGAGCGTGTCAAACTCATTTCCAAAAAAATCAACTCAACAATCCCTCTGATAAGTCTTTTAAGTGTTCCCTCTGAACAAAACATTATGGACGTTTTTAAAATATTAACCTTGATAAAACTTGAAAATCTCATTTAATTAAACTACCCTTATCGGCAGGAAGTCCTGGTAGCTAGCGCCGAAAAATTACTTTTAATTGTGTAATTTATTACCTCTTAATAAAGTTATAATAATAATAATAATAATATTTTCGATTTGGTCAATTTTTGTGTTTTGTTTCAAAAAGTTTTAAAAGAATTGTTAAATTAATTTTTTAACTTCGCTATAATAAATGCTAAAAAATTACTGCTAATTTTTTTTCTTCAAAATAAAAAAAATATATTTTTGTTCTCATAAATTGGGATTTGTTTAAGAAATCAGAGTACATCACGTTGATGTAAAGATAATTTCAGAGGTTATTTAATAAATTTATTTCTAATTATATTGATTTTTTAACAATTTTTTAGTTTAAATATTGTGTATAATGTATTGTTCATAATATAAATATCTACTCACATAGTACTACCTTAAACTTAACTACGTTTTTAGCTGGTGGCATAACATATAGACTCCCATCACTAATTTATTTCTTTTAAAATCAGAGTAATAGATATTCAGATTTAAAAACGACAGTTTTTGCAGCAAGTTCGTGCGACCCAGTCGTAAATTTTATTTCTTTTCTATTCGTTTTTTTCCGTATTCCGGATACTACATATAAAAACTCACTCAATACATTACCTCATATAACACTTTTCTAAGAAACGGAGATAAGATGGTATTTATATATTTAATGTTTGGACTGAGAATTTAATAGCTAGTATTTCAATCAAAATGTAAAAAATGTAGAACACTACTTCGATGTACTCATGCAAAATATTAAAATAATAATGTTAACACAAATATCAGCCAAAAATCCAAAGTATACTGTCTAAAGCATGTTATGAGCAATATATTAGGCTATGCAATTTTTAACAGAATGATACATATATCAATTCAAATTGCATGCTATTTCACAGTGAAATATTGATAAAATATAGAACGTATTTAAAAAAAAAACCTATTCGTATTGAAACATTGGGCGGGCTTAATAAAAATCGCTTTACATCTGAATTTCAGATTTCTGAATTTGTGTCGTTGAACGCAAAAAAAATCTGAAATTTCAGCCGAAATTCATTGTGTCAAATTTCTACATTTACATATAGGATTTACATTTAAGCAAAATAAAATATAACTTTAATTACATAAGTATATTAAACATTTGATTAGTTGTGAGGATGAAATTATATGTAACTAAATCAGCAACAAGTTTTATTATTTTCATTAAGTCTTTTTAATGATATGTATGGCCTGCAAAATTATAGAAAAACTTTCCAAACATCAATATAAAAAATTGTTGATTTAAAAATTTAAACAATAAACAAAAAGTTCGTTCATTTAAATAAGTATTGAATTTTCATGACGAAAACTAAAAAAATCAACCACCAACAAGACGAAAATTATAAGTTCAGCTTTTGTGTGCAGTGCTTCACCTGATTTGGCACTTCCCCCACCACAAACAACTTTCATGAGAATTTCTTGTCTGAAAATTCAGATAAAACGTAACTAAACGTAACTAAAGCTAAGTACAGACGATTGTCAGATATTACAATGTTGTCAGATCTGTCAGTGAAAAAACTGTTCCAAATGTCATAGAATCGTCTGAACACACAATTTTTTCTGACAATATTGTCAAAAACGTCAGTCAGACGACAATTTGACAAAAAATTGTAATGTATCTTACAATCGTCAGAACACAAAATTTACCAGTCGATTAGGACATTGTCAGACTCATTGGTCATTGGTTTCACAATTTCTGAAAATGTCTTCATTGTCCGAAATGTCAATGAGTTGGTTAAAGAGAAATAAAAAAAGAGCTGACAATCAAATTGTGAGACTTTGGGAAGAAATCTACCAACCGTGTGAATGGACAATTTTTCATTGTAAGAAATATGTCAATTGTTAGCTATTGTCAAACCATTGACAGTTCTGACAATATTGTAAGATTTGACAATCGTCTATACTTAGCTTAAAAGTCATCTAACTTTTTATGGAAGCTGGCAAATTAGAAGCTCTAAAAATTCAGAATTCTGAAAATTCAGATGTAAAACGTAATGCATTGAACGTACCCATTTCCGCACGTTGATTCTTAAAAGATATTTACTTTGTAAAATTTATGTGGACTATGTTCAAAGAAATAAACTTCGTTTTGAGCTCAAAACAATTTTCGAAGTTGTTTAGTTTTAAGAACAAAAACAAATACTCGTACTTAATTTCAGATCTGATTTTTATAATTAAAAAAAAATTAACTCACCATAAAAGCAGTTATTAGTATGTATGTGTGTATTTAAAACGTTTAACAAAATAAGTTTCCTTACTCTTACACTCTTTTAACTTATAATTTGTATGCTACACGCTCATGAACGATTTTTAACACCGCTGACCGTTCAGAGTTTCATTAACGATGTTTTAAGTTTCAATGCGCATAACCGATTCAAAAAACGTCCTAGTTACTTATTTGTGTCACGATCGGTTTAGCCATGTTCAAAATCGCTCAATGGCGCCTAGCTTTACACACCAAAATTTATTGAAACAGAAAAATAAAGAATTCAGTTAACACACAAACAAAATATCTAGCCACCGTTATTGCCCATATAACCAATTTAGCTATCCGACAACTGCAATTTATTATACATATGTATGTATATAGTGAAAGTAAAAAAAAGTAATTTTACGAACTACACAGCACTAAAAGTACAAATTTTAATTTGAGAAGAATATTTAAGATTTTTTCTTTTAAATTAAAGCAACAAGCTTTATTTTTCTGTTTCATGTTATTTTCTTAATATTGTAAATTTAATATATTTACGTATTTATATAATTTTTTAATGTTACCTTATTTCATTTGATCCAAAACACAGCATAACTGTACACAAAGCCAACCTTTATAAACGCGAGTAATTAAATTATAGTGTTCTTACCTAAAACACTAATAAAAAGTATTAAAAAAACATAAATCACTTTATCGATATTGAGGAAAAAATAAAGGCAACAAGGAACGTTATGGAACAACCATGACAGCATGTTTAAAGTAAAATAGCATTATAGCCGTTACTTCCTCAATAAACTATAAACCCACCTTTAACAATCATCTTGTGTTTATTCCTTGCCGAAGCTAGGGCTGCTTTGGGCTTTCTGGGGTTCGAAGATCTTACAAATTGATGTGGTGATGTGCCAAATAAATTCTCAAATACATCCCCAGCTCCTTCCTTTTTTCCACCACGCCTTTCACCACGTCGCCTTTTCGTGCCGCCATTTGTATCTGGTGGTGGCTCAAATAGATCTTCATAATCTGCCGAACCCGGTGAATAGGGACTTTCAATCTCATTAAACATTGCATCTCCGTCACCATTGTGACGGTTCCCTAGACCAGGAAGGTTGCTCAAAATATTTGCGACTTTCTGTGGCGGCTTGTTCGAGGAACTCTTTGATAACGGGGGGCTTGAGATAACGGGTATATGTTGATTTTTTCCAGTTGAATAAATTACATTTGACAGAATTGTTATGCCTAGATTGGAGGTGTTCTCCTCGGGCTTGTCGTTATCATCAATGAGGTTCACAACTTGATTGGAATTATATTGCGTTTCATTGGATTTATTTACCAAATCTTGGGAGCTGTTGGTTTTAGTATTCATAAGGGCCATTACTAAATCAACGGGATTCAAAGTGTTCTTTTCAGGGGCAACAGGTCCTCCAGATGATGCCGTCATCCGTGTCTCTGAGCGCAAATCTTCTGTCGAATGCTTATCATTGTCCGGCGCTGATTCGTGTTGAGACACGTCTAAAGGTGGTGTTGGTGATCGCGGGGACATTGATGGTGATTTTGTTGGGTCGAATGGATCGTACACATCAGGTGAACATGGTCCAGATTCTGGCGGTGTGTTTGGTCCTATTTTGTTTGAACTCTGTTGCATTGGATCTCGATCTTCTGTCCGCTCTTCCTCGTGGTGTTCGTCCGACTCAAGTTCTCCTGTATCGTGTAATACATTTCTAATTTGCTTCTGCTTATTTTTGTTGATCAGATTAAACTTGATACCGCCCTGTGGTTCGGGTGGAGTCTTTGGACCCTGTTGCAGAATTGCATTTTCATAAGACTCCTCCATGATGGCCTGGAGTCGATCCAAAGGCGGTGTCTTATCAATATTGGCTGTTCTGTGGGATGAGCCTTCGTGGTGGTCCATTTCTGTCATCATTGCGTTTCCAGATTCACGGCTTATATTGAGATTTTCATCGTCGTCTGGGCCATTACATTCGCTATCTGTGAGAACTATCACGTCTGTAGGCTCTTGAGTCACCTGGAAGGGTGATCTTTCAAGATCTATGATTGCGATAGGTTTAGTGTCGTTCTTCTTGCGTTTACGACCATCTTTCCTTCTCTTTTTCTTTCCTTGTTGGTCTATCTGGCGATCCTTGGAGCGACCTCGTATTCCAGCAAGGACTTCTTCACGTGTTGGTGGAAGTGTAACAACTGTATGCTGTTGCGGCTGAGTACCGTCTTTGTTGAAACTCACACTAACCAGAATATTGCTGCCAGAGGCAAACACTTCCTTGGAAGGCGCCGCTTGGCTTAAAACACCTGGCTCTCTACGGCGTTTTTCCTTATTGCGCGAGTTATCTTGACGTCTTTTTTCATTCTTCTTTTTCTTTTTTTCGCGTTTTTTCTTCTCTTTTGGGGGTTTAGATGTTATTGGGAATTCATTATATTGTTCGTTGCGATGCAGGCGACTAGGGCCAGCGGGTGAAGCTAAAGGTGGCGTCCACGATACATTGTCGTGCAAGTATGTTCGAGGTGGACTTGGTGAAGGTGACCAGCCCTGATCGACCACAGGAGACTTCCCCTTCGGCGTATGATGACGCTTGCGCTTTGAAGGGGGCATTGAATCTCTGTGCCGAGATGGTACTCTTCCCCAGGGAGATAGTTCTTCTTGTGGGCTAGGTGATGCCTGCCGCTTCTTCTTCTTTTTCTTATTACGATCTTTCGGTCTTTTGACAATCTTATGCCGGGGTGGAGTTCTCGATCTACTCAGTCGAGGTGTAAATCTGGACAATGAACGTGTCCTATTGACCGGTGTAAGCGAGCGTTTTACTTTCTTGGGTTTGTGCTTGTTTCGACGCAGCGGGGTGTTGGAACGTGAGCGCATACGCAACGGAGTGCGTGAGTTACGACGAATCGGTGACCTACGTATTGGGGAGCGTGATCTTCTACGTGGACTCATCGACTGCCGCCGTTGTATGGGATGCCTTGGAGGCGTGGGTGACATGCTGAAACTTCGCCGTGCTCGTTTCGTAGGCGACGGTCCAGAATTTGACTTTGACCTGGAAACTGATTTTGAAAATGTACGTCGACGACGTGTCCTACTATTAGAACGTGCCGGACGAGATGTATCGCGCCCATAGCGATCCTTGA
Source organism: Epistrophe grossulariae (assembly GCA_929447395.1). Classification (NCBI taxonomy): domain Eukaryota; kingdom Metazoa; phylum Arthropoda; class Insecta; order Diptera; family Syrphidae; genus Epistrophe; species Epistrophe grossulariae. The sequence continues at coordinate 30,943,213 of OV839567.1, read as the reverse complement.
AAGATCTCTGGTGATTAACAACATTCCGAACATTATAGCGTGGAATCTCACGACGCTTAAATCGACCCCCTCTTTGCGCACCTCTACGATAAATTCCATTGTTCTCTTTATCATTGGTTCTGCTACGGGAACGTCGACGACGGCTTCTTGATTTTCTTCGGCCACCGTTTAATGCCTTTTCAGTACGATAATTGCGATCTTTTTGATTCTTGCTTACCTTCTTGAATTGTTCTTTATCTTTTGTTCCTTTACTGCGCTTATTTTTATCACGTTTGTCAGAGTCATCATCTTCAGAAATAAGCTCTGTTTCCATTCCGGCTATACCTGCTGCATCTGCTGTTGCAACTGCATGATCTGGCGTATGAGATGCTTCTTCGGGATTGAGATCACATGTTGATGGGCCAACGAGTTCTGGCGTACATGCTCCATCGTTTTCCTCTTCATTATTCTCATCCAGACAAGGAGTGTACGAACGGTCTTGTTCTTTGTCTTCATCATCCTCTTCCTTTTCTTCGTCGTCAACCTTCTCATCTCCATTGGCGACAGGCCCCTCAGCCAACGATGAACTAGGTCGAGGTTGGGTAGGGGGCGTCATATTCTCATCTTCGTCGTCTTTATCTTCAACAGGGTCTTCATTTCTTTCTGATGGTTTTTGTTCCAACGGAGGAGTTCTTATTTGATAATCATCAACATTTGGTTTCTCCATGTTAAGTTCTTCCCAATCACTATCGTCATACAATTCAAGAACACCTTTACGCGGAGTTGAGCGTTTCTTTTTTGACTCACCTTTAGGTATTATTATTTCGGATAGACTTGTCACATCCTCGCTGCATTTTTCTCCTTCTGGTTCTTCATTGTCATCAATTTGGCTTGGTTCAGAGCTAACTTTTTTCTCAGATGTCGAATCTTGACTTTCAATTTCCATATCATTTTCTGGTGATGGTTGTGACTCGATGTCGTTATTAGAATGATCTTTATTTTGTTCGACCTCAGTAGAGGCGTTATTTTCAGTGTTAGGAACAGCATCATATTCATTTTCATCATCTGATTCAAATGTTGGCTGATCTGGTTCATACAGCTCGGGACTATTCTGTTTTTGATCTGAATCTTTATCTATTGGCGGTGGCAACGGTATTTCACTTTCATCATCATCTTTATTAGTGCCCATAGCTTCATCGTCATCACTTAATTGCACTAAATCTTCATTTTCATCGTCTTCCTATAAATAGGGTTTTTGTAAATAGGAAAAAGAAAAAAGGATATTTCATGGTTAGTACCATATTAAAACGCTCATTGTGTATTTTTGATTTTTGGTTTCTTTTTGTTAAGATAAACAATATTAAGTAAGTTATCTCATCGCAATCCTTTTTGTTCTTTTTTTTGGTGGGAAAGCCACAAAAATAAAGAACTTCTTTTAGTTTGTTTTTTTAATCATAATCTTGAAATGTTTGAAAATGATATTAGCCGCGTTTTATTATCTACGGTTCTGGGTTATCTTTTAACACGTAATACAAAAACAAATTTGGATCTAGGTTTCTATCGGGGTTTGCTTTGTGGAACCAGAAATAAATTCTTACTCTGGCGGGTAGACGGCTCTTCAGTCGGTAGGGAGTACAGACTGTAGTGTAAGGAAAAAAAGAGAGTATCTACATGAAAAGTAAACAAACATAAGACAAAAAGAGATGAGCATACAACACTGTTTTCATTAGGATCCGTATCGTTTTATTATATCGGGGTGAACAATATGGGTTATTCATTATTCGCTATAATAAAACGCGGCTATTATGCATTCTAGGTAAAACAATATTGCTGAATAGGATACAAAATCATTTGAACTGTTTTATTGATTTTATTGATGTTTTCAGTGTTAGAACACAAGACTCAATGAGTAAACGGAAAAACGAATAAAGAATTAATACATATACGTCTGCTTCACAGTGAATATAGTTTCGTCATTCGGCGCTTGTTGTCTAGTGCACCACAGCACACACCTAGCAGCGTTATCTTATTCTTTTTTTTATTTCTGAAGGAAGACAAATTAGTGTTATCTCCCAAAAAATCTCTGCACTGAGTTTCAGGAATGAACCGATCTAGTATTTAATCCTGGACGGATCAATTGTTTGTTTGGTAACTGCAACTTTTTGCTATACTACTTGTAATTTTTTTCTATGGGATTTGACAGCAAATTGTGCTACGTTGTACACCTTTTCAAGTTAGACAAATAAAGGCCCTCAAAAAGTCTTCTACTAAACAAAGTTTTGCCACAAATGGTAAACAAAAGGAAATTCATTAGATACTAGGTTCTGACTTCCAACTGAACACTGAAACTCATTGATTTATTGATGAGCAACTTAATAAATATAGGTTTTCGTGATTAATAGGATGGGTCAAATAAAATCGAATTTGTTTTTCTTCGTCTTGAATCACTCATTGTAAAAAAAATTTGCATGGATAGTGTTCTCCACCGAGAGGTGTAATTTATTTAAAATCTCACATTAAATGTAAACCCAGCTTAAAAAAAAAACAACGGGAAAACCTACAATGATACGCCACAGGTTTTTCTAAAGCCAGAAATCTACTATTTTCTTTCGTTTTTAAATTTTAAACGATTTTTTTTTTAATTTATAAGAAATAAGTGCTTATTTCTGTCGCATCTTATACGATTTATCCCTCCCCTATATAATCTAATATAACATTTTGAATTAATCAGTGCAGGGGATGAAAATTGGTCAGTTTATATTTCTTAGATCTCAGCAATTTCACAAATATGAACTTGATTGCTATCAAAATTTTTCAGTTTTTGGTCAAAAACTTAATTTTTTACAGAGCAAAATTACAAAGGAATCTGAAACATAAACTGACCAAATAAAAATCAGAAAAAGTAGAAATATTTGAAACCGTTCAAATGTTGAAAAACAAAAAAAAAGTTATAACTACCATCCTAATGTATATACATAACTTAATATGTTATGTAAGTGGCGGAAAATGTCAATAATACTCTGACATTTGTGAAGTAAACAGATACAAAATACAAATCAATAAGACATGAATGACTAAACTCGATATTTGCGGAATAATTTTCATCTTTAAATAGGGTGACAACTTTTGCACCCCTTGTATATGTATTGCAACGAGAGAATTATAATTTTGAAGATATGAATTGGTTAAGGTATTAATATATTGACATACATAGTTAAGGAGGATGTGTTACAGTCATTAAACAAATTAATTTTTCCTTAGATTTTTCCAATAACAAAACCTTTTGGCACCCTTTACTACAAATAAAGAATGTGGAAATTAAAAAAATGTATTTCCGTTTCCAGAAACTTCAAATACAGTTTACAAGAATTTTCCAAAAAACGGCAAACAAATTTGGTGGTCATTCATGTTTGCGTGTTATTTGCAGGAATGTAAGGGACTAACAATTTTCTGGCGAATATGAAAGGCTAAGGTGAGAGGCTCTTTTTCAAGCCAAGAGATACTCTTGAAGGTTTTGTCAATTCCCATAAAAAAAACATTTCTGGTTTTAGGTGGCAGAAGACTTTCGGCAAGAGATATGAAACAAAGGTTCTTAGTTCAATTTTTTTTTTAATCTCTATTGGCAATAATCATGAGCATGAGTATGAAAATTTATTACATTTCATAATATGCATACTTTTTAGGTAGTATTTCATGGAAATAGACAAAGACAATTAACTATATTTGAATTTTTATTCTAAATATTTTGCACTTTGCTCTAGGAGTTCATCAATTTTTTCTGAATAATAAACATATAATTTTACATACATATACTTATGTACAATTCTACATATTGAATATAATTGTGTATGGGTTCGGGTATTTTTGAAAATTAACTATTATTCAATAGACAAGAAACAAATATTTTTAAAATAAATCCCAACTTTATAAAAGTGAAAACCCCGATTTTAGCAAACAAAATAAATAACACATAATTAACGAAGGTATACTTCATCAGTCACACATTTAGTGTTAACTTCAATTTTCGAAGAATATATGATTGAGCATTGTTTTTCTTTTGGAAAGTTGTTTTTTTATAGCCATTTAAAATTAAATAAAATAAAAATCCATCAATCATACCTTTGGCGTTTCGCCTTTCGACTCAGCTGCAGGTCTAACATCAGATTTAGCAACTTGCAGTGATTCCATTGAATAAACTGAAAAGTTTGGACAGTTTGAATCATCATCTTCGTCATTATCATACTCTGCAGTCAATTGGAATAGAGAACTATTAAAAGCCGGTGGAGCAGGCAATGGTGGCGCCGGAATGGGATTACCCATTAATGGTGGTATCACAGGTGCGACAAGTGGTTGCGGTTGCAGCATTGGTAACATAGGTGGCGGTTGTGTTAGCATTGGCGGCAAAGGTTGATTATGTGGACCAAATATTGGTTGTGGGGGTGGTGGCAGGGAACAAGTAAACGGCGGTGGCTGTTGCAAAGGTGTATTTGTACCCAGACCTAAGTTTTGCTGCTGACCATTTGAATATTGAGTAACAAGAGGTTGAATATTATTCTGCGAACTCTGAACCGGGATAATTGGTCGATTTTGCTGCCGATGCTGTTGCAACGGTGATTGATTTATCGTTATCAAATTATCGTTAGCCTGGTTAATATTACTGTAGAGAGGAAGGGAGTTCCGTTGGTTATTTCTATTATTGTTATTACGTTGATTGAACCGATCTCGATTGTTGGGGTTGTTGTTGTTGTTGTTGGAATTGTTATTGGAATTGTTGTCATTATTTAGGTTTTGGCTGCTAAACGAAAAGTTTCCTCTTCCAACCATGTTAAAGAGATTTCCCGCTCCTGCCATTACATTTCCAGAGTTACCGCCGCCTGAACCAAAACTGGTTCGGTAACTGCTTCCTCCACCTCCTCCACCTCCTCCACCTCCTCCACCACTACTTCCTCCACGATAATTTGACTGGTTATTATAGCGGTTATTGTAGTTTCCTCCTCCACTATTTCCCCCTGACCCACCACCTCCAGTATTGAAGTTACGATTGTTACCTCCTCCCCCGCGAGGGTACATTGGGGCTTGGGTGATTTCAATGTTAGATGGTTGTGTTTTTGTTGGTGCTGGCACTTCACGAACGGGTAGACTGCTCTGTCCACCACTTGTCGATGGCGGCGGAAGATTCAGCGACCCATCTTGACCAATCCTTACTGCGTCCATATGCCGACTAGCATTGTGCCAACGGTCCTGCAAGTCCATTATGTTCGATAAAAGATCCGGAGTACTTGATGGTGGTTCACGTTCTAATCTGGAAAGCAATCCTTTTTTTCCACGATGAGTTCGAAAACTTGAAACTCTTACTGAAGTTTGTACAGCAGTTGGACCTCCGCCTCCAGTACTGATTTCTATCTGATTTTCAATCCCTCCATTATCACTGTCCGAAAAGTATTCAAGGTCATTGGCATTGCCAAAAAGCGAGAACGATTGTGAAGAAGCTGCTGCACGCGCTTCCCGATTATTAGATTTTACGCCCAATTGCTCAGCCAAGCGTTTACTGGCCGTCTGCTTTCCACCGTACAATACTTCCGCTTGTCTTTGACTAAGAGCTGTTCTTCGAGTGCGCTTTCGGCGCCTTCGTTTAATTACTCGTTTGGTCGTCTTGATTGCGAATTTCTCATCGTAATTATTCAAATCATACTCAACTACGTATGTTCGTTGGCGTGCACGACGACGGCGACGTCTGCGAGTTTTTGGAACTCTGGTTGTTGTTCTGGAACTGTTCCGAACAGTTCTGGTGGTACGGGATGATGTTGATGCCGTTCTACTTGTTGATGGAGCCGCGTCCACGTTTTGATTTCTGGCTGTGGATCGAGTTCGTGAAATGATAGCCGCCCGAATTCGTTCATTTTGACGCGTACGCAATATACGTGGCTGATGCACTTCGGTAACCCGCAATCGTGTTTCAGGAATACCCATATCCCGAATATCTGCATACAGTTCGTTTAAATCATCTACCATATCAGAGTCCTCATTCTCCGAATCAAAGCAATTGTCACAGTACCATGACCCTTCGGGAATTTCGGCCAACGCTGGTGTCAGGCAATCAATGTGATAACCTTGATTGCAGCTATCACACAGCAGCATCACGTCTTCACGATCTGGCCTATTGCACACTTCACAATGAGTTACATCGTCATCGCTATGGTTCATCTTTTCGGCGCAATCGGCCTTGCAAACCTTTATTTCGCGTACAACCGCGCGATTCTCGAAAGATTCCCGAACTACAATGCGATCGAATTCGATACGATCGATTGGACACGTTTGCACATTTTTCGACCACGCTTCGATGCAATTCGCACAAAAGATATGCTGGCAAGTTGCTGGCGACCCGATTTCTTGCGCACGGAAAGTCAGCAGACATATAGGACATTTTTCGAGCAGTTCATTGCTACTGCTGTCCGAATTGAAACCGTTCTCCTCATCACGTTGTTGTGATGTTGATACTTTTTGTATTTCCTCCTGTGACACAGTAGCTTTTTTAACGCTTTGTAACTTGCACGAAATCTGAAAATATTAAAAGAAAAGAGAGAAGTTATTAAATTTGTTTGTATTAACGTAATATTAAATTTTTTTAATTTTCAAAATTATCATGACAAAAAATAAGTCCACAATATCAATCAACAAACAAATACAAGAGTTTTCATCTTAGCGCATGATCAAAAGATTTGTTTTTGTATAAGAAATTAATTTTTGTTTTTAATATATTTAGCCAGTTCAGGTTTCTTGAGATATCTGAGATCTCAGCAATCTCAGAAATCTGAACGTAATTCCTCAGTGAGATTCCTCACTTTTCCTGTCAAAAAGCTGAGACTGAAATTTTTTGGATTCGTTTGCTCAATTATTTTTTGTCGCAGTTGATCAATTTATAAAAACGAGATGGAGAGTGCTTTTGACTTCTAAGGAGAAATTTTGTTCAGGTTTCTCCTTCTCCTCAGTGGAGCTGACAGATGTTTGCTCAGTGAGATCTCAGAAACGTGAACTGGCTAATTATATAATCATCATCATCATATATAGAATATTTCTGTTGTCAAACTCCTTTTTTTTCATTTATAAATTGTCAAATCGACTAAATTATGTATCACTGGATAGGAATTTACACTAGCGATGACATTGCACAAAAACTTTATGTTACACCACACTATTTTCTATAAATTTCGGCAATTCAATTCAATAAATGAATAATTTGACCTACCTAAAGAATGCCTCACTTTTAACTTATTGAATGAGTGAAAGAGAAAAATATGTATTACTTCTCTAATTTAAAATTCTCTTTTTTCGCTACACCTTGAGTGAGTGGGGGAGAAACATATTTGTTACTTCTGTTGTTTGTAATATTTTTTCTCATTAAAAAGCCGAATGCATTTATTAGGTATCACTAGATTACATGAATGAAAGAAACATATTTATTAATTCTTTAATTTAAAATCCTCTTTTTTCGCTTGCACATTGAGTGAGTGGGGGAGAAACATTTTTTTCGCTGCGGGAGAAACATATTTATTTGTCACTTCTGATTTCAATCTTACATCAAATATTGTTTACAAATAAGTTTTGTAAAACTAATATGTTCATATCAATAAAGAATTTATTTATTTTGTTCAAACATTCTATTTAAAAATTTAATTGCAAAACCTTATTGAATGTGCGAAATTTTCGCACGGGTCTTCTGGTTTAAGCATAGTATACAGTTCCTCCTCGAAAAAAAAAAATACATGTACTTCTTATGGGAGTGATTTTATCGCAAAGAAAAAAAAATTGTATTCGTTGTCCTCTTTTTTTCCACAAAACAATGTCACCAACATTGTTTTGCGCGAAAAAGTTTCCGTGGTGAAAATAAATTTTTTTTAACAGGTTTGGTTCACAGTTCGATAGTAAAATTTTAAACGTCAAACATTTTTTTTGCGATAAAATCACTCCCATAAGAAGTACATGTATTTTTTTCTCGAGGAGGAACTGTATACTAGGCTTTATATATAAAAGAGTGAATGTTGACGACCTGAACGGAAAAGGTGTTGCCAGTATACCTTTGCAATTTTTTGATCGTGATCGCAAAAGCAAGATTTTCTGTTCGCCTTGGTTTTGCGATCACTGAAATGTTAAAATTAAAAAAGTGAATTTGGATGAAACATTGAAATTCTTGGAATAAAAACTTCTGCGCTATTGTATTTATTTTTTTATTTAAAATAATTGCTTCCAAGAATTTGTTCATTAGAATTTTCCGTTACATTACAAAATCAAGGTTTATTAGTGTGCGGTCGGTGGCATTAACGGCAAATCAATGAAGCTTAAAAATTCGATTGGATAATAATCAATCACTTCAACTTGATTGATAATTCTAACTTCACACAACATGAAGCACACATGCAAATTTTCATGCAAATCTGTCGAGTGCTTTCCGAGACTATACAGTAACAAACGTAAACCAGCAAATCGAAGGAGTCGTTTTCGAGAAAAAATAAGATTTTCTTTAACGGTTTTTATGCATTTGTCTAGAAGGCACATTTTTGAAGAAAAAAAATATTTTTTTTAAGGCTAAAAAAGAACGGGTACCGTTATTTTTGGACATAAAAATAAAAAACGTATCGGGTGAATGTCAAAAAAAAACTAGGTACCAAGTTTGTAACGTGTACACGTTAAATTAGAATGATCAAAAACAGAAACTTGAATCAACTTATGGTTCTAGTTCTAATTAAACTTGATTTTGCGTCATCAGCTATATCTGTTTAATTATAAGTATAACCTGTAGGCAATGATTATCAACTCATTTTATTTCTAAGCTGTCACCTATACAATATTATACTGCAAACATGCAAGTTGATGGAATCACAATAATAATTTAAATTCACAACAAGCATTCATATTACAAAGTTTAAGAAAATCGAACCACCCTTTCAGCTATTGCCGAACAGGCAACACACAGACGGACAGAATTGCGAGACCAACTATTTTCGGCTTCCTTATCATCGTCATGTCAAGTTTGATCAAAATCTCTAGTTGCATTGTTTTTAACGACATCATAACAACTAACCTTCATGTTTATATAGCAATTAAAATTGGGGGAGGATTCGTTATTTTATGTTCTTGACTTTTAAGAACAACAAAATGAAAATCTAGTGGTTTTTGATACATTACATTTTTTCCTCAACTATTTTTCAAAAATCAAAAAAATATTTACAATGAAAAGAATTGATTTCCAACTTTTGAAAACAACTATAACATAATACTAGTAAGTGCTGTATGAGCTACCTTTGGGGAAAATAGACCTCTAAGTTTTTTCCTTGTCTTGACACAACCTAGCTTTTGGTCGCATTTTATGCAAATTAAAAAAAGCCATATTCACACCATTTTTGGAAATATTGAATTTTCAAAATAATTTTCTTTTAAATCCAAAAAATATTATTTTGAAAATTTTGATATACAATTCAATTAAAATTTTCTTAAACTTCAACAACATGAAAGGTTGATCGATGAACCAACAGCCGTTAACGATAAGTCGAAAATAAAAAAAAAAATTCTATAAGAGGTTAAAGAGGACATCTCCATACACACATACGTCATAACTTAAAAATAACAATATTAGGTAAAAAAAAATTCATAAAAAAAATAGAAAGACGGTTTTTTTCTACATTATGTACTATGATTTTTCACGCTACGAAGTTTTTTTTATGTCTCGTATAAGCAAGCGCCTTGAATTAAGGCGGAATTTCGGAAAAAAATGCAACAAGTACAGATAATAAAATAAATCACGTTTGCTGACACTGCGTATGTAACCGCCATATTATTCACTTGATTAATCCATTTTAAAATTTAAACCCGGATGTATTTACATTGAATTTATATTAATTTACACCCAGATTCAAGTTTTAAACTTGATCAATTGAATAATTTGGCGGTAGGTGTTCAGTATAAAGCTTATAATTTTAGTGATTTCCGATGGTAGTTGGAACTAAATACTTAAAACAAAACTTAGTTTGACCATATTTTCCAAATTAAAAGGTGTCAAAGTTCATAAAAGGATAGGTAAAATTACATTGGATTGAAAAACTTATGACATCAAAATAAGTTGGTGAAATTATCATCAACTTTCGAATTAAGAATCCAAAGGATTGAATTGATTTTTTCTTCTATATATATAATATAATATACTCTATGTATGTGTAGTCGAGCCAGGTGTTCGCATTCTAAAGCATAGTACGCAGCTGAAGCGAAACGAAAATTTACATATAAAAATTGAAGCAACGAAATCATAAACGAAAAATTTCGTTTTCATTTTTGTTCTGCATTACGCTGTTCAACGAGCGAAATTGATAATTGTAGCACATTATTTGGAGAAGGAGACTCTTTTTCGCACTGAATTAATTCCAGGAACCATTAATTGTCTGCGGAAAAGTGACATTCGAGTTTTTATTTGCTGTTTCTTTGATCACAGCAAAGGCTTCTTTTTTTTGTTTTTTTATTTTTTTTTTTACAATTTGTGACGATTAATTTTTTTCGTAGTTTTACGTTTACGTTTTCGTTATTGATTTTTAGTACAGAGAAAATTTTCGTTTCGCTTCAGCTGCGTACTAGGCTTAAACA